>CM034151.1:698487888-699964515 GCA_019776745.2 Taxus chinensis
GAGATAACGAGAATAAGATAGACAAAGAACGAAAAGCCCTTTTGTATTGATTTCTTTAAGATCTATTTACACTTTCAGCAAATATTCCAAGTTCTTCCTCCCTTTCAAAATGGCGTGGAAAGGCCATTATATAGCTTACAAGTCAGTTACTCTTCGTAACCGTTTCTTTTAACTAAAGAATAGTTAAAGATCACCCATTGCGATACCTTAACTAATTACAAGGAATACGAAAAGAAAGGAGAAGGAGACAAGAGAAGGAGACAGGTGGCCAGCTATTGGGAGGGACCCACTGTCTTCAGAATCCGCTACCTGAATTTCTTCAATGACTCAGCTATATCTCTACCACGAGGGACTGACGTGTTGGTTGCAGACTGAGTCCAAAATCCCAGACATTTCTCCATATCTTTATCAAACTCGACGTGAGTATGATAATCTTTGTTTGCTTCTTCAATGGCAGACTGAAGAGAACAAATTTCCTTCATCTTTTCCTTAGAGATGGAGCTTTCCTTGAATAGATGATCTTTGACAAAAGCTCTGAACTGAGCTTTGATTTCTTGCAAAGACAAGGAAGCACCAGAGTTTTCATCTTGAAGATGACAATGTATATCTTTGAAAGCAGCAGCTGCCAGTGTCTTGACAGCTTCTCCCTTCTGCCAGTTGTTCTTCATTTCTCCCACAGCTTCCTCCAGGACTCTGATTTTCCACTCTATGCTGTAGACCCAGGATTTTAATAGATTGTCTTTGGCATCATCGAAAATCTTATTCGCCTAGTAAGATGTTCTCATCTGTCTGCCCCATGAGGCGAAGGTCTACAATGCAACTGCCCCAGAGTTTAAGCTCTTTATCCATAACCCCAATAGCAGATGATAGCTTCTGTTGCAAATTGTCTACCTTTCCATGTAGTTTAAAAGCTTCATCGATGAAGTTTAGCCCAGCAACAAGCATGTCATCCACCATGGCTTCAATAGCTCTGCCATAGACAGAATACTTGTGCATATCTTTAATACTTTGCACTTCATCTTGGCTTAGAATTACAAGAGGTGGTAGAGCAGTCAAGGGGGTAGGGTCCAAAACTTTGTCCTTAGACAAGAGTGACTTGATAAAACTTGTGAGAACTTGGGCTTGTTCTTCCAGCTATTCAATAGTCTGCTGCCCTTTCTCTACCCTTCCAATGACTCTTGTGACTATTTCCTGGAGGTTGTGAATTTCACCTTCAGGAGTAGACTCTCCCATAGGGATCCTTGAAAGCTCTAAGTCAGATGTCAGCAAGTCTGATTCTGATTTGTCTACTGTAGGCTTAGCAATCTCCAAGAATTGATGACCTTGGGCATCAGACACAATTCTGGAGGTGGTTCTGGCTTTCTTGGCACGAGAAGGAGTGGTGCCCAACAAGGCTGCTACAGCATCAAAATTTGGTCCCAAGCTTTGAGAGGAGGATTTCCTCTTCCTTTTGTCAACCAGAGGTTGCACCCAAGCAAAAGAGGAAGAAGAATCTGCAGGAGGGGCAAGGGGACCAAGAGACAGGGAGCTCATGACACTCAGGGTCTGCGTAGCTGTTTGACTCAAGCTGAGACGTGAGTAGAGCACTGAAGGTAATGGCAGTAGAAGAATCAATAGCACCTGGAAGTTTAGTGCTCTGGACCTCTTTGTCCTTATCTGCTGGATCTTCAGGAACATTTGCATGAGTTGGCATCTCGCTTTCTTCACTTTCACTGAGAACAATGATGTTCTCTGGCCCTATAGGCAACTCTACCTATTTTCTTGGAGGGTCATTCTCTGCAGGCTCCTTCTTTACCTCTTTGAGTTTCTTCTTGTATACCTGGGTAGATGGAGAAGGAGTAGATTCCACAGGTCCCTGAGTTACTGAGGCAGGAGGGGTTTTCAGTGGTGTTCCAGACTCTGGAACTGATGCCTCTCTTATGGGTGTCGAATCATCCTTGGAGCTAGATTCTCCTGAGTGCCTCTTGAATTCTCGGATCTTCTTACTGAACCAGACCCTAGTCCTGATTAAGACTGGAGCAAGAATCTCAGCCAGATCATCTCTCTCTTTCCTGTTCCAATCCAGGTCCTCCAGAGGGGTGTGCTTAATCACATTTTCATACTCATAAGAGTATAGATCAGAATTGTCATCCTGGAGACCTTCAGGAACTTGGTACAGACTGAGTTCTTGGATCAATTGCAGGGAGAACCTGCCATAATGCGTTCTTCTGGCTTCAAAATCATCTGCACAGTCAGCCCAGTAGTCTTCTATATCTGCCCTATGATGATAGACTATCTTGATGTTCTGTTCAATGAACTTCTTCAAGTCAAAACAGGTTCTTGGCTTGAAGAAATGAACAGTGATAGGGACCAGGGCTCTTTCTATGTTCTGAGCATCCAGAGCTGTTTTGCATGTGTAGTTTCCCAGAGAGATGGGAAAGTGCAAGCCAGAAATCTTCTTGTCTCTGCAAGTTCTGTGCAACTTGTCTAGTTGCCTGCATATTTCTATCAAAGCCATTTTATCATTGCAGAACATGGGAAGCCGTAGAGGAGTGCTTTCATAGCCAGCAAGCCTGATATAGGAAAATTTCCTGAATTGAATGAAATAGGCTCCATACTGCGATATCAGGTTCATGGCTTCATCTGAAAACCTTCTAGCAGTATCACCTTCGAGCAATCTGACCACATACATGGTGAAAGCATCATTGACCCTTCTGAAATTCCGATTGCTGGTTTCCAGGGTGAACTGCGGGTAATAGGCATACACTGGATCATCTTTGTGTGCATCTATATAGGAGAAACCAAACCACTGCCTTGATGCTGCTAGGGTATACATCAGATATGAAGTCATATAGAACTTCTTTGTTTGCTGGATGTTGGATAGCTACTCCGCCAAATTCATACTGATGATCTCTGCCCAGTTGATATTTTGTGTTCCCTCGCACACCATGCTGATGAGCGGGCACATCCAGAAATGAAACTCATTGGTGGAGGGAAAACCCATAACCCGAGCCAACAAGATTATGAAGTCTGACAGTTCTTCGTTGAAATCTGCTCGGAAGAGGGTTTTGGTTAGGCAAGAAGCACCTTTCTTGGGGTTCTTCAACCAAGATTTCGCCACTCGCGTCTTATATTTGTCACTGTCTTGGTCGAACATAGCCTGTGCTTGATCCCGAGAGACGACTATAGCATTGTCCATCTCCAGAATCCTCAGAGCAGCGCCAATGGCGGCAGCGTCCAACTTGGTAATGAGTTCCCCATGTACATTTGTCAATTTGCTCGAAGCGGGGTCGAAGTGAGCTCCACATGAAAGCACTGTATTAGCACACTGTACTGAGATTGGGAATCCTCCGGTAAAAGCTAAACCACTATCATTAATCATCTGTGCCATTGGTGTAGGGTTTGCATCTGTCATTCTTGCCCAAAAATTTCCAAAGTCGAGATGACGAGCTTCGCTGTCCCCTATATTGCTAACAGCAGACTCAAGCGGAGAAATTTGCTCCTGTCCCTGGAACTTGATCTTTATATTGATATCCTCAGAGCTGCAACCTAGAATTCTGGAAGGAATTTGCAAATGGAGGGGGGATTGTGCAGGTTTTCAAATTGCAAGGGTTCGAGCAAAAGATAGCATGGAAGCAATGCAAAAAATGCAAAGGGGAATGCTCGTTATATAGCCGTTTGGAGAGAGGAATGACTTTAATGCGCATTGAATACACAACCACCAATTTGAAAAGCATCATACTCGGAGTGAGCGGGAAAAACTAAGTGTGAATGACACTTGGTACGCTTGGGACATGTGAGACGCGAATGCGCGAAACACGCGGCTCAGCCAGTTCAGGCGAAACAGGGAGAGGACGCACAAATGCATTTGGGACAAATGGGACGAAAATGTGCGAAGTACGCGATTCGGGTGTTTCGGCCGAAAATGGGAACAAAGGGCCCATTTGGACTTGGGACATTCGGGACAAAAAGTTCCGAAGTACGCGACTTGACCGGCTCATCCGAAATTGGGAAAGCTCACACTTTTTAAAATGGGGCAGTTGGGACAAAATTGCGCGAAGGACGCGGTTTGGGCAAATCGGCCAAAAATGGGAAAGCTCGCACTTTTTAACTTTGGGACATTTGGGATAGGAAAGTGCGAAGTACGCGGGAAGGATGATTCGGCTGAAATTAGAACAACATGCAAAATAAGTTTTGGGACACTTGGGACAAAACTCTCCGACGGGCCCGAAAATGGGACAGCTTCGGGGATTTCGGCCGGTTCGGGTAACAGAATGCACTTTCGTACTTGGGACAGATGGGCAAAAAGTTCCGACAGGCCAAAAATCACACAAAATGACCCAAAACACAGATTTTTTCAATTTCACGACTTAGGCATTTCAGAGAAAAACACTTAAACTCAAAATTTTGAAAATTTTACTCTTATCAGAGCAGGGAATTTTGAGTGGACAACAGGGAGATAACCCTTTTTGGATTCAGATGATGATGTGTATGAAGAAATATTGAGAACTGCGGGTGCTCATCTGATCCAACCTGATGACCTAGCATTTTAACTTGGTTTTATAGATTCTACGATAGTTAAAATTAAGTAGACTAGTGTGGGTAGTAGAGTTGTAGCAGATAGAGTTAATTTGCAGTAAATTTTAGGAGTTAATCAACTAGCTTGGATTTATCTATTATGGTACAATTGTCGTTTATGTTATTTGGAGGAAAAGTTGGAGGTATCTTTTCTAGCACGTTTTTTGGCATAGAACTTGGGTGTGTAGAATGTTATTATAACATTTAGGAAGTAGCACAACTTCGTAGACTATGGACATGTTAAGTTTAGTACACATCTGTGGGAGCATAAGGAAGTGCATCCTCTAGTTCAATTCATGTTATAGGGGTAGGATCAGGAGGATCAGGTAGCTTGGGATCTGGTGGATTTGGAGGATAATGGGGGCGAAGGAAACACATGAGGTAATAAAAGTTTTGGATATAGGGCACGTTCCACACCAGCCCCAAAATATTTATATGGAGATGTCATCTTCATCTTCCAGAATACAGAGGGATAAAATATGCATGTTTTTGATCACATGCATATGTGTGACAAGATACTATGGCTTGCACAAAGGGGATTACCAGCTCTAGAGTACAAGGTAAGCCAGTTTCACAACTACATTACAAAGGCACACAGGGCATAGTTGGTACTATAGAAAGTTTTGACCCTGACCAGACTTTTGTAGATTATACCATGCTGCGGGATGCTTTCTTGAAAGAGTTTAATATCCCTAAAATTCAAGTAGAAGAGCATCATAAGAACTGCTCAGAAGACATTAAGTAGGGCACTATTAAGAGTGTTCAATGAGTATGATGCATAGTTCAAACCCCTTCTATCTAAATTTATCTTATGATATACACCCAAGTCAACATACATCAATGGTTCATTGGAGGACTTATCATGCCTTTAAGAAAGCATGCTTTCACATAAAACTTACACAGATCTGCATGCGAGGAACTTGAAGTAGCTCTACACACTGAGGTAGTTGAAAGAAGTGTAGACACAATGGATTCGAGCCCATTTTTAGAGGCTGAGATTGTAGATAATGGTACAAATAGTTTGAAAAATCATCAAGCTAACTCGACACATGAGAATGCACAATGGAATTTGGTGCACAAATTTTGAAGTAGAAGGGAATACTAAGGATAGTTGTCCTCGTAAATCAGTGTGCTCCTTGTTGCTGGACTATGAGATCTTTCACTTGGACCATAGATGTCAAGTCAGTTGCCCATTGTTGTAATGTGTAATAAGAAAGAACGTGTCTTGTTACTACAATATTTACAGGTCTACTACCCATGATATTGAAGATTTTAGGTTGATTGATCATATTCATGATGCCATTGATATTGGTATATGAAAGACTGATGTTGCAAATCACTCTAAGGAGAGACGTGAGCATCATGACCATGATCATAATGAAGGGTTCTCTAATGGAGGCCATGTTAGAGGTCAAGGATTATTGATGGATGGATTTAGAGCCATGAGGCTCATCGGTGGTGCGAAGAAGTGATTTCCCTCATGGAACATTGTTATACATGTGGATCTCCTAATAACTATAGGCATGAATGCCATCAAAACGTTGTTTATTATTTTTATAGAAAGAACCATAACTATGAAGAGTTCCTGGAATTATATAAACACTTGAGTCAAGAAGCAAAAGCAGGAGAATAGGGGCACATGGAGATGGATAGAGTACATCGCATGTTGCTGAAGATTAGTGGATGACAAAGTTAGCACTAGATCCTGAGTATGGTACCTGTGAAGATTACTACACACATGTAGGCCATGTGTGCACCAGAGAAGTTTCGAAACAAAACCCTGCCATTACTAAAGGAGGAAGGTACTACATGAAAAGTATCCAGACCCTATGCACCAGAAGGAGGTTTATAAATAAAGCATAGAGGTAATTAGAAATATGCAGAGTGAAAGATACAATGTTTAAAGGAGTAGTCACGTAAGTTAGAATAGAATTAAGGAAGATGAAGCTCCATCAGATGGATGTTGATGATCTAAATGAGGTTTTCAAGATGCTACAATCAAGAGAACATTATTCCTTTGCTAGGGAATTGGTTAAAGGGAAACACTCCATGCACTTGTAATTTAGACATGAAAGGTATATTTTTCATGCTAACCTCCCTCCTCATAGTTTGTATTATGACAAGGAGATTACATCTGAATGATGTTGTTGATGGTTGGATTTTGAGTAATCATTTTGATTGACACAGGCGTGGAAGTGAATGTGTTCACTTTGGATGCGTGGGTTCAAATGAGAAGACCACCACTACAGCCATCTTCTAAATGTGATTGTTTATGGATAAATTAGGACTAAAGCCATGCCTCATTGGAGTGTTTAAAGGATGCTAGTCAATTACTATTCAAGGGAGTGAAGTTCACTGGGGACTTTGAGGTTTTGGTACACTGTGAGAAGTAGGACAATTTTTCCAGCCTCTACTTGGGAACCCTTGGTATCTATGTAAACAACGCTGATCTATGCTTCAACAAGGGATATATCAAGTTTTGAGAACAAGGAAGAGTGCAGTCATCATCCCCTTAACAAGATGGGAAATCTGCACCCTATAGTGGAACCCTTAAGTGAAGAATATTTAAACATAATTTATGTGTGCACCATTAGAGATCCTGAAGTTCTTAAGCCATCAAAGGAAGGAGTTCTATAGTGGGATGATGCACAGTCCATGAGTGATACTAAAAGTGTTACATGTGATAACTGGTCACATGGCACTTATGAAATGATTGGATGCTCGAGGTAAGAAGTGCAATTACGCATGTAAGAAAACCGTGTAATATCAAGCATTATGGGGAATCAACTAGGTACCAAGGCACACTGGTGAAGAGAAATCCAAGAAGTATTCCTACGATGCTATGGAATTTTAGTGGGAATTTCAAGTGGAAAGAAGGAATATGTTTATGTATACTTTGCATGAGATGCTAGCATGCGATGGTGGATTGTTCACAAAGATAATATTTTAGAGTGGAGAGAAGTGAAAATTTATTTATCTTATCATATTTCTCCAAAGTAATGTGACCTACTCAAATCTTTGCATGTTATGGTAATGATCCTGATTTAGCACCACTTTCAATAGTGTGAGAGATTCTAGATAGAGGGGAAAGAAGATTTATCACCTTCTGTTATGGCTGCATAAGCTCTATTTCACCTTATGAGGCTGTGCACGTGCATTTGATATGTCTATGTAGAGTTGAATAGAGAGACTAAAAATTAGAAAGAACTAATTGCAGGTATGATTCAGACCTTTGACTTTTTTCCAGTAAACCTCTGGTGAATGATGTGCATTATAGGAAAAGAAGCGCTTGAGTATGGGAGATAGTGACAAAGGCTAAGGAAATTATTCAGGAGTCTACTTGGTGAGTCAAACTTGGAGGTGCATTTTTGAAGAAGTAGGAAGAAATAGATGTAGAACAACTTGGGCGCACCTACCTAGAGAAAGAAAAGGGTAAGATGGTCTACATTATTGATGATAAAGAAGTGCATAACATGGATACTAGAGCATACATAGGGTATGTGTGAGGTCATTGGATAGTGCAGATGAGAAGGCACACACCTACCATGAGCTTATGAAGACCAAAGAAATTAAACATTGGAACACATGCTGAACCTAAGGAGGCCATTCATCGAAGATTATTGGTCTGAATCAAAGGTTGCTAAGATAATTGAGCTTACTGCACGACTTCCAACATTTGTTTCTGTAGATGCTATCATGAATTGAATGGGGTACATGAATATTTGGGTGAGATGAGAATCAAGATGAAGGAAGTTGTGTGCACCTAGTTAGGAAGAGGTCTTACAAGATCAAACCTAATGTGCACGTAAAAGGTAAAGAAGAAATTGATAAGATGCTGAATTATGGAATCAATGAGCCCATTGAGGAATCTGAATGGGTTATCCCTATGGTTATTAGTATAAAGAAGGATGGAGGAATCAAAATCTATGTGGATTACAAGAGTTAAATGTTTCATGTGTAATTGATCCCTTTCCCCACACCATTTACTAAGGAAATATTGGAAGGCACTGCAGGGCGCGATATATAATCCTTCACTGATGGATTCTCTAGGATATCATCAGGTGAGGAAATCTAAAGAGAATCAAGAGAAGAGAATCTTCACAACTGAATGGAGAAGTTTTTGTATACATGGTTATGCCCTTTGGATTGAAGAATGTGCCTCCAGTATTTTTGCACATAGTTGTTCAAGCATTCCAGGATTTCATTCATAAGTTCTTATAGGTTTACTTGGATGATTGGATAATATATGATTTTTTCAAGAATCATTGTGACAATTTGAGGTTAATGTTTGAAAGATGCAGACAATTGAGCATCTCTTTAAATATTAAGAAGTGCATGTTCGCCACATCCTTTGCGACTCTGTTAGGACACATTATGGGTAAGTGTACCAAGTTGGGGGGCTAAAAAGTGGACAAAAACTAGAAAATGAATGAAACATGATCACATTATGTTTTCCTAGGCTCGGGAATTCACGAACCTAAAACGTACTCGCATTATAACGTACTCACGTACACATTTCTGTGAACACAAAATGCGTACGCATTTTGCTCTATATAAATTTTTTACGGATTAGAAGGAACCATATGAAGTATAAGATTTCTTTTATTATTTACTTATATTTTTATTATTTATTTATACTTTTATTATTTCTTATAATTCAAATTTATTTTACTAAATATAAGAAATTAGGGTCACTCTGCACCTGATAGAAGTGGTCCCATAGTTCTGACAGTGATAATCTAGAAGATAGTTTTTCAAATTCTAATCTAGTCATTACTTACACATTTTTAGAATTTCAACAATGACCTAAAACTTTCAAGCCATATATATTGTAGTCGGTATTTGTTTTGTGAAAACATATAGTCATTTTGTAGGTTTTTTTGACCTTCTAGATTGGATTTTTGCCCTACTACTACTTGAATTGGTACTAATTTTAAAATTTGGTCCATAATTCACCTTAGTGATCATGAATCGACTCTATTATGCTCATCTACTTCTTACTAAAATGAGATCCTTACTCAAATGATGTTTAGGTTTTAGGATTTAGTGTTTAGAATTTAAGGTTTAGGTTTTAGGGATTTGGTGTTTAGGGTTTAGGGTTTAAGGTTTAGGTTTTAGGGCTCAATATTTAGGGTTTGGGTTTCAGGATTTCATGGTTTAGGGTTTATGGTTTAGGGCTCAGGGTTCAGGGAATAGGGTTTAGGGATAAAGGTATAGGGTTTAGGGTTTAGAGTTTAGGATTTAATGTTTAGGGTTTAGGGTTGAGGATTTCATGTTTATGGTTTAGGGTTTACGTGTTTTGGATCACAGTTTGGGGTTTATGGTTTATGTTTTAGGGTTCATAGCTCATGGTTCAGGGTTTAGGGTTTATGGTTTAGGGCTTAGGGTTTAGGGTATAGGGTTTAGGGATTATGGTTGAGGGTTTAGGGCTCATGGCTAAGGGTTTAGGGGTTAGGGTTTAGGGTTTAGGGCTCAAGATTTAGGGTTTAGTGTTTAGGGTTTACGATTTAGGGTTTTGGGTTTTGGGCTCATGGTTTAAGGTTTAGGTTTCATATTTTAGGATTTAGGGTTTAGTTTTTAAAATTTAAGGTTTAGGGTTCATGGGATTCTGTATTTAGGGTTTATGGTTTAAGGTTTAGGTTTTAGGGATCAGTATTTAGGGTTTGGTTTTTAGGGTTTAGGGTTTAGGGTTTACGACTTAGGGTTAAGGGTTTAGGGTTTAGGGTGTATGGCTTAGGGTTGAGGTTTTAGGGTTCAGGATTTAGTGTGTATGGCTCAGGGTTTGGGGCTTAGGGCTTAAGGTTTACGGTTCAAAAATCATGGTTCAAGTTTTAGGGTTTAGGGCTCAGGGTTTAGGGTTTAGGGTTTAGGGATCAGGGTTAAGGGTTTAGGTGTTAGGGTTCAGGGTTCATGGTTAGGGGTTTAGGGCTTAAATTTTAGGGTTTATTATTTAGGGTTCTAGGGTTTCAGGCTAAGGGTTTAGGGTTTAGTGTTTCATATTTTAGGGTTTAAGGTTTAGTGTTTAGAATTTAAGGTTTAGGGTATAAGGTTTAGGGTTTATGGTTTATGGTTTAAGGTTTAAGGTTTAGGTTTTAGGGCTTAGTATTTAGGGTTTGGGTTTTATGTTTTAGGTTTTAGGGCTCAAGGTTTAGGGTTTAGGGTTTAGGGCTCAGAGCTAAGGGCTTAAGGTAAAGAAATATTACCCAATACAATTATATTCATTTTCCCATTACATGGGAAATATTTCACTCATTGTAATGTTTTATGCCTTACCCATTCTTATTAGTAATTGATAGGGAGTATTCAACTGAAAAGGGTTCATCGACTTTATAGGAAGAAAATTCAAAGAGAGTCATCACAATTTGATGTCTTTCATCTGTTGATATTTTAAACAAGGGGAAATGTTAGATTCTTGAATGTCCAATCCTTCCATAGATGCTAATAGTCCTCGATCCTTAGATACAGGGAGACATCGTTACTTGGATTCCATTTATAATGATAGAGATATTTGTAAATTCATGTTATGACCTTTAAATCTATATAAATTTCAATTATGCTTGGAAATCAAATCACACCCTTCACTAAGATTGATGACGACCCCTATATTTTTTAAAGCACTTTTGAAAACATCCATGGGTTTATCATATAATGAATTATCAATGAACGGAAGGTCACTAAGTCGCAGTCCAAGTGACTCCCATTTAGAACTAAACAAGAAATATTTAATAGGTGATTGATAACCCCTTTGTGTTCTTATCCATTCCCCTAATTCTATACTTATTTTGAACACTTCAAGAAGTTTTCTCAAATTTACTATCTATTCCAGTAGAAAAAGAACTTTATCTTTCTCCAGAGGAGAGGATATTGTAGGAAATTCAATTATGATCCTACACCTCCGCATTGGTATATTCTCTATGTTTCTTTTGTTTCCTTTAAGGTTAATTTTTGTGTTGTGATGGTTATTTTTTCCAGCTTCCAATGGGTCATCTTGGCTTGCATAATACCATATATGAAAATATGAGAAATATGATTTTTTTTTCAAAGTGTGAATAAATTTACATTCAAGAGCACAATTATATGTGGGGAGAAATAAATTTGGAAGAGATGTGTAATATGCATTGCAAGGCACAAAGTAGATATCATATCCATTTAGTTACTTGTCCCACCTCTCATAAAAAAAAGGTAGTTCTCTAGCCAGACTCAACAATGGTTCTAGGCATGAGACTAGGAAATATTGATGAAATATTATTCAAGCTTTAGGGTTTAGGGTTTAGGGATCATGGTTCAGGGTTTAAGGTTTAGGGTTTAGGGTTCAAGGTTCAAGGTTCAGGGATATGATTTAGGATTTCTGGTTTAGCTTTAGGGTTTACGATATAGGGTTTAGATTTTAGTGTTTATGGTTAGGGTTTACGGATCAGGGTTAAGGATTTAGGGTTTAGGGTTTAGGTTTAAGGATTTAGTGTTTAGGGATTAGGGTTTATGGTTTACGGTTTAGGGTATAGGGAATTTAGGATTTAGTATTTAGTGTTTAGGGATTAAGGTTTAGGGTTTATGGTTTAGGGATCGTGGTTTAGGGTTTATGGTTTAGGGCTTAGGATATATGGTCTAGGATTTAGGGTTTAGATTTTAGGGCTACATGATAAGGGTGTAGGGTTCAAGACTTGTGGTTCAGGGTTTAAGATTTAGATTTTAAGGTTTAGGATTTATATTTTATGGTTAAGGGTTTAGGGTTTAGCATTTAGGGCTCACGGTTTAGGGTTTAGGGTTTTGTGGGTAAGGGTTTAAGGGCTTAAGGCTCATGGTTTAGGGCTCACGAGTTAAGGGATGAATGTTTAAGGTTTAGGGTTTAGGGATTAGGGTTTGGGGTTTAGGTTTTACAGTCTAGGGATCATAGTTCAAGATTCAGGGTTTAGGGTTTAGGGTTTAGGGCTCAAGGTTTACAGTTTAGGGTTTAGGTTTATGGCTTAGGGTTTATGGTTTCAATTGTAGAAGTTAAACACTAAATGCTTTAGGCTGAATGTTGAAATCTTGAAAATTACCTAGTGTAGTGACCAGATTATACTATTAAAAACTATCTCCTAAACCATGACTCATGGAGTTGTGAGACTAATTCCATAAGGTGCAGAGTGACCCTAATTTCTTATATTTACAAAAATAAATTTAAAGTATAAGTTTTTCATTTATTATTATTTATATTGTATTATTATTAAAGTATAGTGTGTACACATTATAATGCGTACGTGTTTTGTGTTTTCACTTTTTCCAAGCCATCCCTCAAGGCTTGGGATCTAGTTTGGATCCCCAAGCTTAAGGCATGGACCTGCACAAACATAGCAAACATCATGTTTTTGCAAGAAAATGTAAAAATGCCACTTCCTCCAAGATAAATCAACATAAAACAATCGATTCATTTAAAAATAATTATACCACGACGTAGAGTAGAGTTTCTTCTTTCTAAAAATATAATTTTTTAAATTTTGTGACTAATATAAGGTTTCTAAGTTATTTATTTTCTAACTATGCATTTTTATAGCTATTTTTTGAAGTTTAAATATGTCTATCTTTCATTGTGTATCTTGTTTTTGGGTCATCAAAATTGGAAAACAATTTATACTAGTTTAAACTAGGCCTAATTCTATACATATTCAAAAATAACATCTCATTTTTGAGATTTTCTTAGGTAGTTAAGGGGTGGCACGCTCAGAGCTCCGTTATTTTTCAACATAAAACTTATGTACTAGAAATGTTAGGAAATATATCTTAGTGCTCCATTTATATGTATGGTAAATTAGTGAAAGTACATTTACTATGTAAATGTAAATAGTAAATGTAAAATGTGGTTAGTATGTGGTATGTTAGTAAGTTAGAATAATAAAACAATTAGTATTTTTTTATTATCATATTGGTGAGAGGTTTGAAACCATACGGGTGTATGGTTGTATATGCAGACAAAGGTTGTTGTGAGGATTGTTACTATACATATCCTATATAATGGAGTGTAATGAAATAGTGAATAAATAAAAAATGAGTTTGAGAATAATATAGTGTTGTTGATTTTAATTATTTTCTATGTAGCTATTTCATGTATTCTGTGTATTAGATCAGAGTAATTTTCACAAGAAATAATAAAATTATATAAATAATAATAAATGAAAAACTTATACTTAAACATTTATTTTTGTAAATAGAAGCATGCCAAAACAATATACAATGTTTATACTATAAAGAACACGTATTCATTATAACATGTACACATTTTACGTTTTCACTTTTTCCAAGCCATGCCTCAAGGTTTGGGATCCTGTTTAGATCCCCAAGCCTGAGGCATGGAATTGTACAAACACAGAAAAACATCATTTTTTGTAGGAAAATGTAAAAATTTCGATTTCCTCCATGATAAATCAACATAAAACAAATCGATTCGTTTAAAAAACTTATACCATGATGTAGAGAAGAGTTTGTTCTTTTTAAAAATATGATTTTTCAAATTTTCTGACTAATATAAGGTTTCCATATTATTTATTTTCTAAGTAAACCTTTTTATAGCTATTTTTTGAATTTTAAATATATTTATCTTTCACTGTAGATCTTTTTTTGGTCATCAAAATTGGAAAAACAATTATACTAGCACAAACTAGGCCTAATTCTATACATATTCAAAAAAACAAAATCTAATTTTTGATAATTTTTGAGGTAGTTATAGCGAGCACGATCAAAGCTTCATTATTTTTCAAAACATAAAATTTATGTACTAGAAATAATAAAATATAAATAATAATAAATGAAAAACTTATACTTAAACATTTATTTATGTAAATATAAGCATGTCAAAAGTATATACAATGTTTATACTATAAATAACGCATACGAGTTTTGTGTTTTAACTTTTTCGAAGACATGCCTCAACGCTTGAGATCCAATTTGGATCCCCAATCCTGAGGCATGGACCTGTAAAAACACACCAAATATCATGTTTTTGCAGGAAAATGTAAAATGCCACTTCCTCCATGATAAATCAACATAAAACAATCGATTCATTTAAAAACAATTATACCATGACGTAGAACAGAGTTTCTTCTTTCTAAAAATATAATTTTTCTAATTTTCTAACTAATATAAGGTTTCCATATTATTTATTTTCTAAGTATGCTTTTTGATAGATATTTTTTGAAGTTTAAATATGTATATCTTTCATCATTTCTATTTTTTTTTATTCATCAAAATTGGAAAAAAGTTATACTAGCACAAACTAGGCCTAATTCTATACATATTCAAAAAAATAAAATCTAAGTTTCGATTTTTTTTGACATAGTTACGGGGGGCACGGTCGGAGCTCCATTATATTTCAAAACATTAAATTTGAGTACTAAAAATATCATTAAAAAAATACTTGCTAAAAATCTAAAAAACTTTTAGCACAAACTAGATGCTCCTAGTTATCTTTCTACCAAAGGGTTTTTAAAACTACTAAATGGTGCTAAAAAATGGTGGGGGGCACAAAAGTCACTTTGTTAAACTTTTTTACAAAAATAGGAGCACCTGTTGGTATTTTAGTTCTTTGAAGCACTTAAACTTATCCATTTTCAATAAAATTTAATAGCTTAGAAAGTAGACTCAAAATTCTACGATTCATGTTTGTACAACATCTCCCAATTTTGAGTGTAACTATTTCAAAAAACTCGGACAAGTTGAAGTTCTTTATTTTTAATAAAAATGCATCCACTCAAGACCCCCTTTTGGCCCCCCAACTTGGTGCACTTACCCTTATCTACAAGGAGGGTTTGTTAGTAGATCCATCTAAAGTTGCAGTCATCTTAGGCTTGGAGGATCCTACTAGTCAGAGTGAGGTGCGTGGATTGTCTTGCCACACAGGGTACTACAAATTTTTTATCAAAGAACACACTAAGATTTTTCCATCCCTAGAGGATTTATTAAAGGGGAAAGGAAAGTTATATTAGGGAGAAATGCAGTAGCGCACGTTTAAAATGCTGATGGAAAGGCTAACTATAGCACCTATTCTGTGTTTTCCTTCATGGAATCTACCTTTTCATGTACATGTGGACACAACTGGCATGACCATCGGAATGGTTTTAGCTCAACTTTGAGAAGGTATTGTAGATCACCCTATTTGTTTTGATAGTAAGAATTTGACTCTAGCAAAAATGAATTATACAACTACGAAGCGCAAGGTTATGTCCATGATCTATGTGTTGGATAAGTTTAGACACTACTTACTGTCGACTCCTTTTGTTTTCTATACAAATCACATGACATTGAAATACTTGGTGAAAAAGATCATTTTACAAGGGTGCATATGTCGGTGGGTCCTATTATTCTAGGAGTTTGATTTTATAATTGTGGTGAAGCTAGGTAAAATCAATTCTAGTCCAAACCATTTATCAAGGATTCAATCAGGAGAGAATGCACAGAGTGTTGAAGATAGAATTTCAGATGCGTAGTTTTTTAGGTTAAACCACATGCCCTCAGACTTAGAGGATATTTTTATCTTTTTACGCATAGGTGTGGCATCTAAAGGAATCGAGGCCTTATAAAATAAAAATCTATCCATTCACATTGCACCTTACGTGTTGATAAATGGGGACTTATACAAGCTAAGTTGAGATAAAGTTTTGCATCGGTGTGTACTTGAGAATGAGTGAACGGAAATTATGGGGATTGCTCATGGTAGTATTACAGGTGGATAAGTTATGTAGGAGATGTCACCGTGTACAAGATTCTTCTAGCTGGATTATGGTGGGAAACTTTGTACAAGGATTGCAAACACTATTACAAGGCGTGTGATCATTGTTAACACCTTGGAAAACCTAGTCAGAGAGATGAAATTTATTTTCGTCATATTGCTAGTGTAGAACCTTTTGAGAAGTGGGAAATTGAATTTGTGGGTCTTATTTCCCCATCAACACACAAAAATCGATCGTGATACATCATTACTTGCACAGATTATCTTGTAAGGTGGGCGGAAGCAATAGCTACAAAGGATTACACAGTAGCTACAACAACAAGGTTCTTGTAGGAAAATATTATTACCAGGTATGGATGTAATGTTAAGTTTGACAAGTGATAGAGGTACTCAATTTCTTAATGAGACCATCAGGATACTATTAGAAGAGTTTATGGTTTCTCATCATAAGAAAACACCCTATCATCCTCAATAAAATAAAACTGTTGAGGCTTTCAACAAGATATTGAGCTAAAATTTGACAAAAATTTGTGATGTTAGAAGGAAAGATTGGGATGATAAAAATTTTGTTAGAATTTTGGCATAAAGAACAACCTACAAATGGTTGAATAAATCAAGACCCATTTAGTTGGTATTTAGCATAGAAGAAGTTCTCCCCATGGAATTCATGTTATCTTCTTTGCGTATTGTGCGCATAGGATGTCTGGATGATGAGAAAGTGTTAGAAGAATGTATTAATAAATTGATGCAACTAGATATAGGTGCACCATAGTAATATGGAGATAAAATAAAGAAAAATCTAGACAGAAGGTATGGCATGACATCCCTGTCAAGGAAAAAAGGATTGAAGTTAGTAAAATGGTACTTATTTATGATTCAAAGTTTTAATGCCACCCAAGAAAGCTTAAGGTGCATTGTTTGGGACCATATGTTATCACTTAATACTTGACTTGGGAAATTACCAATTAAAAGCACTAAATTGAACATGGTTTCCCAGTTAGTTCAACGAGAATAGGTTAAAGCCCTACTATAAATAAGTCTTCTTGATGTTTGTAATAAGGAAATATTTCCACTTAGACTAAGTTTCCCTTAATACATTTCCTTTATATGTGTTTCTTTCATCATTGTTATACTTTGTCAATTTAGTTCAGTGTTTTGATTAATAAGTGCGCTTGTGCGCCAGAAGATGATTACAATTTAACTGTTTTCATGCATATAGGACTACACATACCGTTAGTGTGGGGTGGTTTACATACAAAGTTTATTGCCAAGATTGAATATGATTTGAATTACATTTGAACATGGATATGCATAAAGAAATTTTTTCAATAGGTGCTCTAATCAAGGGTGTCGTTGGAGAAAATTTTCTCATGAGGAAAGAAACCACTTATGGATGGATGCACAGTGTAACATGAGATAGGATGCAACAATGGAAACTACTTAGAAGAAGGTGCAGTGGAGAAGTTACTTTGGTGCATGAATGCGTGCAAAAGGAGATCTATGGCCGAGAAGTAGGAGGTGCACCTAAAGTGTATGAGTATGGAACAGAAATTAATAGCACAAAAATATTAATGAATGACAAATTAATACTAGGAAAGATGGTAGGTGGAGGAGCATTAAATGTGTAAGTTATTGAAAAAATTATAAAAAAATTGGGGTGATGAATTCATTTTTACCTTTACAATTATGAATGTTTGAGAGAGCTATTTGCAAATGAGCTAGCAAGATGTTGTTAAAGTGTAGAGAGATGATAAACTAGGTGTTTTGAGCTGATTTTTTCATGGGATTGACTTGTGTTCCCATTAGAGAATGGCTTGAGCAAAGTAGAGGCATGTGGGGAAGAGAAATCAAGTACTAGAGTTTGAATTGGAGCTAGGGAACACCTTTTCTAGCTAGGGCACAAAAATTTGAGTCACACAACTCAAAAGAGGTAACAAAACACCTTTTTAATTACTATGGCACCAAAGAGAACACCTGGAGTGTGGATAAAGGGGTAAAAGAAGGTGGAGGTCGAACTCAAAGTAGAAGATGCCCCCTAAGGTAGGTTTTCATAAATGTAATACCCAAAGGGAATTCTTATGGGGTGTCACTAAGATTCACATGTTCATCATAGCAAATTCAGCAATCACAACCAAAGAACCAAGGACACGAAGGAGGATTTGGAAAGGTTGCTCGTATTGAAGATGAAGAAGAGGAAAATGGATGACATACCATTTTATGATGATGCAGGAAAGATATTGTTAGCCAAGGTAGGAGTTTATAATTGTATGAGCTTCCATACTTTGGAAAACCTAAAAAAATGTACCAATGGCTCATGAGCTGGGTGCATGAATATTTCTTTTACTACCGTGGGTTCCGAATGAGGATTAAAGTGCCATTGATTACTAGTTTGACAAGGTTGAAGAGCTCGGGCATAGAGATAGATAGCAACCTCACTAACATGGAGACCATATAAATAACAAGGAAGGAGTTGGGTTACACTAAAGGTGGGTACAGGATGGATATCCCCAAGTTGTAGAAGTACCCAGTTATCCAGGAAGTGATGCATCTTCTAGTAAAGCTTAATAATCAAGAGCAATGATCTCAATTCAACAAGGCATGGCTTCATATCACGTGCCGAATGACAGAAGGGGTTGTTTACAACATCTCCAACTTTATTTTTGAGATCATCATTAAGGAGGTGTAGGAAGGTGATAAGATAAGTTTTGGTGCACTATTTTTTTATCCTTAGTTTTTGTTGAAATTAGTGTGCCTAATGGGCCAAATGAGAGTATATGGATGTTCCCTATAGAAAATAAGTCCTTAGTAAAGAGATTTGTAGATTACACTTGTGATGGTTCAATGAGTGGACCATTCAAACAAAAGGCAGAGCTATGGTATGATTGGTCACATGCCATGTTTTAAGAATAATGGAGGATCCCTAAGGAGTTACCTTCAATTGTGGGTAAATAGGTACAACTGGTAGTATACCAACACTTTTTCATTGGGCACTTCATAATGAAAGATTGAAAATGGAGCCCATAGTGTAAACTTCCTTATGCTTTTACCGCATGCTATTTCCAAACATTTGTTCAAAGGTTTTCAGACGCACGCACGTTTGATATTCAACACAGACAAGGTATAATGTGACTACCATACACTGAGGAAAACATACGTCTACCTAGGTAAGACTTCTTACATTGAGCGCTTAATATCATATGACATTAATATGAAGGTTGTGAGCCTTGGCCATTGGAAATTTGGGTGTTGATTTGGTGTATGATGTACTTAAAGCGTAAACTACAAGCTAGAAAGTACTTGGAAAATGAGTTCAAGTTACCTAGGCCACCTAAAGGAAAGCACGTGGTGGGTACCTCATAGGATAATAAAATCCTTTTGGCATGAGGAACTTAGGCGTATGGAAAGATTGGATTTGGTAGAAAAGAAGCGCAATGCACTTACAACAACACAAGATCCCCATAAGGAGAGAATAAATGAAATTGGAAATCTCATAGCATAGAAAATGGATTATATGGAGGGCATGATTGTGAGCATGGCTAACATTGTAATGGTTTTGCAGTGTGAGAAAACTAATATGACTTAGGATAAACTAGATGTAGTGGTTACAGATGTCCTTGATAAAACAAGTTAGGCATTAAGTGATTGGTCATACATTGGAGGCAGAGCTTAAGAATGAGTTTCTAGAATTTATCTTGTTAATAGAAGAGCATATCGTGGAGTGAGACTTCATTCTTTGATCAAGTAATTTGTTATTATTTTATTCATTATTCAATAATTCTTGGAGAGATAAGGTCAGTTGCCCATTTCCAGGGATGACAATGTAGTTAGTGATGGGGTAATGTTGAGCACATGAAGTACATCTTAGATATGAAAATGCATAAGGATTTGGTGCGCGGGAATAGGGAACATGTGAAGGCACATGGAAATATGGTAAAACAGGGCACATGTCAGAACAGTTTGAATTCAGGACCTAGCTATTTTGTTGTTCTAGACTATTTTTGACATGGAGTTTAGAGAACACAAGTATGGAGAGTTACAATTCATGCCAAGGTTGTTTTGGGAGTTATAGCAATCCAAGATCCATGCATAGTTTCGATCTAATGATAGGATTTATAGTCGGATTTAACTATAGGAAGTCTATTATTAGAACACTTGCATATTTTGTATTCCCTTGTAAAGGCGCGTGGCTATTATTAGCATGTAGACTATTTTTGGAAGGTCCATGGGCGTTGAAGGGCAAGTCCACACCCCTATATATGTATTGATTTGCACAGTTTAGTCAGTCCTAATTATTGTAGAGTTATGTTGTTGGTTTTTTCATGCGCATGACTCATGATGATACTATTTTAATGTATGAAGGTTCTGTGTTTTATAGTATTTAATACAATGGATCATATTGGTTGTATATGGGTATTATATATCATTGAATATGGTTCTTGCATGGTAAATCTCATTATAGTCATTTTTTAGTCTATCTTCCATAAATTCTTGATCTAGATTTGGTTTATACACTATGGATTGTTTACTATCTGTTATGAATCTGGATATATATATCCACAATCATGCTAACATTCTACAGAAAACAAATATAAAGAGGGACTTGGTACCTTTTCATGCTTTGGGTGAGCACTTAGTTCAAGCTAAATGGTTTTCTAGCATGCCATGGGTATTTACAATGAATTATAAGATACATCAATGAAGCACTTGGGTGTGTGGAGACACTCACACTAGTAGAAAGAAAAACGTGATGCACTTATAGCCTCCCAAGTACCTCACAAAGAAATAATAAAATAGATTCAGAAACTCATTGCAAGGAAGATGGATGTAATGGAAGGGATGGTCTCCAACATGGCCAATGTTCTTAGGGTATTACAGAATGAAGAGGAGAACTTGAAATTAGATGACATGGAGGGAGTACTGGCAGAAATCCCCAACAAAAAAATTAAGTACTGAGTGACTAGAATGAGATTGAAGTAGAGGTAAAGGAAGAATATCCATAGTTAATTTTATCTACAAAAGTATAGGGAGCCTATTCTTTATTATTTTTGTATAAATATTCTTTCATCCCTTATTCTTTGATCATGGAGAGATAATTTGGATTACCCATTGCCTTGGGCGGAATTTAATTTAGTGTGGGATAATGTTGGGATGAAAAAATATAGCCTCATTACTGAAGGCACAAAAGGTTTGGATGTGCGTAAGCATGAGAACATATATACGCACGGAAATGCAGTAAAACAATGCATGCCCAGGAAATGACTTATTCATTTTTCAGTGAAGGGATAATTTTTGACATGGAGTGTAGAGCACGTTTTGGAGAATACTTTGAAAGCACACAAATGTTATTTTGGTAAAGTATAATATCAAGCACCATGCATATTTTTGAGGCTATTAATAGGATTAGACTATTGTTGTATCATTAGATAATCTATTAGTAGTGAGCTTGCATGCTTTTGTATTTATCACATAAAGGTGCATGGCTATTTTTAGCATGCAATCTATTTTTAGAAGGTAGAAGGGAAGTGAAGGGAAATCCCCCACCCCAATAAATATGTATTGATTTTCATGGTTTAGATGATCACTTTTGTAATAGAGTTATATTGTTGGTTTATGGGCATGCATGACTATGGTGACTATGTTATGTATGTAAGAAGCTTCTGTGTTTTAAAGAAATTAGTATAATGGATATTTGTGGCTAGATATTGGTGTTTGAAATAACTGAGCAAGGATTTTGTATGTAAATCTGATTATGGTTCTTGTTTAATTAATCTTGCATATGGTTAAGGATATAGATTTGGTTTATGTATTGCAATATACTTAATTACCTATTATGGATCTAGAATATTTATATAATCATGCTAACTTCTTAAACAAGCTGAAACAAAAAAGGAACTTTGTACCCTATCATGCTTGGAGTGAACACTCCGTTTAGACTGAGTGATGTGCTAGCACACCTTGGGTTGTTGGTGATAAAATCTAGGCTACATTGGGTCTCATCACTGGATGTCAAAATACGCTTTAAGGCTTTAGTTAAAGCATGTCTATGGTCTAGCGATATTTGGATTAGCTCATAGATAAACATATTGACCGAGGCCTATTGGATCTATTTGATGATACTTTGTTCAATGGTCCTAGGAGCCACTATGGCAGAATCCTTAGGTTTCAAGGATGTAGTTAACTCTTGAGGAGGAGGAATGGCGATGAAGGTCTTGGATTTTTGTTTAGAGGTGGATTTTGAATCGCATGTGCTAGATCAAGTGGTTACCAGGATAAAATCAATGAGAAAAGGAGGTCCCTCTTGGAAGAGTCTTCTCTCGAAGACGAAAAGGTAGATATTAGATTAGATGTGGAAGGAAGGGGTTGGCTTGGTCCCTGAAGGAGTTATTATTCTTCAATGAGGTTATGGATAATGGCTTGGAGCACTCTATAATGCTCATTATCGTGCCCCAAGGTATGATGAAAGGTGTAATAAGGTTGGAATTGAACCATGAAGGTTTATTTTGATTTGGTTCAAAGGCCTTGATAGCGGGAATCATGATTGTAGAGGTTTTGTAGTAAGTGTTGGAAGATTTCCATATATGATCCAGTCAAAGTGCTAGAAGATGCCTCATGAGACATCTTGGATGCTTGGGGTAAAGTCTGAGTATGTTGATGTCTTGGTAGTTTGAATTCAATTTGGATGTTGGTTGGTGTTTTAGTGTTGAATGGTTTTAGATTGGTGGGTTGAAATGTTTGTCGTCTTGAGACAAATGATTTTTCATTAGATTGTTTAGATCTAAAAATGGTCATATATATTGTATGTGGGGATGCACCCTTGGGAGCAATGACGAAAATTTCAGTTAGAGGATTGGATGGTGATGTAATGGTTAGCATGGGTGCAGGAAGCAACATTTATTTTATTTAATCTAAGGAAGGCGGAGATCAAACAGATTGTGTTGATGACATATAAGGAACATTTGAGTTCATTGCAAGTTGACGTGATTTTAAAAATTCCTCAAATGCTAACATTTGTGTGAAGGAAGAAGGTGGTGTGGATGTGACCACAACAATTGATGTGGGTAGAATAATGGGAGGAGGGACTGGTATAGGTTCGTAGGCTGGTATGATGGGAAATAGTAGGATGGATATAAGTGAGGTGATCCAACCTCCTGAAGTGGATGGAGTACATGATGAAGTGGATGTAATATGCAAATAATCTGAAGAATAATGAATGTCAGATCTGGAAATATGTTGGAATGGTTGCTTCATGAATGTCTTTAGGGGCATGAACAATATATTTTTAAATGGGGTTCTAGTAGTTGTAAATGTGGTAGTGAATGTTGAAATAAATGTAGATATGATAGATGTGGGAACAATATCAAAGGGATTAAATGTGATCAATGGTGAAGGAGAGGAAGTTGTAGATGGGATTGGCTCCTGATCAACGTAGTTAAGAGTGTTTATAGTGTGAGTGTTGGGTGCTTGGCTTTTAGTAGAAATGGTAGTTTGGATTTTTGGTGTATGGCTTGGGAAATGTTGTTTAAAGATATCAAGTGATTGGTTAGCTGAGTAATTTAGATTTTCCGCTTGAATATCACCCTGATCAATGAGTCTTTAGACCAAATCCTTGAAAGTTTGACATCTCTCTATGTCGTGTCCTCGGACTTGGTTGTACTTGTAGTAATCATATTCATGATACCACATGGGTTTCATTCTAGACTTGTAAATTGGTTTGATAGGAGGAAGTGTGATAAGTTTTACTGTCGGTAGCTTGTAAAATATTGTACTATATGACTCCCTTAGGGGAGCATAGTTGGGTTTTTGTCAAAGGGCTCATGGTTAAGTCCACGTGCTCAAACTAGGGGTAGAAGATGATATAACGACCATAGCATTGGTTGTCACCTTTGATTTGTCATTTTGTGTAGAGGAATTGGTAAATTCATGTTCAAATTTGTTTGATTGTAATTTTAAATGACCCTGCTCAAGGGCACATGTTTCAAGCTTACGAGCCATGGTGAAAGCTTCATCAAAGGTTTGGAATTATTGGATTTTTAAAGTAGAAGATATATGTTTCACACATGAATGCGAGAAGTTCTTGATGAGATCATTTTGCAGGAGAGGGAAGGATAATTGGTTTATAATGACGAGCCATCGTGCGATGAAATTTGTAATGGATTTTTCTTCAAACTATCAGATGACATATACATCATTGATAGTTATTTTATGCTTAATGTTTATTGAAAAGTGTTCTAAAAATAATTGTGGAAGTTGGGAAAAGGAGAATATTAAATAATGAGGGATACTATTGTACTAATCCAATACGGGACCGGTCAAGGACATGGGGAAAGTGTGGAGCATCAATTCCTGATCATATGCAATAAGATAACATGCATGTTTAAATGCACGAAGGTGTTGATGCAGATAATTTTTGTTATTAAACTTGGTGAATTTTGGTAATTCATAGTGTAGAGCATATAATTTAAGTGGAACATATGGGTGAATAGGCTCGTTACAAATTATCTCGATATGACAGGGATACTTTGGATCCCAAAGTAGGGGCCTCAAGGTTGGCTAACCTATTCACAAGGGAATGCATAGGGTCATTCAACAGAGTCTATTGGGGGATGAGAGGTAGTGGTTGTATGTAAGAGGTAGGCATATGAGTTTTTTGGTGAATTTGTGGATGCATGTGTGTATGAGGAATTTTATGGTGGTGAGTGTAATCCATTGGTTATGATTGAGGGGGTGGTTGTTGAAAGAATTTTTGTTTGGAAATGGGGACATGATAGGATTGTTGGGATTGGGTAGATTGTTGCGGCAAGTGTTGATGTAGGAATGTGGGTATGAACAGGTTGAAATTGTTTTTGGATTGGATTAGTCATTGAATAATTTAAAGAACCTATAAAGGTGGGTTGGGAAGCATTGACAGGCATGCTAGATGTTAGAAGATCATGTTGTCCGAATAGGGGATATGATGTTTGGATATGTTGGTTGGGGAAAAAAGTACAAATAGAAACCAAAGAGATGATAGGGAGGGTGGTATTTATTTTTGTATTTATTGGAGGGAGGTTGTGAGGAATAGGTGTGACTATATGGGTAGTTTTATAAGATGAGGGATTGGTGGAAGAGGAAGCAAGATGGGTTATAGAAAGTTCATTTGCTGCAAATTGGGTGGTTTGGGGATTGTTCTGATAAGGATAAAGGTGCTAGAGGGGTAGACCATCTAAGGGAATCTGATTTAATCTCCTAAGAATATAGTCTTGGAGTGCTACTTGATTGGCATCCAGAATATCTTGGAACATGGTATCACCGAGAGGGATCTTGGGAGGTCTAAAAGGCTATGATCTAATGGATGGTGGGGTGGTTGGCCTAAATAGGATGGATTGGTGGTATAAAAATTAAATAGTCTCACCTCAAGGTTATATTTTGAATAAGGGGTTCTGGGTGAGAGACATTGATGAGAGGTTGAGTGCTCATGAAAGAAGTAATCAAGGGCATAGGTGAGGTAGTTGTTGTGGTAGATGTTTAGCCTAAAGAACTATTTGAAGAAAAGTTTTGTTCCATTCTTTTAGCTGCTAAATGAGTAACTATGTGCATGAAATAATTCTTACCTAATTAAATCAAGTAGAATATTATTTTTTATTTTCGTAATTAATAAAGTGTGAAGAAGAAAAGGGGATGGATAATAAGATACCTAATAGAAGGAAATCTATGTTTGGTTTTGGGTTTCTTATAGATATGGAAATCTCATGTGGCTTCCTGTTGGGTGATGAAATCCCAATCAGTGAAATGGGTAAGGGGATGTTTTGATATGCTAATTTATATGTGTGAGGTTTAGGTTGTGTGTGATAAGATGTGAGATGCAACAAGTTGACCTCTATTTAGACTATATAAGCAAGTAGGATGCAGAAAAGAAAAGGTTCTTTTTAAATCCAAATCAAAGTTTGCTTTTTTTTATGAGGACACACACAAGAAATGAAAGTATAATAGAAAATAGAAAATAAGGAAAAAAATAGGAATACCTAGATAAATATTTTCCTTTTTTATTTGAAACTTTTGAGCAACGAGCAGATCCAAGTAGGAAAACCCAACACGAATAAGCAACAAAGCAGTGCCTCACGCTGTAATGTTAGTAGAAGACAGAAAGAAAAACATATAGAAATAAAATTAAAGGATCACCTATAGGGTGGTCCCACAGGTGTGCCAATAATGTCTACCAAATATCTTGTTCCTAATCAAATCAATGCACTAGCTACTAAAGAAACTAGTAAACTCAGAAATGATGAAGGGTTTAAGTTACCACTAATGCGTGATGTGATACGAGTGCAAAGTGGAAGATGAATTCCTGCTGTAACTCTGATGAAACCTAAAAATAAGACCCACTGAAAGAAAAAATATTAGATAATTTTTGTGGGGGTTTCTCGAAAAAGTGGACCCAAGAAGCATTAACTTCCTAGGAGGATGTTAACCCCCGTTTGTTAAACAAAATAGATATAAATACAGATAATAAACTAATAATATGCAGAAACTGAAGAAATTACAGAATCTAAAAGTCATTATGATTGATTTAAATTTTGATATGATTGAAATAAAATGTAAAGTGGATTATACCTAGTCTAGGTTGATAGCAAACCAGACTATATAGAGACAGGTCGACGACGACTTGGTATGGCAGGTTTGGAAAAAAAGAGGAATATGAAGACCCTCCAAGATTTGAATGTGATCTGGACACAGTATACTTTGATGTATGTTTGATTCAACCTAAATAAGGAATTTGAGGAAGTAGAAATTAGGAAAGTGACAGAGAACAAAGATGGAAAGGGAGATATTGGGGATCAAGATCCTAGTAAAAAATGACCAGGGTGTACATAGGTTGATTTTAATGTATCAGAGAGACTAGATGGTGATTTTAGGAGACTATAGAAAATACATAATACATGTAGAGGTTAGGGATGGCTATGGAAGTAGAAAATAAAATTACATAGGGCTGAGTTGATGGTGACTCTGCCTAGGTGAAGACAAATTTGGACAAGTGAACCAATGCTAAAGGTAAAAAGACTAAAAAGGTAACCTGCAAGTACAAAAAAATGAAGGACAATCCTGATAACAAATGAACAACCACTAATAAACCTGTAGAATGTTATATTGAACAAGATAGCAATAGAAATGATATAGATAGCATGAAAAAATGGAAAAACCTCTCATAGTTGTGTAAATGATCAAAACAAGCTTTGAGGGGCTTCAAGTGGATCATTGGGATGTTCTAGTTCAAAGGTTGATTTCACAAAGTGTAATAAAATTAGAGATGACTCGCACTTGTGTGTTTTCTGATCTCTTTTGGAAAGGAATGAATCCTATCTTATAGGGTCAACAATGACTAAGCTAGGTCACCGCTGACTATGGGGAAAATTTCCCGAATGGGGGTGATTTGTTGATTTTGACATGATTTTAGAATTTTAAGGATTTGGAAAGTGCTTTGAATAATTATCCAACAAGAGGATGTTTAGGGATGAGGTGTGGATGATCTGGAAGTAGAGATAGGTTAGAAAAAGTATAGGGATGTGATTTAGAAAGTCCATTAGGGCAAGGGATAGGGTATTAATTAATTAAATTCAATAAAGATTAATAGGGATGAGATACATGAGAATTTAATTAAATTAGTGGATAAATTAAATAAATATACACACGTGGGAGATGAGGGTATAAATACCGAATTTAGGTGTATACATACACATAGTGTGGTATACACATTTAGTGTGTATACCACAGTATGTTTATACCACAATACCAAAAAAATATGAGTCCTTGATTTTTGTATACCAAACATAGCATATGTAGGTTTAATTGTATAGGTATGTATATACATGCATATGCATATCCATATACATCTATATGTACACGTATGTATGAGTATACATGTGTGTGTGTAATTACATATGTATGTTTATATGTGCATATGCATAGCCATATACATGTACATGCACACATATGTATGAGTATACATATACATATGTACATGTATATATCTCACATACCCAAACCTTTGTATTATCATATGGTAGTGTTGTATTTGGTATACACTCTATGTGTATACCACATAAGAAAGATAAAAAACCATCCATACTCTTGAATTTGTTGGCTAGTGAATGAATGTGTTGTGATACCTACTCAAATACATACGCATACCTATACATATGCACGTAAATACATGTAAAAATACATATACATGTGTAATTGCATATGTATGTTTATAATGCATATGCATATCCAAATTTATGGCACTTAAAGTTTTTGTTGCTTGTTTAATCGATGGAATCGAGAACCGAAAACAAAAGTGATGCATTAAATGGTCGCCACCTTCTCACATCCTTTCCTCCTCTGATTTATCTACCTCTATCTAGATCATATCTTCCTTGGGATAGGGCTCGAGAATTGGCATGGGTTTTTGATTGGATGGTGACTGGGTTGTGCTAACTAGACGCCATGGAGTAGGATACAGGTTGTGCAAATGGGTGTTGCATGTATGTCATCTTGTATGTCATCTTATGTGTAATCCTATTTCCCAGATTGATGGCTCTGAATGGGATGTGACACCTACTTATATATACACATACGTGTAAAATAGGAATACATACATGTACACACACACACACACATGTATGTATATGTATGCTTATACATGCATATCCACATGCATAAACATATATATGTACATTTATGTACGAGTATAAATATACACAACTAATGGTCCCAAAAACTTAGAGCATTGTATTATCATATGGTAGTGTTGTATGTGGTATACACATTATGTGTATATCACACAACAGAGATAAAAAATTGTCTATACTCTTGAATTTGCTAGCTAGTGAATGAATGTGTTGTGATACCTACTCGAATACATACACATAACTATACATACATATACATGTACATGTACATACATATGTATATATGCATTTTTATATGTACGTTTATACACCCATTTGCATATGCATATACATATATATGTTCGTGTATGTATGAGTATACATATACATATGTATATGTATATGTCTCAAATACCTAGACCTTCATGTTATCTTATCATATGGTAGTGGTGTGTATCATATACACATTATTTGTATTCCACATACGAGACATAGAAAAATGTATGTACTCTTTATTTTATTGGCTAGTTAATGAATGTGTTGTGATACCTACTCGAATACATACATATGCCTATACATATGGATACATATGCATGTACATGCATGTACCTATACATATATAAATGTGTGATTACATATGTATGTTTATACATGCATATGCATATCCATATACATGTATATACACATGTATGTACGTGTATACATATACATATGTACATGTATATGTCTCACATACCCAGACCTTTGTATTATCATTTGGTAATGTTGTATGTGGTATACACACTGTGTATACTACAAAAGTGAGATACAAAACCATCTATACTCTTGATTTTTTGGCTAGTGAATGAAAGTACTACAATACCTACTCAAATATATACACATACCTATACAAATGCATGTACATACATGTACATATATGTATATGTGTGTGTAATTGCATATGTATGTATATACATGCATCTGCATATCCATATACATGTATATGGACACGTATGCATGCATATACATATACATATATACATGTATATGTCTCACATACCTGAACCTTTGAATTATCATATGGTAGTGTTGTTTTCGGTATACACACTGTGTGTATACCACAGAAGGGAGATAAAAAAATCATCCATACTCTTGATTTTGTTGGGTAATGAATGAATGTGAAGTGATACCTACTCAAATACATACACATACCTATACATACGTACACACATGTACACATACACACACACACACTGTGTGTGTGTGTGTAATTTCATATGTATGTTTATACATGCATATGCATATTCATATACATGTATATGCACACATATGTACGAGTATACATATACATATGTACATTTATACATCTCACATACATAGACCTTTGTTTTTTATTGTGGTATACACACACTAAGTCTGTTTACCAAACGTAGTGTTTATACCAAAAAAGGGTGTGGGATTTAAACCTGCGACCTCATGATTATTATTATAAGGCCCTACCAATTGTACTGCATTTTGGAAAATAAACATCAACACAAATAAACACATATAATTACATGAATCGCCAACTATGTGTATACAAAAAACACACATATCTTATTGAATGTGGTCCTTTCAACAGGATCGCATGGGGCATGTAATTCCCCCATGCATACATACATAGGTTTGGGACCCACTAGTGTGTTATACACATAGTTGGGGATTCATTTTATTATATATATTTTTTGGATGGATGTGTGTGTGCCATAATGAAGCACACTTGGTAGGTCCTTCTAGTTATAAATATGAGTTCACAGGTTCAAATCACACACCCTTTTTTGGTATACACAGTTGCCTTATGGTATATGTAGTGTGTCTACCACACTAAGAACATAAAAAAACTAAGGCATGGGTGACATGCAATTCTATCACTAGGATAGCTGGTGCCTGCCAAGATAGCCACAACTATGGCTGGAGCCCATGGCTATCCAGGAAATAGGATCACATGTGTGCATGTATGGGCATTTGTGTCTAGTACACACACATGACATGCCTTAAATTTTTATTTAGTGTGGTATACAATCACTCTTTCTTCAGTCTATATTCAGTTGTATTGCTTTAGACTATTTTTTATCATTCTTGTTGTGTTTATATTTTTCTTCAGTTTAGAAGAATGGGAGATAAAGAAATATTTAGAACCAAAGTCTACCTCAATTTTATTGTAAGATTCACAAGTATCAAAGCTATTTGAAAATTCAAGATGTTTGGAATTCATAAAGAAATTCCAAGGCTGTAAGGAATCCGTAGTGGAATAATTTGTAAAATATTTCAAGGTAAGCTCTTCAAGGGTAAGAGGCACAAATATTCTTGTTAATAATAATATCATTAGTAAAATTTAAGGGATTACTTGTGAAGGGATGCAAATTATAGGAAGGTCTACATACAAAGACCTAATTCAAAATTTTCATGACCATGGAGATCCTGAACCACAATTGGCCTTAAATAATGCAAAATGTGTTAAAGGTATTAGGAGAGATACAATTATTGAACCCTATGAGGTAGTCACCTTCTGGATAGTGAATTATTTCACCCGTAAAGGTGAATACAATCTCTTAGGAGGTGATACAATGCAAATTCTGATTCATTTGAAACATGGTTTACACAAACCAAGGCATTGATTCAATTTACCTTAATATTTGTATGACAACATCCACAATATGGCCACTAGATATAAGGAGAATAAAGGAGCAATCAAGAACCAAAGTCTCATTTACTTTATTTTTCAATATTCTATCATAGAGAAGGGTGAAAAGGCTTGGAAAACTTAGATGCATGAGATGGGTAAAGTTCCTAAAAAATAAAGATGTACTATCTATAAATCTCTTGCACTTAAATCAACTCCATCCCTCGCTAAACCTAAGGAGAAATGACAACACCTGCCGCTGAATAGGGTGAGATATCTGGTGCCCCATCTGCTAGAGAAATTGCAAAAAGGAAGAAGAAAATTGAAAAAATTGGGAGAAGAAAATGTCATTAAACCCCTAAGTGGAAAAATAAAATTAAAATTGATTCTTCTAGAGAATGAAGATGTCAAGGAGGAAATTGAAATTTTGGGAAACATAAATTCAACCACAGAGGACTCTGTAGAACAAATCTATCTATCCTGGAAACTGGATTACATGATCCCCATAAAAACACCATAGAATTTCATACATGCAACGCTCGTCTGTGGGACCCGCATCCTCCTCTATGGCATCTAGTCAGCATAACAAACTCACCATCCAATCAAAAACTCATGTCAATTCCTTAGATTGATCCCAAGGTAGATAAATGTGTTGGAGGAAAGGATGTGAGAAGGTGGTGAGAATTTAATGAAAGTGTTTTTGTTTTTGTTTCCCCATTCCATCGATTAAACAAGAAAAACTTTAAACACCAAAAATATGCAGCTAGACCTAAAGAAATCGAGGAATTCTTTGAAAAAATGGGTCCTAAACCTTTTCCATGACTTTCTTATTCCAATAAGGAAACAAAAAAGGAAAGGCTTCAATACAAAATAATAACCTATATCACCCACTTCACCAGGTCAGGGTATTGAAGAAGATCAATTGTAGCATGTGATTATCCTCTCTAAGAAAGAAGCAATCATCAAGTAGTAGCAAGAAGAAATAGAGTTTCTGAAAATAAAGCTACAAACAAAAGAAACCCTTATCTCTTCTTTACATATGCAAATTGAAAAACTTGAAATGCAATGCCAGGAAAAGGAAGAAACAACCCTTTCCAACACTAAAGTAAAAGTCGATAAATACATTCAAACTTCCTTAAACATAGAGGAATTCATAAATGTGTGGGGTATAATTTGTAACAATTAAGAAAAATTGCATTTTCAAAATGAGATATTAAAAAATCAGTTAGAAGAGGAGAAGATTGAAAGAACAAAAATAGAAAAGGAAAAGGAAAATATCAAAAAGGACTTACAGGCTTCTTGTGAAGCTGGGGAAAAATTACTTGCCTAAAGAATACATTCATCAGTATATAGTGCTTTCTTGGAAGAACAGTTCTACAAGTGGAAATTATCAAGAGTAGCACATGAATTTCCATTTGAAATAAACAATGACATATAATTTTTGAAGGAATTTACAAAAATCTCCAATGAACATCAAAATCTCATGTTTGAATTCCACTTGTGTAATATTTTGTTGGGTCACATGTAAGATTTTCAAATAAATCTCTTTATAAGGGAGTCCTAATTGAGAGCCTTCACTTCTACTATGCAAAATCAAATAGAATGGGATTGAAGGACAAATGAGTATTTTGAGAAATTGAATACAAAAATTCTTTGCATGAGGTGTCAATATGTCTTGGTCTCACATACATGGAGGTTTGTATTATCATATGATAGTGTTGTTTGTCACAAACACACTGTGTGTATACCACTTAAGAGAGATAAAACTATATACATGTTTGTCTTGGCTGGTGATGGAGAGGGTAATATCAATTAACAACCTAAAAAGAAACATATATTGTTATTAACATGTATTGGAATCATATGTATACAATTTATTTATTATAATGACTTGAAATAAATTTTGACTACTTAGTCTTGTTGTTTTCGTACTCCTCCTAACTCTGTTTTTACATATTCTTGAGACTTATATTTTTTTTAGAAACTCACCCTTCCATGTCTACTTTATCTGTAACCTATTCTTACTTGATATCTTTTTGAAGGTGAATGATGGTGGTGTTTGTGAATTTAAGAAACACTATTATCTTTAGGAACTCAATGCAAAGTTAGCCAATAAGAAAGAATCTTGATATACCTTGATGGAGTCCATAATCTCAATTCTCATTCTATATCTTTTCCCATTCCTTATTTATTTGAAATTATGCAAGATCTCCTTTCCTTATCATTTTATGTAGAACAATTATACATTAAGCTTGTCTAGATCACATTTATAGCCTTTCTTTGATATAATGTTTCCTCCACAACTTCTGGGGCAATAGGGATCATATTTATCCCCCCTCCCTCCCTTATTTCTTCCCTATGTTTTTTATTACATATAAGTGTGTGTGTGTGTGTATTTGCTTGTTCATACATGCATATACATATACATATGCATATATGCACGAGTATACATATATATGTATATGTGTGAAGTCCGCCAAGATGTGTTAGTCCCTAAGCATATCCAAAGGAAGAGAAAAGAGGAAGAAAGGATGGAAAAAGTTCATGAGCATTAAAGATGCATCACTTTGGTTTTTGTTTCCCCATTTCATTGATTAAAAAATAGAAACTTTAAGCACCAAAACTCTGGTTTTATGTGAAAGCTGATTGCAGGAGAATTCCTCAAGCACAACCTAGGAACTATCTTGTTCATGAGTCATGTAAATTCACGAGGCTAATCCCAAGTGATATACAACCCATAAAAAGGAATAGAAATTGGAGGAGGAAATTACATGAGAATATGATGACATTTAATGTATCTCTTTGGAAAATCCTACCCCATTTCATCGATTAAACAAGCCACAAAAAACTTTAAGCGCCAAAACTAGGAACTCTGCAATGGTACTCACAGAAGGTCAATTATGGGAGAATTGATGGGAGAACAAGAATTTGTGAGAAGGTCCATTGCAGAGAATTGGTGAGAAGCATTCGATCTTTAAAAAAATATTTAGGTGAATGAAACTGCCTGAGGCCATGTGATTTTCAGATTTTAAAATTGTTCACAGATAGAATTTTTTTATTTCTATGTTATAAATATTTGTGAAGTATTTTAGAGGAAAACATGTACTTATAGTATGAATAGAAATACTTATATATGGTATTGTATATTTTCATACACACATTGTTTCTATACCATATAAAAGAGATAAAAAATTGTCTATACAATTGTCTTGTCTGGCTAGTCAATGAATGTGGTGAAATAGAAAGTAAGGACACTAATAATAGGATATACTAGATTTATAGATGTCCTTTTTTGTGTATGATCATGATTTGTAAATCTAAAATAGTAGTGTGTAAATCCAAAATAGAAGCAAGTAAAGAAATAAGGAAATCCAAATTATCAAAGGAATCAAAACTTAACTGCAATACAAATGCTAAAAATGAAATACGGTTATAATAAATAGAGGAAAAATGTGTTCACATGTGTTTTATCAGCCAAGAGAAGAGTATAAATAACGTATTGAATGGCTAGTCAGCCAAGACAAGAGTATATACAGTACCCACAATCACAACCCAGTCATTTACTCGATATTGAAGACAAGATCATCCATTTATGTCTTACGTGGTATACACATAGTGTCTATATAACAAACAACAGTATCATATGAAAATACAAATGTCCATGTATGTGAGACCATTACATATACATATGTATATGTATATGTATACTTGTACATATATGTACACATATGTTTGTATATGGATATGCATATGTATACAGATACATGTACATATATGTAATAGTATATATATACGTATGTATATGTAAGTGTATTAATATGAAATATTTCAATAGAGACAAAATTGCTCCAGGTGGTATTATGCCACGCTTGTAGGTGATTGTTTGGAAAATTTTGATGTATATGCATGGTGTATATGCACAAGGATCATGTGATATGGATGCAAGTCATGTGATTTTGTAGCTAGGATAGCCTAAGGCTCATTTGTGACACCTACATATTCATACACATACATCTACATATATATAAATACATATACATACATGTCTATACATATAAATATGTATTTGTATATGTATGTGTATACATATGCATATACACGAGGCTATATTGGTGACTAAATATATAGTGATGAATAAATTTGGATCTATCTATCCTAGCGACATGATCACAGGACCATACATGCATGCATATTGCGCGTGGTATGAATAAATCCAAGACTTATATTTTTTGGTTTTTTAGTATACACATAGTGTGGTATACCACACTATGTGTATACCATAAAACCAAAAAAATATAATTCCTAGATTTATGTATACCATGCATCACATGCATTCATGTATGGTCGTGCGATCATGTCACTGAGATAGATGAATCCTAGATCCCTCCCTAATTTATTCCCTATAATATTTTCTTCTCCAACATTTGGGGTAATATGGATCATATTTATCCCCCCTCCCTCCCTTATTTCTTCCCTATAAGCTTTCCTACCATAATATATGGGGCAATAGGGATCATATTTATCCCCCCTCCCTCCCTTATTTCTTCCTTATAAGCTTTTCTACCACAACATATGGGGCAATAGGAATCATATTTATCCCCCCTCCCTCCCTTATATCTTCCCTATAATCTTTTCTACCACAACATCTGGGTCAATAGGGATCATATTTATCCCCCCTCCCTCCCTTATTTCTTATATATATATGTTACACTATTTAGACCACATAGTGTGCAGTAAAACATAAACATTTGAATTTTCATTTGTATCATCATATGCATACAACACACAGTGTGTATACCATAGTAAGAAAATTAAAAAATAGTTTGTATACCATTACTAACACAAAAAAGGATCAATGTATATATATAGAAATATATAGATATGAATATGTCTTGTAATGCAAATAATTGCATTGAAAATTTCAAATTCGTAGTGTTGAATATCCAAAAAAACATGTTGAATGTTGTTATTTACAATATATGTTTGTTCATTATAAAGGTAAACATGGTTACCATTTGGAGATTGGAAATTCATGGAGTGTTGTATTTTCATCGTTCATATTATATGACCCTGATGGAAACAAGAAAGTAGAGAGAGGCACCATTGTGGGAGATGCCAATATGACTATGCATTAGGCTGCGTATAGGGCCTTGATATTGGGTCTTGAGGAAGCATTACATCATGAAGTTTGGAACATTTGTGTGTTTTCTCATGATATGATTGTTGTGAAGAAAATGAATGGTGTATACCAATGTAACAATGAAAATATTTTTGTTCTTTGATTTCAATCTCTAGAGATTGTATCTCACTTTGTGAAATGTTCATATATAAATGTCAAAGTTAATAGAAGTAGGTTATATGTATGGCAATTGTCTAGGGCCACAATAAATGAATAAGTGGTAGCATTGTTAGCACTTGCCATGGATGACATTGTAATATGATATATGCACACACCATATTTCCTTTTCGTGTTATGTATAAGTATGTTTGTAATTATTTAATGGCTTAATATGTACTATCTATGATTCATTTGTTGAATGGTAAACATAGCTTTATTATCATGGGTATAATGCGGCCTGTCAGAGATAGAATATGAATTTTATCGTAAGATACTCGGACCTTGGAGTCATCATACTCTGCTATGGTGTTTAGTCCTAGAAAAATACATGTAGGAGCTATATCTATTCAAATTGTTATTGTTAAGCTAAATTATGATTTTTTGTGATTTTTTTTATTTATCCAGTGTCACGGTCAGATTTTCCAAAGTTTCATTTTGTGGAAATTGAATCGTCGTCACAGGTAATAATACAAGATTTTAAATTACATTTTTCATTGCTGCAATTGAAAAATAAATAATTTTATTATATTTTATGTTGAAATACATTTTTAAAGTAAATAACGTAATCTTATATTAGGCACCCATACTTAGGCCTCCAATCAGAAGATCAAAATGACAAAGGAAGACATTGTACCTTTAGATATCTTCTTCGGTACGTGTGTGTACTTTATGTACTAATCGTTCTAACATTTCTTTATTAAAATTTCTTAGACTTTGGTATTATTTATTATGTTAGTAATGTGTTTTTATATGGTATGTATTGTTAAGTGAAGGATGAAGAGGTGGTTCTAGCAAACATTTCTTCATTATCACATGTATAGATGTATATAGTTGTAGAGGAGGTAAAAGTAACTTAATTGAACGTTGTATTCTTTATCTTAATTTAAGTTAATTTTATTATATATTATTTTGTATGTGTGTAACAATTTTTTATGACTCCCAACATGATATTTGGAATGATGATTGTAGGAGGATGCACCCAGTTTTGCTTCTCCAGGTCATGCAGAGGATGATATCGACGTCGATGAGGTAAAATCAAAAAATTGACTCTTATTATTTATTGTTTTCATTTATCTCCATTAGTTTCTAACTGTTTATATTATGTTGTTGAATAGGACATTCTTCACTATAGGAGGAAGCATTATGGGGATCACATACTTTATTATTGCGGGTACCTCAGTTGCAACAGAACATTTTACACATTACAGATGTTAAACATCCATTGGAAAAATGCCCACTCCCTCTCTCATGTTTCCCCTGAGAGGAAAGGGAGATATTTTACTGACAAGTATCCTCGGTTGGCCTCTGAAAGGTGGAGGTGATACAGGGAGCAGAGAGACAGAAACATTGAGTGTGTGCTACATACACGCAATATATTACAGAGGTGACACATGATAAAGTGCATTTGCAAGATAGATGGAAAAGAATCATTCAATTATCTTATAATATTCTCTAAGAAAGAGGTTTCTAATGCCATGAGGGTCTATGATTTGGATACTGTGAGGGATAAAAGGAGGGCTAAGATATTGGCTTTGAGAGAAAAGAAGAAAAAAAGGGTAAGTTTATTGAGCAATGGTTTCATTTCACTTGTTTCTTGTTGTTAGTACATAAGTATTACCTATTTCTTATAATATACATGTCATTTTCTTCACAAGGTGAGGAGGGTGAGATGGATGTAGTAGCATAGGGGGTCATTCCCGAAATAACTAGTGGAGGTGACTGCGATGTAAGTTAGTCATTTTATATTTAGTTTTGTTAGTTAAACACTTGTTCATGAACCATTCATTAACATTTGCATTGATACAGTATGTATGTAGGAGAATGACATGTTGTTGTTGCATATATATGAAAAATGTTAAAAAAATAGCAATGAATCCAACCAACAGAAAGGAAGCTAAGGTAAATAAAAGTGAACACAAAATCTGTGAATTGTAATTTGTAGTTTTTGTTATAAAACCATTGTAATAAAAAGGTTGTTATTTTGTAGGTTAGTTCATCCCAAGTGGATTATGCAGTGGCACCTTTTCAGTTGATCATGGATGTGGTAGTGCAAGCAATACAAGGCATGGTAAGTCATAGACCTCAATTGACATCTAAATTTCAAGTTATCATTTTCCCCTCTAAATGTAAAAACTATAAATTTGTATTGTAATAAAGAATTTTAAAACTTGTAAGATTTCTAGTTTAAGTATTTACTTTAAGAGAATAAGTAGTTGTTTGATTTCTAAATATTTACTTAAATGACATGTAGATATTGCCATCTCTATGCATATATTTGATAGAAAATTATGACGTAAATGTGTGTCGGTGGTAATCTTTCCCGATATAAAACTAAAAAGTATGGATAAATATGTGTAATAATCGTTTAAATATGCACGACATTGCATATATTTGAACTCTTGGATTCTTTATTTGACCTTGTAATCACTTTAGACTCCTCTCTTTATCTTCTTTCTTTACTATCCCTACTGGACTGTATCGTCACCTATTGTTTGGCATGATTTCAGTATTTACATATGTATATGTATGCATCTCCTAGTCTGAGAGCAGATTATTGATTATATGAGTGAATACAAGGTGATCTTAAGAACTGTGGTGATCATTTGGCTCTTTTATATTGATTCTTGTGCATTTTTATTCCTTATTACTTAGATATGAATGTATGTTTGCATTTTATAAGGGCGTAATACTTGGATTTTTTACTCTCTAATTATATAAAGGATTGAGATTAACAAGAGCTTCACTTTATATAGTTATGAGGATTGGAGTAAGTTCTTAATGACAGAGTAAGCTTAAAAATTGTTCACGACTGCATCATTCCCTCGTACCTTCTTCAAAATCCATGCAAGTAATTTTGTGTGAGACGGTTTTTATGGATGGTAGGGATCAGATAAAGTTGTACATATAAAGGTAAAATGTAAAGATCCATAACTAATATAATTTCTTGCATATTGGGAAGGTTGAAAAACAAATACAAGAGTGTGAGGCTCATTTTTGGTGTTCTTCTTGCATGTTAGGCTTCTTCAAGGAGAGTAGGAAAAATGTGTTTTTCTTGTGTGTCGTTCCTGGTATAGTAGTGTGATATACAATTTTGTGTTGTGATGGAGTATAACAAGAGGTGCATGCCTTGTAAAGTAGTGTAAGATTTATTTTTGTTGAACTTTTGTGTTGAGATTTGTAAGTTTTGTTGTTTTCATGTAAATGTATGTTTGATGAATAGGGTATCTTTATGATTGTTATGAATTTCTATTAGTTGATAAATAATATATCAAGGAAGAAAACCTTGAGTAGGGTGGAAGATTGATGAGACAATTATTATGAGAGAAAGGATACTTGAAAGTTCTTGGTGATGGTATAAATGAGCACAAACATGAATAAATTGTATAACACTAAAACATGTTATTTGAGAGATCACTAAGTTAAGAGTTGTCATCTTAGAATAATAGGATTTTCATAAAGAGGATGAATTTATGTTGAATTTTTAATCCTTCTACCATCTTCAGAAGCTATGAGTAGTAGTATTTGGCTAGGGTATACTTCAAGACATCAATACCTTGCTTTCTGAGAACTCAAGTGACAGGGAACTAAAACATGAAGCTAAAAAGAAATGTAAGTATTAAGATAATGTGAATAATTTTGCTTCCCTGGTAAGTTGATTTCATAGAATAGATGCAAAAAAATCCTTAACTAAAATTAAGTGTCATGACATCAATTTTAAAGAGATTTATGACAATTTTTTTATACTTGGTACCCCAGAACCCTTCACTAAAGATTCAGATAGGGTATGCTAATTTGATGCCTTATGCATCGAATTTGATCCTGAAATTTTGAAGTAACCATCTTGAAAGACTCCCTTAAAATATTCAACAAGTATTATGGTATTATTTTGGAATATTTTAAAGTTTTTTCAACAGTTGGTTGTCCCAGAGGTTATCTCAATTTACAAACCTAGTGTTTGGCTGTGATTGAGGAGTTAAAGGCTCAAACAATGGAATTATGGATTGAAATTCGAAACATATCATTATTGCACAATCCTTTCAAGGGATATTGAGAATTCAAGGAGTAAGAAAATCTAGAATCCTTCCAGTTCGTGACAGTTAGGTATCTCAGTTTATGCTAAAGAAGAAGACGTGATAATCAATGCCCCAAATAGTGAGTTAAGTAATATTTTAGGGATGGAAGACCATATAGGTTTTTACATGAATGGAGAATTCCTAAATAGATAATAGAAAAGGTAAAGAATTAATTGGTTGAAGGAGTAAATTTCAAGTTAGAGAAATCATGAAGTGACTTTTGTGGAAAGGGCATTTGTACAAAGAATGAACTCACCAATTTTTCCAACACCTTCTCCTTGTAAAATGCTATTGGAACATGCCCTCAGATTGCTTGTAATACACCTAGATTTCCCTAGTATTGAGTAACCAAAAGGCATGGTTTTTAGGCTCTAAGGAAGATTGTGTGTGAAAGAGAGTATAAGGTTGAACTCTTAGTGAATCTAGGGAAACTTGATGGATGCGACACAATGAATGAGACCTCAGGAGCATGTAGAAATGGATAATGAAGTTCACTAAGGTATGTAATATGAACTGTGACTTATTTTGAATTTCCTCTCTTTAAGAAGAAATGAACTACTTGGACCATGCTTAGAAGAAGTTTGTGTCAAAATAGGGTAATAAGAATTCTTGGATGGTTAAGAAGTATGGAGAAAGTAGGAAAATTTTAGAGAAGGATAAGAGGAAGGGACAATAAAAGTGTTAGAATCCTATTTTCAAATGCCTATATAAGAAAGGTTCAATTAAGCTAAGAATACTAGTTCTAACCATTGTTTATGAGTTTTTTTTAGTAATATCATAGCATTCCTCAAGGTGGCTAAGGATGACCACTTTTACAAAGGAGAGGAAAAAATGTAAGAGTTACTTGTGTGCGTATGATGGTTGAAAATTGAATTATTTAAGTGATTTGAGGACAAAGTTCAAGATGTTCTAAGGTAAATATAGTTGGAGTACAAGAAGTTGACTTAGTTACTACATCACTTTTTCTTCTTAAAGTGCACGGTAGTTGGTTTTGTTTGGTTTAGGATAGACTACAATAAGTTTTTCATAGACTAGAAATGATCTTCAAATTGTAGAGTAGGTAGAAGTGAAGTTTGTAAATATTGTGATATCTGAGTATATGAATGAGATTATATGATTTTGTCTACATCACTCCTAAAATCTTGTCTTTCCTTGGGACACCTCCTTTCTTCTAGACCATGTTCCACTATTTCCTTTTTACCTTTTCTGAGTTCCTTTTAACCTCTGTCAGCTACGATATGTTTGTTTTAACAAATATTTACCATTTTAAAATTTTAAAAGTGGTTATGATGAATATTGTGCTTTTACATCTTTCTATGTTGTTTGTAGCTTAGATTTATGTTCAATTCATTAACTACAGGCATCTCCCACGACCCATGGGAGAGAGGAGAATGAGGAGTTTGACATGCACCCCAGTTTATAGGTACGTAATTAAATATCAGTTGACTAATTATGATTTATTTTACTATGTATTGCAACTAATTTAATGTGCAATTATTACAGGTATCTTCCATTGGCCTCAAGAGAGAAGGGGAGGAGAATTTTCAATTACACAAGGATTTATAGGTAACCTTTACACAAAGTGGAATAGAGATTCTATAATGTGAATCATTTTATTATATAAAAAGTATTAAAACTAGGAATAATATTATAGTATATAAATTTATTTTTGTTTGGACTAACTACCAAAATTCTTTCAAAATACTAAAATGTTCCTATAATTTAGCCCTCGTCCACTCCTGTTACATCCGTAGCAGTTCCCACTATGGTGTCATCTATTAGTGATGCGTTGGATGTATGGATCTTTGGAGAATTGGTGGGCCATAGTAAAATTCACAATGTCAGTGCTGATGCAACTTTCCATAGGAGGAAAGTTCCATCATATTATGGCATTATTAATATCCTTAGTGTCATTGATCCTGATTGCCCTTTACTATTTCCTACCTCTTTCATGGACATGTTGGCGAATGTTGTCAATAGCTTTACCATTTAGACACTTTATGAAATGCATCATAGCTAGCCATATGAAGTAATAGATTATTTGGAAATGTTTTACATGCAGTTTTTGCTTTGCAGTATTCTTAGTATATATGAATTATAGTAATGCAAATTGTTTAAATTTTGCATGATGAAGTGGTACCCGTCAACAAAATAAGGTGGGCACCAATTACAGGACTGACATCCAAATCAATACATAAGAACCCCAAAATAAAAAAATAATATTTCGAAATAATTATCTCCATTACATGCACTAGACAACGGAGGAATAGCCAATTTCATACTACTAACTAAATTATTTCAAAACATTAACACTAATTTAATGACATAATTTTAATTGAAAAAATTGTGGCTTGTTTTTAATAAAAATAACATTAGCATACTTGTTAATTATGTATTTTTTGGATTTAATCATGATTATAGTTTTCATAAGTGTTCTTAGTTTGAATATGACGTGATGCATCACAATCAGTGCATTATTCATGATTATAGTTGTCACAAATGTTTTTTTTTTAATGTGCCATGTGACATTGTAATGTGTTGATTATTCATGATTATAGTTGTCACATTTGTTTTTTGTTAGAATGTTTTATGTGGCATCAAAAAGGGTTGATTATTCATGATTATACCTGTCACAAATGTTTTTTTGTTTGAATGTGCCATGTGACACCATAATGTGTTGATTATTCATGTTTATATCTGCCACAATTATTTTTTGTTTGTATGTGCCATGTGCCATCACAATGACAACCACAGGTTATCATTGCATATTCTCCCCACTTTACTCAACCATCATGTGATTTTGCAAAATACTTAATATGTGAACTGATTTTTTCCTCTATTTATAGAAGTAGACTAACATTATTTTTTATTTGTATTGCAGGTGAGATTTGAATCCATTGTCTACCATCCATCAATCTTACTTAAGGTAATTTCATATTTTTTATTAGTTCATTCATCACATCTACAAGTGAATGTGAATTTTTATTTCTACAAGTTCATTTATCAAATCTGTAAGTTCATTTATCAAATCAAAGATTCTCATATTTTTAGCTAGCGAAAGGAAAGCTTTTCATACTTTCAGAATCATCATAATAGACTATGTTTTTTTAGATAATATAACATATGAATTCAATTTTAAAAAGGATCTCAATGCCATTTTTTAAAACTGCTATTCTTTGTATTCCATGCATTATGTATCATGTTACCGATCATCTGATCATGACATTTTCTCAACACATATAATTATCTTATAAGTAATTCACTAAGGAGTAATTTTCTTTTTCTGACTTCTTTTTATATTCAATGATTTTGAGGAACAAGTATGAAATGAAAAAGGGCCTGATTTACATTTTCATAGAGTTATAAAAATATAATTATCTGAGATAGCCAATTGTGGAAGGTATGTTGTAGCACTAGCAAAAGTGTGCATTGTAAGCTATCGATGATGATAAAATTTGAATAAATTGATAAAGTATTAACAAATTAGGATGAGGAAATGCCATAGACATTGGCATTATTAATTTTCCATAGAATGCACAATATTCGAATGATATTACTTGAAAATTGCTGCTAATCATATGGTTTTTTAGTTTGTTACATTTTTTGAAACAATTAAAATGGGTAATTTTTTAAATTGAGAAAACTTCAAACTACCAAGAAAATAAAACGTTACTTGTATTTTTCAACCTTGTAAATACAAATTTAATGTTGGGGTTTTGGAATTTTTGATGGACTGATATGCTTCACCAACAATTTAGAATTTCCCTAATCCATGTTATTGGGAATATTATGTAGATGAGGAAAATAAGAATGGTGAACATCGAGTTTAGCTTTTCTATCATTATATCACACTCTTGTTTTCAAACGAATAATATACCTACAAACTATTGATTGTAGCAGAAGATTTCATTCGTAATTTTTATAGCATTTGCTAATCTTGTAAGTTTTCTTATTCATTTCCACTTTCACAAGGAAAAAAGAGCTAATCTAGTAAGTTTTCTTATTCGTTTCCACTTTCACAAAGAAACAAGATTCAATAGCGAAATTTGAATGCCCGGTCATGGAAGCTATAAAATTATTATTTTTTGAATATTATAGGAGTTTTAGTGGAGTTTTTTTGATATTATAGTAGTTTTTGTTACTCGACGATCTAATGTGGATGTGAAAAAGACAATGACATAGTTTTTTCATCCTTTTCCATACTCCTCAGTCTTATCTAAGACTACAAGTGTATTATTGAATACATTGTATTGTTTCTTTTCTATTTTGTATTGATTCTTCTCTATTTTGTTTTCCTTGTGCATCTCTTTCAGGAACAAGAGTGGTGACAAATATATTTTATGTAGGGAAAAAATGGGGATTTGAAGTACTCTTATTTTCAAGACTGGATTAAAAGGTAATCCTACAAGATGTATAAATGGTGTTTCATTTTACTCTTGCCACCCATAAACCTAAATAGCTAGCAAAATAAACTCATAAAATATACTATATTTTTCTTCTATGTCGAGACTTCCTTCAATTCAATATAGCTCATGATTTATTATTATCCAGTAATGAATTCAATCCCATTTAGCATTAATTCATTAAATTTAAAATGAAAAAATAGTGTAATTTTTATTCTGGCATTGTCTGGTTGGAAAATTGTTTAGGAACATAGTAGGTTGTAGAATTGTAATATTAATCATTATTCATATTAGAAATTATTGCTTTGTGGGAAATCATTCATCTTATCTATCAAATTTCCAAATTCACACCATCAATAGTGATGGTTCAAACTAAAATTCCTAATAATGAAAAGAAAGCCTCACATGTCGAACATCCATTGGAAAATGACAAAAAGTTTGACAATGACATTGTTGTATTCAAGAGGAGAAGGGATGAATTGCATACTAAAATCTTTCGAGGTAAATAACGTAACAAATTATTTACTTTGACATTTTGTTTACAATGATTTTACAAATGTAAAGACCACAACATAATGTTTTCACATAGATTCATTCACCCCAGAGGATTCCTTACAGAAAAGTTATGAGGAGATGGTGGAAGTTGAAAAAAAACATATTAAGGTTTTGGAAGAGAAAATTACATTTTATGAAAAAGAGAACAAACAAATACGAGAAGATATAAAAGTTATAAGGTTGACGCTCATATATATGCGTGAGTCAAAGGCCAATATAGAGATGAACTTGCTTCAACTACAAATGGCACATAAAGGCCTAGAAATAATGAGTGTGGTAAGGTTGCAAATGTCAGAAGTTTCCTTGACCAAGGTTCAAGAGATGATCACTATTTGCGTCCGGGAACACAAAAATTTGAAAGAACTGTTCAAAATCACATTGGGATTTATGAATGAATGTAATGAGAAAACAAACTAAAATTGTGGCATTGATACATGTTTATAAAATTGTTTATTGTTATAATTTGTAACATATAAAATGTTATTTTTTGTGCAAATTATATTAATTATATTTGATGATATTTTATTTTTTGTTTTGGATCTACATGTTTTTATTATAACTTTATTTTATTTTTAGTTATTTTAAGGATTTATGTCTTTGTTTCAATGGAAGAAGGCTAGGAAGATAAAATAATATGGTAACGATGACCTAACTATTACAATATGTTACAAAAAATTGTAAGTGTGACATTAGTTTATAGAATGTATTTAGTTATATCAGCAATAACCTCAATATGAGCAAAGAAAAACATTATTTGGTTGGTATGTATCTATTTTTTAAATCAATATAACTCTGCTTTGAGTTGGGCTCCTCTTGGATTTGTAAGATATGTAGATTTCTTCACTAATACATTTATTTATCTCCCTTCTAGATAGATCTAGTGTATTAATTAAAAATGTATGTGAGGAAATTTTGTTCATGTCAATATCTTAAAGGTATAGTAAAGAGGAAGCTTGTGCATACCAACTAAAGTGGATTCCATATTATTTTGGTGTAGATTGGATGATATTAATCTCTGGACACTTTATGATAACAATTTTTTATGTAGAAACATCTTTTGGTTTAGTGGGCAAGTTGTCTTGAGTTTTCTTTGCATATTTGTGTTATGTACTTTCGTGTTTGAACTATGGTCATCTTTTTCTTATTTGAGCTTTCACCCATATCATTGACATCCTAGGCTTCTTGATTCTTTCATCATTGTTACACTCTATTTGGATCCTTGTATAGTAATAAAGAGTTTACATTGATCCTTTAAAACTCTTAAGAATAAATTTTGACATGAGATTCATTTGTAGTCTCTACAACATGTTGTGGTGCTTTTGAAGTATGTTCCAAAAAGTGGTTTTTTACTCAAACCCTTCTCTTGATTTTGGTGTATGAGAAGGTATTACCATAATCTTGGATTCAAAATGACCACCCCTTATCTCTCTTTTTTGGTATACATACAGTGTGTATACCACAAACAACACTACCATATGATAATAAAAAGGTCTAGGTATGTGATACAAAAAAATAAAGGTATATGTAAATAATTGACGAATTATAATTCATTAATAAATGAAAGTGGTTATGTTATGACTATTTCAATTTAGAATTAAATTTATCGCAATGGATTTCAGTTGTCTATAGTTAGTACCATGATTAGATGGACTATATCGTTGAGATGGATGAAGAGAGGTACGTTGTCCTCAAACTTGAGGTATTGTTTTACATACGAATGCACATAATCCACAAGTGTATTATCATTGATTTTGTATTTCAATAGAAATATCCAACACTTTAATATAAAGTTTGGGAATCTCTCCACATAAAAATAAAAGGAAAAAAATATGAGTCAGGATTATACATGAGAAATCTATTATACTCTTTTCTATTACCTCTACACTCTTTCTCGACTCTTTTCTTCTTTTGATAAGGTATTTTATTCTTCCCACTCACCTATCTCTTTGTCTAACAACTCTACTTTGCTTCCTCCATTTTTTTGCTTACTTATCTCCTTTAGGCATTAACTTCCCACTTCCTCTTATCGCTTCCTAGATTCTTCCTTCTCATTGTAATAGTACAGTCAACTTTGTGACAAAGAATTTGACATATTAATACTCCCATTGTTTTCAATACCTTCAACACATTCTAACAAACAACCTATGTTGTTTCCTCATTCCTTGTCTTTCCTAGTTACTTCTAAGATGGTTTTTTGTATGGTTTTATCAAGGACTATCAAGGTTTTCTTAAGACTGTTGTATATATAAACAGTTACAAAATTCCCTCCATTGATGACTCCACTGAATGATCTAAGTATTGAAGACCTAAAGTGGTGTTAATAAACGTCCTTCCCAACTTGTTTACCTTATTTCACCTTCGATATTAAACTCTGAAGAAAGTAGCCAACACTCCAAAGCAAGTAGAATATACTCTGAAGAAAGTAGACTATACTCCAAAGAAAGAAGACTATACTCCAAAGCAAGTTTACTATTCCTATAAGCAAGTTGAGTAAAGAACTTATGTCCTATGAAACAATTATCTTAATGAATTTTTGCATACATTTTTTAGGATTGAAATTAATTAATTAGGACATAAATCATTTGGTCTTTAAAATTAATTAGGATTGAATAAAAAAATTTAACACATCAAATTATATCTGAACAACAAAACATGTAAATGGTAATAATGTAAACTAGATAATTAAATAGTAAAATTGTCTAGCATTATTTGTATAAATCAAATTTTGTAATCGATTAGTATATTGATCATCTCAATAACCTAACATATCTATGTTCATGACATTTCAAAAATGGTAGACTATACTCCAAAGCAAGTAGACTATACTCCGAAACAAGTCGACTAAAGCACTTAAGTCCTATAAGACTATTATCTTAATTAATTATTGCATACATTTTTGCTTTTTTTACATATGGACATAAAGCATTTGGAAATTAATATAAATTAGGAGCGAATAATTTTTTTAACACATCAAATTTTATCTTAACAACAAAACATGTAAATGGTAATAATGCAAACTAGATAATTAAATAGTAAATTATGTAGCATTATTCATAAATATTAAATTTCGCAATCAAATAATATATTGAACATTTTTACAACCTATACTCTGAAGAAAGTAAACTATACTTTGAAGAAAGTAGACTACACTCCGAAGCAAGTTGAGTAAAGCACTTGTGTCTTATAAGACAATTATCTTAATGAATTATTGCATACATTTGTAGGAGTTAAATTAATTAATTAGGACATAAATCATTTGGGCTTTACAATTAATTTGGAGTGAATAAACTTTTATTAACACATCAAATTATATCTAAACAACAAAACATGTAAATGGTAATAACATAAATGAGACAATTAAATAGTAAATTGTGTAGCATTATTCATAACAATTAAATTTTGCAATTAAATAATGTATCGAACATATCAATAACCTAGCACGTATATGTTCGTGACATATCAAATATGGTAGAATATAATCTGAAGCAAGTAAACTATACTTTGAAGAAAGTATACTATACTCCAAAGCATGTACACTATACTCCGAAGCACGTTGACTAAAGAATTATTCCATAAACAGTCTTGCTTCGGTCTATATTCATTTTTCTCACTTCAGATAGTTCGTTATCATTCTAGTTGTGTTTATCCTTTGCTTTTGTTTAGAAGAATGGGGCATAAAAAATATTCAGAACCAGAGTCCACCTCAATTTTATTGCGATGTTCACAAGTATCAGAGCTATTTGAAAATGTAGGATGGTTGGAATTCATAAATAAATTCCAACACTATAAGGAAGCCGTAGTGGAAGAAATCATCAAAATTTTCAAGGGAAGATCTTCTAGGGTAAGAGGCATAAAGATTCTTTTCAATAGTAAGATCATTAGTCAAATTTTAGGGATTCCTTGTGAAGAGGTGCAGATTGTAGGAAGGTCTACATACAAAGACCTAATCAATTTTTTCATGAACATGGAGATACTTAACCGTAATTGCACCTTAATAACGAAAAATATGTCAAAGGCATTAGGAGAGATATAATTATTGGACCCTATGGGGCAGCTTCATTTTAGATAGTGAAGTATTTCACCTGTGAAGGTGAATACAATAGCCTAGGAAGCAATATAATGTAGATTCTTATTCATTTGAAATAGGGTTTACATAAACTATATCATCAAGTCAATTTACCTCTATATCTATGTGAAAGCATCCACAATATGGCCATTAGATATAAAGAGAATAAAGGAGTAATAAATTTCCACGGTCTTTGTACGTACCAAAAATTGTATGTACTGTATAGTCGGAAATTAGTTACGGAAGCCCCAATGATGATTAAGATCTCTTCGCAAGGTGTTCACAATCCAGAAATCTCATTGAGTATACATTTGCATCCCAAAAATCCTTGTCTAGCCTCTAAAAGTTTTGTCCTAGCCTTTTCTCTCTTTTTCCTTGTTGTTTTGTTGTTAGTTACAAGACCGCCTCCCTGCCAGGGTGACGGTCCTGTAACCATCACCCAAGCCAGGGCGGCGGTCCTGTAACTACCACCCAAGCCAGGGCGGCGGTCCTGTACGCGCTTTCCAGAATGTTTCGAAGATCACGTCAAGCGTCTTGTATTTATGTTTTAGCCACCTGAACAGTGATTTATCTTTGTTTAATGGTGGGAGAGTTCAATTTGAACTTGCCTTCTAGTCATTGTAAATGCTCTAAATATGTAGCTTGTTTACAAGTAAATGGTCTTTGGTCTTGGTTCTTTGGTCTGGAGTCTTCATTATTGAGCTTCAGTCTTCAATACTCAGTCCTAGATTTATTTTATGAATCATTTTATCTTTAGCATGGATTAGAATTCTGAATATTTAGTTGTGCCTCACTGTACACCGACAACGATCCTGCTAGGAATCGTATAGGCCAAGCTCTGTTCTCTTGTACCATCCCTCTCCTACTTGTACTTCGTTGTATTTCTCTGAAGTTGTTATTATTCATTGTTTGTGTACCTGCTATTTATCATTTTATTTCATCGTTGCTGCAACGACCCTGTTAGGAATCGCATAGGCCAAGCTCAGTTCAATTGCGCTATCCCTCTCCTACTTATGCTTCATGCCATTTTTACTTCAAAGTGACTACCGTCCCAGTGCCTTCTCTTGCTGATGTTGCCATACTCCTGCTCTTTCTGGATTCATGTGAACATGCATAAGAACGAAGAGATCACTCTGAGGGGACAAGCTAGAATAAAACAGGATTTTCCTCTGCTCAGTAAACTCCTAGTTTTAAATCGTCAAAGTTATTATCAAATATAGTAGCAAATCATTTTATTTCAGTTAAGCTCACTTTCAATATTGCCAGGGAAGCTGTGGGGAATGATAGTTTCTGAGAAACTATGATTTGTTCCTCACTTATGAGGTAGGATTGAAGGTTTTTCAATTAAGTTAATTAGTCTGTCTTTTATTTAGATTCTCACATCTGCACAGGTGAATAACCACACCAGGTTATCTCGCTTGTTTATTTTTAGTATAAAAGTAGTTTAATAAGTTGTTTATAATTATAATATTTCAATCACGTATATTTTGTTTAGATTAGTTTCCCTTTCAGCAGCAGTATAAATTGTTATTTTCAGTTTAAGTTAATTTAGAGACTTCATAACTAGATTAACACTGAGATCCTCATTAGGAGAATAAACCATAGGGAGCTTATGCTACCCGCTCATAGCCTCTAAATCTCACCTTTGTCATCTCAGCTACCAGGAGATCACACTACCAGATCTTAGTCACTGATCCTCCCAGGGTTAGCCATAAGAAAGTTGTTTGCCGATCCTCATCCTCACTTGAAAAATTTTCTATCATAGAAAAACTTACCATAATCCCAGCTGTGACTTTATCTAAGTCACCTGCATTTCAAACCACCGGCTGTCTCGGCATGACCTCGGGAGGTTGGGTACGAGGAAGGTCACTTGTCGATTATCATCCTCTCATGTCACTTTTTTGTTGTACAAAATTGGTGAACCCGACGTGAAATAAACAAACTATTTCACCTTTTATACCTCATTAGCCTCACATCAGCTTCACCAAACAAAATTTGTGAACCTGACGTGAAACAAACAACTGTTTCACCTTCTCGTTGAGAGTTTCATCTTCTTTCATCCACCTTCGCTCCTTCCCATTATTCTGCGGGTATTCATATACCCCCCGAATATGTCCGGATTCGATGCATATGGCAGACCCCTCTTGGGTCTTAAGGCATACTAAGCCCAACAGAATAGGCAATCATCATCCTCACTCTCAGTATGGGGTGAAAACTACTCAACTAATCAGCTGTCAACACAAACTCCAAAAATCAGATATAATTCATCTTTTCAAACTGAGGAATTAGATCAGCTCCCTCAAAAACAACAAACAGAGCCTTCAGGCTCGAATAATATGACATTCACCAGAGAATCTGGTTCATCTCCTCAGATGCTACTTACACCACAAGATTAGTAGACAATCAGACCCATACCTGGTCTTAGATGATGAACAGTCAATACGTTATCCTAGGAGGTGAACAACGCTCTCGGAGTATGTACCCACCTATTGGGAGTTTACGAATACAACCCGATGCCTCTTTTCAAGAAAATACCTCCATACCACTACATATAGGAATTACCCTCGAGGAAACTTGGCAAGAAAATGATCAGTTCATAATGAGATATCATATGCCTATACAACACCAGGGTATACAACAAACATCGCTAAGGTAAAGCACTGTGACTTCACCAAATGAAGTCATTTCAACATTAGTAGAAAAAGTGAGAGGGTTAGAACTTGCTCAAGCAAGTCAAAATTCTCAATTCATGCAAGCAGGAAGTTCCAATCACCCACACCATCCTAGCCAAGTAGACCTCCTCATAGGAATAGGCACGTTGGGCATGCCTCCTCAGTATTCACAACAAACGCCAACTAGGCCCATCATCTCTAACACCGTTCCTCCCGGTCTAGTACAAAACAATCCATTTCCTGGACAATACCCAGTCATACTTAAACATGTACTCCAAATCACCACAAGGGGATATGTTCTCCTCTCCCCGGAATGTTTTCTCAAACACAGGTGCTTCCTTATGCCCCTACCAATGCATACGCTACGCCATATCAACAACCCGTTCCACCACCACTCCCTCAGCAAGCACCATCAATGGTCGAAACCTATGCGATAGGGACTTATTCAGAATATTTGAAAGAGCCCTTAGACTTCACCATACGAAGCATCATGATTCTGAGACCCCCTTCCTGATTTACCCTAGTACAAAGGTGAGGGAGATCCGAACGCACAAATCAAGGCTTACGCTACAGCCATACGAGAACTACTCCCTTGGGATGGGGTTGTTGCTAAAATATTCCCCAAAACATTGGAAGGCATCGCTCTCGATTGGTATTATAGAATACCTGAGGCTTCCATCCATTTGTTTAAACAACTCATTTCAGGACATTCATTAAGGCATTTGACATGAACAAACTGTTAAGAACAGGAATCAGGGAGTTCTTGCACATTAAGCAGGAACATAATGAATCTGTTGCTCATTTCATCCAGAGATGGCGTACAGTTCTTTATTCTTCGGAAAGTGCTCCAAATATGGATCAGATGGAACTATGTGATTTATTCCTTCACTCTCTCAGTAGAGAAATGAAGGAAGAAGTTCAGAAGTTCCCACTAAGAACTTACGACGAAGTACTTGAGAGCGCTCTTCGAATAGATCAAGCAACGATAGATAGTGGTCGTAAGACATATGGAACAAATGGGAAATTAATCACTCTCCAATCAAGAACACTATGACCTATCCTAATACCATGGGAATACCAATCAAGGACCCAAGATCCTTAATGAAAACCGTGGGGTTACAATAGATGGAGTCACTGATCAAGTCAAAGGACCAAATGTTGTGAAACACCCCTCGGCACCTGCTAACAAATCAACGCAATAACAACTTCACTCCAGCGATCAATACAGTGGATTCTAATCATCCTCCACAGTAGAAAATCGAGTCACAAGGCCTTGCTCGGGGCCCAGATGGATATAAAAACCAAAGCCAAAGGCCACAACCTCAAAATTTCAACTATAACAACCAACAGCCCAATCAGAACTTTGGGCCACAACAGGATTCAAACTGATGACCACTATAATCCTCAATCTATATTGTGGTTTCCAAAAAATCAGGGGGGTCATGATACTAGGACTTGCCGATGACTACAATAAATTCATGCAACGCTTGCCAAAAAGAACAAAAAACAACTTTTCATAGATATGTTCTTGGTAGATCTTGCGTCCACCAGCACCAAATACTTTTGCAGGGGGTAGTTTCCCCTCAGAATGCACCTCTCAAGATATTCAATAATCCCTCTCCCAAATCATTCTAACAATAACAGGTTAGATATAAATGGGAAAAAACAAAGGTATCATAATAAGAAATAACAATAAAAGAAACCTCAACTCCTGAAAACTCTTAGATTGCTCCTAACCTAGGTTCAAATGGTAATACAAAAATATTGGGAATTAGTTGAGCTAGAGGTTGAGTGTGAAATTAATGCAACAACTCAGACAAAGGAGTATGTTTCACAACCCTCTACCCCGATATTTTCTCCACATGAGATGAAGTTCCTAAAAATGCTAAACCGGTAGGATCCTGTATGATTTAATATCAGATTTGAACAAGACCTTTTCCCACATTTCATTCCTAGATTTGCTAAAACATTCACCCACGCATCGCTTTGCATTGCTAAATGAATTAGGTCTTAGTCATCTAATTCAATATTACACCACCTCCCGAAACACAAGTGAACCATGTAGACTTTGATATCCACCCTCCGAGGCGTCCAGATAGGGGATACCGAGTTTATATTCGACATAAACAAAATGCCAACAGATGCTGAAATTACACGTAGAGGTAATCCGGCCTTGCATTTACAGGTGTGGGTTTAGACAAAAATTACGTTAAATGTGCAATGGTGGACAATGGGGCAGCAAGTTAACATAGTCCCCCTTCTCTTTCCTTCAAAAATTAGGATATGGGGAAACAAATTGTTTCCACGACTCGAAACACGCTAAGGGGATATGATAGTCTCAAGGAAACTTCACTCGGAACAATAGTTTTTACTAGTTCGACTCTAGGGCCCAAAACAATCCTCACTAAATTTTTATATTATAGATCGGGAAACCAACTATAATATGATTCTCGGGTTGTCCATGGATACACCACATGAAGGAAATCCCTTCCACGTTATTCCGAAGAAATAAGATTTCTACACTTAAGAAAAGTCTTCATCGCTCAAGGGGATCCTAGACCCTTTGATATACACTTAGAAAACCTCAAGAAAAAGAAAGGGAGTCCATATAGAGCATGAACTTCCCATGAATCAATTAAACAAACCGTCTCCAACAAAATAGTTAGTCCTAGTCACCCCAGACATTCCAAATGTTGAATTTGTTGACCCAAAAATATACGAGGCGGCAAAGACAAATAAAAGTAAGTCAATTTCTGTGGAAACAATCTCCACTAAAACTATATCAGGAATTATGAAACTCTTGGAGAATTACGAGCATATTTTTCTCCCATTCAAACCTCAGGGAATGGGTAGTCTTCTCGGTATAGAATCTTTTCCCTCTGATGACCTAAATCTAGATATAAACATGATAGAATTAACAAATGAAGAAGGGCAATTTAAAATTGAAACGATGCCTATCAAAACCATCTCTAGGCACTGCCTCTATTCTAAATTCTTGTTTTCGACCCATGCATGTCTGAAGCTAAGTTTTTCCCTATCCATGGGGCAAGACCTCATCATTAACACAATGCTCGCTATGAGAGAGAAGGGTCGAGCAGCATAGTCATGCTCACCCACATGCCATCTCTCAAAAACATGACAAAGAGGCATGCGAACACCTCTTTCAGAAAAATGTTTTTAATAATGGGACATATACACCTCTAGGAAAGGGGTTGTAAGTTCAAACCCAGAATGGGTAGGCCCTCGTCAAGAAAATGAAAAATTTGAGGATAATGGTTCTCCGCTGTGTACTTCTAGAGGGGTGAAGAATTCGATATTCATCAACTTTTCTTCACCTTAGACATCATGACATATAGTTCCACTTGCATTTTCATATGTACATGGTTACATTTGCATTACATATTCATTTAGATAGGTTCATTTTTGTTCACTCAGTTTCATAAATATTGTAGTCCAGGAACTTACTCTTAAGTAATCTGTTACAAATTTCTGAAGATATTGGCAAAATTATTCAAATCACATCTCTTCAAACATCATTAAGAATTTTTAGATCTTCTCATCAAGTTCGACAGACAAACATTGACGGAAACCATACCACGACCTACATACTTGGCTTTGCTCTCTTTCTTTCTACTAGGTGAAGTTGTCCTTGCCTATGGTCTGTTCTAGAAGCTTCTTGGTGTCACATCTATCCCTCTTAAAATCTCTTGGAACAAAAGGACATCCCAAAGTCATAGATCAGAAATGTCAAAATCAAATGCAATCAAAAGCACCAAGCGCAAAACAAAATATTTTATTTTACACACTTCTTTGCCCCATCAACCTTCGGGTGATAAGCCCACAACTCTTACTGGTGATGTGAGGTTGGGAAAGGAAAGAAGTGCCCTTACTCACCTGTATCTTGCCTTTGGTGACAAACCCATGCTTCTTACTAGTGGCATGAGGCAGGGTGTGGGGGGGTCTAGTCACACAAACTAAAAAAATCTTGGTATGCTAAAAACACAAGTCAAATTTGTTAAAAGAAGAGCAAATATCCAAACATCCAAATTCCAAAGAGATCAAATCCTCAAAACTAGATTTTGTCAACCAGGTTGCCATTTATGAATCTAAGTCTAGATAAACTGAAAATTAAGTGGTCTTCTGAGCTTGGTAGTAGTTCTGAGTAGGGTGGGTGTGTAGGTTCAAATTTGGTTCTTGGTCTCTCATCATTCGCACTCAAATCAAACTCATACAACTTGTGTCCTTCCCAATTCTTGGTGTTGAGCCCTCGCATCTTACTAGTTGCGTGGATTTGGTATTGGGGAAAGTTTCATCTCTTTGTCACTATACATTCATGACATTTTGCCAACATAAGAAGAAATCACAGACATTTCCCAAAGAGGCCAAAAAAGTTCAATACTACAACATGTTTGTCATCACATATCAGCATTACAAAAACAAAAAATAAAAATAAAATAAAGTAAAAAACATTATGTTTAACATTTGTTATCACTTTTCATCCATTGCATACATTCTGAAAAGCATGTGAAAATTGGCGGCATTTCGACACATGGGCATGTCAGGTATAGCCACTAACTCCCCATTTTGGGACCACCATACTCGGACCCAACGTTTTATGCCTCTTCATGGCTAAAACCGCTTCTCCGAGGGGGAGGAAATATGTACGTACCCAAAATTATATGTATTGTACAGTCAGAAATTGGTTACGGAAGCCCCAATGATGATTAAGATCTCTTCGCAAGGTGTTCGGAATCCAGAAATCTCATTTGAGTATACATTTGCATCCCAAAAAAGCCTTGTCTAGCCTCTACATGTTTTGTCCTAGCCTTTTCTCTCTTTTTCCTTGTTTTTTTTGTTGTTAGTTACAAGACCGCCTCCCCTACCAGGGCGTGCGGTCATGTAACCGTCACCTAGACAGGGCGGCGGGTCCTGTAACCGCCACCCAGGTCAGGGCGGTGATCCTGTAAACCGTCACCCTGCGCAGGGCGGCGGTCCTGTACGCGTTTTCCCAGAATGTTCCGACGATCGCGTCAAGCGTGAAAATTTAATTTTCACCCACATTTCTCAACCACTAAAGCTTGAATTTATGTTTTAGCCGACTGAACAGTGATTTATCTTTGTTTAATGGTGGGAGAGTTCAATTTGAACTTGCCTTCTAGTCATTACAAATGCTATAAATATGTAGCTTGTTTACAAGTAAAATGGGATGAGTTCTTTGGTCTTGGTTCTTTGGTATGGAGTCTTCATTCTTGAGCTTCAGTCTTCAATACTTAGTCCTAGATTTATTTTATGAATCATTTTATCTTTAGCATGGATTAGAATTCTAAATATTTAGTTATGCCTCACTGTACACCGATAACAATCCTGCTAGGAATGCGTATAGGCCAAGCTCTGTTCTCTTGTACCATCCCTCTCCTACTTGTACTTCATTATATTTCTCTTAAGCTGCTATTATTCATTTTTTTGTGTACCTACTATTTATCATTTTATTTCATCATTGCTGCAATGACCCTGTTAGGAATCACATATGCCAAGTTAGTTCACTTGCGCCATCCCTCTCCTACTTGTGGCTTTGTTCCATTTTTACTTCAAAGTGACTACCGTCCCAGTGCCTTCTCTTGCTGATGCTGCCCATTACTCCTACTCTTTCTAGATTCACGTGAACACGCCAAGAACGAAGAGATCACTCTGAGGGGACAAGCTACAATAAAACTGGATTTACCTGCTGGCTCAGTAAACTCTAGGTTTAAATCGTCAAAGTTATTATAAAATAGAGTAGCAAATCAATTTATTTCAGTTAAGCTCGCTTTAAAATATTGCCGGGGAAGCTGTGGGGAAATGATAGTTTCTGAGAAACTACTGATTTGTTTCCTCACTTATGAGGTAGGATTCGAAGTTTTTTTCAATTAAGTTAATTCTCTGTCTTTTATTTAGAATGTCACATCTGCCACAGGTGAATAACCACACCGGGTTATCTCAGTTTTTTAGTTTTAGTATAAAATTAGTTTAATAAGTTGTTTGTAATTATAATATTTCAATCACATATTTTGTTTAGATTAGTTTCCCTTTCAAGCAGCAGTATAAATTGTTATTTTCAGTTTAAGTTAATTTAGAGACTTCATAAACTAGATTAACACTGAGATCCTCATTAGGAGAATAAACCATAGGGAACTTATGTTACCCGCTCATAGCCTCTAAATCTCCCCTTTGTCATTTCAGCTACCACGAGATCACACTACCAGATCTTAGTTACTGATCCTCCCATAGTTAGCTTTAGGAAAGTTTCTTGCCAATTCTCATCCTTGCCTGTAGCTTTTCTATCATAGAAAACTGACCATAATCCCGGCTGTGACTTCATCTAAGTCACCCGCATTTCAAACCATCAGCTGTCTTGGCACGACCTCGGGAGGTCGGGTACGGGGAAGGTCACTTGTCGATTATCATCTTCGCATGTCACTTTTCTGTCGTACAGTCTCATTTTCCTAATTTTTCAATACCCCATCAAAGAGCGGAAGTGTAAAAGGCTTAGAAAACTTTGATGCAGTAGATGGGTAAAGTTCCCAAATAAAGAGACATGCTCTCTCTGAATCTATTGCACCTAAATCAGCTCCATCCCATGCTAAACCTAAAGGATAAATGGTGGTACCTAGTACTAAAGAGGGTAGTATATCTAGTGCCACATCTGTTGGAACAATTGCCAAAAGAAAAAGAAAATTGAAAATTTTGGGAGAAGAAATTGGAGAAAGAAAACACAAATTGATTCTTCTAAAGGATGAAGACATCGAGGAGGCAGGTAAAATTTTGAGAAGCATAAATTCAGCCATAGATAACTCTGTAGAATAAGCCAAATCTAGAAGAGAAATGGAAATAACTGAAAAAAGGAGTCCTAACACTTTGGTACAACCTTATACTTCCAAGAAGGAAACAGAAAAAGAAAAGATTCCTCTTATAGAAGAATGTATCTCTCACTTTACCAGGTAAGGGTATTGAAGAAGTTCAATTACTGCATTTTATTATCATCTCTAAGGAAGAATCAATCATCAAGAAGCAGCAAGAATAAATAGAGTTTCTAAAAATAATGTTATAGTTAAAAGAAACCCTTATCTCTTATTTACATGTGAAAATTGAAAAACTTGAAATGCAATGCAAGGAAAAAGAAGAAACAGCCCTTTCCAACACTAAAGTAAAATTTGATAAGGAAGTTAAAACTTCCTTAAACCTAGGGGAAGCCAGAAATGTGTGGGGTATAATTTATAACAATTATGAAAACTTTCATTCTCAAAATGAGACATTGAAAAATCAGTCAGAAGAAGAGAATATTGAAAGAACATAAATAGAAAAAGAAACAAAAAATATCAAAAAGGACTTACAGGATGCCTGTGAGGTAGGGAAGAAATTTCTTGCCTACAGAAGACCTTTGTCACTATATAGTGCTTTCTTGGAAGAATAGTTCTACAGGTAGAAATTATCAATAATATTATGTGAATTACCATTTGAAATAAACAATGACATGGAATTTTCAAAGGCATTTACAAAAAGCTCTACTGAACATACAAATATCATCTATGAATTCCACTTGTCTGATCTTCTATTGGGTCACATGTCATATTTTAAAATAAATCTCTTTGTAGGGGAGTCCCAATTAAGAGCATTCTCTTCTACCATGCAAAATCAAATAGAATGGGATCGAAGGAAAAATGAGTATTTTGAGAAAGTGAAGACAAAAGCTCTATGCATAAGGCCTCAATTTCCCAAACCAATACATCAGCATGTGACATTTAGGGCTTTGGACTATCAACCCAATATTCAGGGCCATCATATTACTCAACTAAAAGAGAGCATTGCAAGTTTTCACAAATTCCTTCCTGAAACAGAGTTTAACAAATAATTGGCAGTGTGCCACAAAATATGGGATACATTGAACCTTCCCTTGAAAAGGAGGGACGGAATATAACCCACAAATCTAATGTGGTCCATGAGAAGAGCAATAGCAATGACAAGGATGATTCCATAAAATTTTCAAACAAAAGGAAAAAAATGGATAGGAATGCGGTTTAGACCGCCACTTGTTCTTTGCCCCATGCCTTCTTGAAAAACAACAACATTGCAGAGTAATGAAGCATTTGAGAAATGGAAAATAGATGTTGAAGAACATGAAGGGTTTTGTGTCTCATTGGAGAATATATTGGCCCTTCACACAAGTGTTTTTTACTTGAGAAAATATCTGGCGGAAAATATTTTTGATCCAAATTTTAAAGTGCCTAATGAGGAACAGGTTGAGCATAAGGGTAATGCATAGAAGCAGCTAACTACATTAACACCAGTTGGTGTTCACCAATGTTGAATGACCTTGATCTTTTTAAGTTGTATTTTTCTACTTTTTGTCTAATAATATATGTCATGAGTAGCCTACCATGTTATCTTTTAGTGGAGAAAGTCACACTTTCACAATGAATCATACAACGATACAACTTGTCTACAAGAATTTTTATTAAGTTAATACAAATTAAAGGTGGTTTATATGCTCTTGTTCATTTTCAATAAAGCTTAACATTTTGTCTATAAATTTTATTTTATTTTGCTAAATACGATTATTACAAATTGTTCATCATTCTCATAAATAACATTATTTGACTCTTCCCTTGCTTCAAGTTTTTTACTATTTATAGAATTAGTGTTGTAACAGAACTGTAGTCTAGATTATGGATCTTTTTCCATAGCTTTAAAGACAGTGCTAATTCTAACATGTGGATGTACTACATATTTTTAGCATAATTTGACTCTGATTATACTGAAATTTTGTAGATATCAGTTGGTGCCAAATTATCTCAAAATAACTCTTTCATATCACTCATTTGTAAATTGTGAGAATAACTCAACAAGGAAGATATGAAAAGTCTCAAGTTAGATAGAAGGTCATATAAATATTTGTTTTGGTCATGATAAATCCAAGGAATATAGCCATCTTCCTTTGGAGTATACTCTACTTGCTTTGATGCATAGTCTCCTTTAATTGGTGTATCGTCAACTTGCTTCAGAGTATAGTATACTTGCTTTGGAGTATAGTCTCATTTATTTGGAGTATATTCTAATTGATTCAGAGTATAGTCTACCATAGTTAATATGCACTGAGCAAAGATATGTCAGGTTTTTAAGATGTTCAGTATAATCTTCTTGCTTCGAACTATAGAGTACTTGCTTTGTAGTGTAGACTATTTGCTTCGGATTGTAGTCTTCCATAATTTTAATGTTTATGAAGTTTCAATAATTTTTTGTGTGTATCATAGCTTGAATGCATTAAACAATTCTATTGTAATAGTGAAGACAATTTATTCCATAAAAATTAAAGGAAAACTATGACTGAGGATTATATATGAGAAATCTATTATACTCATTTCTATTACCTGAGAAATATATGAGTGAGTGACTTCTTGAGTGGTATTAAATTCTTAAAACCTTAAATTTTTCCTTTATGATGTTTATTAGATGTTATGTACCTATTCACAATTTTTGCACTCATGCAAAAATGGGCAACTCTAAACTTCATTACGATGGATGGCATTGGTGAAGTGAACCTAAGCTAGGGAAAATTATTTTAGTTAAATATTTGTTCCATTGGATTAATTAATGACTACATGTAATTTGTAGCTATGTGTGCTATTACAAAACGTAACAAATCACATAGTTTGCAATTTCATGTTTTTCTTCAGCAAAAGAACACAAAAATACAAAAATAGATGAAGTGTTGTGTTTTGGAACAACAACCAAGGTTGTAGATTGTAGCAATAAAAGTTCATTACTAAGGTTACATGTATTTTTAAAGTTATTTCCTTCATGATTAAAAACATTCAATTATGTTATTGAGTTGTTTAATTCATTATACAATTCATATACAAAGTTGAAATGCAGAAGGAATTACATAACTCTGTTTTAGAATTCAATGTTTTATTCATAAGGAATTTCAAATGTTTCCCACACAAGCCATGACATGTGACTCAAGTGAACATCATAGCTACTGAAATAGAAGGTACATGTGCATGAAAATAAAAGAAAAAGAATATAAGGAACCCATCATTTCCTTGTTCTTTTTTCTCGCTGCTCCATCTTCGCTCTAGTTTTTGCTCCATCTTCATCCTTGATATTCAACATTGCACTGAACCTGAAAGAAAAACAGACGAGAGACTATCAGTCATGAGCTCAAGACTAAATCACATTCTTGTACTATCTATCTTCATGAAAATGAATCTCCTTATATCACGAGGTATGATTATAGAAAAGATAAATGCATAGCTGATAAGTAGCAGTATTCTACATCAATACATATGATTCTCACAATCATTTCAAAGAGAAAAGATGAAAAAAGAAAAACTATGGAACATAAGAGAGGCCAAAAAGCCTAATGTTTTATAACGAGTTTATCTAAATGTGTAGGTACAGGTAAGAAGAAGGAAATAAACACTAACTATTGTGTTTACATATCAAAAGTATTACATTTTGTAACTTGAATTAGAAAAGAACATTTATTTCAGTTTAGACTAAAGGTTGAATATACAAATATGTACCTGTACTAATCCTTAAAATAAATGCAAGTTTAGTGTTACGCCCTTAACCTATTACTTGTATTAAGATATGAATAGCCGACTTGTGGCTTACCATATCATTTTATTGTATCATTTATACTTTATCATGCTTAATAGGTCAGCCTTGGTGATGGTCATAGCATATGAATAGTATATATATGGGATTATAGGTATTATTTCATTATTAATTAAGCATTTAAGTCTTATTATATGGTTTGGAGGCTGCCCCCTCGAAGTGGCGAAGCTATTTTAACTAAATATTGAGATCATTATTCTTAAATATTGTGTTATTTGTTGTTCTATTATTTCTCATAATCTGAATTGTACAAGTAATCTCATTACAAGTGGTATCAGAGCTGCGATCTGGGCCAAAATTAGGGCAAAAACCCTAATTTTATGTTTCTGTCATATATTGTGAACCAGATCCAATTGGTGGGAGATATTTTACCAGAGTTGTGAAACATTTCCAGTAAGGTTCCCTAAAAAATCCATACATTTTTATTTATTTTGCAAACGTTATTACACATTTATGGTTTTTCATAAAATCACTCCCTAGGGTACAAATTTTGGAATATTTTCAAGTTCTTTACATTTTCGGAAAGCTCTCAAAAAAATAGTATTAGTATTTTCTCTATGTTTTTCATGTTCAACCAAATTTTTATCGAAACCCTAAACCCTAAGGTTTGACATCATGACGGGGCCTTCCACAAGAGAAAAAAAGAATCTGGTTATTCCAGGTAAAACCCTAGATAAATATGGGGTAGTGATTGAAGAAATGGAGTTAGAATGGGTAAATACAAATTCCTCAGCACGAGGGTTTACCTCAGTTGATCATAAGGTGAGCCAACTTGAGTATGAGCTGTGAAATGTACAATCTGAGATGGCCTCTAAAGGAGACATAGACCAAATCAATCATTGTTGGATTATATCATGCAACATGTAAAGGGTAAACAATATGGCCCAAATCAGGCCCATATCAACCAAGGAGGATCTTCAGTTCAAAATCATGGACAAAATAACCATGTTGGATCACTTTTCCAGCCCAATCAGAATCCAACTTATTCGTAACCATGGAACATGATGCCGAAAGTGGATATGCGCAAATAAGGATCCCCTGAATTGGATAAATCAAATGGATAACTTCTTTGAGTTACATCAAACACCATCAGGACAAAAGGTGACATTGGCATCCCTGTATCTTGAACCCGACCAATTTGTTTGGTATCGATGGTTATGTACTCAGAGGCATAAGAATGGTCTCGGTTTCACTTGGATAGTTTTTAACGAGGAGTTACAATTGCACTATAGTTCCAGTGTTTTAGAGAACTAATTTATTCAATTAGAAAAGTTATGGCAAACAAGATCAGTCAAAGATTATGTGCATCAATTCCAGAACCTATCCTTAAGGGTGGAGAATATTCCAGAAGAGAATCTGAATGACCTGTTTCTTGGGGGACTTAAGGACCACATCGAACATGAGGTACGTATGTTTAATCCACTCAAGCTTTCTGATTCTATTATCATGGAATGTTGTGCAGAGGAAAAATTTCTTTGTAGTAGGAGGCCACCTTTCATTAACACCAGAGACTGTAGTATCTCTTCCCCTTCATTTGTTAGGCCAATTATATTGACTCCTCAACAAATGGAAGAAAAGAGAGAAAAATGATTATGTTTTAACTGTGACAACAAATATGGACTGGGACATAAATGTGCTGAGAAGTTGTTCTATATTGACGGAGGTAATGAGGATGATGAGGAAGCTGAAATTATAGGACAGGTTGAGGAACCAGTAGAAGATGAAGTAGAGGATCACCAACCTATAATTTCTTGCCATGCATTGTCATGTATTAGTACTCCTCAAACACTCAAGGTTATTGGCTGTCTCAAAAAATAGAAGGTGACGGTGTTGATTGACTCAGGGAGTACTCATAACTTCACAAATAGTAAGTTAGCTACCTGCCTCAATTGTTTTATTTACCCAGCTCCAGAAATGCAAGTTATGATTGCGGATGGTGGGACAGTCAAGTGCATAGGAAAGTGCCATAGTATCAACATTTCCATGAGATAATACATGTTATACTCACCTATGTTTGCTATTTCTATGGGAGGGGTAGATATTGTATTGGGTGTCTAATGGCTCACAACCTTAGGTACTATAGAGATGAATTTCCAAGAATTTTTCATGTGATTTCATTCAGATGGAAGGAAAATATGATTGAATGGGATGGTAGCTAAGTCTCCATATATTATTATCTCTTATCAGATGCAAAAGGTTCTCAGAAAAGGAGTAGATGGATTTATAGCAAAGTTATTTTCCATAGAAGTACAAAAAACAGAGTCGTCAATGCCACCCGATCTTCAGAAGATTGTTGATGCTCACTCATCTATTTTTTATGCAATTCCAAAGGGACTACCACTAGTTAGGGATCATGATCATGCCATTTAGTTGATTCTAGGGAGCCAAACACCTAAAATCAGACCATACATATATCCATATTCCTAGAAAAGTGAGATCGAGAAAATGGTTGAGGAAATGTTGAAGGAAGGTATCATCAGGCATAGCCAGAGTGCATATTCTTCACCAGTAATCATGGTACGTAAGAAGTATGAAACACGGAGGATGTGTCTAGATTACAGAGAACTCAACAAGTACACCATCAAAGATAAGTTTCCTATGCCAGTAATTGATGATTTACTTGATGAATTGCATAGTGTTGTTTATTTCACAAAATTAGATCTTCGTTCGGGGTACCATCAAATTAGAATAAAAGAGGAAGATGTTCATAAAACGGATTTCAGGACTCATGAGGGCCATTATGAGTTTTTGGTAATGCCTTTTGGTCTTACAAATGTGCCCTCAACCTTTCAAAGCTTAATGAACACTATTTTTAGGCCATTTTTAAGGAAATTTGTATTATTTTTATTTGATGACATATTGATTTAGAGTAAGACATGGGAAGAACACTTACAACATGTAAATAAAGTGTTGGAAGTTTTGGAGAAACATACTCTCTATGCAAATCCATACAAATGTTCTTTTGGTGTACAAAAGGTAGAGTACTTGGGTCACATTATATCCCATGAAGGTGTTAGAGTTGATCCTCAGAAGATCAAATCTATGGTGGAATGGCCAAGGTCCAAAAATATCAAAAATCTTTGTGGGTTCATAGGACTAATAGGGTACTACAGAAGATTTGTGTGGGGATATGGTAGAATAGCAACCCCACTCACTGCATTGCTAAAGAAGGATGCTTTTCATTGGAAAGACGTTGCCACTAAATCATTTAAGCAGCTGAAGGAAGACATGTGCAGCACTCCAGTTTTGGCTACTCTCAACTTCTCAAAAACCTTCATTGTTGAATGTGACACTCCAGGATCAGGATTGGGAGAATTTCTAATGCAAGAAAGAAGACCAATTGCATTTGAGATTCACAAATTCAAAGTAAAATATCTTCTCAAACCTATCTATGAGAAAGAAATGATGGCTATTCTTCATGTGGTCAAGCAATGGAGGCCCTATCTCATGGGTAGACACTTCAAGGTAAAAAATGATCATGATAGTATCAAATACTTTTTGGAGAAAAGGTTATCATATGAGGAACAAAAAAATTTGGTAACAAAAATGTTGGGTTATTATTTTTAAATCATATACAAAAAGGGTAAAGAAAATGTAGTAATTGATGCGTTTTCCAAAAGGGATACATCCGCAGATGCCTTACTATGTGGAATGTCCATGTTGACAGCCGATTGGGTGGATGAAGCAAGATTGGAATGGAATCAAGACAAGGATACACAATCTCTAATACATAATATCAAGCAAGGATCTATGACATCTAAAAAATTTGAGTGGAAAGGTAATGCCCTATGGTATAGGGACATGTTATACTTGAGTAAAGATTTTGAGTTGAAGCATAAGATTATTGCAGAGCTACATGCCTCACCTGTTAGAGGACACTCTGGGTTTTTGAAGACATATCATAGAATAAAAATATAATTCTGTTGGGAAGGACTCAAGGGGGATGTACAAAATTTTGTATCAGAGTGTTTAGTGTGCCAATAGAACAAAGGGGAAATAATTAAGACACCTAGTTTGTTGCAACCCTTACCAATTCCTAGCCAGAGATGGGACGAAGTCTCTATGGATTTCATCACTGGATTTCCTTGTTCAAAGGGTAAGAATGTTATTTTTGTGTTTGTGGATAGGCTCACAAAATATTCCCATTTTTGTGCCCTATCACATCCATTTGCAGCCAATACAGTCGTAGCTATTTTTTGGAGACAGTTCAAAGGCTACATGGAACCCCAAAGATAATTGTAAGTGATCGTGATCCTATTTTCACAAGTAATTTTTGGACAGAATTTTTTTCATGTTTGGGTACTTAAGTAGCTCATAGTTCATCTTATCATCCTCAAACTGATGGGTAAATGGAAGTGGTCAACAAATTCTTAGAGGGGTATCTACGTTGTTTTGTATCAGATAAGTAGGAAAGGTGGATTAAATGGCTACCACTGGCAGAATGGTGGTATAACACATCTTTTCATACCTCTTCTCAAATGACCCCATTTTTAGCATTATATGGTTACCATCCACCTTCTATCACTTCCTCCTTGAGGGTGCAAACTAAGGTCAGAGATGTTGAGGAACACATTCAACATCAACAACAAGTTTTGACTAGTTTGAAGGAGAATTTAGCATTAGAACAAAACATGATGAAACAACAAGCAGATCAACACCATAGTGAAAGACAATTTGAAATTGGTGACAGGTTTTTTGTATGTCTCCATCCTTACAAACAGATGTCCCTAAAGCAAAAAAAAAAGGACATCAAATTTGCTCCTAGATATTATGGCCCTTATCAGGTTCTACAGAAATTGGCAGTGTTGCTTATAAACTAGAGTTGCCTCCATCTTCACACATACACCCAGTATTCCATGTTTCATTCCTAAAAAATGTTATTGGACAGAAATTTGAATCCCAGACAGAGTTACAAAAACTTGACGAGTAAGGAAGAATCATTTTGGAGCCAAAGAAGATTTTGCAAACACATACTAAGAGGCTGAGAACCAGAGACATTAAGGAATATCTGATCAAGTGGAAGAATCTAAGCATAGAAGACGCAACCTGGGAGGATGAAGGTTTTCTATAGTAACATCTAGGATTATTCAACATTGAGGACAACGTGTGTTTGAAGGGGAAGGACATGCTACGCCCTTAACGTATTTCTTGTATTAGGATAAGAGTAGTTGAATTGTGGCTTACCATATCATTTTATTATATCATTTATATTTTCTCATGCTTAATAGGTTGGCCTTGGTGATTGCCATAGCATATGAATAGTATATATAGGGGATTGTAGGTAGTATTTCATTATCATTTGAGCATTTAAGTCTTATTATATGGTTTGGAGGTTGTCCCCTCGAAGTGGCGAAGCTATTCTAACTGCATATTGAGATCATTATTCTGAAATATTGTGTTATTTGGTGTTCTATTATTGCTCATAATCTAAATTATACAAGTAATTTCTTTACATTTAGTGATGCAGATTCTAATAAATGGAATGAGATAAAATTTCAACTAAAACAAAATGGAAAAGGAAATATAAGAAAATTTTGAAAGGTCTTCACCATGTAAAATGGACATTTTACATCTTTCCATCATGTTATTTCACAACTAATACGTGCTTGAAAGATGTGACAAAAGATAAACTAATGTATTGATCAAATAGTAATATGAATAAGGAGAACTATTGCTAGAAATTTAACTCATATTGAACAAAGAATAATGTAGCATGTTCATATTTATAAGATCAGAAAAGGAGAGCTATAATTGTTTTCAATTTGCAGAATTTATTAAGTAATGCTACATAAAGAGTTACAAAATATTCAAATTTCACTATTCATTACAGGAGCTTATTATTCATTTCAGGCCAAATTACAGTTACCCTTACCCCATCAAATGTCATTATAGGAAGTACATCTTTTCCAATTAATAATGGTGGTAGTGTATTCTTCATGTAGAGGGAAGTTAGATCAAAGTTCACAATAAGATCAATTCATAAATCATGGGTAGAAATGTATCAGAATTTCAATGGTGATCTCAAAGCTAAACAGAAGGCCTCAAATCAAGCTCAATCATACTAGTTGATGAGATAGGTTATATAGAAGATGGAAGAATAATGCATTAAAAAAATCACTATTACAGGATTTTTTATGAAGGAGCAGCCAAGATAAAATTTCATCTTTCATATTACTATCTAGTAGTATGACAGGTTGATGCACATGTTACTATTGTAGTTCATGAAACCTGAATGGCTTCTAGTCAAGGTAATTCAACAGTTCACAATACTAGTGAGAGTCCAATTTCTTAAGATAAAATCGACATATTGATGACCTCAACAAGTAAAGGGAAAACATATTTTCTTATCAAATCATAGGCTACCCAAATGGTAGGAAGAACATACTCTCATACGATGTAATGGGGTCCACAATGAATGTAGATAAATAGAAGCTCCAGGTTAATATTCATGATGAACAGACCCAGAGTTATATCTCAAAATGTAGAGGGTAAAGCATACTTCCATTACAAAATTTTAAGCGCATTAACCTCGATTAAAAGCAGAGCTTACCTGAAATGGCAGATATCAACAAATACAAGCTATAGCAAAATATGAAGCATAACTGCCCAATGAGATAATTCTTCAAGTTTGATCATTACATACTATAGGTCTCATAACAGATGCAAGTCACAAACTTCAAAGGTGATAAAGTAAGATATCTCACCGATCGAGCTCCAAGGTTTCCAACACAAATAACACCGGAAATTAAAATGTAACAACAATCAATCCCAATTCCTAAACTGAAAATGAATGCCATGAGTTATACCCATGTCAGGCATCTCGAGTGGCCCATCAGTAAACACAGAGCAATGGAACATCACAAAAAAAACTTTAGTCGCAGAAACAACACCTAAAGTATAGGTTTCATTCAACAAGGTCAAAGCCATAGAAAATAAGCATGAGTAGAAGTCCTGTACTAGTGATTTGTGGAATCCCAGGATTTAAGAATCATCTAGTTCAGAAGATCAAACCCATTTGAGTAAGATTAAGCTAATACACCCAATTCAGAGAGCTCACAGTTAATGAACATGGTGGCAAATCCGAAACGTAAAAACTGTAACAAGACAGGAACAGTCAAGCTCTAGGTTAGAAAGTCAACCATCGCAAATCCGAGATTCACGAAGGCCATATGATGGGGACAAAATACCAGAAGACTTTATTCCAATGGAGAACGAACCCTCACCAAAGTACAAACATACGAAGATTTGGTTCAAGACAGAGGGACCTCCAACTCATGGAAAATAGTGACAAAGGGATAGAACACCCCATCATAGAACAATGGTCGTCTCTACAGAGTAGCTCAAGGAATATCCTGAGGAGATACATAACGCTTCAAATTAATGGCGGTTGTCAAAGTGTTTAGTTATTAAAATGCAGAGGTTCCAAGATTACAATCTAAGAACCAAGCTAAGAATGGCGAGTTGTTAGATCATAGAATCATAGACCCAGATCGTGAAAACAATGAAAAAATGGAGCTCATTTTTCATCAACTCAAAACATAAATTTGAGTGGAACACATTTTTCAAAAGGACTTACCATTGCTAGTTAAATTCAGGCCTCGCAGAAACTCAGAAAGGGCAAAGAACTGGTAGGAGAAATTGAAAACAGTGAAAGACATAAATTGTGAGTCACATTTTAGCACCCAAAGAAACTTTTGAGCTTGAAATGTCATGGCCATGCATCAAATCATTACCACAAAATCTACAGAAGAAATGTGAAGAGAGAACAAAGCTCGATCAATATACTATTAAAGGTCAAAGTTGGTCAAAACCCTTGAGTCGTAGAGCATTTGTGAATGTACAAAACGAGTTTTCACAAATTCAGGATTGACCGTCCCTTCATCAGAATAGAGATAAGAAATATCGTTGAAATGGTGGGAAGTATCAGTAAATATAGGGGCACAGAACTCAGAAAGAGCGAGAAATGACAGTGCTCAAATATGCAAGTACTCACCATCATAGAGCTTACATATGACACAGAGAGCAAAATGAAATAATGTAGTGCCTCTGAACCAAAGAGATGAACCAAGCTCGAGATTACTCAAATAAATGGATAATGGCCACTTCAGAAATATCAGAGTGAAAATCAAAGGGGTCAAAAATGGACAGTGAGAATCCAGAGACACATGCATCGTAAATAACTTTACATAGCCATCCCAGAGATTTTTCGAGCTCGAAACCGATTTGCAGAAATGGAACCGAGCTTGAAGATGATCATGCAATGGCGGTCGAGCTAAAATTTCCGACTAGGGCTAAAGCCACTCGAAATGAGTAAGAAGAATAAAGAAAACAATAAGCTCAATGATCTAACCTCAATTAGACCTAACTCATTACCAATGAGTTAGTCATCGACGGTACTAAGATCAAATCAGTGTAACAATCAATGATACTAGATGATCACCTTAACTACAACCAATTACCCCAGTCAACATAGGATTTAATAGATCAACGGTGCCAAGATCAAATGCATGGTAGGATCTAATCAACGGTCCATAGAAATAGTCATCAGTATTCAATATAAACTACACCAAGTTACCAGTTCTTGATCCACATGTTAAGGATAAATCGATCGACGGTGATAGATTAAACAAGGTACCAAAGATCAGTGATCGAGAAACCATCATCACATTCCATACAGACTCTTGCATTACTCCACAGACCAAACCAGGGTTGAAAAACTACCATACTTGGCAAGCATACAAGGAAAACCCTAACCACATCTAGAGTTGAATCCTCCAAAGAAGAGCCAATGACAAAGCTCACAGGGGCTGAGTCATCATGGCAAAGGTAGGCAACAAGCCCCTAAATAATAAAATCATTGCATTTGACCTTGGTTTAAGGTCCTAAAACATGTGACAAGAAATAATCAAATACTGACAGCCAATGACTATGTAATGATAATCCAAAAGGGGGGTTGGTAATATATTATGACCATGATCAAATCAAGAGGGGCCTTCTTAAGACATGTGATTTTTTGATCAAAGTATATGCTGACCAAAACAAACTAAGACCACATTACCTTATACTTTCCAAAAACATCCTTAATTTGTCCAAAAAGGTGGCCAATGCAAGAATGATATCAGGAAATTGTAGCATCAGAGTGGTCCCAACTTAGAGGAGAAGAGTAAATTTTACCATGCATGGTCAACACAAAGATCTCACAAGTGGTCCCCACTATTGTTGAATTAAAGCTGAGTACGTTTTTACTAAGGTATAAAAACAAAGGTATTACTTTTGCTTGCAGAGGTTGAATTTTAGCATGTTACCACAAGAAGACAAATAGGTGTCATCATCAGAACTTGCAGGCGGTCCCCATGGAGGATGAATGTATGGGTGAATTATTTTTGCAAAGTATTGTAAATAAATAAATAATTTTAATCACATACAGAGAGATTATTTTCCATGTGCATCCAAGGGGGCAAAACTAAAAAATGATCAAATTTATCATTGCAAGTGGGTCAAGTTGCAGATGTCACATCATTAACTAGATGACAGAGATTGCATGCATTGGAGAAGACTTTCTCATCAAGAAAAGCTTATTGTTAGCCAAATTTTTCATCCAACTTTATTAAAAATAGAACAGTCAACTGCAGTTTGACTGATTTGTATTTTTGTAACCAAGGCTATTAATCCCTCATTGTATTAGCATGTTTATTTTTTATTCCTTTATTTATTTAGGATAAAGGATAAAAATAGTATGCATGCGTGAGTACAATTTTTAGTCTATTTTTAGAGAACGGTGGGATGAGTAAACTTGTTATATATTGTGTGAAAATGCAAGGCACATAGGGAGGACTTTTTTGACACATGAGTGCTGAAGGAGATTTTGTCAGTTTTTTCCTTTTGAATGAGAATTGATTTTATGCCTTTCAAATTATTTACAGTGTTTTGTATACCTTATTATTTCTTGTGAATGTCAAATTCCCTGATTAATCATCTTACCTTGCTACAAATTTAGTTATTTCTGCATAACATTAGTGTGCATGTCTTATCTTAACAGTATTGTTGTGAATCATTCCCTCAATACATCAAGTGTTTGCCTTAATATTCTACTGAGAACTATTGGTTTTGTGCACCCAAAATCCATTCTCAAATATTTTTTTCATGTACTCAATCAAATCCCTCAAGAAGTTTGGTGTATCACCCCAATTTTCAATTCATTTGCATTCATCGTTTTAACTTCAAAACCCCTTAAAAATTAGTTTATGATACATCAAGAAGGAACCAACCTTAATACCGAAGACTCAACTCAACAATAGGTATACCCACAAACCTGAGGTGTTTTCATTGTATCTACGAAAGAGAGAGATCTAGGGCAAGCTTAGAACCCCTGCAATCATCTCTCTATAGGGTGCACTTTCGAGAGATAACAATACCAATTTCCAGAGCTTACATCAAAGTACAAGTCTTAATTTTCAATTGTGAAATAAAATCCTCCTTAGTATCTATCACATGTTTGGACCATAGACTATCATCAGTTGACAAAACTGCTTTGACTTCCCATCTTCCTAACCACTTTCATAGGTGTCTAATGGACTCCTAGAAATGATCTTAAAATTTTCAAGTTAGAACGTGCTTCATAGGGCACTCAATAGTTAATAGATCTTGTATTTTGGTTTCCAAAATTACCACCTACAGTTTTCCTTAAGGAGTGTCGTCGCTTTTCAAACTCTGTAACCTTATCTGTCACTAATTCTCTTTAATTATTTATAATGATTATATGAATATTAATCATACCAATTTAAATCCTTGAATGTATGTGTAATGTCTCCAAACTACCTTCATCTTAAAAACTCTAATAGAGTTTATAAACTATATGAGAAGACGAGTTTTGGTATAAAATGAAAAATACTACAACCAAAACCTTCAAACTTAATGCTCAACACCTTCTTAACCTTCTAAAAATATTTTTTATAACAGTGGCTGATGGATAATCTTCTAACCAAATACAAATTCTCATTAGTCATTTTCCTGTGCTTATCAAAACAATGTTCTTACTCTATGCAAACCCTCAACAATTATGAAATTCAAGAAAGTTGTGTTCAATACCTATAACTTTTACTAGGGCTCTGTATTAGTCTCTCCTCAAATTCTGATAATTCATAGCTTCATAAAAATATTAGTTCAAATCTTGAAAGAGGTTTCACATGCCACGACCATACTATTCATAACAAGGTTTAAACCATTGAGAGTCAAATCTTTAAAAACAATAGATAGAATATCTCCTTACAATCATGTAACTTAACTATATTAAATTCATCCTCTTCAATCTAGTGCAACTACAAAATACCTATCAATCATCCCTCAAACCTTTCACAATGTATTTCCACATGGAAGATAATATGAGAAGGGTGAAGAATTGTTTGTAGCTAGGAAAATATTGAAGGATTAAAAAAAGGGTAAGAGTTCCAGCAACAAAGGAAAAATAATTCCACATAAGATGCAATACTAAGGAAATTTTTTATATAGTGGTGGTTGATAACAGAAGTAAAAACAATTCTTTGTAATTATATATGGTGTGAAACCAAGGATTAGAGTGCATAACACATTCATATCTTTATGAGAATATATGGTTGTTGCAAGGACATGTGGGTGTTCTGAAAGAACAATGTGAAGTACTTATTGCAACTAGGATAATATTGAAGGATTGGATAAAGGTTAAGAGTTGTAGATGGAGAGGCGTCATTGTTTCAACACAAAATAGAATATCAATAAAAATATATTCATAGCCACATAAACTCCCTTACTCAGTTCAGTATGCCCTTCTTGCCTCTCTTTTCTCTTCTCCTTCTACTAGAACCTTACGGGGCTTTAAACATCATTGTAATATCCACTTCATTGTTCCCTATTAGCCACTTCAAAGGATGCTGGATTGAATATTAAATAGGATTATAATAATTTCTCTCCTCAATGTTGTTTTTCCTTGCTTTAGATTTCCCTCCTTGTTCCTTAAGACAATGGATCCTTGAACAATGGTGTCACCCAGATTTCACCCTGAAATCTGCGACTACCCTATCCGAAATTTTTTCATACTTTTAAAATAATGGGTCGTTTTGTGTTTTTATTGCCTGAAAGTTCTTGTATTGCATCAAGATATTCCCAAAGAGCCATATTAGCCTTTTTCGCCAAATACCCAGATGCCCAAAATTGTTATATTCTGTCGTCGGGATTTGTCTGCGAGAAATTTGTATTTAATTATTTTGAGCCCCGTATGAGGCTATTTGCACCCTGTTTTGACTCTATTATGATCGAATATGTCATTAATATTATGTACCAGAAGGGTTTTAACTTGGAATAAGTTTTGGGCTTTATTTGTAACTTTTGGCAATTTTTTGTGTTTTTGTGTTGTCCCGTTTCGTTTTCTGTGAAATTTCTCTAGAACAATTCCTTTGCCGGCTAAGCCTGATTTTTGGTCTGGAGCAGCTAGAAAAAATATACACACATTATGTCTGGAGGAAGTCGCCATCAGAGGTCTGGAACACTGGGAAAAAGCGAAGTCGTGCACGGAAAAACATCTGCGGGGATGGGCGTATTTTTGGAAAACAAAGGATTTAAGCTGCAATGGGAAAAATAGAAGCTATGGGCATGGTGGAAATTTTGTACCTACCTAGCAGGGTACTTTTTCCCATGTTATAAAATCCACTTAAGCTGCAGTGGGAAAGTTAGAGGTTGCAGGCAAGTGGGAATTTATTGCCTGCCTTGCAAGGTTAAAATTCCCATGATAAAATAAAAGGAAAGTGACTTAAGTGAAATCATGGGATTTTAGTGCCTGCCTTACAGGGTAAATAATCCCATTGTCAAAGTCAAATCACTTAAGTGGATCATGGAATTTTGGTGCCTGCCTTGCACGGTAAAGAATCCCATTGTGGAAAATTCTTAAAAATAGAATTATATGTGCAAAAAAGTGCACCCCCTTTGGTGAGATGATGACAGCCTTTAAGTGATTATTTTAATTAATCTATCCTTTCAAAAAGTGCACCCAAGCTTTGAGGAAGTCAACAAGTCAAAATTGGAATAAAATAAATGGATTAAATACATTAAATTTGATTTATTTAGTGGCTGCCCCCTTCCTCTCAAAAAGTGCGCCCCATTTGGGAGTTATTTAATGTTTTTAAAGGCATTTAAAACATTAAATTAATTTCTATTTTCAGTGGCTATGGTCAATGCACACTGTGAAGCTTCAGTGAAGGTGATGTGTGAAGGATTAAATCGGATTAATTTAATTTATTGGATGGCTGTCCTTAAACATGCTATTTTTAAAAGAGAAGAGCATGATTTTTATTTAATTAATTTCCTTTAATTGTTAGGGCAATTATTAATTATAGAATTGTGAAGGTTATATAAGCATGGGCAGCCATATGGGTGAATTATTTGATTCACAGGTAAATAATTGCAGCCAAGAGGAAAAGTGCACCCCCATTCTGAAGAAGGATTTTGCTCAGGCAAGGGGTGGCAACAAGGCTAAAAGCTTCCAGATTTGGCACATGCTTTGAAGGAGGTTGATCTTTGTCTGCATAATTGCTTGCATAGGTGTTATAGGAGCTCAGGTGTTGTCGAAAGGATTCATGCTCTCTTTATGTGCAAATTAAACACCATTTTTTGGGGGTAGCCGGCTTGAAAAGTATAGATTTTTACAATTAAAATTCACTATTCATGCTCCGGTGGCCATTTTTGTCTGAAATAAATTGCAGGAATTCATTATAGGTGCTTTACAGAAGAAAAGGAGCTTTTATCAATGTCTAATACATTGCAAATATCCTCCGAATCTGAAGAATTTTCCAGATCTGCACCAGTAATTGAAGAAAATCCGGCCAAGCAAGAAGAAAAAGAATTATTCAGATGAAGATAGACAAAGCCATGGCGAAAAGAGATGAAAAAGAAAGCACGATGGAGTCATGCATTGCTTCCAAACTTACAGACATAGGAGACACAGATCTAGGCCCCAGAACCTCTTTCCGATTTTGATTGATAGATCCAGAGTGGGAAAGACTTCACTCATGCCTGTGGTCAAAAGTAGTGCAATTATCCGAGCTGTAGCTTTTCCATGCACACCCCAGTTGTTAGAGTTTTTTGATGGAGTGTGCTAGATCTTACCATCCTTCATCCAGATCAGTGCGTGATGCTACGGGAAGGACAATAATTTGTTTGGACACAGAGTTCATCAATTATTGTTTGAAGATTCAAGTGTGAAAGGTGGTGACTTCCATTAGTTTTTAGGATGCTGACAACATGTGGGAGAAGCATAGAGATGATTGTTGTGAGCATAATGAATAGCTGATACATGAAGAAGCCTAGATCTCCTTCAAATTTCGCGGGAGAACTCTTCCACAGGTCCAATTTGGTGCAGGAGGTAGATGATGTCGTCAAATTACTATGCAGGATGAATGGCAAGGTGAATGCTTACACTTTCCCTACATGGATGTATGCTTTCATCAGGACCATTGAAATCAACAAGGTTGATTCTATAATCAATTGGTTGGAAATTATTAGGAACAACATTGGTGAGCAACTCCGGAACGTGAAGCGTACTTTCAGCTTCAAAATGACTTCCTACTTGGTGTATGTTGTAGCTTCACAAGGCATCTTTTCCAAGCTGGATAGATGTGGTGTTATTTCTAAGGACCCCATTTTCGAGTGCTACCCGCAACTTACTGTACCTACGTGTGAGAAAGATTTCAAAGTGGTCAATGATGAATTCTTCTATGATTTCATCTGCAGGCTAAACAAAGACTTGAAGGCCAACAAGGTAAGAAAGGAAGCGTGGGAAGCTGTGTTCAAGATTGGAAGTCTATTCATTCAATTTGTAGATTTCACATACCTCAGGGTTATGGGATTTTCTAGAGAACCAATAAAGATGCCCAGGCATCCGAATGATAGATTGATTGCCATGGAGCTAAGCATGCAACTTGTGGAGTTACACGACCTTTAGTCAAAGTGGCACAAGTCTACGGGCTTCTTCCCAATCACTGTGGGATATTACAACTGCATTAGCATTCATAGAGCTCAGGGAATGTAGGCACAAATGTTATCTGAGTATGAGCAAGATTTCTTCCCTACACGGCTGAACTTTGATCCATTTGGAGTAGCCAGGAAGACAATCTCCCAGGAGTACGCACATGTGCCTTCATTAGAAGATTTCTAGATGAAGTGCAAAAGTGAGTACGAGGTTAGAAAGAGAGATTTTAGCAGGCTATCAGCAAAGAAAGTGTTCGACTTTGGACTAGCGTGGATACCTGAGGATCTTAAAGATGATGAGAATGTGGTACTTCACACTTACCATCAAATGGGAGGAGATAAAGCCATACTGCAGAATAAAATAGGAGGCTGCAACACTATTGAAGAAAGGTCGGGAGCTATGTTGGTGAATACTTCAAACTGGTTGTTGACAAAGGGATACTGCCTTGATGAAGCATTGATGAATCAAGTCATCGGCAACTTCGGCATAGGATATTCCCTCAAGCGAAATCATAGAGGAGAAAGTAGCAGGAAATTCAAGAAGTTGAAAGTGCATAGAAGATCTCAATCCAAGGAGAGGATTACTTCTACAACCATGACTTTAACTCCGGTTTCTCCAGTACCCAGTACTTCACCAACTATTGCACTGCAGCTGTATGATGCTCCCATGCCTCCACTGAATCCAACAACATTCATCTTCTCCCCTCAGCCACTTCATTTAGTGCCTGTTCTAGAGGATACGCTGAAGCTACAGATCGCGGAATTTGAAAGGGCTTTGTCCTTGGATTATTCAGAAGATGGAAGCCATAAAACTGTGGCACTTTCTGATGGAGAGGATGCAGAGCGGAAGATGGTAGTACACTCAGCGACTTCAGAAACTTCTCATTCTCTGAGAAGTAACTTCTCGAAATGGTTGGCTTTGCAGTTGGTTCCAGAAGCAAGAATAGAGATGAACTTAGAGGAGCACGACTTGTAGCTACTCCAGAATCTGGGCGGAAGAGACAGAAAGCTGAAAGTTGCCAAAGCAACTTTTAGGTTGATCATCGAGGATTCGGGATAGATTTTTGTTGAGATATCAATTCTGGTAGAAGGAAAGATAGAGGAGGAGCTCACGGCAGAGGATGTGATAGTAACCAAATTACTCCTCGGTCAAGCCACCACTGAAGGATTGAAGCAGGACACACAGAAATTGATGGATGGTTTATTCCTTAGGCTTGACAGTGAAAAGGTTGAGAAAGAAAAGCTGTAGAAGCAAGTATCTCAATTATGTGAGATCATAGCCAAGGTTGCTAAACCTTCCATTCAGCCCATTTCAAAGCAGGTGAGTGATCATCTTATGTAGGAAATCAAGGACGCAAGCAATCAAGTAAAGGCTATTGATGAATGGAAGGATTTGATTATTCGTCAAGCTTCTGTATAACTTGGGGAAGTGCCAACCCACCTAATGGTTATGGATGATGCAGCAAATCAACTAAAGCAACTAATGGCAAACATAGAAGGCATGAATACAGTTTGCAGAGAGTAACCTAAGTATTTTGGCCAAGATTAACAAATTGTCGGGAGATGTATTGATTGCGGAACAGATTGTACCAGACGGATCAGTCGAGAAGGGGAAGCAACTAGAGTTTGTAGTATCTTTCCATTTGGAAATCTGCAGAGTTTTGTTGAAGAGGATGCAGGCACTTAAGAGTAGGACATCAGATTTACAAGACAGTGTCATTTCTTTCACTGAGGAGAGAGGTGAACGAGAATGTCACTTCATATGTACGGATCATCTCAATTAAGTTCCCTAATTCCCTGGAAGGATATCTTCTAATGATACAAAAGAGAATTGATAAAGCTACCAAGCCTTTCACGATGAATTCTATCAGTAGATTGGTGGCGCTGTAGGCAGACATTGCGAGGTTTGGGCCAAGTTTGGAAGATGTCGGAAGCATGCATCAAAGTGTTGAATGAAGGGTTGCCTGCAGTTCAGGATAGAGAAAGAAGCAGTGGCTAAAACAGATGGAAGGATGCTGAATTACATGTTCGAGAAGTATATCCGATATCAGAACAAGAAAAAGACATAAACATTACAGCTCACATGACTTTTTCTATTCTTTCTTCTTCTATTTTCTATGTTCCTAGATGAAATTGTAGAACTTATAAGTTATTGGTTTTGCAACCATTACTTAAAGTCATTTGGGAACCATTCTATTAGTTAAGTGATACATGTGTCACTTAAGGAGAAGATAATTGAGGGATGATTGCCAAATGTCATCTTTACTTGTTGTTTATGTTTCAATTCAGTTTGAGTTTTCCATTTGAACTTTCCCTCCTACATTCTATAAGTAGGAGAAGAACCTCCGGGTTATGGATCAATCAGAATTTGTAAGCAGCAATCTTGTGTTCTAGACTTAGTTCTGGACCCCTGAGAGGCAACTTGGAGCAAAGGAATACAAAGGAGCAGGTTTCTGGAGAACTTTGTGTCATGGTGGTACTGTGTTTCTTGCTTTTAATCTTAGATCTCTTAATAAACTTTGTGTTATTTTAGATCTGGATCTAGAGCTGACTTTGTTTTATAATTTTGTGTGTTCATATCTATTAAGTTTCTTCTATGTGCATGTAATTAGCTCTGCTATCTACTAATTGGGATGCACATCTTACCCATTTGTTCTTTGTATTTCCTTTACTTCCTTCTTCTATAAAATACTTCCTTTCTTGAACAACTACTTACTTGCTGCAGAAATTCTTAGTTATGGTTCATGAACTAAGTGGTTAAAGTAAAACCCCGATAGATAATAACACATTTTTACTGACAAATCTGACACGGGAAGCCTCACCGGTTAAATGAGGGAGATTTATCTCATTATTGCCTAGGTTTTGTGCTATGCAGAAAATCTAGCCAACAAACCATGTTTGGGTTTAGACACCTAAAGCTACCTGGAGGTCTTACAGACTTCTTTGGACTCCTCTTGTCTTCCCTTAAGTTTTCTCAAAACCCCAAGCCTTAACTCACAACACCTTTCTTGTAATCACTATTTTCCTCTTTATGGCCTACAAGGACTAACTAGCCCTTTCTACACTTATTGTGAGCCTTATATCATTTCGTGGGGGATTTCAAGGGATAATCAACACATATTCATTGCAGGATATCACCCATTAATCTATTTCTCCTTCCTTATAATTTTCCCTATCCAAATCACTAGTCCAAATTATAGTTGCTTTGCAAATGAGCTTATCAAACTAGGTTTACAAGAGTGCATACAGTCACCTAAGGGGACTTGACAAGTATATTTACCCCTGGAATTTGGTGTAATACCAAATTTCTTGTTGAATAGAGCTTGAATACCATGTCATCATTATTTGTACAAACTTCCAGGGCTTAATTCCATGCATAGGTATTTTTTATCGCTCGTTCCCTATAATCTTCTTGCTTTGAAGTATAGTCTACTTCCTTCGGAGTGTAGAATATTTTACATCGGAGTGTAGTCTTCCATAGTGTTGATGTTTATGAATTTTTCATAATTTTTTTTGTGTATTATAGCTTAAATGCATTGAACAATATTTTTGTAATAGTGAAGATAATTTATTAGATAAAAATAAAAGGAAAACTATGAGTGAGGATTATATATGAGAAATATATTATACTCATTTGTATTACCTGATAAATATATGAGTGAATGACTTCTTAAGTGATCTTAAATCCTTAAAACCTTCAAGTTATCCTTTATTATGATTAATTATATGTTATGTACCAATTTCCAGAGCTTACTTCAAAGTACAAGTCTTAATTTGCAATTGCGAAATCAAATCCTCCTTACTAGCTATCACAAGTTTGGACCATAGAATGTCATTAGTTGACACAAATGATTTACTTGTCATCTTCCTAACCACTTCCATAGGTGTTCTGATGGACTCCTACAAATTATCTTAAGATGTTCCCTATAATATTCTTGCTTCGAAGTATAGTCTACTTGCTTTCGAGTGTAGACTACTTGCTTCAGAGTGTAGTCTTCCATAGTGTTGATGTTTATGAAGTTTTAATAAAAAAAATTGTGTATCATAGCTTGAATGCATTCAAGTTTACCTATCCAAATCACATTCCAAATTATAGTTTCTTTGTAAATGAACTTCTCAAACTACGTTTACAAGAGTGCATACAGTCACCTAAGGGGACTGGCAAGGATATCTACCCCTAGGACTGGTGGAATACCAAATTTTCTTTTGAATAGGATTGAAGACCATGTCATTATTATTAGTACAAATTTCTAAGGCTTGATTCCATACATAAGTATTTTTTATCACTCGTTCCCTTATCAAACCCTAACTGGGTGCACAGTCAGCCCGAGATGCTTGTTTTTGTGTCATAACTCTCTCTGTAACTTGACTTAAAGCTTCAAACTTATAGTGGAGGTTGAGTTCAGTATTAGGTAAGGAATTTTATTACTAGTGAGAGTGGAGGCATCCAAAACATGATATTTTTTATTTTCCTTCCCCATACTACCCTAAGGATCACACAATCTCATTGTATAGGTACAATAAGTGCTTCTATTTGATTACTAACCCTGCATGAATGGACTTGTTAGTCACCCCTCACACAATGGCCACACAATTTATTATACATCCACCCTTTTGAGATCTTCCTAAATAACTACACACTCCTCCAAACAAAAACTCAATGTTATCAATTTTCTCAGTCACAAGTCTCCTATTCATTCCAACAAGAAACAATTTTTTCATGTAATACATCTTCCAACTCCAAAAATAATGACTATCTATACCCTGCTCCATGTGATCACCATGAATTAACTCCTCAAAATATTTTTACAATGGTAATCATAGTCATATCATATATCAAATTTTGCATAGTTATAATTTTTAAACACACATTACACGGTACAAAGGTCTTGCTTCTAGTTTTAGTGTACACCTTCAACATCATGAATGGGTAACTCACATGCATGAATCACCCAAAAATGCATCAACATACGTTCTCCCATCAACAAAAATATCTTGAAGGACTCTATTTTTGGGTTATATGTGAGAGTGAACATATAGTTGAGAAATCAGTCTTGAAATTACAATGACTTTGAGCAGTAAATTATATGAGCTCCATGAGGATATCTTATGATACCATATTTCATTCATAGGCCTATGGGTTATGAAGAATTGATTGTTCTTAATACTTAAGCTAGAATATAGGTTACTGAGCTAAGATTGGCACCATGAATTCTATTGATTTTTATTGAATGTTATTTGATGTCTACATTAAAACACTCCACCATTATGCTCTGATCATGTTTATGTTTACACAATAGACTAATGCCACATTAAATTTTGTTGTAAAAACTTATGAGCATGTTTTTACATAGTAAAAATAGCATGGTTGAATGTGTATACATATACTCAGAAATTTGAGAGTCATATACATAAAATTCGGAAAAAAATTTCCCCTATACAATGGGGTTAACAGTAATGATGTTACAAATTTTGATATTAAGATCATTTGTTTTCAATATGTGGGACCAAATCAATGTAGGACCAATTAAAGCATAGATTTAATGTAATGTGACAACAATGCTTTATTCAAAGCTTTAAGACTTATGCACACCCCTCCATTGTATAAGCTACAAAACAAAAAAAAAAAATAGATACCATCATTATTAGATACAAGATCACAAAATATACACATAATACAATAAAATAAAAATGTGTAAAACTCAAAACACACATAAAACAACATTTAGCATTATTTTTCTTAAACATGATGAACCACCATGAAACATTATTTGTCATAATAAGACTAAAACCAAACTATGTAATCCACATAATAGTAAAAAACCAACAATAAACATTATTTTTCATAAATACATAAATACTTTCAAGATGTATTCGATGTTCCAAAAGAGAGCCGATGACGTGGAACTTAAATTTTTGGTCGAGGGGGTTGTCCCTATGATTCACGAAACACAAATTTTAGTGATTTTAATTCCAATGTATACGTTTTATAATCAAATTACAGTCATACTCACCCAAACTCTCTGTTATAGCCTCACAACTTTCTTTGATTGTTGTACCAGACCGTTTTTGTGTTTGTTTGAGTAGTTTCCTTCCACGAGTTATGTCAAGCAATGTATACTCCTCATACTCTTAAGCATAAATATTTAAATCCTCCACCATGATCTCATTTTGCTTCCTCTTTCGAGGTTTCCTGCTTGCACTGAACCATGGCTGCAAATGGGTTGTAGAAGTCTTGTTTGCACTACAATCTGGAATGAAATCAAAATAAATGAACCAAAGTCATGTAAAATCTTCTGAAATTGTTGCACACAGTCTCCAAAAGAAAAAATATTTTGATCACTGTCTAGCACCACATCCAACAATTATTTAAAAAACTCTTTAAATTGGATGAGCACTTGCAATGCATTTCCTTGGTTTCTAACAATGTTCAAGACTGAGGTATTGTGTTTCCTATTGAATTCCATCATCACCCTCAATTGTCACAAAAACGAAAATGTATTTAGTAAATGAGAAATTGTTGATATATCAAACACTATTTATGCTCTGATGGAGCTTCTTCATGTGCATTGCATTCAACTGCTTACGTAACATGAACAACATGGTCATCTACAATGAAAAAAATAATTTTAGAGGATGTACAATGAATTGTTTTGAGGATAACAATGATACGAAATAGTTGAAATAATGAAACAAAAACATACACCCTCACCACTGAAATTTAGATCCCTAGTAGATGCACTACCCTCGTGTGTCCTCTCAATTTAAAAACCTTCAAAACATGTTTGTAGGTGTTTCCTTTGGTATCCCAAGGAAAGTTGTAAACATAAAAATTCAAGATGAATCTCCTAAATAAAATGCCATCTGTCCCTAGATGTTTGACTTATAACCATGTAAGACCCATGAATGGTATGGTTTACACAATAGTCACTGTCTGGTATTGCTTTGGCCCTCTCAGTGGCATTCAAAATTTCTTTCTCATTCTTGTAATTTTTCAAGAAACCTGATACTCACAACTTCCTCTTAATTTTTTTAATGGGGTTCAACTCAAAACACCAATGTGTACAACATACAATCCATTCTCCTTGTGAATTTATTTCTTAGATCGCACAAGTATAGGGTCTTCAAGAAACAATGGGTAAGATTATATGGATGAATTTGTATCCTCATTGGTATGGGTGATGTTGTGGAAATTATTTGACCACATAGTTACACATGTGGAAACAATAAAACCATTAGAAATGACTTAAAAATTATTAACTCTACTCATAGCTACAAATATAATCATATGTAGTTAACACTTACCAATACGTTTCCATCTTGCATCCACATCTTTATGAAATACTCCATAAATACAGTCTCCTCTTTGAACTCCATGAATTCATCGATGAGGAAAAAGGTCATGGGCTTATTTTCATTTATGGCACACATGATGTTGCCCAGTATCTGTAACATAACCGTGCCCACCTCCTTCTTCGTATGTCTGTAAATAAAATTGTCACGTAATAATAAGTAATGTAGAACAACACAAGCCTGTAAACATTATATTACAAAATTGAAGAAAAAAAACCTGTAAATATTCTTCATCCAAGCTCTACGAACATGCCATATGCATAACAAGACATGACAATCGAATACAACTGTGAGACACAAATAACATTGTTAGGGATGTAAATTGTGTGTATTAAAATAGATAGAAAAAACTATTAGTAAATTTATACTTTATATCTTGTATTTCGGAAGCCGAATTATCTGTAATGAATGCATTGACATGCCAATCCATCCTTTTCCTGTTCCCCCTCACGTATACTTCAGCAAGCCATGCATATATGTCATCCACTTTATTATTGGATGAAACTTCCCATGCAACAAGAACCCCAACCTCTTGCTCGTCATAATAACAAAGAAGCATGTACAATTGGTACTAAGGAAAATGTGTACATGCAAAATTATTGTTAGTATGAGAATGTCTTAAAAAAATATATCCAAATATCAATTATGCATGGAAATGAGATAACAATGTCCTTACCCCATATTTATTAGTTGAGAACTTGGAATCCATTCCATTGATGGAGTTGTGGGAATGGTGAACCATAATTTCAAGAAACCACGTTGTTTGAAGGCCCATAATGAAAGGCAAGTTAGTCCCACATGGGCCTCTGACTTAATAAAAGTATTGTATAGCACGTTTGTTTGCAAGGGTATGCCACAAGTTAATAATAGTGTTTTCGTGTTGGTGATTTTTGGACCTCCAATTCTCTTCACCCTCCATGCATTCAACACGTATTTCCTAGTTAAGCACTCATCCCATTATTGTTGAAAATCATCGCCAAATCTAAGATACCATTTAGTGTCTTTCAATAATGGTGTTACCTTGATATACCAGAAAGCAAAAGAGATTCAATGTATTGCTTACATTACAACTGATGAATTAGGAGCAAAACCACTTCATGGATCTAAGCTTGTGTCCTTTACACCTGGAAAAACTCACCATTCTTATCAACATGATACATATCATTGTATATGATATGTGTCACGTCTAGTGTACCAAACATAGACCCTCACATTTAAATGGCACTGACATCCACATTTTTTTCTAAAACCTCCTAATTATTTGCACTAGTAGGTGTTTTATTCCTATTTTCCTCATGGTCATATAGTACACTATAGCTATAAACATAAAGGAAACACATATATGATATCAGGTGCAGAATGTGAAAAAAGGTGACACTAATTGATATGTGAACACTATTCCTAAGGAGACTATAATTAAAGTAAATGATAAACAAACTTGCAATATATAACGGTAATTTTGGTGGTGTGCCTTCCTCCATAAAGGTTTATATCCTTCTCTTCTTGCATATGAATTTCATCTCAGAGCTATCGAGAAGGTCTTCCATTTAATAAAGGCATCGAGAAGTGCTAGATAAACCACACAAATTTCCTTATGACTCACCTCTCTAATCTACCCCCAATCATTGTCCTAATTCAAGAATATTAGAAAAATGTGGTTTCCTATTTCACCACATCCTAACATCTAAGGAAAGCTGATGGGTATTGTATTCTTCCAATCATTTAACTAATAGATTAATCTACCTCATTATAAAACCAGGTGCTTGAATATAGGTTGTATGCTAATGGACCCCCTATGCGTTGGGTCCTTTGTTGGGGGTTTCTGATAGATAATTCCTGGATCCCTTTCTACTAATCATACCAGAAGTTGATAATATAAATCTACATGTTAAGTGCTTGTAATAAAATGAATTCTAAAAGCTATACTTCAACCTCAAATGGAAATGTTCACACACAGAATTGAAAGAACGAAATTGAAATTACACACTCATCCCTTAAAAATTGTAGTAAAAGTAAAAGAACGCTTTAACTCCGAATTTGCATAAGTAGTGAAACACACATTCAATGAATGGAAATTTCAATAAGATATACTAGTAAACACACTTGAGCATGGATTGCATGAGATGGACTAAAATAGAAATTACATTTAACTGATAACTAAGTGAGTATAACTTACTTCATGGAAACAAGCTATGTGTCTTGTACACCGTAAATAACTCTTCTGTCTCTCATGATCGAGTGGGCCCTTGCTCTTCCTTGGAACATGAAATATTAACAGCGTCAAGTGTACTCAAACATGATGTCTCCTTATATTAATTCAAATGGAATTTCCATGCCATATCCACGTGCAAAAAGGAAAATCTACTAAATGCAACAAGTTATAACGCAGATGTAAAATATTACCAGCTACTTATTGTTCTTCATGGAGGTGTCTCTATATAGACACATGCAGTTAGCTGGAATATGCCAAAATTAGGTCACTACATACTGATATCCACTACGTACTATGAAAAATGTAAGAACTCATAAATTCCTATGAAGACTATTGCTAGAGCACAAGACCTATACGTATAGGTTGATAGATAAACAAATTCTCGTTCTTCGGAACTACATAACTCCAAACTTGTGGTGGTGTGCCTTAATTGCATTGGCAATAATCATATCACTATTTTCCTACACACATCACCACATTTTTCGTCACAAAGGCATTTAGTATGAAGTTATACGATTAATCATGTTACATGAACAAAAGCAAGGAAAATGCATTAAACTCGCTAGAGGGATATACCTATACAAAGCATCCTTGTGACCATTAGCAAACCTAATCGCTGTAAATGAAAAATTATCTTGAGATCATATGAATGATATTCCCATTTCCCAAATCCTGTACATCTAAGGAAATGAAATTTGTTCATACTTTGACGTTCGTGGCATCCTAAAACAAAATAATGTAAACAACTACGTTTAATCGGTAAGCATGGTATTTAACATAGATTGGTATATCTATGGAATGATATACATAATATGTTATTTTTGTAAACATAAGGTATCATAATATGACACAAGTCATAAGAATGATCTAAACACACTATTATGTGGTATACATAGGCTATCGTTTTGGTGCGTATGTGATAAATGATGCAAACACCATAATAGTATACTAGTATTAAAATTCTATGGTATACACGAGCTTTCATTTTTTAGTATATGCGACAAGAGATGCAAACATACTGTAGTAGGATGATAGCATTGAAATTATGTGGTGTACACAAGTTATCGTGTTTATGCATGCATGTGACAAACTGACACAAGCATAGCATAATAGGATACTGGTAATCAAAATATTTGGTCATATGCGCAGGATGTCACGTTTGTGAGTAAGTGAAACAAATGATGCAAACATGATTAGAGGATATTGGTCAACAAAATATGTGGTATACAAAGGTTTTCCTCGTTTTCAGGTATGTGACAAATGATGCAAACATCAATTGGATTCTGTGGTGTTTTGGATGTATTTATAGGATCATTAAGGTAGACTCTTCATGTTAGTAGCATGCATGTTAAAATGAGCCAAGATTTAGTGATAGTGATTGGGTTTTAAAGGTAGAAACAAACACTTACAACTTTTAAGATGGAAAGAAAGAAAAATGGGTGTTTAAATTTTTTTCCCTTCTTCCTTGAAACCTTATGATAGGCTACAGTATCGCTTAGATAGGCTAGAATAGCATTGCGAGCAAGAAAGACAAATTAAGCAGTGGGTTCCTGAGATTTTTTCATGCACTTTAGGGAAGAAAAATTGAGTCTAGTGAAGCTTATAAGAGTTTTTGGGTGGCTACCAAAGTCTCCATGCATGAATGTACCAAGAAATCTTATAATAAGGGGATGAGATGACCGTTTTGACAAACAAAAGGATTTCAGTGTTTTTGGTTGTTTTACATTCATTTTTTGGTCAGTCTCACTATGTTTTGAGGTGTGTGAGTAGGGTAACTAATATGAGAAGAATTGAAAGGAAAAAGTAAATTTTGAGCAAGAACTAATACCATTAACTAATGCAATGACATCATCCAATGAGACTAAATAAATACAATTCCAAGGTTCATAAGTTTGATCTCAACATATTTGGTCCTCGGAGAACGATATTTCAAAGTGAGATGATTGAATCCAATTAAAATATCATTTCCAAGAATGTTAGGTTTTTATTAAGGTAAGAGAGTTTGTTGTTAGGTGTGTATAGGTTGTGTGTCGATTATTTGTATGTTTGTGCATCATTAGGATGCTTGATATAATGTCAAAATTACATTTATACACCTAGAAGGAAATAGAAGCTCAAAATTCAGTTGCATTGTTAGGTTAGGTACATGCATGTGATGTGAGTTAAATTATATGAGGGTAGGAATAAGTTTGGAAGGTCACTCCTTGTGATGGAGGAAGTAATAGAGATAGGAGCTCTGTGAATTTGTAAGAAAAAAATATATTAATATATGTATCTAAGTTTAGTGACAGGATACTTTGCCATTGAGAGTTACTTTCTGAGTTGGAATTGTGAAGGATTACTCCTTTTATTAATGCATGACTGTCCCATTTTTTTGTATGTTCATGAATCCTTGTTTTTAGTTACTCTAAGTGTATATGATAGCACTAATCCCTTATTCTGATGTTGGGATGAGAAGGAACTTGTTGAGGTTGTGACAAGAGAATCCTAACTAACTCACCTTCTTCATATATTTATGGAGGCATTCAAATGATAAGGAGTGAGAGAGAGAAGGGAGGTGTTTCTATTTGGGAATCAATGAAGGCTCTTGAAGCTTGTATTTTCTTGAACAATCTAATAAAGCTTCATTATACTTAATAAATTGTGTATGACTCTTTGGATTTGATATTTTAATTAACCGATTATGAAATGGATAATGAATCACCGTTAGGTATCTTGTAAAATGAATATATAAGTTACATATGGTGAGGAAAGGGTTTGGAAAAGTAGAACATTTTGTGCATATGGAACTATATAACGGTTTGAAAATAAGAAGTATGATCATATAATCTTACTAGTTAAGTGCATGATGATTGATAAAATTTATAACCTCTGTCAAGGAATGAAACTAATGTTGTAGTATGTCAAGACTTGAAGGTATGGTTTTAAAATAAGGAGTGATTTTAGAAGGCAGTATGTCTGGGGATGATACAACTAAACACAATGTTATGATTTTGAGTATGATGTATTTGATAAAGGATGAATGTTTAAAAACCCTTACAATTGTTATAAAAGTAATAATTTTTTTTTATCTCCCTATTCTTGTCAAGTAACATGCATGCACGAGCTCAAGGTTAGGAAATTCTACTAAATCTGAGTACACTCTTTTTTGGTGACAAGAGAAATTGAGATAAGAGGTTGTAACAACCTTAAAGGCTTAAAATAATATGGTGGGAAGAATATTTTAATGTATTTTCATTTGTCAACAAGTTTGAGGACTGTGAATATCCAACAATTGGACTTAAAAGTTGAAACTCGTAGAAACAAGATGATTGTACATAGCTAATAATCTCAGAAGAAATTTAGTGAAGGTGATAAACTATCTTCCACTTGATTGAATCTGTGGAAGCATGATAGTTTGGGGAATATTAAATAAAGACCTAAGTGTCAATTGAAAATGACTACGTGTTGATATTGTACATGTATGTATAGCGTGTAGGGTGTGAGACTAAGATCATCTCAAGAAAACAACACAAATAAGAGCTAAGACCAACTAATTGTCAAGTGGTAAAGCATAAAAAGTGAAGAATGAATCAATGGAACTTGGAAAGGATATTGAGAATTTATAAGGACATCTCAGAGAAAGGAAAAGAATTAAAACTCGGAGTGACTATCATGTTATAGTCTAGACAGTGGTATGAAGATTAAGCTAGTTTATTTGGTTAAATGATCATGAGGTCATGGCTAAGAGAATGATCAAAGTTAAAGTATTAGGAGAATTCCAATGAGATGAAAAGATAACTAAGGTGTTGAGTAAAATCCTAAAGAAGAGTATCAATTATGAATACTTAAAAATGTCTTCTAAACCATATGTAAGCCTAAAGGAGCCTTAGGAAATGAGGAAAAAGGTGTTTGGAGGGATGGAGTAAGAGATAGAACTAGAAAATATGTAAAAATCATAAAAAGGGAAATGGGTATGTGAAACTTATTATACATTTTCATAAAAGTGGATTGTTTTCTCTGTACAAAGTGATTTGACCAAAACCAAGGGCAATTGCGAGAAATTGGTAAAAACAGTAAAGGGGGTATAAAAGCATATGGGTGTAGAGTTACTTGATGAAACTTTGTATGATGATTGTTGGGTTTAATTTGTCCTCAAAGAGTTTACCAGTGAGACTAGATTAAAATAAATGTGTGTTTTATGCTTAAAAATGCAAATTTGAAGGGCTACAAGGAAGTAAGAAGGAAAATAATGACTTTGAGAGAATAAAAAATATTGAGAGTTATTCAAGCTTACAAACATTGTTAATATGTGGTATACACAAGATTTCATGTTTACATTAGGTTGGTTGATTAAGGATGGTGATGGGATTTGGGTTAGGATTGTTTGATTAAGGATGGTCGATTATGATGATGTTTGATTGATTAAAAGTTTAAGGTGATATGATGGTTAAGGGTGTTCATGAGCAAACAACCAACATGCAATACACACCCTAACTAGTCAAGTGGGATTGCAATCAAGCTATTACCCACTTTCAATACCACACAATAAGGGATGCTACCCTTGGCTCACCACCTACGTACCAATTTGGGGTCGGCTAATGAGTGAGCTTGGGAAGTGCAATTTCCTTGCAATGTGGGGTCGCCTAGTGAGTGATATGCGACCAAAAGGTTGCCTAGACTAGGATATATGACCTCACTAGGGGATTACCCGATACACCTTGTGGTATGTGGAGCCCAAGTCCGTGTTTCAAGAATGATGCCTGAGGCCTAGGTATTGGAACATGGAAGCCCCCCACTTCACGCCGCTCTTAAAATAAGAAAGTGTTTAGCCAATAATGAAAACTCTTAAAGAATTTATATACCCTACCAGAACATGGGGTGTGTCTATGTGCATGGAGGTGAATTCCATGGTCACAAGACTCCTAGGACTATGACAAGTGTGCAAATGTCACGTCCATGTCATGTTGTCCCTAAAAAACAAAAAGGGAAAGGCTAGCCACTTTTGATCCTCAAGATCATCCTAAGACGCAAAAGGAGAGCATACATTGTTTAACCTTTGGGATAAACAAACAACGATACAAAACACACAAGAAAAATGATGCATTATAATAAAATTAAACTATAAATATTTTGTGATTGGGTCTTCAAGAGGAGGCCTTGAAAAACAAAGCTTAGTAATTTGATTTATAAACCCAAATTTCTTGGACCGGTCATCCTACAAAAGAAAGGGTTAGTAGTTTTAGACCATTTTTTTAATCTTTGATATGCGTAGGAAGCTGCAAAAAAATTCTTTGTAGTTTAGAGCAAGCATAATATAATTCAATGTGTAGATAAAATGATAATATTTATAAAAAATTAAAACCATGAATACAGTATCCTATAAACTGCTAAATGAATGCTTTCATTGCATATGATACTAGGAGTGAAAAATTGTGGAATACATAGGATGTCATGTTTTTGTGTTTATTTCACAAGCAATGAATTTATGTGGTATACATAGGGTGTCACGTTTGCGCGTATGCAAAAAACATTGCAAGCATCATTATAGTATACTAGTATTCAAAATATGTGGTATACACAGGGTGTTACGAAATTATGCGTATGTGAAAAATGATAGAAAATACATTATAGGTAACTGGTAGTCAAATTTTATGGTATAAATATTGTGTCACGTTTGCACGTATGTGAAAAACATTGAAAACAATGTTATAGGATAGTGGTATTCAAAACATGTGGTATTACACAATGTATCACGTTTGTGCGTATGCGACAAACGTCACAAACAACATTATAGGATATCGATATTAAGTATTTATGGTATACATAGGGTGTCACATTTGTTCGTATGTAACAAATGTCACAAAAATCATTATAGGATACTGGTATTCAAAATATTTGGTATACACGGGGCCTCACGATTGCGCATATGCGAAAAATGACATAAACAATGTACTATAGGTAACTATTATTTGAAATATGTGGTATACATAGGTCTCACGATTGCGCTTATGTGAAAAATGATAGAAACAACATTATAGGATACTACTATTTAAAATTTGTGGTATACACAAGGTGTCACGTGTTTGTGTATGCAAAAAATGTCATAAACAATGTCATAAGATATTGGTATTCGAAATCTATGGTATACATAGGGTCTCACGTTTGTGCGTATGTGACAAACTTCGTAAACAATGTTATAGGATATTGGTATTCAAAATATGTGGTACACACAGGGTGTCACATTTGTGCGTATGCGACAAACTGATGTAGTCACTCATTGAACATTCACTCCACTCATCTTGTTATTAATATTCAAAGGAATCTGTATAATCTAATTTGCTATTTTAGTGATCTTGTACTAAGGTCTACCATGACTTAGATTTCCCAAAAGTTTATCTTTCAAGTAAAAAATTTATCCTCAACTCCATGCACTACTTCACATGTTCAATGCAAGTTATTTTAAGCATCTAAATGATTAGAAACAAGGGATTCTTCATCTTCTTCCCATTTTCTTCATTAGCCTTCTTTGAGGATCTTAATCCAATTCAAGACTATATGAATACACTCCCAAAACTATACAACTCCTTGAGTATTCACCCCTTCACACTAATCCAACCAGTTCAATAGAGGCTTAAAACTTACTTGTGTCAATACCACCTTTAAAGTGAATCAAAACAACCAAAATTGATCAAAGAAATACCTTTTGTAAAACTATCAATCTATACTTCAACTAGCCCTGACAGGTTGATTCTTCCTTTGTAACTTGTAAATCAAGGAGGAATTTAGCTAAATATATTTATTTTCAACTCTCCATTAGAATATATTTTATATTATCAAAGTCTCAATATAGCTTGCTTTGCAAAGTTTCTCTCTAAACTCATTATCTAGCCACCAACTATGTCCTTAGTGGAATGTGTCACTCTTAAAAGTACAACTATCAGGAATCATGGAAAATCTATGTTTAATTTGGCCATATAACCTTTTGAATATGTATGAGGACTATATTGAAATTATTAGTCCAAAATCTCATCCCTCTATTAAAATTTTAAACTTCTACTTGGTTGATTTCACCTTCTCTAGACAACTCTGTTATGTGTCAGTCTCCTTGACTTCCTCTATTTATATAAAGCATAAAATTAAAGGTATTTCCTCTTCATTCCCTTACATGAATGATTTATTTTTGAGTAAGAACAATCCCAATGAATTTCAACCACTATATCCTACTTTTGGGCTTTCTTGCAAAGTAATATTCTTATACTTGTCTCTAAATCAACACATACATGTTGCTCTTAAGGATGTCTTTATTTCTTGCTCGTCCAGAGGTTATCCAAGATCCTAATTCATTGAATTCATTCAATTTGAACTTTTCCAAACTCTTTTCTAAATGTCTCATTACTTAAATCCCACTCAAACTCCTTCACCACATTCCTAGCTACATATCCCAGGTTCATTCACTCTTTTCACAGATTGTTTCTAATTGGTAAGAATATATTGCTAAGGAAAGATGTTCAAAACTAAATATTTTAGGACCTCGTTTGTAATGTCCTCCTTAAGCTATCTTACAAATTTGAGAGTTTGAGTCTCTGCAGAATTAAAGAAGACCTTATTCCTTTCAAACCCTATGAGGGTTTTGACTATGAACCCGAATAAGAAAATAAGACTATATAAATCTCTCTTCTCCATTTCAATACCCCAAACTCATTAAGGATTCCAGTAATAACTTACTCAATATTCAAACCTTACCATTAGAACTCAGACTTCTTCCAAATAACAAGATTGATTGTTAATCTCATTTTTTCTATTCTTTAGGTAATAGACATATCTGTGCATTTGAAAATTAATTCTTCCTTATCCTTGAAATACTTTGTTATAAGTCATATATGCTGCAGATACTCCTTTAAATATCATCAACTTATTCATCAACCCCAATACTCTAATATTTCTTTCTTGTATTAGTAACTTTGGTCTTAAATGCCCTCTCACTAGACTGCTACAGACTTGACAATGTACTCGCACTTACATCATATACAAATCTCATGAAAATAAAATACTATAGTACATACTTATAGTAAAAAGTTTTGTACCATTCAATATATTCTCTTAGATTGCATGCATCAATTCATAGATCACCAAAAGCACCAAAAATCATCACTGAAACTATGTATACACCGAACCCTTCTTCAAAACTCCTTAGAGATATGTTTCTTTTGTAATACTATTTGAATGATGCCATGAAAATGTAGATACAATAGTTTAAATATGATCTTACAAGGTCTTTCTAACTAAATCTTGCTCCTACGACCCTTCACATTTCATATTTTATGTCATTTATTACATCAATTTAAAAATCCCTTCAAAGGCTAAACCTAAGTGATGACTTCCTAGATCAAAATAATGACTTTAAGTTCTGAAAAGGACATGTACAACTTAATAACATATTAGAGGCTCCAAGAAACACACCAAAATGCTAGAGTAAGCTGAAAATTGCCTTCAAAATTTAAAATTTGTATTTTGGAGGTAAATGACAAAATTTGAATTTTTGAAGGGATTATTCAATCTCAACACACCTAGACAACTATAGAAGAATTATATAACTTAAATTCATACTTAGGAAACACAAATTGATGTTATCATCCTATATACTGACTACGAATGTGATGCTCCTACATCACAAACATCGCAAACAACGTTATAGGATACTGGTATTCAAAACCTATGGCATACACAGGGTCTCACATTTAAATGTATGTGACAAATGTCACAAAAAATGTTATAGGATATCAGTAATCAAAACCTATGGTATACGCATGATCTCACTTTTGCACGTATGCGACAAACATCGCAAATAACTTTGTAGGGTAGTGGTAGTCAAAATTTGTGGTATACACAGGGTGTCACGTTTGTGCATATGCGACAAACGTCTCAAACGTCATTATAGGATATTGGTATTTAAAACATGTGGCATACATAAGGTCTCATGTTTGTGTGTATGTGACAAACATCACAAACAACATTATAGGATCCTGGTATTTGAAACTTATGGTATATACAAGGTCTCACAGTTGTGCATATGCGACAAACGTCGCAAACAATTTTGCAGGATACTAGTATTCGAAATATGTGGTATACACATGGTGTCAGGTATTACACGTATGTGAAAAACGTTGCAAATAATGTTATAGGATACTAGTATTCAAAATCTATGGTATACACAGGGTGTCATGTTTGTGCGTACTCGAAAAACATTGTAAACAACGTTATAGGATACTGGAATTTGAAATTTATGGTATACACAGGATCTCACATTTGTGTGTATTCAACAAACAATGTAAAAAACATTATAGAAAACTAGTAGTCCAAATATGTGGTATACACAGGGTGTCACATTTGCACATATGTGACAAACGACATAAAAAATGTTATAGGAAACTAGTAGTCCAAATCTATGGTATACACAGGGTGTCACATTTGTGCGTATGCAAAAAACATCGCAAACAACATTATAGGATACTAGTATTCAAAAAAATTGGTATACACAGGGTCTTAGGTTTGCACGTATGCGACAAACAACGTAAATAGTGTTATAGGAAACTAGTAGTCCAAATTTTTGGTATACACAGGGTCTCACGTTTGTGCATATGCAAAAAATGATACAAACAACGTTATAGAAAATTCGTAGTCCAAATTTGAGGTATACATAGTGTGTCATGTTTGTGTGTATGTGACAAGCGATGTAAATAGCATTAAATAAATCTGGTAGTCCAAATTTGTGGTATACACATGGTGTCACATTTGCGTGTATGCAACAAATGTCGCAAAGAACGTTATAGGATACCGATATTCAAATTTTGTGGCATACATAGGGTGTCACATTTGCGCATATGTAACAACCATTGTAAACAACATTATAGGATACTGGTATTTGAAACATGTGGTATACACAAGGTCTCACATTTATATGTATGTGACAAATGTCCCAAACAACGTTATAGGATACTAGTATTTGAAACCTGTGGTATACACAGGGTCTTATGTTTTTCATGTATGTGACAAACATCGTAAAAAATGTTCCAGGATACTGGTATTTGAAACTTGTGGTATACACTAGGTGTCACATTTAGGCGCATGTGACAAATGACGCAAATTTCATAATAGGAAACCGGTAGTAAAAAGTTGTGGTATACACAAGGTGACATGTTTGCACGTATGTGACAAATGTCACAAACAGTGTTATAGGATACTAGTATTCAAAACATGTTGTATACACAGGGTCTCACGTTTATGTGTATGTAACAAGCATCACAAACAGTGTTGTAGATTACTAGTATTTGAAACCTATATTATACGTAGAGTCTCACATTTTTGTGTATGTGACAAATCTCGTAAAAACGTTGTAGGATACTGGTATTCAAAATATGTGGTATATACAGGGTGTTAGGTATTGCATGTATGTGAAAGACGTCACAAACAACATTATAGGATACTATTATTTGAAATTTGTGGTATACACAGGGTGTCACATTTGTGCGTATGCAAAAAACATTGCAAACAACGTTATAGGATACTGGTATTTGAAAAATGTTTTATACATAGCATCTCACATTTATGTGTATGCAAAAAACAACGTAAACAACATTATAGGAAAATGGTAGTCGAAATTTGTGGTATACACAAGGTGTCATGTTTATGCGTATGTGATAAATGACATAAACAACGTTATAGGAAACTGGTAGTCCAAATTTGTGGTATACACAGGTTGTCACATTTACGCGTATGCAACAAACGTCTCAAACATTATAGGATAGTCGTATTCGAAATATGTGGTATACACAGGGTCTCACGTTTGCACGTATGTGACAAATGACATAAACAACATTATAGAAAAATTGGTAGTCCAAATGTATGGTATACATAGGGTCTCACATTTATCCGTATGCAACAAAGGACATAAATAATGTTATAGCAAATTAGTAGTCCAAATATGTGCTTTACATAGGGTGTCACATTTGTGCGTATGCAACAAATGACATAAATAGTGTTATAAAAAAATGGTAGTCCAAATATGTGGTATACATAGGTTGTCACATTTGTGCATGTGCGAAAAATGTCACAAACAACGTTATATAATATTGTATTCAAAGTTTTTGGTATACACAGGGTGTCACATTTTCATTTATGTGAAAAATGACATAAACAACATTATAGGAAACTGGTAGTCCAAATTTGTGGTATACATAGGGTGTCACATTTACGTGTATGCGACAAACGTTGTAAACAGTGTTATAGGATATTGGTCTTTGAATTTTTTGGTATACACAGGGTGTCACGTTTGCGCCTATGTGTTATATGATATTGGTAGTCCAAATTTGTGGTATACATAGGGTATCACATTTGCGCACATGTGACAAACAATGCAAGCACCGTAATAGGAAAATGGTATACCAAATTTTTGGTATACACAGGGTGTCATGTTTGTGCGTATGTGACAAATATCGCAAACAACATTATATAATACTGGTATTCAACATCTATGGTATACACAGGGTGTCACTTTTTCATGTATGTGAAAAACGTTGCAAACAATGTTATAGCATTCTAGTATTCAAAATATGTGGTATACACAGGGTATAACATTTGCACATATGCGAAAAAAATCACAAACAACGTCATAGGATATTGTTATTCAAAATAAGTAGTATATACAGGGTATCACAATTGTGTGTATGCGACAAATGATGCAAGCAACGTAATAGGAAATTGCTAGTCAAAATCTGTGGTATATAGAGGGTGTCATGTTTACGCGCCTGTGACAAACTTCACAAACAACATTATAGGATATTGGTATTCAAAACCTATGGTATACACAAGGTCTCACTTTTTCGTGTATGTGACAAATAAGGTTGCATTTCACCCCGAAGCATTTGGTCTCTTCACAAAATCCATATATATTTCAATTTTTTTAATATACAATGAAAATGACTGAAGGATTATTACATGGTCGTTTCAAGCCACATACTTGGGCCACATTTGAAAATGAATAGTGAAGAAGGTATGCTTTTAATGTTTAGAGTTTCCTGGGAATTTAGAAACAGTAACAAGTTGTTTTATCTACTTATTACCTAGCACTTATTTTAAATATATCTTTTGTTATTTTTCATTCATGGTAGCTATGGTTTTCTAAGAATATTGTAACATAAGTCTATATACTTCACACATGATTGCTCTACAAAATAGAAAATTAAAAAAACGTTTATCTGTGAACAATTTTAAAATCTGAAAATCGCATAGCCTTGGGCAGTCTCATTCCCCTGAATGTTTTTTTAAGATCTAATGCTTCTCACCAATTCTATGCAATGGACCTTCTCGCTGATTCTCATTCTCCCTTCAACCATTTTCAAATACAGTTGCAGAGTTCTGAGTTTCATCAATTCTCCCAAAATCGACCTTGTATGAATACAGTTGCAGAGTTCCCAGTTTTGGCGCTAAAAGTTTTTTTGCTTGTTTAATAGATGGTATGCCGCAGGTTTTCCAAATCTTTGCATTAAATGTCGTCACCTTCTTATGTCCTTTCCTCATCCCATTTCTCTTCTCGTATCTACCTTTGGATCGGCCAAGGGAATGGAGTTGCGTGACTAGTTGAGAGAATGGTGACTAGGTTGAGCTGAATGGACACCACTGAGGATGGTGTGGGTCCCATAGAGAGCGATGCATGTATGCCCTTGTGTATGGAATCTTATGGTCATTTTAATGGGGACCATGTGATCTTGTCGCCAAGTTAAACGGCTCCTATATAAACGCCTTCGACGTAATTATAAATAAATATAAAATTGTCACACAAATGACGCATAATAAGTTCGATTTCTGAATATTTAAGATGAACCGTTTTTTTAACATCCAAAAAAAAATTCCTCCTCATATTGCATTGCCTCACTTTTCAATATTTTTTTGTGCGGCAATGCTAGGATTTTAGTCTTTCTTCTTTTAATTAGAAAGGAAGCTTTTAAAACAAAAACTAAAAAATGTGTATAGGAGTAAAACTTGTTTTGTTAACATATGGATTTTACTCTTTTTTTTTGTTTATTCTAAATTGCTTCTTACTTATGTATTTTTGCATTTATGTCTTGTGGAGGTCTTCTTCGAATGATTTGTATAGTTTCTCTTACCTAAATTCTTAAGGCATGTGCTTTTATCAAGTCAAAAGTTGGTGTATTGATGGGATGAATTCCCGGCACACTAATATGTTCTTAGTTGAATGATACAGTCCACTCTGACAAGGTTTTGCAAGTTCCCTAACAAGAAGGTCATTGGACACAAATCAACACTCTTCAATATTTTGGAATTCTTGAATAAAAAAATACTTCATTTTCTAACATGTTTGGTTGTTGGTATATAGTTAGCTTGTTGTCTGAAACTACCATATTTGTAAAGGGTTTGGAGACAATATACCATCAAATTGAGTTGAAAGGTGAAGCATTGAGACAACATAATATGAAGTTTGGTGTCACATGCAAATGACATTCGAACCTTAATAGATGTTTGTGATAGAGGCATGGTAAAGGGTTAGGCGTCAAAAAAGACTTATAAAATCCCCTTTCCATTATGATTTGATGGTTTCCCGTAATAAGTTAATATTTTTAATCTCAAGTGATGGCAATGATATCATTTAGAGTCTCATTAAGATTTTATTTTGTGTTATTTGTATTATGAATAAGTCTATCAATATTAGCACATCACTGTATTTAGTGGGCACCGAAAATATTTATCAATTTGTAACAAAATATCATCTTTTCCCTTGTTTACACTTCTACTTTTGCAGCATCTCGTGGATCTATCTCAGCTTATAAAGTTGTCTTATGAGGTAGCAATCAACATCATGTTGTTCCCCTCTTAAGGGCTCCACTTGCTTTTGAACTGTGTTGCATTTTTTTTATTAGGGAATAATATGCATGTCTATATAATGCTTGTCTGAAATAATATTTATGTAAACTCTTAGGGTAGTGAATACATATACATTTTTTTCCTTCAAAAATTTTGAGTTTAATGATGATTCAATATTGTAAATATTACAATTCTAACAATTTTTTGCATTGGTTGTGAGTTGGGAGTTTTTTGTCCCATGTGTAACCATGTTTCTAACATATAATTTATTAATAATATGTAAGTTATGAAATTTGTTGCAACCCTTACAATGTGTCTCAAATTTTATTTTTAATATACCATGTTTTTTTTGTTCAAAAGTTTTTTCTATTTTCATTGCATTTAAAGATTTCTTTCATAATCAACATGAGGTCAAGAATGGCCAAATGATATGGAAATTAATAGGCATGATATGGGACTTTTGTGAGATGTTATAGTTACATGTGCCCTGACACATATGTATCTAAAATTGGTAGATGAAATAGTGGTCACAACTCTGCAGACTTACATTTATGTGTTGGAATGATATGTTATACAATGCATGTAGAGTGTAGAGAGATTCACCATCAACATTGCATTTCCTGAGCATTTGAGAGACAAGTGTGTTGGTCTCTATGATTTGATGTTCTTCGACACTGATATTTCTCTTGATAAGAGGTTTTCTCTAGAGTGATTGACCACAACTAGGTTAGTTATGATAGGAAGTTTTTCATATATTTTTTCTCAATTGTATCTACTTGTATGTAAAATTTAGGACTATCTATTTTATGGGTTGTTAGAAATTGGGAGAAAAATACGAGGTCCTGAGTTCAAATCCAAACATGTCTAATTTATTTTGTCATGACATCCATAACATTTGTAATGTACTTCATATATTAAATTATTTTCATTATGATAGTTTGGTATGGATTTAATCTTTACAATTTTGTAACCTGTCAATCTGCTCTGAACATCTAAGGTTAGAGTTATCATTGTATCAGGTTTTTAAGATTTTTTTGTATGCCTAGAATATTGTAGGATGTATGGGGATATTGATCTTGGTAGAAATACATGGAGTGTTATATATTACATAGCTGGATGAGTGACCTCGATTCAGTTCCACAATATATGGACTCATCGACACCTTTCACCCCAATTTCAACTAGCTAACAAAAGTCATGTGCATCCTCATAGAACATTTACATTTTTATACCAAATGCAACAAATAAATGTCCAATCTAATCAAATCATATTTTTTAACATACTATGATCCTATGTCAAGAAATGGGCTTCAAGATAGGGTGTGGATATACACCAAAGCATCATAGAAAAGGTTCTTTTTTCACATATTTTAGAATGCAAGTGCCATGGTAGATATGTATACAAAATATGGAAGCATGTGAATTGTTTGAAAAAATGTTTAAAAGTCATGTGGCCTTTTGGACTGCCATGATTGTATGGGAAACCATGAAAGCATAATGGAATCATAATTTTTTCATATGTAGTTGCAATAAATCTAATATATTTTTATGCAAAGGACCACAACACAATATCAGAGTGACCTCTACAAGGAGGAATCAAAACTGTATAACAGACTCATCAAACCATGCCTGATAAATCAAGTGACCTCTATTTATTAGAAAGGAAGAAAAATAGAGAAGCAATAAGACAACAAGAGTACTAATGAGTGAAAATATTAATCCACCACAACAAGAAGATCCCCTCTAGCCACTTGTGTATGGATTGTACGAAAAATCCAATAAAAGATGTGGTTTTTCAAAATAGTGTTGTCACCATCCACAATTAAAATATTAATGTTTACACTATCCAAATCATTGTTCTTAATTTTAATGGCATCCATGGTATCTGATTACATCTCCGAGGAGCCTCTATTGAGTTCCCCCATCTTTATAAAGTTAGTAAAGACAATCATTGATCCTCTCCAAAAGGTTGAAATGAGCCATGAAGGAATATTTTCCTTTTGCAACATATTCTATAGATCAAGATGATTGGTAGCTGAATCATGATGGTTAGGTTGTAGAAGGTTATTTTTTCTATTCATCATAATACTTTGGGCTTGAAAAATTGTTCATCTCTGCACGCCATCTTTGGGCATATCTACGTCAAGCCTTTTTTCATCTCAATCATCAAATAACTTATGTGTTCTGTATACTTCCATATTGTGCAATAGGCTATCTACACATATATAACAACATTGTCTGACAAAACCTACTTTCTCGTATTTGTACCCTATTCCAAAATCTTTCCATCTTAATCTAATTTTATTTGATAGAATAAAAATGGCAAGATTGACTTCGACCATTTTTTAGAGAATTATTTTTGACATGATTTTGTGTGTTTAAATCTTGAATTTTCATCTCTTATTGTGCATAGGTAAATGTGGCATAGTTTAACTTTAAACTAAGAAAATAGTAAACCAACTTATATGCCATGAAGAAGAAAATGTTTGTTGTGTAGGTCTGTGTCCTTTGACTTTCAATGAGAAGCAAATGAGTATGCAAAGTAAGCAACTTTTATTGTATAATAGGTTACTCACCTCATGGACCTACAAAAAAATATTGATGTTCTGTCCTTATGTAATTTGTATGGCAAAAATATGTTCCCAAAAAATATGGTATTATAAAAAAATCGCACTGTATTCTTTCAAATCTTACTAAATTTGAGTTCACACTCTTGAGATTTTAGACAAGAAGTTTTCATGTCTTATGTTGTTTTAATTTGGTTCTCAATTAGGATTTAGATATTGCTTAATATTATTCCTTTTTGTATTGTGAAGTCGATGCATGAATGGAGAAAAACTACTAGGTTCTTTGTAATGAAGATTAAGATGGAGGACTCTAATTAAATAAATAAAAATAAAAGAAAAATAGAATTTGATATCCACGTGTTTAATGAGAAAAAACTCTCAATATTTTATATGGAGGATCTAATGGTTATGTAATCATTCAAGACAATTCTAAGGAAGACAAAAACCAAATCAAAAATTAAAAAACCGTAAGAATTTTGAATGCATTTAACATTTATAAACATAATTATTTCACATGCACTTATACATTAAGATTTGGTGCTTTGAATGACATTTGAGTTACATTAATGTGAGATTTCAAGATTTATAGCAATGAAAAGTGTAAAATTATTAATAATAATTGAGGCAAAGTTAATCATAGCTTTTTACCGTCCAGCATCTCCAAGTGGTCCGAGATGTAGTAAACCAAGAGGGCTGAAAAATGTGGGAAAGAAATCAAAATCAGTCAACACAGAATGTTCAATCAAACTTACAACAGACGTAAACTAAACAACTTGAAAATGTTTACATATCGATAAACATGCTACAAGGAGATCTGTGGTAAGTGAAAAAGTTCAACTTTTCAGTAAAAAATAATTCTTTCTGGTTCGGAAAATAAAATACATGCTTAAATGAAAATTGCGGAAGCTTATTAGAAAACTTGAATCTTGTAACTTAACATTGTGTTTTATTCACATTTGAGGCAGGCTAGAATGCTTTGCGACGATTGGTATCTTAAGCCAACAACAATATCCCAATTGTCAGACTGCAATGACCATGGGATATATATATATAACAGGATTGTTGATTAGACATTTGCAGTATTTCCCGACAATATTTTGTAAGTATCGGTTTAAGTTCCAAGTAGAAAGAACATTTGCAATATTCAACTAAACAACCATATATTTGTGATTAACCCAAAAGGCAATCATTTAAAGACATCAATAGAAGTATATTTGCAGAAGCAAATAGTTTTGAACAAATTTAGGCGTGTGAGCTCTCTTTAGCTGACATTAAGCGGCACACATACATATCCTCAAATGATTACATTATTTATTTCCCATTCCTGGAAATCAAGGCATGATTTATACGCGGTGTTGGGAAAGCAATTTTGCACCGGTATAATATTCTTTGAAGAGTTTGTTTAGAAAACAAGAACGTCACACTCAAAAAAGACGACGGGCTAACATTCGATGAAATAGAGGCATTCAAGAATCTGAATATGAAAAAGACATGGACAGAACAAAATGGAAAAGGTAAGCAATAGTAAACAACAAAAATGTTAAATACATGTGGAATAGACCGTGCACCTGGAGCCTTAGAAAGCCTTGCAGCATAAGAGTTGTCTGTGGAACACATCATTTTCTATTAAAAATTGTTACATTAGTTGAGAATAGAAATGATTCATTATTTTATTGTAAATAATCACATTCCACAAATACAATTAAGAAAGCACAATTAACAGTGCCTCCTTGATAGAAAAGATAAAGGACGAGAAATCTCTCTCCATCCGGATAACCTAAAATTTAAGAAAAGTGGTAATGGACACAGCGGGTCAATTGTGAAGAGACATACTATCAAGATACAAACATAAAGAGAAATATCATAACAATGTTGAGTTTTGCATATGGATTTAGAAGTTGAAGCCCATTACTTCATGAAATGCATCATCTTAACATACACCAAAAACATCTAGAACGTGATACAAATTACACACTGCTGGTTTCAACAAATTAAAGTATCTAAGAAGGTGGTGTAATGCGTGTAGGAACAATGGTATGGACATACAACAAAAAATTAACTAGCAATCGCACCAAAGGGGTGCAATGCAAATGCCGATAGTCGTAAAAGAAGCCATTTTGTCATGTTCAAAAGGAGGATTTGAAAGCGAAGTGAGAGATGGAAATACACCATGTAGTGTACTTGAGCTAATATATAGAAGGAAGCACATAGGAGTAGTATTTTGAAGAGGAGGGAACAAAAAAATATTCAATCCGAAGAGATAAGCAAGTATTGAATCAAAATATGGTTAGTTCAGTCTCCTGCTTTCCTATGGTCATGTTCTTGGTGATGATCTGTAGTGGGAATGTTGGCCAATGGGATGGGAGAGTAGTTGAATATGGAGATCTCATCACATAGAAACATTGACTCAACGGCCTGGACATCCAAAACTCCAAGGACAACGTTGACTGTTTTGTTGATTTTTTTATCTCTTAAAGAAGAAGGTAAGGTAGATGACGACGATGAGCGGGAGGGGGAAAAACACGAGAGACTCAAAGATGATGAAGCTTCCTATCTATAGGCGTTGGTGAAGGAGACAAGTTGAAGCCTTTGAGGTCATTGAGAATATGGACAACATAAATAATGGCTCAGGGCTTGCCCCCCTAGACAAGGGTCAATTCGGTCCATCAATGGCGTATGTAGAGCTAAGGTTCGGATTCAGACATGACTTTGAAACTATGTTGCCGCCTCTACGAGACTTGCACATTGTGCAAAGGGGCATGTTGGCGAGCCCACTCACAACATGTCATGGATTTGTTTGAGGTCCTAAACTGCCTTATGAGATAGTGTCTCTCTTTCATGTTGTTATGTTAGGGACTAACTTGTTTGAAAATGAAACCAAAAAATAACATAAAAATAAGAACTCCTGTTTTCATGAAATATCGACGTGAAGCATGTATAGCATGTTTTCCATCCATATTATTAGTCCAAAAAACTACTGCTTATTTGTCTACAACTCATACACGTATGCTTTATAATGTTGAAATTTTCTATCCAATTCAGGGTTGCAAAAACAATGAACACATTCGACATGCACTGTAGATTTTGGAAGCAAGCAAGGAGCTCATAGTAAATCTTGTAGGCCCGAGGATTAGGTTTCAGCCACCAATAAAATTTAATGTTTTTTTGTTTTCTCATTTCATTTCAAACTACTTTTCCTCAAAAAATCAAGAATTCATGCCAAATACTAAATTTTTTGTAATAAATAATTATGAAGAAAACTACATCTCCTTATCATAAATACATTACAAATTTAGTTGAATGGGATGAGTTGAGGTGGTAAAAATCATCAAGTTTTCATAACACATCCTCCAGATCAAATCACATAAATTGATCAAATTGATTAAGCAATACCCCAACAGGTGAGGTTGCCGTTGGGAGCAAGTTCCCAGCTGAATTTAACCACTGACATTACAACTAGGTAGAATGTTTAGTTAGGACAAGATTATTTACAATTTTCTAGTTAGTTCAGGGATGCACTAAGCATGTCCTTGAAATACTGTACATGGTAATACGTCTTACACTTCCACGGATTAGATTTGGATTATCCGTACACATTAACAACTCTTCTTGTGAAAATTCTATTGCAGTCACTGATTATTAATCTCCTATCTTTAAAGATTATTTAACTGCCGAAAACTAATTCACAGCTAATATCAAAAAATAACACAACTGTAACTTCACTAATAAAAATACGGAAAGAAATGTGTAACACAAAGAACACAATATTTTCAGACAAATTGTCCCTGGAAAAAACCCATAAGGGAAAACTAGTTCTACAGATGAGGAATTATATTAACTTCAAGCTAATTAAGAGATACAAATATTCCTTGCCTCTTACTAGTAGAACTCCGACAATCTCCCAACTTCTCCTGCTGATATTTCCCCACTGTTATCCCAAATGCTATCACTGCACCCTTGCTAACACTGCAAGACTATTTACTATCACTGCAAACTTACAAACTCATTTGCTAGCACTGCAAATGCTTCTCCAAATTTGTGTCCTCCAAATGCCCAATGACCTCCTTTTATACTACTCTCATTGGTAAACCAATGGCCGAGATCGATTCTCAATCAACAGCTGAGATACATAACAACTTAACAACCATAACAAATAGGTTGCAAGGTGTTGCTAAAGGAAATAAAAAATTAGAAAATAATTAATTCATACTCAACAATAAGATAACTATTATCTAATCTTAACAAATGGAAAAACAGTTGTCCAAGCTAACAAATTAACACTCCCTCTTAGAGAGGAAGTTGTTGTGCACGACACCTATCTTATCTCTAAAGAAGATAAATTTTTCCTTCCCCAATGCCTTAGTCAGAATGTCTGCTACCTGCTCCTCTAGAAGTATGTATTGTAGTTGAACAATACCTTGTTGTACACAATCCCTGATGAAGTGATACATGATATCTATATGTTTAAACCTATCATGAAATATTGGATTCTAGAAAACTTGATGCAACTCTGATTGCTGTAGTGTATCACAGTAGTCTCAACCTTCTGACCAAACAAGGCCACAAGAAACTTCTGAAGCCATATAGCTTCACATGTCACCATGTTAGCTGCAATGTATTCTGCTTCTGATGAACTCAAAGCCACAGACTTCTGCTTCCTGCTGAACCAAGAAACAACTCCTGATCCTAAACTGAAACAACACCCTGAAGTGCTCCTTTTGTCTATTGTACTGCCTGCCCAATCTATGTCAGTATAGCCTATCAGCTTGATTCCTTCACCTCAAACATATCTGATCCCATACTCAACTGAACCATGCAAATAATGCAACACATGCTTGGTCCCTCTCCAATGCACTCTCTTTGGCTCAACCATGAACTGATTAAGAGAGTTTACTACAAATGATATATCTGGCGTGGTGTTGACCAAACACATGAGTGAACCAATTAACTACCTATATAAGGTGGGATCTACTTCTTTGTCCTTAGATTTATCTACCTTCCTCCAATTAGTGATCATAGGCATAGACATGGTTTTTACAATCCTCCATCTCAAATCTCTTCAAGATTTCAATGCAATATTTCCCTTGACCAAGGAAAATCTCTCCATCTATCTGCCACACCTCCATGCCTAGAAAATAGTGCATGAGTCCCAATTCCTTCATCTCAAACTCTGCTGCAAGGTCCCTCTTGCACTCCTCTATGAGGCCTAGTGTACCGGTAAGAAACAAGTCATCTACATATAGAACAAGAATGAGAGCCTCACCCCCAACCACCAGGTAGTAGAGGTTACCATATACCTCACTCTTCACAAAGCCCATTTCTTGCAAGTATGTATCAATGCACTCATATCACGCTCTAGGAGCCTGCTTGAGTCCGTGCAAGGCTTTCTTCAATATGCACACGTGGGTCTCTTTGTTGTGTGCTACAAAGCCTTCTGGTTGTTCTATGTATACCTCCTCCTTCAATTCACCATTAAGGAATGTTGTCTTGACATCCATTTGATGGATCTTCTATCCCATCTACGTTGCAAATGAGATTACAACTCGTATATAAGTATACCTGGCCACTGGAGCAAATGTCTCCTCATAGTCTATTCCCTCCTTCTAAGAGAACCCCTTTGCTAGAAACCTTCCCTTGTATTTCTCGATGCTACCATCTGTACCGTGCTTTATCTTAAAGATCCAGTGTGATCCAATTACTCCCCTATCTGTTGGTCTAGGCACTACCTTCCACACATCATTATGCATTATTGAAGTATATTCCTCAACCATAGCATCTTGCCATACTTGATGTTGTATAGCCTCTTGATAGCTCGAAGGTTCACTATCTACCAACTGGATGATTAATGCCACATAGTCATTGAACTTGGCTGGTTCTTTCCTCTTTCTCGTACTCTTCCTAGGAGCTCCCACAAACTCCTGAGTATCCCTTTGTGTTTTTTAAACCTCACGGTTCCTACTGCCAACTATAGAGGATGAAATATCAACCTCTAAATCTTCTAGATGCATATCCTGTTGCACCAGTTGCTCCATACTCTGTGAATCTTCACTACCTAAGTCTATGTTTGTACTAGTAACTGTATTTGAGCTTTGTTGCCCTTGACTTGGACTTGGAGCTTTTGTTGGCTGCTCACTTTGATCATCTTCTGGCAAATCTCTGGACCTTATAAACGCTTTTTCCTCCATGAACTTGACATCACATCTGACAATAACTCTTCTAGTCCCTGGAATAAAAATCCTATATGCCTTTGAAGTTTCACTATACCCAACAAGGTACCCCTTCTCTACAATCTGATCTAGCTTGGTATGTTGTATCTTCTGGAATAAGACAATATGCCAAACTCTGAAATATCCTAAAGTGACCTACATCTGGCTTCTTCCCTTTGAAAGCTTCCTTTGGTGTCATCTTCCCTAGTACCTTGTGTGGAACCCTGTTCTGAATGTAAACCCCTATACTACACGCCTATGCCCATAGATAGTGGGGCATGTCCTGGTCATGTAGGATAGCCCTTGCTGCCTCTAATATAGAATGGTTCTTCCTCTCAGCAACTCCATTCTGCTGTGGATTGTAAGGAACATCCACTCTCTCTTGATTCCTTCTCTAGTACACAAATCCTGGAAGTCATTTCCTTTGTACTCGCCTCCATTATCTGACCAAAGAACCTTTATCTTCCTTCATGTCAAGTTCTCCACAAGAGCCTTGAACTCTTGGAAGTGACTGAAAACCTCATCCTTGGTCTTCAAGAAGTTATATCCAGCTCTTCCTGGAGAAATCATAAATAAATGTAACATAGTACACATATCCTCTGAGAGACTTTGTCGACATTGGTCCACATACATTTGAATGTACTAGATCAAGAACAGCCTTAGATCTCTTATCACTCCTTGGAAAATATGCTTTCGCAAACTTCCCCAACACACATTCCTTACATACATCATCATGCTCTATGCTCACCTCTGGAACACCTGTCACTATCTCATGAAGCAATTTAAGTGCTCCATGATGAATATGCCCCATCCTCTTACGCCATACCTCTCCATGATCTCTAGGATTATTGTTTCTCATAATTACCTTAGGAGTATCAAACTGTAACCTATAAAGGTGACCACTCCTAACTCCAATAGTTATGGGTGATTTCCAATCCTTGTGATTAATCAACACATGTGTCCCTCTAAAAAGTAAATTATACCCTTTATCTTGAAGAACAGATACAGAAATCAGATTCATACCTAAGCCTGGAACATGCAAGACATCATGAAGTGGAACTATATTTCCATTCTCCCTCAGAAACTGAACAATCCCTTTCCCAACTGGGTTGAGCTTGGACAAGTTCCCCATAGAAATCTAGATATTGGTGTCCTCCTGGTAACTGGAGAAGTACTCTCTAACTCCTATCATATGAAATGATGCCCCACTATCTATATACCAAACACACTATGAGGTTGAGCTGACCATACAAGCTATGAGTGTAAACTCATCCTCCAATCTCCTAGAGAGCTGCTCTGCACTTGCTGAATCCACCACTTGGTTCTTTCCCTTCTTATGATTCTTCTTCCTTTGCAGGAAGTTACTAACATAGTGGCCAAACTTGTGACAGCCATAGCACTTGACCTTAGACATTTCCTTCTTCTTCTCACTTTGAGAATTTGATCCTTTGCTAAATCCCTTCTTTGCTTTCCCTTTTCCCGCTAGGGAAATGTTTTCTTGTTCTCCCTCACTTTTTTGACTCTTCTTGGCCCCATTGACAAGACTTAGTCTAAACTCCTCCTAAGTGAAATCAATCCATAGTCGATCCCAACTCGGTAAGGTGTCTCGTCCACTAACAACTTGAACAAAGACATCCCACTGTTTAGTAAACCCATTTAGGGCTATTCTTACTAGCTCATCATCATCTGGCTTATCTCCAATAGCTGCTAACTCATCCTTGACGAGTCTAAACCTGGTGAGGTAACTTGTAACGTCTTCTCCCTTGTTCATCTAGGTATTTTTCAAATTTTCTCTAAGAATAAGCTTCTGAATAGTTGTACCATTCTGGTATAGATTCATAATGGCATCCCACATCTTCTTCGCCGTATCTAACTCAGAGATGTGTGGAACAATATGATCCTTGACACCATCAAGGACAATCCTCCTCGCCTTGGCATCCTCTTTCTTATATGCTGCAAGTTGTGTTGCGTCTGTAGGTACAGTTACAACAGTGGTAACATAATCCTTTATACCATTCTCTTCCAACAATAAAGAAAGTCTATCCTTCCAGACACAAAAATTCGTGGCACCATCTAATCTATCCTGATCTCTCAAACCAGCTAAAGCCATCTCAAAGGATAAAAGTAAAAAGAATTTAAAGAGATCAAACTAGGTTATAGAAACCCACAATTTATTTCCTAGGGCAAACCTTTTTCTACCCTTAACACTGCTCTGATACCATGTAAAAATTCTATTACATTCACTGATTATTAATCTCCTATCTTTAAATATTATTTAACTACTAAAAACTAATTCACAACTAATATCGAAAAATAACACAACTGCAACTTCACTAATAAAAATACAGAAAGAAATGTGTAACATAGAGAACACAATATTTTCAGACAAATTTTCCTTGGAAAAACCCCTAAGGGAAAACCAGTTCTACAGATGAGGAATTATATTAACTTCAGCAAATTGAGAGATACAAATATTCCTTGCCTCTTACTGGAAGAACTCCGACAATCTCCCGACTTCTCCCAGTGATATTCCCCCACTGTTATACCCAACGCTATCAATGCACCCTTTCTAACACTGCAAACTTACAAACTCATTTGCTAGCACTGCAAATGCCCAATGACTCCTTTTATACTACTCTCATTAGTAAACCAACGGCTGAGATACATAACAACTTAATAACCATAACAAATAGGTTGTAAGGTGTCACTAAAGGAAATCAAAAATTATAAAATAATTAATTCATACTCAACAATAAGATAACTATTATCTAATCTTAGCAAATGGACAAACAGTTGTCCAAGCTAACAAATTAACACTTCTTTGTTTAAAAGAGTGCTTCTTGGGAATTCACACAGGTAATTTTAAGCCAGGCTGCAGATTATAGAATCCTGGCAAGTCCTTATCAACATCGAATCATGCTATTAATATTAATCTAAAAAAATTATATTATTTCGTTGAGATTCTATATTATATATTTCATATGCAAGAAAAAAATCTCATTTTATAAAAAGTGAGACGAATATTCAACTTCAAATCTTCTCGAATTGTTTCAATATTTATGAGGTGAAAAATGAAAAGAAAGGCCCATTAAAATAAATGAATAGAAAAGTAAATACATCTACACTATATTACAAATTTGAGAGAAAATGCATTGAGAAGAAGGGGTAAAATTGAAGATACAGACAAAATAAGCATTACCTGAAGGGGTTGATCGACGCAAGAGAGTAGCTCGGTGGAGTTCTCGGGAAGAAGAGCCGGCAAGTTTTTAAGCATGTTTTGTGACTGTGTAGTTAGCATTCTTTGCATCATATCCATCACTTCCTCAAAAAATGCCTCAGATATGTTGTCTCAGTGTCAGCCAAGGACATTAATAGGTGCCAACGGCTACCCATTCACTCATTTTGCACCTATGAGTGCAGCGGAATCCATCATCGCCATGACCCATTCCCCCCATCCGCCCAAACCGGAAACATGACATCACAAGCAAAACAACCTTCTCACAGCAGGGTAGGTAGTGAGGTGACGTGTTGATAGAGATGCAAATTTGAATTATTAAAAAGCGTGCCCCCCGCCGATAATGAAAAAATAACCCTCCACATCCCCACACCGCCTGTTGCCATCGCTAAGTCCCGTAATCACCAGTCTGCATGGTAATCTACAGAGTTCATCCCATTTTTGTCTTTCTCACTCAAAACCTTCGCATTAATCATTTCCGAATTCATCATTCCCGGGCATGACTAAGATCTTGATTGTGAGGAGGACAGAGATATTTAGAGGGCATGAGATATTTAGAGGGCGTGACATGTGATTCATTTTGAAAAGAAGCTTCCAAACAATTATTCGATATATTTGTACTTTAGATAAAGTTTCATGTTATATTTGTCCTTGTGTATATCAAGCACATAGATTTGTTCCTATTTACAAAGTATTAGGTAATAGATATGACATCAAATTGTCGCCTTTTCTTACAGTTTCAAATATAATAATGAAAACAATAATTATTTTCTAAATTTTAAGGTTCAAGGTTTAGGGTTTGGGGTTTAGGGCTCATGCCTCAAGGTTCAGGGCTTATGGTATAAGGTTTAGGGCTTAGGGTTCAAGGATTAGGGTTTAGGGTTTAGTGATTAGGGTTTAGGACTTAGGGTTCAATCTTTAGGGTTTATGACTTAAGGTTGAGGGTTTAGAATTTAGGGTTTATCATAAATAACATAATTAGGAAAAATTAACACTAATATGACACCGTAAACAATCAAATGATATCTTAAAAAACTAATGTGATACCCTAAACACTAAAATATTGATATGACATAAAACACTAATGTGCCACCATCAATAATACATTTGGGACACACTATTCACTAATGCGATATCCTAAACATTGATATGACACCCAAAATGGAGATCCATCAACATGATCCCAATGGAGATGTAGTGTAGTGTACCTGTTATAATCAAAGTTTATAATAGACATAAATGGCAATCTTACATAAATAGAAGGGTTGGTTTAGTGTGTTTTCTCTATATTTCGGTATTTTCTAATTTTTTTTACAGAAGGTTCATAACACCTAGTATTAAAGCTCCTTCAAGGGTATTATTATGCAATAACTTCAATAGTTTAGCCATATAAGAAGCGTATAGTGTACAACATTTGAAATGTACATGTTGATAATATCAATAATTTAACTGTATGACCTTAATATTAAATAATATTGTACTCCCATAAATGAGTTCGTCAACATTTTTCAAAAACAAAGCTTATATTATTTTAATGTTTTTCTTTATAACCTTTAATTATATAATTATCTTTGTTTCCTTTCGTTATATAATTATATAATTAGTTACTCCATGAAAATAAAAAGATCTTGCAGATTAGATGAAATTACACCCATGGAATCTCAAGAAAAAATCAACAGTAAAATCTATTCCAAGAAACATTAAATGTATATCTCCTATTTGTGGTTGTTCCGAGTTTATTGAGAGGAAATTGATCAATATTACATAAGATGGGAGGGGAAGGATTTGTATTAATACACACTCATCTCACGTAAAACAAGTCATGTTATTAATAAGAGGGGAACTTCTATTTTGGCATCACAACATTGGGATAAGTATACAAAATCATTCTACTAATAAGAGGGTGACTGAATCATTCGGCCATTTGTGGATCATATTAATATAATTTCATTTTTTATTGTTTTAAATGCCTTCAAATTATAAAGTCATGCACCCTCTTCTTGATTACATCTCTAAGAGCATAAATAATTGGTTTGGTATATTACTAGGACTGCAATACGCGAAGTTATGCTCTCTACTGTCATAGAGACTGAAAATTTCCTAGCTTAGTGGGAAAAAACAGTGATAGGGCATTTCTTCAAATCCACACGACTTGACTTTGAATTTATTTTCAGTGGTCTAGGTCACAACAAATATGCCTATACTATAATGGACTCTGAGAACCTTGTTTATTTATTTCCCTTTTAACATTTTCAGTATAGTTGAATTTTGTTCTAATCGAGCACTCTTGGCCTTATGTGGACACTAATATTTAATTTAAAAATTAAATCATAATTGTGTCATTACAAACTTGGACATTAATAATTGATACACATGATTGATGAGTATTAAATGTGTCTTAATATTTTCCAACCTAAAATCCCTTGTTTTTAATGGATTTGTAATATTTTGGGATTTACTATCACTTATATTATGGCTTAACGTTAGTACGATACATGTCAAATCAAATACACATCATCCAATATGATAAATTAATCACAACATCAGAAAGCTAATATCCATGAAAAATTCAAGTATCGAAAAATGCCAACGGCTATCCTTCACTCAAGATGCACCCTCCCATAATATCACAACCATCCATTCTAAAAGGGACGATTACAATATTAAGGGAGGGTGCATTTCTGAGTGGAGGGTCAGCGTGCGACTTTAAAAATCTCTTCTCAGCACAATATACCACCCAACTATTGATGTGGAATCCTAAGGGGCAAAGCCCCTTCATCGTGCAATGATAGTTGGGCATATCAATGTGGCATCCTAAGGGGCAAGCCCCTTCAGCACACATTGATTCCTGTCTGTACAGAGGCACTTTCCCCCATATGCCAAATTGAGAGTCAGAGTATGATATCACATAATTTTAATATCTTCAACTTACATCATACATTCACAACATTATAATTACCAATATTTAACAAATAATCAAAAATTATATATACAAATGATCTACACATTCATAATATTTACAACTATAATGCATCCAGGAAATAAAACTTTTCCTATTGTATTTAATTTAACATTAAGGTTTAGGGATTTGCACTTAGGGTTTAGGGTTTCGGGTTTAGGGCATAGACCTTAAGGTTTAAGGTTTAGGGTATAAGGTTTACGGCTTAGGGTTCAAGGATTAGGGTTTAGGGTTTAGGGTTTAGGAATTAGGGTTCAAGATTTAGGGTTTATGACTTACAGTTTAGGCGTATTTAACAGTGCTAAATAACACCGTGAATTTTTCAACATGGTAGAAAACACACCCTATTTTTCATCGCATCAGAGGAAATTCAACCCTTCTCCACCTGGCAAGTAGTTGATGTGGAGTCAATGTTTACAACAAGGAGGAAAAACATCGTGGGTTTGCACCTTTTAGAGAACGTGATTGTGTATTCAAAAGTGCTAAAAAACATCGTGCATTTTTCAACGTGGTGGAAAAACACACTCCATTTTTCATTGCATTGAAGAAATTAAACCCTTCTCCACCTAGAAAGTAGTTGATGTGGAGATAATTTTTACTGAAATGAGGGGAAACACCGTGGGTTGCATGTTTTGTAGAACGTGATTGCGTATTTCAAAGTCACGGAAAACACCGTGTGTTTTTCAACGTGGCAGAAAACACACTCCATTTTTCATCGCATTGGAGAAAATTCAACCCTTCTCCACCTGGTAAGTAGTTTATGTGGAGTCACTGTTTACAACAATGAGGAAAAACCACTGTGGATTGCACCTTTTAGAGGGGGGTGATCGCATATTTCAAAGTGTTGAAAAACACCATCCGTTTTTCAAAGTAGCGGAAAACACACTCCATTTTTCATCACGTTGGAGAAAATAAAACCTTCTCCACCTGTGAAGTAGTTGATGTGGAGTCAATGTTTATAACAAGGAAGAAAAGCACCATGGGTTGCACCTTCTGGAGAACAAGATTGCGTATTTCAAAGTGTTGAAAAATACTGCACATTTTTCAACGTGGCAGAAAACACACTCCATTTTTCATCGCATTGGAAAAACTCAACCCTTCTCCACCTGATAAGTAGTTGATGTGGATTAAATTATTTGCAACAAGGAGTAAAAGCACCATGGGTTGCACCTTTTGGAGAACGGGATCACGTATTTCAAAGTGCTGAAAAACACTGTGCATTTTTCAATGTGGCAGGAAACACACTCCATTTTTCATCGCATTGGAGAAATCCAACCCTTATCCACCTGGCAAGTAGTTGATGTGGAGTCAATGTTTACAACAATGAGGAAAAGCACCATGAGTTTCACCTTTTGGAGAATGTGTTCATGTATTTCAACGTGGCAGAAAACACCATGCCTTTTTCAACGTGGCAGAAAACACACTCCATTTTTCACTGCATTGGATAAATTCAACCGTTCTCCACCCGGTAAGTAGTTAATGCAAATTTAATGTTTACAATGAGGAAAATCACCGCGGGTTGCACCTTTTGGAGAACATGATCGCGTATTTCAAAGTGATGAAAAACACTATGCGTTTTTCAACGTGGCAGAAAACACACTCCATTTTTCATTGCAATGGAAAAATTTAACTCTTCTCCACCTAGTAAGTAGTTGATGTGAAGTCAATGTTTATAACAAAGAGGAAAAGAACCGTTGGTTGCACCTTTTGGAGAACGGAATTACGTATTTCAAAGTGCTGAAAAACACCATACGTTTTTTCAACGTGGCAGAAACCACACCCTATTTTTCATTGCATTGGAGAAATTCAACCCTTCTCCACCCAATAATTAGTTAATTTGGATTCAATGTTTACAACAAGGAGGAAAAGCACCCCAGGTTGCACCTTTTGGAGAACGTGATCACATATTTAAAAGTGTTGAAAAAATCTATGCATTTTTCAACGTGGTGGAAAACACACTCCATTTTTCATCACATTAGAGAAATTAAAACTTTTTTCCACCTAGTAAGTAGTTAATGTGGATTCAACGTTTACAACAAGGAAGAAAAGCACCGAAGGTTGCACCTTTTGGAGAACATGATTGTGTATTTCAAAGTTCTAAAAAACACCATGCATTTTTCAATGTGGTGGAAAACACACCCTATTTTTCATCGCATTGGATAAACTCAACCCTTCTCAACCCAGTAAGTAGTTTATGTGGAGTCAATGTTTACAAAAATAAGGAAAAGCCACTACAGGGTTGCACCTTTTCAAAGTGAGAACGTGATCGCAGTGAAGAAATTATTTCCACCTGGGAAGTAGTTTGTGTGCTACAACAAGGAAAAACACCGTGCATTTTTGCATTTTTTAACGTGGTGGAAAACAATCTCCATTTTTCATCCCATTAGAAAACACACCTCTCCATTTTTCATCGCATTGGTTACACCTTTTGGAAATTCAACCCTTCTCCACCTGGAGGTAAGTAGTTTATGTGGAGTCAATGTTTACAACAAGGAGGAAAATCACCACGGGTTGCACCTTTTGGAGAAGGTGATCGCGTATTTCAAAGTTGCTGAAAACACCATGCATTTTTCAACGTGGTGGAAAACACACTCCATTTTTCATTGCATTGGAGAAATTCAACCTTCTCCACCTCAGTCAACTAGTTTTTGTGGAGTCAATGTTTACAACAAGGAGGAAAATCACTGCGGGTTACACCTTTTGGAGAACGGGATCACGTATTTCAAAGTGTTGAAAAAACACCGTGCATTTTTCAACATGGCAGAAAACACAATCCATTTTTCATCACATTGGAGAAATTCAACCCTTCTCCACCTGGTAAGTAGTTGATGTGGATTCAATGTTTACAACAAGGAGGAAAAGCACTGCGGGTTGCACCTTTTGGAGAAGGTGATCACATATTTCAAAGTGCTGGAAAACACCATGTGTTTTTCAACGTGGTGGAAAACACACTCCATTTTTCATCGCATTAGAGAAATTCAACTCTTCTCCACCCGAGTAAGTAGTTGATGTGGAGTCAATGTTTACAACAAGGAGGAAAAGCACCACGGGGTTGCACCTTTTGGAGAATGTGATCACGTATTTCAAAGTGCTGAAAAACACCACACATTTTTCAACGTGGCAGAAAACACACTCCATTTTTCATCGCATTGGAGAAATTCAACCCTTCTCCACCTGGTAAGTAGTTGATGTGGATTCAATGTTTACAACAAGGAGGAAAAGCACCGCGGGTTGCACCTTTTGGAGAATGTGATCGCGTATTTCAAAGTGCTGAAAAACACCATGCATTTTTCAATGTGGTGGAAAACACACTCCATTTTTCATCACATTGGAGAAATTCAACCCTTCTCCACCTGTCAAGTAGTTAATGTGGATTCAATGTTTACAACAAGGAGGAAAAGCACCGCGGGTTGCACCTTTTGGAGAATGGGATTACGTATTTCAAAGTGCTGAAAAACACCTTGCATTTTTCAACGTGGCAGAAAACACACCCATTTTTCATCGCATTGGAGAGTAAGTAGTTGATGTGGAGAAAGTGATCGTGTATTTAGAAGTGTTAAAAAACACCGTGTCTTTTTCAACGTGGCGAAAAACACACTCCATTTTTCATCGCATTGGAGATATTCAACCCTTATCCACCTGGAAAGTAGCTGATGTGGATTCAATGTTTACAAGGAGGAAAAGCACCATGGGTTGCACATTTTGGAGAACGTGATCACGTATTTCAAAGTGGTGGAAAATGTCATGCGCATTTTTAAACAAGGTTGAAAACACACTCCATTTTCATCACATTGGATAAATTCAACCCTTCTCCACCTGGTAAGTAGTTGATGTGGAGTCAATGTTTACAAAAAGGAGGAAAAGCACCACGGGTTGCACCTTTTGGAGAACGTGATTACGTATTTCAAAGTAATGAAAAACACCATGTATTTTTCAACGTGGCGGAAAAGACACTCCATTTTTCATCGCATTGGAGAAATTCAACCATTCTCCACCTAGTAAGTATTTGATGTGGAGTTAATGTTTACAGTAAGGAGGAAAAGAACAGCTAGTTTCACCTTTTAGAGAACGGTATTACGTATTTTTAAGTGCTGAAAAACACTGTGCATTTTTCAACGTGGCAGAAAACACACTCTTGTTTTTCATCGTATTGGAGAAATTCAACCCTTCTCCACCTGGTAAGTAGTTGATGTGGAGTCAATGTTTACAACAAGGAGGAAAAGTCACCGTGGGTTGCACCTTTTGGAGAACATGATCGCGTATTTCAAAGTGCTGAAAAACACTGTGCATTTTTCAATGTGGCGGAAAACACACTCCATTTTTCATCGCATTGGAGAAATTCAACCCTTCTCCACCTGTTAAGTAGTTGATGTGGATTCAATGTTTACAATAAGGAGGAAAAGCACCACAGGTTGCACCTTTTGGAGAACGTGATCGCGTATTTCAAAGTGTTGAAAAACATCGTGTGTTTTTCAATGTGGCAGAAAACACACTCCATTTTTCATCGCATTGGAGAAATTCAACCCTTCTCCACCTGGTAAGTAGTTGATGTGGAGTCAATGTTTACAAAAAGGAGGAAAAGCATTGTGGGTTGCACCTTTTGGATCAGTATTTCAAAGTGTTGAAAAACACCGTGCATTTTTCATGTGGCGGAAAACACACTCCATTTTTCATCGCATTGGATAAATTCAACCCTTCTCCACCTGGGAAGTAGTTGATGTGGATTCAATGTTTACAACGAGGAGGAAAAGCACCACGGGATGCACCTTTTTGAGAACGGGATCACGTATTTCAAAGTGCTGTGTAATTTTCAATGTGGTGGAAAACACACTCCATTTTTCATCACATTGGAGAAATTCAACCCTTCTCCACCCGGTAAGTAGTTGATTTGGAGTCAATGTTTACAACAAGGAGGAAAAGCACCACGGGTTGTACCTTTTGGAGAACGTGATCCTTCAAAGTGTTGAAAAACACCATGTGATTGTGAAAACACACTCCATTTTTCAACGCATTGTTGAAATTCAACCCTTCTCCACTAGGTAAGTAGTTTATGTGGAGTCAATGTTTATAAAAAGGAGGAAAAGCACCGTGGGTTACACCTTTTAGAGAATGTGATCACGTATTTCAAAGTGATGAAAAACACGTTTTTCAATGTGGCGGAAAACACACTCCATTTTTCATCACATTTGAGAAATTCAACCCTTCTCCACCTGGTAAGTAGTTGATGTGGATTCAATGTTTACAACAAGGAGGAAAAGCATCGCGGGTTGCACCTTTTGGAGAACGTGATCACGTATTTCAAAGTGCTGAAAAACACCATGCATTTTTCAACGTGGTGGAAAACACACTCCATTTTTCATCACATTGGAGAAATTCAACCCTTCTCCACCTGGTAAGTAGTTTATGTGGAGTTAATGTTTACAACAAGGAGGAAAAATCACTGTGGGTTACACCTTTTGGAGAATGTGATCACGTATTTCAAAGTGCTGAAAAACATCATGTGCATTTTTCAATGTGGCGGAAAACACACTCCAATCGCAAGAAATTCAACCCTTCTCCACCTATAAGTAGGTTATGTGGAGTCAATTTTTACAACAAGGAGGAAAAGCACCGCGGGTTGCACCTTTTGGAGAACATGATCACGTATTTCAAAGTGATGAAAAACACCATGCATTTTTCAACGTGGCGGAAAACACACTCCATTTTTCATCGCATTGGATGAAATTCAACCCTTCTCCACCTGGTAAGTAGTTGATGTGGATTCAATGTTTATAACAAGGAGGAAAAACACCACAGATTGGGTTGCACCTTTTGGAGAATAGGATCACATATTTCAAACTGTTGAAAAACACCATGTGCATTTTTCAACGTGGCGGAAAACACACTCCATTTTTCATCACATTGGAGAAATTCAACCCTTCTCCACCTGGTAAGTAGTTGATGTGGATTCAATGTTTACAACAAGGAGGAAAAGCACTATGGGTTGCACCTTAGGGAGAACGGGATTGCGTATTTCAAAGTGTTGAAAAATAACATGCATTTTTCAACGTGGAGGAAAACACACTCCATTTTTCATCGCTTTGGAGAAATTCAACCCTTCTCCACCCGGTAAATAGTTTATGTGGATTCAATGTTTACAACAAGGAGGAAAATCACCACAGGTTGCACCTTTTGGAGACAACGTGATCACGTATTTCAAAGTGCTAAAAACACACGTGAAAACACACTCCATTTTTTTCATTGGAGAAATTCAACATGGTTGGAAAAAACAAAAAGGAGGAAAAGCACACTCACATTTTTCATGAAAAACACCGTGCATCAACGTGATAAATTCAACCCCTCTCCACCTAATAAGTATTTGATGTGGAGTTCAATGTTTACAATAAGGAGGAAAAGCACACTGGGTTGCACCTTTTGGAGAACGTGATTACATATTTCAAAGTGTTGGAAAACACCGTGCATTTTTCAACATGGTGGAAAACACACTCCATTTTTCATCGCATTAGATAAATTCAACCCTTATCCACCTGGTAAGTATTTGATGTGGAGTCAATGTTTACAACAAGGAGGAAAATCACCACGGGTTGCACCTTTTGGAGAACATGATCACATATTTCAAAGTACTGAAAATCACCATGCATTTTTAAACATGGAGGAAAACACACTCCATTTTCATCACATTGCGAAAATTCAACCCTTCTCCACCCGGTAAGTAGTTGATGTGGATTCTATGTTTACAACAAGGAGGAAAAGCACCTTTTGGCAGAAAATGAGTTGCACCTTTTGGAGAATGTGATCAACCCTTCTCCATTTTTCAAAGTACTGAAAAACACCATGCATTTTTCATATTTGGCGGAAAACACTCCATTTTTTCATTTTGGAAAAAACATTCAATTTCATCGCATTGGATAAATTTAACCCTTCTCCACCTGGTAAGTGTTGATGTTAGAGTCAATTTTTACAATACAAGAGGAAAAGCACCGCGGTTACACCTTTTGGAGAACGTGATTGCGTATTTTAAAGTGCTGAAAAATACTTTGCATTTTTCAACGTGGTGGAAAACACACTCTATTTTTCATCGCATTGGAGAAATTCAACCCTTCTCCACATGGTAATTAGTTGATGTGGAGTCAATGTTTACAACAAGGAGGAAAAGCACTGCGGGTTGCACCTTTTGGAGAACGTGATCGCGTATTTCAAAGTGCTGAAAAACACCGTGCATTTTTCAACGTGGCAGAAAATACATCCATTTTTCATCACATTGGAGAAATTCAACCCTTCTCCACCTGGTAAGTAGTTTATGTGGAGTTAATTTTTACAGCAAGGAAGAAAAGCACCATGGGTTGCACCTTTTAGAGAGCGTGTTTGTGTATTTCAAAGTGTTGAAAAACAATGTGCATTTTTCAACGTGGCAGAAAATACACTCTATTTTTCATCACATTGGAGAAATTCAACCCTTCTCCACCATGTGGAGTAATTTTTACAATAAGGAGGAAAATCACCACGGGTTGCATGTGGAGTCACCTACGTGACACGTAGTTGATTTCCAGATTCAATGTTTATAACAAGGAGGAAAAGCACCACAGGTTGAAACATTTTGGAGAACGTGATTACGTATTTCAAAGTCTTTGATAAACACCGTGCGTTTTTTCAATGTGGCAGAAAACAATCCATATTTTTCAGCACCCTTCTCTACCATAGGTGGATTCAATGTTTACAACAAGGATGGAAAACACTGTGTAGGTTGCACCTTTTGGAGAACAGGATCACGTATTTCAAAGTGTTGAAAAACACCTGTGCATTTTTCAATGTGGCGGAAAAACACACTCCATTTTTCATCACATTGGAGAAATTCAACCCTTCTCCACCTAGTAAGTAGTTGATGTGGAGTCAATGTTTACAACAAGGAGGAAAAGCACCACGGGTTGCACCTTTTGGAGAACGTGCGTATTTCAAAGCACGTGCATGTGTTTTTCAACATGGCGGAAAACACACATCCATTTTTCAACATTGGAGAAATTCAACCCTTCTCACTTGGTAAGTAGTTTATGTGGATTCAATGTTTACAACAAGGAGGCACCTTTTGGAGAAATCATATTTCATGCGTGTTGAAAAACATTTTTCATGACGGAAAACACGGTCTATTTTTCATTGCATTGGATAAATTCAACCTTTTCCACATGGTAATTAGTTAATGTGGAGTCAATGTTTATAACAAGGAGGAAAAGCACCGCAGGTTGTACCTTTTGGAGAACATGATTTCATCAGTGCTTGCAATCACCGTGTGTTTTTCAATGTGGTGGAAAACACACTCCATTTTTCATCACATTGGAGAAATTCAACCCTTCTCCACCTGGTAAGTAATGTGGACCTTCCATATGTTTACAACAAGGAGGAATATCATGTGGACCTTTTGGATAACAATGTTTATGCTGAAAAACAAGGACGTGGCAGAAAAACTCCATTTTTCATCAAGAGAAATTAAAAACTTCTTCACCTGGTAAGTAGTTGATGTGGAGTAAATTTTTGGAAAAGAACGTGATCACGTATTTCAAAGTGCTAAAAAACATCGTGCATTTTTCAACGTGGCAAAAAACACACTCTCTTTTCTTTACTTGATTTTGCACTTTTTACATTGTTACATTTTTAAAGGTGGAACATAATAAAGGTGGAACAGAATCACAGTTTGTTATATAAAGTTTAGGGTTTAAGTTTAGGGTTTAGGGCTTAGGGTTCAGGGTTTAGGGTTTAGGGCTTAGGCCTCAAGGTTCAGGGTTTAGGGTATAAGGATTAGAGTTTAGGTTTTTGGGTTTAGGTTTTGAACTAAGGGTTCAAGCTTTAGTGTTTATGACTTAAGGTTGAGGGTTTATAATTTAGGGTTAATCGTAAATAACATGGATAGGAAAACTTAACACTAATATGACACTGTAAACAATCAAATGATATCTTAAAAACTAATGCGATACCCTAAACACTGAAATATTGATATGACATAAAACACTAATGTATCAACCACCAATAATACATTTGGGACACACTATTCATTAATGTGACATCCTAAACATTTATATGACACCCTAAACACTATTACGAGACCCTAAACAAGTTATAAAGTCATGTAGAAACCCTAAATTTTCAAAATTCATACCTATTCCTAGTCATGCCTATCACGTGCAAAATTGTTGATACACATATTGTTGAGCTAATGTACTTTTGAGATATCTCAGAAAGAAATTCCTTGTTCAATATTCCCAATGTCAATCCTAGTGTTTTGCAGGTAGTTAGAACACAATAATTTTAAGGGATTTCACTTGCGCATGTCACATGACACTATAGAGTTCAAGACATGTGGAGCGGAATATATCGACATCACATGTTGAGCTGATGTAACTTATTTAAATTTACTAACCATAGAGCATGGCCTGTTAGGTTGTTTTGTGTCATTTTCTAGACCATTATCTTAGGCCATCCTCCACGCGTGCCCAAGAAACTATGTAAATACTTACCACAAGTGTTTTCTTAGGCCATCCATATGTATATCAAGAACATAAATTTGTTCCTATTTTCATAGTATTAGGCAATATATATTTTTCATCGATCTCACTTATAAACATACTGGTGTAATTCCTACTTATTCTTGGAAATATTAGATGATCACTAGCTTCATTTAGATAGTATTGTAGATTTGATTTGCATTCCTTCCACATAAAAAAACATTCATTTTTTTGCATGGTTTTTTATATAAAATGAACAATAAATTTAAAAATTGTTTATAACATTAACATAACATCTCTACAAGTATTAGCTAAAATTATTCTAATTATAATGATGAATGAAAACATAGTATTAGCTAAAATTATTCTAATTATATCACCATAAACAATAATAAGTCAGCCACATTAAATTAATTTTGGACACTTTAAACACTTATACGACACCTTGAACACTAATTAGTCACCCCACATAAAATAATTGAGATACACTAAACATTAATTTAACACCCTAAACACTGATAGAATACCCTAAATAATGTCGTGATACTCTATGCACCAATGATTATTCTTCTATTTCATAATTAGGATAACCTAAACACTAATGAAACACAAGGTCTCATACAAAACCATAATCATTACTATAATACCCTATAAACTCATACGACACCTTGAACACTAATGTGACACCCTAAACCCTCATATGACATCCTAAACACTCAAAAATTGATGCAAAACCTTGGACACTAATGGGTTACTCTAAATAACATAATTTAGACACAAAAAACACTAATGTTATACCCTAAAAAATTATAAGACATGATAAACACTAATATGACACCCTATACACTATTAGAAGACTATAAACATTAAGGGATCACTGTAAATAATATAATTAGGACACCTTATAGAATAATTTGATATCATAAGCACTCATATTAAACACTAATACACCACCCTAAACATTTGAACATTGATACAAAAACCTAAACACTAATGGGTCAACCTAAATAACATAATTGACAATCGAGATACTTTAACCGTTAACAAAACAACCATAAACCTGATATGAACCCCTAAAAACTATAATGAGACCTTACAAACTAATGGGTCACTTTACAAAACACAATTGGAACGGCCTAAATATTGATGTGTCATCCTAAACAATCATACAATACCCTAAACACTCAAACACTGATATGATGCCCTAAACACTAACTTGTCATCTTAAATAACACAATTACAACACCCTAAATTATAATACAACACCTAACATTAATTTAACATGTATTAAGGTTCAATTGGTATAAATGATTCCAAATCTAGCCCTAATACATGTTCAATTGTCACATTAGGTGTATTAGGGCTCGATCGGTGGAAACAAGGGAAAACTAATACTCGACACTCAAATAGGCCACCCTAAACATGTGGAAAACCATCGTTTTTTTCAACATGCTGAAAAACACGACGTGTTTTTCAACATGTTGTTGAAAAACACAGTGTGTTTTCAATCTTAACAAAAAAACACGATGTGTTTTCCATCTTAACTGATGTAATTACATTATGGATCCTATATAGATTGTGTTTTCCATCTTAACGTACATAAAATACAAAGGGTAAATAGTGGACAGTGGATTTAATCCTTTATTTATCACTAAAATCGAGGGAAAACATTTTCCCCTAAAAAATGTAACTATGCATTTAGTATGATATGTGGTCCCCTAACTCATGATTGGTGATAACATTTGTTTAATCCAAATATGAATGTCTATAACTATATATCTAGATGTAGATGGAAAAAAATAGAGATTGTCGAACATTGTATTTCAAGACATTTATTATTAAGGTTCTTGTTAACAAATATGAATTCAAATGTTATGTTCATAATAGTGTGACTTCAGAAAATTCAATTTCGTAAATGAAACCATGTGAAAAATCGTCACGTTGTTCATGTGTATAGGTACATACTCATGAAGTTTCCAACGTATCTTAATTGTTCTTTTGGTATAAGGTTGTGGATGTGCTCTAGTATTGCTATTAGGTGTGCATTTTGAGTGGATGTAAACTATAGTTATTATATGTTATATATGACATGAATACACCTCAATTATTTTGAAATGAGATATCTATAGTATATCTCACTCACCTCAAAAAAGGGGGCTTTCAATGTGGTTATCGCAAAGAATAGAAAGGAAATTCAGAGACACATAAATATTACAAACTTTAAAATACAATAGAATATGTTATAGGGACATACTTACATGTACAAATAAAAACCATTCATAGATCTTTGATCTAGATGGAATCATCCAATAGAGGGTGATAACATTGGATTTTGATGTCCCAAATATATTTTATTTTCCTAAGTTGTTGCAAACATCCTAAATGTCTGCAAAAATACAGTTTTTTAAAGGTCTCTAATATAGCTTTAGGGATAGATACACAAATTCAACATAGATTTTACTACATCTTATGATAGAATGTAAGAGTCATACTGCAAGAGGATTTTGTAAAGATATTTACAATAGATCTTATGAAAGCTCCAGGTGAGTTATGAAGGGATATTAACTAGCTTATGTAGGCTTCCATAGGTAAAATTTCGGTTCAAGAATGCCCCTTAGAAGATTAAATGACATATATAAGATAATCAAATTGAAAATACATTCGTTGGAAAAACCTAAACACTATATGTATCAAATATCAAGTGGCAACTATTTGTTTCCATGTTTTCAATATGTATCAACTACTCTTTGTTTCCACTTCTTTTATGATTTATTACAAGACATTTATACCTTTAACTTTTCTATCTATACCAAATGAATATACATTTTTGTTTCCCGTATTTATACATTCTATAATATTAAATACTCTATCCTCTATCCAAACAATCTATTGTAATTAACATTTTGTCTAATCCCAAAACAATGAATTTTTAATCCTTAAAATGCCTATCAGTTTTCCTTCCTGTTACATGAAGGTGCATTCCTTTTCTTTGAGGGTTCATCCCTTTACCATAATCTACATAGCTCTTGGAATTTATATAAATTTAATTTTATCAAACATTTTAATGATTTTTATTTACATCAATTTGGTGTAATAACTTAGGTGTTGGCACTATATGTGTGAACAAACATGTAAGAATATATTGTTGTTATATAATATGTTCCATGAATATTATCCCATGGGCACAAAGGACACATTAGACCCCTAGTGTGGGTAAGAAACATGTAAAGCAAGCACTTGATGACAACCTAAACTCTTTTTGACCAACTCTAAAATTTTATTGCTAAGCGACTAAAATTTTCCTACGGGCACATTACTTTGTGTGAATTTAATTATTCAAAGGTTTCACTTTTGAAGAACACACTCTGATTTCCACTTGTTAATCACTAAGCGTTAACTACCATTCAAATTTGAGAGCTTGATTTTTGTCTGTAGAAGCTTAGTTGTCATTGATGAGTCATTATGAAATTGATCTTGTCATAAAGACATTTGGTTGTTAGTCAATGGAAATAGGAATTTTCTATCTATATGGGGAAAAGGTCTCTATGACCATGATAGGAACCAATAACCACGATAAAAAATGTTAAAGAAGTACTACTTATAAAATAAAGTGGCATAGAGAGGAGTTCATTTTAAATTAGTAATAATGATTAATGGTCAATCAAACTTGTCACATAGGTTATAAGTTATTAAGACACCATTCAAATATTTTACGATGTTGTAACTCATTTAATTGGTAATAAGTAAATTTAAAATATACTTTTCACTGCAATGAAGAGTTCTAAAATAATAAATTAATGACACAATACCCGTATTATTTGATTTTTTAGTACAACATTAACATATTATTTAATAAATTTACGAATCCATTTTGTTGTTCAACGTGTTTACAAACACGGTGTGTTTTTCAACACATACAAAACACAATGTGTTTTGTAACCGTGTTTAAAAACACTAAAATTGTCCACACATTTTGACTTATTCAATAAATAAAAATTGTATTAAATAAATAATTATACATTATAAATATAATCTAATATTGTTGTATTAGCGTGAGTTTTTGTTGTATTAGTGTGTTTATTTCTAATTTTATACACAATATATTTGTAATTAACATGTTGACTGTTACACTCACTATATTTCTGTTATTTTGCAAATGTAGATTGATGAATAATCCCACTCGATAGAAAATATATATACTGCCACTAAAATTGAATGACAATTTTCTTTCTCTTGCAAAATTAATTCATTGCACTATAATTATTGTTATGCAATTACCTATGTGGCGGAGTATTGGTGAATTGATGTGGAGAAAAAGAAGCTTGAATATAATGTAATGCAGGCGGCTACCCTCCACTCAATTGAATGACCTTCGTCCTCTGCTCACTAGTAAACTTGATGCTAATTGTTTACTAAACTCATTAGATCCTTGATATAGTTGCGTCCACATAAACTTGAATTCGTTGAATCTATTTGCCTTTAATCCGCTGAATCTAGTTAATCCGCTAAACTAGTTTAAACCGTCATGATTAGCAATCAAAAATTTGTGGGAATGTGGTTATGAGACTGTTTTAATTTAATGAAATGTGTCTTAGAGGGTGTTATGCTGGAAAACCAGATGGGAAACCAGATGAACCACTTTACGCGGGTAAAATTGCCTCCTGAAACAACGTTAATGTAATGTGACTAAGGCAGCGATACAGAGGATGCCATAGGATTTGGCAAAATATTTGGTGGGAGCTCTGATCCTCCAGCACTGACGTAATAAATTCCCAGCCTGACCTAACAGTCCTCTCCCTGCCACGTCGTATTTTTGCATGGTCGTCTATATGTTCCATGCATTTTTTTAGGGGGGAGCCACCATACATGGGTGCAAATTGAGTGGAGGGTATCTATCTCCTTAACAGGTGCCCAATGATGTACACAGTTCTCCGACAATCCTCTGTACAATCAGATTGCAAGACTCAAGAAAGAAGAGGATGAATGTTAGAGGACAATGCCAACCATTTGATTTCGTCACATGTACCCAACAAATAATTCAACCCACTGATCAACTGCATCCACGTCAGAAGTCGGTCCCTCAGCTGTAAAAGGGAACGCCTATTGACTTAAATATAAAGTATATACAACAAAAAAAAATGACAACGCAACAGTTTTCATATTGTTGGCCTCACCAAAATAAATGTACATCAAGAAATGAATATGTGTATAACAACATGATATTCTATTACAAAACAAGAAATCATGTATGATCCAAAACAAGTATCTAAGTTGTTCAATTCAACCAAAAAAGTTCTCAAAATGATTCAAAGAGGCCCACAACTCTGTGAAAAATCATGGTCAATATAACATTTCAAATCAGCCAATTACCAATGCTTCATGCAGTTCTTTTTTTACTGCTAGAAACTAAAAACTATTTGTAGCCCGGTTGTTCATTTCATCATATGGCTGGTATGTGGTCACATATTACAAGAATATGCAAAGCAAGTTTTTTTTCATTCCATCCCTTCTTGTTGCATAAGAGAAGTATATAGTGGCACCAAGACATCCCTTTCTTTTAAAGCAAAAATCCTTTTTGATAACTTGGTCTTCACAAGTAGGACCCTCGTTGATATTAACTTCATTATTATAACAATATTCTATGTGAACTCCTAAAGAATATTTGAATATACTTTATCTTTTCACCCTAAATACAACAATTTGACATTGATGGCCACATTTTTTTTAAATACAAGCTACGCTCATAACTAAGTGCAAACTATATGCTGTATGTTTTTTGTATACTAACATAGCCAGTTTAGCCTATAACCTATAAAAGACATTCACAAAAACTAAGGGGTAGCAAGACCAAAGTGAAACTCATACAACCTAAATAAAGCATTGAAATAATTAATTATAAGTCCAAAAAAGAAAGATTATATGTAGCATACAAAATACACGATAAAAATGTTATGAAAGTGTTATTTGCTTATAAAATAATGAAGATATGGCATAAGCATAGAAAGAAAATGCTTGTGTAAGGTAAATTTAGGGAAAATATTTGGTAAATAAGATCTACCTTTTAACATATTATTATTACAAATGAAACCTTCAGGGCTTTTACAAATATATGTAAAATATCTACTCTCAGATTAAGGTATTTCCAATTGTTAAGTGGTGGCATTAGGCACATTTCTTAGCAATAAGATGAAGTGAATTATAAAGATAACTCCTCCCAATATGGAGGTGAGCTAAACATTTTATTTTTATTTTTTTGATTGAAAACATGAACTAAACTTTTAACTTGTTTAATGTTGTATTATACATAAAACATGCATTTATAGTTTGTAATGTTAAAACTTGAGAAGTTTTCAGATGACAGTGTTTAAAAAATATTGCTTGCACTTGAAAAATAGATCTCTTTTAAGAAAACAAAAAACATCTTCCGATGCATTTGTAATGATATTAATGTAGCCAAATTATGAACAAACCTGATATACTACAAATAATATGAACTCCAAAAGAAAATAGATCTCCTTCTTTGTTACTAAATAATGAATTACAATTTTTCCTGAATAAGAAAACAACTCCCAACTCAATTTTCCAAGCAAACTCTAACTAACTCTGACTAAATCTACTCTATGTGGCGGAAATTACTATTTTTAGCAGTTTACTAGAACTTGTTATTCTTAGTAAGTTCGCATGCTTATTCATACGGGCACAAAAATTGCCACACATCTTCTACATCCTTAAATTAGAGGAATTTCCAACTTTCTAAATCATAATGCAACTAATAGACTAAAATTAACTAATGCCCAAAAATAGGAAAAAACCGAACTATAACTTAAATCCTAATTTTCGGCCTCAAGATGGCGGATTTAGGACCCGAAATCATGTCGAAAACTTGCCCCAACCAGTAGGGTTGGTTTCCGTTGCATTCGTCTCATCGAAACATGTGGTTTCTAAAAAAAAATGGACACCCGGAGCTCAAGTTATGACCTTGTCAAGTTCCTGCTGATTATGGCGCATCATTCTCCCCTGCTTGAAAAAAATGTAGCTCCTGCAAGTTGTCTTCTTCAAACTGCTTCCATTTATCTGCATCCAACTTCTTAATCTCCCACTCTGTGACCCAAGTATTGTCCTCTTGTTCCAGTCCTTTCCAATGCACCAAATATTTGTTGTATTTCGCATGTCGCGTGTCCATTGTTTTCTTATCTAGAATCTGATCCACTTCTTCTTTCTTCTTCACCGGAACCTACTGCCTCCAATCCACTTCTTCATCAATAACTTCCCCTTCTGCACCATCCCCATGAAAATAATAAAAATCTGAAACATTAAACACTAGAGAAATATCAAAATTCCCTGACAATTCTACCTCATAAGAATTATCATTTTTTTTTTCACGATTTTGCAGGGACCAATCTTCTTGTACTTCAGTTTTTTTATAGGTTCCTTTTGGAAACCTTTCCTTCCGCAGATATACCATAACCAACTCACCAACTGTAAATACCTTTCTCCGTCTATGCACATCTGTTATTTCCTTATACTTATCATTTCTATTCAGCAGCTTCTTCCGCACTTCTTCCTGCAATTGTTGTATATGTTCGGAAAAATGCTTATGCATCATCACTGACTCTGCCATCAACTGGTAGTTTTACCAAATCTAACACCCCATTTGGATTACTCCCATACACAATTGAAAATGGAGACTTTCCCATGGATCTGTTTACGGAACTATTATATGCAAACTCGGCTTGTGGTAATGCTAAGTCCGATTGTTTTGGCTTTTCCCCAATGATGCACCTTAACAGGTTTCCCAAATGCCAATTTACCACCTCTGTTTGCCCATCAATCTGCGGATGATAGGAACTACTGAACTGTAGTTTAGTTCCAAATTTCTTCCATAAAGTCCACTAGAAGACTTGACTTAAGAATCTTGTGTCCCTATTTGAAGTAATGGTTTTTCGAACACCGTGCAAATGAACAACTTCTCTAAAAAAAAAATCTGCTACACCTATTACATCACTTGTTTTCTTGCAAGCAATAAAATGAACCATCTTAGAAAACCTATCAACAACCACAAAAATTGATTCATTACCTCATTGTGTTTTTGGTAATCCCAAAACAAAATTCATACTCAGATCTGTCCACGACCCTTTAGGAATAGGCAACGACATATACAACCCTGTATTTTGTGCATGACCTTTCGAGACTTGGCAAATTTGACATCTCTCCACATATCTTACGACATATCTTTTTAGCTTTGGACAATATTATTTATCTGCTACCAAGGCTATCATCTTATCTTTACCAAAATGCCCAGCCAACCCTCCGCTATGCAACTCTTTCACTATATTCTCTCTCATAGACCCAACTAGAATACATAGTTGGCGTCCCTTAAATAGGTAGCCATCCTATAAAATATACACATCCAAGGCATCTCCTGCATTGTCTGACAATGGACTAATTAGTCTTTCAACAATATCCTTGAAATCAGAATCAGAAGAATACAAACCCTTTATTGCTTCAAAAACCCACCACCTCATTTTCCATAGTGGTAAACAAAGTCACACGCCTACTCAATGCATCTGCAACTTGATTCTGTTTTCCAAATTTATGTTTTAGAGAAAAAGTATAACCCTGCAAAAATGATACCCACTTTGCATGCCTACTATTCAACTTCTTTTGGGTATTCACATACTTCAGGGCTATGTGGTCTGTAAATAACATAAACTCCTTAGGCACTAAATAATGCCTCCAATGCCTTAATTCTTGTACAATTGCATAAAATTCCACATCATAAGTAGATTAGTTCTTTCTTACCTCATTCAGTTTCTCACTAAAGAAAGTTATTGGCTTTCCTCCTTGACTTAGAACATCTCCATTACCCACATGTGAGGCGTCACAATCAACCTCAAACACTTTATCAAAATCTAGTAGTGCCAAAATGGGTGCCTCTATCACCTTCTTCTTCAAGAATTGAAAATATTCTCAGCTGCCTTTGTCCACAAAAACTCCCTTCCTTTTGTGCAATCTGTTATAGGTGCTACAATACTGCTGAAATTTTTAATAATTTTTTTGTAAAATGTTGCTAGACCATGAAAGCTTCTTACCTCTGTTATACTCCATGGAGTAGGCCATTCAATAATTGTCTTTATCTTTTCTGAGTCCAGATGTACCCCATCTGCTGAAATAATAAAGCCCAAGAATACCAAAATCTCTTGCATAAATGTGAACTTCTTCATATTTACATAGAGTTTATCTTTCCTTAACACTTCAAATACCAACCTTAGATGCCTCAAATGTTATTCTTTAGCTTTACTAAAGATCAAGATATCATCAAAATAAACCACAACAAAATTACCATTATACTCCCGTAGCACAGTGTTCATCAATCTCATAAAAGTACTAGGTGCATTGGATAAGCCGAATGGCATCACTAACCACTCATATAATCCATTTCCTATCTTGAATGTTGTTTTCCACTCATCTCCTTCTCTGAACTGAATCTAATGATAACCACTTCGAAGATCAATCTTGGTGAAATACTTAGATCCAGCAAACACATCCATCATATCATCAAGGCGAGGTATTGGGAACTTATACTTGATTGTAATTGTATTTATTGCTTTGTTATTCATGAAAATTCTTTATGTTCCATCCTTCTTTAGTGTTAATAAAGTTGGTGTTGCACACGGACTCATGCTCTCCCTTACGACCCCCTTTCACGCAAGCTCTACCACTTGCCTATTCAACTCTGCATGCAATGTCGGGCTCATCCTATAAGCCGCTTGATTTGGGAGTGAAGCCCCTAGAATCAAATCCATATGGTGTTGAATATCTCTTTTGGGTGGTAATCCATCTGGTAGCTCATCAGGAATAACATCTAAAAATTCTTCTATTAATTTTGTTGTTTCTATTGATATTTGTGCACTTACAGGTTCATCCTTATTTGTAACTAGTGCATAACAAAAACCGGTTACCTTTTCCTCCTTCATAAATTCCTTTGCAGAAAGCATATTTTTAGCCTTCCCCTCTTCTTTAAGAGGTAGCAAAACTATTTTTGTGCCATCCTTCCAGAAAGTATAAGTATTCTTTCCCCCATCATGAATAACTTTTATATCAAATTGTCATGGTCTTCCTAGTAGCATATGACATGCATCCATAGGAATAACATCACACCAAATCTCATCCTTATAATTGTTCCCAACTTATCAATGGTAACTTCATTACCCTTCTTAAACCATGCAATACGATAAGGGTTAGGATTCTTCTCACAATGCAAACCCAATTTATCGACCATCGCATTTGAAACCATGTTCTCACAACTTCCACCATCAATAATAACATTGCATACCTTTCCTCTTGAAGTGCATCTTGTTCTGAAAATATTTATACACAGTCATGCATCCCCCTTGACTTCCTTTCTTGGAACAATCATCGTCCTCTTGATCATTAGATTATCTCCAACATCTGGTGGAATTTCTAGGTCCTGTTCATCTTCTACTTGTTCAGCTTCAACAAGATTTACTCTTGGAGCATCTCCTTGCCTTTTGTCATGTGTATAAATATGCGGGCATTCAAAATTCTAATGCCCTTCTTCGCCACATCTGTAACAAACAAATGGTATTCATGGAGCCTCCCATCCTCTATCGCCAACATATCCTCTGGCCCTAGAAAATCCTCTGCCTCTTTGTTGATTCTGGAAATCTTATCTCGTATCCTCTTGCTTTTCCAATCCATGAGATGATTCTCCCCTACCTTGGCTGAAACCAACTCGTCCTTGAAAGGAAGATGAGGCCCCCCCTATTCATTCCAAGTGATCTCCTAAAACTTTGACGATTTTGTTTGTCCTCAGCCTTTAAGGCTAATTGATAGGCATCCTCCATGTTTTTAATCCTATGCATACTTATCTCATCTTGAATAGAAAATTTTAATCCATTAACATACCTTGCAGCCATTTTTTCCTTAGTTTCTTCATGCTCTACATGAATGGACAACTTGTAGAACTCATCTGTGTATTCTTGCACTGTTTGTAAGTTCTGTTTGAGATTTTGAAACCTCCTGTAAAGGGTTTGTGCATAAACCACAGGGAGAAATTTATCTTTCAGCTTCTTCTCCATCTTACTCCATGTCCTAATTCTTTCTTTCCCCTTTCTTGACCACTCTTTCTGTAGGTGATCCCACCATAACATAACATGACCTTTCAATTTTATGCATGTAAATTTTACCTTCTTTTCTTCTGACATAGTCTTCCACTCAAAAAAATTTCCCATGCTAGTCAACCAGTCTATTAGCTCCTCTGGGTTTAGACTACCACCATACTCTGAAACATCAACTATTATCCATCAATCTTTCCTTTTGATGCTCAAAGCATCCTTTCTTCAAAAGTTAATGGTGGTGCTTACGTTTCCTCCTTTTCACAAAATTCTTCTTCATATGTGTCATCTCCACCTTGATTTCCTCTCTAGGTTATCATTGCAGCAAGCGCAGCAACTTGTCTCTATAGATATTGCATGTTTCTATTCACCTGGGCAATACCTCCTCCTCTTCCTCTTCCTCTTCCTCTTCCTCTTCCTGCCATTTTTTTTTAAATACTTCGAACCCGCTCTGATACCAAATAATGTAGCCAAATTATGAACAAACCTGATATACTGCAAACAATATAAACTCCAAAAGAAAATAGATCTTGCTCTTTGTTACTGAATAATGAATTATAATGTTTCCTAAATAGTAAAACAACTCCCAACTCGATTTTCCAAGAAAACTCTAACTAACTCTGACTAAATCTACTTTGTGGCGGAAATTACTATTTTTAGCAGTTTACTAGAACTTGCTATTCTTAGTAAGTTTGCATGCTTATTCGTACGGGCACAAAAATTGCCACGCATCTTCTACATCCCTAAATTAGAGGAATTGTCAACTTTCTAACTCATAATGCAACTAATAGACTAAAATTAACTAATGCCCAAAAATAGGAAAAAAACCAAACTATAACTCAAATCCTAATTTTCGGCCTCAAGATGGCGGATTTAGGGCCCAAAATCGTATCGAAAACTTGCCCTAACCAGTAGGGTTGGTTTCTGCTGCCTTTGTCTCATTGAAACATGTGGTTTTCAAAAAAAAACACAGACTCAAACAGACACGCGAAACTCAAATTATGAACTTGTCAAGTACCTGGTAATTCTGGTGCATCAGATATGCAAAGAAAAGCGTTGAAATTCTGAAGATGAAAAAGTTACAGATAAAACTGAATGCTCTGAAAATATCTCTCTGCCATTAACCCATACAATATCAATGTACCCAAAATTTACACCAGACAATAAGTATCATTCATGAAAAATTCTTGACAGTTGACTCTATCCACTTTACCCTTAAACCCAATTTAAAGCGTCGAAGCTTAAACTTAAATCTTGTGGCTGCATTCTACACAGGTTGTGCCTCGCCATAAAATGTAGGCCGAAGGAGCAATCTTGCCCAATAATTATAGCCAGCTTCTGGTACAATTACTGGGAGGGACTATAAATCATTTGCCAATGCATGGAAAATCCAAAGTCACGCCATAGTAATCCACAATAGCCTGACTCAGTTTGCAATAAAAACCCTATTTTTGCCAATCCTAAAATGCAACCGGTTGTGTACATAGGCCATACTATCCATCAAAATAAAATTGCACACCGAATAGGGAAAAATAATTTGTCCTGGACACATTCAATGAGATGACAGAAGAGTACATGCCATGTATTAGGAAAAATAAGAACGATGTGGCCTCCACAAATTGCTCAGTAGATTTTCACGGGTTCAGGGATTTCACTCCTTAGCCCATGCGGCACAACGATGATCCGTGAGGATTCGTAGACTACGCCTTCTTCCTTTTTAGCGAGGACCTGCACGAGTTAGCTCAATTGCAAACCAAACAATGCATGCACCATAAAATAAATAAGCCAACCAAGATTCGGAAAACAGAGCTCTGTATTAATCAAAAAGTGCTCCACGAGCTGGATTACAAAGGGGCTTCACAAGCCAAGAGTATTTACAAGGTACTGGGTCGGACTCAGCCGAAAATGCCCAGCAATATACAAAGGGACCACTGCACGGTCCGGACAACCATAGAGTCGCGTTGCTCCCAACTCGGCAACTTCAAGGAGACCGATCCAAGGACGTCGAGTGCTACTCTCACCCGAGCTCGCCCAACAATTCTATCTGGCTCACTGTCTGACCACTGTGCTGCTTTGATGTTTCCCACTGTGATGGTTCACCAAGCCACCACTGATGATGCGACCCAAGGCCCACAACGGACCCAAGTCGGATGACCCACTGCCTGCTGCACTCTTACACGCTGACAGAAGTCGAAACCAAGCACGACCCGGATGCTCAATCCAACGCAATCTCACCGAGTTCTTATAGCATTTGCCAGACTACCTCCTCCACGGGCATACCGGCTGTTCACTTGCTTTGCATCATTTCGCATGCATCGCATTCACTAACATTCACATTCACTTTCATTCGCATTGTTCTCACTTAACTCGGCGTGCTGGAGAGCTCAGATCGCTTGTTCGCTTGGCAGGGGAGATATCTTCAATCATCCCCCTATACGCTCCCCCACCGTTTTTGGCGACGCCCCCGGCGCCGGTGCAAGTCCCTCGACTTAACACGGGAGTAACTCCGTTATCCGCTTTGGAGTTAGAATTTTATCTGGGGGTTCTTCCCTAAGAACTCCCAAATCTTGTCTTCCACGTTCCATAGTGATTCGCCACGCTCCCAGGTGTCTGCAAAAGAAGGCTGATCCTTCCAGTGTACCAAAAACTCTGTTCTTACCCGGTTGCCAATTCCTCTTCTTCGCATCTCTAGAATCTTGTCGACCACCTGCTCTGGCTTGTCCACGACATTCGCAGGAGCTCTTGTCGGCTGATTTCGGGATGGGTCCAATTTATCCTCGAGGTATGGGCGGAGCTGACTCACATGGAAGACGGGATGCACATGCATGTGGTGGGGCAATTGGATCCGATAGGTGACTTTGCCGACACGACCGATAATCACAAACGGTTCGTCCCATCGACGTGTGAGGGCTACGCTTAGACCCCTCGGAGGCTTGAACTGTTTCGGGTCCATCCTCAACAACACCTTGTCGCCAACGTTGAATTCCACTGCTCTACGGCTTTGATCTGCATATGCCTTCATCCGCTCTGCTGCTTTTGTTAAGTTGTGCCTGGCTAAGTCCACTTTGTCTTGCCAGTCTGTTAAGTACTCAATGGCCATTGGGCAGTCGCCAAGATATCCACTCATTACTGTTTGCGGTGACAACGACTGTTGGCCGTTGCCAGCTGGAACGGCGAGTACCCACTCGTCGATGTCTTCTGAAGGTTGTAGCTGAACTGTGCTGCATCAAGTAGCTTCGGCCAATTCGCTTGATCGGACCGCACATAGTGCCTCAGATAGTCCTCCAAGATTGCATTTATCCTCTCTGTCTGGCCGTCAGTTTCAGGATGATGGCTTGTGCTCATCAACAATTTAGTTCCCATCAATTTGAACAACTCTTTCCAGAAGTTACCTGTGAACCGAGCATCTCTGTCAGAGACGATGCTCAATGGAACACCCCAATATTTCACAACATGGCCAAAGAAATATTCAGCTGCATCCTCTGCCCTACACGGCGCTGCACATGCTATGAATGTGGCATACTTTGAGAACCTGTCAACAACCACCATTATGCTTGTCTTTCCATCTGATTCTGGCAACTGAGTTATGAAGTCCAAACTCACGCTTACCCATGGTCTGATTGGAATTGGCAATGGTTGCAATGTCCCTGCTGGAGCTTTGTATACTGGTTTATCTTGCTGGCAGATAAGGCAAGAAGGGACGTACTCGTCGGTGTCCTCCCTCATTTTCGGCCAATAGAAACCTCTTTCAATAAGCGCTAGGGTTCTCTTCTGTCCTGGGTGTCCTGCCCACACGGAGTCATGGCACTCTTGCAACAACTCCCTTCGCAACTTCCCCCACTTGGGAATGTAGATCCGACCTTGTGTGAAAACCAACAGTCCATCTCGGATCGAAAACTTTCGGGTCCTGTTCTCTCGGACTTGCTTGACCAACTCTACTGCCTGGGGATCCTGTGTTAAACCTTCCTTTATCTGATCCACCATCGCTTCTGCGAGCAGCACCCTGCTCTCACTGTGCATGGAAGCGGGACTCTCTGTCACGGCTGCAAGTTGTGCTTTTCTGCTGAGTGCGTCTGCAATGACGTTCTTCTTACCGGGATTGTAAGTGATTTCCATATCAAACTCAGCAAGGAATTCCTGCCATCTAGCCTGCTTAGGGGTAAGCTTTGCCTGCGTTTTGAAGTATGTAGAAGAGATGTTATCCGTTTTCACCACAAACGGTGCCCCCAACAAATAGTGTCTCCAGCCTCTCAGGCAATGCACTATGGCTGTCATCTCTTTTTCATGCACCGGGTAATTCCGTTCCCGGTCATTCAACTTCCACGATTCATAGGCTATGGGGTGGCCCTCCTGCATAAGAACTCCCCCGATGGCATAGTCAGATGCATCTGTCTGCACCTCAAATGGCTTCCCATAGTCTGGAAGCGCAAGGACAGGCTGTGATGTGAGTTTCTGCTTCAACAGCTCAAATGCTTGCTGCTGCTTCTCCATCCAGCGCCACTTTCTGCCCTTTTTCAATAAGTCTGTGAGCGGGGTAGCCAACCTTGAAAAACCCTGCACAAACCTTCTGTAGTATGTAGCTAGGCCCAAAAACTGTCTCACCTCGTGGACATTACTTGGAGGTTCCCAATCCTCTATGGCCTTGAGCTTCTGTGGATCCGGTTTGATTAGTCCCTTTCCGACAATGTGCCCGAGGAAATTCACTTCTTCCTGAGCAAACTGACACTTTTCCTTTTTTACATAGAGATTGTGTTCTCGTAGCAACTCGAACACTTCTGCAAGGTGAACCTTATGTTCCTCCAGTGACTTGCTGTACACTAGGATGTCATCAAGATATACCACAACTGACTTATCCAGCAACGGATGGAACACGTCATTCATTAGAGTGCAAAAGGTGGCCAGGGCATTGCATAGGCCGAACGACATCACCATGAACTCATATGACCCATACCTGGTCACACAGGCGGTCTTCTCTTCATCTCCTGCTGCTATGCTGACTTGGTAATATCCCTGTTTCAAGTCCAACTTGGAAAAGTATCGCGCCCCTGCTAGGCGGTCGAAGCAATCTGCAATCAAGGGAACCGGATATTTGTTCTTTCTTGTCAATCTGTTGAGAGCTCGATAGTCAACACATAATCGAAGCTCTCCATCCTTTTTCTTTTGGAACAACACTGGTGCTCCGTATGGTGACCTTGATGGTCTGATGTAGCCAGCTGACACCAACTTGCCAAGCTGTCTCTTTAGTTCTATCATTTCTGGGCCTGATAACCTGTAAGGTGCTCGTGCTGGCGGCCTCGCCCCTGGCTCAAGCTCAATTTGATGGTCAATAGCCCTTCTCTGTGGTAGCTCCTGGTGGTAAGGTCTTTGGCATGCGATCTTCAAATTCTCTTATGACATTCTCCACTGCGGAAGGGATGGGGGTGCGCATTCCCTCATCTTCGTCCCAACCTCCAAGGAGTGCAGCCAGATACATTGGCTCCTTGCCTTTCTTTGCTGCCTTTGTCATGCTCGCCGCGGATGCAAACTGCACCCGTTGTGTTTTCGTGGACTGCCGTTTCTCAACGACCTTTACCATGCATGGCTGCTTGCAATCCATTAGTACCAAGCAGTCCAGATGTGGAATCACTGCTACCTTTGCCTGACGCACAAAGTGCTGTCCAAGGATCATCTCAAAGTCATCCATCTCGATAACATTGAGATCTACATTGCCATGCCACTCTCCAATCTGTAAAGCAACTCCCGAGCTACTCCTGAAACTTTCCTGGAGGGTGAGTTGATGGTTTTGAATAGTCCCGTCATCTTCTCATATTTGAGACCAATTTTTCTCGGCCCTTTCCGGTGTAATGTAATTATGTGTGGCTCCAGTGTCCACCAATGCTGTAGTTATCTTTCCACCATGAGTGGCCTCCACGAACATCAACCTGTTGTTATTCACGGCTGTGGCTGGCATTTCCTCAACCTCGTCTAGAGCGTTGAGTAGTCTACTCGCTCCCAACTCTTGAGAGGGGATAGACCTTTCTGATACTTCACCATCAATAGAACTCACTCTCTGACGTTCCGGACACAAATATGCTCTATGATTTTTCCCGCAAACGTAACAGATGATGACCGGACTTCTCCGCTGTCTGGTCTGGGGGCGGATTTTTCACTGGCCCCTTAACTGAGTTCTGTGTCTTGACACTCCACTTACTAGAGCCTGAAGAGGAGCTCCCTTTCCCTCTGTCATTTGACCTGTTGGAGTTCCTGGAGGCGGATTTGGAACGCGACCCCCTTGAAGACCCCCTACTCTGAGTTTGTTGCGCTCTAGTTCTGCCTCTGCTTTGCTCATCACCACCTTTGCTTGGGCCCTCTGACCTGTAATCAAGCAAGCGGTCGGCTGCGGCTATGGCTGCTGACAATGTCTGCACATTCTGTCTACGCAGCTCTGTCTGGGCCCACTGTTGTAGACCTTTCATAAACTGGAACAAGTGGTCTGCATCAGACATATCCTTGATTTCCAACATCAACGCCTGAAAAGACTTGATGTAGTCTCTTACTTTACCAGACTGCTTTAGATCCATCAGTTTTAATCTCGCCACCCACGCCGAGTTCCCCGGACGGAACTGGTCACGCAGAGCTGCCTTCAGCTCGTCCCAAGTGTCAATTTGAGTTACAACTCGACCTGCTTTCTTGTCCTCGGCTCGAGTTCGCCACCAAAGTTTCGCACTACCTGTGAGGTATGTGGCGGCTGTTCTGACCTGTGCCTCATCATTGAGACCTATCATGTTGGATAAATACTCTTCAATATCCCAGAAGTAATTCTCCAAAATTTTGTCATCACGCTGTCCATCATAAGGTTCTGGTTTGCGAACCTTTAGTTTTGCAGAACTCCTGTGTCCACTCGCAGCAAGGATGCTCTTTACAAGAGTGAGATCGTCGCTCAGCCTCTTCTGATTGGCAATGCTCTCGGAGAGCTGCTCTCTCATCTCGAACAACTCTACTTCCAAAGTACTGATCCTGGGCCCCGGAGCAGTATCTTCGAGCTGGGTAACTCGCGCTGCTAGATCCATGGCAATTGCCCTGGTGCGTATCCTTGTCTCACCCTGTTCACCTTCCTGACTCTGATCATCACTGTCAGCCATCTTGGGGAGAGATTACTGCAAAACTTCACTGGACGGTATATACACTAGCTCTTGCTCTTGGTGGTGGTAATGCAAGGCTAACTTGTGGGTCAAGCTCTGATACCAGCTGTCACAGGTTAGGGATTTCACTCCTTAGCCCATGCGGCACTACGACGATCTGTGAGGATTCGCAGACTACGCCTTCTTCCTTTTTAGCGAGGACCTGCATGAGTTAGCTCAATTGCAAACCAAACAATGCATGCACCATAAAATAAATAAGCCAACCAAGATTTGGAAAACAGAGCTCTGTATTAATCAAAAAGTGCTCCACGAGCTGGATTACAAAGGGGCTTCACAAGCCAAGAGTATTTACAAGGTACTGGGTCGGACTCAGCCGAAAATGCCCAGCAATATACAAAGGGACCACTGCACGGTCCGGACAACCACAGAGTCGCGTTGCTCCCAACTCGGCAACTTCAAGGAGACCGATCCAAGGACGTCGAGTGCTACTCTCACCCGAGCTTGCCCAACAATTCTATTTGGCTCACTGTCTGACCACTGTGCTGCTTCTGATGTTTCCCACTGTGATGGTTCACCAAGCCACCACTGATGATGCGACCCAAGGCCCACAACGGACCCAAGTCGGATGACCCACTGCTTGCTGCACTCTTACACGCTGACAGAAGTCGAAACCAAGCACGACCCGGATGCTCAATCCAACGCAATCTCACCGAGTTCTTATAGCATTTGCCAGACTGCCTCCTCCACGGGCATACCGACTGTTCACTTGCTTTGCATCATTTCGCATGCATCGCATTCACTAACATTCGCATTCACTTTCATTCGCATTGTTCTCACTTAACTCGGCGCGCTGGAGAGCTCAGATCGCTTGTTCGCTTGGCGGGGGAGATATCTTCAATCATCCCCCTATAGTCAGAATAAGATGCATAGTATTAAACCCATCTCTACAGTGGCCGAAACTGTAACAAAGATAATCAACGGCTGCAAAAAAATCTATGGTCTTGCATTTGCATGGCTATGTCACTGAGTCGGTGCACATTGATCTTACCAATAAGTAAATGTCTATCGACGTGATAGATCATTTATGTAAGAGAGAGAGTTCAAGATAAGTAGTTTACATAGTTATATATACAAAACTTAATAGTTTATATAGTTTATTTTGAATGATTGCATATCCATAACACATTCAAATTGAAATAGAAGCAAATGCATAACAATAACAAGGCCATAGAATGATAATAAAGCACTTCGAGGAGAGAAAGGAACACCCTTGAAAGCATAGTATGAAGTAGTGCAGGAAGAAATTGTTGAAGATGACAACTTTTCAAAAAAAAAGAACAAGTTATTGAAAACAATACATGTGCAATGTGCAACTTTGTTTTTCCTTAAATTCTAAATTTTTGGAGGTTTAATGCAAATAACATAATGGCATAATTCTATGTATTGTAGCTCCTCTATTTTTTTCATTGTTGGAAATTCAATGATGTGGAATTAGGTACATGGTTGAAGACATGCGATTGAATAGCATATAACCAATCCATAAAGTACTAATATGAAGGACATAATAAATACTTGCTTTGAAACAATTGAAGTATTTACAACTACTATTCTTTTTGAGATGGACCCTCAAAATGATGTGGCTTATGTTCTTTTGTCAAACATCTATAAAGAAGGGGGACAGGTGGGACAAGGTTTCACATGGTAAAGCAAATCGAGTAAAATGCCCAAAAAGCAAATATGTCACCTGCCTATGTCGTAGAGAGCCAAGCTGTATACGTCCTGCATCTGAATATATGCCCAATTCCTTTCCTTTATTATGGATGTATTGAAATCAAAGACTATGCATCAATAAATATGTAGAAATGTGAATAATAAAATAACAGTTTACAAAGATAGAGATAAATAAAATATACGAAATACCAAACATGCAAGAGAGGAACACCACATTTACGTGGTAAAACTCTAGCTGAGTGCTTAGGAAAACATCTACAGCAAGATGAAAAGATTACATGCGAACTCGTTATGGGAAACTTTAGATCTCCACAATAATATATACACCTAATTGAAGTATAGTTTGGATTCCTCCTAGAAATAGAATGGAAAAACACTATTAGGATTTTCCTTCATAAATAATAGAATTCAGTTGAATTCGTCTTTCTAGAAACAAGGGATTGATTCCTTAATTTTTGCTTTAGGGTCTCCGCCCCCAAACTCCCGCCAGGTGGGTTCCATAACATGTCGCTGCCCCCCTGGACCTCCCTGCGACAAGAGTGGGGGGCAAGCCCCTCAAATCCCCCCTTTAATAAGTGAGGTACAAACCGCGCTGCAAAGGGATCCAAAATTTATCTTTGTTGACACATATCTAACAGTGGACATAATGAGACAACCTTGATCTCAAATGGGAATTCTGACCTGTTAACCAAATGTTTGGAGGAGATATATACAATTAAAGCTAATTGTACATAAAAATGTAAAGACAAATTTTACACTGCGTCTGAAGAATTTCAGAGGAGTAGAACTGTAGAACACAGATATCTGCAAGAATAAGTGTTCCCATGGAAACTTTCACCCGCCACAAAATCTTCAATCAAATGATCCATGAAAGTTTCATATACATCCTCCTACAAATATGCAATCAGTTGTGGGGTAATTACCTGAACTAATGCAATGCAAATGCAAATACAACAAAAAGGGTTTCCAAATATAAATATAAAGTGCTAACCCAGTTCCCTGAATTAAAACGAAAAGGCACGAGTTAGAGAGTTTTATACAAAATAATAGTAGAAGTAAATCTCTGGCTATTCCAAACATTTAGAGCAGAGTTTAAAATGGAATGGAAATGCATTTTAGAGATCAACAGAAAGTAATTGATAAAATAATCTCAGATAATAGACATTTGAATAGATAGCAGGTGAATTTAAACAATGACGGTTTGTGGATCCATTCCATGACAGTAATCTTGTAGTCCATTTCAAGTTCATAGTTAGAATGGCCTACTCACATATAATTAAAATAAGAACAGAACTTCCATGATTAGTGACTAAACAATGATCCCAACGGAGCCACATCAAAATAGATAAACAAGTAAAGAATAAAGCAGAAAAAAATGTCCCCATAAATTTTGAAGTGATCCTGCAGTATATATTTGAGTGCAATAAATTTTGAAGTCTTGCCGAGTGTAAATTACTCCATCCTGAAAAAATAAAATAATGTTGAGAGAAGTGCTTGGAATATGTGGGAATGCAAACTCTTGAGAGTTTCTATTACACATTAATTTATGCTAGTATTCCCACACAGACAAAGGCAGCATACATCAAACAACTCACGCAACGTTAGATGTCACAAACTTTAGGACTTCAATTTTTTTTTTTGTGTTGAAAAACACATCATAGGTGCCCAAGGGGATTTGAACCAGTGACCTACACGTTATAAGCGCAACATCCCACCAATCCACCTACCACCACCACATATTCTCATCTGATTTCAAACATATTTGTTCAAAAAACAAAAAAAAAACATTGATGTGACTGCTGACGCGCGGGTCCTTCCAATGCATGCCCATGCATGTGTATGGTAGTTTTTTATGGGTGGATCCGAGGCCATAGGTGCATTCTTTGGAAATATTAGCTTCCAGCCAAAGGCAAACCATGTGTGTATATTTTCAAAGATATTGTTGCCTCCATTTCTGCCAAGAATAAAAGGGTGTATCCACTAATCAAATATCAAATAAATATTTATTATAATATTCATATAAAATATGTATTTTTTGAAAATATGAGAAAAATCTAGACACAAAAATAATGTCTTGTAATTGGTTGAGAAAAAGTTTTTAATTTGGGCAAGATAATAACTTTACATCAATCTAATGCAAAATAACTAAAAATCAATTCCAAAACATATATGATATATTGGTTTATTCCAAAAAAAAAATGTGATTTAAAAAAAGGAACAAGGACACCTAGATCACATGGTCTACTATGCAATATGCACATAAATGACACAAGTTCTTAAGCCTTCAATCTTCACCGAAGGGAGCTATTTCTTCCCGCCTTTTTCATACAACATTTGAGCCGCATATATAAGCATCCACAGTCTTCATTTGCCCCTTCAATATCATACATCAAGCCATTTCTTAAACCACAAAACATGGAGCATATACCTACTACATGCCAAATGGAACAATCTCGATTTATAAAGAACACCATCCACCCAATATCCCCTTTGCATGACAGACATGGCTATTCAACAAGGTTTTGCTTTGTTTTTAATCTTGCTTAAGTTGGACCTTCACCTTCTTTCCACTTAATTAGAATCCAATCATTGGCATACTGTACAACTCTAGGGTAGTCATAACTCACCAAGCTTGTACATTCATTTATTTATTTGGTGGGAAACCAACAAATTTACATGGATATTGACATATTTGCCCAATGTTAGAATGGAGATTACATTTAGCTAAGGTACACTTTTTGAGCAAGCGAATATTTATTTTGAAGCCTTCCTTTGGCTAAGCAGTGACGACTAGGGGCATCCACTTTGTCAAAGTCACCCGAGGAATGATTCCAACCCTATTTGTTTTAACTCTTTGTGTTAGGTATCTAGAAAGATTTGTACCCTGGTGTATGGCTTAAGAAGCCACCATTCTCACCATAAGACTACAAAACTTTTCAATGCTTGCAATTTTTTTGAGTTTTTTTTTTTTTAAATGTGTTTTTGTGTGTTGAAACATAGGGAACTTCTACGCATCCCCAATATGACCTGGAGACTTCTATACATCCTCTCGCCATAACATATCCCTTGTCACCCACTACTAGAAAACCGGTATCCCCGGAAATATTCCCTAAAATAAATAAATGAAAATGTCAAAGGGTCATTTTCTACCCGTCCCCACATTCCCGAAACATCCTAATAGGGGACATCTTTAAAAAGAAAGGAACATCTCTCCCGGCTACACTAATAATATAATTATAGTCACCCTATTTTTGTATTTATTAATTATTAGTTACACTATATGCTTATTGGGCCATGTCTTCTATGTTTGCTCAAAAAAAATTTCCCTTTTTCTTTTGTCCAACTCATTTTCTGCTTTTAGACATGTTACTGGAAGCGTAATAACACCATTCTAATCTACCAGAAAAGTGCCACTACAATTCTTCCAGCACCATATTTGGGTATCTACAAAATATTATAGGAACTAAATAATGTTGAAACTGTATAATTAATATTTAAGAAAAACATCAGTGTAAGACAATTTCATTCCTAGATCAATACTAAATAGATGTCCACCAAAACAAAAGACGAACACATGCTAAAAGAAATCTAACGTGTCAAGTAAATTACTGCAGACTACAGACATGGATTTCAAATACCGTTTACAGGCATTATTGAGGTCCATGCATGTGAAATATTATTAACAGTCATGAATTTGAATACAAACCCATAAAGAAGCCAAGCCAGGGGCTTTTGAAAAAAAACTTCCCCTCCCTCTATAACAAACTTATGGAAATCATTTTAAACTAGAAACTCTGTACAAACTTGTCATATAATACCTCTTATACTGTAGTAGATAGCATTACTTTCTTGCATGATTAAACACTCCATATACTGTATTGGGGATCTCTAGATAGCTCTTTGGGAGCCTTACTTTCCTTCACACAGACATGATCAAACTCGTCGACAGACATCTCCTTCACACATGACTTCTGCCGGCTGGGTCCCATTTTCTATAGCCTCATTTCCTGTCTGTTGTTCCTCATTTGTGTCACAGTCTTCATCATTTTCTGGCTGTTTTTCCTCATTTATGTCAGAGTCTTCGTCCCTCAAAGCACAATCTGGATGAAGATCAAAATCGCAATCTTGGCAGTAATAGGACCACCCACTTTCTTCTTCATCGCATGCGGCATGCATCACAGTTGTAGGCTTGTCTCTTAGTCAAACTCAGAGAATGTTCGTGCAACCTGTGCTTTACTTCCGTTGGCCATTTGAAATATCCGTTGTCGGATATTACTTAAAAATGCACAAAACATATAAAAATTGCAGCAAAGTAAAATAGTGATTTATGCAGATTTTTACAGTAAGGACAACAAACTAAATAAAATCAATATCTCCCAAAATATCCACTCGAATTACTAGGAAATTTAAAGAGAGCTTGATATTATTATAGATGACATAATAAAACTGTTTTTGGAATTTTACACAAATTAAACTGCTGCCAGAAAATTACAGAATGCCCTAGGCGGATGAAAAACTTCAGAGGTTCGTAACCCTTTAAATACAAGAGCAAAAATAAGGGTCTTTGGAAATAACATTAACAGATATAGGCAATAATATTTCCACCTTCAAATATGAAAATGGCCGACTGGAAAACCCCCAAATAAAGGCTGCAAGTCGCTTCGCTTGGACAGGGGTTGAAAAATGATGGAGGCGCCTTCAAAGTGATGTTAAGCCCAGCCCAAATGGCTTCCGTAAGTCTGATCTGGAACCCCTCCGATTATCTTCCCCAAATGCCCCCAAAATTCCTCAAACCCTTCCTCTAAACCCTCTAGTATTATCTCTGTAGCACAACCCTGAAAAACGGCTCCAAAAAATGACAGACTAGGGTAGATCTCTCACTACCGAAGAATGCCCTACTAGCTAGGGACGGGTCTCTCACCACTAAAGTTAGGGCCCCTGTGGGATTTGACTCTACGAGTCATAGATGCGCAACAACAGCTGCACGTGAAGGAGGCTAAAATGTATGCGTCAAAAGTGTCTTTTCTTTCTCCCCTGGCTCCTTATATACTTCTCTTCAGAAAACGAGCCCCCATAACCCTAGGCGCATTTCATTCCATGGAGGGGCCAATAAAATAAGAGTGACTATAGTTACTTTTTCCATTTTGAGTCACCATGGTCCAAAAGTGACCCCCAAATACAAAACTTGGATATTAAAACCACGAGGCCCCTTCCCAAAAGCTCCCAGCGTCCACAGCCCCCTGGGTCTGACCACGGTTTGGACTCGACTTGGCCCTTGGGCCATTTGGCGTAGGAAAATGGGACATTACAGTCCTCCCTTCCCAAATTTTGCTTGTCCTCAAGCAAATGCAAATTAGGATGTTGCAAAATCTGCTCTCCCTCCCAAGTAGCATCCTCAAGTGGCAGTCCCTTCCATCACACCAAATACTTGGTGATTACTCTGCTCCTGAGCCCCCTCTATCTCTTTTCAATAATGGATTCTAGTTCCAGCACCAACTTCCCTTCCTCATCTAGTGGCGGGAACTCTGTAGATGGTACAATATGCGGTCTAAGTGCCTTCTTAAGGCATGAAACATGGAAGATATTATGTATCTTACTGTGCTCCGGTAGCTCTAGCTCATATGCCACTGCCCCAACTCAACGAACTACTTGGTACAGACCATAAAATCATGGTTTCAGTTTCTCTACACCCTTCTGCTTCAGTGAGGACTGCCTATATGGCTATAAATGTAGGAACACTAAATCCCCAACCTCAAAAGACCTCTATGTCCTGTGCCGATCTGCATATACCTTTTGTTGATTCTATGCCTTCTGAAGATTCTCTCTGAGAGCCTTCAAAATATCCTGGTTCTCCTGTAACCAATCTTGAGCTTTGGGAGCTCGGCTATGTGGTAATACCGAATCTACAAATGTCTTGGCATCATACACATACAAGGCTCGGAAAGGGGTCATACCTATGCTCATCTGGTAGGTGGTATTGTAACAGTACTCGTCCATGTGTAACCATTTAATCCATGCCCGCTGGTGTCCTGTTACATAACTCTGCAAGTAGCCTTCAATCCACTTATTGACTATCTTCGGTTGCCCATTTGTCTGTGGGTGGTAGCTAGTGTTAGGAGTCAACTCTATACATGTTAGTTTGAAGATATCCTACCAAAAGTTGCTCATGAAGATCTTGTCCCTATCACTGACAATGTTTTTTAGGAAACCCATGTAGCCTAAAAATACCGGTATAGAAGATCTAGGCCACATCCACTACCTCATGCCCCTTGGGTAGGGAAAAGAAATGAGCATACTTAGTTAACTGATCAACTACAACATAAATGCAGCTATGCCCATGCACCAAGGGAAGTCCAGTGATAAAGTCCATAAATATGCTTTCCCATTTCTGTTCGAGAATGGGGAAAGGCTGAAGTAATCTTACTGGGAAAGAATGCTTGGATTTGGTTTACTGGCAAACCATACACTCTCTGACATAATTAAGGACATCGTCCTTCATCCCCTTCCATGCAAATCTTTCCCTGATAAACCTGTATGTTTTGAAATACCTAGGATGTCCAGCTAGTGGTGTATCATGTACTGCACGAAGGATCTTCTCTTTCATTTTGGATCCTGGTACAAGGAAAATCCTATCCTTGTAAAATTGAGATCATCCACTACTTTTGTATCGGTAGTCCTGTATAATACCATCCATGATCTCATAGGCAAACTGGTTTTTGGAGTACTCAACAAGTATATGAGCCTTCTAATCCGCTAAAATACCAGACATAGAACTAAGCATAACAGTGAGGTAAGGCCTCCTAGATAAAGTGTCAGCATCAATATTATTCTTACCTCTAGTGTACTCTATGTCGAAGTCATATGTTTGCATCTTGTTCACCCATCTTGTTGGTGATCGTTGAGCTCTTTCTATCCCAAGAAGAACCTCAAACTGTTGTGATCCATATGAACCACAAATTTGTTGCCCACAAGGTACTGTTTGAATTTAGCCAAGGCATTCATGATGGCCAACATCTCCTTGTCATAAATTGAATACCCTTTCTCTACGGGTTTCAATTTTCTAACTCTCATAGGCGATCAGATGCCTATCTTGCATGAGAACTGCCCCAACACCATCTCCTAATGCAACACACTCTAGAATGAATGGGTGGGAGAAGTCTGGTAATGCGAGGACGGGATACGAACTCATCACCTTCTTGAGGTGATCAAAAACCTGTTGTGTTGCGTCTGACCAAGTAAAAGCCCCCTTCTTGGTCAAATCGGTCAATGGAGCAGTCAACCGAGAGAAATTCTTCATGAACCTCCGGTAGTATGTGCAAAACCCCATGAATCCTCTCAATTGTGTCAATGTCCTAGGTGGCGTCCAATCCAGGATTGCCCTTATCTTCCCTCTATTCACCTTCACTATACCCCCACCAATTACATATCCCAAGTAAAGAAGTTCGGTCATGCCGAACTCGCACTTAGAGGCTTTCGTATATAACGAATTAGCTTCTAATATCCCCAATATCTCACCCAGGTGCCTGATATGGTCCTCCCAAGTCCTGCTGTAGATTAAAATATCATCAAAGAAAACCAATACAAACTTCTGCAAGTGGCGGTTGAACACATGATTCATGCAAGACTGGAATGTAGCTAGAGCATTAGACAATCCAAAAGGCATCACCAAGAACTCAAAGTGACCGTAATGGCATTTGAATGTTGTCTTATGCACATCCTGCTCCCTGACTTTGATCTGATTATATCCAGAACGCAAATCTATTTTCGAAAAAATAGATTGCACCATGTAGCTCGTCCAACAACTCATCAGTGCGTGGTACGAGATACTGTGTTCTTTATTGTATTCTTATTCAAGGCACGGTAGTCCATACACATCCACAGGGTCTCATCCTTCTTCTTCACCAATACCACCGAAAGTAGCAAAAGGGCTGGAACTCGGTCTAATATGCCCCATATAATTGAGCTCTTGTATAGTCTTCTCGATCTCATCCTTAAACCGTTTGGGGGTGACGATAAGGAGAAGTGATCACCGATCTAGCATCCTCAAGCTCAATCACATGCTCAAATCCCCTATCTGGAGGTATGCCTGGAGGTATGTCACCAAACACTGCACTATGTCTGTCCCAATAGGCCTTGTATATCCACATGGTACTCCTGTTGTCCATCCTTTGATTTCTTGGTCGAAACCAAACAATGTACTGCCCAATCCACCCCGTCGTGCCTATAGATCCTCTCAATCCTCTTGGCTATAACAACTTGGGGTGCCCCTGAAGACAAGCCCCTCAAGATCACATTCCTCCCTTCGAACTTAAACTTTAGCTCCATCGTCTGGAAGTTAGTCTGAAACTCACCAAGGGAATGGAGCCAATGTACCCCAAGCACTATGTCGGTCTCTCCAATACCAACAATATAGAAATCATTGGTAACAGTATAGTTACCCATCGTGATGCTCAATTGGGGAACCCGTCGTGTGTATCTCATAGAATCTCCATTGGCTACAACCACGTTAAAGCCCTCAAATTCCTCTGTCTGTAACCCTCGCCTCTCAACCAATGAGGCATCAATAAATTTGTGGGTTGCTTCCACTATCAATGAGTACCACTACTCGCTGTCCCTTCAAAACTCCCCTAACTCTGAATGCCTTGTACCTTGGGGTACTAGACAAGGTGGCGATAGTCTCATGGGGGAAAGTCTCGCTATCCTACTCAACCCCCGTACTATCTAATGCCTCATCATCATCATCCTCTAATCCATGTGTGTCCAACTCCTAGTCACCATCACTCTCCTCGAAGACCTCTATGAATTGGGCCCTCCCTCTACCCTTGCAATCGTGTCCTAGAACCCAAGGTGTGCGGCAATCGAAACATAGTTTCTTTCCTCTCAATTCCTCCTTGTCCTCTCTAGATCAAATGGTCTCCAAGTTGTATCTTTCCTAGGTGGAGGTACCTTCGGCTGCAAACTCTCGGTTCTAGAAGGGAAACCCTTAGGCTGCACTCGAGGTGGAAATCTCGTCTTGAGTGGATAACTCCAAGTCACACTCTCTCATAATAGCCTCATGCAATGAAGAAGACTCAAATGCCCTCACAAATCCAGCAAGAGCATCTGTCAAACCTGTTGTGAATAGGGAAATCAACCTCATCTCTGTAACATCAGGTACCATGACCGATAGTCTTTGAAAATCGGTGATATACTGATCCACGGAATCGGTCTGCCTCAAATGAGTCAACTCTCTAAAATATATGTCAGGGTCCCTCTTATCAAATCTGCTCACTAGCCTCTTTGTGAACTTTGCATAAGTCGTGATGTATATGTGTCCCTGTGTAATCAGCCCATGATGCCACCAATCATGAGCATCTCTCTCTAGATGTAAGATTGCAAACTTAATTGCATCTTCCTCACATATAGGATTCAAGTCGAAGTATGTCTTCAACTTTTGCACCCAAGACTGTGAAGTACACTTCTTAGAACCGTCGAAATGTGGAACATAAATATGTCCCAACCTTCTTTGCATCTCTGGTACGTGTGCCTGGTAATCTCTCTTAGACCTGCTGCCAATCTTCATTTTGCAATATTCCTGGAATGACATGTTGTCACGAAATTCATCACTTAAGGTCTGGTACCTTTCCCAACAAGACTCCTCATCTACAATATCCCCTGGCTATCATACCTATGAAACTTCCAGATCTTTCAAGAAAGAAGGTTTGTGAAACCCCAGAGACCTGGTAGAAGAATGGGGGGACCACTGTCCTAAATGTCCACCCTCACCTCTTTGACTATATTGTCCCCTATTACTATTTTCTCCTCTTTCTGCATGAGTATCAAACCTGTTCTGTGTTAATATCTCAATGAACTGGCTCAAATAGAGATTGGTAGTCTCCTACTGCTTTACCATGTTGGTGAACAACTGTTTCATCAGATCTACCCCTATAACCTCACTGTCTCTGTCCCCCATCTTTCAATTCCAATAGGCTAGAGAAACAACTACTCTGATAACACTGAAATATCCCTTGTGGGATATTATTTAAAAATGCACAAAACATATGAAAGTTGCAGTAAAGTAAAATAGTGATTTATGCAGATTTTTACAGCAAGGAGAACAAACTAAATAAAATCAATATCTCCCAAAATATCCACTCGAATTACTTGGAAATTTAAAGAGAGCTTGATATTATTATAGAGGACATAATAAAACTGCTTTCAGAATTTTACACAATTTAATCTACTACCAGAAAATTACAAAATGCCCTAGGCGGCTGGAAAACTTCAGAGGTTCGTAACCCTCTAAATACAAGAGCAAAATTAAGGGTCTTTGGAAATAACATTAACAGATATAGGCAATAATATTTCCACCTTCAGATCTGAAAATGGCCGACTGGAAAACCCCCAAATAAAGGCTGCAAGTTTCCTCGCTTGGACAGGGGTCGGAAAATGATGGAGGCGCCTTCAAAGTGATGCTAAGCCCAGCCCAAATGGCTTCCGTAAGTATGATTTGGAACCCCTCTGATTATCTTCCCCAAATGCCCCCAAAATTCCTCAAACCCTTCCTTTGAACCCTCTGGTAATATCTCTGTAGCACAACCCTGAAAAACGGCTCCAAAAATGATAGACTATGGTAGATCTCTCACTAACGAAGAATGCCTTGCTAGCTAGGGACGAGTCTCTCACCACCGAAGCTAGGGTCCCTGTGGGATTTGACTCCACAAGTTGTAGATGCGCAACAACAGCTGCACGTGAAGGAGGCTAAAATGTATGCGTCAAAAGTGCCTTTTCTTTCTCCCCTAGCTCCTTATATACTTCTCCTCGAAAAATGAGCCCTTATAACCCTAGGCGCATTTCATTCCATGGAGGGGCCAATAAAATAAGAGTGACTATAGTTACTTTTTCCTTTTTGAGTCGTCATAGTCCAAAAGTGACCCCCAAATGCAAAATTTGGATATTAAAACCATGGGGCCCCTTTCCAAAAGGTCCCAGTGTCCATAGTCCCCTGAGTCTGACTACGGTTTGGACTCGACTTGGCCCTTGGGCCATTTGGTGTAGGAAAAGGGGACATTAAAGAAAGGGGACATTACACCATTTCTCTGTTTCCAACTCGATAAGCCGAGAATAAGTAAAAGGATACGCCTTGACCCCATGGACAGAAACAATGTCTTTGGCATCTGTTGTCACAGTTTTCCCATCAGGGCCAATTATGACCACAGATGGAATTTCTTCGACATGGAAGTAGCTGCTTAGATCCTCCTCAACCTTGTCTTTAAACGGAAGGGCTAGCCATGGCATGCTTGCATGATATTCTTCAAATGCCTTTGGGTCTCTGTCACGAGAAAGGAAAACAATCTCAAAGGATTCTCCTTTTTGTTTGAGCTTATTGTATACTTCTGCAAGCTTTGGGGTGAATCCACGGCAAGGGAGGCACCAATGAGCAGAAAAATATAAGCCAACTGTCTTTCCTGTGAGCTCAGAAACTGGAACCTGAAGTAGACTGATGATATTTGGCATCTCTTTTTTGGGTTTAAGTTCTTTACACTGGTTTAGCAGATAAGGATACATGCAAATGAAATTACAGGAAAATATCTAAAACGATATGGCAATTGAGGGCTGAATGGTTCACGATTACCTTCTCACCACTATGTGTAATAACAAAATTCTGCTCATCAGAGACTAACAGAGATTCCAAGGTATGTGCAGCACGTCTTGCTTCCTCTTGGGCTTTAATCTCATCCAATTTTTCTTTAGTAAATGGATAAACTTGAACACCATGTTCCATGACTATCTCCACACTTATGTTTGTAATGTTTTCCCATCTGGTCCAAGCACAATCAAGGTTGGGATGCCTTCAATTTCAAAGTATCGTGACACAGTTTTCGCCACTCAGTCTCTGTAAGACACAGCAAGCCATGGCATGCTTCCAAAATATTCTTGTAAGGACTCTTCATCTCCGTCACTGGAAATAAAAACGATCTCCAAGTCCTCCCTTGATTCTTCAGATCACTGTAAAATTTGATTAGCTGTGGAGTGAATCCTTTACAAGGAGGGCACCAGTGAGCTGAGAAATAGAGACGAACAGTCTTGCCCACCAGCTCCGACACAAGCACCTATTCAAAGGGTTTGTATATGATACACTCATGAATCATTGAAAAACAGAGCAAACCTCAATATGGTATTAAATTATTAATGATACAAAGCTATTATAGCAAAAACAGAAGCCTGAACTCAGTCTGATAAAGGAAATTCACTCACATTTCTGCCTCCACTGGTAATGAAAAAATCTCTGTCAGCAGACATAAAAAGAGAATTCAAGGGCTGGGAAAGCCTATTAGCGTCCTCCTCGGCTCTAAGCTCAACGAGTCTCTCTTTGCTAAATGGGTATGCCTCAGCACCATAAGCTTTAATGAGGTCTACGCCATCAGCAGTAATTGTTTTGCACTTCTGATCCAAAAGGATAAGCGCGGGAATGCTCTCGACATCAAAGAGCTGATCAAGTTTCTCTTTGGCCTTCGTATCTGAGAATGGCAACGCAAGCCATGGCATGGTCTTGTGATATTCTTCAAATGATTCATCATCTTCATTTTCTGACACGAAGATGACCTCGAAGCCCCCTTTCTCCAATAATGCCAGGGGTGAATGCCCTACATGGAGAAGACCAGTGTGCAGAATAATACACACCCAATATTTTCCCTTCCAATTCCTCCACTTTTACCTGGATAATTTCAAACAAACTAATTATTTTTAAATGATCAAGACTAAACCCCCCACCCAGCCCCCCCAAATAAAGTCAATCAGAGTAAAATTAATCTAAATGAACATAATCATAATATGGTACACCATACTAGCATATTCTAGCATAAGGCTGGATACCCAATAGCAAATCTAATCCAAAAAAACAGAATGGTGTGAACCCAATAGTAAATTTAATCTAAAAGAACAGAATCGTGCTACCCAGTAGTAGATCTAGAAAATAACAGAATTAAACACAACATAAATTTAATCAAAAATAACAGAATTAGACTCAATAGGAAATGTGATCTTAAAAAACCCAATAGTAAATTTTATCTAAAATAACATAATAGTGTATACCCAGTAGGAAATTAAATTAAAAAGACATCATTTTGAATACCCACATGTATACAAGAGATTAATGATTTTCACCTTCACAAAATCATAAATATTACAAAAAAAACAAAAAACGAGGAAGTTGTGAATAAGACCAGAGTAAAACACAAAACCCAAATGGTAAAAGAATACCTGATATCCATTGTTTCAGAGAAGAGAACTCAGGGTCTGTTGGGTTTCAGGCTTGGCTATTTTATGCTTTTGAGTTTGTCGCTACCTATCAGTCATGCTGTAAACAAAGTATTATCCTTCCTCTTATAGGAGTCTGGATGGAAGGTTCCACTCCCTGCACGAGACGATGGACAGTTCGTGCTTGCATTGGTAAAACATATAAGTCAGGAGATGCGCCATAATAAAGAATGAGGTCGGGATTGTGCCCCGGTGAATTTGACGGAATGAATGTCCCTCAATCCTTGACCGCTTATCCTAAGAAGTCTGCTGACTTCACCGTATATGGCGGTCTAAAGACATTTGTCAGATTTCAAAAAAAAAGAAAAGAAAAAAGAGCAGCTCACAGGTTTTTCAATTACTTATTTTTTAAGGATTTAGCACTCGGTTGATAACTTGATACAGCAGGTACTAACAATAGGCAAGCTCATTTGTCAGACTCGTCAAGGCCGAATCTCACCCATTCAATGCATTTAAGTATATCTATTTTTGTTTACAACACGCAACCATAACCAAGAGCATTATTTAATGTAGGATTATGGTAAGCATAAATTATTTAATGTTCAGTATGGCAGTGGAACTAACACGCATTCATTGTGCCCTTTGTGGATAATTTTCTACATTTGTGGCTAGCATAATGCACCTGCTACGCCATTGCCTGATGTTTTTCAAAGATGGTGTTAGACTCAATGCTGGATTTTGCAAGGCGTCAAAATACAGCCATTATTAATATATGACTGTTACGATTGACACGTGAAAATATAATTTAAACATCAATATGACATGTTTGCTCAAATTTAACCATCACACACATGCGCGCGCACATACACACACACATATACATACTGAATTAGATATAATTAAGAAAATTTGATACAATTAATATCAACACAATTAGAAACCTACGAATAAAAATTAAAAAAAATCTTAATATATTATTAATAAAATATAAACATCTTAATATCTCACTGGTAAAATAAAAACATCTATTAATTTTGATTTGTAATTAATTTAATTTAATTTAGTTTTGTATGATTTTTCTTTGTTTGATTTCCTACAATTATTGGATTTGAGATTTTGTAAGAAAGGTGAAACTTAAAGTCTGAACTTAGATGTCCAAAAGTTGGAACTTCGGAACTCATTTTGTATAGAATTTGTAAGCTTATACTAATGAATCATTTTTTTCAATTTTATAATATTTTTTAATTTTTTAATTGTAAATTAAAATAGTGGTTTAATAATCTCACAAATTTTAATGGTGTTTCTAGATCTTTTATTTGATTAGTGGAAATCCAATTAATTAGTGTACAATTGATCTTTATGAAAATAGTTATATTTCTCATAAACTACGAAATTGATTAATGTATCATTTTTTTTGTTGGTTTATAATTGTATAACAAAGACCCAACAATTTATAAAGATTAAGTTCATTAAATTCATTTAGATTCCATCAATTAGAGAATCCCACATAGATTTGTAATTATAATGCAATTTAGAAAATATAAAAAATGGAATTTGCATACAAAAAAAATCTGCCTTAAAAATTTATTTTAAAAAAATTGTTTAATAAATACCAACATTGGTTGCAACTTAATACTTTATTATCAATTAGCCACCTATTTTCTATATCCATGTTGTTCTCTATACAAGGAGAATGGAGTAAGAATGATTAAATAGACATTTTTTCGGTTAATAATAGGATGTATAATTGATGTTCATGAAGTTGTAAGGATTGATATTTGGGTATGGATCATCAGTAGGAGGTCAAAAATTTATAAAACAAGTTATTTATCTCCAATATCTCAAATGTATAATTTAAACTAATCTATGTTTTTGTTAATAATTAATATACAATTTTTTATGTGCATATTAAAATTTGAATGTAAAATGACATTTACATAAATTTTTGGACCCTCGCCTTATTTTTTTGTGACATGTAATCTTGAACGTCAAAATCCAACACTATTAGTTTAGAGTTGGGAGTCGGTTACATCTCGAGGACAAGTATGGTATTTTCTTTTGTTCTGTCTTAAAAGATATCGCTTTTATCTTAATCTCTGCTTATTTCGAATATTTTATACCAAAGTGTGATCTATTTTTCAGCTACCATATTTGTAAAGGGTTTGGAGATAATATAGCATGAGATTGAGTTGAAAGGTAAAGCATGGAGAGAACATAATATAAGTTTGTTGTCACATACAAATTACATTCGAACCTGTAATAGATGTTGGCGACATCGACATGGAAAAGGGTTAGATGTTAACAACATCTGAAAAAAAATCCCCTTCTATTATGATTTGATGGTTTCCTTTAATTAGTTAAAATTTTAATCCCAAGCGATGGCCATGATATTATTTATAGTCTTATTTAAGATTTTATTATGTGTTTTTTGTATTATGAATAAGTCTCTCAATGTTAACACGTCACTGAAATTAGTGGACACCAAAAATCTTTATCAATTTGTAATAAAAGGTCATCTTTTCCCTTTTTACGCTACCTTGCCTTTTTACAATTTCTCGTGGATCTATCTAAGGCCCTACAGTTGTCTTGTGAGGTGGCAATTTGCATCATGTTGTTCCCCTCATAAGGGTTATATTATCCCAAATTAACCCCCTGGGTTAATTCAAATAACTTACTTTCAAATGGGCTTAGCTATTTAAGCAAGGAGAATGTCGATCAAATGGCAATTCATTTCAATGCCAAGTATCAACAGGCACACATGTCATAATCTTGGGGCTCCTCATTACTTTTGGACTCCACAGGATATGAGCTTCGGGTCCATTGGGAAAGTTGACTCGGTTGAGTTGGTGTTTCCTTACAAGTGTGGCGAGCTGGCTGATAAAGTGAGCTTGGCAAGTTGCAGCAAGTTGGGCAAGTGAGGCGAGTTGCACAAGCGCGGAGTCTCAGGGATCTTCCAGTAGCATCAAATGATGCTACCGACCCGTAACATTAAATGATGCTACCGGTCAGTAGCATGTATGGATTCCACCAGCCGGTAGCATGTACGGATGTTACCGGCCGATAACATGTTTGGGTGCTACTGGCCAGTAGCAAGGACAAATGACGTGCATGTCAACTCGGCAGCGGAGCAGGATGATGAGTTGGTGAGTGGTGTCGACGCTACAGATGGTAGCATGGAACTGTGCAACCGATCGATAGCAGAACCAACGAACGAACATGCAGTCGGCCCAACTGTCAAACCAAGAGCGTTACAGATGCAATCGATCAATAACAAAGAATGATGTTATCGACTAAAAATTTATAAATGATGCTACGGGTAAGTGGCATGTATGGATGCCACCGGTTAGTAGCATAAATGGATGCCACTGAATGATAGCATGTATGGATGTTACCGATCGATAACATGTTTGGGTGCTACTGGCTGGTAGCAAGGACAAATGACGCGCATGTCGACTTAAATTAGAGTAGGATGGTGAGTTTTTGAGTGGTGTCAGCGGTATAGATGGTAGCATGGAACAATGCGACCGGTTGATAGTAGAACGAAGGAACGACCATGCAGCCGGCCCAACCAATGAACCAAGAGCGGTACGGATGCAACCAATCAGTAACAAGGAATGATGCTACCAGATAACAATTTATAAATGATGCTACCTGTCGATGGAACAAAAATACGCTACTGTTCGACTCCTCAGGCATTAATGGACATTGTACAAAGTAGCTCAACCACCTGTCTAGAAATTAATGCATGGTAGGTGAGAGCCCAGCTTCTATATGCATGTAAAACTTGCTCATTTGAAGGGGTTGAGTTTTCTTTCTCTTTGTTGTAATGACACCATGTCAAAATGATGGTTGACTTCCCACAAGTTCCATACCTCAAATCTGGTCGCTCCATTGTATTCTTGCCTTCTATCATGGATGTAATAGAATTGTGCATATTTTAAGCAATAGAATCTATTTTGTGGCACATTTTATTTTCCCTAGCTCGTTTTATTTGGAGTATTTCCTTTCTGTTCTTTTTGGCATGTTATGTATCTCTTGATTGCAGGTTCCATTTTTGATGTGTTGTCAATGTGTGGGCGAGTAGAGAATGCATATTTCTTGATCTGTGGCATGTTTTTTGGCCCGCTCAACCATGTTTTCTCCCTTTCCTTCCCCTCATGGAAAGAGCTCACCCCTTTTTCTAGTGTTATTAGTGCCCCCTTTTAGCTTGGGATTTCCCTTTCATGCGTCTTTCTAACCCTCTCTCCTTCTAACCCTAGTCCCTTGGAATGCATTGAGTAGGATTAGTTAGTTGCATTTCCTTCTTTAGGTGTAATTTTAGCATTAGGAATAGGTAGAGGAACCAACCTTCTTTGGAGGTCCATCTCAAGTAGCAAGTCCCACAACTTGAGGGATGGTCCCATGTGTTAACCAAAAGTAGGGATTTGTATCCAAAAATCCTAGGGTGTTACTTATTTGTGATAACAAATTCCACTTGGTGTTAAAATTTGTCGCATTTTGGTTTGTTGTAGGGAAGAATATACATATCTATGTAACACTTTTCTAAAATAATATTTATGTTAACTCTTGGGCTATTGAATATGTATGCACGTTTTTCCTTAAAAATTGGTAAATTTTGTAAACATGCAAGTTTGGTAGATACGAGTTTGCATATTAGATCAATTTGTGTTTGTGTGTGTGTAGATTAGTTAAAGTTCTAACTATCACCTTCAAATAACAAGAAAAAGGAACATGGGAATTGAAGCAAAGAAAAATGGCATAAAATGTTAAGACCCTTTGTCTTACCTTTCTCCTTTCATTAGTAATGTAATATATATTGTGTAACATCCCAAATTTCTTGTAAGTTAAATTAACTATAGTTAAGTCTAAACAGGATTAGACGAGATCATCATTAGGTATAAAATTCATTTGACTCGTCAGCTTTTGCTGCGGGGCATGGCATTGCAGAAAAAATAACCCCGCAGGGCCGCACCCACCTTGATGATCCTTTCTAAAACATGATTAGGCCTTAATCATAGTTTTACGAGAATATTCGAATTATTATTATTTACAGACTTGGTGATTTTTTTCATTTGTTTGAATATTTTATATGGAACATGGGAATTTGAATAATTATTACGATAACATATTGTTGGCAATATGTGGACTTATATTATGATGATTAATTTTACCATTAAAGTTATCAATTAAAATTAATAAAAAAAAATTCATTTGTAATTTGTGAAATTATATATTTAAAACCTAAAAGGATTTGGCATGTAAATCAAAAGTTTAAAAGTATAATAATAATAATATTTTAATATTTAAAATTTGAGAGTTTTAAAAAGGGACACGCCTTCATCTGACACCAAGCATGTGGCATCACGACATGTATTGATGCATGAAACAACACTTGGAAGCCCAAAAATTCTCCATTATAGTATAGTTTCTTCATTATGATTTCTGTTTTTTTTTCTCCTTTGTTTGCTTTCATTTTTCTCTTCTGGAATACCTGCGTGAGTTTTGGAGGAAAGAAGGATTAAACTTGGTGGAGCGGAAAGAGTAAGAGGTTGCTGATTCTGAGTTTACTTCAGGCATGAATATCTTCTCCCTTCTTTGTAGCATTATTTGTAAATAATGAGGAAATATACATTCTGTTTTAAATGACAATTAAATGAATTTGTGGACAGTTTCTGATTTACTTTCTTGGAAATTAAATCTAAAAAGGAAATTGATGGATTATGTATTCTCCTAAGTTTCCTTTGTGTGGTTTTCACTAAATCTAAAAAAAAAGCAGATGGATGTTCCTAATCAATTTCTATTTTATTTAATTTTCTATTCAAATTTGATTTCTAGAAACCCAAATCAATTTCTACCTCTGGTTTTACTACAGTCAACAATAAGTTATTTGTATGAGCAAAGTGATTTCTGGGTAGTGTGAGAAATGATTTTACTAGGTATTTCATCATTTTGCCTGATATATTTACTTCCGGATTTCAATAATTTCTAAACATAAAAGAAATTAATGCTGGAATGAACCGATTTGGATATGTATAAGTTGATTTTCATGTAGGTATAGTTTTATTACCTGATTGAAAAAATATAATATTAGTGTTAACAGTCTATGTAAGATGACTTAGTTTTTCTCAAAGGATTTAGTTACTGGAAGTGTTAGAAACTTATGGTTGTTATTCTATGCAAATAGACTTCAAAATTATCAACCTGTGGTATGTGGGTCAATTTATGTTATTGATCTGTTGGTTACCTGAAAGAACATGTTAAAAAAACTTAATAGAGGTGTTTTTACACTATTTAGTTGGACTGTTCATATATATATAGAGATATATATGTATGTATGTATGTATGTATGTATGTATGTATGTTGACTGTTTTAAATAAAGTTATTGTGCATTTTATAGAGTTGTTCATTAGCTAGAGGAAATATGTCTAATTGGTATTTAGAAATGATGATTTCAAACTGTTTTGTTAAGCTGTTTGTTGATTGGAAGGTAAGAAAAATAATAGTTGAATTTGTACCATGTGAAACATGATTTGCTTGTGGTTTAATAAGAATTCGGATGTTGAATGATTATGGTTTGATTATGTTTTGATCCTTGTGATTAGAGTGAAACATAATTGTTGAAATAGAAATTGGCTGTTCTATTGGTATACATTCATAGTTGTATCTTGATGTAAAACAGGTAATAATACATTCTCCGTTGTATTACCATGCATTTGTTGATAAAATAACTTGTATATCGTTTCATATTTTATTAAATAATTGCATCAGAAATTAGAGTTAATATTCATGCCAATTCATTTTGAACTGACAACATACCACTATTCTAGTCTTGAAGGACAATTAGCCGTCTTGTTCGGGTGTGCGGAAACTTATGTCTTGTGAAGTTTAATCGTAGCATGGATCTAAACAAGATACTTGGATTTCAATTTGTAGAGGGATGATATCCCAGAATTTTGACTAAATTTATTGGGATCTTGGACCCATTGTTAATATTCAAACCTCACTATGTGAGAGTTACCATAATAGTTATATATTTCGCCTTAACGGCATATGTAATTTATGATTTTAATAAAGAGATGATTACCTTGTATGAAAGAATATCTCAATATGACTAAATGATAAATATTAGAAGTGAGAAATTTTACTTATCATAAATTGATATATTAATTCATTTGATATTTGTCAATGTATGAAGCCGATAAGTGGGCAATTATCGTAACAATCAATTGTCTTTAATTTCTAAATTAAATAAGCTATTTGGTGGCGTAGCTAATCGAAGGAATAATTAAATATACATGTTTAATATATATTTAATTCAACCTTTCGGTAAACTTGGTATTAACATGATAAGATGGTAAATCCTGTTGTATAAAGAATGGAAGAGTATCGTTGTAAAAGGTAATTTAAGGTTAAAGAAACCAAGCATCAGGAAAAGAGAAACTAAATGGGAAGATAAATGGATGAAAAGATCCATTAGGCATATTAAGGGATAAGTACATGTGAAATGCTGAAATAGATTCATATCATCGTAATTAGTGTACTTATCTCATGATGATCCTAGTTGGTCTTTGGCATATATCTCGATATAAACTCTTGCAAGATAGGTTAAATTGGAAATAAAATAAATACAAACTATAAGATCTAGATAACTGTGAAAGGGATAGTTGTGAGGTGGCGGAAGACTTAAACTCATAAGACTAGTGTGATGTCTTGAGTTTTGCTGTAACCTGCATGACGGAAAACTTTGGCCAAAGTAATGCATTGATGGCTGTATATTGTCTGATCACCTAGTCCTCCAATTAAACTAAAATTGTCAGTAACCTGATCACGGGAAGTTGAACACTAAACATGAGGTAGGCAATGGTTGGATACTAAAATACAAAGTTGGGAAACTAGCTTCATGGTAGACCGAAGGACTTTCACATAGTTCCCATGACCTTAAAAAATAATGTTGAGCCGAAATGCTAAGTAAGCATTGTCACTCGAAGTCGTGGCGAAGGGATATCGCGGAGATCTGGATACACCCTTCTCAGCCGCACATGGCTTACACAGATGTTATCAAATAGATCAAAAGAACAAATTTGATTTAAAGAATTTGATTAAATAAATCCGTATGAATGCAACTGCGTAATCTATTTTTATGTATGTTTAAAAAAAAATCCCCATTTTCCAGTTTTATTAATTTTGAGTGTTACATATTGTTGGAGCTAAAAAATGTACCATGATCTAAATAATGAAGACTCGTAATTTTGAGGCAACATGGGACTCTATCCAAGTGTGGTACTGACGATAACAAAAGAAGTGAGAGCACCAAAAGATGATGGAACTTTCCCAAATCCAAACGACACAAATGCGAATTTGCAAAAAAAGGATTATGAAGATGCACGCAATTTTAAAGGCAACAAGTAAAAGAATACAAAACACACAAGAGGGCAGGTTTTTCACACCAAACATAGAGTGTTTAAAAGAAAGGGATAAACTAAACTTGAATTGATCAATATTTTATAGTTTACATGCAGAATCAAGGCAATAAAATCTCCATTCGCGAGTTATAAAGGTTGAATACATGAAAATTTGAGTTTCACAGAGAAGAGCCTAACAATATGCTAATGAAAATGGGAGAAGAACCCCTAAAAAGTGTGTGTTGGAAGCAATTATATTTATACAATTCGTGAAATGGAGAAAGAGGAGGGATAGGAGAAACGACTGCCGATTTGGAATCTGTCCCCTAAAAACGTGATGGATAAGTATGGGTGCCATAAATTCTTATAGAGTTTTCTTCTAGTAAAAAATGATTTGATTTAAATTAGATTAAATCTATATTTTAGAGTAATTAATGTAATGTATGATATAAAAATGCTAATATAGATTAAGATGCAAACAAATAAGCATGTACAATATTGAATCCCTAAGTAATAAAGAGAGAGAGGGTGACTTAGCTAGTGACAGATATAGGTGCTAGTGTCTAGTTAGGTGCTTCGGTTATGTGCTTTTCATGCATGAGGAGCCTTGCTATTAGTTTCCTTTTGTCACTATGGATTGGCTGCTAGATTTTTGATTATACCTGTTACCTATAAAATAGATAGCTAGTTGCACATATACACAAATTACCATATGTTTTCCTTGTGCAAGTTGCACTATAAGAACGTGTTAGATCTAGAATGGTCCAAATGATGCACATGTGTGCAATAAAATATAATAGACTTATCCTCCTATGTTGTGTATGCAGAAGTGATGCAACCCTTGTCCCTTGAGTGAATGTGCTAGATGGATGCCTTTATAATGCTCTCGTGCCTTTGGATGCAAGCTAAGGTGATAGTAGATAATGCTAGTGATTGGTCCCTGATTTTGCAGAAGTAATTAATTATATATGTGATTCCCTTGTTCGAATTTTGTAATTGACAACTGTAAGTCCAACCCAAAGTGTTAAAATATTACCAAGAAGTAAAAGATACCCAAAAGAGTGAGAAAAGGGTAGAGAGGGTCAGAAGTGCTTGGGTGCTAGTGTCCTAACTGGACACTAATGTCTGATGCCATAAAAGACAAATAAGTTAAGCTCTGGAAGGGCTGTAAGATGTGTAGGACCAAAAAGAAGACAAGAGATAAACAAAAGAGGACAAAAGTAGCTGTTAACCACTATTTTTCTTGCTTAGGAATCATGTATGCATTAGTATGCTTTAGGACCTAGAGATGTACTCAAGTGCATAGATTTTATGTCTACACAGATATGGATGCCCCCAAATTAAATCCAACAACTACAACATGACCCCTTGAGTCTATTGCATGTTATCAATCTATAGAGAAGGACACCATGATTCATTAAATTTTGGTGGTTGGCTCTCTGGTTTGGAGTCTGGTGCATCTTTGATTTTTTTTGCAGCTATAATTCTTTTGATAAGATTACCATGCTTCCATTCATGCTTGATACCCATGATAAAATATCACCATGTACCATGGATTTTAAGTTTTCCTCCCTCTATCGACCCTTGTAGTTTTTTCCTATGATTTCCTTGATGTGAGAGAACACTTCGCAACACCCGTGAACGTCAAATCCTTTAATCCATGAATTTTAACCTACGACTATTTTCCTTTGTTCCGGGATTTTGTGAGAAACCTATGAAACACTACAAATTAGAAAACTAGTGGAACACTAAGTTAGTAATCTATGGCTTTTAAACTTATTTACTCAGACCTTTTGTTCCTCATCTGTGTGACTCCTCAAATTTGTTCTCCGTGCATTGCAAATTTTCCAAACATGATCCATCATTTGCTTTACATAGATGACCAATTCTCGTAACATCATTTTCCAAGCTGAGAAGGTTAAGTTCCTTCCTCACTTTCCTTCGTTCTACAAATTTTATTGCGCTTCTAAACTTAGCCAATTTCTCCAAATCTCTGTGGATATGCAACTTTGTGGTGCTATATCTGATTTTAACCTATTAGGGATTGATTTCATTACTGTTGCGAAGGTTGAATGGTCTTCGTTGAACACTAATTTTACCAATTTATACGTAAGTCTCAAACTACTCATTCCTTTACTTTTGCATATTTTCTTCAGCACAAAATGATTAAGATATTTTGATAACTTGTTCAAAATTACATGGGGTGTAATTTTAGACAATAGTTTTGTGACATCCAAGGACATTTGCTTGCTAGATGATGAAGACCAATTTAATTGAAACATCCATTGGGTATGGAATCAAGCACAACCTTGAAGAAAATTGATTTCACCTTGAAAAACGTGTCTCTTGAATCTAGAAGACTTAGCACTGAAATGAGTCTGATCTATGGAGATAAAATATAATACTAAGAAATTTCTCTAACTATCATATTTTTGCCAAATAAACTACTCTGAAATGATTCGCATATATTTTCAAGTGGCTCAAAAACTTATGTACAAAAGGGAAAATCACACATGCTTCAAGTGAAACATGTAGAGAGTGCACAAACACTTATTACAAAAAAAGAGATCACCACAAGGATTGAGGACAAGATGGTGGACAATTAAGTGGACATAAAAACCAAAATTTAGGTACCGCGAGCATGGTTTATAAACCACGCTCACGGTTTTTAAACCGTGCTCGAGAAAGTGTTTTTATAGGCTCGGTGATTTTTAAACCTAAAACTGTGATCGCAATTAGCAAACCGCGAGCATGGTTTAAAACCATGCTCGCTGTCCTCTTAGAAAAAAAATAACAGACCCGCGACTCCTCATTTTCCCTCATTTTTCCTTTCCAACCACGATTTCTCCTAGACCTTTGGCACTCGCACTTTGAATACCCCCTAAAAATTACTCTTCGGACTTGTGGATCACGATAGTTTCAACCATGCCGCCAAGACAAAGAGGTAAGCCCTCGATTTTGATCAATTTGTTTGCATTTTAGGTTATTTTTTGTGATTTTCATGGGTTTTTCAATTTTGTGTTTATGTATACAACTTTTTTGTTTTGTCAGTTGCTCGGCAAGCTCGTAATCCTGAAAACAAAATATTCCTCAAAACCCTATTCCTCAAAACCCTCCTAAACATTCCGCAAAACCCTCCTCCAAACATAGATCCACCTCCTGTGGCTCCTTATGTCCCCACAGAACCAACAGGAACACAAGCTGATATCATTGGAAAAATCTGACAAAATAAAATTTCCATTGAGAACCTTATTCAGAATATAAGACAAAATCATGCCACAAATCCATCCCACATGACTTTAGCCAACACATTGCAAACATTGATTGAAAAAGTTGACTTCGCAACCAACCAAATAGACAGATGGAATACCTTTAGAGGTGATTGTAGGCAGTGGTATGCAAATAAATTATCCCATGTAGCCATAAAAGACAATTTTTTTTTGGAAAAGACCATATTTGTGCATTATTTACTGACCCAAGAACCAATGCTCCCCCCGCAGTTACTTGCAAATGGTTCCCAATCCATTGGTGCCATGATGAACGAATCAAGAACAATTTTTAGGACCGATGGTGGATGGTTTTTGATTATCCACCATGCAACAACAATGAGGTTCCCCTCTATTTTTTGAAGAAATTATATTGCGAGTTCATGCTTAATGAGGTCCCAAATTATTTTGACTTTTCTTATTTTTATGGGCGAGGTGGTGGCTCTACACAGAGTAGACCTGGTGCACGCGTAGGTCAACCAAGGATCCCCCATGCCCAAAACCCCACTGCCTTCAGTTATCCCTCCTACAGTGAAGGAGGTTGTGGAGATTGACACACTACATGTATTGAGGGAGCTCACTAGACACTCTAACCCAACATAGTGAGTAGATTACATCTGGTGATGTTGGTGGAGGTGCCAGTTCTAGTGCACCACACCACTGTGGATCATGTGGTGTCGTATGCACTGTGAGAGAGACATCATTTGCTGGATCACATGATTTCTTTTCTCTAGATGAGATGATGGCGGATGTTTTTGGAACTGGTGCAAAGGATCTTGGTCTTTCATAGGTAAATGTAAATAAATATTTAATATATATATATATATATACAATAGTTTAATTCATGTTTGAGATTTTAATATATATGTATTTCATTGTACGTTATGTACATACATGTAAAAACTAATTTTTTATTTTATTTTAAATAGCAAGAGCCAGTGAAGGAAACATCCGGTGTCGACATGCTAGCTACTGCAGCTGGGCATGTTACAAATGTAAGTTTCAAGTTGTACTTAAATTTCAAATTTCATTTGATTGTGCACTTTTATTATTATAATGTTTCACCTGTACATGTACATATTAATATATGTTTGTCTTTTATACATGCAGGAGCCTGGTGGGTCATCATCTACTCTGGGAACTGAGGCTTTTGGTATGCCTCACGTGACTTTTACGCAGGTTAGTTTCTCTTTACACTTTGTTTCTAATTGTGGAAGTTCACGTGGATTATGCTTTGGCTCTGTTATGTGGTAGTCATGTAGATTAATATTGATTTGTACATGTTTTTTGTATAGCTTATGACTGCCAGAGAGACTCCTCCATATATGCAGACTGTGGAGGCTGTACTGTAGATACTGCCATAGCATCTGCAGATCCACTAACTGAGGTACAATTTTTCAAATTTGTTAAATTTATTTAGGAATTATTTCTTATTACTTAAATCTACAATATCAAATTTTGTACATGAAATATTTAATTTGAAATTTAATTATTTGTATGTAGCTTACCTCTCATGAGTCTACTATTGTCCCTGCCATGCGTCAATGACAAATTGATAGGGATCATGACATTGCGGTAAGATTTCACATGCATTTTAACTAAATTCTAAGTTTCTAAATTTTGAATGTATTTTAAAAATATGGGTGTTAAAAACTTGTTGTTTATGAATGTGCAGGTTAGGTTGCAGGCCTGCTTAGAGACGCCTAGGACCACACAGATGAAATCCGTAGTGGCATCTCCCTCCACTACATCCCCAGGTCATGGACATGCTACTTCTAGCAGGGCGAAGAGAGGGAAGATGTTTCATGATTAGATTCATAGGACATGGATGTACATAGATATATATATGGGCCAACTGGTCCTAGTTCATGATTCTTCATAGGACATTATATATATAGCCTTATGCGACCGCATGTGGTCCTATATGTATGACACACTTGGTTCGAGATGTACACATGTTATGAACTTATATTTTCAGAGACGTGCATTCAACACACTTAGTTTGATACATTATATATCCATGTGTTGGTTTTCATAATGATATTACTTCTATGTTTGATTTGAATTCATTGCACATGATATCTTCTATGTATGTATATTCTATGTATATTAATTCTATATGTATGTTTGATTTAAAATTAAAAAACTATGGTGCAACATATATGAATATAACGTTACTATGGTGCAACATTGCATGGTACAATTGTTAAGAAATTAAGGGAAGCATGTGTATTCCTCCATCAACATGGGCAACTTATCATTTTCCTCTTAAGTCATGAAAAAATATTTCATACCTTGAATCTTGAAATAAGATGTCTTCCCTTGGGTCATTTGGTTTTTGAACTGTGTATTTAATTTTATTTATCAGAAGGATATTATTCATTTTACCATTGATGAGTATGGTGGTGTATGACCAATCCATCTTTATATCCCCACCAATATCGTGATAGAAACTTTGGCTCAACAATATACCATACGTAGCTAGCATGTCTTCCACAAGTATTTCCATCTTGATTTTCTTGTCAGGGAAGTCTGCAAATTCTGGCTTGAGAATCTTTCACCTGGCCAAAAAGAGGTAATTATTTTGTTTTCATGTAGTAACAATGGCCAATAGCAAGGCTGAGAGTAATACCAATAGAGTTAGCAAATTTTATAAGCATGACATTGTCAGAGGCACCAGAGTCAATAATGTAATTATTCAATTTATAGGTCCATTGACCAACAAGGAAAGATAGAAAGGTTCTTATTTCCTAGAAGAGGAGGATTTTAAGGAAAGAAGGTTCTAGGAATGAGTGGTTCTAGGAGTGGGAAGTGATTCTTTAGTGTTGGTAGGATTCTTGGAACATGTATTTTTACTACTTCCTTTGATAAACTAGACAAGGATTAAAGTGTTTTGCTTGGGAAGTAGAAGAAGAGGCTTATTTATTTATTTTATGAGTGGGTGAACACTAAACAAGAGTAACTATTCATATCATCTATCCAAATTATTGAGGATCTTTGTTGGGTGAGTATTCAGAATAACCAATAATTGCATAACCATCTTCTTCTTCTCTTTCAACAATTTCTGATTCAACAATTTCTTGAAAAAGTTGTAATTGTTGAAAAAGTTAAAAAAGTTGTAATTGTTGAAAAAGTTGTAATTGTTGAAAAAGTTGAAAAGAATGTGGCACCAAATGACTTATTCTGGACACATCATGTTGGATGGCTAGGTGAATGCTAGAGGAGGCATCATTTTGGTGTGCGACAACGTCGTTGCTTCCGGGCTACCTCGTTCGGGCGTAGTCCCTTAAGAGCCCTGAGACCAAAAAATTGTTCAACTTTGATGGGTGGCTACGCACACTCATGGCACCTAAGAGATATCTGTTTGATCCTACACCTTAACATAGGGACCCTCTATAATATCCTGTCTCATTTTTTTCCTTCTCCAATCGGTGCTCTCGTTGCCCTATTGTTTGCAAACGCACCAAATAGTGTAGTTTGAGACAATGTAAGGCTGTCAAATGGTATATTTTGTAAACGGTGGGTCGTGGCACCGAACTGACTTGAGGAACATGTCTGTGGCTGAGGTGAATGCTAGAGGATGGTTGCTTTTCGGTGGCGACAACGTTGTTGCTTCCGGGCTACCTCGTTTGGGCGTAGTCCCTTAAGAGCCCTGAGACCAAAAAATCGTTCAACTTCGACGGGTGACTACATTTGACTCCATGGCACCTAAGGACATCTTGTTTGATCCTACACCTTGGTGTAGGGACTCTCTACAATAGCCTATCTTTTTTTTTCCTTCTCCAATCGGTGCTCTCGCTGCCCTATTGTTTGCAAACACACCAAATAGTGTAGTTTGAGACAGTGTAAGGCTGTCAAATGGTATATTTTGTAAATGGTGGGTCATGGCACCAAACTGAACTATGCAGACACATGAGTGGCCAGGTGAATGCTAGAGGAGGCATCATTTTGATGTGACAACATCATTGCTTCCGGGCTACCTCATTCGGGCGTAGTCCCTTAAGAGCCCTGAGACCAAAAAAATTGTTCAACTTCGATGGGTGACTACACACACTCTGTGGCACCTAAGGACATCTCGTTTAATCCTACACCTCATGTAGGGACCCTCTATAATATCCTATGTCTCAGTTTTTTCCTTCTCCAATTGGTGCTCTCGCTGCCCTATTGTTTGCAAACACCCAAATAGTGTAGTTTGAGACAGTGTAAGGCTGTCAAACGGTATATTTTGTAAATGGTGGGTCATGGCACCAAACCAACTATGCGGACACATCTGGGTGGCTAGGTGAATGCTAGAGGAGGTGTCCTTTTGTGTGTGACAACGTGTTGCTTCCTGGGCTACCTCGTTCGGGCATAGTCCCTTAAGAGCCCTGAGACCAAAAAATTGTTCAACTTCGATGGGTGACTACACAGACTCCATGGCACCTAAGGACATCTTTTGATCCTACACTTGGTGTAGGGACCCTCTACAATAGCCTGTCTCAGTTTTTTCCTTCTCCAATCGGTGCTCTCGCTGCCCTATTGTTTGCAAACGCACCGAATAGTGTAGTTTGAGACAGTGTAAGGTTGTCAAACAGTATATTTTGTAAACGGTGGGTCATGGCACCAAATGACTATGTGGACACATCTAGGTGGCCAGGTGAACACTAGAGGAGGCATCATTTTGGTGCATGAACAACGTCGTTGCTTCCGGGCTACCTCGTTCGGGCGTAGTCCCTTAAGAGCCCTGAGACCAAAAAATCGTTCAACTTCGACGGGTGACTACACAGACTCCGTGGCACCTAAGGATGTCTCGTCTGATCCTACACCTTGGTGTAGGGACCCTCTACAATATCCTGTCTCAGTTTTTTCCTTCTCCAATCGGTGCTCTCGCTGCCCTATTGTTTGCAAACGCCCAAATAGTGTAGTTTGAGACAGTGTAAGGTTGTCAAATGGTATATTTTGTAAACGGTGGGTCATGGCACCAAACCGACTATGTGGACACATCTAGGTGGCTAGGTGAATGCTAGAGGAGGTTTCATTTTGGTGTGTGACAACGTGTTGCTTCCGGGCTACCTCGTTCGGGCGTAGTCCCTTAAGAGCCCTGAGACCAAAAAATTGTTCAACTTCGACGGGTGACTACACAGCACTCCGTGGCACCTAAGGATGTCTCGTTTGATCCTACACCTTGGCGTAGGGACCCTATATAATATCCTATCTTGGTTTTTTCCTTCTCCAATCGGTGCTCTCGCTGCCCTATTGTTTGCAAACGCCCCAAATAGTGTAGTTTGAGACAGTGTAAGGATGTCAAATGGTATATTTTTCAAACGGTGGGTCGTGGCACCAAACCGATACAGAAACACATCTGGGTGGCTAGGTGAAAACTAGAGGAGGCATCAGTTTTGGTGTGACAATGTGTTGCTTTTGGGCTACCTCGTTCGGGCGTAGTCCCTTAAGAGCCCTGAGACAAAAAAATCGTTCAACTTTGACGGGTGACTACGTGACTCCATGGCACCTAAGGACATCTCGTTTGATCCTACACCTTCGTGCATAGGGACCCTATACAATATCCTGTCTTGGTTTTTTCCTTCTCCAATCGGTGCTCTCGCTGCCTATTGTTTGCAAACGCGCCAAATAGTGTAGTTTGAGACAATGTAAGGCTGTCAAATGGTATATTTTGTAAACGGTGGGTCGTGGCACCAAACCGACTATGCGGACACATCTAGGTGGCTAGGTGAATGCTAGAGGAGGCATCGTTTTTGGTGTGCAACAATGTCGTTGCTTCCGGGCTACCTCGTTCGGGCGTAGTCCCTTAAGAGCCCTGAGACCAAAAAATCATTCAACTTTGATGGGTGACTACGCAAACTCTATGGCACCTAAGAGATGTCTCGTTTAATCCTACACCTTAGTGTAGGGACCTCTATACAATAGTATGTCTTAGTTTTTTCCTTCTCCAATCGGTGCTCTCGCTGCCCTATTGTTTGCAAATGCGCCGAATAGTGTAGTTTGAGACAGTGTAAGGCTGTCAAATGGTATATTTTGTAAATGGTGGGTCGTGGCACCAGGTGAATGCTAACTGACATGTGCTGAAAACACATGTACCTCGGGTGTAGTCCCTAGGTGAGACCACAAAATGCTAGAGGAGGACTCCGTCTAAAGATGTCTCATTCTAATTTTGGTGTGTACTCTCTACAACGTGGTTGCTTCCGGGCTACCTCGTTCGGGTGTAGTCCCTTAAGAGCCCTGAGACCAAAAAATATGTTCAACTTTGACGTGAGGCACTACAGACTCCGTGGACTAGGAGTCGTTTTTGGTGCCTAAGGAGTCTCATTTCAATCCTAACACCTTAGTGTAGGGACCCTCTGGCATAATATCTACAATGTCTTGGTTTTTTCCTTCTCCAATCGGTGCTCTCGCTGCCCTATTGTTTGCAAATGCATGCCAAATAGTGTAGTTTGAGACAGTGTAAGGCTGTCAAATGGTATATTTTGTAAACGGTGGGTCGTGGCACCAAACTGACTGCACATAAAAATGTCTGGGTGGCTAGGTGAATGCTAGAGGAGGTGTCATTTTGGTGTGTGACAACGTCGTTGCTTCCGGGCTACCTCGTTCGGGCGTAGTCCCTTAAGAGCCCTGAGACCAAAAAATTGTTCAAATTCGACGGGTGACTACATGCACTCCATGGCACCTAGAGACATCTCGTTTGATCCTACACCTTGGTGTAGGGACCCTCTACAATAGCTTGTCTTCATTTTTTTCCTTCTCCAATCGGTGCTCTCGCTGCCCTATTGTTTGCAAATGCACCGAATAGTGTAGTTTGAGACAGTGTAAGGCTGTCAAACAATATATTTTGTACAAACGGTGGGTCGTGGCACCAAACCAACTACGTGCAGAAACATCTGGGTGGCTAGGTGAATGCTAGAGGAGGCATCCTTTTGGTGTGTGACAATGTCGTTGCTTCCAGGCTACCTCGTTCAGGCGTAGTCCCTTAAGAGCCCTGAGACCAAAAAATCGTTCAACTTCGACGGGTGACTACGCAGCACTCGTGGCACCTAGAGATGTCTCATTTGATCCTACACCTTGGTGTAGGGACCCTCTACAATAGCCTGTCTCAGTTTTTTCCTTCTCCAATCGGTGCTCTCGCTGCCCTATTGTTTGCAAACGTGCCGAATAGTGTAGTTTGAGACAGTGTAAGGCTGTCAAACGGTATATTTTGTAAACGGTGGGTCATGGCACCAAACCAACTATGCCGACATGTCTGGGTGGCTAGGTGAATGCTAGAGGAGGCATCATTTTGGTGCACGACAATCGTGGTTGCTTCCAAGCTACCTCGTTCGGGCGTAGTCCCTTAAGAGCCCTGAGACCAAAAAATTGTTCAACTTCGACGGGTGACTACGCGCACTCCGTGGCACCTAAGAGATGTCTCGTCTAATCCTACACCTAGGCATAGGGACCCTCTACAATATCCTATCTCAGTTTTTTCCTTCTCCAATCGGTGCTCTTGCTGCCCTATTGTTTGCAAAATGCGCTGAATAGTGTAGTTTGAGACAGTGTAAGGCTGTCAAACGGTATATTTTGCAAACGGTGGGTCATGGCACCGAACCGACTACATGAACACATCTGGGTGGCTAGGTGAATGCTAGAGGAGGCATTTTTTTGGTGCGTGACAATGTTGTTGCTTCCGGGCTACCTCGTTCGGGCGTAGTCCCTTAAGAGCCCTGAGACCAAAAAATCATTCAACTTCGACGGGTGACTACGCGCACTCTGTGGCACCTAGAGACATCTCGTCTGATCCTACACCTCAGTGTAGGGACCCTCTACAATAGCCTATCTCAGTTTTTTCCTTCTCCAATTGGTGCTCTCGCTGCCCTATTGTTTGCAAATGCACCGGAATAGTGTAGTTTGAGACAATGTAAGGTTGTCAAATGATATATTTTGCAAATGGTGGGTCGTGGCACCAAACCGACTACTTGGAAACATGTCTGAGTGGTTAGGTGAAATGCTAGAGGAGGCATCTTTTTGTGTGTGACAACATCATTGCTTCCGGGCTACCTCGTTCGGGCATAGTCCCTTAAGAGCCCTGAGACCAAAAAATTGTTCAACTTCGACGGGTGGCTACGCGCACTCCGTGGCACCTAGAGACGTCTCATCAATCCTACACCTCAGTGTAGGGACCCTCTATAATATTTGTCTCAATTTTTTTCCTTCTCCAATCGGTGCTCTCGCTGCCCTATTGTTTGCAAACACACCAAATAGTGTAGTTTGAGACAGTGTAAGGCTGTCAAATGGTATATTTTGCAAATGGTGGGTCGTGGCACCGAACCGACTGTGCAACACATGTAGGGATGGTCTTGTAAACACTTGGGGAGGTGTCATTTTGGTTCTCTAAGCTCCAGGTCCTTCTGGGCTACCTCCTCTGGAGCCAAGAACCCCCTCCACAGGTACATAAATCATTGTTAATTGCTTCTCTTTTCTTGTAAAACAATGAAAGCTTCTCTTAGCTTCGAGAATTTATAATTCTCTACTAACAGTGCCAACCACGTGAAGGTGGAAGCTTTTATGGCACCACTAACCTGCATATAAAAGTGTTAGTCAAAGAAATTTAAGTTTCAAATCAAAACCATACTAGATATATACAAAATACACAAATTTAATAAAATATATGAACTTAAATTTATCTAACTAAAAATTTATATATACCAAAGAAATTATATATACCAGACATGAGCATTGTAAATTCATTCCAATGAACCATCAGGATCGGATCTACTCTGAATAGCAGACATGATTGCTTCATGATCTGACTCTCGAACCTTCCAAAGAATCTTGTTATTAGGCCTTCCTCGATATCTATACAGCTGAATATTTGTCGCTAGAACTAGATGCAAATATAAGAGTATTTTCCTGTGTGTCTCAAAGTCTTCAAACACCCAAACAGAGGAGTTTTTTAATGGATACCGTTGAAAGCCAAGTTCCAGTAACTACCACTGACCCTGTAGGGTACTCAATATCTTTGCCATCTATAACAGGAGAAGTCAACTTCTTTCTTTCCTCGATGCAATGACATAAGAAATAGTTTGTTCCTTCTTCATTGTCTTCTGTCGCAATAACTGCAAACACATGTCCTACAAAAAAAAGGTTTCAACTCAAATTTAAATTGTACATATTAAAATTTCAATGGACATAACTCAATACAAAAATTGTAAATAACCATAAATACCTTGTCGCACCAAAATCAAAATTTTGTCAAAGTCCTTGGATGTTGCAACTTCATCTGTAGAAACAAGTCGTAATGCTTGTGGAGGTTGATAACTAGGAAGTGGAGTTAGAGGCCTACAAATCCATCCATCCACCCATTCTTGTGAATCACACTCAACAGTGACAAATTTGATACAAGATGCACAAAAACATGTCAACTTTCTTGTCCATGTGGCCCACGAAGTAGCATCTGAGCTACAAAATGAGTGCATATCACTGGACCCAGTGAGTGTCATACAATCCTCGTAGTTAGCAATTTGTTGTTCCTCTATCAACCAAAAATATCTGCGAACCGTGGAAATTTCTTGAGAACCTCGGGCCATGTTGTCAATACACCATTCCACTATGCTCTTTGCATCTTTCAATTTAGCACCATCTTTGTACTTCAACTCTTCTCTTGCAAGAGCTCTTTTCACACATGCCCCTGCACCGTCATGCTCTCCTTTTCCATGTCCAACCTCAGTGAAACTCCAAATATGTTGCACACCCATCTTGACGTGCATCCTGCTCATCCAATAAAACATTCGTGCATTCTTAAACTGAGACGTGCAATTATCTGACCATATATAATGTTGTTTGAAGTGGATGTCCCTATCAGACAAGTTTCCATAAAATAACTGGAAACACCCTTGCACAAATTCAGTAGAATGAGTACGATCATCACTGATATAAAAGTGGTACTCTCTTAAAAAAATTTGATCATTCTCTGTACTATCAGGAGAATGTATAAATGCTATATGCACAAAAATGGCAACTTGTACTGAGTTGTAATATTGTGATTGAACCTCCATTTGTGGTTGCAATGTGTAATTCTCTACAAAATCGACCACTGAAACAATAGTACCAATAGGAAATGTGTCTTTGCATATCTTGAACTGTTCATCCAACCATCGAGCTCTGTGTGTATGCCTAGCATACTCATAAACAATTTCATCCTTAAATTTTCTCATAAATTGAAAAACAGGCATATGTTCTGTAACTAGCTCACACCGTTTAGACTCTTTTCCATCTTTCAACTGGTATGCAACTGATTTATATTTATCAAACTCAACTAAATTATTTCCTATTGCACCTTCAATTTTCTCATGGATGTAACTTTCCAATTTAGGTAATCCGCCACATGTACCACAACTTCCATCTAAACAATCCTGACTATAAAAAAATTGTCCAACTTCTTTTTCACAAAATATTGTAGGAATGAAATCCCTGGAAGATATTGGTGGAACTTGAACACCACATTCCGATAACATAGTTTCAGAATGAAAAATAGAATGAATACATAAAAATTTAGCATAATGCATAGCAAATTCAACATGTTGCCTACAACAACAAGTGGTGCGAGCGTGGTTGATTTTCACATAGAATGGTTTTAACATTTCAAAAAAATGTTGACTAATTTTAATTTCCAGATGCTCTTGTTCAAACTTACAAAAAAATTGAGTTTGAGTCATATCTAAGAAATGCTTTGGATGTGGTTCGCGATTAATAGAACCAACTCTCTGTTTTACAACATCTCTTGTATTAGGTGAAACTCTAGTGTTATCATGCCAAAATTGAATAACAACTTCTCTTATAGCATCAGTATTATATTTTTCCTTACGTGGTGCTCTAGTAGAAAATGCCCAAAAATCGGTGTTATTGAGTGATTGAAGGATATTACGTCTTTCAATTGCTTTCATTAGAGTTTTTCGATTAACTTGCAACATTCAACTTGTTTGCGTAATCAAACGTTGTTTTTTATTGATTCACTTACAACACTAGTAGCAAGTACACGATGCACAATATTACTATCCCTAGTGCGTCTCTTGACACCAACAGTGTGATATGCATCATGAAGGTTTTTCAACAATTGTAGAGGTTTGACCACGTATATTAGATGTTGTCAATCCTAAGGTGTTTAATGTAGGTCTCATTTTATTCAATTTCATCAAACTAACCAACAACTAACATCTTTGGGAATCATTTAAAATTTCAAAATGATTATCCCAAATTTTAGTGGCTTTTCTTCTGATTTTCCGTTCAGAAAGTTTGTCACACATTGGTTTCAAAATGTTTTCATCAATTTCAATAAAATAATTAGGTTTCTTACGAAAAATCTAGGAGGTGTTTTTGTCAAATTTTTCTTGTCTACAGTTTCAACCTGAATTTCTTTATTCACATTTTCATTGTCTCCTTCAATTTCAACATTTGCTACATCACGAGTATTTAATTCTTCTTCAACATTGACAGTAAAAACATCTTCATCACGAGTATTTAATTCAACTTCAACATTGACAGTAGAAACATTACCTGGTTCCTCATTGCTTACAATAGTAGGGGTTGAAGATGAACCTCTTCTTGATTCACGAAGATTCCGCATTCACTCAGCATTTTGAAATCTATTTGCCTCTAATTCGTTTGGTGTTTTTTTACTTAATGACTTCCTTTTTTGACTTCGTTTCTTGTCTCCCATGATGTTTTACTTCCAGTGATAAGAAAAACGTGCAAAAAATGATAGAATTTCACAGTAATTCGTATGGTAAAGTCAAATAGTAAAAATCACATGGTAATTAGAACATTGGGATGTGTATAAATATGATTTACGAACCGCAATACTTTATAAACATGCACTCATGCGGTTTATAAAGCGTGATCGTGGTTCTTGTTTAAAAACCCACGATCACGGTTTGTAAACCGCGATCACAGTTCTATCTGTATCATCAAATCCGACCCTAAGGCTCGGGAAATCTTTGTTTTGCCCCAACCAAAGCTATGGAAGGTCATTATGAAGTGTAAAGGGTCAAAAAACTTCAAATTTTCTCTTCCACAGACTTGAACCATGCTAAAAAACTGAAAACATTTCACAAAAATGGTGCCATCGCGTAGGGGAGACTGTTAGCTTCGTAGAAATATTGATTTTAAAGTGAATAGAATAAGATAAATATCATTTTATAATTTTTTACTAACAATAGGTCTTTAAGACATTTTTTCCCATGAATGTTCATGTCTACGTTTAAGACTGCAACTTTTGTTTCGCTTATCAAAATGTGATAAAACTTATACCATCCCAAGCGTGGAGAAATTCTATACACGTTATTATAAAAAAATATTTGATTTCGATATTTTTTGATATAGTTATGGTGGGCAAATGGAAAGCGCTTCGTTTTCTAAATATTTTCAGACCACTTTCACGGAAAAAATCATAAAAAAAAAAATTGCTTGAAAAAATACAAAATAAAATCCATCCCAAGATAGACAACTACATCTAACTTTTCACCAAAGGAAAAAAAAAAACAAGATTTGGTCATCCAAATCACGGGCAAATGGACTACAATCTTATAGGTTTTTTCAAAAACAAAAACCAAGTCATATAATTTTAAGTGTTTAATATAGCTAAACTTGTCCATTTTTTTTAAAAAAAATAGTATTTTAGAAACTAGATTCCAGATGCTACGATTCATATTTATATAAATTTTTCTAATTTTGAGTGTGCGTATTGCTAATAATCCCTACAAGTTGATATTTCGTTGTTTTTTGCAATATGACGTCCACTTATGACCCCTTTTTTGTCCACCAACTTGGTGCACTTACCCTCCCATTGACTGGGATTGATAATGCTTCACCATCAACGATGGATAACTCAAAAGAGTTATCCAATTTGTAGGAAACAATGATGTATGACCCTCTCTAAATTTCATCAAACTTGGAATACCCCCTGGTTTATCTCTATTCACATCCCACTTAAGGACTAAATCATCTATTTTTAAGGACCGCAACTAAGTTTTTTTGTCAAACCACTATTTTGTTGACCTCTGATGTTTATTTAGATTTATCATGGTGGATTGCCTCAATTCTTCAAGTTCAACAAAATCTTCCATTCTAATTGTTCTTTGATAAGTTCCTTCAAATTCTGATTTTTGGGTCGGTTCTGATGAAGGCAATTCAAGTGATAAAGGAAGCTTAGATTCTCTACCATATGTAAGTTTGAACGGGGAATTTCCAATTTCATTCTTTGAGGTGATCCTATCATCCCAAAGAGCAGTCTTCACTTTACTATTTCATTTCCTTTGATTGATCTGCATACATCATTTTCATGGTTCTGATAAAGTTTTTGTTAGTCGAATCTGTCAAATCGTTACCTTGCGGGTAGTAGTCGAAGGAAGTTTTCAAGTAAACTCTACTTTCAAGAGCCCAATTTAAGATATTGTATCCTAAGAATACCTTATAATTATCATAAATGATGGTTTGGAGAATTCCAAATCTTGTTGCAATTTCCTCCAAGAATTCAAGGATGATTGATTTAGTATCCTCTTTGAGCATAATGGCTTGCTTCGCTCAGAGATGTTTCGGCTGAAGTCCTGGGAATAGAGTTGCTTCTATACTATCATTCCTTTAGAAACAGATGAGGTTTGGAAGCTAGGAGGAATAACTTATCTGACTGTTTTGATCATTCGAGCGTACCGTAGGGTATTTTCTTAGCCTTGACTACGGAGTTTTGATTTTTGTCTTGGAAGGACTTTGTGCAGTTTTGTGCATTAGACCACATGCTTTTCCTTAAACAATTAATGAGGAAACTGACTTGGGCCGAGTTTTACTATAGAAACTTCCCTTTGTGGGTTCTGGAGGTCAGTTCCCCTGCTAATATGAAATCCCTAACTCTGAAGACTGCTAAGAGTGTGAAGGCTTGCATACTCATGTCGTTAAACTGGGTAGGGGGAAAGGCTGGTTTTCTGAGTTTTGATGCAAGCTCTTTGGAATATTCCGATGGCGGTTATTGATGACCGACGCCGGTTACTCATAACTCAGATAGTTGATGGGTTTTAGGATCCATTTTTGATACAGATGGTCTAAGCTCCATGGCTGGTTTCTGTATTATTTCTTTGGTCTCTGCGGATGATTTTCTTTAAAATGAATCACCACTTAGATGCAATGGCACGTTGGGTAGTGGATCTCTGCAACGGATTTAGGAGTTATTGTGAATGTCAAGAAAGGGTAAGATTATGTTATGACAAAAGAACATGAAAATTATTTCACTTTCACTGGTTGCAGTGACCGAGATGCATAGTTGATACTTAATTCTTTCTTTGCAAACACTTATGGGTTTTTTTAGCTCGGCTTTGGTCATTTCGAGTTGAAACTTGTTCTGGACCTCTGATCTTTTTCGCTCTGCAATGCTCTGATGATTGATCTTGAAATCCTTTGATTTAGCTTCAAAACCAGTAAGTACGATCCGTTCTTACTCTGATTTGGGGATACCCATTTACATGGGTTTTTACGATTAAAGTTGGAAATTGCGTAATTCTTTTCGGCAGATCTGTAACTTGAAACTGATTTCATCGGTAAGTTTAGAGTCTTCCATTTTTTGGTAAAATATCTCGACCTTTGCATGCTTCTATGAATCCTCTATGTTAGATCAGTTGCTGTGGCTTTTTGAAGTGGCTAGAAGGTCGGCTTTTAATGCGTAGTACGAGAGGTTTTCCCCAGTCATGGATGTGAGTCTAAAAAAAATTGACCATCGATCTCCATTAGGTTAGTTCTAGGGATATTGCTCTAGGTCATTCTGAGGTTGCAAAGTGAGCTGGTGGGTAAGGTTATGTGGATCTTATCAATTATGACCGTGATTAATAAATAATCTCCTGTAAGATCCTAGGTCTTTAGGTTAGATGCGAGAGGACATGCGGGTCATTTTAGGGGTACTTTAAAAACTACCATTTTTGGGTGTCATGACATGGTAGCCCCTTATTGTAGTGTAGCTTGACTCTGTCATGCCGCTCTGTATTTCAATAATATGGAGTCTGTTTCTCATGTTAAGGATATAGGTAATCCCTCTTTTGTTGTAAATCTTTCTCCAGATGTGACCTTAATGAGAAATCAGGGATTAGGGTTGCATAAAGGGTATATGTGGTAGAGAGGTATGTGTGAAACTGGTGGGGTAGGTACAAGGAAGCAGACGCATCATTGATATGCATTATGTCCTCTGAAAGGCTTTAGGAAGATTCATGTATGCTTGACTAGCAAACCAGCAATGCATAGGCAAAGGTCGATAGTTTATCCAAACAAGGGTGATATAATCCTGGTATCCAAGGCATAGGAAGTAGCTCCAGGGTATATAACAGGTGAGGTACAGGAATGTTTAGGTATGTTCGGCTGAGTACCAAGTGGTTGGTTTGGTTGGGATAAACGTCACGGTCTGAGGTCTGGGCAAATACCTTGGTCGACAGATCAAGTCAAGGACCCTAATCATGCTAAAACACGAACATTGTGAGCTCGATTGAACACAAGGTACATGATGGATGTATAAAATAAAACGTTGATTACTGGGTATGGTATGGAAGTGATACGGCCTTGGGTCAGGCCAAGTGGTTGGGCGGTGGCCTTAGGGTCAGGTTAGGTGGATAGGTTGAGGCCTTGGGTCAGGCTAAATGGTAGGTAACTGAGGCCTTGGGTCGGGCCAACTGGTAGGTTGAGGCCTTAGGTCAGGCCATAATAGGTAGGTTGAGGCCTTGGGTCGGGCCAAATTGGTAGGTTGAGGCCTTGGGTCGGGCCAATTGGTAGGTTGAGGCCTTAGGTCGGGCCGAATGGTAGGATGAGGCCTTGGGTCGGGCCAAATAGGTAGGTTGAGGCCTTAGGTCGGGCCGAATTGGTAGGTTGAGGCCTTAGGTCGGGCTTGAAGTGGTAGGTTGAGGCCTTAGGTCGGGGCCGAATGGTATGTTGAGGCCTTGGGTCGGGCCAAATAGGTAGGTTGAGGCCTTGGGGTCGGGCCGAATGGTAGGTTGAGGCCTTCCAGGTCGGGCCGAATGGTAGGTCTGAGGCCTTGGGTCAGGCAAACTAAGGTAGGTTGAGGCCTTAGGTCGGGCCAATTGGGTAGGTTGAGGCCTTAGGTCGGGCCGAATGGTAGGTTGAGGCCGTAGGTCAGGCTGGTTAAGTGACCAAATTCATTGTGCAGCAAAGGTGGACAGAGGCGATATTGGTGAAAAAAAAAGAGGCAAGGAGTAAAGAAGGGCAAAGAATGGGGTGAAAGTTGGGTATCTTAAACCGATGTCGATTCTGCATGACCGATATCGGTTAAAGGACCGATACCGGTTTCTTAGGGCAAAAATAAAACCGACATCGGTTAAGGTCGAAAAACCTATAAAAAGAAAAAATACGGCCTGTCATTGTCACTTTGTTATTTGCAATCCAAATCGACTTGTCTGACGTGGAGAGTTGATTTGGAGGGTTATTGAGTGAGGTGGAGCTATTTGATTGGCGGAGAGAGTTGATAGTGGGCCCGATTGAGGAGGAGGCAGCAGGTGATTGGCCGGGGGACCCAGCAGATCAGGATTGGAGCCATGGCACAGGCAGGAGGAGCTAGAGGGGCTGGACCAGCTGGACCGCCACCACCCATCCCACCCACGACGACGTGTCATTTGTACCGGTAGGTTCTAAACTCGTGATTTATGCATTGAAATGGTTATTAGGCTAAATGGGGGGTTCAGGTAGGAATTTGTATTTTGTAGGAAATAAGGAGTAAATGGAGGTAATTTGAAAAACGGAGAGGGTAGAGAGGTAAAATAGGGTAATGCGGCTACAGTGAGTAAAATTGGAGGGCTTTTGGGCGGGTAAATGGGTAGAAATAGGAAAAAATGGGTTTTGGGGGCCGCGCGGGGGTTCGGCTCGATCAGAGAGACAGTGACCGATGTCGGTCACTAGGCGACCGGCATCGGTCGTTGCAAGTATAGGGTGAATTGACAGATGTATGGTGATCAGGTATCGGTCATGTAATCGGCCGGTATCGGTGGGGAAGGGTTGGGTTGAGGGTGGAGTTGGGATGTGATTTAGGGTTTATTGTTTAACAGTTTCAAAAGGTCCCTTGGGTGCTTGTTGGGTATGTGGTTGGGAGTGGGGTTGGGTCGTAATGGGTTTGGAGAAGGGGTTTAGGGTTTGGGTTTAGTGTAAAGGTGGGTTGGGTAGGTCTCCGTTGGGGTGTGGTTGGGTGATGGGTTGCCGGGTAAATGGGATGATCAGGGTTTATGGTTTAGGTGTGACCAGGTGGTTGGCTGGCTTGTTAGGGGTATCATTGGAGTTGGGTTGGGTGTTTGGGTTTGGTAAATGGGCATCATTCCCAAAGGGTTTAGGGGTGGTTTGAAGGTGGGTTAGGTGGCTTCCTTGGGGTGTACGGTTGGGTACTGGGTTCTGCTCAGACTCAGGGTTATAAAAATCCTTAAGTTTGAAGGCATGGGTTGGGTAGATTGTTGGGGTAATGTTTGCAAGTCTGGGTTGGGTCAAAGTTTGGGTTTGGGACTGTGGGTCCCTTAGGGTTTAGTGGTTAAGGTTTGAAGGTGGGTTGGGTCAGGCTTGTAATTTTGGGTTGGGTGGATTGTTTTTGGGTATCTCACAGGTGTGAACGTGGGAGTCACATAGGTTGCCCCCTTAGGGGTGGAGAAGGGGTACAGTGTGGGGTTAGATTTTGGGTTTACAAAAAGGGGGTTTAGATGGTAAAGTAGATGTTATAATAAAGAGTAGGTCTAAGAATGTGGGTCAGGTTTTGCAGGCACGTCAGCAGTTGACGATGCGTGATAGGATGCCTCCACTATTGAGTCTAGATGAGGCCACACGTATCTGCGGCGCATTGGGCCATTAATGCGCGAGGTGGGACTATGGCGGGGTCCAGAGGTACAGAGCGATAGAGAGGGATCACATCCTGATGGTCGCCCTCATCGAGAGGTGGGATCCGGACGGCCAATGTGTTTCCATCTGCCGACCGGGGAGATGACAGTCACATTAGAGGATGTGTATCGCATCCTGCGGCTACCGATCGAGGGAGAGGCAGTCTTCTAGGTAGATTCAGAGACTGCGATGGACAACATACTGCAGGTTTTTGGGGATGCAGCCGCGTTACTCGACCTACCATAGCGTGAGTATCGGGTACGGTTGACATGTACCGTGCGCATCGTCACGAGACACGACTGGCGGTGTTGATGATGGTTGGGATCACCTGCTTCGCCCTCCCGGACTTCAGAGGGAGGCCGCTTCCCACGAGCATTGATGGGGGTACTGCTGGAGATGGTGGAGGAGCACACCTGTTATGCCTGGGCAACCAGTATATCTGGTGCAATTATACAGGGAGTTATGGGGCTATCGCCCGGAGGAGGCGATTTGGTATTTGTTCTACATTTTTGTTGCATCTGTTGGGCATACGAGCCAATCATCGTATGCATCAGGCCAGTAGGGCTACCTCAGCAGGCTAGGGCCAGCAGGTCGTATACCGATATGGCTTTCAGAGGTGGTTGGGGGTCGTGGGCCAGCCACGAGCAGTTGTTTGCAGGTCGGGATGTGGCCTATTATAGACACTTGCTAGAGGGCCTTACAGCAGTAGACATTGTATGGAGACCCTACAGAGGTCATCAGCCTGGCAGAGGAGCCCGCGTACAGCTGCGCCTAATCCAGTATACATTCTGGATAGCAGGACGGAGGCCGGGAGAGTACGAGCGGATACCCGTAGAGAGGGTACGCAGGCAGATGGGGCTACGACAGGACGGAGCCACCTCCCTTCCCTCAGTACCGGAGGGATTGATGTAGAGGCCCCACTGCCAGCACCACAGCCTTCTGGATCCAGACTGGGTAGCGGAGGAGACCAGCAGGTGAGGGTGTGGATGATGCCGGGTGCACGGGAGCATACAGGGGTGTGGTGGGCTGGGCAGAGAGCAGCGAGGATAGTACCGCCTACGCAGCCAGACTTGGCTGCAGTTATAGGAGAGAGGGATCAACTCAGGGGTCAGGTGCAGCTCTTATAGGGGCAGCTAGCTGCTGCGCGCAGGCACAGATAGGGGCCTTACAAGGGGCAGCTAGCCCAGGCTCAGGCACAGGCACAGGTAGCACCACCACCAGCACCACAGCCACAGGTGCAGGTACAGGCAGTAGCACAGGCAGCACCACCACCAGCACCACAGCCACAGGTGCAGGTACAGGCAGCAGCACAGGCAGCACCACCGCGGCCACAGGTGCAGGTACAGGCTCAGGGGGTATTGGTGTTGGGTGCCAGGGGACCAGCCCCAGCTCCTTCAGTGGTGCGAGATCGCTATATGGAGGTTAGAGCAGAGGCTCGATATTATCAGGATATTCTTGATAGTACCGGAGTCGAGTATCAGGCATATGCAGCACATATAGGGCAGATACCTCGCACAGCCAGAGATCTCAGGGAGGGGCAGCCGCAGCTGGCGTGTCCGTGACGGGTAGGAGGTGAGAGGCACCACAGGGACCAGCGGGGAGAGGTGCCGAGGGCGGTGGGGAGAGCTGATAGATCCCTGACATGGTTTTGTATAGGGACACGGGCACCGGTCTGCGAACCGGTTGTATTGATAGAGGCCTGCGTGCCGACACTTATTCATTGTATTGATTCATTTATGTATTATATTACCCGGCCCTGCGAGCCGAGTACGGGTTGTACATTTGATACCGGCCTGCGAGCCGAGTATATTTGTGATATGAGAGACCGGCCTGCGAGCCGAGTCGAGATTTTTGGTAGCTATTGCGGCCTGCGTGCCGGCTTTGGTATATTATGAGATCACAGAGGCCCCGATGTAGGGCACATTGTATTTTTGAAAACTGGTATATATATATAGAGACGATGTTTTGATCCTTGTGCAGTATTCAAAATGTGTTTAAATATTTTGTTAATGGTTGGTAATATGTAATGTATGATAAGTTTTAGTTGATATGTTGATAGATGGATGATGTTGATGTTTTTGTTTTTGTTGTACGTATGTATGAATGATATGTGATGTGATGAATTGTTGGTTTTGTGACATTGTGATATATGTAACTGATAAGTTGGATCCAAATGATGTAGAGATTGATAGTTTCCTGATATTCGTAGTTGATGGTTGTGTATTTGTATAAAATAAATGATGTTTAATGAAATTATAATGCTATGTGTGGTGGATGAACGAATGTGGTAAATTCTGTTGTTTATGCAGGCAAAGAGGCGGGCGCGACAAAAATTTAGATGAGAAATGAAGAAAAGAAACCTGTTTCAAAAAGGCAGGGGTGTAACCGGTATCGGTTAGGTAACCGATGTCGGTAGCTATATGACCGATATCGGTTATGTGACCGATACCGATTATTTAGGTATGAGCTTTTCTAAAAATAGAAAAGCTAGGGTGGCAACTTCAGTTTTAATTTTAGAGCCATGCAAGAGGTTAAATATGCGAACGCGACGCTTTTTAACGACTGAGACAGGTATTTGCATGAGAGATTTGGGTGAGAAGGAGGAAAGAGACAAGGAAAGTGAATGTGATCCGAGATTTAGAAGGCAGAAAGACAAAGTTAAAAAGGGTGGTGATCATGGCAGAACGAGGAGAAGCATCCAGCAGGCAAGGACAGGAGGGCAGACAAGGGCCACCTCAAGCTGCTGCAACCCAAGAGGTATCATTTTGTTTGTGATTTAACTACTGCATGTTTTGTGAATAAGATGGGGGAGAGTAGGTGGGTAGATATGAGAAAGAAAACATGATAACGAGGGTTGCAGGTGAGGTAAGTGTTACATGGTAGGCAATCAGGGGTTGCAGGTATGTTTGTATGTATAAAAAGGAAAAAACGAGAAAATTATTGTCGTAGGTGGTTGTTTTTAGGGAAGGTGTATATAATTGACAGTGACCGGTAGCGGTTATGGAGAACCGGTATCGGTTATTCAACCGATATCGGTTATGTATAACCAGTACCGGTTACTGGAGGAATTTCCAGAATGTTTGAAAAAACCCTGACGGATTGAATGGTTGTTTGTTGTTTTGGTGTATGCAGGCAGAGGCAGGGTTGAGGATGAATGATAGTGTACCGGTGCTGCTGTCACGGATCCGAGCGGATGTAACACCAACGGAATGGACATTGATAAATCGTTTGGGGTTAAGTGGAATCCGTTATTATTCACGAATCGCCCGTAACCATGGTATGTTACAGGCGTTGATTGAGAGATGGAATCTTGAGACAAATACCTTCTATCTGCCAACAGGTGAAATGACAGTAACATTGGAAGATGTGTTTTGGATTTTGAGACTCCCTATTACAGGAGAACCAGTATATCAAGCACTACCTAGCGCGGCATGGGGAGCGATAACAGCAGTATTTGGTCCATACGCACGAGATTCGACACAGCGAGGTTTATTGTTTACATATGGGGTAATGTATGCAGCACACCCTGAGGAGACAAGGTTAGCAGTGATATTAATGATAGCAGTAGGGTATTATGCGTTACCGAGGGCGGAAGGGGGAAGATTTCCAAAGGCATTGATGTGTGTTATCTGGGAGATGATAGAAAGGAACGTTACGTTTGCATGGGCACCTGCATATTTGGCGGAGCTATACAGGGGTTTATGGGCTTGTAGGTGAAATCACAGGACGACACTGGATAGTTCATACTTATTACACTGTTGGGCCTATGAGCACATTGTTTGTGTGCGACCAATAGGCCGATCCATCCAGACAGGAGAGACCGGAGTACAGAGGTTGGGATTCAGACGATGGGTCCAAACAGAACAAGAGGCCAGATCCCAGGTTGTGATGGGTGATATTGAGTATTACAGGCAGGTATGGGAGAGAGTGATGGTTGCGGATATCTGTTGGAGGCCATACGGAAACTATATGGTAACAGAGAATATAGCTGAGGAGTTGAGGGGTGTAGAGCGATTGAGGTGGATCGCAGGGCACAGGCCGGGTGAGTATGAGAGGATTCCTATAGATCGCGTGCGGCGACAATTTGGATTTGTGCAAGATATACCCCTGGCGTATAGACCATATATGAGGATCGACGCCGAGGCAGCATTCTCACCTCCCCGGCCAACACCTCCAGAAGGGCCTGAAGAGGTAGCAGCCGATCGCAGGGTAATGGATGCGGGAACGACAGAGGCCTATAGATTATGGTGGGTAGCAGAACTGCGAGGTGTGCGTGAGCGCCCTGACATAGTGGTGATTACAGCAGAGAGGGAACGTCTGCAATGTTTGGTTCAGCAGCTCCAAACGCAGGTGAATGAGACAAGAGGATTGTTAGTGGTTGCGGAGTCACGGGTGGGGAGACTAGAGGCTGAAGTCCTCCATGCGAGAGGGTGTATTCATATGTTACAGGAGAGATTGGCAGATCAGTGGGCGGTACCAATAGCCGTGGTACCTTTGAGGACAGAGAGGCCCAGCGAGAGGGGTCGATAATCACGATCATCGCCTAGTTCGGGATGAGGCGTGAGGGTCTGAGTAAATGTTAGCAAGGTATAAGAATAAATAAGGATGCCGACCTGCGTGTCGATGATAGAGAAGATGTATTTGTTTAACATCTAAATAAAACTGAATATGTATGTTGATTTGAGTTACGATAATAATAAGATTGTTTGTGTTTTGATTTTCGGTGTTTTGAAAAAGGATAAAGAGGACTGTGATTAAATAGAAATACACAAAAATATTTATATTCACCACACAGGATAGGTTATGGTAGGGGATGGTCGAGCTAACCTTGGGAGACCCCATGTCTCCAAAGTGCTGCCTACATAGCCCATTGCTCAAAGCAAGGAGGGGCCTCAGACCGATGTAGTTCTCCCTTAGGACCAGGGAGAGGTGGATTCAGGCAATTTAGGTATGGTTAGGCAATTTGTTGGTTGGTAAAAATATTGATATTGGCAGGGTAATGTTGTTGGTGTTGGTAAGGTATGGGCGATGTTGATGTAGGTATAGGTAAAGCGAAAGTTAGCTTACCCAAAGAGAAGGGAACCATGTCTTGATTAAGATCAACACACAATCCTAGATGCGAGGCAAAGAGGAAAGAGTGTCCCGTAGTTGAGAAGAGCTAAACAAACCACATATTAACATAGGATGAGCTTGAATCCCTAGGTACCTCGCATAGGCGAGAAGTCGATAGGTGAAAAGAGTTGTATAATCACAATATATCGGATATACGTCACATCCCTTGAGTTGAAACAAGTGGTGAGGTGAGGTGGATGATATAACTGAGGTACGCAGAACTTATTACAAAGTGAGTGCTCTGACGAAAGAGAACCTACCCTAAATAGACAAGTCCATGACTCAAAAGTCCTTTTGAATGAGGCTTTTCTTTTATTGAATGTAGACTGATCGATGTGGGAAGTCTACAGGGGATATTGATTGTATTATTCTCGAGGTCTTCACGAAGCTGATCAATGCGAGAAGCTTCTGATAAAGGCTGACTGTGTATAGCTGTCCTTCGAGGGAGCAGTCTATTTATAGTAGCAGATATGATTGTAATGCATAGCTGTCCTTCGGGGGAGCAGTCTATATATAATAGCGGCAATAGTTCGGCATATAGCTGTCCTTCGAGGGAGCAGTCTATATTTAAATGACTAGATGTTCATTTGGCGTGAAGCATCTAGTTAGTAGGAATTTTGACTCAAGAAAATCCCAGAAGAATACGGCTTATTTTAATACTTTGAAGTCATGGACTAGACTAAAAAGGGGAAGGCATCATCAAGGGGAGGTGAGGATCAAACTATGTGAGCCTGATTGGTATTATGAAGTGTAGGAAACAGAGTGTATGTAGTGGTAAGTGAGCTCAAGGGACGAGTGACAGGTAGATAAGAAGTGATATAATACTAATTTCAACAGTAGAATGGTCGAAGATGCAAGGCATTAAGGGGTTCAGGCTCAGGTTTACCATTAAGCGAAGCTAAACGATAAGTACCAGATCCATAGGTATGAGTGATTATATAAGGCCCGATCCAATTGGGAGAAAATTTTCCACGTTTGCTCTTTTCTAGTTTGGTTACATGTTGATTTTCTTTGAGAACAAGATCACCAACCTTAAAGGTACGCTCATGAAGTCGCTTATCATAAGCACGTTTAATGCGTTTTTGATAGATTTGAAGGTGATCAAGAGCTGTAAGACGGCGTTCGTCAAGAAGCTCCAATTGGGCTAACCGCTCTTGGCGGAAATCATCGTTGGTGAGAATATCCTGAAGAGATATTCTAAGGGAGGGTATTTGTATTTTGAGAGGCAAAACAGCCTCGGTACCGTATACCAAAGAAAAAGGTGTGGCATTAGTAGAAGTACGAATGCTAGTACGATAAGCCCAAAGGGCAAAGGGAATGTGATCGTGCCAATTTCTTCCAGATTCATTGACAACTTTCATGAGGATTTTGGTTAGTGTTTTATTAGAGGACTCGGCTTGCCCATTGGCTTGTGGATAGTAAGGTGATGAGAAACTAAGTTTGATACCAAAGTTGTCACAAAGGTCTTGCAACAACTTGTTTTTGAAAGATTTTCCATTATCTGTTATCAGGCGGTGAGGAACACCAAAACGACAGATAATGTGGTGGTTAATGAACTCGACAATTTTTTCTTTTTTGATTGAAATGAGTGGAATAGCCTCCACCCATTTTGTGTAATATTCGGTCGCTGTGAGTATCCAACGGTGACGTTGTGAAGAGGTTGGGTGAATCTCACCAATAAGGTCTAAACCCCATTGTGAGAAGGGCCAAAGATCTCGAGCGATCTAGAGCGGGTGGCTAGGAGTATGTTGAAGGTTGGCATGTTGCTGACACATAACACAACGCTTAACATATTCGTAGCAGTCGTTATTGAGAGTAGGCCAATAATAACCAAGGCGAAGGATTTGTTTGGCCACGACAAGGCCGCTAAAATGTCCACCACAAATACCGTCATGGACCTGTTGGATGGTATGAGTGGCCTCCGCGCCAGTTAGACAGCGAAGGAGGATACCATCAAAGCCACGTTTATAGAGGAGTCCCCCCATGACAACATAACGCGAAACACTTTTAAGAAAAGCACGTTTGCCGTTACTAGTAAGGTCAGGTGGGAGGACAGAGATTGTAAGGTAGTCGTGGAATTGGTGGTACCAGGTATCCTGTGAATTGTGGGAGGACAGAGATTGTAAGGTAGTCGTGGAATTGGTGGTACCAGGTATCCTGTGAATTAGTGGACACAGTATTTATCATACAAACTACCGGGGTTGAATAGGATGGGGCAAAAAGTTGTTGGACCACGACGAATAATTCAGAGTCAGTTGGCGCAGCGGGAATTTGCGAGGCTAAGCAAGCCATAGTATCAGCAAATTTATTAGTGGAGCGGGGAATGGTTTGTATGGAATAGTGGGTAAATAAAGCTAGAAGTGAATCCACGTAGTATTTGTATTTTTGAAGTTCCTCATTTTTGCATTGGTAGACGCCCATAACTTGATTGACTACCAATTGAGAGTCGCCAAAAATGTTAATAGATTTGATACCTAAGTGTAATGCAACTTGGAGACCCAGAACAAGGGCCTCGTATTCCGCTGTATTATTAGTGCAAGGGAAATCAAGTCGGAATGAAAGAGGCATAGGTTCAGCGTTGAGAGGAATGAGAACAACGCCGGCTCCTCCGCCGCGCTGGCATTTAGATCCATCGAAGAAGAGGGTCATAGGGTACGACTCCTCTGTGAGGGAAAGAGTAGCGATGAGTTCATCGGGAAATGTGAAATTGGTAAATTGTTCCCCCGGTAAAGGAGCATCCGCAAGTTGGTCTGCGATGGTTTGTCCTTTGATTGATTTCTGGTGGACAAACTCAAGGTCGAGGTCGGCGAGAAGCATGAGCCATCTAGCGATGCGTTGGTTCAGATGAGGTTTGGCATACATGTAATGGATGGGGTCTGTATTGGTGATGATGAAAGTCTTGTGATTTAGAAGGTAGTGTCGGAGTTTGGTGGCCACGAATGATAGGGCAAGGCACAATTTTTCTACATGTGTGTACCTAGTCTCATAGTCCACCAAAGTATGAATTATATAATAAACGGCTTGTTCGTGATTCTCAGAGTCACGATGTGCAAGCATGGCTCCTACAGCGTGGTCGGTGGCGGAAAGGTAAAGGTAGAAAGGGCGGTTGTCTTGGGGTGGGATAAGCACGGGTGGCTGCAATAGATAGGATTTGAGAGCTTCGAAGGCTTGGTGACATTCTTCGCTCCATTGGAATGCAATATCCTTTTTAAGGAGGTGATGGAAAGGTTGACACCGATCCGAGAGTTGGGAGATGAAACGTCGGATAGATTGGAGCTTACCTTGTAAACTACGCAATTGTTTGAGATTGTTGGGTGGGGGCATTTCTAGGATAGCTTTGACTTTAGATGGATCGACCTCAATGCCACGCAAAGAGACGATAAAGCCAAGAAGTTTTCCCGAAAGAACACCAAAGACACATTTCTTCGGTTGAAGGCGGACAGAATATTGTAACAGGCGATCAAAAATAATGGTTAAAACATCGAGATGTTCACTGCGATGTTTAGACTTGCTGAGAAGATCGTCGACATAGTCTTCAAGGATAGTGTGCATAATGTCATGAAAAATGTAGGTCATAGCCCGCTGATAGGTAGCCCCAGCATTCTTAAGGCCAAATGGCATGACACGATAACAGAAGGTTCCCCAAGGAGTTATGAAGGCAGTTTTATGTTGATCGGCAGGGGCAACCAAAATTTGGTTGTATCCTGAAAAAAAATCCATGAGAGAAAGCATTTCATGGCCTGCAGTGAGATCAACAAGTTGATCAATACTTGGGAGGGGGAAGTCATCCTTGGGGCAAGCGAGGTTAAGATCCCGAAAATCTGTGCATATCCGAAGTCCCCCTGTCGCTTTAGTGATAGGTACGATGTTAGAAATCCATTGAGGATAGTCAATAGGCAAGATGAAGGAAACAGAAAGGAGTCGTTGGAGCTCCTCTTTGACCAAGAGAGCAATGCGTGGATGCATTTTTCTCCATTTCTGTTTGACTGGTTTGGAAACGGGGTTTAGGGTGATGTTATGGATGGTGATAGTAGGATCAATTCCTGGCATGTCAGCATAAGACCATGCGAAAGCTTGGTTACGAGCACGGAGAAAGGTAGTAAAGGCGGCTTGTTCTGATGTGTTAAGGGATTGTCCAATCTTCACAATGTGAGGATCCTCCTCCGTGTGGATATTGATTTCTATGGTAGATTCGTTCAGCATAGTTTGGGTTTCAGATGGTAAGGCTCATTGAATATAAGAATCATTCGCGCCAAGGTAAGTGAGGATGGAGTCGTCATCCTGGCATTCAACAACATTAATCAAAGGCGAATCCTCTTTGATCATGTCTGGATACAGAAGGGGAAGAGAAGATGGGTCCTCATTATCGCGTTGATAAGTGAGAGGACCTATGAAGATAGCATTTATGAAAAAAAAAAGTTAGGGGGGATGGATTCAGGGTCTATAGATTCTGAGGGTGATGATGGCAAAGTGGGTGATGATGGTTTGGTAGGGGCGACGTCTTCTTCTTCCAGGATACAGCTGACAGGAGGTGTCTCCTGTGTAGGTGTTTCGGGAAAACCGAGACCACTGCGATCATTATGTTTACGGGTAGTCACGGGAATGAGTGTATGTCGGCCTTGTTCGTAAAGGCCAAAACCAAAGCCTTTCCACGCACAGCGAGTCAAGAAGGTGAGGGCGAAACGACGATTTGTCAAGTATTGAAAATCGGATTGGAAAGGAACCACACCAAGAGGAGGTTCAGGGGTAATGGAGGATGCGTCAACACCCCCATACGTTAGGTTAGTGCGGCAATAGGGTGGTCCGTAAGAGATTATCTCCCCCACGCGACGGTCGTAGGTGGGATGTGCATGTAATTGTCCGTACTCCTGCGGGGTAGGGAAAGAACTAACATTATATAGGCGGTACTCCCCCAGCGTAAGGCGCTGAAAAACATCTACTAAGGGGTTGGAGGTTGGAATGTTAGCTGCGGGAAGGGAAGTGGTTTTTGCGATGGTGGTTTCATCAATTGAAGGCGTAGGCGCGGTTGGGGTGGATGGTTGAGATACATTTGAGGAGGATGGTTGAGTTGAATGTATGGGTGTCTTGATTGGTATAAGCACATCGTTAGGGCGGTATAACATATTGCAGGTTTTAAAGGGGGGAGGGTCAGCTTTTACGGTGTAAGACTTCCCCTCGTACTCAAATTTTATGCATCTATGTAATGTTGAGGGAACGCATCCCATGGCTCGGATCCAAGGACGACCCAGCAATATATTATATTGGAACTCTCCCTCAAGGACATAGAAGAGTTTGGGTAAAGTACGTGGTCCTACGCGAATGTTGAGGATCACGGTGCCTAAGGTAGAAGTAATAGCGTCATTGAATGACCGCAACATGATGGGGTTGGCACACATGCAACTAGAAGGGATGTTCATCTGTTGGAAGGCTTTTGAAGAGATGATGTTTAGGCTAGCGCCCCCATCAATCATAACCCGACGTACTCGAATGTCCCGGACGTAAGCGGAGATGAAAAGGGTAGGGTCGGGATCTTCTGTACCAAAGTCGACAATTTCATCTTCAGAGAAACTGACTGCAGCAGCTTGTTGTACAGAGACAGAGGTGGTTGGGGCAGTGGGTTGTTTGGTGAGAGAAGCAACATGATTGGGTGTTAGAATGGAGGTAACAGGCAGGGTTTCATCAGGTAAAACCTCTATCCCTTGAAGGATCTCAACGAGAGCTTGTCGATGAGATTCAGAAGTCTGAATGAGATCATACAGTGTCATTTTTATGGGCGATTGGTGAAGCTGTTTAATCATATTTCGGTGGGCAATGCCATTAGAGACGGGATAGGCGGGTCCGCGAATGACCACTTTAGGTGGTGGTGTAATCGGGATGTTTGACAGAGAAAGAGATGCCGCAGGTGTGTTTTCTTTTGCTTTCCCATTGTTTTTTTGTCCTCGAGTAGTGACACTAATCATATTAATCTCGTAGACCTGAGATGAGGAAGATGGTGGGGATAACTCATGGTCTTCACGAGATGGGGTTGTAATAATGATAGATCTTGGTGAGGCGGGGACAGATGGTATAGGAGAGGGAATGGAAACTAAAGGTCTCTCCCTTCGTAAGTTGTCTTTCTTAATCTTTCTATCCGGGAGAGGTGACTGGTGAAGGATGGTTTTTAGAGCTTTGCATCCCTCCACATCATGTCCTGGTGTGCGGTGATAAGCACAGATTTTAGACTCATCGTAACCCATGGGTCGGGGTTTAGACGGGTCATAAGGTCTAAGTGAAGGTAGGGAAATGGTCGCATTCTCCACCAACATAGCAAGGATTTTGGCGTAAGATCCTTTGAGTGGGTCAAAATCGGAAGAGGATGAGGGTATTGATTGTGTGGGTTTTGATAATGTTTGGGCGCGGTTAGTTCGTATGGGTGGCGGTTTAGCCGAGGGGTGTTGATACATGGTTTTTACTAAACGTGATTTCTTTGGTGCAGAAGCTATGTTGGATGATGAGGCCGCAGATGACGTGGTATCAGAAAACAACCACGGGGAAATAGGAGTAATTGAAAACAAATCTTTTGATGATGGTATTTGTTTAGGGTTGATAGGTGGACAGGATACGCGGAGTGACGGTGTTGCTATACCCTGGAATTTCTGTATGGGTGCGGAAGGCGCAGGAGGTATGATATATTGATGTAAGGTAGAGGGATGGGGTCCCAATATGGAAGGTAGGTATGACGATGATGGTTTTGATTGTGATAGGGGCACGGATTGAGTTTGTCTCCTAGGTGGCGGAACGGATTTATTTTTGGATAGATCGAGTCGCTTAGGCGGGTGTGTTAGACTGGGCATTGGTGAGGTCCCAAGCGTATGGGAAGATCTGGCTAAGTTGATAGAAGTGGACGGGGCATTTGGTAGAGGTGAGGGGGGTGAAGGTGAGAACAGGGGCATTTTAAGCTTCTGTAAGCACTTTGGGTATATGGTGGAGACATCAGGATCAGTCATTTGCATTTGAGTAGAAAAAGGGGTACTCAAACGTTCCCATAGGGCCTGTCTATCTTCTGTGGAATGATAGTCTCCAGGTGTGATTTGTAATTTTGGTACGGAAGAAAGGTGGGTTGTAATTCCAGTCCATCGCGGGTGTGACACAGGAGGTAGATGAGGCACTGTATCGATAGATGTTAAGAGGTCAACCGGTCGTTGAAAAGATTTAGGCGATGAGGGACTAATAGGTAGGAGGGCGTGTTCGAGGGGATCTATCACGTTTAAAGAATGTGGTGATGTTAGTGTAAGAGATTTCTCGTCTAAGGATGTCAAAAGGAGTGGCGAGCCTTCCTCTTGTGTAGCAAAAGTGCTAGAAGGGGATGTTTGGGAAATAGATAAATTAGATAGCATCCGCTCACAGTCTTGTAGGGATGTGGTGTAAGAAGACTCGTTGATGAGAAGAGAAGTCCGGGCAGTTAACTCTTCTATGGGTAAAGGAATGATTTCACTTTGGCTTGATGGTGGTGAAGGAGGTTCAAACTCCTGTGTTGGTGGAGAGGCTTGATTTAAAATTTTTTCAATAGAGGCTTTTGGCTGAGAATCGAAGACTGCATGGATCTCATGAACACTCTCCTCGGCTAAGATATCTTGGTTCACATTACTGTTGGACGAGTGATTCGGGAATGGCTTGTTGAAAATTTTCAGATTTCGGTTAGCAGGGGTGTTAGGATTATCGAGGGTTATATCCCCTGCATCAACCATTTCCTGCACTATGTTTTTCAACATCTTGCAGTTTTCATGACTATGTCCTTTTATGCGGTGAAATTTACAAAAGTCATTTTCTTTGTACCAAGAAGGTATTACGCGGGTGGAGTCAAACCCAGAGTGAGGTTTAACAGGGGGCAAGGTGATAGCCCCAGCTTTGAGCAATTTCTCCACGATTACACTAGGACTTGCCACGATTACAATAAATTCATGCAATGTTTGCCAGAAGAACAAAGACAACTTTTCATAGATATGTTCTTAGCAGATCCCGCATCACCTGCACCAAATACTTTCATGGGAGTAGTCTCCCCTCAAAATGCACTCCTCAAGATCTTCAATGATCCACTCCTAAATCACAATAACAATAAATTAAATCCAAATGGGATGAACAAAGGTGTGATGACAGGAAACAATGATCATGAAGCCTCGACTTCGCTAAATCCACTTGTTGCACCGCAATTAGGAAGTCAGCCACGACCTAAAATAGTCGGTTTAGTGGAGTTAGACACTGAGCTACACGTAGAAGCTGTAACAAGGACATGAGAGTATTCCTCTCAGCCAAACCCAAGTTACCTGCTAGATATAGATAACATTCAACAACTATTAGTAAAACCCCTAGGTACCTATGATTTAATTAATGACCTAACAAAGACCTTCTCTCACATCTCCTTTTTGGACTTATTGAAAAACTCTCCCGCCCATAGGGCAGCTCTTTTAGAAGCATTAGGTTTAGGTCATTTAATTAACATCACCCCGCCTCCCAAAACATAATTAAATCATATAGATTTCGATATTCAACCTCCAAGACAGCTAGATAGGGATACCGAGTTTATATTTGACGTAAACAAAATTCCAACAGATGCTGAGATTGCATGTAGGGGCGATCCAACCTTACATTTACAAGTATGGGTTTATAAAAACTATGTTAAACGTGCAATGGTTGACGATGGGGCAGCAGTTAACATAGTCCCCTTCTCTTTCCTTCAAAAACTAGGATATGGAGAAACAAATTGTTCCATGACTTGGAATACACTAAGAGGCTACAATAGCCTTAAAGCCACTTCGATTGGGACTATAATACTACCGGTCACATTAGGACCCAAAAAAATCCTAAGTGAGTTTTATATTATAGATCGGGAAACCAACTATAATATGATCCTCGACCGACTGTGGATACACCGTATGAAGGCAATCCCTTCTATGTTATTTCAAGAAGTAAGATTCCTGCACTTAGGAAGGATATTCGTAGCAAAAGGTGATTTGAAACCCTTCGATATACACATAGCAGACCTGAAGAAAAGGCCAGGCATTCACTCTGAGTTTGAACTCCCAATAAACCAGCTTAACAAACCAACCGACGCAAAACCAGAAGAGAAATTGATACCTACAACAGAAATAGAAGTTACGAACCTAGTCGAGAATATCCCAGCCCTCAAGGATGAGGCTAACATTGTAGAAACAATATCATTATGAACTACTGCAAAAATTATCGAATTACTAGAACAAGATTTACCAATTTTCCTGCCATTTGATTATGTAGGTATGGGATATACCCTAGGAATTGGTTCTCTTCTAGCAGAGGAGCTCTGCATGGTAGAAGTAACCAAAGTAGAAGAAATAGATGTAGCGAATGTCCCAAAATCCATCTTCCCAACTAAATATTGGACTCTCCATTTCAATGGAGCTAGATGTCGTTATGGGGCTGGGGCAGGTGTGATCTTTACTTCACCTGAGGGAAAGATCCTACCATTCACCTTTAAATTAAGTTTCAAATGTACAAACAATGGCACTGAGTACAAAGCCCTCCTCCTTGGTCTCATCATAGCTAAAAGGATCGGTGTTAATAACATTAGAGTATTAGGAGGCTCACAATTATTAGCAAACCAAGTCTCTGAGGTGTATGAGACCAGAGCTAAACACTTACAGCTCTACCAAATAGTAGTATTAGATTTGAGTAAAATATTTGACTTCATATCCATTGAGGCAATCCCACGAGAACAAAACCTTCTCACAGATTCAATAGCAACCTTGGCTTCACGTTTTACTCCAAACAGTGAGTTGGAAGACACCCATTTCGTGGTATCCCTTCGCACTGAACCGTTAGAAAATAAAATGTCAAATCCTCTCTTAACAAACATAGCTGAGAATAAATCTACTATCTTAGATCACGTTGAGAGTGATAGAGACACCCTTGATTACCTCAATGACTATGTAGAGTTACATCTCACCCATCACATGGTATATTTGTCCTTAATCCCACATTCATCTTCTTACTTTGGAAATCCCATGATAGAGCTTCTCCCACACAAGGAGCTCGACATATACGTGGTAGAGAATGGAGAAGATATGGAACTACCTCCAACCCCGCTTGAGTTTGAAGAAGGTAGCACTTCTTTAATTGAAGAAATGATTGATATTAATATCAGAACGGAGGAAGAACCGAAGATCTTAAAACTAGGATCTTCATTAACTCCATAAGAGATAGACATACACACTCGAATCCTCAAAGAAGATCAGAAGGCTTTTGCATTTAATTATAAAGAAATGACAGGAGTTGCACCACATATCGCAGTACATAACCTCGTCACCAAACCAGATGTAAAGCTAATTAAACAAAAATCAAGACCAATGAAACCCAAGGTAGCTCTCATGGTGAAGGAAGAAGTAATGAAACTCCTCCATATAGGGTTCATCAAACTGGTCGATTACTCTCAGTGGGTATCTAATATCGTTACCATTCTAAAAAAGAATGGGAGGATACACATCTACATAGATTTCCGAGACATTAACAAGGCGTGCCCCAAGGACAACTTCCCATTACCATCCATTGATGTCATCGTTGACGTAACAGTTGGGTTTGAGCTTTTGTCTCTCATGGATGGATTCTCGAGATACAATCAAATCAGAATATCTGAACAAGACCAAGCCAAAACCATGTTTATAACTCCTTAGGGAACCTATTGCTACGATGTTATGCCATTCAGTGTCAAGAACGCTGGCGCTACATACCAGCGGGCAATGAAATATATATTTCATGATCTTATTCATAAAATTGTGGAATCCTATGTAAATGACTTGTTAGCTAAAGCCAGGAAGCGCTATGATCACCCGGAAGTGCTCTGCATCATCCTTTCACGTTTGATAGAATATGGAGTTACACTAAACCTATAAAAATGTGTATTTGGTGTGACAGGAGGGAAACTCCTGGGTTACATCATATCATCACGAGGGATCGATGTAGACCCAGCCAAAATCCAGGCTGTTCTTGAAATGATCCCACCTTCGGATGAGTCTGGAATCAAGTCATTTTTGGGGAACTCGGTGCAATTTGAAGATTCATCCCAGACTTGAGCTTTCCTATTCATCCAATCAATAATCTACTCAAGAAAGATTATAGTATCAATTGGACCAAAGACTACAATGAGGCTTTTGAAGTAGTTAAGCATTTCTTGTTGTCACCACCTATGATAATGCCTCCTAAGCTAGACCACCCTTTAATCTTATATTCGCGAGCTACCAATGTCTCGCTCGCCTGCATGCTGGCTCAAGAAGATGATGACAAAAGAGAACGCACGATCTATTTCATTAGCCAAATGTTGCTTGACTATGAAACATGTTATATGCAAGCAGAATGAGAATGCCTTGCCATAGTCTTCGCAACCAAACACTTAAGACACTACATGCTAAACCAAGAAACAAGGGTCATTGTAAAAATAGACCATTTACGAAGTTTTGTCACGCAAGGGTCCTTATCTAAAAAGGTTGGACGCTTTACAACCTTAATGGGTGAATTCAAATTAACTTTTGTAAACCAGAAGTCCGTTAAGGGACAAATCATTACAGATTTGTTAGCTGACAACCTGTTAAATGGAGGCAATCTGGTAGATCTAGATTTTCCTGATGAATGCATATGTTACATTGAAACCAGACCTCCCATCTCTGAATGTCCTTGGTATACTAATATTATTAATTATATCATGGACCATACATATCCAGAAGGTTTCACACCACAACAAAAAATACGGTTACACATTATCGTAGCTAAATACGTTATTATAGAATAAGTGCTCTATCGTAAGACTTTCGATGGAATTCTTCTAAGGTGTGTTGAGACAGAAGAATGTAAGAAGATTCTCTACGAATCTCACAGTGGAATATGTGGCGGCCATTTTGGTGGTCATGCCACTGCCTGCAAAATACATCAGATGGGCTATTTCTGGACCACTCTAGAACACAACGCAGTAGAGTTTGTATGCAAGTGCCATAAATGTCAATAATTTTCCCATGAAATTCACATGCTAGCACAAACTCTACAACCAATCATGACTCCATGGCCCTTTTCTACGTGGGGCCTAGATTTGATAGGGAAATTCTCTCCCTCATCAACAAATGGCCATAACTTCATAATCACGGCCACCGAGTATTTTACCAAATGGGTAGAGGCTATGCCTCTTACCACTATACCAGGTGCCGTGATTGCTAAGTTCATTTTGAACCAGATCATTTGTAGGTACGGTGTCCCACAAATCATTATCACGGATAATGGAACTTCCTTTAAGAATGACAAGGTCCATGAACTATGCAGTAATTTTAAAATAAACCATCCTACAACCTCCTTATATTACCCTCAAGCTAATGGATAGGCTGAGGCAACAAACAAAATGTTGAAAGCCATTCTTCTTAAAACGGTAAAAGAAAACAAACGAGATTGGCATTTAAAGTTATATACGGCCTTGTGGGCCCACTGGACCTCCATAAGAACACCAACGGGAGTAACTCCTTTCTCATTGGTATTCGGTGCAGAAGCAATTCTCCCACTTGAGGTTGAAATACCCAGTCTCGGCATCTCCCTACAAGGGATTCTGGATGAAGAAGCTTATAGAGAAGCATGCCTCTCCCAACTAGAAATCCTAGATGAGGCCAGGTTAGATACTGAACAACGGCATAGAGTCTATGCTGATCAGATGTGTCGATAGTATAAAAAAAAGGTCTATAAACGAGATATATATGAAGGAGATCTAGTTCTAAGACTAGACAGCCGGATCGATAAAAAGACCGGCGAAGGAAGGAAATTCTGGTCCAAATGGTTAGGTCCATATCGAGTCACGAAAGACTATGGAAATGGTGCATATCTCTTATGTACATTGGAAGGTGATGAATTCAATGAAAAGTCAATTCCTTGCATCTTAAACGATTCTATGCATAAGCGACCAACACTATTTGTATAATTATATCTACATTGCATCTTCATGTAGTTAGGCTCATTTTGTCCACTCATTTCATAAAATTTTGTGATCAAGGAACTTATTCTCAAGTAATTCATTACAAATTTTTGATGGTATTGGCATAAGCATTCTAATCATACTTCTTCATTTTTCATAACATCATCAATTATTTCAGAATCATTTCGTCAAATAAAGCTAGATATGACAAAGTCTTAATGGTAGCCATACCGAGGCCTGCATGCTTATTCTCACTTTTGGTTTCTTCCTAGGATAGGTGTCTTGCCTATGGTCTATTCTAGAAGCTTCACAGTGTCACATCTATCCCGTATATATATCTCTTTTGAAATAAGAACATATTGACATTTTGCTCAAATAAATAAGTCAAATATAGATCAAACAGAAATAAATAAGAACATATACACATTCCCTTGCCCTACCAACCTTTGGCGATGAGTTTGCGTCTCTTACTAGTGATGTAGGGTTGGGAAAGGATGGGAATGCCCTTACTCGCCTGTGCCTTGTTCAAATAAACCTTTGAAATATTGAGTCAAAAATAAATGAATCAGATGTCCACAAATTCCAAGAGAGTTCAAAAACCCTGAAAACCAGATTTTGTCAACCATGTGGCCATCTACGGATCTAAGTCTAGATAAACCAAAAAATAAGTTGCATTCTAAAACTATGGAGTTACTTGAGTAGAATAAGTTTGTAGCATCCTAATTTGGTTCCACCAAATCTTTGTCAATCTCTCATCACTACCATTCAAAATTTTTCATATCTTGTGCCCTTTCTAGCTCTCGGTGGTGAGCCCTCACATCTTACTAGTTGCGTGGAGTTAGGAGTGGGGCAAGTTCATCCACTCATCATACCATCTTGTCATCACGTTCTGTCAAAAATTTACGAAGTACCAACAAATTGCTTATAGAAGATAAAGTTCAAAACCACATTGTGTCTACATTATCATATATCAGCATCACGAAATACAAAAGGAAAGAAAGCATTCGTATCATTCGTTCTCCATTTGCATACATTTTGAAAAGCATATAAAAACAACATTACAATACACATGTAGAAACAAATCACAAAATCCTAGATACTAAGAGTTTGATCCAAAAAGAATATATATATAATCAAGTTTCCTGTAAAATGCCATCATGTGCTAGGCATGGTCAAAATGCTCAATGAGCCCAGGAAATACAAAATAAATCATATAAATAATATAAGAGAGCCAAGTGGCCTCTCAACCCCTATGAGATCCCTCTGAGGGTGCACGACCACGTCTAGGACTTCGGCTACGTTGGCGCTCTAAGTGCATTGAGGGCTCATGCTCTTAAGGAGTAGCTGTGGCCTCGCTATGAGAGCGACTCCTCATCAGGCGCTCTACTATCCTACACCTAGCCAACTTGGTGTGGAGGGTAGTCACCATCTTGGTCACATGCCAAACACGAGCAAAGACATCGCTGTGCCTATTAGCTGCTGAAGGCTCCCCTGCATCCACAGATAGCTTGGTACGAGTCTTCTCCATGGGGATCATCAGGGTATTAGTGCATACCCGGCGAATCAAGTCTCGCCACTCATCAGCAGTCTCTATAAGCAAAGGAGAAAAGTAAATTAGAAAATGATCAAAAAATAAAAACAAAAATGAACAAGAGGTGAGATTACAATTAAGGAAATCCTAGCTAAAAACAAATATTAAGAGAAGGATGATAAACTCACTCAGATCTCTGGGCCTCCAAGAGGGATCCCTAGGGTCAGCACCTGCCACAGATGCCGCCGCTGACTAAAGTCACCCTCCTATGCCTGGGACAACATATCGTCCTACTACAGACTCATCCTCTCCGCCCAAGTCATGAGAAGGCAGATCCTCTGAAACTAGAGTCACCCTCTCTGCACTCCACTCTGCCCTCTCAGCTTGTAATATCTCTTGAGTGTCATGCCACTCAGGATCGCTGTCCTCCTCTCCACCCGACTCACTGACCTCCTCAGCCTCGGTCTCCTCCTTCGTCTCTCCCCCTGTGAACTCCTCAGACTCAGAGTCTATATCAATGGGGTCGTCACTACTGTGGGTAGGACCAGTGGCAATCTGAAGTAAGGGTGCCTGAGGAGCACTAGCTCTCCCTCGAGCACGTACCACCCACCTAGCTGCAATTTGGATGCCAGGAGTAACAATAGTCCAACCCCGGCCTCTAGGACCTCCCCTAGCCTCCCAAACCGATCTAAACACTGGCACCACTGGGGGAAGCATACTGACGTAAGGAAGGCCAAACTATTGAGGCACTTGATCAAAAGGGTGTGTCTCCACCTTCCCCGTCCTGTCCACAAGCTGGCCTGTGGTAGAGAAAGAGATCAAAGTGAGGGACTCCTCACCCCATAACCCTGCCATAGCTTGATAAGGTGTGGCCTCCTTATCATCAGTGGTCAGGGAGGCAACTGGCTGGTGGGGTGCTCTAAGCACCGACATATCTGTCCATCTGGCTGCCCTCACAACTCTGGGATCCACCACCTCTACGTCTCTCCCATAAGGGATGATGCGCTCATAGACCCAGCTCATCACTAGGGTTGGATGGCTCAATGATTGTCCCTGTAAGTGGACCACCCTGTATAAGTCATGATAGGTGGTCCCAAGTATATCAGCTCCCTAGGAAAAAATCCGGCCATGTGCCTCAATCTGTGCAATAATAGGGGACTAGTAGTAGAGTAAAGTGTCCCCTCCCTTGTCCTGATCAATCTTAAGGAAAGGATCCCCAGAATAGCCTGACAAATCAAGGGGATAGGCAAGCTCGGAATAGAATGGACCCTCACCCCCTTCTTCGAACCAGTAGAGATAACTACGTCTCCCATATATGATGCCCATTGGGCTATCTAAGCCCATGACCTTGCTGTCTCAAGTGTGAGTCATCTCCCAATGTCTAGACTCCCAAAATACGGTAAACATCCTCTAGGGTAATAGTCCACTCAACCCTGACTCCTGGAAATCATAAAGTGTTCCGATCAGCATCCCAATATGAAAACAAGTCACAAAGTATGTGACTAGAAGGTGCAACATGCAGGACCCGTGATATACGTAATATGCTGATCCTCTGAAGCGTGTCCTGTTCATCCTAAGAAAGTGCATCCAACACTGCTGGAAGCCAGTCACACTCTCTCTCTTAGCTCCATCTGATATATTCCTCCTTCTCCTGCATACATCCAAAAAATGCAAAACGGAGTAAGTTAGTACTCAAATGACATTGAAAAAATCATTAAAATAGGTAAGAATGCTAGAAACGCAAAAACGAATTCAAACAAGTATTATTTTGGCATTCTGTGAAGGGCCGCCACCCTGAGCAGGGAGGTAGTTCCGTAACTACCACCTTAAAGGTGGCGGTCCTGTAACCGCCGCCCTGCCAGGGCGGCGGTCGTGTCTCGAATTTCCACATGGGTCACGTGCCCTAAAAACACCTAAAAACACAAAATAAAGACCATTCTGACTAAAACAAAGCCTGCCCATTAGGTGCCCACCTAAGTGACCCTATTAACACTGAAATTTTAAAAAATAATCCCCCCATGACAGAGATTTTATCATTTTAACATTTTAGGGGTAAAAACATTAAATCAAGAAGAACTAACCTATGATCTCGTGGGTCGATGTTCCACTCGTGGAGGCATGATCACTATCTCGTCATGAACATTTTGACTATACTCTCGTTAAAAACCGTCACCGTGGGTCCCAGAGCTCAAAATCAATCAAATCAACACACGCAAATGAATAGGAAAATGGGCCCATTTTATATATATAACACCTTGACCCATTTTAAATCTCCTTTTCGCAGGCTTGGAGCACTGACGGAGGTAAGTTCTTATCTCCGTGTGAATGGTAAGTCCTCATTTCATATTATTTTAGTATTTATTTTTCGGCTTATTTTATCTATCTACACTTGAGTCATCTTTTCATTTTACAGGTAGCGGGAATTTTGGATGGCGTCATTTCGACACACAGGAATATTAGGTATAATTTCTAACTTCCCATCTTGGGATCACCATAATCGAATCCACCATTTTACGTATTTTCATGCCTAAAACGCTTCTCTGAGGGGGCAATATGTACATACCCAAAATTGTAAGGTACTTGCACCATCGGAACAACATTACACGTGCCCGAATGATGATACAGGTCTCCTCACAAGGTGCTCGGGATCCGAAAAAGCTCTCCAAGTATGTGTTAACATCCCGCATGTCCCGCTTAGCCCCTACGTGCTTTGTTTTTCTCTTCTCCCCTCTTTTTCTTTGTGTTTTGGTCTTCAGTTACGAAACTGCCACCCTTCCTGGGCGGTGGTCTTGTAACCATCGCCCTGCTCAGGGTGGCGGTCCTTCACGCATTTTCTAGAACATTTCTTTTTATCGCGACTCACGTAAATTTCAACATTTACCATCTTTCTTCACCGCCTTTGCTTGTATTTATGATTTTGGTTCCCTAGAATAGTGTTTTTGCATTGTTTATGGTTAAAGAGTTCAATTTGGTTTTCACCTTTGGGTAAATGGGAATTCTATAAATAGCTGGCTTGTGCTTTGTTTTTCTCTTCTCCCCTCTTTTTCTTTGCATTTTGGTCTTCAGTTACGAAACTGCCACCCTTCCTGGGCGGTGGTCTTGTAACCATCGCCCTGCTCAGGGTGGCGGTCCTTCACGCATTTTCTAGAACATTTCTTTTTATCGCGACTCACGTAAATTTCAACATTTACCATCTTTCTTCACCGCCTTTGCTTGTATTTATGATTTTGGTTCCCTAGAATAGTGTTTTTGCATTGTTTATGGTTAAAGAGTTCAATTTGGTTTTCACCTTTGGGTAAATGGGAATTCTATAAATAGCTGGCTTGTGCTCAAACAAATGGCCCCTCAAATTTTCCTCTCATTTTCTCATTTCAATAGCTTAGTCTTTCAGTTTTGCTTAGGAATTCAATAGTTTTATTTGTTGCATGCATAGTTAGTGTTGTTTTGCTATTTGGAAGCCACATAATCTTTTTGTGCTAGTGTTGTTACTGTTCCACACAATTAATTGAGGTAGGATAATTCCATTTTTAGTCAGAAGCCATTAAAGTTGCAGGTTTTGTTTGTCAAAAGGGATAGTTTTAGGTTCTGGAAATTTTATGTTGTATGACTCACAATAAATCCCACTAGGAATTACATAAGCCAAGCTCTGTTCTCTTGTGCTATCCCTCTCCTACTCGCATTGTATTCAATCTGCATCCAAAGATGCCATAATTTTGATACCAATTTCCGTTGATGCTAACATCACATGCTTTTCTAGATTCACATGAGCACGAAGGAGCAAGGATACCACACTGAGGGGACAAAGCCACACACAATCGGATTCGCCACTGTTATGCAAAATCTAGGTTCAAGCTTTCAAAGTTCTAGTTAAAAACATATCAAATAGAGTAGTCAACCATTTCATTTCAGTTAATCTCACTTTTGATATCACCGGGGAAGCTGTGGGGATTGATAGTTTCTGAGAAACTGTGATTCACTCCTCACTTCTGAGGTAGGATCGAGAGTCTTTCAAATAGATTAGATTAGTTATTCAGTTATTTAGAATAAATTTACAACTGCACAGGCAGGTAGCTATACTCGGTTGCTTTGTTTGTTTTTAATTTCGTTATTAGTTTAGTTGTCAATTTCTAGATATATTAAATAATTGCTCTTTTCAATTCCGTTCAATAGTTTATCAAAAAATACAAAATTAGTTTAGCTCAATTCTATATATGTTGTGGATATACTTCGTATAAATAGCTCATTTTACTTTTAGTTAGATTTATATAGTTTCTTTCATATGACAATCACGGGACCTAGGGAGCCTAGAGAATAAGTATTCAAGCCAATCGTGCCTCAACCCAATCTTGTTATAGCAACAACTGATATAGATCAGAATCTTAGAATCCAAGTCTTCCAAAAAACAACAGACTTACAATATATTAGCTCACAACTAAGAGGATTAAACGTAGAAGACGACCAAGCACACACGTTTTGGATAAACCAACCAAACTACAAATTACCCTAAATAGATACCCGCATGACTATAAAAGGGCTTGAAAGAGAGCAAATGTTCAGTTGTGATCCTTTGGTCCCACAGCCAAATGAAGGAGATATCATCATTGACATAGACACCAGTTTAAGAATTCAGGTTGTCAGAACACCTATAAGTTACCCCGAAAAGATTGAACAACTTTTAGTTCTCAATATAGATGCCGAAAAGGGATATGACTACTAGACATTAGGGATTAGGGATTAATTCCACACATGACCATAGGAGGACCATGAAAAACAAGAAATTATGGTTATGATCCATAGATCCCACAACCCAATGAGTCCACAAGTCAATCAGACGTTGACGTTGGCTTACACACATTAGTATTTAGGTCCTCTCCACTTCCACCAATTATTATCACACAGTTATCCTTATTAGATATAACAGCTAACCAAGCTAAGGATTTCTGGACTAGGCCAGATAATCACCCGTAGAATTCACTATATGTACATCATCCATCTTATGACCTTGTCTGGAGACATACACGAAACAACCCGAGGCCATTTTCCACGTATCCCACAACCTATAGATCGGATTATGCCAGAGCTCGATATTGATTAGAGCCTTCGAGTAGCCATCCTCACTGAACGATCTATCACACCAATTCAGGTTAGGAGGGCCTTCTTTGCCTTAGATTCATAGATTCCATTAGTGTGTGTCGAAGACATAAGATTGCCTAACTAGTTCACCTATACCCCACGTATATTCCATCCCCACCGGCTGTCTTGGCACAACCTCAGGAGGTCGGGTGCGAGGAAGAGTTACTTGTAGATTCCCATGCTTGCTTATCACTTTTCCATCATACATACACCTCTTCCCACCTCTGGCTAGGAATAGATAGAGGTTGTAAAAGACCTAGGGACTTAATTGTTTCACCCTTATTTTGCTAACAAACCATGCATTCTACCACAAAATTTTGGACATCTCCTTTTAGCCCTTCCTAGAAAAAATCATGCTTGATTCGATGATAAGTCTTTAAGAAGCCAGAATGACCCCCTACTGGAGAAGCATGGAGCTTAGATAGAACCCTATTTTTAAGGATTGAATTGTTACATAGATATAATCTATCTTTATACCATAAAACATCTCCTTTCCATAAAATTTTTTTTGACATGTTTGGATCTTGTTGGAGATTCTGAATGAGATTTTGTGTACTTGGGTCATTTTTCCATTTAGACCTTGCATCCTCTATCTAAATCTCTTGTAATACAGATATGACACACAATAATTCCTCAATAGATTCATCCTTCCGAGATAAAGCATCAACAACTACATTCTCTTTCCCTTTCTTGTATATTATCTCAAAATCATACCCCAACATTTTTGAGACCCATTTATGTTGTTCTTCTGATGATAAATGTTTCTCTAAAAAGTATTTCACACTATCATGATCTGTCTTTACTTTGAAATGTCTTCCCATTAGATATGGTCTCCATTGCTTCACTGCATGAAGTATTGCTAACATTTATTTCTCATAAACTGGTTTAGATATATTCTTACCTTTGAATTGGTGGCTCTTGAAGGCAATGGGTTGAACTTCTTGCATGAGTACTTCCCCCATACCATACCTTGAGGTATCACATTCAACAATGAATGTTTTTGAAAAATTTGGGGTGGCTAGAACTGGAGTGGTGCACATGGCCTCCTTCAACTTCTCAAATGTCGTAGTAGCTTTTTCATTCCAATGGAAAAATTCATTCTTCAATAAAGTTGTGAGTGGTGCTGCGATGCTTCCATAATTCCTTACAAATGTATGATAATAACCTGTAAGCCCCAAAAATCGTCAGAGATTTTTTAGGGTTTTGGGAACCTTCCATTCAAGCATGACTTTTACTTGTTAGGATCCACTTTAACACCTTCATAAGAGAAAATATGACCCATATATTCAACCTTCTTCATACCAAAATAACACTTAGAAGGCTTTGCATAAAGTTGATGTTGTTCAAGAGTTTCCAATACCTTATTTACATGATGCAGGTGTTCCTTCCATGTTTTACTATAGATTAATATATCATCAAAGAACACTAAAAAAAAACTTTCGAATAAATGGATTAAAGATGAAATTCATCAAGCTTTGAAATGTAGAGGGTGCATTTGTTAGTCCAAAAGGCATTACCAAGAACTCATAGGGTCCTTCATGTGTCCTGAAGGCTGTTTTATGAATATATTCATCCCTGATTCTAATCTAATGATATCCAGAATGAAGATCAAGTCTTGTAAAGTAAATAGCACCATGTAACTCATCTAGCAAATCATCAATTATAGGAATAGGAAACTTATCTTTAACTGTGTACTTATTGAGTTCCCTGTAATCGTGACACATGCGCCAATTGTCATATTTTTTCCATACCATCACTACAGGAGAAGAGTAAGCACTCTGACTATGATAAATAAGTCTTGCTTCTAACATCTCTTGAAATATCTTCTCAATCTCACTCTTTTGCATATAGGGGTACCTATAAGGTTTGATGTTGGGTGGTTGAATCCCTGGTACTAGTTGGATGGCATGGTCATGGTCTATTTTTGGAGGAAAATCCTTGGGCATTTCTCCAAACACCACTGAGTGATCATCTATAACTTCTTGCATATTTGCGGGTATAAATGTATTGGAATGATGTGCTTGCAATAAAAATAGCTGTGCCACAAACCCCTCTGCATCTTTTCTAAGCAAATTTTTCATCTGATAAGAACTTACCATTGGTGGGGACTTTGCTCTTAGTCATTTTAGTTTAAAATTCCTCCATTCTGACTGAAATTACATGAAAAACTATTGGAAATTCATTTCAATGGTTCCCAAGGTGGTAAGCCACTGAACTCCTAACACAATGTCTACTCCTCCCATGGTAATGGCATACATATTTCTAGTTAGCAAGTAATCTCCCATGGTGAGATTAATGTTATGGAATTTTCCTGAAAAACTATCAGTTTTCCCATCATCGATCATGACTTGACATTCTAGAGCTGGATAAACAAAGCAGTTCAAGCGTACCACCAACTTATGATTGATGAAGTTGTGAGTACTTCCCGAATCAATCAACATTGTTACCCTCTATTTTTTAAAGAATCCAACTACTTTGAGAGTTTGGGGAGTGTTAATACCGGAAATTGCATGGCATGATATTGTTGGCTGGGTATCTCCTAATTCCTCCTATGGCTCTACCTCTTTGTCTTCTTCATTTGCTTCTTCTTCAATAGGCCCCTCAATATAGAAAAACTTATTTTCAACACACTTATGTCTTGGTCCAAATTTTTTGTCACAATTAAAACATAACCTTTTGGCTCTCTTTTCTTCAATTTGTTGATGGGTTAGTCTAATTGGTTGAGGGAATGATGGTGGAAAGGTGCTACAATCTCTAATATTACTGACAATTTGTTTCCTACTGGAAAGAAAATTTTCCTCTGCTCTACGTGCCATGATCATAGAGTTTGAAACCTTATGAGGATTAAAAATGTGCACCTCAGTCTCAATTTTATCTTTAAGACCCTCAAGAAATAAGTCATTCAGATTCTCTTTAGGAATATTTTCCACCCCGTAAGGAAAGGTTTTGGAATTGATGGATGTAATCTTTGATTGTTACTATTTGTCTTAGCTTTGCTAATCGACTGAAATAATTCTCTGACACACTAGAACTATAATGCAATTACAAATCTTCAGTGAAGATTGTCCATGTAACATTGAGGCCTCTCTTTTTCCTTTGAGCTCATAACCATCGATACCAAATGAATTGGTCAGGTTCAAGATACAATGATGTCATGGTAACCATTTGTCCCGATGGAATCTGATGAAGATAAAATAAATTATCCATCTATTTAATCCAATTGAGTGAATCCTTTCCATCAAACTTACACATTTCCACTTTTGGAATCATGTTACAGGCTTGTAGAGTGTTTTTATTTGGATTGGTCATGTTTGTAGATCTCCCATGGCTAGTTTGTCTATTACTTTGACTTTAAGATACACCCTGGTTAATATGAGTATGATTGAGTTGTGGCTGATTAGGAAGGATATGACGACCCATGATATTGTAACTAAATTGGTGAATGAAATCCTCCAATCATTGTCCAATCTTGTCTACATCTTCTTTGTTGGCCACTCTACCCTCAAGGTTTCGCAACTCTAACTCAAGATAGCTAACCTTATGGTCCATTGAAGTAAACCTAACCATGAGGACTCTGTAGATACCCCTTCTGACTCTAACTCATCAACTATTATCTCATTCTCATCAAGGGTTTTACTTGGAGTGATGGGATTCTTTTTGCCTCTTGTCGAAGGCCCAACCATGATGCCTTAAAATGGTAAGATTTAAGGATGAAGGTAAAAATTTAGGGTTTGGTATTTCAATAGGAATTAGGATTTTTTTATAAAACTCAAAGAATGAACTCAAACTAAATTTTAATCTTCTTTCTGGATATGTAAATAACTTTGAAAAATTCCACAAATTGCACCCTAGGTAGCTGAATTATGAAAAAAAATATAAAACCGCTATAACGTTTACAAACCAAGTCAAAAATTATTAAAATTTGGAGGGGATCTTACTTAACTAATTTCACCACACCAAAAAAAAAATTGTAGCAAAATTCTCTACCAATTTTGAGATATTAACGAACCTTCACAATTAGGGTTTGACAAAGTGTTGGCCGAGTTCAAGCTCTGACACCACTTGTAATGGAATTACTTGTATAAATATGATTATTGGCAGAAATATAAAACTAATGAACACAATATTTCAGATAAATTATCTCAATGTGCAATTAGAATAGCTTATCCACTTCGAGGGGGCAACCTCCAAACCAAACAATAAGACTCAAATGCTGAATATGATGATCAACTACTACCTACTAACCCCTATATATACTATTCCTATGCTATGACCAACACCAAGGCCAACCCACTAATGAAAATATAACATATATGAAAGAGATACATAATGATAAGAATTTATGATAGCCACAAGTCAGCTATATACATCCAATATAATATATATGATTAAGGGCATAACAGTGTCCTTCGTTATTCCCCTCGCATGTATCCTTGCTTGGGGCACCTTTTTTGACCCTTGTCGTTACAACACAAACATTCAGGAACTACAGTTTGATAACAAAAATATTGGTACAAATGTCTTAAACGTTGTTTGTTTGAGTGCATATGATTGTATTGGTTTCTCTATTAGGTTAGCTAGTTTACTTTCTCGTATTACATTGCATTATGTATGTTTCATGGAGTTACGTAGCAATAGAGAAATGTTAGTAATTTAACTTTTCATGTTATCTTAATTTTTTTTTACAGTTTAATAAAGGCCAATGATGTAGACCTAGGGGAAAAATGATATAAACATGTTGCTTATTGAAAGGCTGGATGCAAAGATTGGGCTTATCCTATATTATCCATTAATCATTTCTTCTCCATTATCATTTATTATCATTACTAATTTTTCTTCCAAATCACCTGGGGCAATAAAATACCATGTTTATCCCTATCCTTTTTTCTTCTAACATAACCAAGGGTTTCACACTCGTTCTATCTTATTTCTTCTATCCATTTCAATCATATTTTCTATCATCGATTGAATTCTTCTATCACCCCATCGAAACTCGAGGGGGCATCCTTCATCCTGGTAATTTTTCTTAAAAAATTTACCTGTTTATTCTTGCTACTATATTTGAAGTGAAGTCACTAACTTCACCTCAAACAGAGGAAAATGTAGACACCTAAATTCCACTTTTACAATCTTATTGCCAAATGCACACAAATCACTCTCATTCTCACCAATTCTATTAAAATTATTGATTTCCACTAATTAACTAACATTTCTTATCACTTTGATCAATTAAAAAAACACTTTGTCGGTCACCAAACCTCTTTCACATTTAGGATGCCACTTTACGACGAATCGTAAGTCAAAATCCTGTTTAAAATAGAAAACTAATATTTATTAGCTAATTACGCTTATTTTACCCTTGTTTTGGTCAATATGCCCTAATATTGGCTCAAACCCCTCTTATGACCACTCAAAACCACCCCACTTCTCTCCACAACGTCTTAGCAAGCTTCAAAAGCTTATCATAGCCTCCTAGTTGACCCTAAGCGGCTGATTAAGGCTTCATACCTCTTTATCACTTGGTAAGTCACTAATTGTGATTAGCAAAAATTAATCATGATTAACCCCTTCATCAAATATTCTTTGTACTGTCCTAGTCCACTAATGCTATTTCAAGATGCAAGTTTTCCTCAAAGGAAAAACTATAAATAATACTAAGTACTACCTTCCAACTTTACACCATGTTTTCATTAGTAGCCTCATATAATAATATGTTAAAGAGCCTAAACTCCTTTAAGGATTCACATGCTCATCTTTTCCTAAAGCCTTCATTATGGTTAGTAGGAGGGTATCTAACATGACATTGTAGTATTTTGTTAGAGATCTTCTCACCATTTGTGGAGTAACAACCATTCCCAATTTGATTGCTCCTAGATCTATTTAGGTCTATGTTAGTTAATCAAACATACTAGTAGGAATGCTTAGATGTTAGATGTTAGTTTCATTTAATCTCCATTTTTATGTTATTAATATTTTATCATTGATGTTTCATTCCTTAGCTCATTTCATTTAACTTTAGATCATTATGGTGTTGATCTTGCTTTAAACTAGTTAATTTGTGTTAAAATTTTGGGGTGTTATCAGAGGCACATCCTATATAAACTCCTTCATCCCAAATTGGCACATTGTGTGCTCACATTGATAGAGATACCCTATTTGGGTTTCTGATCCTTTAACCACATAGTTCATTACACTCTACGAATCTATAATACATCCTCTTCTCATCCCCTAAAATCTCTATAAGGTCTCCATGTGATCCCAACATGAGTTAACTTGTCTAATACAACTCGATATGATGTGGTGTATAGGCCTCGCTCTTGGGTATCACCCACCATGCCCTAATATCTTTATAGATGGACCCAATCAACCCTAGAACCTCCAACTGACCGCACTATGACTATATAATCATAGGCCCATATATGTAATAATGTCACTTCCGCCACAAACCTTCATGGCTCTCCAAAGTAAACCTATATAAATCCATGTATAAGTAGGCTATCATAATCTGACCCCAAGCATATCTAACATTTTAATCTTATATGAGATCAAAACCAAACCATCATCTACTCAGAATAAATGATGAGAATGATATTACAACAAGTTTTTGAAATTCGACCAATTGTGGAACCTTGGTCTTATCACAATAGAACTCAAGTGAATAGTTGAATCTGAAAGATAACTTGTACCCAACCAAATCTAGGTAGCTTGTGCATCTAAAATGGAACAAATCCTAATAATACCTACACTCTCTCACCCACCAATGAGATCCTCATAATACAATACACATCCTCTAATGTCATGGTCATCTCCCCTATAGGGGAGCCAAAATAACTGCAAGTATATGAGTTCCACTGCTCACACAATGTGTCAATCAAATGCATATTTTTGGGTGCTTCCCCCAATCTAGCTACACATTACAAACCAAACCTATCCAACACATCCCAACCATCATCATATATACCTAGGACAATAAGAGTCTCCATATGAGAACCACGTCAGAAATATCTCATATGCATATCTCACCATAGACCAAAAACTAATACACACATGTCTTAGACTATTTATTCTCAAATAAAAATATGGAATAATCAAATAACATGTTAATTATATAACTTTACAACTATACTACTAGCATTCACAATTTACAATAGTGGGATAGGACCATAGAGACATGGTCAAAATAGTACAACTCAGGGTCAAGACCAGAAAAAATTGTACTATTATTCCCCTAAAGTTGAATACGGATCCATTCAGTCTTATATACCCTGATAGTCTTAAATTTGATCAAATTATGAATATTAGAAAATACTGAAAATCATTACTATTTTCAACAAAATCACAAGTTTTTGACACTTTCCAACTCATCCACTACCTACGCATGAATAACATCCATTACCCGGTCAAATCGCAAGCACAAGGCCTCTCTGGCACATGACATCCTATCTCTCTTAGAGCATAAGTAACTATCAATCACAATAAAAATGAATTGTTATTTAAATTCTCTACCACACTATTTATAATGGATAGGCCCCTTTGGGCCTATAATCACATATCATGACCAACCTCTACTAGATGTTTAATACGTCAAATTTTACACTCCATATTTTGGTCTCTATTCCCTTTTTTTTTTTTACATATTTTGTGGGTTTGGGATCACTATTTCTCCTATTTTTATACTAAAACATAATGAAACTTTATTCAAACTCTATTTAGGCCCCACGATCCTTTTATCCATAATGTTATTTACACACTATATGCTTATGTGCTTACTACAACACTTTTTCTAAGTCACTCTCCATCACAGACTCGATGCTCTTTTTACGCCGAAGGTGTTGCCCCTATGGGAAAGGCCCTTGCGGATGTTTCTACTAATGTGTTAAACTTTGACGGTTTGGCAACTGTCTGGACGTTTTTCACGTTTTTGGTTATTTTTAACAGTTTTTCTTTCATTATTTTTTGTTGTGTTTAGATTTTCTAACAATTTTTTTTCAAGCTAATTTTAACAGTTGTTTTTTCATTTTTTTTTGTCCCTTAGATCTCGTGCTTGTGGGGATACGATCTATTGAATTTTGTGTTTTGTTTGTTCTGATCTTAAACAAAACAACTCCCCATTTGATGAAGATATTGTAAATGCGAATTACTGTAAAAAGTGGGGTTTTAATGGAAAAATGTGAAGAATGCAAGGGCAAGTGGAACTAGAAAAAGTGTATTTTAATGTGTTGAGTGAGTCCTAGGAAATTTTGCAAATGAAATGGAGTGATTGTCAGTATGGAGCACTGCAATGACTTTGTGTATCTCAGCACTATGTAAATCACGCTAGGTCATGTTGACAATATGCATTTATTTTGTTTACTCCATCTTGTAAGTCTAAATACTCAAGTTCTTAAAATGATATAATATTTTCCTTGCTTAATAAAATTGAAAATATCCCCTAAAAACAGGATTAGATATGGTATTTATAATTTTAGGTGAATTCGGATTTTTGTTTTAGGGGATGACTTCTAGCCACATGCAAATCCCAATTTGCTTTGACAAAAATGACACGTATTGGCTCTAGGGTGCCACATGGTGCACTACAGTTACGAGGATGGGGCAAGTCATGCAACCCAATTGGGATATGTTTCAAACCATCCATCCATGTGCGGGCTTCATCACTATGTCATGCCCACTTGCGACTAACTCTACCAGGGCTCGCTGCACAACGACTCATCCATGCTAGAGATTTGAAACTTGAAGAAGTAACTAAACCCACTTATGCCCTTTAAAAAAATTTGGAAAAGCAAGGGTGCTTTTTTAGTATCTTGCCTATCAAAATAAAATATCAATAATATAAATACAAATACAAAAATAATTTCAGTTATTTTAACAATTTTTAATATATATTTATGCATATCAATATATTTTAAACTTATCATCACCACACCTAATCCTCATCATCATATAACTAACTATCTAACCTCCTCATCCTCCTATCAAATCAATCCTTTCATCAATCATTCAATCTCCACATCTAAATCTTATCATCTCGTATCCAACATCTAAAATCCTCACCCCCTGGCTTGGGAATATTTGATCCAAAAACCAATTGTTATTATCCCATAAAAAATCCTCAATATTCTAATCCTTTCAATAAAATCAGTCATCCTTAAATATCAATCCCAAATAATCCATCTTACCCTCTTGAATGGGGCATCTTAAAACCCAACATCTCTAAATCCAACATCTTCAAATCCAACATCCTCTAATCCAACATATCTAAATACAACATCTTCAAATCCAACATCATTTAATTCAAAATCCTAAATATTCACTCTTATCATACATCGTTGAATAAGGCATTCTCAAATCTGAATCCAAAATCCAAAATCTTCACCCTTATCATACATAATTGATTGGGGCATCCAATATCTCCAAAATCCAATATATCCCATTCCTCTAATCATATCTTCTATTCTTCTACTCCTCAAATCCTCTCTTTTATTATTCTAATCTCCCATCCCTCTAATCCTCCAATCTTCTCACCCTCTAATCTTAATCATCTGAATCCTTAAATATTCTCATCCTCTAATCCTATCTCTTTCACTAACTTGGGCCTCTCCTTTTTTTTAAGTGGTTACCTTCATCGTTTCTCCTTGCCTAAACCCTCGAGGGGGAATCATGTCACCATCATAACATATTTTCTTATTTTTATTTGAACCGTCATTTCTTGGCAATAACAATTCAAAGAGGGGGAAAAATGTAGACATCTAAAATGCCGACATAATTAATCACGTTTAATTTGTTCCACAACATCATCTAAATCCGTATAATTATTAATCATAATATTAATTATTACTAATCCATTTTTATCATTTTTCCCATTTATAATTTTATCATCCTTTATCATTTATCTAATATCCCATAATTTCACCATTAATATTTATAATTCACCTAATATCCCATTTTATCATTAATCACGGTTATTTCATCATATTATCCTATATAATCCCTATTAATAATTTCTAGGAATTTAATATTCCTACATCTCACCTACCATCTACCCTAAAAACCCTACACCTAGCCTCCTCACCCTTAATTATAATTTATTAACCTAACCTAATCCTAATCCTAATCACATTCTCCCACCTCTAAATTGAGAGGCTTCTATTTCTAGAAGCCGCTCTAAATCTCTTCTTCTATCAAATTTTTAATTCAATGGAATCTTATTCCCTCCATGAATTTTGAATTCAAATTTTTAGAGTCTTCCACTTTAGAATCCTCAATTCCTCACATGCATTGTCCACCCTTGATCTAAATCCAACATTGCTTCATCCTAGCCATTGAATCCTCCACCCATAAACTATAAATTGATGCTCTCCTCTTCCATGAGAGCTAGCTAGTTAGCAAGTTATAAAATATTTTCCATTTTTATTTTCTTCAATCATCCAATAAATCCATCAATCTAATAATCCAATCCTTCATCAAGAATTAATCAAGCAATATTCACCAAAGAAAGGGGAGGTGCTGCCTAAGTGTCTCTAAAATTTGAAGCACCGAAGTTCAATCCACCATCTTGAGCACATACAAATAATCAAGGGAGCTCTTCAATTGGTAAGTGAAGGTATTATATTTCTTTCTCCCTTCCATTTAGCTCAATTTGAGGTATTGTTGAATAGATTAGATTTAGGAATCAATTGATTTGTTTTGGGTTTATAGATTTTATCTAATATTTTTAACATATACATTCCTCACTAACCTCCTTACATACAATGGAAGATGAGATCTCAAAAAACATATTTGATCCTTTCATGTGGTTTTTTGTGATTATGCCTTTCATAAAATCATTCTCACCAAAATTATTTGCAGTAGAATTAAGGATTTTGCATTACAATGGTTTTATGATTTCCCCACACATTTTGTACATTTTATTACTACATTGGAAAATCAATTTTTAGAACAATTTTCTATTAACATTGGGGACAAATGTTATTATGCACATTTATCTAAGTTGTGAAAAGGATAAAATGAACCTATCAACGATTATGTCTTATGATACAAAAAAATGCTTACCAAAATGAGAAATTTATTATTCGATAGTGAACTACAAGATTTGTCCACAAAATTTTTTATTGCCTCCTTTGCAAGAATCGGTCCTATTTGATAAATTCCAATATTGTGACCATTTATGCCATACACTCAAGGAGTAAAGATAATTTATTACCTGTGAATAAAATCAATTGTTTTTCTAACACTCCTACCACATCTAATTATGAGCTTCTAAGAAAATACACATTCAAAGGAAATACTGATGATTCTAAGGACATAGTCAATTTTGTTTCTTAACCAAGTTACAAATCTAACCTGCTTGCTATAAATTTACCCACTTACCTCATGCCCCATACATTGTATTGAAATAATTTCTTGAGCATACTCTTGTGCTTCTCCTCAAACCATTTTAGGTTATATAAGCAAGCCTGAAAGTAAACATTTCGATGCCAATGATTATTATGACTATCATCGAAGTATCATTCACTTTACTGACTTGTGTCTCAAGATTCATCATAAAATTAAATATCTCATACACTCCCATGATATCAAATGGGATGAACCCATGGAATCTTCCAAACCAAACAATGCTAATACTAAACTCAAAATCTTCAACGATCCACTTCCTAAACATAACAATGATATATCTACATCTAAAGTGCACAAAACTTATCATGCGATGCTACCACTTCCCTCTCATGATCACCCCTTATATGCAATGATTGGAACTCTCACTTACCCATCATATTCTATATTTCTCATTACTTTTGATGAATTTGATATAAATGACATGTTGTCTCTTATAATCTATCTATTAATCAAATACCTATACATTATGTTTTAGTTGATCCAAACAAAAAGATAATGTATGCAATCTCACATTGTTTTAATACAAAATCTTATATTTGACACTATTACTAGATATTTATGCATTATATTATCCATAACTATTGGTTTTATGACCAATCTAGCTTCATTCTTAGTTTTTGATACTCTTAATTATAGTACGTTAAGTCTGGTTCTCACCTGGCTACGTACTCTAAGGGAAATTCCTTATATCATCCACTAATGTGTTAAATTCATCCATAACTAACAAGTTATAACTATTAGGGGTATTCAATTTGAGAATCTTTCTCTTATTTTTCCTAGTCATTCTTCCAAAATTTATATCACTATACCTAGTAAATCTATGGATAGATATTTTGCTTCACATAATATCCCTCACAATCATAGTGCTCTTAGATTTCTTCCCAGGTTTGTGGCCCTACCCACCATCTATCATAGCTCGATCTCTCCTAGCTATATTAATAAAACCTTTGTTTCCACACACTTCCTTACAAAATTCTAGTTCTAGTAGGTTTTCTAATAAATCCTTGGTTGCATAAACTTCCTAACACAATCCTAGATCCCCTCGGTCATTGAATATGCCCTTAGTTTTACACATTGGTTCTCATGGGTCCTCCCCCCACAAGGTTCTCTCTAGATTATTTTTTCACATTATGTTGGAATTGTTTTGTCGTTGATGTAAAAGTGTGATGTTGTCAGTGTTTTTTGAGGTGTCATTGATTTCAAAAGAGGTAAGAAACATAAATGTTGATTGGTAGTGTCTCAAGTTGAGTTGCTTGGTCTTGATGATGTTTCATGGTGTCTTGAGTAGTGTGATGGCTCATAATGACATGCATAGGTATGAAAATGTTATGATGATTTTATATGATGTCATGTAGTGTGTTTAAGGTCCTTTTAGGTTAGAAAGGATGCAAAAGTGATGAGGTGATCAATTTTGGTGAAGCAAACATGTTTAAGGTTCCTAATTAGGTGGCCTAGCTAGTGGGTATGGTATTATATGATGGAGTACAAGTATGTAGCAGATGTTTGAGATTGGTAAGAGCATGGGGAACATGAATACGAGGTTTTGATATACTCACAAGTGTCTTTGAATGCTGGTTCAGGTGTTAGTCACGATTTCTAGGTGTACACTAAACATATTCTTAATCCTCAGGTGCCCAAATGAGATTAGTTGTACTATTTTCAGTATGGTGAAATAAAGGTGATACTTTTAGAAGGTGTAATAGGTTGATATAGAGGTGTGGTACATATTTCAAGTGTTGGTTTGACAATATGTGTAAGAAAATGACCTTTTACTAGTACTAAGTTTCTAGAAGTGAGTTTTTGAGATCAAATTAGAATTTATGATGCTCGTTGGCATGTGTGAAGTCTACATATGAGGATAATATAATTATGGTATTTGGGTAAGGGTTATAAAATTAATTTCTAGTCATTAGTTCATACATTAAGGGGCATATCTTTATGAACAATCGTTAAGATTCTAAGGGAATTCTAAATTCTCATAAAACCCTAGGTATGAAGTGATGGAGAAAAAGTTGATCAGACATTCCCATAATGGATTGATTGTTAAATTTTGATGACTGGAGGTTGTAGAGGACTCCTCCATATTTCTCCAGGTGCAAGTTAGACATCTTGACTGTATGCGGGCCATACTCAAATTTTATTATTTATGAAGAAGTTCAGTTTTATCTCAAGTTTTTCATTGGAAATGTTCACTAAATTAGTCTTTGAGGAATATGAGAAGATTTATACATGTTTGGAGTGGTTTTAGATCAAGTTTGAGCCCTTATAAGGTTTGTTGAAGTCATTCTTGCATGACTAGTTTTGGGAAGTCTCATGTGATAGATATGGTTACAAAGATGTTTTGGTGGTTCTTCAGTATGATTTGTTATTTTTAAGAACTTAGTGATGACCATGAGGTCATGATATTTCCATTGATATATCACATTTTCATGGATGAGGTGATTTGATGAGGTTTTGAGCTTCGTTTTTGAAGGACTATTTTTTGGGCATGTTGGTTGTCCTTGTTCTCAAGTGGCTTCACAAGGTAAGATGATAATGTAGAGGTGTAAGAGCTTGCTGGAGGTTGTTAATTGAATTAGAAAACATTTATAAGTGGTTTCCAAGTTTTTGTGAATGTTTCTTTTGTTCAATAACATTGTATTTTGGTGAGTAGGTTATTTGAGTGCATTAGGGATTCTTGAGTCATAAAGGAGAGATGATGGTTCTAGATGGTATTGCTGACATATATGGTCCCTTTTATGATTTTAATAGGATTTTATTATGTTTTTAAAGTGAATTTTTCCTACGGTGATTGACCTAATTTTTTTAGGATCATAAGTTAGGTATAAAAGAAAGTTATAAGGCTAATTTGAGCTAGTTGAGCAAGTAAGGAAAAGTGTGAGCTAGATGGGTATTTGTAGCGATGAAGGAGGTATTTTTAATCATGAAGAGAGAGAGAAGATAAGATGATGTGATATTCTATAGTGTGATTAGATGTTGGAAAGATAGGTCATTCGTCCTAATCATCTTGATGGAGAAGTGCTTGAACGAGCGAGTCTAGAGTACAAATTTGGAGAAGAAGGAAAATATAACTTCATAGTTTCATCATCAATTTTTGAGGAAACATTTTAGAGGTGATAAATAAATTAGGTGGATTTAGTTGGTTCTGAGTCATCTAGGGGGTTTGTGCCTCCTTGTAGGGTTAGTTCTATACTAAATTTAGGGGTTGGCAATCCTTATGGGGTTGGTGCACTCCTTGTTGGGTTGGTGCTCAACTAAATTTGAATCAATGAAATAATATAAATTTTTTTAGTGGGTTTTCTTCCCCTTAAGGGTTTCCCACTTACATCTAGTGTTTATGTGTTCTTGTGCTCTCTTTTTCTATACTCATGTGCTTGGTCATTCATAACTTCATATATATGTTAATGAATGTATTGAATGGAGGATGGATGCTAATTCTTAAGTGAATGAATGTTTTAACACCTAATTATTCAAACCCCCTCTCAGTGGTTGTGCTTCCAATGATTGGTATCAGATAAGGGCCTCCAAGGCAAGCTTGAGGTGATCCTTTTAAGCACAATATGGATAAACAGATGAGGAGAGAGTGTAAAGAGTTAAGATATGTAGTCATGAAAGATGAAGACATCATCAAGCAGCTCAAAGAATAGTTATAGGTTTCATGTACAAATATGAGATCAAAATAAGATGAGTGTGATCAGTTGAAGACCAAGTTATGTTCATTAGAAATTAGTGATATCAATGCTTATGATGATTTTTGTAATGAATAGGCTGAAGTTGATTTACAACTAGAGATTTGGTACATCAAAGAAGGAATAACTTCAAGTTGGAACTAGAGATCAAGAACTATGAAAAACATGCTAGTTGCATGAGTGTTGAGCATGATTGGATATTTAAAGAGATGGAATCTCAAGTTGAGGATATGAAAAAAAGCCTAAATTATGAGAAGAATGATTGTACAAGATTTGAAATTGAATTAAATAATTTGAAAGAAGAGGTGAAGCAGGAATCTAGTAGGTTGAATATCTTTGAGAGATTTGAGAGGAGTACTATGAATCTAGGTGACATTTTTAGTAATCAAAAGATTGTAGGTGATAAGACAGGTCTTAGTTTCATAGAAGACCATAATATATGCAATCAAAGTGGCAAGAGACATCTTAAAACTCAGGTGAAGGATAATTCTGGTCCTATTTGAAAGGGAAATAAAGAGAAGGGTGATAGTGTAAGTAAGCAGGTGAATATTACGATGTCTAATTAAGTAAGGCAACCTAATGTCATGAGGTAGGTAATCTCTTTTCATGGTTATTATTATGCTTATAATGAATTTGGTCAAAGGGCAAGGGAATGTGGAAAAGGTTATTCAAAAGTGTGAATCCATATCAGTCAAGAGATACGAGTAATGTGGTTTGCTGCAAATGTCAGAAGCTTGGTCATATTGCAAGATATTTTCATTTTGAGTCAAGGAAGATCAAGAAAGTTGATGCTCCCAAAATAAAGAAGGTGTGGAATCATAAGTCACTTAAAGAACTTGATAATGTAAATAAGGTCAAGAAGGAGGAATCTAAGACTTTCATGCATGGTAAAGAGTAAGAGTTTATTGATAAGAAAACATGTGAAGGAGGAGACAAAACTTGTCAAAACTGTCTTGAAGTTTCAACATGAAGATACATTGGAGAATGTGGTCATCAAGACTAATGAGCCATAGAAAAATAAAATGAGGAGCTTGGATATGATTTGCTATTGAGATGGTCAATGGTTTGTGACTATCAAAAGGAGCTTGAATCTGGAGTGCATGGAGATATCATCATGAGGTGGTTGGTTTCCATACATAATAAGAAGTGTCATATTCATAGGAGGTAGAGGCATAGTGGAATGTAGGTTTTAAGATTTCTCATTAAGAGTTGTAAGAGTTATGAGGGCTCCAAGAGATTTCCAAGAATGTTATAAGTCTGTTTGAAGCATTTGAAGTATTGATAAGTTATGAGGATATTTGCTAGATTCTGTACAACTGTGTGTAAAGGTATGATGACTTGATCCAAACCTAGAAGGTGCATGGAAAAATGTCCTGTGATTGCTAAAATGGGTTTCCAGGTCTAATATATACATTTGAAGAGCATCAAAGGAGTATGGAGTGTTGTAAGAAAATTTTGACAGCTAAAAAATGATATGTGTATGTTTGAGCTAATGGTTTTGTGACTTGAATACCTAATGTAGACACCCCCTAATTTACATTCATGTTTCCACTTATTCCTAGTATTATGCTAATACACCCTATTATTCACCCATTTGCAATTAATTAATTAATACACATTGTACCCCTTTTGGATTAATTAAATTAATCCCATATACCCTTTGTACCCCTTTGGCTAAATTAATTATTATTTATTAATTAAATAAATAATTATTTTAGTGTGTTGCACATCCTAGTCATCTGCCACTTGGCCAAACTCCACTTAGACTCCACTTTGAATACCCTAGTTAACTACAATTATAGAATCCTAAAAAGGTAGGGGCGATTAAAATGCACATACAACCACCTTTTCAGATGCAACTTTTTGTAATTAATTTCATTATTTCCCCCCGACACTATTGCAAATGGTCCATAATTCTATTTTTAGCATGTTCATTTATCCGTGTAACCAATTCCAACTACTTTCTGTTTCTATAAATTACAAGCTTACCTTCCTTCCAATCCCTCTTGAATTTGAAGCACAAAAAATCTGTTGAACTGTGTCTATAGCATTTTCCTTCAAAGCTTGGAGAGCACTCAAGAGCACCTAAAAAACACTTCTGACATTCTTTCTACAATGTTTCATAGGAGACCCTTATTTGAGGTTTGCATAGAAGGTTGTTGAGAGGTTTGAATGGTATGTTTATCTTTCATTTACGGTAATTTTCTTTGTCTACATTTTGGCATGCCCGGTGGGAGTCGCACCCATCCTCTTTCATTTTTGTTTCATTTTGTTTATCTAACTTTATTTTGGAGTGACTTTGTTGCTCCTTGTACAGATTTGGACTTATAAAAGCTTCAAACTAAATATCTTTTTTGTACCAACTAATACACAAAAAAATTCAATGGGTCTTTCTTCCCCTTAAGTCGGTTTCATGGATGTTATTATTTGGATATATTTCTAGGTCTGATATATTAATTTCCTCATGATTTACAGTTATTTTATAGGGTTTAAATGGAATTCTTTGAGTAGGAATATTGTTTGGCAGTTCAGACAACATCTGATTTAGTGCAAGTTTGATGTTGGACTACCTGTGTTTGCATGTATTCTTTGCTTAATGCTAAATCAAATGAAGCAAGAACAACCACCTAAAATAGTTCTACAATTTAGCTAAAACAAAGCATAAACACCATCATGATAAGAATTAAACAAGGGTTAGATGCTAGCATTCATCAATACAAACTTTGAAACTAAACAATGCTAAATATCTAAACTCCTCTATTCTCTAACAACAAAATAAATGAATGGACCCTAAGTAAGCTCCATAGCTATCAAAATAGTTGTCCTTAATGCTCCAAGAACCTAGGAATGGGGGCTAATTAAAGTTGGGCTACAAGACCCTTTTGACACCCTCCCATATGACCCAAGCACTTTAAGAAAGAGGCTTAACTCTTCAAGATGATGAACTCTCAAAAGGGCAAGGATGCCAAGCTCTTAGTCTCTTTGCTATATGCTTTGCATTTGCCTCTCTTAGAAAATTTAGGTGTAAGTAAAAAGGTAGGTGGAGGGCTCTTTATATAGCCCAAAGGATAAAGGATTCAACACATTCTCATGAATATGGGTATAAAGGTAAAACATGATTAGGAATGGATAAGGTTGCTTTATTAAAGGTAACCTTACTTTAGAAGAGTTTAATACATGTTTAGCAAGTCATGGGAGTTGGGGGGTATTTTAATTAATCAAAGGTGATTAATTAATAGGTAGATGTAAGCTTATAGAAGTTAATTAGAGGAATATTAGTACGATTTAGGCTATTATAAGGGGATTAAATCAATTAAATATGATTTATTGGTTAAATGGAAGGGAAAGCTAATTAATTAATAATAATTAATTAGTCTAGGTAGAAGGGGTGATTTATTAATGAAAAGTCGTTAATTAGGGCATTTGTTGGATAGGCAACTTAATTAATTAGCTTAGTGTAATTAATTAATGATGATATGAGGGAAAATGAGTGCTTTTGATGATATGTCATTGATTTGCGAGAAAGGAGATAATTAACACAATTTAAGTATTTAAATTGCTTGGGCGTAATTATAGGTGTCTACATTTGCCCCTCTTTGGGGTGGCATAAGTGATGCCACTTCAAAGATAGTAGACAAAAGAGATTTTGAAGAAATGGAAGAAAAATTAGTAGGAGGGAGAGATGCCCCCTCGAGTGTCGATGGGGTGATAGAAGAACTTGATCGACGATCGAAAAAGGTGAGAAGTAGGCAGAAGAATGGGGACGAGGCAGGATGCCCCGGGAGAGGGAGAATTAGGGGTGAAAGGGAAGTGGTGTAGAAGAAATATGGATGAGGGGAGAGAAGAGTGTAACCTCTAGCCGCTTATTTGTTTGGAACAAATTTGATGTCATCATATTGCCATAGGAACTACATCATCGGTCCTTATGAAAAATATAAGCATATGACAAAGGTAGAATGACATGAAAAGCCATACTACGAACAATTGTCCATTGCTGAAAGTACCAACTCCACGCAACATACAATAATGCAATGCAATACGAGAAGGAAACAAGCTCATATAACAGGGAAAACAAGTACGAACACACATATCTAACCCAACAACGGTCAAGATAGTTGTACAAATGTTTTGTTATCAGTGCTGAAGAGATCCACAAGTTCGTGATTGATGAAAAGGGTTAAAAATGATGCCCCAAGCAAGGATACATGCAAGGGGAAATGAAAATGGACACGGGGTCCATGAAAAGCATTTGTGCGCAACGAAACAGCACCAGGCAACCAAAAGTGCCCCAGAGTACAGACGAAGCAAGCAACTAGCTTTTGTGAATGGTTGTGAATCCAGTGATCTGCGAGTCGTATTAATCGAGGAATATGTGAGACAAACCAACAGGATATGGAGAAAATACCATGCGCAAGACACAAGTTTTAGCCGTAAGAAGCAAGTTACCATTTTGTAGGGTGTTTTACTTTTTAGGAATTTTTTGAAAATTTTTGCCTTGTTTTTAGATTTTTTTGATATATATATATATATATATATATATATATTGTTTTTTTTGTTTTCTCGAAACAATGTTCTATTGTTTGTGTGTTTTTGTGAAACAATTATCTATTGTTTTTGTGTTTTCTCAAAACAATGTTGTATTGTTTTTGTGTTTTCTCGAAACAATTTTCTATTGTTTTTGTGTTTTGTGAAACAATTTTCTATTGTTTTTGTGTTTTGTGAAACAATTTTCTATTGTTTTTATGTTTTCTCAAAACAATGTTCTATTGTTTTTATGTTTTCTCAAAACAATGTTCTATTGTTTTTGTGTTTTGTGAAACAATTTTCTATTGTTTTTGTGTTTTGGTGAAACAATTTTCTATTGTTTTTATGTTTTCTCAAAACAATGTTCTATTGTTTTTGTGTTTTTAACAGTTTTCCAAAGCTATGTGTAGGTAACCAAGAAAGCATGGATGCCCCCAGCGTTAGGTGGGGAATATACAAGGGCAGAAGCCACGCGCTTATGAACAAGAAGGTGAAGTCGTTGAGCTGCCCCCAGTGTAAGATGGGAAATAACGAAAGACCACGTCCCTTACAGACGAATAGAAGAAGGCAAAGCCGAATCAAGGCTGGACTAGATGGTGTGCACAAGGAAACTCGAAGGTAGAACCAGGTCCAGGACAAAGACAACTACCCTTCTAATACAGAATGCTTGTGAACAACGAATCCTCCCGAGGCGCCGGAAACCGGTTTTCACCCAAGGACTTGTCCAAAGTGCCACAATTGCGTGGTTTTCACTAGTGGACGACCTGTTTTCTCTTTTTCTTTTTTCTTTTTTTTTGTTTTTGTATTTTTTTGTGATTTTTATGACTTTCTTGTGCCATGTTTAGGCATAAAACCTCTTAAGATGCATGGCATTCATGGGCTCCCGGAGCTCATCACCATTGGGGTGAGCTAACTTGTATGCCCCTGTGCCATACTTGGCAACTATGACGTAGGGTCCTAACCAGTGTGGTTCGAACTTCCCTTTCTTTTCTCGCTCTGCTCTGGTGTTGAACTGGTTCTCCTTCATAACTAAATCACCCACCTCAAACTGGCAACTGATGATTCTCTTGTTGTAGTTGCAGGAGATTCTGTGTTGATATACTTTCAGGTGATTAAGAGCGCGAATGCGCCTCTCATCTAGGAGCTCTAACTCAGCCAATCTTGCCACTCGGTAATCTTCATCCTTATCCAAATAGTCCCGAAGAGAAATTCGCAGGGATGGGAGTTCAATCTCTAAAGGGATGATAGATTCTGTCCCGAACACGAGGGAATATGGCGTCGCACCCGTAGGAGTGTGAATTGATGTTCGGTAGGCCCAGAGGGCTGGGTGCATTTGTAGGTGCTAGTTTCGACCAGTTTTGCTAACCATCTTCTCCATTATCCTTACCAAAGTCTTTTTTGTTGCCTCAGCTTGTCCATTACCCTGAGGGTAATATGGCATGGACCATTTCAATCTGATTTGGAACCGTTGGCAAATACCTTTCACAATTTTGTTTTTAAATGACTTCCCATTATCTGTGACAATGGCTGCAGGGATACCATATCGGCAAATAATGTGATTCATGATGAATTTAGAAATCTGTGCTCCTGTGACATAGGTTAAAGGGATAGCCTCCACCCATTTTGTAAAGTATTCTGTAGCTGTGATGATATGTGTATGACCATCAGATGAGGTAGGAGTAAGCTTCCCTATTAGATCAAGTCCCCACTTGGAGAATGGCCACAGGGTAGTGATTGGTTGCAATGGTTGCGATGGAGCATGGATGAAATTTCCATACTTTTGGCATAACACACATTTTCTAACATAATTACAACAATCAGTTTCCATGGTGGGCCAATAGTAACCTACTCTTAACAGTTTCTTAGCCAAGACCATTCCGTTTGTATGTGCTCCGTATACTCTTTCATGTACTTCTTTAATTGCCTGGATTGACTCCGGCACATCCAGACAACGTAACAGATTCCCATTGTAGCCACGACGATAAAGTGTACCTCCTAATAGGGTGTAATGAGCTATCTGGTGAATTAGGCTCTGCTTTTCAGAGTGGGAGATTTCGGGAGGGAATGTACTGTCCTTAAGATAGGTGAAAATGGGTTCATACCATGGTGAATGGGGACCAACAACCTCACAAGCCAAGAAAGATTTTGGCATGTCATACGCGGGCTGGCGTAGATTTTCTACGAAGAATGGCATATCATTGTTCCCTGGCGGAATACGAAGCATAGATCCCACCGTTGCCATAGCATCTACCGATCTATTCTGCGCTCTTGGGATTTGCTCAAAGGTAATGCGCACAAAATACTCCTTCAGAGTTTCCACCAACTTCTTATAAGGTATGAGCTTGTCATCCTTAACTTTATACTCATCATTAACTTGTTTGATGATTAGCTGTGAATCACCTACAACCTTAACATGTTGAATATTCCACTTGATGGCTAGCTTCATCCCTGCAATGAGTGCTTCATATTCTGCAATGTTGTTCGTGCAAGGGAAGGCCAGGCAGAAAGCCTGTGGTATAGGATCACCTGAAGGAGTAATAAGGACCACTCCTACACCTGAACCATGAAACGTAAAAGATCCATCAAAATGTATCTGCCATACGACAGATTATTTAATGTAGAGCAAAGATGCATCTAGCAGATCCAGAATCAAAGGTTTTGTGCTTTGCAAAGGTGCTTCCGCTAGCTGGTCAGCAAGTACTTGTCCTTTAATTGATTTTTGATGGACAAATTCTATATCAAACTCACTGAGTAGAATGATCCAATTAGCCATTCTACCTGTGAGGGCGGGTTTGGACAACAAATACTTGAGTGGGTCGACCTTGGATATGAGCTTGGTCTTAGTATTTAGCAGGTAATGGCGAAGTTTCTGAAAGGTAAAAACAACAGCCAAGCAAGCCTTCTCAATCTGAGGATAATTACGTTCATAGGCGATGAGGGTGCGACTCAGATAGTACACTGCTTTCTCTTTATGGCTAAGGTCATATTGGGCGAGTAGTGCACCAATAACATATTGCATAGCGGAAATATAGAGCAAAAGTGGTTCTCCTAGAGTGGGAGGCATGAGGACAGGTGGATTAGCCAGGTACTGTTTAAGCAAAGCAAAGGCTTGTTGTTGCTCAGGTCCCTAGATGAAAGTGATGTCCTTCTTAAGCAAATGAGTGAATGAGTGACATTTATTTGCAAGCTGGGAGATAAAGCGGCAAATGGCTTGAATTTTCCCTTGCAAGCTACGCAATTGCTTGATAATCTCAGGTGGAGGCATTTCTGTGATGGTAGATACTTTAGCAGGGTCTACCTCAATACCTCGTCTTAACACGATGAAGCCTAATAGTTTCCCAGATAGCACACCAAAGACACACTTCTTTGGATTTAGCCTAACTTTGTATTCATGTAGGCGTTCAAAGATATGCCGCAAAATGATAGGATGTTCCTCTCTTGTTTTGGACTTTCCCAGGATGTCATCTACATAGTCTTCCATGATGTCATGAATCATATCGTGAAATATTACTGTCATGGCCCGCTGATAAGTTGCTCCCGCATTCTTAAGGCCGAATGGCATCACCTGATAACAGAAGGTGCCCCAAGGAGTTGTGAAAGCTATTTTATGTTGGTCTTCCTCAGCGATCTTAATTTGATTATAACCCGAAAAGCCATCCATAAGTGATAGCATTTCATACCCTGCGGTTGAGTCAAAAATCATGTCAATGTTGGGCAACAGAAAGTCATCTTTAGGGCAAGCTTTATTGATGTCCCTAAAATCTATGTAAATTCGGATACCAATAGGTTTCTTCTGGACAGGAACAATGTTCGATATCCATTCAGAATAATCAATTGGCCTGATGAATCCTGCTGCAAGCAACCTTTCGAACTCTTCTTTAACTAACAAGGCCACTCTTGGGTGCATCTTTCGAAGCTTCTATTTGATAGGCTTAGCGTCTGCGTGCACAACCAAGTTATGCACGACCAAAGTTGGATCTAAGCCGGGCATGTCTTTGTAAGACCATGCGAACACATCAATAAACTCTCGCAGTAGCATAGTGAACGTCTTTTGTTCTCTGGCTGAGAGTGATGCTCCCAATTTTACTATCTTGGGATCTTCTTCAGTACCAATATTGACATCAATGGTTTCTTCAACTAACAATTTTGATAAATCCTCCATACGCGTGGGATCGGGAGGTAGGTTGAGATCTTCATCCAAGGATGTCTCTACGAGATTTTCATCCTTGGCATGGTCACTTTATTTGTCCTTTGATTTTCTTATTTGTTTGTCAGCCAATGCCTCAAAGAGGTTTTCACTGTGTGACTTGGACTTTGATTTTTGCCTAGGCTTTTCTTTAGAACTCTTGCCCTTGCTTTTCTTTAAATTTTGCTGACCACGAAGTTCAGCCTCCTCGCCGAAGTAGGCGCAGGTGTCTAAGTCGATAAAGAAAGCCTTCTTGTGATCTCCAATGGGAATTGTATCCCTTATGCCCATGAACTCTGCAATAGCCTCGTCATTCTCGAATAAATCTAGTGGCACGTGACATTGTTGGTCCCATTCAACGAGGGAGGGGTATACAAGGTCAAGGGTTGGTTCATTGGGGGTGATGGTTAGGACAACATTATTCATGAAAAGGTTCATGGAGGCCAGATCCTCATATTGGCTACAACAGGAATCCGTATCGCTGTCTAGATAATCGGAGCTATCCTCATGCTCAGAACAAGTCGTATCTTGATCGTTGGGGTGTGCTCCATAAGGGAGAATCCCAATGCCATATATTTCTATTTTGAAATGTGGAAGAGGGACTGGTTATCTTTGTCCTTCTTCATTCCTCCCACATCCTAGGCCTTTGTAGCCCATGGAGTACATCATTCTACTAGATTTTTCATATTCTGGGGTTTGATAACAAGATGGCTGAGTGTCCTCAGGGACCCAAGTAGTAGGTGAATCAAGTAATTTTTCCTCAGCTAACAAGCCTCCAGGTAGGAACAACCCAATAGTATGTTCCTCTCTAGGTCTTCTGAAGTGGTAGTTGGGTCGACCTCTAGTCTTGGGCGACAAGGAGAGGTCAAAAAACCAAGAGCGCTTGTTGTACATTATACTCCCCACAGCCATATTCCAGAATTTTCATCTCCCATGAATTAAATGGAGATGTTGAAGTAGATGCCCCATGAGTGCAAGAATGAAGAGAATTTGAATCTACTCGAGATTCCATGGCCTCAGAATGAAGAGGGACAACTATATCTGTGGAGGGACATGCGTATGTACCCTTTTGTGCAAAGCTATTAAGAGCTCTACAATGAGCAAAGGGCTCTGAGTCTCCTGGTATTGTTACTGTATGTCCCTCATGCTTCAGCTTGATGCATTGATGAAATGTTGATGGCACTGCTTGCATGGCATGGATCCATGGTCGGCCTAGAAGCATATTATATGGAAGTTCCAAGTCTAAGACGTGAAACTTTGTCTGATGGAAAGTGGGGCCCACCTCCATTGGTAGCATAATGGTGCCTGTTGACTCTCTTTCCGCGTTGTCGTATGCGGTGATAGTGATGATATGGGACTCGAGATATTCTACCGTATGTCCCAATTGTTTGACTAATTTAAGCGTGCAGATGTTCAATCTAGATCCATTATCCACAAGCACCTGTTTGATTTTCCTGCGGGTAATAACTACCTCAATGTATAAGGGAAGATTATGTGTAGGATTCTCGGTAGGGACCTCCCTATGGTTGAAAGTGAGATGCTCACTGGGTGCAATATTTTCCACCGCGGCTTGAAGGTATGCAAGATCGACTTCTAAAGGCACTCCCGACCCCTGAAGAGTTTGATACAAAATGTCCTTATGCACATTGGATATCTTGAGAAGATCTAAGATCAAGATCTTAGCAGGTGTCTTCTCAAGTTGTTCTAAAAGGTTATATTTACCAGTTTGTGGGGTCAACAGAGAGGGTTTTGGAATCACGAGGTGGGCACGCCTTGTTACCGCAGTGCAGTCCTTTCCCTTGATCCGGATGGTATTGACACGGTCAGTAGGGGAGCGAATACATCCGATAAGTGAATCGTAATGATTGTTATCTCTCTTGGTATACAAGTAATTCGTGGCTTTATAGGTTTGGGATGACTCTCCCCGATCCGGTTTTTCCTTTTCCGACTTATCATGCTTGGGGAATGGTTCCTTATAAATCCCCATTTTCTCGTTAGGTGTTTTCATGTGGCTAGGGTTATCCACCTCTATCTCCCCGTTGTCAATGAGGTCTTGAATATAGTGGCGAAGTCGCAAACATTTGTCTGTTTTATGACCTTTAACGTGATGCATTTCACAGTATTCATGCTTCTTATACCATGAAGGTTTAGGAGTGTTGTCATCAAACGGTTGCATTGTGGGATAGGTCATCATGTGGGCCGCATCCAACTGTTTTAGTATGACAGAAAATGGTTCATTGAGGGAGGTGAATGTTCATCACTTTGGTGGTGGTTGAATTGGGCCCTTGGTCAGTTTAAAAGGTTGACTGGTTTGGACCATTTGAACACGTTTGGAATTAGTGATTCCGTCTCCCCCCATGTTGTTGTTTTTGTTAAAGATCTTTGTCTTTTCAGCGGGTTTGACACTTTGGTTGTCTTTAGATTGGGTTTTGAGGGTGCCTTTGGTAATGAGAGCCTTTTCTATTTGAATCCCTTTCTCGATAACCTCCTTAAAGGTGCAGACACAATGCATTTGGAGGTGGAAAGCTATATCTGGGTTGAGATTAGGGACGAAAATACTGACTAGCTGCTTCTCAGGGAAAGCGCAAGGGAAGCGACTAGCTATCCATCTCCATCGTTGGAGGAAGCTGGTGAAGGTCTCATTTGGGCATTGTTTTGTGCCACACAAGTCTGCCATGGTGACATCACTCTCTATGTTATACGAGAAATGACACATGAATCTTTCCGCCAATTCTGGCCAGGTGAAAATTGATCCTCGTGGTAAGCGCGTAAACCATTCCAATGCTTGACCTCCTAGACTCTTAGGAAAAAGTCTGATGAGGTAATTATCACTATAAGACACCTCTTGACATGCCATGTAGAAATCTTTAACATGATCCCTTGGGTCTCCCTTTCCTTTATATTTGTCAAACTTTGGCATATCAAATTTCTTTGAAAAGGGTTGAAGGGTCATTGTCTTATCAAAAGGATAGGGGCATAGTTCTTCGTATTGGTATTTCTTAATACTCCCTATATTGCTCTCTTGTATGCTCGCAAGAGTTGCTTTCATAGATTGCACTTCTTGTGTGAGCAATTGTTCTCTAGTGGGAGAAGTGGGTACGTGTACACGATGGTACCCCATGTCTTCTTCTCCTTGGTTTTCTCGATGGAGTTCGTGGATCCTAAATTTAGGCTTTGACTTTTGAACGTTCTTGTTTGTGTCTTTTGTACTTGGAAAGTAAGAAAAGCTAGTTGTCGGCTTAAGTTACTGAGTTGTTGTTGGATTGTGACTTGGTTTGTGTCTTCTTCTTCTAAAGGTTCCTCCTCTTCGTATTGTGGAGGTTCTTCCCCTGTCTCATGTTCTATCTTGTTTCTTCGTGGCACTTTGATGAGGGGTATTCTATGCCCTACCACTTTATCATTTTCTGCGTAAGAAGTGGAAGCATGCCCGCCTGTTAAAATATCTTTCATATTGATAAGGGGGTGTTTCTCCTTAGTAGTGTCATTTGTTTGTAGTATTGGTTCCTTCTCAATGGGCAATTTGGCCCCTAATTCCATGACCCGTGCCAAAACTCTATCTTTGTTTCTAAGGAGAAACTCATCTAGTAGAGTGGGGTCAAAATCAAAGTCTGTGTGTGGTGATTCTAATTCATTTCCACTATGGTCGACCATTTCTTCTATTTCCTTTTCTGCAGAAAATAGTGGTCCTAGATCATGTCCGATAAATGGGTTTGACCCTTGTTTGTTAGAGGTTTCCCAAGCTTGCACCTGTTGTTCCTCATATGTTTGTTTCTTTAAACCTAGACGCGTCTTGGGAGCCATGTTTTCGTGATAAGTTTCACTAAGGTAAGTTGTAGATTTGTTCAAAATTCAATGACTACCCCTAAGTGAAACACAAGATGTACGTGTTAAGAGTAAATTAACAGTGTGAGAATACCAATGTGATATAATGATAAAGTCACCAATGAAACAATCGTTTCGTATCAAAACCTAATCAAATGAAGTACCTCCTAGATTACGTTTTAAAGTAATTTACGACGCCAGATGATTAACAAGATGTCTCCACTTATGCCAAGTTCAAAGGAATGAACAAGATGTAAGTAAATACATGAAGTTAAATGCGATCTCCCAATCAAGATATACGATGAGCAAGCTCAAGTCTGATTAAGACCTATATCTCAAAAAGTGTCAATTACGATTTGCGAATGACACAACAATATCACCAAGATATGTTAACCCACTTTGCAAGAAAGTGGAGTATTAATATCGAGGTGTTATTGATATAACACGCACAAATGGTAGTTCCTAACACCTTTTGAAATCGAGGTAATAATAAAACTGAACAAAAAAAAGCTCAAAGTATAGCTAGGAATAGTTAAGAATGTGTGCAGCGTAACCGTACAATATAGGTATTTATGTCAAGTTTACAAGAAACAAGACGTAAATATCGAAATTGTAATGATACGAGACAAACAAGCTAACTCCTCTATGGAAGTCTGCAATGATGAACCACGCCTAACTACAATGACGATCTTGACGTGGGTATCAAGATCACAATGGCTACCAAATGACGTGAAAACACCTCCACTTACTTTAGACGTTTAACTAACCCAGCCGCAAACATGGATGGGCGTAAACGGACATAAAAGTGAGAGAAATAGTCGAATGGCAACACAAAGGTAATCACACATCTTTTGATCAACAAAGTGTCAAAAGAATATGAAGGAAATAAATCAAGAAAAAAAAGACGAAAGATGCTAGCCTCACTTCGACAGAGTTTCGCCTCGCCCTAAGGCAAGTAAAAACTAGGTGAAAGTAATACGTCACACGTTTCTCAAAAAGAAGGTTCACAACTCAACACTGTTTTAAAATGGTCAAAGTGGGCTCCTGGCCAAAGTATATTCTCCTAGGTGGTTCTCTCACCCTAGGTGTTACAAAGTTGCCACGAGCGAGTGTGATTTACCCAAAAAGTCACACTGACTAGTTTGGGAGTATCTCGGCTTTACTTTACCCCCTTCAAGAACAGTAGGCAACTAGTGCGTCTACGTGTACTATCACTGGGGTCGCCACAACGGACAACCTGTAACTCTATCTCACAAAGGAATCAATAGTCAAGTAGGTAGTGTGGAGCACTTCTCGTTTCGTCCACAAGGTTCCCTCTTGCGTGGACTACTTTGGGGTTCCTGGAACCACCCCCATTGTTGTAGCTTAAGGCGTTATGCCGAAGGGGTTATGTTCCAGTTGAGCGGAGAGGGACGTACCTTTTTCCGAAACCTGCAATACAGTGTTTTGAATATGTTGTTCTTTTTATCTTGTTTAATTAGGTGTGGTTTACTTGAACACCTTTTGGCAACCTGTATAACAACTGTATTAGTAGTTTTTGATTTCGTTTTGATTCCTCTTTTCTTTGACAAGCGTTTTTAGGTCCTGCACTCAAGCGTTAGTAGTTCTCCAAGAAAATCACATTATTTAAAAGAGGATTAAAAGTTGCTTTTGATTCTCAAGATCATCCAAGGATGCAAGAGAAGAGCATACACAACAAATAATCCAACTAAAAAGTAAATAAAATCTTTTCAATCAATGAACCATACAAATTTTTTGATAAATGTTCATTCCCTTAAACCAAAAGTGAAAGATGAAGTTTCCAATTTACCAAATGTTATAAAATGAAGACTAAAGTTGCTTTTGATTCTCAAGATCACCCTAAGGTGTAAGAGAAGAGCATACACAAACTTTAGCCCAACTATATAGAAATGGAAAACTTCAAATCAAAGGACCGTTGAAAAATGCTTTGTAAAAGGTTCATTCCCTTAAGCAAAATGAATAATTAAATTTCCAAGTTTAATCCCAATGTTAAAAAGATATAGATCAAAGTTGTTTTTGATTCTCAAGATCACCAAAAGGTGCAAGAGAAGAGCATACACACGCTTTGATCTAAATCGAGTAAGCATAGAAATACAACATTCATCAAAACATTAGACATGTTAAAAAATGACCAGTTTTAAAATAATAGAAAAACATACAACTTCTATAAGTGTAAATCCCAAATTTATGTTTTCATTGCATAGTTAACTTCAATACCTTTCCAACGTAAAAAAATGGAGTCATTTCGAGGTCGGGAGCAAAAGTTATGGCCTTCGGAAGATGGGTTACGCATATGCTCTTATGCTCATGGGTATGCACTTGACATGCACTTAAAAAATGTCAAAAAAAACGTCCCTTAATATGCAAAATGGGCAAATTTTACCAACCAAGATTCAATTTTGACAACAACCCATCACATTAATATATGAATAGAAGACTCAACGCTATCAAACATTAACATACATGCTCAAGAATTTAAGATTTTCAAGAAATTGACAAAACTAGCATGTAGAATGATGAAAAAGTAAGCTCTAAAAATGAATACATGATGAAATCTTGAAATTTTCTCACCAACATTAAATTTTGACAGCAACCCACCACATTAATATGTAAATATAAGACTCAGCACTATCAAACACTAACCTACATGCTCAAGAATTGAAAATTTTCAAGAAATTGACAAAACTAGCATGTAAAATGTTGAAAAAGTAAGCTCAAAAAATGAAAACATGATGAAATCTTGAAATTTTCTCACCAAGATTAAATTTTGACAGCAACCCACCACATTAATATGTAAATAGAAGATTCAGCACTATCAAAAACTAACCTACATGCTCAAGAATTTAAAATCTTCAAGAAATTGACAAAACTAACATGTAGAATGTTGAAAAAGTAAGCTCTAAAAATGAAAACATGGAGAAATCTTGAAATTTTCCCCTCAATTCCAATTTTGACAGCACTTCACCTCCTTCATACCTACAAGGAAGACCCGACACATGCAAACTCAACAAAACATGTTAAAAAAAACAAGTTAGATCAACATGTGTAAAAGAGGGTTAGTAACCAAAAATAAAACTTAACTACAAAAACTTGAAATTAAGTGCAAAGGACAATGGAGTATGTCCCACCGGGCGTGCCAAATGTGTGCATGTATACTTTGCTTAATGCTAAATCAAATGGAGTAAGAACTACCACCTAAAATAGTTTTACAATTTAGCTAAAACAAAACATAAACACCATCATGATAAGAATTAAACAAGGGTTAGATGCTAGCATTCATCAATACAAACTTTGAAACTAACAATGCTAAATATCTAAACTCCTCTATTCTCTAACAACAAATAAATGAATGGACCTAAGTAAGCTCCATGGCTATCAAAATAGTTGTCCTTAATGCTCCAAGAACCTAGGAATGGGGGCTAATCAAAGTTGGGCTACAAGACCCTTTTGACACCTCCCATATGACCCAAGCACTTTAAGAAAGAGGCTTAACTCTTCAAGATGATGAACTCTCAAAAGGGCAAGGTGCAAGCTCTTAGTCTCTTTGCTATATGCTTTGCATTTGCTCTCTTAGAAAGTTTAGGTGTAAGTAAAAAGGTAGGTGGAGGGCTCTTTATATAGCCCAAAGGATAAAGGATTCAACACATTCTCATGAATGTGGGATAAAGGTAAAATATGATTAGGAATGGATAAGGTTGCTTTATTAAAGGTAACCTTACTTTAGAAGAGTTTAATACATGTTTAGCAAGTCATGGGAGTTGGGGGGTATTTTAATTAATCAAAGGTGATTAATTAATAGGTAGATGTAAGCTTATAGAAGTTAATTAGAGGAATATTAGTACGATTTAGGCTATTATAAGGGGATTAAATCAATTAAATATTGATTTATTGGTTAAATGGAAGGGAAAACTAATTAATTAATAATAATTAATTAGTCTAGGTAGAAGGGGTGATTTATTAACGGAAAGTCGTTAATTAGGGCATTTGTTGGATAGGCAACTTAATTAATTAGCTTAGTGTAATTAATTAATGATGATATGAGGGAAAATGAGTGCTTTTGACGATATGTCATTGATTTGCGAGAAAGGGGATAATTAGCACAAGTTAAGTATTTAAATTGCTTGGGCATAATTATAGGTGTCTACACTACCTGCACGAACAACAAACACAACAGTTATATTTTATTTGTAAAAAAAACAAAAGCATATATTACAAGTATTTATATCTATTTGCTGTTTTATTTATTTATTTAAAAAAAATCTTTAATTTTTTTTTTAAAATTAAAAAATTCAAACCCTAGACCTACCCTTCCCCCTACGCATCCTCTCCCCTCTCCCTAGCTTGGCTAGCTTAGTTGAGCTACTCTATCATACCTACCCACCCACCTAGCTACCCCGTTCCCCAAGTCCCTCACATCCTCTGAGCCACCTTACCACTCAACTCCCCTAGCCCAGTCGAGCCCTATCCTACTCACCTCATTCCCTAACCCTCCGTCATGTTCCCACTACCCATCTCACACCTCCCTACCCCATTCCTTGTTCCCTCTGTCGACCCACACCATCCCAAGCTCGTTGATCCCATCTTGTTCCCTCACCTCTCAGTGACCCCCATTCCCCAACTTCGTTGTAACTTCCCCCACCCTTCCCGAGCCCTCGGCTCACCCCGACCAGACCCTACCCCAAACCCAGCTCAACCCTCACCCTTACCCCGATCCTGTAGACCCCAAATCCCTCACTTCCTCGAGCCCTCAACTTTCCCTCTCCCTACCTCCAACTTGCCTCACCCCACACTAGCCAACTCCCCCTCCCTCTGAGCCCCTATCCATTCCCTTCCCCACTCCCGCAGACCCTTGGCTTGCTTGATTCCCTTCCTGCAGACCCTTTCCCGAGCTCACCCATAGCTCGCCTAGCTCACCCTGCTCACCCCACTCGTCCAACTCGCCAAACTCACCCGCTCCTTTCTGTTAGGTTGTGGAGCATGTTTTCATGTGAGAAAGTGTTGAAGTACTATACACTAAGAGTACTGTACACTTTCCACATTTGTCTTGTTGTGGTTTGTTACCGGGCCGGGCCCCAAGCAAGGGTCCGGGGGCGCACCCCCTAAGAATTTGTTTTTTTTTCCTTAAAACATGCCTGATATACCAAGAACATGTGATTTTCTCATATGGGCAGTATTTTTGACCCATAGGTTTATGGGTCGGTTTTGGCCCATGGTTTTGATACCCCACGGTTTTGTAAAAATGTTTAAGCAGTTGTCTACTTATGTGGTTTTGTGCATATGGTAGGGAGTAATGTAACATTGTATATGTGTTTTGAATTCGGGTGTGAATTCTGTAGAGTTTGTTGAGCAAAGCTCCAAACAGATCTATGTATTATATTGAAAGAGCGTGTTGTCTTGTAATAAAATCTGAGCAAGTGATTCTTGGTGGATGTAGCCTAAATTGGGTGAACCACGTTAAATACTATCTCTTTGTGTTGTGCTATTTTATTTTGCACTTTTATTTGAGATCTGTAATATTTTTCTACATATTAGTTTCTACTGTTGTGATTTTATGAGGGATTATTATGCATATTTTATCCCTTATATCCTAACACCTTCCCTCTTTCCACCTGCACACACAAACAAGCTAATGGTACTTAGGTATTTTGCTCCCAGTGCTTATAATTGTAGAGAAATCTTCGTATCTTGAGTGGGAGATATTTAAAGATGATGGAAGATCATTTAGGTTGATTTAAATTCATTTATGGGTAGACATTTCAGTCGTGGGAAGATGCAGATGGAAGATTACCATTACATTCAAATTAGGATCTTTATTTCTTTTTATTGGCCTAACTGTGTCATTTCCTTTTAGCATGATGGTTCTGAATGGAATTTTATGGGTAGGTATTCTCTTGCGCTAATCCAGTAAATGTTTGCATTTTAGTGTTATTAGATGTTTCGGTCCAAATTTTTCTACTTTTTAACCATTTTGTACACATTTTAGGGCATTTTCTAACCCAGACTAACACTTTATCACATGTTTTTGCATATTTTTCCTTTATCATTTTCTTTTGTTTTTGTGAGACTAGCATTTGAATCACCCACATGGTATGATCTTCCCTCATGCTTTTTAAAGTGATATTGGGAATCAGAAACCTGGTCATTTCTTTATTTTTTCTTTTGGAGAATTAACGTTTCACTTAGCCAACGCTAACCCATACGTATTCTCTTTCCTCACACTTTTTAAGTGATCTTTGAAATCAAAAATGTGTGTTCACTTCTGTCATCTTGTTTATGAGTTTTATTATTTTTACCTCATTTCAGAAAACTTTCTAATCATTTTTTGTAGGACCCGCTCTTCACAAGGTGGCTAAAAATTCCAAAAAATACTAACTGCAGGTTACCAAAGGAGTTTTAAATCAAAAGATAAAAAAACACCACATTCAAAACACTTGATTTGTAGGTTTGGTTAAGAGCTATGACTCGACCGCTTAACTAGAACATAACCCCCTTAACATAAGCCTTAAGCTACAACAAAGGGGGTGGTTCTAGGAACCCCAAAGTAGTCCACACCTTGAGGGAACTAGGTGGATGAAATGGGAACCTTTTCTCCTACCTGACTAGTAAAGTCCTTTGTGAGTTAGAGTCACAAATATCCTTAGTGGCAACCCCAGTGCAATTCATTCTAAGCAAGATCTTTTCTCACGGTTTCAAAGGGGGTAAAGTAAAGTCATCAGCTAGCAATAGTGTCACGCTCACTCAGATATTTTGCTGACACCTAGTTGAGAGAGCCACCCAAGAAGCCAAACATTTTCCAAGCCAATCTAAGGTAGAGGCCGCAAACAAACATTAAAACAAAAAATTCTTTTAATTTTTTCTTCTTTTGTTTTTCTTTCTTTTTGTAGTAGTGTTCCATACTCACTTTTTCCCAAATACTCCATGTTTGGGATCCATCTTTCACTTATCTTATTCTTTTTGTCATTTTCCAAACTATCCTTGTTTGGATTCTACTTTCATCCTTGTTTCATCTGTTCTTGTCATTCCTTTTCTTCTTGTCATCATTCATTCACTAACCTTCATTTTACTCTCAATTTTCCCCTTTTCAGAACTTTCATCTCTTTTTCATTATTTCAATCTTTCTCTTCTTTTCATCCTCATTGTCTTCTCCATTTGATCTTATTTCACTCATTTGGAGTTTTTATTCACTTATTTGATTCTTCCCCTTTCGAAATTATCAAATTCTTATATCTTTCGTATTCACCTCATTTTGGTTTTATCTCCCATTTCATTCGACACTTAAACATTTGGATTGTATTTCCCAAAGTTTAAGTTTTCATTATCTTTTTCGACATCAAGTCTTGAGTTGTGGATATCCACATCCTCACTCAAGCACTTTCATCTTACAACTCACATCTTATGGTGTTGTGTTTCACTTTTCCACAACTTATTTCATCATATTTTATCTTCATTCTCCTCTTATGACCTTTAGTTTGACAACATCATTGTTAAAATGTATACATTTGCTTTCTTCATGTCTCTAACTTGACAACATATTTGTTGCATTCTAGACACTTCATCATATCTTCTTTTCAAATTTACACTATCAATATTTGAGGCTTATCTCTTCATTAGCCTCTTCCTTCTTAACTAATTATTGTTAAGGGTTGAGCACATTGCATATGATTTGAACTCCTTTTTTCATACCCTCTTCCCATTTAGCATTCATTTTTGCTAGGTGGTAGAGTGCATTTTGCAATCAATCTATCCTCACTTCTTCACTCTAGCATTCACATTGTTAGAGGTTGAACACATTTGGACTTTTGTCACTATAACCCTCCTCCATTCTAGCATTCACTTTGTTAGAGGATGAGAACCTTCATCACATCACACCACTCTTCCATCTTGGCATTCACTTTTCAAGGGTCAAGTTTATCAAACACTTTCACATGCTTCCATCTTGACATTCACTTTGTTAAGGGTTGCGTCACTCATATCTTCCAAACCTCTTTCCCATATTAGCATTCACTTTGTTAAGGGACAAGTTATTATCAAACTTAATCACACACCTCTCTTCCATCATCACATTCACTTTGATATGGGTTGAGTTATCTTTGCATATCTCTTTTGCTCCCTCCCTCTTTTAAAAATGGTGGGAACATGACAAGAGATTATAGTCCTTTTGGAAGGGGAGAATGAAATCCTTTTGGAAATTTTGATAGTGATAATGACCAAAAATATGAGGATGATCAGAATGACATCTCACTCGAAGAACAATCCCGTGTTGAAAATATTTTACGTATGAATAAAGACCAATTTTTTCTTTGTCTCCTTGAGATGGGAGAAAAATTACCCTCTGATTTTGATAAAGGCTAGTTTACAAACATTACTTGGAAAACCACCACCTAACAAGGGTGAACCTTTCATTTTGACAAATAATGATGATGATGGCTTGAAGGACCTAGTCACATGAATAATGATGATCGAAACAAGTCCACCTCGAACAACACCAAAGGAAATGAATCAAACAAAGAAAAATATGATGAAAGGAACAAAGGAAAATCAATTGATTGGCCACTGATCCTACTCAAGCCCTCATGAATAAAATTAATGACATGGCTAAACAACTTGCTATTTTAAATTCCAAAGTCACCAATGAATCCCATGACAAGGAGGCACCAAATAAATATAGTGATGCTTCATTTAAGAGTCATACCATGCACACCAAAGATAACAATAACTCTACAAGTGATGGCTCCTTATCTTTCTTACAAAACAACTCACCATTTTCCCAAGAATGGAAAATGATGAAGGATACCATCTTTAGTATGAAACATCAAGGCAAACAATTTAGCTTTGAAGAATTGTGTCCTTACCCATTCGATAAGGACATTTTGTGTGTTCCTTTTCCAAAATATTTTGAGACACCCAAATTTGACAAATAAAGGGGCAAGAGTGACCCTAGAGAGCATATCAGGGAGTTTTATATGGCTTGCCAAGAGGTGGCCTATATTGATGTCTTCTTAATGCATCTTTTTCCACGAAGTCTAGGAAGACAAGCCTTGGAATGGTTCTTACTTCTCCCCAAGGGCTCTATACAAAATTTCATGGACCTCTTAGAGAAGTTTGTCAAACATTTCTCATTCAACATAGAGTCTGAAATTACAATGATGGACTTGTGTAATGCCAAACAACAAACAAATGAAACCTTCGCACAATTCCTACAAAGATGGTGTGGGATTGCTAGCTATTTCCCATGCTCCATTCCTGAGAAGCAGCTCATGAGCATCTTTGTACCCAATCTCAATAGTGAGCTATCCTTTCACATGCAAATGCATTGCCTTAATACTTTCAAAGAATTTATTGAGAAAGGATCACAGATTGAAAAATCCCTTATTGCAAAAGGTTTGATTAAACCTCATTCAAAAGACAATGGGAAACATAGTAACCATTCTAATAGCTCTCACCAAGAAAATCTAAACATGTTAACCACAATCATAATATGGTCAATGATGGTATTACAGACAACTGTAATGTCCACAACATCCAAAAGTTGAGACTAGACCAAACAAAGGTAAACAACCTCTTGTTGTTTCTAGCAAAGAGGTTTCATCCTCTCCTGATTCTAAACGATGTTGTTTCACTCCTTTGGGAGAACCTCTATCAACTTTCCTTCAACAACTCGTTAATGTAAACATGGTTTTACTTATTCCCATCACTAGACCTTGGGTTGAGGGAGAACCCAAGCCTACTTGGTACAAGGCTGATACTTATTGTGATTTTCATCGCATTGATGGTCACCCGAATGATCGATGCTTTCATCTTACGTCACTTTGTCCAAGATCTCATTGATAGTGGAGATATCACTGTTGAAGAATCATCACCAAATAAGACACCCAACGACAATCTTAATGTGTTCTCAAACCCATTTCCCAAACATGGCGGTGACGATAAAAATGCTGACAAAGGTCCTTCTGCCAATAACGTTGATTTTAGTTCAATTATCTCATTTATTGAGGAAGTACCATCTACAATGGTGACCATTAAATTCACACCTTCAAGTAATGTCCGTGACCACATGCCAACAGAAGATATGGGTTCTTGTGGAAAACCAACCTTCTACGTCTTTTGTAGAACCTCAAACGTCTAAACCAACAGCTCCTTCAAATCAAAAGTCAAATTCTAATGCCAAATCTTCCACTCCAGGTTAGTATGACTTCATCAAATAATTAGCAACCATGCCAACACATATCTCTCTCATGGAACTACTAAAAGAGTCACCTAGCTTTCAAGATATTCTCACTCATGCTCTAAATGAATCACGTGTTCCTCATACTCTCAATGTTCAATAGTTTCAGGCTATGATCGCAAACCTTATGCCTGAAACTCCTATCCTATCTTTTGGCCCTCAAGATATGTTGAACCCAAATCTGATTAACAATAACTCCTTGTACATCGAAGCCTATGTTACTGATCATAAAGTCAAGAGAGTTCTTATCGACAATGGAGTGGCCCTTAACATCTGTTCTATAAAAATGCTCCATTGCCTTGGTCATACAATAGATGACTTAGATGCTAACATCATTACCATTCATGGTTATGATAATACTGAGTGCCAATCCTGTGGTACCATCACTCTTCCCATACAAGTAGGCCCGCAGCTCCTTGACACTATGTGTCATGTAGTTGATGTAAACACATCATATAACCTTCTTCTGGGTAGACCTTGGATACATGCGATGCACGTTGTACCTTCCACTTTCCATCAATGCATAAAGTTTCCACATAACGACAGAGAGTTCACCTTGTGTGGTGATACTGACCCCTTTGAATACTGTAAGTTTTTCAAAGCAAGGTACAAAAAGGAAAACTATTGTCCATCTGCTGATAGCACAACTGAACCTAGCCCAACTCCTATTGTTACCAACCGTATTGACCCGTAATATACTATTGATCCCTCATGCTTCCACACCTTCCTCTGAAGTGTCTACATCTAAGGTGTCACCTGATGTTACATTCTCTCATAAAGGTTTAGGCGTATACACTTGACAATACATTCCTTGTTGGAAAACTCCCATTATCACCTCATAGCTATGGGTTTCCTAACACTCCTCATCTACAAGAACATCCAGCTTACTATCTCAGAAAAACTCTTTGGAGACGATATGGATATCTAGAAGATGAACATATTCCAATCTCCAACGACTCTTGGCTATACGATGACAGGATGGACAGAATGCTATGAATCCACTGATTACACCAAGGGCCATAAAATGATGAAAAACATGAACTGGAAAGGAAGAGGCCTTGGCCCACAAGGGAATGGTGTTCTTGAACCTATGAATATCAAGTCTAACCTTTACACATATGGTCTAGGATATGAGACATATGAGAAGAGGCCTATAGTCTTTGAGGTATTATCTAGCGATGTGGACTCAGATTCTGAAATAAGACCGGTTCCACACATAGCCTCTTCGAAGACCTAGCCGAAACTACACTTTTCCTAGACTAACTTATCATTCAAACCCTTGATGTTGTTTATCCTTCCCTCATTGATCAGGACCAACAATGTCATATTTCCATGGATCTCTTTCAAAATGATGAGGCCATCCAGGAGTTCCTTGGGGCTCGGGACCCTTTTCCCTTGTCGGATCACAAGAAGGGTTTTGATATAAACCTTGATGCTACCACTTACTTTGGAAAAGAACTTACAATCTCCAGTCCTAAAGAAAAATAAATTAAACACAGAAAAAAGAAAAATTATATCTCGCATAGTGAAAACCTTTCTGAGGCATTATACGAGAAGCAAAAAATGAAAAAGAAAAAGAAAGAAAAGGACGCATCTCCTAGTGAAAACCTTTCAAAGGCACTAGAGAGAGGAGATTTGGATCCAAAAATATCTGAAAATCTACACAAGCCTCCAACATCATTTCAAGATAATGACACTTCTAAGTTGTTGGTAGAAGAGACGAAAACCATTAACATTGGAACTGAAGACCAACCAAAATTGTTACAACTAGGTGCCAGTTTATCAGAAACTGAAATCAAAGCCTTCACAACACTTCTAACCAAGTTTCAGGATGTATTCACTTGGTCTTATAAAGATATGCCTGGTCTTGATCCTTCTCTTGTGGTTCATCACCTTGTGGTGCACCCAGATGCTAAACTTGTCAAGCATAAAAACTACGTAAAATGCATCCCAAGGTTGCATTGCTTGTTAAGGCTGAACTACAAAAATTATTGGATGCAGGCTTCATACGGTGCATTGATTACTCAGAGTGGATATCTAATATGGTACCAGTTGTGAAGAAGACCCCCAGAATCCATATTTGTATAGATTTTTGTGACATTAACAAGGCATGTCCTAAGGATGATTTCCCTTTTCCTAATATTGACATGATTGTCGATTCTACTGTGGGCCATGAGATGTTATCCCTTATGGATGGATTTTCTAGGTATAACCAAATTCAAATTGCTGAAGAAGACCAACATAAAACAACTTTTACAACCCCATGGGGGACATTTTGTTACAAGGTCATGCCTTTTGGCCTTAAAAATGCTGGTGCAACTTATCAACGTGCCATGACTGTTATTTTCCATGACCTTCTTCATGACATAATGGAAGATTATGTCGATGATATTCTTGCTAAATCAAAGACTAGGGTGGATCATCCAGTAGTTCTTAGGTGTATATTTGAGTGGTTAAGGGAGTACAAGGTTCACCTTAATCCAAAAAAATGTGTCTTTGGTGTCATTTCAGGGAAACTTCTGGGATTCATTGTCTCACGAAGAGGAATTGAAGTGGACCCTACCAAGGTCAAATCTATAATAGATATGCCACCTCCTCAGAACCTTTGACAATTAAGGGGCCTACAAGGAAAAATATAGTCTATTCGTCACTTCATCTCCCAATTGGTAGATAAGTGCCATCATTTCAACCAGTTGCTTAAAAAGGATGTCTAGTTCAAATGGACACAAGACTATCAAGATGCCTTTGCAAAATTGAAAGAATACCTGACATCTTTGCCGGTACTCATGCCACCTATACAGGATAAGCCTATGTTGTTGTATACATCTGCAATAGAACATGCCATTGGGGCATTATTGGTGCAACACAATGATAAGGGTCAGGAACAAGTTGTGTATTACTTGAGAAGAACTCTCCTTGAACATGAGACCAAGTACTCACAGGTTGAAAAGGCTTGTTTAGCAGTTGCTTATACTTTTGGCAAGTTGTGACACTATCTCCTAAATCATACCACCAAGCTAATTTCATGGGTTGATCCTCTTAAGTACCTACTTTGAGACCAGTCATAACAGGATGCATGTCTAAGTTGGATTGCACTACTTAGTGAATTTGACATTGAAATTGTCAATCAAAAGGCTATCAAAGGTCAAGCACTAGTAGATCAATTGGCCGTGCAGCACCATTACCAGGTTCACAACTGCTAAATTTTGAATTTCTAGATGAAGACTTGTTATACATAGAAGTAACACCCTTATGGACATTATTCTTTGATGGATCTTGCAATATCCATGGTTCTGGAGTAGGAATTGTCTTGCGTACATGGATGGAGACCTCATACCTAAATCTTATCATATCAACTTCCCTTGCACAAATAACATAGCAGAGTATGAAGCATACTGATAGCAGGCTTAGGTTTTCTATCTCATGGCGCCTGCAAGAATTGACAGTTCTTGGTGATTCTCTTCTAGTCATTAATCAAGTTAACAAAGAATATCAGGTAAAAGATGAAAATATCTTACCTTATAAAAGAATGGTTGATAGCCTTAGAGGGTATTTCCAGATTATCAATTTTGAACAAGTTCCTTGTGTACAAAACAAAGCAGCGGATGCCATGGCAACTATCACTTCCCTTCTTTCATTCGACACTAATCAAAATCACAATGAGTTCCTTGTTGAACATCTTTTGGTGCCCGCATACGAATTGCCAAAGTCCACCATGGTTTGTGAGATTGTTGGTCCTGATCATCCCTGGTACCATGATATATACACCTTCATTCAAACTAAATCCTATCCTCCTAATTTTAATTTCAGCTAATAAAAGAGCCTTAGCACAACGTGCTTCGCGTTAATACCCTTCTTGCTGACACCTTGTATTGAAGAGGCTATGATGGGACTCTCTTAAGATGTCTCAATCAGGATGAAGCTAATCAGATGCTAGCTGAAGTACATTCAGGTATTTGTGGTGCCCATACAAGTGGAATAGTCCTTGCAAAGAAGATTTTACGCATTGGATACTACTGGCCCACAATGGAGGAAGATGCATGCAACTTTGTGAAGAAATGTTAGGCTTGCCAAAAACATGGTAATCTCATTCATGCACCATCCCAAGCCTTGCAACCTATTACTTCACCTTGGCCTTTTTCAAAATGGGGACTTGATTTAATTGGAAAAATAAAGCCCACATCTTTTGATGGCCACACTTTTATTATAACTGCCACTGAGTATTTCACCAAGTGGGTTGAGGCTATGCCTCTTACTAATGTTACTGGGTGCAATATTTCTAAATTCATCTTCAACCATATTATCTTTCATTTTGGCATCCCCGCTGCTATTGTCACTAACAATGGTGGTTCTTTCAAAAATAAGGATCTCAAGGCCCTAGCTAAGAAATATAATATCCACCTAAAATGGGCTACACCCTATTATCCACAATGCAATGGCCAATCTGAAGCATCAAACAAGACTATCAAGTCTATTCTGGAAAATACTGTCAATAAACATGAACGTAATTGGCATACATAGTTATATCCTACCCTTGGGCCTACCACACTTCCTTAGCTCATACAGGTACAAGAGCTACTCCATTTGGATCCTCCCTAGTATATGGCTCTGATAAGCCATATTACCTAGTTGTTAGGTAAGTCTCTTTCCACCATCTCATGGTATTGACTAGATTACTTTCCTTGATCTTATGGTATAATGACTAGATCGATGTCTAGTTCTCTCCTAAATCTCATGGTCATGAAGTTATTTGATGACTATTATTTCCTTGATTTATGGCTTGATCTATGACCTTGACTAGTTAAACCTTAGATTGGAAAATTCCTTGCCTATTTAAAGAAGGGCCCATTCTCAATGTATGCATTGAGTTCCATAATAATATATGATATTGTTTCTCATTTGTTTGAAAAGGTAACCCTTTATGGCTATTCTGGTGAATTATCCTTTCATCTTAATCCGTGGTGTTTGATTAGCATCATATTCTTGGAAAATATTGTCAATACGATCTGTTTATCAATCCTCAACCCTCTGGGCCTACCGCACTTCCTTCCATAACCTACATGAGAAAATACTCCTTTTTAGATAGTATATAGCTCTGAAGCCATATTACCTATTGAAGTTGAGTTGCCTTCACTTCGTGTATCCCTCCAACATCTCATTCATGAAGAGGATTACCATGTTACATGCCTTGCAGAGCTAAATTACTGGACAAGAGACAACTTCATGCCTTAGACCATATGCAAGTATATCAGAATAGACTGGGTCGTAATTATAATCGCAAGATCAAACCTTAAATTTGAAATCGGTGATTTGGTCCTAAAGGAAAATCAAAAGAACACAACAAAACCATGAGAAAAATAGGGAAAATTTGAGCCTAATTGGTTGGGTCCTTATGTTATAACTGTTAAATTTGGATCTGGTGCATACAAACTATCTACTGAGGATGGAAAAGAGTTTAAGGAGCCTATGAATGCCATTCATCTGAAGAGAGTAACCCTTGTACTGGGGGCATGTTAGTGCATCCACCTATTTTTTCATTTCACTTTGTTTCCCACTTGTAACTTTTCACCTCTTCATGTGTTGCATGTTCTCCTTGGTAGGTTGTCATGCCCATTGTCTACCACCATTGTTCACCTTCCATTTAGCATGTCGGTTTTGACTTGGGAATTTCCTTTCCCTCTTCTTTGGTGTGTGGTTCAAAATTCCAAAAAAACCAAAAACATTCAAAAAAATGTCTAAAAAAAACTACAAAAACAATATAAAATTGTTCAAAATCCCAAAAACAATATAAAATTGTTTAGACAATACAAAAAAAACATACAAAATCACCATTCGCAACGTTCATTCATTTTCTTCACCTGATTGTTCCCAATCATCTTTTCCAATCAATCAAGCCACTCTTTGCAATGTAACTTTGCATAGGGACATCACTTGGCTTTGGCTTTCTCTTGGGGGAAACTTGACATCTGTATATATTCACTTCTTTATTAGATTTTTTTTACATTAGTGTGTTTTTGTTCACTAGCTTGTTTGCTTGTTTAACATTTGTACATATGGAATTTTGTATTGTCTATTCTTAGCTTAGTTTCTTATGTGTGATAGTTCAAATAACCAGTACTCTATGTATCTGGAATGCGCTTATGGACCAATTGCAAGAAATTTATTCACATCCTAGTTCACATATAACTTTGGTGTGGTTCTTTCTTGTTCATATTGGGTTTATTTCTGTTACTTCTTTTATATCTTTTTGTCATTTGCATGTGTTGTGTTTTCCTCCTAGTTTATTTAAGCCATGGAATTTCTTCATTTTTTTGTTTGCATTTGTATTTCAAAACTTGTGAAAATTCAAAAAAATCAAATATTTCAAAAATCCAAAAAAAAAAAAAAAAAAAACCAAACAACTTTTGAACAAACATTCACTTCTCATAGAAATCATACAATTGGAAAACCCTTGAAGTAAATCATTCAACATCTCAATACAATCTTGATAAATGTCATACTTTTATCTATTACTCTAGTGCTCGTGCCAATCTTACAACTATCACTTTCTTCCCTTTGCATGATATGCTAACTCTGCTTGGGGACAAGTCACACAAATTGTTTTTCCTTCGTGATATAACTTCACCTGGGGAAATTTCAACTTTGATCATTTGCACAATGGATTCAACAAGAGTGTCATAAGGAGTTGCTTTAACTCCGCTCTTCTAGTTTGATCATATTCCCATTTGGGAGCATTTGTATCTACTTAATCATCATTGTGGCATGCATTAGGGGCATAGTTGATTGTCTTCTTTTTCAACTTTGTGTTGCATTGTTGATGTTTACTCTTTTTGGACCACTTACAAGTAGTGTGATCACATCTTGGTTCCTTTATAACCCTGATGTCGACACCTACTTTGTATATTGGGTTTGTTTTCCTTTTTATCTTTTCTTTGTTGTGTGTGTTTATTTACGCGCATCTGGGTTAACCATCTTGATTCTTTCATAATCATGGTGACAACTCTATTGTGCAACAACAAAAATCAGGTTGCTCTAAAAAACTACTCTCCAAATAACACTCATGCTATGAACACAGTCCTTTCCCATCCTTGTTTTAATCCCTTGCTTTCTTCCTATCAAGCGGTTGTCTACCGCCTTGCTGCATCATCCATCCCTTGAGGGGGCATTCCTCTACCATTCTACTTGCTGGGGCATCCCAATGCTTCACAATTTTCCACTCGCTAATCTGCATGAGTCTACTATCTTTAAAGCACTATTACTTTGCAATAGCACTTTAAAGAGGGGAAAAATGTAGACACCTCAAATTTACATTCATGTTTCCACTTATTCCCAGTATTATGCTAATACACCATGTTATTCACCCATTTGCAATTAATTAATTAAATTGATTAATTAATACACATTGTACCCCTTTGGATTAATTAAATTAATCCCATGTACCCTTTGTACCCCTTTGGCTAAATTAATTATTATTTATTAATTAAATAATTAATTAATTAAGTGTGTGCACATCCTAGTCATCTGCCACTTGATCAAACTCCACTTAGACTCCACTTTGACTACCCTAGTTAACTCACACTTCTAGAATCCTAGAAAGGTGGGGGCAATTAAAATGCACATACAACCACCTTTCCGGATGCAAAATTTTGTAATTAATTTCATTATTACCCCCGACACTATTGCAACTACCCATAATGCTATTTTTAGCATGTTCATTTATTCGTGTGTAACCAATTCCAACTACTTTCTATTTCTATAAATTACAAGCTTACCTTCCTTCCAATCCCTATTGAATTTGAAGCACAAAAAATCTGGTGAATTGTGTCTATAGTATTTTCCTTCAAAGCTTGGAGAGCACTCAAGAGCACCCACAAAACACTTTTGACATTCTTTCTGCAAGGTTTCACAGGAGACCTTTATTTGAGGTTTGCATGGTTTGTTTATCTTTCATTTACGGCAATTTTCTCTATTTAGACATAAATCATGGTTTTATGATTTTCAAGGAACAATCATTATATAGTGATGCCTATTAATAATATCAAGAAGGATTTCCAAGAAGAGAAATATAATTTGAGGTGAAGACCATGTTGTGAGAAGGACTCTGTGTATAGTCAAGAAGTATGTTTGTAAAGATGTTGACCCAGTAAGTATGATTGGTTTTTTGATATCTCAGAGGTTTGTAGGGAAAAGATGGCATGATGATTATTGACAAGTATAAGGAGTTGATATAGGTGCACTAAGAACATGCAAGTGTCTTGAGCTTTGAGTTCATTCAAAATTGTGTGCATGATGTTAAGGAACTATTGGCTATCCTTAAAGGTTGGAAAAAATGTGTTTTAGGTTTGAAGATCAGAAAATTAGGTTGAAATAATTGGGAGAGTTTGTGAGAAGACCCTGTAATCATGTTAAAATCAAATAAGTGTCTCAAGAAGGTATAAAAATACCTAGAGGCATGCTTAGTGACTTAGTATGTTGCTCCACCTTAAGAAATGATATATGGATCTAGTAAAATATATTTGAATGTCTACAGGAAGGTTTAGAGTTAGTCATGAAGGTATGTTTCCTTGTTCTTATCATATTACATGGTAAAGGCATTCAAGAAGATTTTGATTACAAATTTATGAGAAATAAAGCTAGTTTATGTTATGAAAAGGTATGTATTGTGCTTGAATGAGTATAGAAAGGATGTTGTGGAAGTCATTCTATGTGTTTCTCATGTTGGAGATCTCAAGATGGTTGTGAAGAGATTAGAGGTTTGTTACTAAGCATTTATATGACCTTATTTAGGTTTGTGTCAGTCTAGAGTGGTTGCAAAGGTACAATCATTTGAAATGTTGTAAGTAAGGTGCATCAAATGTGTGTAGGATGATTGAAGGAATATGAAATTTTTATTAAAGATTAAGAGTGTTTTTTTAGACCTAGTTAGGTCTGTGTCACCTAAAATAAGGATAATAATGTCTAATTTCTAGGAAATTTGTTTGGGTTAGTTATATACATTGTGATTGTATAAAAGTACTATGACTGCTCAATATGATTTCAGGAAGCATGGAGGTTCATGAAGAAGTGTATGACTCATGGGAGGCTTGTGAGCATGTTTAAGTTAGGTATGAGTAGTTCTGATTGTATAAATATATTTGAAGATTTTGAAAGTAGGATGAATGTAAAAATGATTAAGGTATGTTGGGTGACCTATTCCATATGCTACTAAGTTATTAAAAATGGTTGAAGGATTGAAAATTCATGATAGATAGTTTGATATGCACAATACGGTATTATAAGACCTATATTGGTCTGTATCAAGCTAATAAAGTATTGTTGGTATCTATCTCCTAGTGTTGGTATGAAGGTATGTCTAGAGCATGTGAGTAAGGGATTAGTCTGGTAAGACTGATATTTCTTGAGTTATAGGAGCCCATAACATTTTGAGTGCTGTAAAGACCCAATTTTACTTTGAAGGACATGGTATGAAAAGTTTCAAGATAGGTTGGAGTCAGAGATGCTTGTTCTAGTGAATGTCCCAGTTTGAAGGATCATGAATTTCAGAAATAGTAATGTATGTTTTAGGAGGAGCATTGGTGGCTTTGAAGAGATGAGAGATTGATTTTAAGGGGGAGTCATTTTAGATCTGTGATGATGATCAAATAATGGTATCAATTACATTAGAAGTTTACAGTGGTGTCCAATAGTTATTGATGAAATCAAGTGTTAAGAAACAAGGGGGAGTTGAGTAGGTGTTTTTAGTTTCATGAGCTGGATGAAGTGCCAAAATGGAACATAAGGACAAGTGGACATATGACAATGTTAGAGTTAATTTGATTGTTGTCATTTGATAACTCATAATAGTTAATAGATTTGTTAGAAATCAAGCACATATGCGTAAGAAGTAGCTTTGACATCAATAATTTGTTGATCTATTGGTATGAAGACTAGGTGAGTGGTCTTGCATTCCTGAAAAAGAGTACGTTGAGTCAGGGGGAGTTGAATAGGGCTTCATGAGCCAATCATAAATTTATTGAGGTGTTTAAATACAAGGGGGAGCTGAGAAGTTTGGTAATTGAGATCCATAAGTAGGTTGAAGTGAAAAAGGTGTGTGAAGTATCAAGTTTTCATTCTATGCAGTTATTAAAATGTGAAATATTCAGGGGAGCTATATAAATGTGTTTTGAGTAGGGTATGATGGAAATAATCCTAGATAGTCTTGAATATTAGTATGTTTAGGTTAAAGGGAACAATGTGTAGTATTTTGATGACTTGATCATAACTAAGAGTTACATAAAAGAGATTAGTAAAGGTATAAAACATGTTTCAAATCATTTACTATTCAAGAAAATAGGGGGATTTTGTCAAGTAATGTATACATAGAAAGGTAAGCATGTTGATTCATTATTTCTAGCAGCTGGTAGTTATATCAATTACATGTTGAGAAGTATAATTAAAAGGTATCAATCAGATTTTAAGGTGTGTAAGTTTCTCATTCATTCTAGTAGTCATGAAGAGTTGAGAAGGCAGGTAAGTGAGTTCTTTTGATTTTTCTAAGGGGGAGCTATGTTGCTCTAAGAGTCAAAATAGGGAAGATGAAGAAGAAGGTCAAAAGGACCTTGATAGGTTTTCTTGATGTTTCCAACCAAAATATGATGAGAGAAAAAGTAGAACATGATGTTGCAGGTATATTTCTTTGTCATTAATGTTAAAAGGTGGCAAATGAGCTTATGACATGTGAAGTACCTTTGGGGGAGAGAATGAGCTATTTACATTTTGCCATCAATAGGTATTCCATAAATGACAAATGGGGACATTTTTGGTATTGTGTTGTTATTGATGTCAAAGTGTGATATTTTCAGTGTTCTATGAGGTGTCATTGATGTCAAAAGAGGTAAGAGAAATGAATGTTGATTGGTAGTGTCTCAAGCTGAGTTGTTTAGTCTTGGTCATGTTTTATGGTGTCTTGAGAAGTGTGATGGCTCATAGTGACTTTCAGAGGTGTGTTAGTGGTAGGATGATGTCATAATTTGTTAATGTAGTGTGTTAAAGGTCCTTGTAGGTTGGAAAAGATGGAAAAGTGATGAGGTGATTAGTTTTGGTGAAGTAATCATGTTTAATGTACCTAATTAGGTGGCCTAGTCAGCATATATGGCATGATATGAAGGAGTACATGTATGTAGCAATTATTTGAGCTTGGTGAGAGCATGGGGAGCATGAATATGATATTTTTTAGACACTCACAAATTTCTTTGAGTGCTAGTTCAAGTGTTAGTCATGATTTCTATGTGTACACTAGACTTAATCTTAAGCCCTAGGTGCCCAAACGAGATTGGTTGGAATATTTTACATATGGTGATGTAAAGGTGATACTTTTAAAAGGTGTAGAAAGTTGATATAGAGGTTTGGTCAAAATTTCAGCTGCTGGTTTGAAGGTATGTGCTAGAAATTGAGTTTTTTACTCCTTTCAAGTTTCTAAAAGTGAGTTTTTGAGCTCAAATTGGACTTTCTAATACTCGTTGACATGTGTGAAGTTGTCATGGGAAGCTAATATATTCATTCCTAAGATTAATTTCCAGACATTAGTTTAGAGATTAAGAGGTAGGGCTTAATCAACAATCATGAAGAAGCTAAGGAGGTTATAAACCCTCCTAAAACCCTAGGTATGAAGTGATGGAGAAGAATTTGATCATACATGCCTAGAATGGATTGATTGTTCACGTTTTATGATTGGATTTTATAGAGGACTCTTCTATCTTTATCTAGGTGTAAGTGAGGTGTCTTGACTGTATATGGACCCCACTCAAATTTAAATGTTTCTACAGAAGTTCATTTTTCTCTCAAGTTTTTCATTGGACATGTTGACTAAATTAGTGCTTTAGGAATAATGATAATATTTTCTACATGTATGGAGTTGTTTCAGATAATTTTTGAACCCTTAGATGGTTTTTTAAAGTCATTCTTACATGAATGGTTTTGGGAAGTTTCGTGTGATCTAGTTGTAGAGATGTTTTGGTGGTGCTTCAGTATAATTTGTGGTTTTGTAAGCACTTTTTGATGACCTCGAGGTCATGATATTTCCATTGATATATCACACTTTCATGGATGAGGTGATTTGATGAGGTTTTGAGCTTCATTTCTGAAGACTAGTTTTGGCGCATGTTGGTTGTCCTTGCTCTCAAGTGCCTTCATGAGGTAAGATGATGGTGCAGAGGTGTAAGAGATTTTTGGAGGTTGTTAATGGAATTATAAACATGTATAAGTGATTTACAATTTTTTGTGAAGGTTTATTTTTCTCAAGAACATTCTATTTTGTTGAGTAAGCTATTTGAGTGCATTTGGGCTTCCTAAGTTCTAAAGGAGAGGTGATGGTTCGAGATGGAATTACTGATCTATATGGTCCCTTGCATTATGTTTCTGGTATGTTCTCATGTTTTTTAAGTGAATTTTTCCTATGATGGAAAATATACATGTTTTAGGATCATAAGTTAGGTATAAAAATAAGTTATAAGGCTCATTTGAGCTAGTTGAGCAAGTAAGGAAAAATAAGAGCTAGAGGGGTGTTTCTAGAGGTAAATGATGTGTTTGTGACCATAAAGAGAGGGAAAATAATATGATGTGATATTATAAATAGTGATCACATGTTGGAAAAATTATTCATTAGTCATAATCAGCTTGATGGATAAGTGCTTGAGTGAGGTAGCATAGAGAGAAGATTTGGCGAAGAAGGAAGGAAAAGAGAGATTCATAGTGTCATCTTCAGTTGTTGAGGAAAAATTTCATAGGCGAACAAAAAATCAGGTTGATTTAGTTAGTGTTGAGTGATCTAGGGTGTTGGTTCCTCCTTTTAGGGTTGGTTCTCTACTAATTTAGGGGTTGTCTCTCTTTGTGGGGTAGGTGCTCAACTAAACTTGAATTAATATAATAATAAATATTTGTTTCAGTGGGTTTTCTTCCCCTTGAGAATTTCCCACTTATATCTGGTGTTCATGTGTTCATATGCTCTCTTGGTGTGTACTCATGTGATTAGTTAATCATTACTTAATCTATATGTTGATGAATGCATTAAATTTTTTATGGATGTTAATGCTCAAGTGAATGAATGTTTGACATCCACTGATTCACCCCTCAAGAAGTTGTGCTTCCAACTAATTATCTCTCACATTCTTCCCAAAGGGTTTATACTAACCATGGTCTATCTATGCATACTCACCCTTCTATCCCTACACATAGGTCATTTACTTCCCACACTCCTCATATATCTCCATTATCACCTGAACCATATTTTGCAACCATTAACACTACTATAACTCTCACATTTGAGTCACATCCTTCCACACAATTTATGCCTAATCCTCCATCCCTTTCATCAATTTATTCACCTCCTTTATATGTTCTCATTTGATAACTTAATGTTGCCCATATCTCGTGTACATAAATGAGAACTTTAAAATACAAAAAAAATCATATATTTACAAAAGTACAAAATCAAGACCTATATATTTCACTTGATTTGTTCTCACTTTATATTATACATGTTGTTTGTCACTTTGGTTTGATAGTTATCATGCCTCTTTAATATTTAAACACATGTGTTCATGAGGTATTTTGAGCATGATATAGGACATACACAAAGCATACACGATGATATATGTTGGCCAAACCTTTACATATATTTCTTATACATATAGGGAATCTATTTTACACTATATCCAAATGTGATTGTTCCATTATAGTTCCTTTCAACATATTCATTATGCTTGATTATATTTATTGTGTACACAAGTTATATTTTTAGCTAACATGACTAACGCATGTGTATTGTGTAGTGTTAACATCTCATGTTTCACATATTTTTACCTATATTGGAGACTATATCACATTATCATATTATGAGAGTCTTATTTCATGCATACTTGTTTGTGTGTCTTAATTACTACTTGCTTATTTTCATTGCTTGTGGCTTATGTTATTAAATTTTATTGGTACATCATGGGTGTTTCATACTTGTGGCATTATTCCTATCTTACTTGATCTTGGTTGCACTTGTTTACAATCCCACATGATTTTATTTTATTACAAGATTGTGGGTGTTTCGTGTTGTTGCTTTATGGATTTTTCTTGACATTGTCTAGATAATTATTATATTTGATTTCACTATTATTGTGCTTGTATTCTCTTACATGTATTCATACTACTATTGTTATCATTTATATGGTTCATATCTATTTCTATAGTCACTTTTCTTATGAGCCATGGTTTCCAATATGCGCAAACACCTTCCTTTTTGTAGGTACAAGTTATTCAAGGTGACAATCTCTTTAAAATTCCACACTTTCATACAGTATCTCATATATCTTATATATAGGTGTTATAAACAAATTATAGCATCCCCCGAATGCCCTGAAATGTGGATGGGGCATTTGGTGTAATTTTTGTAACATTAGATAATCTCTCAAGCTGTGGGACTTGTAGGCTTGAGATGACCCTCTAGAGAAAGTTTATTCTTGCTCCTAAACTACCTACCACAATATACTCCTAATTTAGGAAAGAAAACTAATCTTAATCCTATTATAATCTTCCAAGGGACTAGGGAGAGAGAATGCATGAAAATAAAGCCTACACTAAAAGCGGTGATACACCAGAAAAGAGGTTGTTAGCCATGGATCCAGCTACATGTAATGGAGAGAGGTGAGAAAAGAAGAGGGTGGAAAAGATACACCATAGACCAAAGATATATTCACATAGAACACCATTTCATACCCATTAAACATAGCTCCCATAAACTTGCAATAAGCATAAGAATATGCACAGTATACCCTACAATGAAAAGAGGCAAGTAGAAACAACAAAATATGTGAAGGATGGACAAAATGCATCACAAGAACATAGTTTATTGTTCCATAAATTTACACAGTACATAATTAGTGGGAAAGAGGAAAGAAAATTCCATTACAAAGTTAGGAAGGAGTTTTAAGCTTTACATTCAACCCTTAGCAGAGAAGAAAGAGAGAGGGGGCAAGAGAAAAATGACCAACTCTCTTGGGAATGAGCCCCATATTACAATTTATAGAATGAGAAGAGGGAGATAATGAAATCCTGAAACTACTTTTCTAACCACTTACAAGTTTCAATAAATGATGTGAAATTATGGAAATTGATTTGAAAAATCTCCCGATGTTGTCCCATAACCTACAGTTAGAGAAAATGAGGGCCATACTCATTAATTACACTTACAACCACTTAGCAGTTATCTCTTTGAACTGGGATCATTTTCTATGAAATACACCCTCAAATATTCATCAATATCTAAATTTCTTTGTTTTTGTGTGTTAGAATCAGATCCATGATTCCAATGAGACTAATTTTGTGAAAATCCATCAAGAATTGCTTCAGTTATGGATTTCTGGGCACATGTAACGTTTTTTGGTTTTCACAAGATCACTTGTAATACACGGGACCAAATAATTAAAATTTGGTTGGGAAAAGATGATTTTAATAAATTTTCCTCTCCCCCAAGGTTTTGCATATATTTTAAATGATTCGGGCATGGTTTTCATTTAATTTATGGGGCCCTAGTTGATTTGATCATGTTTATACTTTGGGGGAGTTGTGTTTTTAATGTTTTGGTGTTTTAGAATAATGGCCAACTCGGCCAACTCGGGTGAGCTGGAAATTATCTACACCATCAAGCCCCTTATCAAGTGCTAAGTTGTCATTTGGTTCTATTTGGGTGGGATTTTTACAGACTCCTGCACTTGGTGTTTTCTAGCTCGACCAGTCTCTATCCAATTCAGCCTTCCTTAGCTTTTCTTGGGGCCACGTTTTCTACATTGCTGAATTATATCCACCACCATACCTCATACTCTTACAAGGTTTACCACAAAATATCTTAATATGTGTTGAAAAGATCTTACATACATGTTGGAACCACTCCATCTGACAAGTTCATCTTTTTTGGTGAGCCCAACCTTCATTCACACCTCAGTCATGTGCTAACTTATTCATTTGGTGAACTTCCTTGAAGTTGGTGAGCTCTTCATTCTACTGCGCAGAGCTCCACTTGGAGGCCCCGCACAATTCTAGGGTCTCCAAACTTTTGGATTTTCTTGAAACTATGCTGAGGGGCCACATGATGAATCCTCGGGCCTCTACCTCCTTTTCCTGCATGGGCCCACCATATGACTCGCCATTGGCTTAGGCTTGGCTCACCGAGTCACTCTGCACTCCTTCGTTGTTCAACCAAGTGTTCATCTACTGATGCTCTTACCTTCCACATTTTTTCAATGCGTCAGATCATACAATGGCTTGACACTTACCCCCGAGATGAGCTCACCGTATAGAGCCGTAGTTTAATTCTTCTACATGGCTCAGTCCTTCATTTCAATGCCCCTTATTTCTAGGAACAATGATACTCCCAAAGTAGCTCAGTGCATGGCTCGCTTGGAACAATTTGAGGAGATCCATCTTCTACCCTAAGTCACACATCACCGGGCGGGCTGGGAAGACCCCAGTTAGTGCGGTTGAGCTATTACTTAGGCTTGATGGCCCCTCGAACTTGGATCTCTAGACCTGGTACCTCCATGATATAACTTGGTCATGAATCAATATAACTCACCCCAAATTGGCACAAGAAACTCGGTTTTATTTGTAACAAACTAGACCTACGAGGTCATTTAACTTAATCCATTAGAGGAATGACCCGCTTAGTGAAAATAGTTCACCCAAGGGGTTATTATCTTGGCTTGTAATGCAAACAGATAAACACTATTGCCAAGATAATGTTAAATGAGCATGGTTCATATATCAATCGCTAACCCATCAAGGTAAAAACAACTTGCCCCATGCTATGTTTCTCAGTACATGCTTGAATGACTCAACCACTGTGAATGAGCTCGATGTATAACTCAACTATCTCCCATTTCTTGAAACAAATTGTTTACTTTAGGGGGTAGCTTGATCTTGAACTTGAGGACATCTTCATCTAAACAAATCGGCCTTCATAGAAATACGCAGCTCGGCTCCATTACTTCAAACAACTTGTCGAGCTTAGTCTCCATGGCTAGCTCTTTCCTAACCTAAAATATAAGCCTTCAAAAACTATGTGTTTTGGTATTCCTTATGTTGAGGGGGATTTTATGTAGTAATCATAGATGCTATTAGAACAATTTCCAAGCTTGTAATCCCTTACAAAGTGGATCCCTTTAATTACTTATCACAATAATTTGCTTGTTATCTAATTTCACCGAGGTAGTGAAATTAGATAATAGTTTGACGACTCATGGGGGCCATTAGCCTACTAAATGAAACATGACCAGTTGCTTGTATCTTTCCATTGGGCATGAAGTTTACATTATCATCATGAGCTGATCTAAAATTTGAAAATATTAACCCTAGAATGCTTGGAGTGCCAATTTTTACCTTCTGTAGTTGTCACCCACTACTTGCATTTTCATATTTCATAAGAAAATATTTGAAAATTATTTTCAAACTTGAATTTCAGTCATTCCCACAGCTATAATCTTCTAGGCTGAATGATGGGGTTGATTCTGAATTGGGTTGCTGGCTGATATTTGATTTCTTGTAAGGGTGTAGATGCTTATTATAGATGTTCTTGAGGAGAGTCATCGAGTTTTCCTCCTTAACTGATTTTATTTGCTCTGCATTTTTTTGATTTGAATTTTTACAACTATTACATGCAACTATGGATCTCCTTTTTGCAATAACTGGAGGTATGATGCATTGTACAACCTGGAGCAACAACAAAAAAATCTATATAAAAAAGAGAAAAATAATACATGCCTCAAGTAAGACACGAAAAGTGTGTACAAGCACTTCTTATGCTTAAAAAAATCTACCTCCTACTCCTACACTATCTAAAGAAATGGGCATCTTAAAAAAAAACTGAAACTGACAATGCAAAGTAGCTACCATTTCTTACAACTTGTAGCCATGTGGATGATTTGGCTCTAGGTACAATAGAGATTAGTAGTGGAAGATTAGCTGCAAATTATTTCTCCACTCCCTCCATCAAGGAATCAACTTGAAACAAAACAAATACCTCTTCAATATGCTGCTCACTTGGCTCTAAGAGGCATTGTTATTGATCCTTGACAGTTTGAGGCTTTCTCTCATGATTAGATGTAATCATGACTGGTTGCAGATTATCTTTTGGTTGCAATGAATCCAGGTACTTGATAAGGTAGTCTAGTCCTTTGAATTTTCCCACTACTCTAGAATTTAACTCCAAAAATGGAGTCCTTTCCTACACCTTCCTGAGAAAGGGGTGTACTTGCATGCTGATTTGTGATTTGTATTGCTCTTGTAAGCAATTGATATCTTGCCTTGATGATTGGCATGGTAATGATGTCATCATATTCCTCCTCCTCCATGGAAGATTCATCAACAACATCAGATTCAATGAAAGAAAGAAATAAGCTTTCAATTATATCTTCTTCATGTAGAACCTTTCAACCTGATTTGTTTTCCTCCATGTGGTCCTCTTCAATGGGACTTGGAGCTAATTAGTTTCATTCTTCCTTGACTAATTCTACATCTTGAATTGGATCAACAATCTCTATAAATAAAGTGCCAACATGGACACTGAATTCAAAGAAAATGGACTGCTGATCTTCATCAATTTATTCTTGTTCCACTGTTGCTGAAATCTCATTCTTAGCCACAACTTGTTCTTAAACTTTAGCCTCCTCTTTTTTTCTCACCATCAAGGGAATATTTTCAATACAGAACCTAAGAGCCCATTTTTTTAGATTCTTAGTCATTTCTTCTTGACTCGACTCTTCTTCTTGTTTCCCTTGGCTATATTTTTGACTGTTTTCATCCCAAGGTGAAATTGAGACAACAAGAGGAGGGTTGGGTTGAGTTACAACCGGTTTTACAATTACTGGGTTGAGACTTTCAGTGTGATTGCACAACATGGAGCATCTCTCAAAGTGTGGGACCTTGTGAGTTGAGAGAGCTCTCCAGATTAAGGCCGGTTCCTATTCCTCTGTTCAGGTGCATACAAATATATTGCAGAGGGTCTATTCTAAATCTACTCTATTTTACCAAGGAGACAGGGTTAAGGAGATGCAAGAAAATAAACTAAGCTAATGAGGTGATGCACCAAAGGAATGTTAGACACTCATTTTGCAGTTTAACACAGACCATGAAATGTAATACAAACACTATGCACAGATGACCAAAAATGCAATAAGAGATCAGGGAGACAACAATGAATACATGAGAGGGTCGAGAAACATCCACAGACATATATATTATTGCTCAGGAGTCGATACAGTATATTACAGTGGCCAAGAAGTAAAACTTGCATTACAACCCAAAGGAGAGGTTAGAAAAGCTCCACAAATCCTTCTGTGAACAAAAGAAGAAGGGAGGGCGCAAAACAGAAATGTCCAACCTTTTACAATGAGCCCCGACCCTTCCTTTATAGATTCGACATAGAGGGAAGAAGGAGAGAGAGAGGTGGGAAAAAACTAGTTTGAAAGCTCAACCACTATCATCAATGCCTCCTACAAATCACCCCAAATCTGTCATGTCTGCATCAATTACTTGTTCGGCACCTCGAAGGAGGAGGAATGGTGATCAGATCAAATCTGATCTGGTTGTTGGGGAAAATAGATCCTGTATTAATGGCATGAAGATGTTTCTTATTTTTCCCCACCTAACCTCTCCAAAATTAAAGTTTAGATCTCCATGGCATAGACGAGGCCGAGATCTTTCCAACGGTGCCAGATTTGTTAGATTTTGAGCACTGAGTCAAAAGATATGCCCATTTGAAATTTGAATCGGGTCATACAAAATGGTGGGAACCAACTAGTTGTCAAAACGGGTCTTTTGAAAATGGACACGTGGAGGGCTGGCGCATGTTTGGGGACTGCTTTTGGATTCTACTTTTGGAGTTGTGCCATTGGGCTGACATGTGGCTTCTTTCACATGGCTTTCTTAGTTTCCTCATGTTTTGGCTAAGTCCCTTTTTGCTCGGGGGTCATACATCTGACCGGGGACATGTGGAGGCCTGGCGCTTGTTTGGAAACCTTCCCCAAATTTTACTCTTGAATTAGCATTGTGCTAACACTTGGCTCCCTCCGCTGGCCTATGTCTCTACTTTGACTATTCAACCCTGACCCTGTCCCTTTTTTCAAACCTGGGACACGTGGAGGGTCCGCGCTCATTTGGAAACCCACTCAAGATTTTACCTTTGAAGGAGCATCGGGTTGACACATGGAAGCCTCGTAGACTCTTGGAATTTTCAATGGCCGCTCTTACTTTTTTGGGCCCTGAATACGTGGCGAGATGGCGCTCATTTGGGAATCACCTTTTGGACCACACCTTGAAATTATGCTGATGCAACACGTGGTGTCACCTTTTGGTTCTCTATACTTAGTCAATTTTGGGCCCGCTCTGTCCCATTTTTTAACTTGAACTACATGGCAAGCCCGCGCTCATTTGGGTCTCACTTTTGGATTTACCTTTGGAGATGCACCGGGTTGACACGTGGTAGCTTCCGCTAGCACCTTTATACTTAGTCTTTTTTGAGGCCTGCCCTGTCTGCCTTTTTGACTTTTAGCTGTTGACTCTACCCCTCTTTGGGCCTGGGACATGTGGGGGTCTAGCACTTGTTTGAGTCTCCCTTTTGGATTCAATATTTGGAGGTGCGCCATTTGGACACTTGGCAGTGTCCATTGTCTCCTCCATACTTAGTCATTTTTGGGGCTCGTTCTGAACCATTTCAAGAGCCCGAAGACTTCGAACCTTCATCGTTCCTTCTCCTTTGAGCCTCTAGTTTCTTTGACACTATCTTCTCCTTCCCTGACCCTGCTATTCCATTTTAGAGCCCGCCTGTAATCTATTTTCTAGATTTGAAGCATGGGTTCATTCGACGGAGCCGTTTCTTGAATTTCTTCTTACACGGGGTCGTTTGATCTTTCACAGCCCTACCACTCCATTGTAGAGTCCCTCTATTTCCTGATTGTAGGATTTGAATGTGATTTCTCTGGTTTCTTCTGTGTGGGGTCATGGCTGACCAATTTTATCTGGGGGGAAAAAATTGGGATAACAATTTGGTGACTCACAGGGGCATCTGCCTGCTAGATGAAGGGACCAGTAGCCTTGAAGCATCCATTGGGCATGGAGTCAAGAATGATGGCCTGATACTGATCCTACCTCTGATCCGTGAGCCTGACCATTTGCACTCTCAATTTTCATAAGAAATCTTGAAACAAGGCTTCTGAGAGTAGAAAATTGTTTTGACCTGGGGCTTTCATCTGTCCCTAAATGGACTGTTTCGAAGACGGATTTAGTTTCTCTGTATTTGTTTTATTTTGAAATTTACAATTATTACAGGAAACTATGGGTCTTTTGCCATGAATACTGAAAAGGATAGCATGTTCACTTGGAGGCACGTTGAACTGTGTAATGATGCAACCTGGAGCAACAAAGAACCTGTGCCACAACACTTAGGGAAACAAAAACTACACTACAACAAAACAACGTGCATACGCACTTAGGGAAATTAAAATCCTATGCTAATATTTACAGGGGTGGAAACTTCCCATTCAGTAGCAATGTTTGAGATGGATCCCGTTCACTGGGATCTGTAATTCTTCACCATCCAATTTAGCCAGCTGGAAGGCATTGCTACTCTTGCACTCTGTGATCATGTAAGGGCCACTCCAGATGGCATCAAATTTGGAGTGTTTTCCTGGATTTTCCCGATCTGCATCCCACTTTAGAACTAAGTCCCCTTCTTGAAAGGTCCTCATTCTTGCCTTCTTGTCAAAACTCTTTTTTATCAATGCTTGATCCTTTTCCATGACTTGCATTACATGCTCTCTTGCCTCCCCTACCTCCATTAGCTCTGCATACCTGATTGCCATAGGTTCAAACTCAGCTAGCTCCAACTGTTTCATGAGTTCCAAAGTGGGAAACTCCAATGAGATGGGCAATACTGCCTCCTTTCCATATACAAGCTTGTATGGGGAGCTACCTGTGGATCTTTTGGATGTGATCCTATCAGCCCATAGAGCTGATTTGAGCTTTGTATGCCAAGTCCTCTGATTTTCATCAAGAGTCCTTCTGATAATCCTTAATAGGTTCTTATTTGTGGACTCTGCTTGGCCATTACCTTGAGGGTAATAATTTGATGAGGTGCTGAGATACACACCATTCTTAACTACCCATTCAGTGATCCTTGTACCAAGGAATGCCAATGCATTATCTGATATAATAGTGGTAGGGACTCCAAACCTGGTGGCTATTCCTTCATAAAAATCCAAGATGTTGGATTCATTTGCTTCTTTTAGTGCCACTGCTTCAGTCCACTTGGTGAAATAGTCTGTTGCAGTAAGTATCCACTTGTGGCCTTGGCTTGAATTTGGGTTAATCACCCCAATGAAGTCTAGTCCCCATTGCATGAATGGCTGATCCACTGAAATGGGATGAAGGGGCAGGGCTGCTAGCTTCTCCTTTCCTATGAAGAATGCACATTTTTTACACTTCTTGACCCATGAGTAGCAGTCCCTGAACACTGTAGGCCAATAATAACCAGCTTTCATGATCTTGAGAGCTGTTACTCGAGGGGAAAAGTGACCTCCTACTTCTCCATCATGGAATTCATGCAACACTCTCTCAATCTGGCCTGTCCCAATGCACCTTAATAGAACACTATTGATATCCTTCTTAAACAAGACACCACCAACAAGCACATATGGGATGGCTTGTAGTCTGAAGTATCTTCTCTTTGCTTTGTTCCATTCTAGAGGGCACAAACCTGTTTGAAGGTAATGCACCAAGGCTTGGGTCCAACATGGAGCAGGTGCATCATTAGCTGGTTGTTCTTGATCATTCTGTAGAAATAGGACAGCCTCCTTTTCACCCACTGACTCAACCTGTTGCTTGGAGGTGAGCTGTTCACACAGTCCCTTGCCTCTAACCAGTTTGGTCACCTTGATCTCAATGTCATATTCCATTACCCAGGTGATCCAACCTGCCCTCTTCTCATTCAAATCCTTATTTAAAAGGAATTCCTTAACACCAGCATGAGATACTAGCAGTTGAATCTTGTTATTTGAGACCAAGTGTCTGAACTTCTTTAAGCTCCTAATAACAACAAGGACCTATTTTTCAATGAAAGAGTATTTTACCTCGTAGTCCTCCAAGCTCTGACTGAAGAAAGCTATGGGTTGCTCTGAACCTTCATTGTTGGGCTGGACCAAGATGGCTGAGATGGTGTCTGACCCTCCAAAAGCATATAGCATGAAGTATTTTGAGAAGTCTGGGTTAACAAGAGTTGGAGCCTGTGATATTGCGAGCTTGATGGCCTCAAAACTCTCTTTCCCTTCTGCTGTCCATTTAAATGCAAGACTCTTCTTTAACATCATTGTTAAAGGCTTCACAAGAGTAGAAAAAGTCAGGTATAAACCTGTGAACAAATTTTATCCTCCCCAAGAAGCTTTGGAGAGACTTTTTATGTTGTGGCAATGGAAGTGTCTGGATGGCTTCAACCCTTTCAGGATCAATTGTCAATCCCTCTCTTGAGACAATGTGCCCCAACAATTTCCCTTCATGAGCCAGGAACACACACTTTTTTGGGTTTAATGACACCCCAAACCTTCTACATCTCTGAAATACCTGTCTAAGGTGAAAGAGATGGTCTGCAACATTCTTTGAGAAGACAGTGATATCATCTAGGTACACCAGGACTATGTTGTTAATTAAGCCTTTGAATGCCATGTCCATAGCTCACTGAAATGTTGCTCCAACATTTGATAGTCCAAATGGCATTTTCTTATAAGCATATGTACCCCATTTGGTGGTGAAGGCTGTCTTGAATTGATCTTCTTCTTTCACCATTATCTGGTTATAGCCTGAATACCCATCTAACAATGAAAACCTCTCAGAACCAGCTACAACTTGTAAGATCTGTTCCATTGATGGAAGTGGGTAGTGATCCTTAAGTGATGCTCTGTTTAGATCATGAAAGTCCACACACAGCCTGATTTCTCCATTTTTCTTTCTCACAGGGTACCAAGTTAGCAACCCAACTTGAATGCTTGATAGGAAAGATGATACTGGCCTCAATTAGCTTGTTCAATTCTTTTCTCATGAGAGGCTCAATGTGGGGATTTATTGGCCTTTGCTTCTGTCTGAAAGGCTTAGCTCCTGGATCCAACTCGATGGTGTGTTGTGCCAGCTTTGGGTTGAAACCTCTTAAATATTTATAAGTCCAGGAAAATACATCTGGGAACTCTTGATAGAGTTGAACAAATTCATATTTTTCTTGTTGAGTGCTTACCCTGCCAATCTGCAATGTTTTTCCTTCTTCTATAAAAATAGGTTCTGAATCTTCACCCTTTACCTGAATATTTTCCTTCTCTTTTTGGAATTGGTCATTTGGGTTGAAGATTGATTCCAAAGTGACAAGACCCTTTGGTAGTTTGTTGGTCCTCAGCTGCACCACTTGATCACCATACTGCTGCTCCAATCTATCTTGATTCCTGGAGGAGAACTCAACTTCCTCTTGTAGAAAGTTGACAATTTGTTGATCATTTTCAAAGACTTGCCAACTTATGTTGTTGTCTGGGACAGCTGGCCTTACAACCAACTTGATATGGGGCTGATGCTTATCACTCTTGATATTCTCCACAACATCAAATGCTGCCCCAATTGCTGCTAATCTGTCTGCTGCTTCATTCTTCTTCCTTGGGATGGAGTTAATGTTGAATGCCTCAAAATATTCAATGAGGTCCCATACCTGGTTCTTGTAACTCTTTAACAGGTCGTTCTTGGCAGCATTTTGTCCTCAGACCTGATTAACAACTAGTTCACTATCACCAAACACTTGCAAGTTCTTGATTCCTCATTTCCTTGCCCAATGCAGTCCATGAACCAAAGCCTCATACTCTGTTGTGTTGTTTGAACAAGAAAATTGGAAATGGAAAGCTGAGTAGTATTTCATACCTTTAGGCGAGACAAGCATAGCTCCTCCTCTGGCTCCTTGCCTACTTCTTGAGCCATCAAAGAATAACTGCCATACCTCATTATCATCTTTGTGGTCTGGCTTAATGATGTCAGGAAGAGGCTGATTTTCTTCATGCAAATAGTAGACTCCTAACTCAGACTCCTCCATCTCTTTATAGGGGTCAAAAGCATGTCTCTTGTTCACCCATTCATCGAGAGTCAAGTCTGGGATACACCCCACCTTGGTATCTGTCTCACAAGTGCTTGGGAGGTCCTCCAAATCAAAGGCTGAACAATTTGCATTGATTGGGCTGGGTACATAAGACTCAATATGGTAATCTGCAATGGGCTCAGATCTGATTGTGGCCTTAGCCCCATACCTTGTTCTAAAAAGCATGTGTGACCAATCAGCAGACAAATATCCTCCAATCTTAGCAGTGAAGTCTCTTGACAAACACAATGCAAAATGGGGTGGCAAGTCTATGACTGATATGTTTTGCAATACAGTCACATTGGGGTAGGCATGCAGTGTGAGGCTCAAATATTTGATGACTCCAATAGTTTCACTGTTGTCCCATCCAATTGCACTACCCCTCTAGATATGACTTCGTATTGGAGACCCAGTTGATCAGCTATTTGTTTTGGCATTACAGAACTACTTGCCCCTGAATCAATCATGCAATTATGTACCAATTTGTCCCCAATGATCAATGAAACATAGAATGGAGGAGGCCTCAGATTCTTACCTTGTTGTCCTCCATGGTTTCCCTCAGTCTGAGCTGCATTGGTAAGCACTTTCTCTTGCTGGCTAGGGGGCCTATTTGAGCTTGACCAATTGGCCATAGCAGTCTGCAACAGATCTCTCTGTCCTGGAATGGCCAGTGACTCCCACATTGAAATGTTCACATTTGTCTTCTTCATTTGTTCAATGATATTAAATGAGCTATCCTTCTGCTGCCCCTTCCCTGGTACATTTTTCTCTTGCACATGGGTTGTCACAACCGGTGCCTGAGTGGATTTGGAAGGTGGCTTGGACTGACTCTACATATTGGGAGTTGCATTTTGAGTGCCAATACCTTGTGGAGTAATGGAGGGTTGAGGATTACCTGAGTTTGGTGATTTCCTTCTCCAATATTTCTCTTTTTGGACCGTGTATTGGCAGCTATACACTTTGAGAAGGGGCCTGATTCATTCCACATAAGTCTTCAGCTTGCCAATTGACAAGCATAGTTTCACTTGGAGATGCTTCTTGTTGAGCTCCTTGCTACTGATTTTCTTCTTGACTAGACTCTTGTGACACACCACTGGTCTGTACCATCAAGGCCTGGTTTAGTGCACCATTGAAGCACATTGATTGGTTATGTGGCTGATTGCATGGAAAACACCAATCATATTCTTGGGCCATATTGTTTTGTGTTGGGACCAATGCCCTTGATGTTGAAGCTGTGTTTGGATCATATGACCAGAAAGGCCTAACAACTTGAGGTTTTCCTTGGCTTTGGTTTTGATTTACAGCCTGAGTTGGTTGCCTATTTTGCTGATATGGGGGTCTAGCCTGATACTGAGCTTGAGGCTGATATGGCCTAGAACTCTGAGCTTGTTGCCTCTTGATAGTTACTAACTCATTCCCTAGGTTTTACAGTTGTTTCATAACTTCTTGAAGCTCTTTTGAGGTACTAGAGGATGAGGTGGAGGCTTCAGCTGAACTTTGATTCCTAGGAGTAGGTATAGGAGCTAATGTGGGTGTCTGGCTGGTGCTTGGGTTTCCTAATTATGGATATAGAGGCATGGGTGGCCTAGGAGCAAGTTTGCCAGCCTGAATTAAAAATTTTCAGCTCTTATGGAAATGCTATAGGCTGCAGGTAAGGTTGTGCCTCCCATTGATTGAATCATTAAAGCAATATCATAATTTAGAGCTCTAAGAAAGTATAAGAAGGCACCTTCATCTGTGGGCTTTACAACCACTGGAATCCTGTCCCATGTCCTTTGAAATCTGAGGTTGAAATCTGTCAACTGCTCATTAGGAGCTCTCTTGATTGTTGTCAGTTGCTCCAACAAGGACAGGTTATCTCCCTTTTCTCCAAATTGGTCATGAAGAGCTCTGCACAGATGGTCCCAAGTTTGAATAGAGCCTGTTGTTAGACTCCTGAACCATTGTGAAGCTTTACCCTTGAGTGAAGAGGCTAGCAACTTGACTGCAATGTCCATCTCAGTGATCTCATGGATTGCACAGACATTTGCAATGTCTTGAATGTGGTCACTAGGAGAAGTCTGGTTCTCTCTAGTGAAATATGGGATGCTCTTTAATGCTGCCACTGGGACTGGATTTTGTGCATTAAGAGTGAGTGGGCTGCTGCCAGTGAAATTGACATAAGGATTTGGTTGTGCCATCCTGATTGGCCTGAGAACCTTCTTGATTGAAAGAATGGCCTACTAGGAGGAGGTGTTGACAAGGTTCTGTTTGGTGGAGATGGAGACCTCTGGGCTCTTCTCCCCCTTCTCCTTCTGTCTGGGGACAAGTGCAGATAGACAAATAGTCCCTCTTCTCTGGTTCTTGACCTTGTTTGTATTCTTCTCATGAACTTGGAAAGCTTGGACTACTGAAACCAGTGGATTATGTCCCTTTTGGAGTCACCAGATGTGTAGTTTCAAAGCTTCTTAAAAGCTAGAACTTGCAACAAGTGCACATCAATCTTGCTGCAATAAAAAATGAAGACTTCTTGTCCCACCGGGCATGCCAAAACTATTAGTGCAGAATCACAACACCCCAAATGCCTGCAACCAGATGGGTTGAGACTTTAAGTGTGATTGCACAACATGGAGCATCTCTCAAAGTGTGGGACCTTGCGAGTTGAGAGAGCTCTCTGGATTAAGGTCTGGTTCCTATTCCTCTATTCAGGTGCATACAAATATATTGCAGAGGGTCTATTTTAAATCTACTCTATTTTTCCAAGGAGACAGGGTTGAGGAGATGCAAGAAAATAAACTAAGCTAATGAGGTGATGCACCAAAGGAATGTTAGACACTCATTTTGTGATTTAACACAGACCATGAAATGTAATACAAACACTATGCACAGATGACCAAAATGCAATAAGAGATCAGGGAGACAACAATGAATACATGAGAGGGTCGAGAAACATCCATAGACATATATATTATTTCTCAGGAGTCGATACAGTATATTACAGTGGCCAAGAAGAAAAACTTGCATTACAACCCAAAGGAGAGGTTAGAAAAGCTCCACAAATCCTTCTGTGAACAAAAGAAGAAGGGAGGGCGCAAAATAGAAATGTCCAACCTTTTATAATGAGCCTCGACCCTTCCTTTATAGATTCGGCACAGAGGGAACAAGGAGAGAGAGAGAGTGGGAAAACTAGTTTGAAGCTCAACCACTATCATCAAAACCTCTTGTAAATCCGCCCCAAATCTTCGTGTCTGCATCAATTACTTGTTTGGCGCCTCGAAGGAGGAAGAACGGCGGATCAGATCGAATTTGATATGGTTGTTGGGGAAAATAGATCCTGTATTAATGACACAAGACATTTCTTCATTTTTTCCCCACCTAACCTCTCCAAAATTAAATTTTTCAAATCTTCATGGTGTAGACGAGGCCGAGATATTTCCAATGGTGCCAGATTTTTTAGATTTCGAGCTGAGTCAAAAGATATGCCCATTTGAAATTTGAATCAGGTCCGTAAGAAATGGTGGCAACCAGTTGTCAAAATGGGTCTTTGGAAATTGGACACGTGGAGGGTTGGCGCATGTCTGGGGACTGATTTTGGATTTTTCTTTTGGAGTTGCACTGGGCTGACACATGGCTTCTTCCGTGGCTTGCTCAGTTTCCTCATGTTTTTGGCTAAGTCCTTTTACTCGGCGTGGACATACATCTGACTAGGGACACGTGGAGGTTTGGCGCTTGTTTGGAAACCTTCCCCAACTCTTACTTTTGAAATAGTGTTGTGCTGACACTTGGCACTCCTCCATGGCCTATCTCTGCTTTGACTATTCAACTTTGACCCTGTCCCCTTTTTCTGGACCTGGGACACGTGGAGGGTCCGCGTGCTCATTTGAAACCCGCTCAATATTTTACCTTTGAAGGAGCGTCGGGTTGACTGTGGAAGCCTCCACAGACTCTTGTACTTTTCAACAGCCACTCTTAATTTTTTGGGCCCTAAATATGTGGCGAGCTAGGCTCATTTGGAATCACCTTTTGCACACCTTGAAATTACGTTGATGTAACCACTGTCTTACTTCTCTATACTTAGTCAATTTTGGCCCACTCTATCCACTTTTTAACTTGAACTACGTGGCGAGCTGGACGCTCATTTGGGTCTCCCTTTTGGATCGTAACCTTTGGAGATGCGCCAGTTTGACACGTGGAAGCTTCCACTAGCACCTTTATACTTAGTATTTTTTAGGCCCTCCCTAGTCTGTCCTTTTGACTTTTAATTTTTGACTCTGCCCCTCTTTGGGCCTAGGACATGTGGGGGTCTAACGCTTGTTTGAGTCTACCCTTTTGGATTCAATCTTTGGAGGTGCACTATTTAGACACTTGGCAACGTCCGTTGTCTCCTCCATACTTAGTCATTTTTGGGGCTCATTCTGAACCATTTGCAGAGCCCAAAGACTTCAAACCTTCATCGTTCCTTCTCCTTTGAGCCTCTGGTTTCTTTGACACTATCTTCTCCTTCCCCGACCTGTGCTATTCCATTTTAGAGCCCACCTGCAATCTGTTTGCTAGATTTAAAGCATGGGTTCGTTCGACGGAGCCGTTTCTTGAATTTCTTCTCGCACGGGGTCATTTGATCTTTTGCAGGCCCTTCCACTCCATTGTAGAGTCCCCTGTTTCCTGATTGTAGGATTTGAACATGATTTCTCTGGTTTCTTCTGTGCGGGGTCGTGGCTGACCAATTTTATCCAGGGGGGTGTCTACCCAAACCGATCTATAGATTACTCTTGTGAGTATGCCCATGGCTGATTTTCTTCATAACATGGGCTTGGAGGAGGTTGATAATAAACGTAGAATGAATTTTACATGCTTGGTAGAAAGTATGGATTGTATGACAACTACTACAAATGTGAATTCCACTGTGGGAATGAAGCCATGATTGCACAACTTCATATAATTGGGGAAATTGGAAGGGATGGAAATAAAATGGGTGGGAATGGATGGAAGAAAGGTCTATAACTTTAGAGAATGGGTTGTTGACTAGAAAAAGTCACTAGATGTGTTTTATATGCTTCCAAAAGCATGAAATTACCATCAAGAGCACACCTACTTGTTGAAATGAAATCTTCTGCAAATATTTGGATCTCCACTCCAGACTAATGATTTGCTTGAAATGGAACACCTATGAAATATGAAATTCTAGCTTCTGTGATTCTCCCACCGCACGTGCCAAAAATGTTATCAACCAATGGAGGTCGCAATGTGCTTGATAGTGGAACAACACTGCAAGATGAAACTTTGCTTAGTTGTCCCACCGGGTGTGCTAGAACTATTATCACTAAATTACAACACCCCCTGAATTCATGAAAGTGAGGATGGGTAATTTCGGTGTAATTTGTGTAACATTGGATCATCTCTCAAGATGTGGGACTTGTGGGCTTGAGATGACCCTCCAGAGAAGGATGGTTCCTGCTCCTAAACTACCTTCCACAATCTACTCCTAATGTAGGAAAGGCAATCTAATCCTAATCCTAATATTCTAAGGGACCAGGGAGAGAGATTACATGAAAATGAAACCTACACTAACAACGGTGATACACCAGAAAAGGATGTGGTTAGCCAAGGATCCAACTTCCCGAAATGGAGAGAGGTGAGCAAAGGAGAGGGTGGAAAAGATGCACCAAAAACTAAAGATAGATTCACATAGAAAACCATTTCATACCCATTAAACACAACTCCCACAAACCTGTAATAAGCATCTAAATATGCATAATATACCCTGCAATGAAGAGAGACAAGAAGAGAAAACAAAATATGTGAAGGATGGACAAGATGCATCACAAAAATAGATTTATTTCTCCATGAATTTACATAGTACATCATTAGTGGGAAAGAGGCAAGAAAATTCCATTACAAAGATTGGGAAGGAGGCTTAAGCTCCACATTTAACCCTAATAGAGAAGAAAGAGAGAGGAACATAGGAAAAAGAATGACTAACTCTCATACAAAATGAGGCCCAAAATTACCTTTTATAGAATGAGAAGAGGGAGAGAATGAAATCCCAAAATTTTTTTTTCCAACCATTTACAAGATGCAATAAATGAGTGTAATTAATGGAAATTTCATTTGCAAAAGGGATCCCCATGCTGTCCCATGACCTGACAGTTGGAGAAAAATGATTTATATGCTCATTTAATGCATTCCCAACCACTTCCAACAACCACTTTGAACTGGGATTTTTTTCTATGAAATTCTCCATCAAAAATTCATTAATCCAAGAATTTCTTGGCATATTCCTATGTTGGTCTCAGAATCCATGATTCCAATGACACCAATTTTGTGCAATTTCATTAAGAAATGCTCAAGTTATGAGCTTCTGAGTGACAGGTAGGTATTTTGGTTTTCTAGACATTGCTTGCAATACACGGGATTGAAAACTAATTCTTGGTTGAGGAAATGTTTAAATATTCTCTCCTCTCTTTTCAATGTTTTAAATGATTTTACATGATTTTTTGTATTTAAAATTGATAGGGCCCATTTATTTAATCATATTTATATTAATGAGGGGGGGGAAGTGCTTTTATTGTTTTAAATTATAGAATATTGGCTAGCTCAATCAAGTTGGCCCTGACACTTCTGACATCGTCTAGCCTCTTATCTTTAAAACCCAATTTAATCCTCACCTACATTGAGTCATGTTTCCTATCGAATCCCTCGAGATCCTATTTTACCAGCTCCTACGCACCTCTAGCTCGGGCTTAGTTAGACCTTCCCCGGCTTTGCTGAGTGACTCACCAACATATTGCTACACTTGACTCCCTTGGGCCGAGTATTCCAACCCACATCTCCACTGAGCTCACCACATTATATTTCTATGCCTTGACAATTTACACCACTGATTCCTGGTCTCTTTTCACCATCTCCATACTTATCTGCTTGCATCATGGTTCTATTCCTTGCATGTTCTGCGATGCACCCCTTAGTCGGTGATCTGCTTTACACCTTCATGACATGGTAATGGAGATCCACATGGAGGCCTTCCATAGATTCTTGGGTATCTTTCCTTCTTTACCTTTTTGAAGATGTTCACAAGGGGCCATGTGGTGCGATCCCCACAGTGCTTCTTATCTTTCTTTGACTGTCATTCAGGCTATTTTTCATTTGGCTCAACATACTGACCTTAACCACTCACCTTAACTTGTTGGCTCGATGAGCTAACTTTTGCACTCTTTCACATTTTCCTAGTTTATTTGTATGAAAATAACCTTATCTTCCCTGTGATGCACCATGATAGCTCATACAATCACCCTTTGTAAAAATCCATGACTACACCATGTAGCTCACCAAACCCTTAATGGAAGAGCTGTAGTTCATTTTGGGCTGACCATGTGTCGGTCTATTTGGAAGAAGCTTGCAGATTCCCTTATTTTCTAGCTGAGCTTGATGAGGCTCCCACAGAATCCATCATGGAACTTTGGAATATATTTGATGGATCCATTTATGTACTTGCTCCATGATCAACAAGCAGCTTGGCTATATCCAGTTGGATGGCCTAGCTCATTACCATAGGGACAATCACCCCAAAACCTTAGATCTTGATGGATACCTCAAGACAACAGCTCAACTCTCATGAATGAAATATCTTGGTGCCCTCATTGCGTAGACCTCATAGTCTTCTTAGTTAACCATCACTCCTCATTAATCAATTCCAGTTCACAAGGTCAGTATTTCTTCAAGGATTTTATCAATGTTAGCTCATCATTGGCATTAAATTAGCTATAAACTGGCCACATATAAACAACTAAGCCCACTTTCGGTGACATTTAAATGAGCTGATGGTTCTTGTTGCTCAAGACTATCCATGGGGCTCATCAATGTATCAACTCGGTCTCTCTTATACTTGGCTTAGTCTTGAGCTCGGAATGGCTTCTTATAGCAGCTCAGTCACCATGGTAATTTAGAGCTTGTTATGAGCTGAATGAGATCCCATTTCTTAAACAAATTCTCAATCTTCCTTAACTCCCTTCCACTTGATGTAATCCTCATATCAAAGAAAATTGCCACCATAAATATGAGCTTGATGTTACCAGTGCAACTTCAATACTGCAAGGGAGCTTCGTCTCCAGTCAGACTCTTAACTGAATCCACAAAACTTAGGATTTAATGAATATGAGTTGAGGAAAATCCTCTTGCTAAATGTTGAACTGTCTCGGAGCTGTGTATCAAGAGACCCCTCATTACACTAAATTTAACTTCTATCCCTTGAACGTAGAGGGAAACCCTTGTCAAATTCCTCCTACTTACTCTGTTATCTAATTTTCATCAAAGGGTGGAAATTGGATAACAATTTGGTGACTCACGTGGGGCCATTTTCCTTGCTAAATGGAGTATGATTAGACTGCTTGTAGAAATCCATTGGGCATGGAGTCTGTGTAATGCATCATGAGCTGATCTGAACTCTGAAAATCTTGACCCTGGAACACTTGAAATATCACTGCTTTACCTAGAACTGTTTTCCACTACCGGCACTGCTTACATCAAATCTCATAAGAAAATCTTTAAATTTGTTTTGTGAGAGTAGAAAATTTTTTAAAACTTGAATTCCACTCATTCTTGCCCCTGCAATCTAATTATGAGGATGAATTATGAATTTAAAACTATGCCTCGAAATTGATTCTCTTCAAAGTATGAATTAAACTAATGATTTCTTGGTAGGTGAAGTATACTGATGAGGGATAGAGGCTTGCTGCATCTATTCTTGGAGAGAATCATTAAAATATCCTCCTCATGTTGGATTTTAGTTTCTCTACATTTGTTTGATTTGAAGTTTGCAACTGTTACATGCAACTATGAGATCTTCCTACTACAACAACTAGAGGCATGATGCATTGTACTTCCTGGAGAAACATGAACAAAATCTATATACAAAATGAAAAATCATACATTCCTTAAGTAAGACATCAGAGTGTGCACAAGCACTTATTATTCTAAAAATAAACCTACTCCTACTCCTACACTAACCAAAGACAATGGACAACTTCAAACAAAACCTACAACAAGTAGGGATGCAAATAAATTCCTTTCTTTAAAAAGGAGGCCATGTGGATGATTAATGGCACTAGTACAATGGAGATTAGGCCTAGTGAAGATTGGCTGCAAATTGTTTCTCCACTCCTTCCATCAAGTATCAACTGAAACAAAACAAATGAATACCTTAATCTAGCTACTCATTTGGTTTAAGAGGTGTTGTAGTTGATCCTTGGTGCATTGAAGATCATCCCTCATGCTCTAGAAGTGAGCATGACTGGCTTCATGGCTTCTCCCTTGGCTCTAATGAAGCCAAGTACCTGATTGGGCACGAGGTTTAGGTCCTTCAAATGTGATCCCACTGACTCCCATTGGAATTTAGCTCATCAAAAATGGGGGAGTCCTTTCTAGACTTTCTAAGAAAGGTAATTGCTTGCATGTTGATTAAATACTTTGTATTGCTCCTACAAACAAAGTTGATCTTCTTCCTTGATGATTGGTGTGGCAATGGTGTCATCATATTCTTCCTCCTTCATGGAAGGTTCATCAACAACATCAGATTCAATGAAAGAAAACAAGAAGCTTTGAATGATATCTTCTTCATCCAGAACCTCTGAACCTGATTTGTTTTCCTCCATGTGCTCCTCTTCAATGGGACTTGGATCTAATTCCTTCTTATTCTTCCTCTGAATGATTCTGCATCTTGAATGGATTAGTAAAACCTCTGTCAAATTAAAGTGCTGACATGGACACTACATTCAGAGAAAATGGACTATTGATCTTCATTAACTCTGTTCTTCTTGTTCACTACTGCTGCAAAATCAGTCTTGGCCACCATTTGTTCTTCAACTTTAGCCTCCTCTTGTTGGCTTCACCATTAAGGGCCATCTTTTCAATACCAAACCTAAGAGCCCATATTTTTAGATTCTCTAGTCATTTCTTCTTTACTAGACTCTTTTTCTTGTTTCCTTGGATGCTTTTTTGATTATTTTCTTCCCAAGATGATCTTGAGACAACAAGAGGAGGGTTTGGGTTGAGTTACAACTGATTTTGCAATTTATTATTGGTGGTGAAGGAGATGGAAATTCTTATTTCTGAGGAGGGGATGACTGCTTGGAAGGGAAAAGGGCTGAAGAATTGAGGTGAGATGGAAGACTAGAATATGGAGAAGTGAATTCAAAAATGGGGGCAGTAGGTGAGAAAATGGAAATTGAAACTCAAGACAAGATGGTATTGCTTGGGGAATGAGGTAAGAGGGTTGTGGGGCAGCAATGCTAAATTTTCACATTGACCTGCAAAATATTCAACATCCTTAACCCATTCTTCAAGTTGGGGACAACATCTCAATAATGTAACTGAATTTCTCTTGCGGGCTTAAATAGCTTGGAATAGGGCCTTCCCATAGACAAGGAACCCTAAATCCAATCTTGAATGATTTTTCTTGATTTTTAGCCCTTGACTACATCATACCGGCCTCCAATTTTTCTATCTTCAGCTGCAAATCAACATTCTCAGGTGTAAAATATCCCCCATAATTGACATACTCTTGCTCTTCCATAGCTGTATAGTCTAGCATGGACCCAAAAATATCTACAAATTGCTCTTATGAGTATGCCCATTAATGATTTTCTTCATAGTATGGGCTGGGAGGAGGTTGATAATAACCTGAGAATGAATTTTTCATGTTTGGAGGAGAGTTTGGACTATATGACAGCATGCTTCAAATGTGAATTCCACTGTGGGAATGAAGCCATGATTGTACAAATTCATAAAATAGTGGAAAATGGAAGGGATAGAAAAAAAATGGGTGGGAATGGATGGAAGAAAGGTCTACAACTTTAGAAAATGGGTTTTTGACTAGACGAAGTCACCAGATGTGTTTTATATGCTTCCAAAATCTGAAATTCCAACAAGAACACACCTACTTGTTGAAATAAAGTTTTTTGCAAATATTTGAATCCGCACTCCAACTAATGATTTTGTTGGAATGGAACACCTCTAAAAGATGAAATTATAACTTCTACATTGTCCCACAGGGTGTGCCAGAACAATTATCAAGCAGTGGAGGTAGCACGGTGGCTAGAATGTGCTTGATAGTGGAACAAATCTGCAAGATGAAACTCCAAATCCTACGTTTTCCCACTTTCTAATGTGTTTCCTACTTTACAAAATTAGGCCTAGAACTATTTATAGTGGTATGGTCTATGGGCTTATGAAAGGTATAAAAGTAGCTAATTTCTACGTAGATAGACTTTCCTTTCATCTTGTACTCAAAGGAGAAGATAGAAAATTTGTTGAATAAATTTGATACCCATTCTTCTTTCTTAGCGAGGTGTTTTTGCACATCATTTCTTCTTCTTTTCTTCTCAACGTTACATGTTTGGTTGTATGCACCTAACAATTTGGTTTTTCCTTGAAATAACTAGGGAATGATCATCCCCAAACCTTCAACAAATTCATAAAGTAGATATCTAAGCACAAACAAAACACAAAAAACTCTTCTTCCAAAGGAAAAAAGTGTATTTCTTCCTTGTTTACATCTCTTTCATTATATTCTTATGTAAATAAAAATATTTCATATTAAACTTTACATTTGAGTTAAATTTAAATTCTTTATCTTAGGCGTTGACTACACTCTGTGTTATAGGTTTCATCTTGGATTCTTCCAATACCAAGCACAATAGGATATTGTAAAACAAACTCTAAGCTAAGATAAATGTTTATTACACATTTAGGTATTTTTCCTCTAAACATGCAAATTCATCTCATACTTAAGGAAGGAAACGAAGACATCAAAATTTGGAGATTCACTCTTTGACACTTATAGATTTTATAATGCATTCTTGCTAAACTAAACATAATATTTTTATTCTCGTTTAGTACATTCTGAGGTCTCTTGTTTAGTTTGTTTATCCTTGCACACTAACATGTCATCAAATTATGATAACACAATGCATAAAATCCATAGTTAAATATTAAATAATAAGTTATAAACTTTAGATTGCATGTTTTCCCTACTTTGTCAAGGTTGTACAATATGGTTAGGATATTATATTTGGTCTTGGATGACTTGTATGGTTTTGGACCAACATGTCCTAATAAAGTTCTTTCAATTCCATATTCTTCATTAGCTCTTTTACTCTTTCTGGGTTGGCATTTCTTTTATAAATAATCTAAAAGGAACGATGAGAATATTTTTCCAAGATATAAAGATCTCATATGCTAAAAAATCATCACATTCAATATGTTGAAATAAATTTGACAAAATAACTTCAAAAAAATATTTGCAAAAAAAACAATAACAATATCCTATATTATATCTCATGGAACTCTATGTAGTATAATAGAATGGGCCTTGCTTATATAAGAAAGGAAGATCAATATAATAACTAGTCAAAGCCATAGATCAAACCATAAATCAAGGAAAGAACTAGAAAAAATATATCTATTCAAGACCATATATCAAGAAAAGAACTAGAAAATAAAAAACTAATCAAGACCATAGATTAAGGAAACAACTATACCTAACAACTAGATAATATCCTCCTAATATATAAATAAGATAAAATAAATATCTATACATAAGTGGGTGAGGATAACTAAAATAGAAGGTAGATAAAGTACTCAGGTTAATATGATTTAAGTTAAAAAACCTACTCCAACACCCTACCAAGTGAAGCTAGGGGCAAAAAAAAAGTGGCATATCTACAATAAGAGTCCGAACAACAAGGCCTGATCAACAAATCATATACAATATATCCATGAAGAAATATTGAACCAAAACTAGGAAAGAAAATTGTGTTAGAAGAAAGATAAAGAATAAGCAAGATGTCCTCATGAACACCCCTAAGGAAAAATTATGAAACCCAAAGCATTACATACAACTCAAGGTACCAAGGTGATCCAAAAGGCTTTGCAAAGATGTCGACAACTTGCTAGTGAGTCAGACTATACTCAAAGAAAATAACTCTATCCTGAATATGCTGATGAATAAAGTGCATGTAAACCTCAATATTCTTGGTGCATTGGTGGTCAACAGGGTTGTGAGAAATATAAATTACACTTTTGTTATCACACCAAACTATAATTGGTGAATCCTGTGGGAGTCTAAACACTGTTAATAAATGTCAAAACAAAAGAAGTTTCTAACTCGCCATAAGCTCTGACATTTACTGATGCAGCCTAAAATTTACCAGATAACACCCTAGACACACTAGCACATCACTCAGCCTAGACTGAGCACTCAACCGAAGCATGCAAAGGTACCAGGTCCCTCCTTAAGGTTGTTGTAGCAGGATGTTAGCGCGACGAAGGAAAAAACATATAGATCTATAACTAATCCATCATTCTATAATGCATGCCATATTCAAATCTATGAAAGAACAAACTTAAAAAAAAATCATGATTGAAACAAGAACATGCATTACTCAATTACACATAGGAATGACACTTAGATTCAACCAATAACTCCCATCTATTAATAAACACAAAAGCTCCTTACAATAATGGAATTTTATACTGATGCACACATGAATCTATTACAGTAATCCAATTATTACTGTTATTCATATTTCACCCTGAGCTGAATATTGGATTGAATCACAACCCTGCATAGAAGGAACTCTGAGAAGACTCATTTAAATACTACAAATTAGTTGCAAAAAAAGATTCAACAATGAAGTGGTGGAGATGCCAAGACACATCAAAGGATCCTGTACAGAAAGAAAACAACTTTTTCAAACCATTTCTACATGCTTTAAATCCATTCTCTAAGTTACATGTATGCAGAACTATCAAGATAGTAGGGTCAGACAAAAAAGTGGAAGATGCCACAGAGGAGCCAGAAGCAAGAAGAAGAGAAGAACGACAAAGATTTGAAGTCCTTGGGCTTGAAACGGTTCAGGAAAAAGGCCCAAAAAATGACTAAGTATGGAGGATGCAGCGGAAGAGACCACGTGTCCTAACGACACTTCTCCTCAAAGTAAATCCAAAAGGGGAGACTCCAACTTGCAGTGTCAGCCCTCCATGTAGCCCAAATGGTCAAAGAAAGTCAAGGGGTGGGTAGAAAAGGCTTCAAAATTGGCAAAGTATAAAAGTAGTAAGTGGAGAGCCGCCAAGTATCAATCGTAGTGCATCCACCAAAGAAAAGTGGGTGCCAAGACAGTAGACCCAAAATGAGCGTGTAGCTTGCCACATAGTACCAAAAGTCTAAAAGGTAGGCATGGATAGTTGAAAATTCCACAGCAGTAGCGGAGGCCGACAAGTGTCAACTCGACGCTCCTCCAAAGTGTAACTTAAGGGTTGTTGTTTGCAAGGGTACAAGTACGGTGCCTCCATGTGCTCTCAAAGGGGGGGTGCCAGTTAGTGACACGTGTCCCAGGGGAAAGTGAGCAGTCGGGGGAAAAGGTTGATTTTCACCCCTTATTACCTCAAAAGGGAGTAAAACTTGCAAAATGGCCCGCAACTCCACCCAAGGAAAAAGTCAGCACTTAGACCCAAGTCAAAGCCAAGGCGGGGAGTCGGCGAAAAAAGTGAAAGTTTTCCTTTCGTTCATAAGGCATAAAGGAAAAAGTTGGAGTGCATCTCCCCAGCCAACCAAAGACTGCCACGGAGTGTCCCATATTAAAGAGGGGCCTATTTTTCAAAATGGTTTTCCCACCCACTCGTACAAATTTAATACAAACTTCGAAGGGGCATATCTTTCGACTCAGAGCTCAAAATATTGCAAATTTTACACCATTGGAAAGATCTCGGCCTCGCCCACACAATGGAGGCTTGAGACTTTATTTTTGAGGAGGTTAGGTAAAGGAAATGGAGGAAAATGTCTTCAATCTTTCAATGCAGGATCCACTAGTCTCAACAACCAGATTGGATTCAATCTATTTCCATTGTTTCCTCTCCCTCTAAGACGCCAAAACAAGGATCGATGTAGTAAAGATAGATTTGGGGGCAGATTTCACCAGAGGCATTAACAACGGTGGTTGAGCTGTAACCTATTTTTCCTCTCTTTCTCTTTCTCCTTCTTCTCTCCGGGATGAATCTATAAATACAAGAGCATGATTCATCGTAAAGGGTTGGATATTCTTAGTTTTGTAGGCTCCCTTCTCCTTCTAGCAAAGGATTTGTGGGGCTCAGGTCTTCCATTAAAATTGTAATACGTTTCCGCCTTTCAGCTATTCTGTAATGAACTGTATCAATCTATAGAGCAATAAAATACGTATGTGATCGATTTTAGATCCTTCTTGTTTTTTTTTCTTCTGTCTGGTCTCTCATTACAGATTTTGCTATCTATGCTTGTTTATTGTATGCATTTTATTGGTTTGTGTCGAAGGTAAACTAAGTGTTTATCATTCCTTTGGTGTAGCACCTGGTAATTTAGTTATTTCTTATTTCTTATATTCATTTTATCCTTGTCTCCTTGGATAATTTTTAGATTAGGTATAAGAAATAGATCCTTTGTAAATCCTTACGTGTGCACCTAAACAAAGCGAATAAGGAACCAACCTTTAATCTAGCAGAGATTTTCCATCTTTGCAAGGTCCCACACCTTAGGAAAAGTTCCATGTTATGCAATCACACTAGATGACTCTTTCTTAGAAAAGTAGATATCTTAGAAATCATTTGGGGGTGTTGTGATTTCCGCACTAAAATTTTTGGCATGGCCTGATGGGACAAAGAAGTCTCCATCTCATTATAGTAGGAATTGATGTACACTTGCTAGTGATTCTAGATTTTTAGAATCCCTAAAACTGTACATCTGACGATTCCAAAAGAAACAAATCTACTGGTTTTAACAGCCCAAGCAAGTTCATGAGATTCATGAATACAAATACGGTCAAGAACCAGAGAAAGAAGGGACTATTTGTCTATACTATACATCTATCCCCAGGACAGAGGGAGAATGAGAGGAAGAAGAGTCTCAGAGGTCTCTATCTCTGCCAAGCAAAGCTTTATCAACACCTCCTCCTGGCAGACCGTTCATTCAATCAAGAAGAGTGCTCAGACTGATCAAAATGGCTTAGCCAAATCCTTATGTTAACTTCACTAGCAGTATTCCACTTGCCCTAAAATGCACAAAATCCTAGTCCCTATTGCAGCATTAAAGAGTATCCCATATTTCACTGGGGGAAAACCAAATTTCTCCTGGTGATCATGTCCAAGATATTACAAAGGTCTGTACAATCCATGAGATTTATAAGATAGACATTGCATTCAAGCTTCTCACCTCTTCACTCAAAGGGAAGGCTTCACGATGGTTCAAAATTCTTGAGGTATGCTCTATCCAAAATTGGAATCAGCTATGTAAATCCCTCCATAACCAGTTTGGAGAGAAGGGTGATAACTTATCTTTGTTGGAGAAACTAAAAACTGTCAAAAGATCCCCAACTGAGTAGCTGACAGACTTCATCCTCAGATTCGAGACAGACTTGGGACTAGGATTCCAACAGCAGTAAAGCCCACTAATAAAGGTGCCTTCTTATACTTTCTTGGGGATTTAAATTTTGATATTTCTCTAATGATCCAGTCAATGGAGGGAACTACATTACCAGTAGCCTATAGCCTTTCCATAGGGGCTGAGAACCATTTGATTCAATATGGTAAGATTGCTCCTAGGCCATCCATGCCTCTGTACCCTGAGTTAGGAAACCCAGATACTAGTCCAAACGCCTACATTATCTCCTACACCCACCCCAAGGAGTCAAAGTTTAGCTAAAGCTTCCACTTCATCATCTAACACCTTTAAAGAGCTTCAGGAAGTGATGAAGCAACTGCAAAACCTTGGGAAATGAACTAGTGACCATCAAAAGGTAGCAGGCATAGAGCTCTAGGCCATATCAGCCTCAGACTCAGTATCAGGCTAGACCCTAATATCAGTAGAATAGACCACCATCCTCAAAATATAAATCAAAATCAAAATCAAGGACAACCTCAAGCTACTAGACCTTTTAGGTCTTACGATCCAAATACAGCCTCAACATCAAAGGCATTGGTTCCATACACAGAACAATATGGCACAGGAATATGATTGGTGTTTTCTATGCAGGTCATCCACATAACCAATCCATGTGTTTTAACGGTGCTCTAAATCAAGCTTTGATGGTGCAAACCAATATGATGGCACGAGAATCTAGCCAAGAGGGAGATCAGCAACAAGGAGCTCAACAAGGATGAGCCTCTAGGAGAGACCATGCTTATCAATTGGCAGGCTAAAGACTTCTATGGGATGAATCAATCCCCTACTCAAAGTGTGGCTGCCAACACACGGTCCAAAAGGAGAAGTATTGGAGAAGGCCAACCACTGAACTCAGGCGACCATCAACCTTCCATCACTCCACAAGGTCTTGGTGTTTCAAGAGCAACTTGCAACATGCAGAACCAATCCAAGACCACCTCCAAAACCCAGTCAGGCACCGGTTGTAATCAACCCATGTGCAAGAAAAGAAATGTGTCTAGGAAAGGGCAGCAGAAAGGACAGCCCATTCAATATCATTGAGTAGATGAAGAAGACAAGTGTGAGCATCTCACTATGGGAGTCATTTTCCATTCCAGGGTAGAGGGATCTTTTACAGACTGCCATGCAGAATTGGTCAAGTTCAAATCTACCCTTTAACCAGCAAGAGATAGTACTTGCCAATGCAATTCAATCTGAGAAGAACCTAGGAGATCAATAAGGTAAGAACTTGAGACCTCCTCTATTCTATGTCTCATTAATTATTGGGGACAAATTAGTGCACAATTGTATGATTGATTCTGGGGCTAGTAGTTCTATGATGGCCAAACAAATAGTTTAGCCAATTGGGTTTTCTAATATGAGGTTATGTCTAGAGGAGTAGTTCTAATTAGATGGGACAACAGTGACCACTGTGGGAATCATCAAGGATATCTGAGTCTCACTATACATGCCTGCTCCTAATGTGACTGTCTTGCAAAATGTTTCCATCATAGATTTTCCACCACATTTTGCTTTGTGTCTGTCTAGGGACTTCACTACCAAAATTAGAGGCTACCTATTTGCTGATTGGTCATATATGCTCTTTAGGAAAAGGTATGGGGAAAAGGCCACAGTCAGATGGTGAACCCATGAGTGTCTGACAACTCGATGGGTTGATACTCTCAGTGTGATTGCATAACATGGAGCTTAATCCCAAGTGCTGGGACCTTGCGAAATCAAGAAGACCTCCTAAGGACTAATGAAGCAAATACCATTCCTATAATCATATCCCAGACTTGAATCTAGATGAGAGGGCCAGAAAAAGACATGATTAACTATCCCTATAAAGAAATGGAAGAATCTGAGTTGGGTCTCTACCTTCTACATGAAGAAAATCACCCTCTTCCTACCTTAATCAAGCCAAAACATAAAGATGACAATGCAAGGTATGGAAATTATTCTTTGATGGTTCAAGGAGTAGATATGGAGCTGGAGGAGGAGCTATGATTGTGTCTCCCAGAGGGTATGAAATATTATGCAGCCTTTAGATTCCAGTTTACTTGTACAAATAATACTGTTGAATATGAGGCTTTAGTCCAAGGTCTTCATTGGTAAGAAAGCTACAAAATCAAGAATTTACAAATTTGATGATAGTGAACTAGTTGCCAATCAAGTCAGAGGACTAAATGTTTCCACCAAATCACCTGCTCAAAACTATAAGAATAGGGTATGGGATCTCATGAAGGATTTTGAGGCCTTCAACAATGTCCATACCTAGGAAAAAAATGAAGCTCCTAATAGACTTTAGTAGTTGAAGAACGTTTGATGTGGTTGATAGCATTAAAAGAGGACATTCCAAAACTACCACATATCCATGTCCATTGTGAGGCCAATATACTAGATAATAATACATGTATGGCAGGTGTTTGAGAATGATCAGCAGAACATTAACTTTCTATAAGAAGAAGCTGAATTCTCAACTAGAAAGTCAGAGAAGACTAGAGAAGCAATGTAGGAATCAAATAGTACAAAACTACATAAAACGAGATTCCCAAAGGCTTAGTAATAACTGGAATCTATTTTCAATCCTAATGATCAATTCAGAAAGGATGTTGTGCAACATACAAATCAAAGGAAAGCGATTAAGAGTCAATCCCAGTTGGAGAAGGTAAAACACTTCAAATTGGAAAGGTGGCCACCTGAGCCAGGAAAGGTATGAATTCTTACAACTTTTCCAAGATTCCTGATGTGTTTTCTTGGAGTTATGAAGACCTAAAGGGAATTTAATCCAAAACTAGCACAACACACAATTGAATTGGACCCAGCTACTCAACATCTATCAGGAAGAAGCCTAGAGACCAGTCAACCCACATATTGAGCCTCTGATGAAGAAGGAGTTGAACAAACTAATAGAGGCAAGTATCATATTCCTAATCAAGCATTCAAGTTGGGTACCTAAATCTGGTCCCAGGTCAGAAAGAAAAATGGAGAAATTAGGCTATGTGTTGACTTCAGGGATTTGAATAGAGCCTCCCTCAAAGACGACTATCTCCCTTTAATGGAATCAAGATCTTGCAAGTGGTGTCTGGGTTAGAGATATTTTCTCTCTTGGATGGCTTTTCAAGATACAATCAGATCATGGTGAAAGAAGATGATCAATTCAAAACTACTTTCACCACCAAATGGGCACCTATGCATACAAAAAATGCCATTTGGACTATCCAACGCTGGTGCTACTTTCCAAAGAGCCAAGGATATGGCATTCAAAGGGCTAATCAACCAATAGTGTTGATCTACCTGGATGACATCACTGTGTTCTCTAAGAATGCAATAGACCATCTTTTTCACCTGAGGCAAGTGTTTGATGCAGGAGATTTGGGGTATCTTTAAACCCTAAAAAATGCATATTCTGCCCATGAGGGTAGGATTTTGGCCACATTAGTGTCTAAGGAGGGTCTGGCAATTGATCCAGAAAGAGTTGAAGTAATCTGAGCACTACCATTTCCACTGTCACAAGAAGAGAATCATCAAAGCTTCTTGGGGAAGATCAACTTTAATTAAGCCAGAGCATAAAATATGACAATGAAATATGGAAATTATTTTTTGATGCAGCTCATTCAGATGGAGTGTTGAGGAAAGGAGATATTTGGAGGAGGAGCTTTGTCCCAATTGTGGGTCTCCCAAAGATAGCTGAGATATTATGCACCATTTTAGATTCCAGTTTGCTTGCTCAAAAAATAATGTTGAACCTATGAAGCTTTAGTCCAAGGTTTCCATTGGGAAAGAAAGCTAGGAATCAAGAACTTGTAAGTGTTTGGTGACAGTGAACTGGTTGCCAATCAAGTCAGAGGAAGCTAAATGCTGTCAGTGAAAATGACTTGCTCAAGAACTATAAGAGATTAGGGTATGGGATCAGACATGGAGGATTTCAAAGCTTTCAGTATTGTGTCCATACCCAGGAAAGAGAATGAAGCTTCTGCATAGACTTGAGAAACAGTTGGAGAAGCATTTGATGTGGAGGATAACATCAAAAGATGACAAAGACCATCCACATATCCATTTGGTTATGAGGCCAGAAGGTGCACAGATAATAATACATGTTGGTAGGTGTTTGAGAATCAAGAAGATCAGCAGATCATTAAATTTTGTAAGAAGAATGGATGAATTCTCAAACAAGCCCATAATCAAAACAGGCTAGAGCATGCAATATGGGAATCAGATAGTGTACAGCTACATAAAAGGGACAAGCTTTCAAAGGAATCCATTTTCTAAATCCTGGGATGATCAGTTCAGAAAGGAGAAGGCTAACATGCAGATCAAAGGAGAAGATTCAGAGTCAATCCTAGTTGGAGAAGACAAAACACTTCAAATTGGAAAGGTGGCCACCAAGTCAGAAAGGTATGAATTTTGTACAAAATCACATTCTAAGAATTTCCTAATGTGTTTTCCTGGAGTTCATGAAGACCTAAGGAAGTTCATCCAAAACTAGCACAACACACAATTGAATTGGATCCATCTGCTCAACCTATCAGGCAGAAAGAGAGACCATTCAACCCACATATTGAGCCTTTAATGACAGAATGGGGCTGAACAAGTTAATAAAAGAAAGTATCATGGTAGTCCCAATCAAGCATTCAAGTTGGGTTATAAGGCCTGGTCCAAGTTAGGAAGAAAAATGGAGAAATCGGGCTGTGTGTTAAAACTTTTCATGGATGGTTTGAACAGTTGTATGCATTAAGATCCCTCAAAGATCACTACCCAAACTCCCTTTAATGGAGCAGATCTCAAACTGTAAGTGGTGTCTGGGTTAGAGATATTCATCTCTCTTAGATGGCTACTTAGGATAGAATCAGATCATGGTGAAGAACTATGATAAATTCAAAACTACTTTTCACCTTTGCATGAAAGAATTGGGCACCTATGCATACTTGAAAGAGGAAAAACATGCCATTTACAACTGTCTAATTCATAAGTGCTAGAACTTTCCAAAGAGCCATGGATATGGCATTCAAAGGGGCTAATCAACAAAATAGTGTTGATCTATCTGGATGACATCACATTTTTTTTCCAAGAACGCAGAAGACCACCTTTTTTCAGAACTCTAAGCAAAGTGCCTTTAAAATATGAAGAAGATTTGGGGTATCTTTGAAACCCTAAAAAAATGTCTATATTACTTTGGCCCATGAAGGCAGAATTCTTAGGCCACATTTTGTCATTTAAGGAGGGTCTGGCAATTGACCATTATTAGTAGAGATTTGAAGCAATAAAAAACTTTACTTCCATTGCCAAGATCACAAGTCCACAAGGCTCTTCAATAGGTTCTTGGGAAGTCTCAAAAACTTTTTTTGAAGGTTTTGTCCTAAACTTTTCTACTTTGGTTAAGCCACTGATAACACTATATGATTAAAGGAAAGGAAAGATTTGAAGCTATCAAAGAAGCTATATCACAAGATCCCCAACTCTTGTAAATCCAGATTTCTCCAAGGATTTGATATTGTATGCCTTTGGTGGCAGTGACACTATCTCTGCAATCTTGGTTCAGCAGAACAAAGATAGCTCAGAACAACCAATTACTTTCTTCCAATTAGAGTCTAGAAGACTATGAGGTGAGGGTACTCCTTTATTGAGAAGTAGGTCCTGGAGGTAATCAGGGGACTGAAGAATTTTAAGCAATTGTTTTCAAACAACAAAATCTAACTACTGGTCTCCCATGCAGGAGTCAAAGAATTCCTTCTCAGTAAGGACTCTGAATGAGAAAATGTTATAGGATGGATCACCCGTGTCATGGAATATGACATTGAGATCAAGGTCACCAAGCTGGTCCATGGGAAGGGGCTTATGTGAGCAACGAGCCTTTGCTCTACAATATGAAACATAATAGTGAGAAGGAGGTTGTTCTTATTCTACAAGATGATCATGAAGAAGGGAGAGATGATGTACCTGTTAATCCTTGTGAGACCCAAGACATGGTGCATTTCCTTCAAAAAAACATGTGTCCTCATGGGTTGAGTAAATAAAAAAGAAGACATTTTCAGGCTACAGGCCATCCCATATGTTCTTATTGATGGTGTCTTGTTTAAAAGAGACATCAATGGCATTTTCTACTGAGATGCATTGGAACAAATCAGGTGGAAAAGAGTGCTACAAGAATTCCATGTTGAAGCAGCTAGAGGCCATTTTGCTCCAAGAGTGACAACACTCAAAATTATGAAAGTAGGACACCATTGGCCCAGAGTGTTTAGTGACTGTTTCACATGGATCAAAAGGTGCAAGAATTGTGCATTCTTCAAAGGAAAAGAGAAACTAGCGGGACTTCCATTGCACTCAGTCTCAATCGACCAACCTTTCATGCAATGGGGATTAGAATTTCATTGGATTCATCAATCCAAATTCAAGCCAAGGTCACAAATGGATCCTGACAGCGACATATTACTTTACCAAATGGACCGAGGCAGTGGCACTCAAGGAAGCAAATAAGTCTAGTATCCTGGATTTCTATGAAGGGATATTGACCAAATTTGGAGTATCGACTACCATCATCTCAGAATAATGCACTAGAATTTATAGGTTCCAAAATCATAGGATGGGATGTTGAGAATGGGACTTATTTGAGCACTTCATCAAATTATTACCCTCAAGGTAATGGCCAGGCTGATTCCACAAACAAGAACCTGCTAAATATCATCAGAAGAACTCTTGACGAGAATCAGAGGACCTAGCACATAAAGCTCAAAATGGCCTTATGGGATGATATAATAATGCCCAAGAGATCCACATGAAGCTCTCCATTCAAGCTCATGTCTATGGGAAAGAGGCACTGTTTGCCCATATCACTTGAGTTACCAACATTGGAGCTTGTGAAACAACTAGAGATGTCTGAATTTGAACCAATGGAGGCCAGGTACGTGCACAGAGATGATAGAATTAGAAGAAACTAGAGAGAAATGCTCTCTCAAGCATTGGAGAAAGAATCAGGCCTTCAATTAAAATATGCTTTGACAAGAAGGCTAGAGCAAGGACCTTTCCAGGAAGGAGACCTGGTTTTGAAATGGGATGCAGATCGAGCAAAACCAGGGAGACATTCTAAGTTCGATGCCATCTGGAGTGGCCCCTATATGATAACAAGATGCAAAAGTAGTAATGCTTTCCAATTGTCTACATTTGGAGGGTGAAGAGTTGTAGATTCCATTAAACAGGATCTATCTTAAGCACTGCTACTAAAATGGGAGTCTCACCATGTACATATTAGTTTAGTTTCTCTTTCCTCTAAGTGCTTCTGCACATTGTCTTGTTGTAGTGTAGATTGCTTTTCTCCTAAGTGATTTACATGCTCTGCATGTTCCATTTTGGAACATGTATGATTTTTTTTGCACATAGTCATGGTGTTGTTTTGTTGCTCTTGTGCAGTTCATTTAGAAAAACAGATGAAGCCTTATTTTAAAACAATTTTATACTCTCAGAAATCTTCATTTCGAGATTTTCTTATAAAATTTGAGAGTGAAGTGGCCAGGCTCGTGAACCAGAGGAAGAAATAGTATCAGATCCTGTTATTCTTGACTCCATGCCCAAAAGATACGACAAGGCAACTGATCTCTTCATCTAGCAGGTAGATGTCCCCGTGAGTCACCAAATTGTTATCCATATTTCACCTCAAGCTAAATATTGGATCGAATCATGACCCCACATAGAAGGAACCTGAGAAAACTCATTAAAATCCTGTAAATTGGTTATAAAAAAATATTCAACAATGAAGTGGCAGAGATGAAGAAAGAGAAAAGGATCATGTACAGAAAGAAGTGACTCTTTCAGGTTGTCTCTACACTTTAAATCCATTCTACAAGTTATAGGCATGAAGAACCATGAAATAACAGGGTTGGACAAGTAGGGAAGATGCTACAAAGGAGCCAGAAGAAAGAAGAAAGAAGAACGATGAAGATTCGACATCCTCGGGCTCGAAATGGTTTAGGAAAGGCCCAAAAAACAAATAAGTATGGAGGAGGCAGCGAAAGAGACCACATGTCCTAACGATGCTTCCCTCAGAGTTGGTCCAAAGGTGGAGACCCAAATGAGCATGAGATCGCCATGTAGCCCAAAGCCTAAAAATGAGAGGAACCATTGAAAAGTCCACAGAGTAGCGGAGGCCGACAAGTGTCAAATCAATGCTCCTCCAAAGGCAACTTTGGGTTGGGTTTGCAAAAAAGTGTGGTGCCTCCACGTGTACCTCAAAGGGGAGTAAGGTTAGTTGAATAGTCAACACATAAGCGGATTGGCGGAGGCTGCCAAGTGTCTTAAGGGCATTGTTTCATGGGTAAAATGGAGAAAAGGTTCTTGAGCGAGTGCCAAAGTGACATGTGTCTCAGGGGAAAGTGGGAAGTTGGGGAAAAAGTTGATTTTCACCCCTTTTTACCTCAAAAGGGAGTAAAAGTTACAAAATGGCTTGTAACTCCGCCCAAGGAAAAAGTCAGCACTTAGACCCAAGTCAAAGCCAAGGCGGGGAGTCGGCGAAAAAGGTGAAAGTTTTCCTTTCATTCAAAAGGCATAAAGGAAAAATTTGGAGCGCATCTCCCTAGCCAACCAAATACTGCCACGTGTCCCATATTAAAGAGGGGCCTATTTTTCAAAATGGTTTTCCCACCCAGTTGTACAGATTCAATACAAACTTCGAAGGGGCATATCTTTTGACTCAGGGCTCAAAATATTGTGAATCTGACACCATTAGAAAGATCTCAGCCTTGCCCATGAAATGGAGGTCTGAAACTTTATTTTTGAGGAGGTTAGGTAAAGGAAATGGAGAAAAACGTTTTCAAGCTTTCAATGCAGGATCCACCAGTCTCAACAACTATATTGGATTCGATCTATTTCTGTTGTTTCCTCTCCCTCCAAGACGCCGAACCAAGGATCAATGCAGTAAAGATAGATTTGGGGGTAGATTTCATCAGAGGCATTAATAGTGGTGGTTAATCTGTAACCTGGTTTTCCCGCTTCTCTTTCTCCTTCTTCTCTCAAGTAGAATCCATAAAGACAGGAGCAAGATTCATTGTAAAGGGTTGGATATTCTTAGTTTTGTAGGCTCCCTTCTCCTTCTACCAAAGGATTTGTGGGGCTACGGCCTTCCATTAAAATTGTAATACACTTCCGCCTTTCAGCTATTCTGTAATGAACTATATCAATCTATAGAGCAATAAAATACATTTGTGATCGATTTTAGATCCTTCTTATTTTTTTTTGCTTCTATCTAGTGTCTCACTATAGATTTGGCTATCTGTGATAGTTTATTGTATGCATTTTATTGGTTCGTGTCGAAGGTAAACTAAGTGTTCATCATTCCTTTGGTGCATCACCTGGTAGTTTAGTTATTTCTTATTTCATGTATTCTTTTATCCATGTCCCCTTGGCAAGTATAAACTAGGTATAAGAAATAGATCCTCTACAAATCCTCATGTATGCACCTGAATAGAGGAATAAGGAACTAGCCTTTAATTTGGAGAGCTTTCCCATTTTTTCAAGGTCCCACACCTTGGGGAAATTTCAATGTTATGCAATCACACCAAATGAGCCTGCCTTAGAAAAGAAGATCTTATAGAACTCAGTTGGGGGTGTTATGATTCTGCACTAACAATTACCTCTTACGCTCTGCATATTCCTATATACCTCTCCTCTCTATACATCTATATCTACTACCATGTGATTCACATCATATATATAGGATGGGGACTTTCCCTTCACCGCTTATCTATTCCAAAAATAGGCCACATGCTATTAATAGCCACGCGCCGTTTACAAGAATAGACACAAATGAAAGTGTGCTATCTATAGACCTCTTACAGTTAACTGAAGTGACAATCCTATTCTTAGCTCATCTCCATGAAAAATGCTTCAATCTGATCCTCTAAAGATAGATAATGTGTGGTGCACACGTCTCTGCATTGTTGGTGTGTTCCACACACCATCTTCTAAAAATAGGTCTTCATGATCAAAATTGGCTAAGTCCTGAATGCTGAACTTGCCCTCTGTGCATGGGTTCTTCCAGTCTATTTGCGCCCTTAAACCTGACCTATTTTCCCAAGAAAACTTCTTGTGTGAGTTTTGTCTAGTGTTCTCTAATCAACATTACCCCACACTAATCTCTTTGTCACCCCGATAATGGGTATCTTCAAAAATTGAAGTAAAGAATAGAAGAATGGAAAGAATAAGAATGAAAAAATGTAGATGAATTAAAAAAGCTTTATGAGGCAGCCTCATCTGTATCAGTTTGAAATATCAACTCTAGATACTCCTTTATTTCAGCCTCCAAGTCCTGCCATTCAGCAAGTGCTTGTTTTACTTTTTTTGGAATGTCCACAGCAATGGACTCCAATTCATCCCTCGCAATCTCCCCTCTTTCATTTTGTAGAACCAACACAATGTTAGACATTGAGGTCATTCTTCCTTCTAGAAGATCCATCTTTTACACAATGAGCTTCCCAAACTCTTTTAGCCAAGTCTTGTGTGGCTCTTGTGCTACTGTCAGGGCCTCGCACTTTTGTTTAACCATTGACAATCTTTTTGCGTCAGCCCAATGTTTCATCCTTCATTTCCCTATGGACCTCATTATTTTCTTCCAGGGTCTTTATATTGATAAGTGCCTCTGGAGCTGTGCAGATGTTCAAAGCCTAGTCTGCATTCTTCAATACTTCTTATAGTGCCTACAGCAGCCCTTCATAGGATGCAATATTTTGCATCACTGAGGATTTATCTCACTCTGCCTCTTGTTCTAGAGTCCTTGGCGTTGGCATATGCAGAGGTTCATATTCAAGTACCAGTTCCACTAACTTTCCTATATAATGTATCACTGAGGGGAATGTCTGTGGTACCTTGGGCTCCAAGTGTGGCCTATCTCTTATGACATTGTCTCCAATCTCCTCTGTGATGTTGATAAATAATTCATTCTTCTTCTACCCTAAGTCCCTCTCTTACATTATGTGCTATCTATGCATATTTTTCCTTTAGCTCCTCACACAACGCTCTTATCATTGCAACTTTGTCCATGTTTCTTCTAGAAACTTCAGTAGAAACCTTCACCAATGCATTGCTAATCTACTCATCTGATATGACAGTATGCTTTACCATCATATGTCTAGCTTGGGGTGCCTACTTCAGCTGTCTTGACACACATGACTCTTCGCATATATCAAAGTTAGACTCATCCATGTGGGTGTGCATTGACCATGATAGTTGCTTCCGAGTGTGAACGGTTGCCATATCCCCATCCATTAATTCCTAGCCAAATAATTCCTTTTGTTCTTCAGTGCTTTGGAAACATATGCAGATGATTTTTCTGGTGTCCTCTGCATAGCCCATGATTGGAGCACCATGTTCCCCACTCATCCTATTTGATCTAGGTCCCTTAGGAATTGTAGCTTCAAGATTAGGAGCCTATCCCATTACACCTTGAACAGTTGCATGCACAGATTCAGAGGTTTCCTTCTCCCGTTCTTCTTCATCCTTCATCTCTTTATCTTTTTGCTCTTCCTCGTTCTATGAATCATCTTCTTGCTTGAGTGGGGTAGGAGATGCACGATCACTCTCCCCTGATTTTTCCACTTCTTCATCCAACTTCAACTTTCTTCTCCTCTTTGGCTCAGTGGTCTCCTTGTGTGGAGAGAGACGAGGTGATTTACTTACCATTTGTGGGGTTCCACCTTGAGTCCTTGTGCATCTGAACACTTTCTTAAATATATGCTCCCCCTACTTAACCTCCATATCTTCCTCTTTATCCTATCCCTAAGGTGGATTTGTCACGCATTGTGACTCTTCTTTGTCATATGGTTGCTTTCTTCTACACTCCAAGCCTCCACTATTTTCACACTCCTCTTCTTCATCCTCTACTTCCATAGTTTCTATGGGCCTTTGCACTGGTATGTTTTCCATTGTGTGCTTACCCTTCGGTGGCCGTGGGAGGGTGAATTAATTCTCCACATTATTATTGTTCTCTCTCTTGGGTTTCAGATAAAGATACACTAATGCTGCCCCTATATCTACTACAACTAGACTTATTGGCTTAGTATTCAATACCTCTGAAATGAGCCTCTCAACATAGGCAATTCTTCCTAGATACACATACTTTTTCCTCAACATGTGGTAGTCTCAGTCTACCTTATTTGCATTGAATTCTAGTCATCGTGTGTTTGTGAATATGTGAACAGATGCTTGGAAATACCTTACAGTGAATGTGTAAGGAAATTTACACCAAGGGCTCTAGAATCCATCTCTCATTGGGAAACGCATGATGCAGAAATGCTGGTATACAACAAACTAAACTACTTTTTTAAACACCGAAGGTAATTACTTGGGGATGCGCTATTCTTCCTCAAAATGCTGCATGGAGCCTATCATACCACTTCTCAACCCGTTACTTAACCCGCTCTGTTATGGATCCCTCACATAAATACTTCTTGAAGCACTCTACATGTGATTTGTGTTCCATTGGATACTCCCATACCTTCTCCTTTGGTCCATCAGGTACTCCGATCTCCATGAAAAATAGTGATAACAAAACAACTCCAAAGCTAATCTTTCCTCCTGAGCACGGTTCCTCAATGATTGTCTCTGCAATATACCATGAAATGTTGTAAACTACTCCTTCAGACATTTTTTGGCAATGTGCAGTCACATGGTGTTCACTTATGACCAACTTTCCCATTCATTGAGCTTTGTAATGAGATGCATGACCACTTGTACAACTGGATACTTATTTAGTTTGTCGATGTCCATACCTCGCGAACCCTTTATATATCCAGACTCCTTTCTGGTCTCCAATATTGTAGTTTTATCTGTCAAATCATCTTGCAAATCATCTCCTGTACCTTTTAACCCCATTTCCGTGGAGATGAGTGCAGATAAAATTATAACTTTACATCCTGCAAAGTATAAAAAATCCTCGTGCACTCTGCTCATGAGCCACTGGTACAAGGGCTCAACTTCTCGAAATAAGGGAGCTCATAAATTTGGTAAACTCCTATCCTCTGCAAGATCTTCTCACTAAGATCGTCATACATCGACATATCTTCCCCCATGCATTTATTTATCTTCATGTTCAACAATGTGTCAAGACCCTTCTTGTTCTCTATGATATGGTGATTGTAATCACTCACTTTTCTTTTCCTTATGTGAGAATCCCACTCCTGGCCAATGATAAACCCCTCTGGATATTGCATCTTAGAAAAATTACTTTTTGGAGCCACTTCTTCTTCTTCTTCTACCACCTTCTTCTTTCCCTTCACTCCTACTGCAACTACTTTCTTGGGTGCCATTTCTACCTTGCAATCCTTTGTAGATTCTTTCCGCTCAAAATTTTTAAGGTGTGAAGCAAACCCTAGTTCTATTTAGCATGCCCTAGGTGGAAACTTCATGCCCTAAATCCTCTCTATCACCTTGCTTTGCTCAAACCCTTCACCACTGGGGACACAAGCTTCTTTTGCACACAGATCACTTCGTCACGAATGGTTACACACCTCTCATACCTTAAAATGATCACTCAGCTCTTCACACTTGGCTTCTTTCAAATACTCTTAGTCACAATGGTAAAAATGAATTCGCATCCCATCCTTATATAGTTTTTTCAAATTTTGATGCATTTATTGCTCCTTCACCTACCAAATATCCTCTCATTCATTGACCAAATTCGTTCATTCTGTGTGGTACATCTTCACGCCTCAGCTATAACCTTCTAGCATGCCTTCCTACCCTCTAGTCACAGACTTCTCTTCAGTGTGTGCCCTTGCACCCGAGTACTTTTGTCACTGTACCTTCTCCTGGTAGTTATCATGGTCTCTACTTACCTCATGTTATACTGTCCTTTCATTCATCTCCATCCTTGGTCACTTTTGAGAAGTAATCTTCTTTTGACTTAAAGCACACCCGTAGTAGCTTATTCCTTTTACCTTTATATTCCCACAGTCTTGTACCTAGATATCAACAACCACACCACACTAAAAGGATGTGCAATCCTATGTGCATAAACATTCTTCACATAGTAATTAGCTTCATGTGCGTGAAGCACGCTTATTACACAAGAACAACAACTAAACTGACAAAGTGTAGCGACAATAAAGGAAATACATTAAGGAAATATGGAATTGAAAACCTAATCTAAATGGCAATACTACCTTATTACAAACATCAAGAAGACTTATTTATAGTAGGGCTTCAGCCTACTCCCATTAAAGTAACTAGGTAGCTATGTTCCATCAAGTGCTTCTAACTGGAAAGCACCTAATTCAAGTATGTAAGTGATGACATATGGCCCCAACCAATGTACTTTGAGCTTTCCTGGATGGTGCAAGAACTTAGAGTCATAAAGAAGTACCATTTGTCCAATCTCAAACTTCTTATCCCTTATGTTTTTGTCATGCCATGATTTTTACCTAGCCTTTTCCTACTTTTGACTCCATCATGCTATGGCTCATCCCTCATCTAGTTGAATCATCTTCTCAATATGCTCTTCTAAATCCTACTCATCATCTAGACCTCCAGTGCACATGCACTGTGTAAAGAAGGTAACATAAATTCTATAGGAAGAATGACATTTGCGTCAAACACCAACTGAAATGGTGTGGCTTTGTTAAATCTCTTATAAGTTGTTCTATATGCCCAAAGAACAGTTGACACTTTATCATCCCAATCCTTTCTTCCAACATCACAAATTTTTGTCAATGTTTGGCTCAAAATCTTGTTGAAAGCCTCAACAGTTCCATTTTTCCTCAGGGTGATAAGGTGTAGTCTTATGGTTAGTAACCATAAACTCATCTAATAGGATCATGATGGTTTCATTTAAAAAGTGTGTACCCCTATCACTTGTCAAACTTAAAAGACATCCATACCTTGTAAGAACATTCTCCCATAGAAACCTAGCTGCTGTAATTGTTGTACAGTCCTTCGTAGGTGCTGCTTCGGCCCATCGTGTGAGATAATCTGTGCAAGTAATTATATAGTGCGATCTAGTCCTACGCACGGCTGGTGAAATAGGTCCTACAAAGTTGATGGCCCATTTCTCAAATGGTTCAGCACTAGTAATTGGTCTCAAAGGTATCTCATCTCTTTATCCTAGTTTTCCTAGCGTACTGACAATGGTCACACGCTGTACAATATTCTTTACAGTCTTTATACAGTGTCTCCCATCATAATCCAGTAAGTAGGATATTCTAGGAAGTTACGTGCTATGTACCTTGGGATATAATATTATAATGTATATGGGTTGATGGAGATGCTGACATGTGGCACACATCCCCTTAGTTATATGTATGGGTTCATATGGGATATAATTTTATTATGTATATGTATTAATGGAGATGCCGACATGTGGCACACATCCCCTTATCTTATTATATCATTCATTTATGATTTATTATGCTTAGGAGGTCACCCTCAGTATTGGCCATAGGTTAGAATGGTATATATAGGGGTTAGAAGGTTGTAGTTGATCATCATATTGAGTATTGGAGTGTTATTGTATGGTTTGGAGGTTACCCCCTAGAAGTGGTATTGGAGGTTGCCCCCTCGAAGTGGCAAAGCTATTATATGAGCATATTGTCATCATTTATCTATATTTTGGTGTTCTCTCATATTATTCTACTGTATATGTTCTGATTTATACAAGTAATTTCCTTACAAGTGGTATCAGAGCATACCACCTAGGTTGTGAGTCCCGACACGGGTAGCTACGCTGGCATTATAGTGTTCTTCCGGGGCTTGTATAGGGCATGGGCAAAGGTCCTGCTATACGTCGCACAAATCTAGCCCGGGGTTCGGGCTACGTAAAGCATGGTGGGATGTTATGATCCTCATGTGTATATTTCACTAACGCCTCGAGGTTTTGTGTAATGGTTCATTACATTTGGTATCAGAGCAGCGATTTTTGGCCAAAATTAGGGCAAAAACCCTAATTTTTTTGTTTCGAGTATATCTTGAAGAGAGTATCTAATGCATTTTCCCAATTTTTGCATCATAATTTTAAAACACTCTAAGTCAAAATATCTAAAAAATTCAGCTCCAGGTGGAATTTGTTTTGGATGTTATTGGTGTTTTAGGTTTTTTCATAAATTCACTTTTCAGGAAGCAAATCCACGGTATTTTTTAGCAAAATTTATATTTTTGAAAAGCTCTTGAAATTTCAATTAGGGTTTGTTCTTTGTGTTTTTATCCATCTACCAAAACATTTTCAAAATTCCTAAAACCCTTGTTTTGTGGATCATGGGGATGGTAGCTTTTTTTTGGAGATGACAGTGATTGATGCTAGAGAATGGTGAAACAAATTTAGGGATAAATTCTCTAAACCATTAGATATTTGGTTATTCAAGTTGTGGATTAGTGGCCCTAAACACAGATTTGCTTTTCTAAGTTAGAAAAGGAAAATTCTAATTGGTCTTTGCAAGAACTGGAACAAGTTTTCATGGACAGATGGGCAACAAAAGAAGAAGAAGACAAAGCAGAAGAAGAAGAAGAAGAAGAAGAAAAGCAGAAGAAAAAGAAAAAGAAGAAGAAGTAGAAGAAGAAGAATAAGAAGTAGAAGCAACATCAAAAGAAGAAGAAGAAGAAGATGTTGATGATGAAGCTGCTACACAGATAGGATTTCATATGGGTGGTTAGATGATCGAGCTTGGTGACAAGTGTCCCAATAATTTAAAGCACACTCATTATATGGCTTCTTCTTATGTTTTGGGGAGGAAACATGTCAAATAGAAAGGATGGACAGATGCTATGTACCTTAGGATATACACATTATGTTGCTATCATGAAGTTTGCACAGAGACATCATTCCATTAGTAAAGGCACAAAACGCCATTACAGTTAGTAGGGAGGAGGTTTCGAACATGGGATATAATTTAACCCTAGATGTATATGAAAAGAAGGGAGGGCAGAGCAGACAAGAATGGAACACACCCTCTTATCTTATTATATGCCACTTCATTTATGATTTATTATACTTAGGAGGTCGGCCTCAGTAATGGCCATAGGTTAGAATGGTATAGAAAGGGGTTAGAAGGTCAGTAGTCTGACTCCAACCACCCCTAGGTGAGTATTTTAAATAATCTCATTGTATGGTATAAGCGAGCGTTACCCCCTGGCAAAACGGTATTGGAGCTGTCTGCTGCATTAAAGCTGGTTGTTGAAGCGTCACTTCTGTTGTATCACGCGTCAGAGCCGTTATCTATGATTTTGGTGTTCTCTCAAACTGCATTCAAAACTCGTATATGTAACCCCAGAATCATGTAGAGTAATTTCATGAGCTTTCCGTTGATATAAAGAACGTGGAAATCTGAGCTCTGCAATCAACACCATGATATTCTTCCATAATATCCTTAGCGCTCATGATCTAATACACAACGGCATTTTAATACTTCATCTCTACCTAACTTGGATGTAGAGGTCACCACTGATTAATATAAACGGTGATTCACACGTATAGCAAATTCGGCGGGCTTTCTTTTCGAATGCCTTCATTCCTTCTGGTGCCATACCAGTCACGCAGAAAGACATTTCAATGGTTTCTTCTAATTCTTGATGACATCGCATTATAGCCTATATAACTGTGCATCCTGTAGGACATGGTTGCTTCAATTGTATGTGCTTCCTCTCCTAAGTTGATTCTAGATGTCCCAAATGGTTTGGTCCAGAAGTTGCTTTTCCCGGTTCGGGCTTCACCACAAATGTGAAGTCAAACTCTTGAAATAAGAGGACCCATCTGCTCATATGCACCCGGTTCGTAAGATGGGCTTGTTCACCAAGTACTTCAATGCCATGTGATCTGTATAGAATACACAAATGGTGTTCTAGACAAGTACTGTCAAAACTTGTGCAATGCATAGATCATTGATTAAGGCTTCGCGGCTCTGTAGTTGTATAATTTTGTTTAGCAGGAGTCAGCTTCCTAGTAGCAAAACAAATAGGATGATTGACAATACTTTCTCTAGGTTGAGCTAATATTGCACCAATTTCCATGCCATAGGAATCCACGTCCACATGAAATGGTTTATCCCATGAAGGAAAACGTAGGATAGGTGCGGTAGTAAGTTTCTCTTTCAATGTTTCAAACGCACGCTACTGCGATTCTCCTCAATAAAATGTACCTTTTATGTTTAGTAACTCCTCTCAAAGGTGTGGAAATTTTGGCATAATTTTTGCATATCCCTAAAAATCTACGCACCTCGCTCTGACTGGTAAGTGCTTCCAGTCCTAGAATGACTACAACCTTAGTTGGATCAACAAGTAATCCCTCCTTGCAGATTATGTGTCCCAACAATATTCCAAAGGTGTAGCAAATATGCACTTCTTGATGTTCAAAGATATACTCAATTATCTGCACCGTTCAAACATCAAGCGAATATCGTCACAGTGATCCTTAACAAGCCCATATACTGTCCAATCATTGAGGTAGACCTGTAAGAAGTTATGAATAAAATATTTGAATGCATGAACAACTATCCATGAGAATACAACATGCACGTTTTTCAATCCAAAAGGAATCACAATATAGGAAAAACTATCTCATTCAATAGTAAAATTTGTCTTTTCTTGATTGTCCTGAGCAATCTGAACCTAATGATACCCAGAAAACCCATATGTGAATGAATATATTTCATGCCCTGTAACTCCTTATAGTATTTCCTTAGTAAATGACATAGGGAATGGGTCTGTTACACATGAAACATTTAGCTCCTTGTAGTCCACACATATACGAATTCTACCATCCTTCTTGATACTGATCACCATTGGACTAACCCATTCTGACTCATCCAAAGGTCGAATGATTCTAGACTTCAACATTTTATCAATTTCTTCTTTTACATTTTCACACAAGTTAGGATTCATTCTGTAAGGTATATTTCTCACTGGATGCACACCTTCCTTAAGTTTTATCTTCATTTCCCCAAGTGATTCATGCACAACTTTAAGTTCATGATACCCTCGTGGGAATAAGTCCTAATAATCCCTGAGTAACTCAATGATATTTTCCACCTTCGAGTCTTACCATTAGTCTCCAATTATGACCTCCTTAGGATCAGCCTATGATCCTATATTGACCTTCTTTTTCTTCATTGGTTCATGGATAGGGGTGCATGTATCCTTGTTCGGCACTATCCAAGACCTTGCATACCCCTTGTGAATGGTCAATATCTAGGTTTCTCAACTTCATCATCATCCACGATGTACACCATCTTTCCTTTTTCTTTCTCAAGGAAAGCATGTTCAAGCAATATGGAGTCTTCTCCTTCTTCTTCAAAACACATGCCTGATTCCGTCTCGCCAAATAATTCCTGTATGAGTTCCCCCTCCTTTGCACTATCTCCAATGGTTAAGTGCTTAACAAATTTTAATGCCTCTTCTATTGGAGGTTTAGAAGAAAAGTATTCAAAGGTCTGGATCATTCCTGCAGTCAAATTTTGCCAATTTCCAGTCTCTCGATGTAGTTGTGCATATACATACTAGGTGTGTGCACACACTTGTAGAGTGGAGTACAATCTATGCACCTAGTGTGAAGGTGGTAATGCTTCCTGTCCTATCGTCTAGAGTCTCTCACACTGCTGAATGTGGTGTTGAATAGGTTGATCACCATTATAAGTGCAAATCTGCATAGGTGCATTGCTTCTTACAAACCTAGTAGATAGGGTGACTCCTGATCTCCTTCCATTCCATAAGATTATCTCTATGAACTACCCACCATCGCGTTGTTGTCCCACGTAAGGTATATACTAACATATCTCTTCTCCTGACCTGGTCTATCCACTGTGCCTCCATGGCTTTCAAAAATATAGGAAGATCTTCTGCTCCTGTATACCAAGGTACTGCGCTACCTATCCATCGAACAGAATGAAGTCCATTCTTGCACACAACCACACTTTTTACCTCACACCCTACTAGTTCATATGTACCATGAGCCCAATTGTCACAAGCAATACTCGTAGTATCACTAATAGAATGAGAATCCTCCCACTGTAGGATGCCTTCCTTTGATGGCTCATTGACCTCTGGGTCCTAAATAGATGTGTACATAGATTCTGTTTAAGTCCTCCTCACTTAGAGGCTCAACATACGGTGTAGACTTCCCATCTGTCAAAGGTATCACAAATCTTTCCTCCTTGTTCTCAAAGCTGATATACCCCTTATTGAATCTCAAGTCAGCATTATTCACATAACACCAAGGGCATCCAAGCAAGGCTGGAAAATTGTCTTGCTTCTGCAAGTGCTAATACCTCAAAATCCCTCAGTGAATTTGGCCCCTTGTATGGTTATAGATGCATCCTTCAAAACTCCTATGGGAGTGGCCTTAGTCCTATTTTCCATAAACAACACATTAGATGATGGCTGCAATGGAGGCCTCCCCATTTGTACCCATGCATCTAATGTAAGCACATTTACTTCTGCACACCTGTATCAATCAAAATATTACTCAATAGCCATCCATCTACAACAACATTCAGAGTAATTTCCTTGTCATAGTCAATGCTATCAGGGGGAAGATTTGCATGCAGGATCTGCCATCTGGTCTCAATACTTACGCATGAAGTGTTCCCTTTTAACCAACTTCCTAATAGTGGAATGATGTTCTCCTGGCACAACATTTTGCACACTTCTCTCAGCTCATCGATATCAGTTTGGACTGTCTCTGATGCTTTCTTCTGCTCCTTTAAGTACTGTATCTCACCCTAAAGATTCCTTAGCACTTCCATGGTATCCTAGTAAACTTCCTTCTGATGAGCAGGATCTAGGTACCTTGCATGTAAAACCTCCTCCTTGGTGATCGTAGGCTTCTGGTGCAATGCCTCTCTTGTGCGTGCCACTTCAGCTCATGTAGTAATCTTCAATGTCAATGCCTCAGGTCCTTTGGTGCTATCTTGGGCATCCACTGATCTTCGACCACATGAATTGGATTCTAACCATCCCGACGCCTTTGTTTTCTTTCTTATATTGCTTACTCAGATGCTCATATAATGTCTGGGCACTCTTCATAGCTATGGTTCTTTCCACAGAAAGAACATGCAATATTCTGAGGACATTCAGCGCCTATAGTGGTCAAGAGATCCACACGTATAACATGTTCCACGAGGGAACTCACCTCTTCCTCCACCATGGCCTCGTCCTCCATATCCACCATGATATCCACGTCCCCTTCCACGACCTCCTTCAAAACGCCCCTCATTCTTGTCATAAAGTGTTTGATTATGTTCCCAATCCTGGTGCTCATTCTTACCCTTAGAATTATCTGTTACACTTGTCTGTCATACCCCAATGTCTATATCATCATGGATCTGACCAATAAATCGACAATCCTCAGTATCATGGGTCGTGGACTATGCAAATCTTGCAAAAATCAGGATACATTCTTCCTTATCGCGTGCACTGTAACAAAGGATAGTGACTAACATCATGATTCAAATGACAAATTTCAAAGTCTAACAAGTAATGAATGTATAGATATGTGAGGGAAACTATCCTTGGTGTGACCTTCCACCTCACAATCTGTACACTAAATCCTTGAGTGTGTTTCATGGGCTGAATTTGCTGATATCTTCTCTAACTATTTTTGTCATAGCTGTAATATGTGCCTCTAAGAATGGACTAACGCCAGTGTCAATGCTCCCAACTACCTCAAGCATGCAAAGCTTCTTCCAGTTCTTTGCGCGTGGATCAGTGTATGTCTTATGTGACAGTGCTCTTCTGAATGGTGTAATCAATCCTCTAACAAACCATTGTGCATGATGGCTGCATGTGAATATCATAAGATAGCTTAGATAGAAGTGTCTTAAAATAGGCATCATACTCACGTACACTCTCAGTAGTGCCTTTCTTAATATCCTTGAGCGCACTTATACTCTTATGCTCAAACTCAAGGATATGGAACTCTTTTAAGAAAGCATCCTTCAATGCTGCATAATCCATGCAAGTTTGATCAGGGTCAAACTTCCTATACTAATTGTGTGCACGTCCCTGTAATGTAGTATCAAATTGAATTTCCTTGTGCTCAGAAGCTGTGATCCCTTTCACTCGCCACAATATTTCACACATGTGCACATGCTCAACAACATCCTCTATGCCTCTATACTCAGGAAGATGAAGAGACATCTCCATATAGATATTCTGTGGTTGCTGCGGGCCTTGACCACCTGATCCAGAACCTCCTGTGTTTCCTCTGCCTCCAGAACCACCAGATCCACCAAAACTAGAACCACCTATACCTCCTGATCCTCCACCTATAGCTGGAATAGGACATGTAGATGTACTCCCCTGTGCTTCGACAATAGTACTATACTAAACCCCTACAGTCTGTGAGGTAGTTCCACTTCTAGAGGTGAATCCAACATTCTGCACACTCATGTTCTGTGCAGATGATGCACCTAAAAATGTTCCTCCAAATAACATTGAAGTCATCTGTCCTACCATTGATGTACTTGCTCCCTGACTTACTCATGCTCTCCTACTTCCCAAGTTAGCTTGCTGGTTACTTGTCATACTAGATACGGGAAAACCAAGCATAAGGGCTAGGTCACCAGGTGGATTAAGATGTGTGCCCGTGGCCCAGGTAGTCTTTGTTGGCACACTTCTGTGTGAAGCCAAGGGGGGATCTCTGTCATGCTTTCCAAGACGGGGGAGTTCCTAATGCTCTGGCTCCACGTCTTCTACGTGAGCTTCAAATCCTTCACGAGCCATCTCTCTCCTCAACGCCATACTTTCTGCAATAGTATGATGCTTCTCTATCTCCCTCTCGTGTGCCTCATTATACTTAAGCTGCCTTTCCTCTCTCTTCCTTTCTACCACTAGGTCTGCCATCTTTCACCAAACCTGTTCCTGCCCTCGCACGAGGTGAGGTTTAGTTAGCCATCGGTTTACTCTCTAGGTTCAAAGTTACCATCAAGATCTTGATCGCCAGTGGAATACCTTGCAAATATGCTCCTCTGGGATACTGTAAAAACTGGAATTCAGCTACCTCCAGGCAAGAATACGTTGAAATTGAATATTCTAGAATATAACTGTTTAGAACACCACGAAACCATGTATCCACAACGCGAGTCTAGATCAAATCAGCATCATAAAGGGCCTGAAATTGTTCTTGTGTCCAGACAAGTGCGCGATACCTCCAATTCCGCTTAGATGCATACGCAATCAGCCACTCGTATAATTCTACTGGAAAGATGGCAAAAAATATCTCATATAAGCTATCATACAGATTCTGTTCTACCCAAGTGTGTGCATTAAACTCAGATCCACTGCTGAACCACCGTGCATATTCTTCCTCCAGGTCATGTACCCACTCCTCAATACTTGCTAGAGTTAACTGGTACATCTTCATCATGAACCATCCTGAAAACAATTGGAAAAGAGGTCCTGGCAAAGGAACCAATGATATGCAGCCTAAAATTTACCAGATAACACCCTAGACACGCTAGCACATCACTCAGCCTAGACTGAGTGCTCACCCAAAGCACACAAAGGTACCAGGTCCCTCCTTAGGGTTGCTGTAGCAGGATGTTAGCGTGACGAAGGAAGAAACATATAGATCCATAACTAATCCATCATTCTACAATACATGCCATATTCAGATCTATGAAAGAACAAACTTAAACAATAATCATGATTGAAACAAGAACATGCATTACTCAATTACACATAGGAATGACACTTAGATTCAACCAATAACTCCCATCTATTAATAAACACATAAGCTCCTTACAATAATGATATTCTATACCGATGTGTGCATGGATATGTTATACTAATCAAATTATTACCTCTTATGCTCTACATATTCCTATATCTCTCTCCTCTCTATACCTCTATATCTACTACCATGTGATTCACATCATATATATAGGGTGGGGACTTTCCCTTCACCACTTATCTATTCCAAAAATAGGCCGCATGCTATTAATAGCCACACGCCATTTACAGGCATAGACACACATGCAAGTGTGCTATCTATAAACTTCTTATAGTTAATTGAAGTGACAATCCTATTCTTAGCTCATCTCCATGCAAAACACTTCGATCCGATCCTCTAAAGATAGACAATGTGTGGTGCACATGTCTCTGCATCATTGGTGTGTTCCACACGCCATCTTCTAAAAATAGGTCTTCATGCTCAAAATCAGCTAAGTCTTGAATGTTGAACTTTCCTTCCACGCGCGGGTTCTTCCTGTCCATTAGAGCCCTAAAACCTGGCCTATTTACCCGTGTGGACTTCTTGTGTGAGTTATGTCAAGTGTTCTCTAATCAACATGTACACTACTTTTTAAGATGAAAGTGCAATAGCTTGTTACCTCTTACACACCCAAGAAATTGGAGAATAACGGAGACAAAAAAGATAGTTATATGTGGATCATTTTTCATCAATAAAACTAGCCCAATAAGAATAAGTATATCCAACCAACTAAGTATAACCTATGGTACAATATAGTTATAAGTGTGCAGTGCCCTACATATATCAAAAAATCCTTTTAGAAACCTACCAATGGTTGTTGTGAGGAGAATGTGAAAAATGAGATACAAGCCCTACTACAAAGGAAATATCTGAGAAAGTATTAGTCAAGTACATCAGACTTCTAACTAACTACCTATACAAGGTAGGATCACAAAGAGGAGTAGTGTAGGTGGAAGTAAGAGTAACCCCAAACTGAAAATAAGATGGTCTTGGCTTGCAATCATCCATATCAAAACATTTAAGAAGATCATGGGTGTTCTTTTGCTAACTCAAATGAATTCCTAAATAGGTCTGAGAAATATACAAACCAAGGACATAATACAATAACCTAAGATACATAATGTCAAAATATGTGGAAATATCCCTATAAATAGTTTGAATGTGGGAAGAAGAGCTTCCAGTAAGTAGTAGATCATCAACATACAATACAAGTATCACAATATCCTCAACAAAATGTAGGAGATATACTATAGGATTGGAGTGGCAATGAACAAAACTAGTAGATAGAAGAAAATAATACATCTTCTCATACTAAACCAAAGGGGCTTGTTTGAGACCGTAGAAATACCTTTAGCGTATCCAAAGAAGAGAAGAGTTGTGAAAAAATATAACATGTTGCTCTATGTATATTTCCTCCATTAAATCTCCACATAAGATGGCACTCTTCATGCCCATCTGGTATACAGGCCATCCTTGTGATGCGATAATAGCTAATATGAGGCATACTGCATCCATCTTGGAAAAGGGTGCAAGAGTCTCAAAGTGTCAATATCTTCATCTTGTGATAAACCCTTTGCAATAATATGGGCCTTATAAATGTTAATGGACCCATCATCTACATATTTGGCTCAATATACTCATTGACACTCGACCATATTTCTTCCTTTAAGAAGAGAGACAACATCCCAAGTATTATTCTTCATCAAATAAGAATACTCATCTACCCTCACATCATCCCACTCCTGTATCTCGTGAGCCTATGAAAAATATTGTGGATCTTCAAAAAATTCCTGACACAAATGTTTAAAACTCATTGAATGCGCATGGTGATGTTTAGTGGGTGGAAGATGTTTCCTTTGAAACTTTAGTATGATCTCACTTAGGCATAGTGAAAACATCAACCAAAATAAGATACTTGTCAACATTCATAACCTCCTCAGTTACCTCCTCAAAGAAAGGATCTTCAAGAGGAGAGAAAAAATAAGTAGACATGGAACAATATGAATAATCACGAGGAGATAAGAACTCATCAAATTTAACACATGCTCAAAAAATAACCTCATGAGTATTAAGATAAAAAATTCCATAAGATCTCATGTCCTCACAATACCCTACAAAGATCAAGGGTTTTCTCTTCTTATCCAAGGCTTCCCTAGTCTTCTTTGGAAAAAAGGCCTAAGTATGGATGCCAAAGACTAATAAAAAGAAACATCGGGCTTAGTTTAGGACCAAATCTCCTCTATAGTTTTTTACGCTCAAGGGATTTGTGTGGTGTGTGATTTTGAATGTAGTTATCACAATTAACTACTTTTTCCGAGTAATAGGAGGTAAATCTATAGAATTAATCATGAAGTTACCCATTTCCTTCAAATTTATGTTCTTCCATTTTGTTGTGGAGTGTGAGGAACACAATGTTGGTGAATAATGCCATGAGTTATGAAAAAATAAGAAAAATCTTTGTTGAAGTACTCTCCCCTTTTTTAGTGTGAATGTTATTTATGTAACTAGAATATTATTTCTCAACCAAAGCCTCAAAGACTTTGAAGTGCGAAAAAAAATCAATTTTTTACTTGATAAATAAACACAAAAACCCCTTGAGAAATTATCAATAAATGTAAGCTCATACTTAGCTCTATGGAAAGAGGGGTAGGAAAAAGATTCAAGTCACTATACACAAGCTCAATTCGTGAAGAAGCTCTCTTGAACATACCTTTAGGACATGGATCTTGGTGTTTCTTCCCTAATGCATAGCATGGGAAAACTCCCTCATGATAAGAAACTCTTAGAATACCAGCAAAGATATAATGATTTCTAAACTTTTTCAAATATCTGTAATTGAGATGTCCACATCATTCATGCCAAAGATTACTCTCTAAATTTGCATGAGAAACCAATCTTGTCCCTATTGAGGAAGTGTCTTCAAAACCCACAAAGTGATATAGTCTGGAACTATGATGAAAAATACTATGAGCAACAAGTGAATAAGGCTCCAACAAGGTTCGTACTTTTACTCCGTGTGGTGTAAAATTCACTATTTTCCATGACTAGAATGACATATTTGATTCAAAAAGTAAATTTTTCGTGATGTTAGGAACATATAGTGCATCATGAATTCTTCCACCATCAAGGTGTATGTCACCTTTTCCCTTAACAAAAGGAAAGGAACAATATCCAACCTCAATTTTTGGAAGAACCCAAAATTATAGGTACAAAAATACTCCTTAGAAGAAGTCTTGTGATGATAAAAACCATAATCTAGAACCCAACTATCTGCAATTGTTGACTGAGATCTCCCAACAACATTAAGTGATTTTCCATGCTCATTGGAAGGATGTTGAGTGGAGTGGAGATAGAGATATTGTGTTTTTTTATTGCATCCTCTAAGGCTTACATTTGTTTCTAACATATAGTTTCTACATGTCTAGTACCCCCATAAAAAAGAACATGAAAGGCTAGACTTATTCTTGGATTTATAAATCTCCTTGGGTTTAGAGTTGCTTTCTTTGGGTTTAGGAGAAATTTGAGATGGAGAAGGGGTAAACTTGGATTTACCTTTTGGTTTTATCTTTCCCTTAGGATTAGATGCACTATTATTTCCTTCTAAGAGGTGGAAGACTCAAGGTTAGACAATTTGGATTGTTTCCTAGTAAGTATTTCAAAAAATATTTCTAAGGTAGGCATCTAGAATGTGTCACCTAATGCATCCATGCTATTGAAAAACATAGACAAAAATATTTGGAATGGACCTCTCAACTTGAATAAAATTAGGTAAACACACTCCTCATCTTGCTTATCTCTTCCACTTCCCTTAAATTTTTTCAACAAATACTTAAACTTATTAAGATAGTCTATAATTGATGGAAAATATTTAGGGCTAAGAGAAGTGATCTCAATTTCAATTTGCATGGCTCTCATGTGATCCACCTTACCAAATAATTCCTCCAATTTCTCCCATATTTTTAAAAGAGAGTCACATTTTTCTAAATGAATCAAAACATTATTACTTACATAAGTTCCTATTAAACCCATACACTCATCAAGTTTGCATTGGTACTGAAATTTCTCATATTATCTAATGATCATTGGTTGTTCTACAAAGGTTAATCCCATAATCCTTTGTGTTTCATGATTTTTTCCATTCTTGGTTTCCATGTGTGGTTATTATGTGTTTTTATTGGATAAAATTGATCTAATGTAGAAGAAGATAAATGAGCCATTCTTAAAATCACCAAAAAGAATGGAAGAATTAAAGAATGAAACAAGGCCCCTAGATTTGAAACTTTATAATTGAGTATGTTTTAGAAATAACACTTTATAAAATTAGTGTGTTTCTCAAAATAAATAGTTCGTATGGAAAAAACATGGAAAACTAAGCACTTTAAAAAAAGACACTCAAATCCGAGTTACCGATCAAAAGATACAATCTTATTAATTTTGCACTCTAATATTTATTTCAGTTTGCACTATAAAAATAAATGCTTTTCAGTTTCACTCACCAAAAAAATGAAAGGGGCTACACTTAAACACCCAATAGTAGGAATCCCAACCTTTAAGCCCTCATATGACCATATCATTTCTAATATGTGGTGAAAATGACTTCCCGTGCCCAAAATAAAAAACCCATTACATCCAAAAACGCAAAGTCACTCGAACCATAAATCCCTAGATCCTTGCCACACAGGAACTCTGAAAAACGAAAGGAAAACTCAACACCAAATGTGAAAAGCCATGAAAAACCTAAAAATAATTTTTTTGTACTTTTTACCCCGCTAGTGCAGATTTCCAAGTGGATTTGTACGTCTATTTGTACTTGTTCCCACCTCTGTAAAACCAAGAAAAATAATTTTTTTTATCTCCATCTATGGCCAAGTTTACAATTGTTTTTAGGGTTTTGAAACCTTCCGGATCCAATCGAGCCCTTCGTTTTTATTTAAAAACCATGTTGTAATAGAATACTAAGAAATTATGAATATATAAATATAAAAACATTTATTTTCAAAATAAAACTTATAGATGGATATCTACAACATCTACCACTATGATACCATAAAAGGAATAATGAAAATACTGTTCCAAACTACAAAGATCTCATATGCTAATAGATCATAACATTTCATAAGTTGAAAGAAATTTGACATAATAAATTTACAAAAAGCTTTGCAAACAAACAACAATAATATCATATATTATATCTCATATGAAAGGAAGACGCCTTGCTTATATAGAAAAGGAAGATCAATCTAAGAACTAGTCAAGGCCATAGATCAAGTCATAAATAAAGGAACTAACTAGAAAAAAAAGAAATAGAAAAGACCTTAGATCAAGGAAGGAACTATACCTAACAACTACATAATATTCTCCTAATATTTAAATAAGATAAAATAGATATCCACACATAAGTTAGTGAGGGTAAATAAAATAGAAGATAAATAAAGTACCTAGGTGAACATGAGCTAAGGTAAACAACCTACTCTAACATCATCTACAAATCCCTATATAAGAAACTAAACACTACATCGTTTGATAATCTAGATATCCTATGGCACTTCATTGAGACACTCACTTCCAACACTTGCAAAAGGCACCCAAGGCTCTCCGAATCTTGCATAAATAGATCTAAAATAATTAGGACAAAAATCTCTACAACTTTGAAGCTTTTTACTTGGTTAAAATATTAGTCCCCATCATCCACAAGCACTCAAAAATCATCTCCGCAAGTATATTAGAAAGAGAACTCAATTTAAGAATTTGTCAAGGGTGGTTGTCAAATGTAGTTACATTCATTCAAATATCATATGTTAGGTGGGAAACAACATGTGATTTGAGGTTTCCTCAGAGTATTGCCACTATCTATGGTATACAATGGTGATCACAACCCAACTAATTTTTATTTTGTAATACTTCCCATCTAGGACTAGGGTTTGAGATTATGATCATAATATTCAAAGATCTTTATAGGATGACCAAAATTAGGGTTTGATATTGAAAAATAGTTCTAGATACGTGACCAACCAAGAAATTTATAATACCTAAATTTGAGTAGGTCCAACACCATACAAAAAGAACTAGTATGTACTATACGACCTTGGAAGAACTATTTTATTATGTACCAGGGTAGTTTGAAGTCACAGTTATAGGGAAAAAGCATCATCATTCTTATATCTCCTTGTTCTAGAAGTGAAATCCTCTTAGAACTTCCCAAAATCATTTGTAATTGGCTACATGCACTCATTTTTTTGTCTTTTCAAGTTTATATCTTATTTTCACATCAGTTATAAGTATAAAAACATTATTTTGATTTTGATAATTAATGTAGGAAGTTAATTAATCAGAATAATCACAGGTTTCCAAACCTTACATCCTTTAGTGTACTAATTTCACTAAAAGCAATTAGGTTTCCTATTAAATCTAATTAGGGTGTAGATACATCTAAATGCACATAAGAATTAACTCTTTCTAGATACCAAATCCCAAGCCATTGACATATCTTGCAACCTTTTCTTGGTCAACTTCCACTTTCCCAGATCCAATTGTGATTTGATAGAACTCATGCGTTTAATCCTTGACTATCATCTCCTTTTTTCTAATATTTTGCAACCTCCTAAAAAGATCATCTAGTAATCTGTTGACAAATTCTTTCTTCTCATTTTGGCCACTACTCTATCCTACCATACAATCTTATCTTTTACTCTTCTTTGGAATTTATTTTGATTCTTCTTCCATGAGAAGGATACAAGATCTTTTAACTTGGTTTACAAAACCTTTACTCTATACGGGTCATTGATTTTTACAAAATCAAAGTATTGTTTTTTCCTAGTCATTGATTTTCAAAGTGTTCATTGCAGTATCTAAACTAGCTTGTTGTGGAGGCATTTTCAAATTTCAACTAGTTGCATCACGTTTATGCTCTACCAATCTTTTAATTCTCTGAAAAATATCTTATCTTATCTCCCAAAGATGTTTCCTTGCTTTGATACCAAACTAATGGTGATGGGGTTGAGTAAACAATTATGAAAAATAATAATACATAGTGGGACACTCACAACAATATACTTTCTATTAATTTGAAGCCTTAGTGGTATCTTCCATAAATCACTCACTCTTATAGGGTCATTACAAAGATTATAATAAGCTTAAAAAGCTATTATAATGGCAGTGTGTGCTACTTAGGACTATTTACCAACTTTCTCTATTTTATTCTAGTTCCTTCCAAATACTTGAACAATCTTTACATTTTCTTTTAACTGTTGAAATGGAGGGATTGATATTTCTAGATAATTCCTCATTTTATCACTCCACACATTTCAAAATTGGTTAATTTATTGCTCTAAAATACCACATTGTCTAAATGTTTAATATCTTACATCATGTCAAACGTGGTGGTTGAGGACAATTAACCATTAAAATCTTTGCATGAGATCTGTCAATTTTTATTGTCAGACACACCCATGTAGTGGCTTACTTTTTCTATTGACATGTGTCCTTGGTAGTTGATCCTCTTTATCCTTTTTTTTCTTCTGACATGTTCCCCTTGCAAATTTCTTTAGTTGCATGGCTTAGTTGTGCTCTAGACTTGTAGATTGACCCAAATGATCAACACAATAACTTTGTTCCACTATGCAATCACTACACTTAGTATTCCTTATGACGTTGCCAAAACCTTTGTGCCCATCTTACACTTAGTTCACTAGTAAAAACCTTGTGCACCATTGCACACCTTTCATTACGCAATCCTACATGCACTACACAATCAACATTTTGTGAACTTCCATGCAGTCCCCAAATTGTTGTTCTACGCTCCTCTTGTTCTGTCTTTATCATCTTTACCCTTGGATGCATTCATACTTAGCTAAAATTCGAATATTTGTGCAAGATAACCATATCACTTGCGATGCTCCTACTTCACCTAATTTTTAAGAAATATTTTTACATAGATGAGAAAAAATGTAAAACATCTAACATTGCATTTTGTCTAGTGCATGATGATAGTATTGAGTAAACCATTCACTCAGATTAGCAAGATGTCAATTGACATGTTACAAATTCTACAATAACATAAAAAGCCTTTTACCACTCAAAAGAATCACAAGGTCAAAAGAAAATATCAATTTCAACATTTAATTTGTGAAAATTTGTGATTAAATAACTTTTTCTTTAAAAACAGACTTTTCATACACTAACGGTAATTAAAGAAAAATTGTATGCTTGTACCCTACATATATAAGAACTAATATGTTTACGAGTTGCTTGCTTGGTATTGGGGGCATTTCATAACCAAATATTTGTGGAGAGTTATTTAACAATAGGGACATAGGGAAGGTTCGCAACAATGAAGATAACTCTAAGAATATATATTGCACCATGTCTAATGATAAAATACATTGTCTACACACTTTGATGGTCCAAAAAATCAATTTTATTTAAACGACATTAAAATTCATAGTCCATAGGCATTCCAAATTTTAGTTACGTGCTGATTTATTTGTTAAATTACAATGGAGGCTTTGTTAATCATAGACCGTAGGATCCACTTTAGGAACGAGTGTATCCAACGCATGTGTTAGCGTTGAAAATGGCTGACTCACAGCTCTTTAACATGCACCAACACTACAAAAAAAAAATTGCTAAACACACGTAGGAGATATATATTGACCATTCAAAATGAGTCGAATGTACCAGCTCTGTATGGATTTCCGTATTTCAGACCCAATGGAGAACTTAAACGTGTCTTGACCTTTTGGACCAGGCAATAGGACAGCTCATAGAATATATACTCCGAATGAGGGATGGCTAAAACTTGTAGGGAGATTTTAGGTTTTCAAGCATTTTGATCTAGAATTACAACATTTTCTAGTTTTGGTTGTCTTTTTGTTGCCCTTCAAGCTAAAATTGTTAGTACTTCTGCAGTTTCTAGCAGTGTTCTTTTTGTTTGATGTGTTGTAGTTCAGGATTTGAACATTTTATCTTATGCACATGATGCGAGAAGACCTTCAAAAATAAGAGCTAACCTAAATGGTTGAACATGTAATTAAAATATAAGATTGAACATAAACAATTTGAAGAGAACAACCGAATATCCATGTAAATGGGTTGTATAAATGAAAAGATTATAAGATAAAAGAGTTTCATCCATTTTATACAATACAAATCACACAACAAAAATTTGGAACCTAGGGAAGTGAACTTGTCTTCCTTTATGTACAATTTTCCTTGTTGAACTCTGGATCTATGCCTTAACCGTTATAAAAGATTCTATATGAAACAGTGTTGAGGCCAAACTATGTCTGTTAGTTCTCAGGCCAAATCAGTGTAAATTAAGACTACACGCGGGAGATCTTTGGTACTGGCTACCATAGATGAACTATAACCGAACATGCATGTAATGAAAGATTATTAAAACAAACGATTTAACACACAACTATATCTTTATATTGAACTTATTTTGAAGGCTTGAATTGAGAATTACACACATGGGACTGATCAAAAAGACCCATCATGAGTAATCAATGAAAAGCTTAAAAATCCATCAGAATTTTTTTTGTGAGCCTTGTTGATCTATTACAAAAATATTTCAACTCAGACTGATAAATGATCAAATATCTGTTTTTCAGCTTAGTTGCTTTGTAGAGCTTCAATTTCTACCATCAGTTTTATTTTATTTTTTAAAAAAACACAGTAAAAATACTAACAACTATCTTCTTAGAACTTCCAATTAACTGTTGGATCCATTATACCTGTAGTAGGAACATGTAACAGTCAAAGTCTTAGTATGCTCGGAAGTTTAAATCCAGATCTATATAAGGAGGTTTGAATGAACAAGATGCATTGGATCTGTGTCCGTAGTTTTCTCAAAAAGCTCCAAAAACTTGATTATTAATTACCTTGAATACCATTCAAGAAATGTGACCTCAATTGCTGGTAATCTCAAAAAAAGCACATGCAATTTTATTGAGAAGAATTTGTACAAACAAGTTTACATTATCTCAGCTGTCGAAAGATGCGTCACAAGCTGAACTTTCACAAGGGCTTTGCAATAATAATAACAAAAATCTGCCAAGATTAAGCCCTGAACAATTTCACACAAAAATGCCATTGGTGCCCATAGACCAAACTTTTGAATACTGAAAGGAGCCAGAAAACCAATGCCCATACCGTGGCTTCTCACAGTCAGCACAATCCAATGACCAAGTGTTAAAAACCTTTCCACACCCAGTGCAAACACATATTGAGCTGTAAATGCTTCCACCACCTTTGTCTTCCTCATCATATGAAGTTGTGGCAAAACTGAAACAGATTCCACATAATTAAAAAAAGCCCAAAGAAACCCATTTATCCCTCCTAATTTAACAAACCTTGGATGGATCATTATAGCAAAGATTGAGCATGCAATCACCAAATAATGTATTGGAAAATTGTCCATGTTTGGAGAGTAGGTGGATCTGAGCTTAAACTGGATCATATAAATAACCCACAAGGTTGATAGAAGCTCTCCTACAAAAACAAATGTGTGCATTCCTCGCCCCAAAAGAAAACCACAACACAATTTAACTGTCAGGAATAGTGCTGTAAGCTGTTGAGTTTTGAGAGATAAACCGTCACATGATTTCTTCTTGACCAATTTGTAGACCAAGCAGCAAACTCCAACAGCATGAATGGAATTTCCGATAATCACCGAGTTTCTACTATTGTAAATCAAAACTACCAGTAGTACAAGTAATGTTACTATGAGAATAACAACACTTATTTTTGTGGGCTGAACTGGATTCTTGAATCTTGTGGGTGCATCCATTTTTTCACCCATGTTGTAGGCCACACTATTATCAGCAGCCTGAATTCAAGCTCAGTTGTGCTCTTAAGAAAATCATCCTAAATTTAGGAATTATATAATGATTTAAGAGTGATAAAAACAATCCCATTTGCAATAGAATAGGTAGAAATACTAAATCATTTCGAAAACTATGTTTTAGAGATTTTAAAAAAGATTTTTAATCCATTAAATAAAATAATTATGAGTGTATTAATTATCTCAATTCTATAAACCGTTAACTTTCCATAAATATTTATTATCATCTTATATTACCCCTGCCCGACCAAAGTTTTCTTTCTCCAGATGAATATTAGATGGCAGCAAGAAGATATGGTCTATCTATTTAGCTTAACAAAAATTCTAATTTGAGACAATAGGCATCAATTCACTTATTTTCTGCCTCGATTCAGGGATTTCAATCAACTTCTTTTTCTATCCTGTCCACATTGTTGTGTATTTTGACCGTCAAATAAAATAAGAGTTGTGGATTTAAAATTTTCCTGTTGATGAAGGGAAATAATCGGATATAACCTCTCAGAAATTGTTTTTTTTTTCCAGTTCTTTTAAAACATTTAATAAAATAAATTTAAAAGAGCTAGATAGATTTTTCTTTTTTCAATCTTATTGGAATTAATGAAATAAGATGTATAAATTTAATAAAAGGCATAGGTAAGCGTGCACGGCCCAAAAATAAAACATATTTGCCTATAGGTTTCTTAGAGACAACTTTATTTGTAACCGAATTGTTTTGGTAGTCACCCTTTATTTATTTTCAAATAAATATCTTTATTGTTGCAATATCTTCTTTCTTTGTAACTACAATTGGACACCTAATGACCTTCCACATTCTTCCTTCTCCCTTGTCTCTCCACTTTCAACTCTCCCTTCCCAGTTTTTGAGGGATGATGAATTGCATCCATGGAAGAAGCTATTTTTATTTAGTGTAGAAAATATGGAAGGCTCTGTAGATATAGGCAATGTCATTGATGTAGAACCAACAAATTCACCTTCTGCAACTATCTTTAACCTTGACCCAAAAACAATGTTGCATTCACTCAGAAATAAAACTGTGCAAAAAGGCCTAACAAAGTCATGATGGTCTATGCGAGGTGGTATGCAGTCTCCTTCCTCGTAAATATTGATAATGCAACTATTAGGTATACAAGATGGTGGTAAAACATGCCATCTCACTAATCTGCGAATGACTGTTTTCAGCAAAGGAGGAATTGGGTCCACTTCTCCATCCCCAATAATACCAGGTGGGTTTCCATTATTGTCGGTTGCATAGTTATAACAACAACCAAATTTAATAGCTACATGCCCTTTACCTTTCATCCATTTTCGTGGCTTTGAATATGTGTGCTCTTTCAACGGCTTCTTTTTCCCCTGCTCTTGAACTTCATAAACTAAATCCACTATTCTTTTCTGCTTTGCTATGCTAAAAACACTGGTATGCAGCTCCAATCCTTGCATGATATTCACCATTTTCCCATTAATTCTTTCTAAACAGAGAAAGTCTCTTTTTCGGCCTACTCCCATGAAACGAATTTTCTCTCTTTCATACCTTGAGAGGGATTTTTTTAGTTGAACTAATTCCCCAGATGGTGAAAGGAGCGATAACCAGATCGTACCAAGCCAAGAACACAGATGCTAATCAAACGCCACGATCAATAAGATGAAAGCAATTCCCCAGAAGAGCTTTACATAAAACCTTTGCAAGCAAATGAGCACCAATATCATATATTATTATGGAACTCAATGCAATACATTGAGAATGGGCCTTGCTTAAATAGGTAAGGAATAACAATCTAAGAACCAGTCAAGGTCGTAGATCAAGCCATAAATCAAGAAAATAACTAGTCATCAAAGAACTAGTCAAGACCATAGATTTAGGAGAGAACTAGACATCAAGGATCTAGTCAATACCATAGATCAAGGAAAGAACTAGTCAATACCATAGATCAATGAAAGAACTATACCTAACAACTAGATAATATCTCCTAATATTTAAATAAGATAAAAGAAATATCCACACACATAAGTGGTTGAGTATAAATACAATAAAGGTAAATAAAGTACCTAGGTGAACATGAGATAAGGTAAATACCTACTCTAACATCCCCCTCAAGTGAAGCTAGGGGCCAAAATAGAAGTGGCATGTCCATAGTATGAGTCCCGGTATCTAGGCCTGATAAGGTACTCATGTACAATAACTAGGAAGAAGGGACACCGCAAGGTACCCAAAACCAGTAACAACAAAGTAAAGAGAGTAAAAACCCACTCCAAGGCATCCAAAGAAGCTCAACTCAAAGAACTCGTATAATGCTGAAGAAGTTTGGTGTGCACTGTGGTCTGAATCCACTACTCGATCATAGAACTCAAAAACAACTGACACTGGGCTTCACCAGAATAGCTCCATACAAGGAGACTGTCAACAGAGTGATGTCGAAAGTGCAAAAAAATACCAAACATAATTTGATCAACTATTGCAAATAGGTGTGCCGTGATCTAAGAACAAAAACCAAAGCAACAAGGCAAGGACACAAAATCCAGAGTGTCACTATCCAAGAAAATCTAAGGTAACAAGGAAGGACACAAAACCTGAAGAAGTAGGATCAGCACCACACCCTCCCATACTGTTGAATGGTGGAGTGGCACTACAAATATGTATGAGTTGTCAAACCAACTACTCAAACACTGACAAACTAACATTTGAATGCACCATAATAGATCCCCCAAAAGAGATACTGTCAACATGCCAAAAGTGTTGAAAATACATATGCAAAATCTCTCAACAAACAAGAGAGATACACTACACCTGCTAAAGAAAAATGCTCAAAACAAGAAACATCACAATGCATAAGGTATAAAAAGTGGAGCAAGAGGCCTAATGGTGGAGGAGCCATGCTTATAGAGTCCTCTCAAAGAATGCCTATATCACCACCACGAGTGATCAGATATCCACCCAAAATCAACACGGATGGATGAAGAAGATGCCTACATATGACTTGGTGTAAAATGCACAATGGGTGCATGCAAAAGAACATCAGAATGTGTGTTAGGTTGATCATGTCTGACAACTGAAATCTCAGGTTTCTCAAGCCTGAGTGAAGGTACAAAACTCATGTGTTTCTCATGATCCTCAGAAAGAGTCGAGCGAACAAAAAAGGAGCTCTCTCAATGTGTGATCCCAATGAAGTATCTGCTCAAAAACCAATGTCATGAAGAGAATTCCACTTAACATGTGGAATAGAGGAAACAATACCCCGTGAATGTCTGCCAACGAATTTGTTAGTGAGACCCATAGAATGAAGCATGCGAGAACGGAATGGAGTGGTATGCTCCTAAAAAAATCCATGCAACTGAGCAGAAGTAGGATACACAACATGTGGTGCTGTAATAGGCATAGATGTGGAAGAGCATGTAATAACAAGCTTCATAGGTGTATGAGCATCAAGAGCAGGAACAAACTCAAAGACTGACATATCAATGTCAGTGGGTTCAGGAGCAATAGCTGCAAGTGGACCAGGAGCATGGATATGGCTATCCATAATATGATGGTGATGTTGTAGGCTAACAAGTTTGTTATGCAGGAAGTGTATTATTGTATCCTTATTGTGAATGAGTGATTGTAGAAGAGAAGTTCACTTCTTGAGCGATCTATTTTTTTCCACAAATTTTACAATATCCTCTTGAAGTCCACACACTTCAAAGAAAAGCATATCATTCTCAAAATCTATGATAGATACAAAATGCAACTCCTAGAAGTTTAGGACATCAGGCTCAGCCAAAATTACATCCACAGTTTATTACAAAACTCCTCCATATTTGACACTTTATAATTATAGTGCATGTCTCAAAACAAATATTTCCAATGGAAAGAGCATGAAAAAACAAGTACTTTTGCAAAAAATGACACTCAAAACCGAGTTACCGCTCAAAAGTTACAAGCTTTTTAATATTTTGCTCTGTTTATTTGTTTTAGTTGCCACTAAAACAAAATAAATTATTGTTGCCGTCACCACACAAACAAAATTAAAGGGGGTTGAAGTTAAGCACCTACTAGTAGGAATCATAAGCTTTAAGCCCTCATATGATCAAGGGCTAAGGATTTTAATGGGTGTTTGGACAACTTACTATTCTGGGGTGTGTCGCATGTTTTCAAGAAAGTCACATCCAACTGCCTCTTCTGGTAAAAAATACTATTTCTAGGTTGTGTAGGCTGTGACCTTTGTTTGCCGAAAATAGCAACCTGCAGATTTTCCTGAAATAGTAAAGCCGTGCATAGCATCCGTGGACCCCTGCCAAAATGGCTGAGTATACAGCTTAGGGTTTTCCTGCCTTCCAGATCCAATGGAAGCCTCTATTAATATTTAATTACTAAAAATTAGTCAAACTCCCAAAACAAAAAGCTTCCATCATTTAACACATCCAAAAACAATGAAGAACAAAAAACATGGTAAAATGGGTAACTTTCCCAAAATAACAGGTTCCGAAAAATCAAGTTTTAGAAAATATAAAATCATCATTAATGAAAGTAATATAAGTGCATCAGGAGCTTCATAAAACAATCTTTTTGTAAAAAATAAAAAATTTCCCAAAATAACAGCTCTTGATCCCACCTACCAAAAATTGAAAGTTTCAGTTCTTAGTGCAGAAAGTTGTTGGCTTTGTTTTCACTCATCTCATTGTTTTTTTCCATCTATACATGGCTATAAATTTTTTGCATAGCTCAAAAAGGAAAATTAACCCTCCATATGGATCCTAGAGCATTGTTCTGATCACATTTGTGTCAAGGAGCATGATATAACATACTGAGGTGTAACAAGTGAAATTCAAGGACATTGTGCAGTCAGATTTTTTTTTGAAAAGAGTCAAGAGCCCCATTGGAATATAAAATTCATCAAAGGATGTCATCATGATCATAAGTGAAATGAGAAACTCATTGAGCAAGCTGAAAAATATCATGTCTTGAATCCATCGTCATCTCTCCAAGAAGCAAGTCAAAGTTAACTAGCCAAGCCATTATGTGCAAAGAATCAAGAATTCTTCCTTCTCCATGGGAGCATATGAAAAATAAGGTATGTAAATTTCCCCAAATCTGATTTCACTAAAGAATTTTGAAAGGAACGATAACTAGATCGTACCAAGCCAAGAACACAGATGCTAATCAAACACCACAATCAATAAAATGAAAGTGATTTGCCAGAATAACTTTACATAAAAACTTTGCAAACAAATGAGCAGAAATATCATATATTATTATGGAACTCAATGCAATTCATTGAGAATGGGCCTTGCTTAAATAGGCAAGGAATAACAATCTGAGAACTAGTCAAGGTCGTAGATCAAACCATAAATCAAGGAAATAACTAGTCATCAAAGAACTAGTCAAGACCATAGATTTAGGAGAGAACTAGACATCAAGGATCTAGTCAATACCATAGATCAAGGAAAGAACTATACCTAACAACTAGATAATATCTCCTAATATCTAAATAAGATAAAAGAAATATCCACACACATAAGTGGGTGAGGATAAATACAATAAAGGTAAATAAAATACCTAGGTGAACACGAGCTAAGGTAAATACCTACTCTAACAGATGGCTTATTTATATCTTCTATTTCATCATCTTGTAAATCTTTTTGAGCCATATCTGCCCATGATTGATGATCATGACCATGATGAGAACACAATTCAGTTCTCATTTTAGATGCAGAAGACATATTACCTGGAGGAGAGTATCTTTCCTCTTGTCCCTCTGATCACTTACCAAAGAAAGTTGTTGGAGATGATCTTGCAAAAGAAGCATACAAGGCTTACACATACTTGCAGATATGGATGGAAGGCTTTGGAAAAGGAAGGTAGCTGCCTCTTTCTGCACATCTTCATTCAATTGCTCTTCTTCTATGGCTTGTTTTTGTTCCTTCTTCTTCTCATATTCTCTATTATTTGCCATCATCGTTAACTTTGCTTAATTATAGGAATGCCATTTTTTTATAGATCTATCCGTAACCTGATTTTTTTTTGTAGTCGTCCTTTATTTTATAAAAAAATAAAAAACCATGTTGTTGTTTTTTAATATTTTTATTTATTTTCAAACAAATATCTTTATTGTTGTAATATCTTCTTTCTTTGTAACTACAAATGGACACCTAATGACCTTCTACATTCTTCCTTCTCCCTTGTCTCTCCACTTTTAACTCTCTTGTCCCATTTTTCGAGGGATGATGAATTACATCCATGGAAGGAGCTATTATTATTCAATGTAGAAAATATGGAAGGCTCTATAGATATTCGCACTTGAGCATAACAGTTTTGTGGCTCAAACCCATGATCCATTATTTTGCCACTGCTATTGTAGCATGGATTATATTGATAAATGAAATAGGATGGCCTACACCCATATTGAGACAAATTTCTTTTTCTTTGTAGGTGATTGTTCTACACCCATGTGAGGATAAGCTTGAGCAGATGCAACATGGATCTTTTTCTGCCAGCTAATTCATTTTAAGACACCTCTAGAAAATTGGAGGTGGAAAATACCTGGCGAATATCCCCGGAACCGGTTTCAGTGAAAGGTGAATTTGACAGTTTTCCAGAACTGAATTTTCACCAAGTTTTTCGAGCCAGAGAGACTACAGATTTTCAGACACTGACGCCTCATTGACGTGCGTCAACAAGAGCTCACTGATGTCGTGTTGACGCGCGTCAACAAGGGCCATTGATGCGTGTCAACAAGGGCTTATTGACGTGCGTCAAACCCTTGTTGACGTGCGTCAATGGCCCTTGTTGATGTGCGTCAAATGGCCCTTGTTGACATGTCGTCAAGACTCCTCTTGATGTGTCAACAAGGGCCATTGATGAGCATCAGGAACCCTTGTTGACGTGTGTCAATGGCCCTTGTTGACGTGCATCAAAAGGAGTCATTGACACGCGTCAACAAGGGCCATTGACACGCGTCAACAAGGGTTGTTGATGCACGTCAATTGGCCCTTGTTGACGCGCGTCAATGGCCCTTGTTGATGCACGTCAATGGACCCTTGTTGACGTGCGTCGATAAATGTCATTGACCCTGGATTTGTCCTATAAATACCCTCCCGTCGGTCATTTTCATGTTTACACTTTCCGGCTCTCGATTTTTTTTGTATACAGGAATCCATCATTCTCAAAGACTCAAGCACAACTACAATGGTGACTACAAGTGCATCCCAACTGCAAGCTCAAGACAAAAATCAAGAGGAAAATCCAGTCCTATCCATGGGCAAGATCATCTACAGGAATCCTTTGTGCCCCCACATCTAGACTGTTTTACAGATGACTTCTGAATACAAGGATTTAATCGATGCATGTGAGTTTAGTGGGCTCGTTAAGATGCCCCATTTCGAAACAGACCAAGATATTTTGAACTACCTTCTCTCATCTTACAATACAGAGGATGACCTGTTTTATGTTACTATGAATGACAACCGATTGTTTCAATTCGGTATCGACCCAACTGACATTCATCGGTTTACGGGCCTTCCATTCAGAAATTTACCCTTTGTTACAATGAAGGCAACACTCGTCGAAGACGATAAGAAATATCTCGAATCGACGTTTGGTTTCCATGTTGATTGTAAGTATAATTCATTTTCATTCGTCATTTTTTATTCAGTTTTTTATTGTGATACAATTTAATGTTATATTAATTCCCACTATTTTTTGGCATTTGCAGCTCATGTCAATAAATCCAGGTGTGGTGTGGATACGCAAGCAATTGCACACCACTTTCTTGCTGCAATGATTTCCTTTTTTCAATCCAGAATAGTTTTGCAGGGTCGGCAAATAGATATACCAAACTGGGCCATTGCATACATTGTTGCAACTATCGCAAAACAAAAATTTGATTGGTGCACCTTTTTATCAAAAAAAAAAAGAACTGACATAACAAATGCAAAGCTTTCAGAAAAACCTGTCATTTACTCCACAAACTATCTCCTTGGCCTTTATTACGAGGCTCTTTTAAATTTAAAAGACAAACCAATTCCCACTTGCACTGACGAGGCGTTGATGAAGTTGTCAATTCCATTTGAAGAACAACAGGTATAAACTATTAAGTTTGTATTTTGACATTACACTGTGCACAGGTATTAACAATTTACTATTTGCAGAGAAGATTTATGGAAGCCCTTCCCCGAAAAAAGGTGTTATCAAGAGGAAGAGGCCAACAACACGCTGAGGCTTCGGGAGATTCCCAATCTGAAATGGAAGCTCACTCCTCTCTGAACCCCCAACAGTTTGAATTCGTTAAATGCCAGAGAAGTAATACCTTTTCATGTATTATTTACAAATTCCAAATTTGTATTTTCATTTTCCAATTTAAATTTTACCCAATTGAATTGACATACAATTCAATGTTGATGACATTGCAGGGACTTTGGACCATACGCGTGTTTCAGAAACTCAACCATCTTCCCCAACTCACTCAGTACAGTCGCATGCATTTGTATCTTCTCAACAACCACCAATTACTACTCCAACATGGCCACCCTTAGCACCGTGACAAGCTACCCCTCAACAACAAGGTACAAGTTTTGAATACTACTTCATTTAATTTCATAGTTTTTGCATTGTTTTCTAGTTTTTCATATGTTTTTTCTTGAACTTTTCAGCACATTGCAGTCCTCCTTCTATTCAAACAGTGGCACCGCCCCCCCCCCCTCAACCAATAATATTTAAAATGCCAACCAGAGGATCAGGAAAAAAGAACATTGGTAAATGCATGCCAATTGCTCCGGCCCCTAGCGGGACACTAAACATTGCCTCCTCCTTTCGAATTCCAACCCTCTCACTTGGTGGCTTGCCCAGTGCAACGGGCATATCGGTTTTGAATAATATAAATTTAGATGAAGATTACTTGGGCATTGATAGCAATGACCCAACTGGATTTTTCAATACCCGTGAGATGATTCAAGGCCAGCAGGTATACTTCAATTTCAACATACTTTACCATATTGAATTACATTTCACTTTAGATTTATTTGTCTGAATCTTGATTAATTTTATCACAAACAGGATCAGGCCACCCAAAGGTAGAAACAAGTAGCAGTTGATCAACCCGAAAGCCCCCATACCTCTCCAGCGAGATCATCTTCATCAGATACAGATGGTGAACAGTTGCTACCTTTTCCTTTGGAGAACTTAATTGGTTATGATTGTCAATCCCATGTCGGTGAGTTTATTCTACCTCATATCAGTCAGCTCATAGAATGGGAGAGAAGGGCTAAAGTACTTATCAATGAGATTATTAGTCGTTATGAAAATTATTGGCAAAGGGATAGTTTATACGCTGCAGTCCAGAATCAACCTGCGAAGATGGATTCCTTACTTACCCAAGTAAGAAGTGGGACTGTCACGTATAACAACAACTATAAAGATGACATTTTGGATAAGACATTAAAAAAATTGGAAAATATTAGTGCTGAGGCCCAGGCATATTTTAACAAATGGTCTAAGGACAAGGATCTGGTAGTAGTTGCAAATGCCGAGAGAGATAGAGCGGTCGTAAGTATTATAACTTTCAAACAATAATTTTTGTTAATTTAAAGTTTTCTTATTTTAGTAATATGTTGAATTGACATTACTTTTTTTGTGCAGTTGAAATATGAAAATTTGAAGAGTCAAGCAAAGGTTTTCCAAGTTCACTTGGAAACAGTGAAGAACAGTTTATCCGCAGTGAAGAATTTGAAGGAAAATATTGTTTTGGTTAACAAACAAAACAATACACTGAAGCGGATAATTAAAGAGCACGGCTTTGACCCTGAAATATTATTCAAAGCTAAGGCAGCAGCTGATCCAAATTTGTTGTCCCATGGAGATGCGACAAAGCAAGAAGAAAGAATTTTAAAAAATCTGGACAGTGCTGCGGAAGATCTCATAAGTTCTGGGGTTATTTCTACTGTTGGGGAAAGGGGTACAACCACAGGTGAAGAAACCATTGGGGAAAGGAGCACAGGAGTTGAAATGGATATAGAAAAAGAGGGTTGAAATTTTTTATTATTGAGTGTGGAAACTTGAAATATTGAATTTTATTATCTGGATTTGATAGCCTTTGAAAATTTGAAATACTATATAATCTTTAATTTTATAACTTCCTATATATTATGTATAGAATTTCTAGATTGTATATGGAGTTTATGTTTTTTGGTTTACTTGTAATGATGATTGCATTAGATAGGGATGATGACGTATGTTTCTTGTTTACTTGGATTATCATGAATTGTATGTGGACGTAGATTTAGCTTCAAGCACGATAATTCTTCTTCTCTAGACATTTAAACTTGTTTTAAGATAATTCTTCTTCTCTATACTTGTAATGATATGATCATGATGACATTAGAATGGATATAGATGATGATGAATGATGATAATGGATAATTGTTTTGAAAAAAATGGAATGTGTTAGGACAGAGACATTTCTTTAAATTTAAAATAGATAAATAATTGTTTTAATAATAATTGTAGTGTCAGGATTATGATAATGATATGATGATGATATGATATATATGGATGAGATGTAGATTTAGCTTCAAGCATAGACATTTAAACTTGTTTTAAGATAATTCTTTCTATACTTTAATGATATGATCATGATACATTAGAATGATATAGATGATATGATAAATGAATGATGATAATGATAATTGTTTTTAAAAAATGGAATGTGTTAGGACAGAGACATTTCTTTAAATTTAAAATAGATAAATAATTGTTTTAATAATAATTGTAGTGTCAGGATTATGATAATGATATGATGATGATATGATATATATGGATGATGATGAATTTTATGTGGACGTAGATTTAGCTTCTAGCACGATCGTGGATGACGAATTGTATAATGGATCATGGATTATGAATTGTATAATATGGAAAAATCTTCCTCTGTAAAATTTGATTGTGTCATTTTATCCCACAAAGTTTAAAAAATATATCAAAGCATTTTGCAAATATAAAAAATAAATTAAACATAATTGTAAGAAATCAAGAAAGATGATATGATAGGGTTTAACTTACCTCTAGTGTTTTAGATGGCTGTGAAATCATCACTGGTAATGTGCTAGATCTTTGTTTTAAGAAAACTCAACACGAGAAATGGATTAGTAGATAGATGGGTGAGTTGCCTGACATTGTCAGTCCCGAGAAGTACCAGCTTCCTCAGATGGATGTCAACCCACGTTTTCAAAAAAAATAAAAAAATTGTATATAAATAAATGTAAATATATATACCTGTAACATCTTTAATGATAACAAGAGCTGAAAAAAATTTAAAGTGACAAACAATAAGATTAAGGTGAAGAAGATACCTATTTAAAGTTGAAACAATCCATTATCAATAGCTTCTTCAAACTCGATGTTCTCTTCTGTAGAGTGTGACGATGCGCCAATTCCACTCTCAACGTTGGGAACAGTTGTACTTGTAGCTGTATTATTCACACCTCTTCTTTCGCAAAGGGAATTCCAATGCAATTGCTCTATCGAAAGGAAAGGTTTCCATGGAGTATCGAGATACATAACACCTCATGCAACTTTCCAGATTTTTATCCAACCTGTTTCTCAGTTTTGATTTTATAAATGATAATGCACTGAAAACCCTTTTGTCCTCCACAGACCCCAAAATCATTGTTTGGCATAACTCATATAATCTGAAATATTCACTGATATCTTCTTGTAAGATAGAACTTTGATAGATTCCTCGCCACAGCCTTGTAATAGCACCACTTTCAGAAGGTTCATCTAAATTTTTATATTGGTTCCTCATTGTTGTTGCAAAATTTGTTGATTGAAATTTTAATAAATCAGCATTCAGTATACCTTTGATTTCCATACCCTTGAACTCTGAAGTCTTTGCGAAATGTTCCATTATTGTACCCATGGATTTATGGAAATGCTTTCTTACAAAGTCAGCACGACCACCTTCAGTATTCCAAAAATTAGGATTCATCACACCCATGGCTTCAAGAATTTTATCTTTGGAGAAACGTTCTCTAATTTCTGATGATAAGGATTCTGAAATTTTTTTAAGCTTTATTCTTGTTTCAACTATAACAGACTCAAAGAGATTACGTGTCATGGGAACATCTTCTCATTCCGATCCTGTAATATCTTGATGTTTTTGCAAAATGTGCAGTGGTATGTCCCTCCCATTAACAGTGATGCAGAGGTGATCGTGGATATTAAATCTCAAATAGTTACTGGGATTTTTAAGATCTAATAAAGCTTTCCAATTCTGAAAAATAGGTGTATCAAAACTATCTTGGGAACAGTACAAGATATCAAGACTTTGACATACCATTTTTCTCATCCGTATAAAATCCACAATATAGATTAATCTCCCCTGTGCATGCTTCATCAGTGTATTGATCTCCTGCAACATTGGAAGAATACCAACCAATGTAAGCAATGTCTCCAAATCAGTTAAACGGAACAACAAGTCCCTCACCCTATCAACTTCATGACGATATTTGTGCATGAAACCAACCAACGAAGGATACTCCTCACGAACTCTGCATGCAGGTTCATACAAAGAGATCCATCTAGTCTCAACATCTTTCAGAAGTTTTTTGCCATCTGTAATTCCAATTGCAAATTTCTGGAACTCAAGAAATCACTTTGGGCTGCTTGCCATATAGGCATGAAGTTCTCTTATAAGGTCTTCTAATTTAGCAACATTTTCGTGGTTGCTTACCATTTTATACGCTAAATTCATTTTGTGAGCCATACAGTGAATTGGTAGCATATATGGGGCCACTGTTGTTTGTAATCTAACACACAACCCTGTTCGGTGACCCTGCATGACAGATGCACCATCTGCTCCGACGCATACCAACTTCGTAGCAATTTCATAATCAGTCATTCCAGCAATATCTTTCAAATGAGAAACAACTATTTTATGTAGGTTTTCGGCATTATAGTTTTCAACCATTTTCATAACACCCAACAGATGAGGTGTCCTTATATGATTTTCTAAAGTATAGACGTGGATACATACCCATGCAGTGTTGTCGACTGCTGTCACTTCATCAATTGAAAGAGAGATAAACTTTGATTTTTTTACATTCTCTTTCAAATCTTCCTTCTCTATCATCGAAAGGCATTTTTCCATTTCCCATCCACTACTTTCAGACCAATGAGACTGAGGTACGTTCAACATTCCATTATATTGATACAAAACTTTGAAATCGAGGAAATCTGAAATCGGTCTTCCTTTCTTTAGTATGTGAAATAAAGTAGAGAATTGTATGAGTTTTGCATGTAGATTTGTTTGATTCATCTTACCAATTTGCGATGTGATCGTTCCTCCCTTTTCCATGAGATGTCTACATTTTTTCTGCTCTGCCTCATAATCCGCTGCGTATCTAACATGCATGCATTATTTTTTCAGTTTTCCACCTGTGTGTTTTGATTTTCTGGCCATCCGCCCCCGTTACAGTCAAATATTGTTTTCCACAATGTTTTTCTATAGTGTCCAGCTTCATTTGCATTTTTTGTTGCTTTCCCAATTTCCACGTACATATTGTACATGTACATTCAGATGGGATCTCTTCAGAATTAGATGATTGTACAGGTTCGATAAATGGAAATTTAGCTACCCAATCAAACTTGTATGACCTGCCAATGGTCCACATATTCTTGTTCATTTTCAATGTTTTACTTTTTTGAGTAGAATTTTGAGCAATATCACAATCACCTGGTTTCCTCTTTCGTGAACCAGAATTTGAATTTGATTTCTGTGTTCCATTTTGCTGAGTATTTGTATGTGTGATATCTTGATGCACTTCTGGTTGCACCCCAACAGGAAGAATATCTTCAAGATCTGGCATATTATCGTAGGTGTCATTTGTTTGATACTGTGCAGAATGCATGTCCACCTCAATAATACCTTCCACACAGTCAGTATTCTGATTCTTTCTGGTGGCAGCTATATGGTTGTTGGTAGTTTCAATATCTGTATCAGCAGAGTTTCCAAAATACTTGAACAACGACTTCTGAGATTTCTTAGTTACTTTTAGGGTCTTCGCATTCTTAGGACTAGCACCTTCCATTATTCTGAACAGAGTCCTGCGTCAGCAAAAGAACCAAGTAGTGACTCAGCGAGTCAGAGTCAAAATTACTGTCATGCGTCAACTATGGTAATCCCTCACGTGTCAACAACTAACCCTTTGTCACGCGTCAACAACACGTCAACTATCTCTGTCGTCATGTCAACAAGGCATCAACTGTCTCTATCGCGTGTCACCTATCAACTATATGTCACATGCATCAACTTCTGTCCCTGTCCCATCAACTACTTACCCTTGTCGTGCATCAACTCTCTCTGTCGTGCGTCAACAAGGCGTCACTGTCTCTATCACGCGTCAACTCTATTCCTCTCGCATGTCAACTACTTACCCCCTTGTCACGTCTGTAATATCTCCTTGTCACGCATCTGTAATACCTCTTTGTCATGCGTCAACTATATCCCTATCACACGTGCATCAACAACTAACCCTAATAGGCTAACAACAATCTCTGGTGCTTAAGAGTATGCGAGTTCAAACTTCACGGTATTGGTAATTTGGTAAGCTACTTGTGGTAGTACCGTAGTATACTACCTCGGTGAATCACCTAGGTTTTTATAGGAGATGTTTTCAAATGAAGGTGAAGCCGACCCCCCAAAAAAAAATATACTGTAAATTTTAGGCGAACAGGACACCGACCCACTCCGAAAAAATCACCTTTTCAAATTTTCCTAAAATGAAATTTTCACCATATTATGAATATTCGCCACTTAGAGGAACCCAATGATGAAGAACCCCCAACAACTATCAGTGCAGGTATAGGAGCCTACAAATTTTATTGCAACTCTCCCAAGCTGGGGAGGCTAACACATTCAAAAACCCATCTAGCATCCAACAAATCATTTGTAGATGTATACTCATAGTCCGTCCATTTTGTTGGGCTTGGAGGAAGAAAATTCTCCACCTTTCCTAGCAAATGATATCTATAAAATCAATGTCCAAAGAATCCATGGCACCAATTTCATTGCATTCATCTAGGCTCTGATAATTTTCCTCAATCTCCATTTCGTCAGAATCCATTTTCACTTTTATAGCTCCTTCAATGTTTTTGTTTTCATCTTTTCCTTCAATGATTCCATTTGCTCCAGGTGCTACAACTTCACCAACATCTTGAGGGCTGCCATTATCCATGTCTCCTACAGAATAACTGTAGCAATTATGAAACCACAAAAATATTTTTTTAACTTGCATAAAAACAACACCAATACTCAGAATACAATTACAGTAGCACATGAATAAATTCTACTAGAGAAAGCACAAATTAAAAATAAACTGAATATTCAGTACCTTTAATATAGGAGGTGCTAACCAAAAAAGCGCATGGTAAATAAATAAAAGTGGGAGTGGGGTTAGTAAATTGGAGACAAATTTGGCAGATACATATTCATAATCTCAATATTAGCCAAGAATGGATAAGAGTTAAGTGTGCAAGGTAAGAATATACTACAGCTCTTAGAAAAATAAAGTGTTCTCCTACTCATGCCTTATCATTCTCAAATCTTATTTTAATGGCCTCAAAGGTATATTGTCTTGCTCATTCTATGATTCCACATATGAGAAGCAAATAACCGGTATAGGAGTATGGGATAGCATTAAATCCACATTGTTTCTGTAGAGACCAACCTTGCACTACCATATTGGGAATCATTGGGTGGTACGAAGCTCATGTACCATATTTGTGAGGTTGTGTATGTTACCTGACACATAACTCAATCTCAAAATTATTCTATGTCAGGATTTCAAATATAATTTTAAGCCCTACCCAAAAATAATAATTTGATATAATGGATTTCTATATATAATCACTCAAATTAGATGTTATAACAGAACAAACATAACAATACTGTGATATTGCAATTATTGTGACAGGTTTGTAATAGTAATTATATTGAAATTATATGTTAGATTTTATGGAAGTTGTCCAAAATATATATTGAAACAAGTGTCACAAGTGGTTTTGTTCATTCACATTGAAGCATAGAAAAACAAAAATTATTGAATGTTGTTGTGGGAATTCAACTCTCTAGTTTTGGATATGATGATCACTACTTATATGAAGCTGGATTGACCAAATATGACAAACTTTCCTTTTATTTTTTTTATGAAAGGTTGTGTGTCTAAACTACAATTTGAACATATAAAGGGGTTTTAGGCACAGGTGAACACTTCCGTTTTATGCTAAAATAGAGCTTTATAAAAGCATATATATTAATTTTTAGATATTTTTTACTATATGAAAACAAGTGAAGTCTTTGTGGAATTTTTAGTTATATACGCTTTTAAGTAGATATGGGATCTTGGAATGCATTATGATTGTGTTACCTGCTAAAAATTGTGTTTAGTAAAATCTTTAAATATTGTAAAATAAATGTATTTCTCATGGATTTTTGTCTCTTAAAATTTTACAACATATGATAAATTAGAAACTCTACAAAAAGGTATATTCATGCATCACACTATATTTCTTTAATATAGTGAAGTTGCAAGTCCAATACTAAGGGTGCATGGAAAATGTAGAAAAATATAAATCCAAAGTATTTAAAAGTAGTATTTACCCTCCATTAATATTTCATAACTCTTTATTTGTTGTAAAATTAAACAAATCATTATTTATTATTAACTACCTTTAAATACACTTTTATGACATAACCTTGTTTAGTAGAATCTAAATTGTCAAAAAACACTATTATTATTATTAACATATTTTAATAAATTCATTCATCATCTATATCATTAAGTGTATTCATTTTTGTGAATTATTTATTTTACACTAATAAATATTTTTGTATTTGTCTACCACAAGCACTAATGGATGATGTTGCTCTGCATAAATAATTATTTTTCTACATATAAATTTATTGTCACCAATGAATGAATCCATCCATAATAACTATTATTATTTATTTATAATAAAACTAAATTTAACATTTAATTTAATAAAGTACATATTAAGTAATACTTTTAATAAATCCTTTTATATGCCTATCGGCCTCTCACAAGCACCTATGGATGCTTTTTCTAGTATTTTACTACCGTCAATCGTACATGGAAGGTGGAATAAGAACACCGATAGGGCATACAACGTAAATGGGATGAAATGATTTTACATGACAATTTTTTAGGCATCAGAGACATTTTATGAAATTGAGGAGCCAGAGTAATAGTGTAGGCCAATTTTTTTAAAGGGAGAGGGGAGGAGAATGTTGTGTATTTTGCAATGGAAATAATGAAGGGGGAATTGAATGAAAAAAAAAGTGATGAAAAAAGCTAGGGAGATTGGAATGAAAGACTTCAACATTATTAATGTAATTGAAATTTCATTACAAATGAAGTAAACTCAAACAGAAGGGAAAGGAGAGGTAAGGAGCATTTAGGGAGGCAGAAGGGAAAGGATAGGTAAGGAGGAGTAAGAGTGGAAAGCATTTAGAGAGGTAACATCCATGATCTTGGAAAAGGTATTGTTTTCTTTGAATCACAACATATTGACAAAGCCTCAATTTCATTATAAATGACGTAAATTTGAATAGAAGAGAGAGTGAAGGGGGGGAATATGGGAGGAAGGAGGAGGAAGAGTGGAAAGCATTTAAGAAGGTAACATCCATGATCTTCAATTTGGTTTTTGTGGTTGTAGAAGGCACAAATGTTCCTCTTCTTTTTCTCTGAATCACAACATACTTACCAAGGCTCATTTTGGAAGATCTCTAGAAGGAGAAAGGAGGTGGTATATGCATATCCTCGAGGCAAAATATTTTGGACACATCTGTAAAATTCAAAACCTTTAATCCCATTCCTCTGATATCTATAGTCATTTTTCCTGATGTAAGCCCTTATGCTTTGTGGATTTTTAGCACCCAAGCCATTTTCAGGGGAACTTTCTTAGAATTTCCTCGTGAGATGGGGGATGGGAACATGAAGGGGTTTTCAAACATCCCAAGATGGTCTGACATAATTTTTGAAATAGATAACCACGAAAGAATGAATATCTAGAGGATGTGCACCTATGTTGTAAATAATTGATATGACTCGACCAATAACACCATTTACTAGACCAACTTCACAACCCATAGGTTAGTAGTAAGCATACCTTTTTGTTCCTTGCAAAGAATAATTTTGGGTTCCAATTAGTCATTATTAGGTTCACTTTGAGTTTTCCTTCGTATATATTCATCATTCCATAGGGGAATTTAAGGACTTCAACATATCTTTATTGTGCTTATCAACTAAATCATTTGTTGTGAAAAAATGTGGAGATGTACAGAAAGTGAAAATATCAGCTTTAAAGAGAAATGAATTCGACCAAGAAATTAAGGATTCCCAATCCTTGAAAACATTACGAATATTGAGAAGGAGCTGGTGGAAGGCAATATGTGCACAGTCAGATCTTTTTTGATGGAATATTGTTTGCAAAGTGATGTACTTATCAAAGGTTTTTCATAAGATCACGCTATATGAGTTCCCAACATACATCGGAATGTCATTAGCATGGGGAAATTGACCAAGGTCACCAACAAGAATGACAGATCTCCCACCAAAATGGCTTGTTTTGTTGTGGTGGAAATCTTCGCATAGGAACTTGTCAATAAGGACACACAATTTAGTGCTACGAAGCTCATTTCACTAATCAGAACATATTTTACATGTTTGATAGATTCTTGGAAAGTAGAAAGTGATTTTTCTTCAAGTGGCTTCATATTTTTGACATGTGTACGTAAGTAGGCATGTATTGTGGATGTTTAAATTCTAAGGTAGCAACACCAATAGAAGCTAGCACAAGTAAAGGTGATCTAGATCCATGAGAAGCTAAAGAAAGTACCCATTTGATTAAATTGATGAGGTAGGATTTCCCTATTACATTTGCATCTTGCACAATAAGTTTCAATGGAGGGTTTTTTTCTATTCTCTGGTAAGTGTGGAGAATAGTGCAGAGGGCTAGTTATTGATCAAATGACAAGGAGGATGACGATTGAGGAACAAAATATTGAATGGCAGGAATGATGGTGGATGATGAAGTCGATGGAACTTGGAGCACTCTATTTTAAGGCAGAAGGGATACCAATAAAGGCCCAATTATTGTTGATGTTGAAATCATGATGCCCAAGCATATCTAGTTCATCAAGTTGCATAGTATTCTTAGGATTGAGTTGGGATAATAGTTGTCATTTTTCTATCTGTATAGGGGAACTTTCATGGATAACTTCAACAAAAGAGTCTTTAGAACTAGGTGTAGTTGAGGAAGATCTAGATATCCAACATGCCATGGATGATAGGATTGTTGGATGGACTCTTATTTATCAATAATTTATGTATTGGAAGCACCAATTTCTATAAGTATATGTTGCGAAATGGTTTGTACAACATAATTTCACTCCCATAAAACCCTTCAAAGGAAGGTGATTATTTTAGTGGAACTTCAAAGTGACGTGATTTGACACGTATGATGGCTAGGAAATCCCTTTTTTCCATTTATTATTACATATTTTTGTTTCATATGACTAAGAACGAGTAGCATCAATAAGTGAAATGGATTCCATAAAAGAAGGATGTGTCTTGTAGGAATCAATGAAGGTAGAGGCAGTGAGAGGGTTTGATGCATCTTGGGAGACTTTGCATAAAACCTTTTTACTAACATTTAATGAGACAAACTGATGACAAAAAATAACTAGCAGTAATTTTGTAGCATGTGGAAATTTTCTTGTGCACTGATGTCATGTTCAACTATGCTCTCAGTAAAAATATTTCTAAAGGAAATGGAGGAGGGATCATCATAATACACTCCATTCAAAATTATTGAGAGCATATTATGGTATGTTTCAGAGCGTTGTTCAGCCTTGGATGCATACTTGGAAATATATTTAAGAGCATCACGGCTGGACAAGACATGTTGGCAGTTAATATTTTCTCTCCAAATCAAAAACATGTGGGAGTTGTGAATGTATAATTTGACATCATTGCAGGAGGGAAGGTATTTTTTCTTCCATCTGTGTCAAAGGAGATCGATGATTAGAGCTACATTTCCTAAGGTGCACTGTATCAACATTGTAGAACATGAAAATTATATAAATAGAGAAAAATAAAAAAAAGTAAATCAAACCTTTCCTTAATAAGTCCCAAAACCACCTCAAATTGGATATGACTATAAGAGTAGGGTTGAGTGATGCTCTTGTTGGATCCGATTGTTTTTTAAGATTTTTTTGATTTTTGGATGCTCCAAGAAGTATTCTGAATGAAAGATAGATCAAGCTACGAGAATGAAGATGGATGATTTGATGTGATATGGGCAATTACAGAATAACAATATGAACCATCAAGCTTGTTGGTGGATGATTTGTAAAGTAAATACCATTGATTTATAACCAAGGAAGGTGAATCCTTAAGATAAGATTAGATTGAGTTGATTTTGAGATAAGTAAACATAATTAAGTTGTTTAGTTGAGCTTTCATATTGATTAAAGAGTTATACTGCTAATCTAGATTTTCGTTAATGAGTCATTTTTGATTTGGCAAGGGGTTTCACATGTTTTTGGATTTTAATTCCATATAATTTATTTTATTCACCCAAAAAGTGTTATGAATGATTTGATTTTGGAAGAATATGAATTGATTTTGGATTTTCATGACTTGGGAGATCTATCTTAAGTTAACTCTAATGCATGATTTGAGTTAATTTAAACATATCCTTTTGATTATAATATGTTGATAAAATATACTGTGAACCTATAGTTAGTGTGAAAATAAATAGGTGTGTATAACTAAAATATATTATTACATGACATTTGATATACAAATCACGTTTATTCTATTATAACCAAATAACATCAGTTGTTATAACAACTAGCTAAATGTGTAATAGAGAGGTTAATTGTTAAAAACACTAACCTATTGTTACTATGAATGATTATATGATTATTCATTATATAATATAATGTTCACAAATAATAATTATTGAATATGTGTTTTGTGCACTTGTAGCCTTTGGCTCTTACATTCATTATGGGCTAAAACCTATCATAATAATGATTTTTAGCTTTAGTCATGAGTTTAGTCAACTTAAATTGAGGAGGTGGACATGATTTGAGGATATTTTTATATTTATTTAAATAAGAAATGAGACATGTGTAGATTTATTTAATTAAATTTATATTAAATTAACTAAGGGGGTTATGGGGTGAAATATAATTAATTAGATTAATTCTAGATAATGATAATGGTTTAATGATATTTTGAACCTTTAAAATGTGTAGTGGTCATTTTGAGGTGTCTACATTTTCCCCTCTTTAAAGTATTATTATGAAGTAATATCACTTTAAAGATAATAAACGCATGTAAAATGGTAGATAAATGATAAAAATGTATGATGGACTACCTGATTTACCCCGGTGAAGCATGTGGATACTCCGATGGGTCTGGATTAGTACAGAGGGAGTACGGGTATTTTGGGTCGCGAAGGCCAAAATAAAGGAATTAGAGTTAGGAGAAGGGTCTAAATAGAAGACTAGGAAGGGTGGTAAAAAAACATTATATATTTTATTTTATAGTTTATATACCCCCTGAGTGATATTTTTCTCTAGATTTGGAGAGAAATGGCCCATTTTCCTCATCATATTCATCGTGTGGATCACATCTTAGAGTTTAGAAGGGAAATGGACAATGACAATGCATTATGTAGCCCCAAAAATTTACATTTGAGTGCATTCAATTCTTTTTATACCTAAAATAAAAGTAAAAAATGACGCTAGCACACATACTTAGCTGTGCTGACGTGACCCACAATGTGTGCTACCTAAGTAGTGTACACGCTAGCATACATATATGCATGTTAGCATGAAGGGGAAAGTGTGCTAGTGTGTTGCATGTGTTAGCATAGAAGTAGGTGCATGAGCATAAAGGAGTGCATGTACTAGCATGACATGCACTAGCATAGATGTATTATATGTGCTAGCGTAGATATATACGTGCTAGCGTAAGCATAAGTGTGCTAGAACATTGAAGAACAGAGAAGAAATTAGAGGATGAAATTGAAGAATTAGGAATGGGTAAAGGGTCTAATTTTTTATTTAATGTTTTACAATAGATATTATATGTGTCAGATGTGTGGGATTATCATGGACGAATTCGAGAATTCGAGAGATGCATGTTCCAATGAGAGAGGAGCGGGTTATGTGAATTGTTATAGGCCACATGCATGTCATACATTTCTCAACTTTCTGATATTAGGTTGGATCATTTTCTATTGAAAACACTAGTCAAGTGATGCCATAATGAGACATATATATCCAGATTACTGAAGGAGGAGATGACAGTCACATTGGAGGATGTGTATATGATTTTGTGAGCTCTCATATAGGGTAAACATATACAGTATGATGGTAGTGTGACATGGATATGGGCACACATATGGTCTTTGTTTGGACTAGAGTAAATTCACAGGGAGGGCATAAAATTTCATTTACATGAGTGCATGGAGGATGCTACAATGGCTAGAATACCTATATAAATAATGAATCTTATCAACGACTACTTGTTTCTTGATAAGACTAGTAGTCATTTCTAGCTAGGATTGATTAGTACAGTTTCACAATTGATGCAGGTGATCGTATTTGTATGGGGGCCTTGCATTCTGGCATACTTATACATATATTTACATTTGATAGTATATCGAGGTAAGAAGAACCTCATTCTATTTACCTTACAACAGATTTGGTCATTGGATCATATTTTTATTATCCGACCATTGAGGATTTTGAGAGGGAGATAACTCGATGAGCCATTAACATTTAAATGGTATATTGTAGGCATTGGTCACAGGGGTCACAAGGGTGATATGGGATTTTATAGATGTGCCTTTGACAATTTATAGCTATACATGATCACATAAATACCATATATGTGGTACAGGTGGAGTACAAATGATACAAATTTATTGAAAGTGGAGGTTGATCATTTCATTATTGGGATCTGTGCACACATTATGGAGAGATAAAGGTCAAACAAGGTCATGAGGTAGTTAGAAGTCATACAAGACATATCGAGAGGAGATCAATGGTATGCATGAGTGACACATGAGACAATTGATTTTAGTTCTCGTATTAGACAGAAGGTGGCAAGAGCTAGTTTCATAATAGTGATACCATGGGATTAGGATGCACGAGCTCAGGTCAAGGATCCACGTACGACAACATAGTATGAAACATGGTACACAAACATTATGCCCATGTGTATCACAATTCCACATGTGATTATAGTAGTAGGTATAGCTGTGGAAGCCAGGGGTGCATTGCAATAGAGAGGGGTTGGAGGTGGAGGAAGTCTTGGCCAAGGCTAGGAATAAGCATTGTTATAGGGTCAAGGACCAGTTCAGGAACACATACTAGTACATGTTAGATATGCATTGATGTAGGTTTAGGTTTTAAATTTGGTACAGGGTCATGTTCCAGTATAGGTTTAGGTGTCATCTCTAGTACATGTTCAAATTCTTGTTCATATATCAAATTTGGTACATGTTTAGGATCCAATTCAGGTCTCATTATCACCACTAAGGCTAGGGAGTCATACAGGAGGAGATGGAGATGGAGACACATATGAATATGGAGATGGTGATGATGGTTGGGAAGATGAGCCAGAATAGGATGTTTGAGGTTAGCTTTCATTGGTACCACCTCTAGGAACTTTGGCTATAGAGTTATCATTACACGAACAGAGAGATAGGGTGATTAGGGAGAGGTATGTTATACTTATATTGTCTCACATAGAAGTACATCGAGTAAAACATGTGACTATTGAGAGGTATCAGATTGCTACATAGGTACAACAACTAACAATGGAGAGAGATGTAGCACAACATGCAGCTGAGGCCACGAGGGATGGTGGATATAGTATAGGACTTGAGATGACCATGCTTGATTTTGGTTATTATAGATCCCTCTATGAGGTAGCAATTCTTGAGGGAAAGAGATTCACAATTTATAGTCAGGGCATGGGAAACAGATCTTCAAGGTTAGGTAGATTGTAAAGGCCATTCAAATCAGTCATATCAATTCAGATGCTGTCATTGAGAGGCGGGGATGAGAGACATGATAGTCCCAGTGTTGGAGAGATTCATCCATGACTCGGTTTATTATGGATATATATATATATATATATATATATATATATATATATATATATATATATATATATATATATATATATTTGGTATATCCCTTGTGATGAAGGAACACATTTTTTAATTGGATTCTCTTAATAACACTATGATGTATATATGACATTTTTGATGTAGACAATGTTCATGGAATTTTTGTTTATGTATATAGAATTTTGTGATAGACATATGATTATGATATGGTTTATTTTTTGTGTACATGAGTATTTTTTATTTTAGTTACATGATGGTATGCATAGTGCAGATGATGATTTTGATAAATGTGATTTATTATGGATATGATGACATGCTTGTAGATTAACTTCAATTCAGAGATTGAAATTTTAGAGCAACTTATTTTGGTGTTACACATTAGAGTTAGCACCGTGATTATTGAAAAACCTTGATGAGAAACCCATATGCTTGTAAAAAACACACGTAGAGAAAAAAGTAAAACAATCCCAATATACACAGTAATTTATATACAACATGGCTATGAATAAATGAGGATGCTAACAAAATACACATAATTGGTCAAAATCAAGGATAAAAATGTACAACAAACCCAACATTGTACATAGTAAGATGATTACAAAAAAATTATATATGAACTAATATGCTAACAACATAATTGTAATTGGTCAAAATGGAGACAAAAAAGAAAAACAAACCAAACATAAACAATAATTTATATACACCATGAATAAGTCAAGATGTGTACAAAATAATTGTAATTGGTCTAATAAAGAGAAAAAATGTAAATCAAATCCAATATACATAGTAACTGAACACACCAAATTCAGTCCAATAAACCAAGATGATAACAACACTACTTACAACTGATCCAATAGAAAAAAAATAAATTGATCCTAATGCAAACTAAATATATACAGTAACAAAATTGTACCGGAATTATGAAAAATCCAAGATGTTAAAAAAATTCTTATAAGTGGTCAATAACAACAATAATGCAACACACTTTCAAATAAAGACATCTAATTATGCCCCTAATGTGTTCCAAATTGAAGATCGAACCAGATTTGAATACTCCCAACCAAGGATACATGCAAGGGGATTAGGTCATAATGAAGAGTGGAGTCTAACGAATCCAAATGACACTCTTTTTGGATCATGTTAAAGATTGATTTGAAATGTGATTGGGTCAGTTTTCTAAGAAAGGATACATGTGAATAAGAACACGAGAGATGAAATTTCCCCAACCAGTGATATATGTGAGGGTTTGATTGAACTTGATAATCATCGGATAGTTTGAAATGATCATTAGGATAGTAGTTGGAAGTTCGATATCGTCAAGTTTTTTATAGTTGCTAATATTTTTTGGAACATTTTTAAAATGTTTTTGGATTTTGAAATGAATTGAATTTTTAGGATTTTGTTGGATTTTTTATATAATTTTTGGATAACCAATTTTTTGTATTATTATTTTTTAATTCTTGAACTATTGTGGGTGAACGAGAATTATGAGGTGGATGAATACCTCACCTAGCATTATACAAATGTACAAGCTCATTGAGATCAAGAGATGTAACAAAATGGATTTGGATGATCAAGGATGATTTATCAAGTTATATGCATCCTAACAAGAAGGAACACAAGACAAAAAGTGGTGTAGATTGAGATGTCAAGTAGAATAGGATGAAGGTGTGAGATAGGTGGTTGTGCTGATGTGCCCCCAATATAAGGTATACTGAGAGATGATTTACGAATAGATATTTTTTAGATGAACCAAATTCATGGGTTCTTTAAGCTCTTTGCCATCTTGTTAGCATAATTTTTTGCAAGGAAAAATTAGCTATTTTCCACCAACATTTAGGGACTAATTCTCTCCTTTTGGTAATGGGGGAGGCTCCCATTTATTAAGTGTAGAAAAAAAGAAATGGGTGGTCGTGAAGCCGAGGATCCCACAAGAATAATCTACTAGACTTGTGGTAAATTTCTTGCACTTAATGCAAGTGAAGAATTTGATTTTTGAAAGGAGGTAGAGGGGAGTAAGAATATAGTGGAGGGTTGACTTTGTGAATAGGAACTTGCATATTTTCACAACATTAACCAAAGAAAATCCACGTGCTCAATTAGAGGAATTTAATCTTACAAACAATAATAAGACTAACAAATCATAGACACATAATTCTATTCATTTATCCATCAAAGGCATCACGACCTTACTTAGTTTGTAAATATCATCATGTTTTAAAAGTTGAGTATACAAGAAATAAAGAAAACATAGAGGAGGAAATAGAATAAATTAATCTCTTACAAGTGTATTTAGTAGTGAAAATATATCTACTAACAACTCAAAATTGACAACCCTTTGGAATGGAGAGGCCATTCCAATTTATAGCCTTACAAAAAGTCTTTTCATAAAGCCCCACATGAATTTTCACTTGCCCTAACCATGTGTGACCCTTTATGCTCCTAGGAAACAAAAATTGAGAATTTTTATCATTAATTGAAAAGAACTCTTAAAATGTTAAACTAAAGGTGACTTAAGTGAATAGGAAAAAATAGTGAAAAGTACCTGAGCCTTAATGAATAATTAAAACATAGAGAGAGAAGGAAGGAGGAAGGAAGAGGTGAAGAGATGATGACTATGGTGGATATGAAGACTCTGTTGATGAAGAGATGATTGATATAGAACCTTATGGGAATACTCCTAGAAAAAATTCTTCATTCTTGAATTCATTACTAAAGCGGTTGCCATAGGTGCCACTTTTTATTCCCATGGAATATTAATAAAGCTCAAAGAATTGATCTAGGTGTCAGAAGCATTGCAAATGGTATTACAATGGTTGAACAAAACTTGATTATCCTTCACAATATTAGAGATTGCACCTCTAATTTCTGCGAGAAGCTTCAAAGTATCCTCATTGAATCAGAAGGATTATCCTGCCTCTTTTTTGACCAATTCCTGGAAGGATTTAAGGAACTCTTCCATTGATAAATTTTCATTAACTGGAGGCGACCCAAACTTTTACACACTATTATTGATACCTTCAAAAATATGTGATGTATGTTCTTCAAAAGAATTAAGCTTAGAGATAACATCATTCAACATGTCATACCAAGAAATCATTATGCGAGGCCAAATAGGAGAAGTTATGGAAGTGAAAAAAAATTACTCACCAAAGAATGACAATATAGATTGCCCATTACAAACACCAATAGAAGCACATTGACCCAATGGGATTTCTAATTCTAAATCTTCTCCTTAGTTATTTTCAATTTAGAATTGATGTTGAGGGAAAATTAGAACAATGAGAGAATATCTTACAACAATTCATTTCCTTTCTCAAGAATAATTTCAACCCACATTTCATTATCCCTTCCCCAAATTGAGTAACCCTGAGCTTTATTGATTGTTTCAGGGTAAAATCTACTGATAGGATTGATGGATTCTATAAGAGGAAGTGATACTACACTCAGATATAATAATTCTTGCATATAATCAGTGAGATTTTTCACATGCTCCTCCACCTACCTTTGTTTTATTCCTCATTTTGAGAAATCATACAGGTATAAGATTCCTTGAATATGTGTGCATCACCTTCATGAGTGGCTTGAACATAATAAATCCTTGTAATTTTGTAACTATCCTGAGTCATTTATTTCATATCTTTTGCAACCTTTTGTTAGGAAACCTCTATATATTGAGCAGTAGAATATATATCGAATACACAATAGCTTACTTGTTGCTTATTACCTTTCTTTGTTTTCATGATTTTTGGGATAGTTTCAAAATTAGGTGTCAATGGTTTTTGTACTATCCTTGGCTTACTCCCAATCAACTCTTGAATCCAAGGGAAATTTTCTATCAGTGTGGGCTCAATATCAGGAATGGGAGCACTTTCAAATTCATGATAAGGAATTATATATTGTACATGGTGGGATGACTCAACTGCCAAATAAGACACACTTGGGAACCAATGCAGAATTTAAGACTGTGAAGGATCAATTTCACCATGTTTAAGAGGTTCAATGGATTCTTCAAGGACTTTAACTTTCTTGCAAAGCCTCTTGGGGTGAGAATCTTCAATGTTCTCTTCCTCCATGATCTTTATTTTCAAATTTTCTTCTGAATGAGTGGAGATCATGGTATTATCAGGTGTCTTCAGAGAGGAAATGTGAGCATCATGTCTAGATAAATTTAAGAGGCCACCAAACTCAATGAAATAATTTATTTTTATCTTGAACCATTCTCATAATATTTGAATTACCATTACAGTCCCTTCCTTGATATTACCTGATTCTCTTATATTCCATGGGATTGAAGAAGGGGTGAAGGTTTTATTACTTGATACTTGGGATGAAACAAGTATGATGCATCATCCTTTTGTAGACACTAATTTTTCACCTCTAGGTGACCCTTTGCATATTTATGACATCAATATTATCACTATCATAAGTCCATCATCACTATAATTTATTATTTTTGTCATAAAATCTCTTTTACTATTGTATAATATTATTTAACCTCATTTAACCATCTAAAAAAAACCTAACCTAAATTACCCTAACTCTCAAAACCCCCTAATCTCTTCATACCTGAATCCCTAACCTCCCACCATTCTAAAAAAAATACAAGCCTCAGATGACAAGTGATTTCAACCATTTGTCATCCTACATTGTTTGTTTTCAAACATTTTTGACCAAATCGATGGTGATATGTGATTGAGGAAGATCGTTATGGACATTGTAAATTCTAGTTAGCCACCTTCCTTCTCTATTTCTCAGTTACTAAGAGATTGGATTTGAGAACGAATTATTGCACCTCTATACAACATCATGAAGTTAGAACACATCCAAACTTTGCTTTTATTCTTTGGGAATCCTTGTCAAAAGATATATTAGTGACATAGCAATATTTTATCTTCAGAAGCATTCAACAAGTTTATTACATTTATTTTTATCATTTGCAGTCATATCTTACATTATTCATATCCTACAAACACTCATCTTAACTATCCTCTACAGTCACCTTAAATTATGTCTTTCATTTAATCATTTGATCTAATTTTAGTATATTTTTAATTTTATTAGAGATCACCACTAATCCCCAATCACCATCCATTTGGTCCTTAATTCCCCTTACCATCAATTATCACTTTATACATGTTTAAAATATCTACACTCAGCATATTCTTTGTTCCCAGAGTCCCTTTAGTTCATCTTAGCACTGTTAAACTCTATCTTGCATCAATCATGGTTTGTTTATTGGCCCTTGCTAAAATGGAGTCTTTTTTCCCCCTATCATCTCCAATTCCCAATCAATTTTGATCCATGTCATTTTAATCATTTTTTATCAGTTATCATATTTTATCAATTTGTTTCGGCCTAATATATTTTCTTACAAGATGTATTCTCTTTAGATGACAGTTCCAGGTGCATCACACCCCATCATAAGCATATACGACCTCCCGATTGTGCAACAACCTTTTGTGTGGGAAAATTTTGATATCTCACATGAAATTAGCATATGCATCATTTCCCTCACACTAGAGATCGAGAACATCAAGGAGAAACTTAAAATAATACGTGAAATATAAGACACAACAGAACAAGCCTAGTGCGACTATTTCTTGGAATTCAAGCTCATCACATCCCCAAACTGGGTTACATATCAAACAAAGCATAACCTTTCTATCCCTCTTGGATTCTAAATTACATTTTCATATCTCATTATTGTATCAAATCACTTAATTATAAAACATGAGTTGACACCCTTTAAGGAATTCCTTTGGATTCCCAGGATTAGCCTTTATCGAGCAACTTGTCTAATCATTAACTAATATTTGTCTTATCTAGTTGTCTCTTGTATGCAGGTCTTCTTTCTTGGAGAAAGGAGGAGTATCTATGTATTGTTTGTGTATTCACTCATCCTGACATTGCATTTTTCATCACAGGTATAGGTAAACCCTATTTTATTTGGAGTTTTTGGTATTTCAGCATAATAGTGACTATACAAAAATCACCATAAACATCTTGACACACTTGGTGGGACCTGTTTAGTCCCTTTTTATTTAGATTTCAAATATTTTTTCTAGTTTTCTTGTCAATAGTCATCTAACCTTTGTAGCCTTGGAGTGCCTCGCATTTTTGTTGTTTCAAAAATAAAAGGAAAATAAAATTAAAAAAAAAGGAATAACAATCACAAGATAACTCTCTTTTCCTTCATTCTTTCTTCTGACATTGTATGTCATTTGGCTTGTTTTCATCAAAGTAAACATTTCCTTTTGGATCTTAAAATGAACCTTCATATCTACTTGCTCATCATAGTCTAATTATGAGTTAAACAAATTTCATTCACAAAAAACTCCCTTCACACACAACCAAGTCACATATCACATCAAATTTGCATTTAAAACAATCCTTCCTAAGAGGACCTACTTAGATTTCATCACCAAGGGAAACATCTAGACTTGGTGTTCTGGCCAAGTATAAACAATTTGGTGGGTGGTATATCACCTAAGCACCCGACACCCTTATCATTGTGGGACCATGAAGTGAGGGGGTAGGACCCAATATTATTCCTCGTACCGACACCAACACAAATTTAGGCCTCACGTACCTTTGGGTATATCAAGGACTCCAACCTTAAACTCACCTGAAACCAACCTTAACTGATATTTTCTTAGTACCCTTTTTAGTCATTTCTCATTTCACACTTTTCTTAAATTAATCAAAGATAATTAATATCTTTGTGTGACTTATTTTCAGTTATTGTTAATACAATTTTTTTCATTTTCTTCATTGATTGTTTGATTAGTTCATGGTTTATAACTAGAAAAAAATTCCGTACTTCAAAACACCAACAATATGTAAAACCCTCTTCAAACATCCTTGACACTCTATCGAGTCCCAAATTCAAAAATATCCCAAACATGGTGGATCAATTATGAAAACCTTTAGAAATAAATCAAGAACCCCCACATTCTCCTAGTACCTATTCAACTACATCATATGTCCTTGATCCATCCAGCCCACAATTTTTTCAATAGTGGTGACCCAGTCTTTACAAAAATTCTAGATTCTAACCCGGTGGCCCTTAATGCCTACCTTTCTTCCTGGGGTGTCCTTCTCTGATAACCATAGCAAAAACAATGGCCTCCCATTACTATTGTCACCATCGATTATACCCAACTCGTTGACCCCGATCATGAGCCTATTATAGAAAAAAAATTAGTCTCTATTCCACTATTGGTGAATCATAGACACATCAATCCTTGCTTCATCACCTCCTGTCACTAGTTTCAATCTTAACGTTATCTCATCACAAGACACATCTAACCAAAAACCATCTACTATCATTAGTTCCTTCGTCAAGCTCGTCAACTTCACAAACCAACACTATGACATCCCCTTCCATATCCAGTTCTCGCAACCTCCAATGCTCCTCCTCCACCTCATGTGAGATCAATTGGTGTTCCTCTTACTACGAACCCCTCTTATTGTCATCTCAACTCATCCCACCACAACAACCTACATCCTCAATCTCAAAATCTACTCTTATCTATCCCCACATCTATACCCCCTGTCAATATGATTTCCATCACTAGCACTCACCCCTTTTCACAATAGGCACCTATCCTACTGTAATACATAACCCCCTATACATACCACAACCATCACATTATAACACCATCACCTTCTCAATACATACCACATCCATCACCTCTTATCAAATTCTATTCCATCTTATGCCAATCCGTCTCACTTCCATTCCTATTCCTTATCAATACATTCAACCCTCACAACCCTTGGTCTCTCAACATCCCTACAATATTCCCATGAGTACCCCTCTTCATCATAATCTCTCTTTACCATATCATCTATACCAGCAATCAAACCCACATATCTATAATCAACCTAGCTCGTCATGTTCAAACCTTCAAAAACCATCTCAAAATTATCATTTATAAGCACTAATGAATAGGATTACAAGTCTTGAAGCCACCACCATGGATATTAAAATATCCCTATCATACAAATATATTTATGTAATGAACCCATCTACCCATAAGTACCTTTTAAAGCATATCCTCCACATTGGGAACTCTCGAAGTTCCTTAAATTCTATAGTAAAGAGGATGTGTAACAACAAATCAGGATCTTTCCGCCATGCATGTTATCTTATTACCATGACTAGAATCTCAATGTTGAGGGAACATTTCCCATGTCCTTAATAGGACCTGCTATTGACTGGTATAACACCATTCCATAATATCCTCTCTTCTCTTTTGCACAACTCACGCAGTTGTTCTTAGAGCATTTCTCCATCAATATCACCCATAATATCTCTATCACTAGATCTCTACACCATTAATTTTTTTTTGAAGATGATTCTGTTGCATATTTCGTCACTATATGGTGGGGGATTATCAATTAATTATCCTTTTCTCTTCCACAAAATGAGTTGATCGAGTTATTTTACTCAATCCCACGCTAAACATATATCATCACATCACTCCAAATTAAATCCTTCTAGACATTTGACAATGCCTTTAGCATGGCCCGTAGACTAGAAATTCAAGCCCTTGAAGATGGTAAAGTTAAACTTGGATCAAAGAAAACCAAACCCGAGTCTTCATTTAAACCTTCTTCTAGTAACGATAAATCCAAAGGCTCAACAAAGCATTGTCATTATAAAAACCACATCAAAATGTCATTTCAAACTTCGAATGGACTTGACCTCAATCTAACTACACACATATTAGGGAGTCTTATAGTGTGGTTTTTTAAAAATATTCTAGCCACATTGCATGATCAAATTCCCTCCCATCGGACCTATTGACACATCCACTTCTAAACCTTCATGGTATCGAGATAATGATTATTGTAAATACCATCAAGTTGAAGGCCAAGACATCAAAAGGTGTCATTTTTTTAGAAACATCCTTCTAGGATCTCATTGACCGAGGTGAATTGTAGCTTGACAATTCCAATGTGCCTCCCAATCAAAACTTGGATGTTTTTAAATAACCTTTTCTTAATCATTCCCCCACCTACCAATCAACCCCAGTCTAATACCGCCAACTCTCATCATACTATCAATAGAGTAAAATATCACCCACTCATGCCATTAGCACCCAGTGTTTTTGTGATAGAAAAAATAGCTAAATCAACCTGACTCTACCAGTCTTATCACTACCGAGATCATGAGTCCTCCTACATCTAGCACACCCCCTTTGGAACCACATATTGCCTCTTTGAAATATCCAGAAAATAAAACTGTCATAGAAATCTTAAAAATACATTTCAGAAGACCATGTCACTCAACATCACATCAAGAATCTTAATAAACCCATCACACAACCCACAAATCATTTATCCAAAAAAATAGAAATGGTACCACAAAATCATCAGACAACTCTATCACAAAATAGGTAGCCCTTGCCTTCCATCTGTAGGGCCTCATCCCTCATGTAAATTCATGATTACCATTATATAATCTAGGTATTTTCCTCAACTAACACCTAAACATGCCACACAAGAACACGACCCCATCATCATCAGACCATCTAAATCATCAAACAATATACATGTCCCTTCATCCTCACTCATACCCCTAGGACAACTATGACTAGATACTATGTATTAGAATCCTTGAAACATCTTATCCAATCACCTATCATAACATTACCCCTTATTAATTTATCTGACTCCTGAGGGTGGAAGCCCTCTTGGTATAATTATGAAGCATTTTGTGCATACCATCAAACACTAGGACACTCCATTGAGGACTGTAAATCCATCCATCTACGATTTAAATCCTTGCTAGAAAAGGGATTCTTCTCATAGATCTAAATCATTCAAATATAATCAAACCTATCCATCGAATCAAACAAACCCATAAAATCCTAAAAATTGCTTCTTTTGAACCATCATCCAACACCACATCCACATCCAACAAAAGCGAGGCTTCTTCTAGTAAGGCCCACTCCATCAGATTGATGTCATTCATATAAATACAAGAGTAAGTGTGCAAGACTTCAAAGGCCTCAAATCAAAATGATCCCAAAGATTCTATCTCCCTTCTCCCTTTGAATCATGTAACCCATCATTCTTCCAAGGCCAAGGTGTCTATCCTTGCCACCCCACACACCCAACCTACCAAATCTATACAAAACACCATCATTAAAAACTCCACCAAGGTGTCGTAAAGATGTCTCTCTACGAGCTTGTGAAAAATTCTCCACAACACCAACAAAAAATGATTGAGGCTCTCCAATCCATTTTAGTACCTTCAGAATGACCCTCAACTATTCACCAACCTTTGTCGGCACTCTTAAAATGACTTCTGTTATCACCTTTGACGATTATGAAATTCTATCCTTATAGCCTAAAGACCATGATCTGTCCACTCTTCATCACCACCCAAATCAACGATACTCTTGTCAAGAGAGTTATGATTGAAAATGACACCAATATTAACATCATATCTTCTCATGCCTTCAAGACAACTCCAATTAACTAGATACCATCATTGCCCAATCACCATTGTTATGCACCTTTAATGAACCATTGTCACCCCTACTTTAGGAATGGTAATTTTACCCATCAAAGTAGGCGTTATAAGCCTTCATGAACTCTTTTATCTTGTAAAAGGATATTTCCAGTATAACATGTTGTTAGAAAATACCTTGGATACACATTATGCGTTATATCCCATCAACATTACACTGTTGTTTAAAGTATGAACATGAAGGTAAAACCTTTATTGTTCCCTCTAACCCAAATCCTTTCAAAGCATGTCACATTACCTACCAACCTAATGACGTACTCATTCCTAAGATAAATTTGACCTTTTTTGATGAAGCCTCTATAAGATTTTCCATCGCTACATCTAATCTACTATATGATAAATCCTTTGAAGACATTATGCAACATATTTCATTAGGGGTAGAGCTAGTTGTTGTCATGAATTTTTTTTAGCATGAAACATTTAATTTTTTTTCATGACAACCTAACGCACAGTTGGAAATCCCTCTCTCAGTCAATGTAAACATGTCCTCTAGCCAACTTAGCTATTGTGTTACCCCTCATGATGGATAAAAGGAATGTTATAATGTGATTTTCAAGTTTGTTTCATGTGTAAGGAGATGATTCATGGATTCATTCATAACCATTCAGAAGGAATTACTCTCAGACGCCTTAAAAGGCCTATTTTTAGGATTTTTCACACTCGTAGACTCCTCTCGAAAGCTGACTGTTGAGAAAAAATCCACCAAGGAATTATACAAAGGATATATAGGATGAAATGAAGTGATTTTGGAAAATTTAGGAAATATTTGGAACCTCAGGAAAATGTTCTTCAAAACCGGGTTATTTTTAGCCGATGATGGGGCTTGCTTTTTCCTAAAAAGTAACTTTTCATGTTTTAAACAATTTAGGAAAATCGGGAGGATTTTGAAAATAATAATATGATCATTGGAAATATTAGAGTGTTTACTTCATTTTGAAAAAGGTTTCAAGATATTTTGAGGAGCATATTTACAAATATTGGCCATGTAGTGAAAACAAAGACCTTCGATCTTGGTGAAGATTTAACTGAGGATTTTGTGAGTTCTAAGGGAAGTTAAGACCCAATTAAAATTAAAATATGACATATATTAAGCCCCCTTAATATCCAAGGTATTGGTTCTTATTTTTATCATTATGAACTTCAGTGGCAGTTTCTTTCTTTGACGCATGGACTTGGGAAGAATTGAAAAAGGTCCAAAATGAAAAATTTCAGGCATTATTGGTTGTTGAGCATGGTTGGAATGTTCTCATAATACATTTTGGAGTCAAAATAATATATGTTTTTTCCCTTGGAATTCTACTCCTTTCTCTAGTGGTAAGAAAATGGGCTCGGATAGCTATTTCAGACATTGTTCAATGAAAGAAGACATCTATTTTTGGAAAATATGCAATTAGATACAATGTATGTTCCTTTTTCCCTTTGATAAAATTAAAAAGTAACATGGGGGATGTTGGTGTGTGAGATCCTATATGTCCTCCACACACATATGGAGGGTCATCTCACTTGGGTTAGGTTTAGGGTTTCTTGTGTGTCATGCACTAGGGTTACTCAACACCCCTATATATATCCCTTCATTTGACATTTATGAGTATGCCAAGACACTCTGCTATCTTTCTCTACATGTGTAAGATTTTTTCTGTTATGCAAGTTCTTCAATTGATTGATCGATTCTTCCTTGTGATTACGTTTCCTTCATCAGAGTGCAACTCTATCATGGTGCATAGTTTTTGATATGATCTTTGACAACTCTTTCATGGTATCAGAGCTGAGATTGGGTAAAATGTGCATTTGTCATCCGAGTTACGATCACTCTTGGTTTTGTTACTCTTTTACTCCTTGTGCAAGTTTTTTTTTCGATCATTATATTTCTAAAATTTATTGCTAACATCTTAACAAGCTATCAGGGGTTTGGCAGCTACATCTAACTAGCTACAGCTAAAATCTAGCAGATCAGCTCAAAATAGAGTATTTTTCTAGATTTTTAATTTTTTTCATTAAACTGGAAATTATTTTTTTATCTTTGTTTTTCTGGTTTTTTTTGTGTTTGTATGGTGTGTTTTTTACAGATTCAAGTCAAAAATCAGTTTGGAGCCTTGGGTGTTTTGGTGTTCTTTTCCACCGAGCTCCCTTTTGCTGTGGTTGAGTTTTTTTTTACTGTGGGTTGTTTTGTGCTTGGAGAAGTATTTCATTTTCCTTATGGCTCACGTTTTTTAGGTTGTGTTCTTCCTACCTCAAGTTAGTACTGCGCCTAAACCTCCCTGATCGTGCCCTCGGTTCTTGCCACGCCCGCACTATCTCTTGCCCTGTTGTGGCCGCCCTTGCCTTCCGTGGCCTATGCATGCCCTATTCTTCCTCGCTCCCCTTCCTTCCTGCGTCTCCTCCCTACGGTTTCTCCCTATGGCTCCTCCCAATGCCACCAACAAAGACTGTTTCTGGCTCTCTACCGAGCCTCCACACAAAAATAGCAACAATTAAATAGAAACAAAAAAAAACATGCGGTTTACAAAATCAACGAACTACATTATTTTTGTGTGCAGTGACATTTTGAGCACCTATTTGTCTTCCGTGTGCCTTTTCGGCATTTCTGAAGATTATCAGGACTCATCTTGATCCATTTTCTCAAAACCTTGTATTTACCTTTATTATTGCTTGCAACTAGTGAGTGCATCAACCATAGTTTGCAGCAAGGGGGTATCCATTGCGACGTGAGAGGCTTTTTCTCACAACCAAGATTTGATTTCACCTCCTTCCTAGTTTTTTGCAATTGTGGTTGTGTACAGTGTCACTTTGCTGCACTCCTACAAAACACAATTTTGGTCTCCACTCTTGCTGTGTTATTACGCTAATTGCAAGGTGAGTTACCGAGTGTTTCTAGACGCACGCTTAGACCCGATTGTATTCAATGCACTAAACTATAAAGTGCCAAAAGTAAGGGGGTTATTATATTATCCTGGGTGGTTTTGTTTCTTTTCTGCATTCCTTCTCTCTCCTATTCACTATGGGTGCACTCTCAATCCCTTTGCTTACGCTGTTCAAATTTTTCGAATGGAGATAAAAAATAATTATGAAACTAAGGGGTAAAGGGTTATTTCGCATCACCATGGGAACTGAGACTGAACCAGATGACGACCCTGAAAAATCTAAGTGGTTAAACCATAGTGATGAAGCTTTAGGTCTTCTTTGCATGTCCATTTCTCCCAACTTGCTCTTCCACATTGAGTCGTTCTGAAACACCTAAATATACATCGAAAACATTGGATGAAATGTTTAGACAACAAGATGACATGAGAGCGCATGAGTTGGAAAAAAACTACTAGGGTTAAATCCTAGTGATTTTGAAAACTTACAAGCATTCTTCTCTTAGTTTGTCCACACTAGATTGTTGTTAAAGGAATGTCAAGTAGAGAAGAAATATTCTCAAATGATCTTGTCAATTCTCTCTAAGTTAGGTCCTGAATATTTTGTCTTTGTGTCAACTTTTTACGCTACAAAAGTTACCTTGGGAAAGGATTGGAATATGCCCTCCTTTGACTATTTTTCATCCCAACTCATTCGAGAATAGGACAAACTCATTCAAATGGGGTCTCTCAAGTCCAAATCACATGCCCTTGTAGCAAGTACTAGTAAGGAAAAGAAGACTGAAAATAAGAAATAAAAAAGGATCAACCTAAGAAGGAAACCAAGACCAAAACTAAAATTGACATGAACACTTTGACTTCTGAGCCTAGTGCACAGAAAGACATGTATTTGTGTTCCTATTGCAAGAAGCTTGGTCATAAAGAGCATATGTGTATGTGAAAACAAATTGATCACCTTACTCATTTACTTGAGAAAAATCAAATAGGTGTTCCTGAGTCTATCAAACAAAATGCTCCGAAGGCCGAGTCTTCTACTACAAAAGGTTCTAAATCTAATAAGAAGATAGGAAAGGCCCTTGTAGCCAAAGTTTCTCCTTCATCGACGTGGATTATAGATTTTGGTGCCTCGCACCATATGGATTCTTCACATGTTGAGTTCACCAACATAGAGCCTTGTGGTATGTCCCAAATCATGATGGGTAATGACACGAGAGTGTCAGTTTCTGGTAGTGGATCGGTAGAGATGGATGGGGGAACATTCAACCAAGTGTTGAGTGTTCCTGATCTCTCTACCAATTTCCTATTGGTTTACCAAATTACTCACCTTGGTGAAGGAATGCAAGTGGAATTTGGTCCTAACTTGGTGATTATTCGTGAGCTTAATGATGACACTACAGTGATTGAGGGAAAGGTAGATCACCATTCACGGTTGTATACCTTTTCCCACTTTACTTTTGATTCTACGCCCACTGCTTTTCTCACTCATGCAAATGAGGTTAGTAAGCTATGGCATGAGAGATTCAGACATCTAAATTATCTCTACCTTGAATAATTGAGCCAAAACGAAATGGTCAACGAGTTACTCCGCGTCAAGTTTTCTAAGGGTATTTGTGAGGGTTGTACCCTTAGAAAGCATTCTAAAAAGAACTTTGACAAAGGAAAATCCTGGAGAGCTACTCGTCCTTTGGATCTTGTTCATAGCTATATTTCTGGTCCATTTCCGTCTCCTTCATTTACTAGAGCTCTTTATGTTCTCACCTTCATTGATGACTATTCGCGATATACTTGGGTATATTTTCTTAAGCTTAAGTCTGAAGTCTTTGAAAATTTTCAAGACTTTAAGGCTCTTGCTGAGAAACAGGTGGAACGGTCTATCAAGGTTCTTCAAACCGAAAATGGAGGTGAATATGTAAACAATAGGTTCATGGATTTTTGTACTTCTGAAGGGATCTCATTGCAACATACAGTTGCATACAACCCTTCACATAATGGAGTAGTAGAAAGAAAGAACCTTACTCTTAAATAGATGGCCACTTGTATGATTCACTTGAAGTCTCTTCCTCCGCAGTATTGGGTTGAAGCAGTGAATTGTGCTAATTACATTGAGAACTGTGTTCCACACAAGGTAGTAAGAGGGATGACACCCTTTGAAGCCTATTTTGGATGCAAGCCTGATGTTGAGCACTTTTGAGTCTTCGGATCCAAGGCTATGGTTCAGATTCCCAAAAATAAATGCAAGGCATTGGAACCATAATCAAAACCTTGTATCTTTGTAGGGTATCCTGGTGGCATGAAGGGATATCGATTGTTGATTCCTACTTCTCATGAGATTTGTATTGAGAGAAGTGTTAAGTTAGATGAGTCTTCTTCGACTTCTACATCTCTACCTATTGAGGTTCTTCAGCTTACTGATTTGGATTTCGACTCATCAGATGATGATGTTGTTGAGCGTGCTCCTCTTCCTAATCCTCCCGACCATCAAACCCTTGAGTCTTCCAATTCTAATAGTAGTGATGATGAGGACTATGTCCCTTCTCACTCAAGTGATGAATCTTCTGACTCAGAGGTTGTCCTCCTGGTCCTCTTTGGGCTAGGAAAACTCTACAAAGTGCTGGATTTAGTTGGAGATACTTTGGATATGATACATACTCACTCAGATTTCATTGGACCCCTCTCTTTCTTTACCTCTACCTCTGATCCACAGTCTTTCCTAGAGGCTTCTGGTATTCTTGAGTGGGATTCTTCCATAGATGAGGAGTATTCCTCTCTCATGAAGAACAATACTTAGGATCTCACCCCTCTTTCAAAAGGAAGAAAAATCGTTCGGTGTAAGTGGGTGTTTAGAACAAAGTATGGAGTAGATGGAGATGTAGAAAATTTTAAAGTGTGATTAGTAGCTAAGGTTTTTCTCCCAGATAGCTGGGCTTGATTATACTGAAACCTTTTCTCTAGTTGTAAAGATGAATCATATTCAACTGACCCTAGCCATTACCGCAACAAACAAATGGAAAGTCCATCAAATGGACATTAAGAGTGCCTTCCTTCATGGTGACCTAGAGGAAGATATCCACATGGAACAACCTCCGGGTTATGTCCATGATCCCTCCCTCATTTGTAAGTTAAAGAAGTCTCTTTATGGCCTTAAACAAGCCCCTTCAGCTTGGTATGCCAAGATGGACTCCTTTTGACTTACATCAGGGTTTACTATGTGTCACTCTGATCCAAATGTTTATATTCTATGACAAGATGACTCCATACTCATTCTTGTTCTCTATGTTGATGAGTTGTTGATCACCGGAAGCTCTTCCTCTATCATTGATTCTATGAAGACCGCCTTGGCCAACAGGTTTTCCATGACTAAGTTAGGTCTGATTCATTACTTTCTTGGGATCCAGATTTTACAATCTGACTTGGGAATTTTGATTTCACAACCTAAGTATGCTCTTGAATTGCTTGCTCATTTTCAAATGTCTGATTGCAAGTCTTCTCCTACTACTTTTATTTCCGGGGTTTAGTTGGTTTCTGATTTCTCTACTCCCTTGGTTGATGGTACCCTTTATCGATAGTTGGTGGGGAGCTTGATTTACTTGACTCACACTCAACTAGATTTATCATATGTTGTTGGGATCATGTCTAGATTCATGCAGGAGCCACATGAGCTGCATTGGAAAGAAGCTAAATGGATCCTTCATTATGTTCATGGTACCTACACTGATGGAATTCACTATCATGGAGGGGTGGATATTGACTTGATTGGGTTCACAGATTCTGATTGGGCCGGTGACTTAGATCATCAGAAATCTACCTCTAGCTATAGTTCCTCTCTTGGTTCGGGTCCTATAAGTTGGTCTAGCAAGAAGCAAAATGCAATTTTGATATATTCTATAGAGATAGAATACAGAGGAGCAGTTAACGCTACCACAGAAGCTATTTATCTATAGGGTATTCTGACAGATTTTTACATCCATTTTTGGCGGCCTAATATTATCTATTGTGATAACACGAGAACTATCTCAATTTGTAGAAATCTTGTACAACATCAGTGGACGAAGCACATTGAGATTCATATGCACTTCATACGAGAGCTTATTCATGATGGTATCATCGATATTCAGTACATTCAGACAGCTGACTAGATTACAAATATATTCACCAAGCCCTTCACTGAGGTGAAGTTTCTTCACTTACAGTTTCTTCTTGGGGTGAGGTCTTATGCAAATGCTCATCTTCTTCAGGATATATATTCCTCCTCCTCTTCTTCTTCTTCTAGGAAGATGTTGTTTGTATATGGGCACCTTATCAGGCCTTTAGTTGCCGGGCCCCATTGACACATATTTCTTAGTTGTTTAGGAGTGTTTTCTTTTTCTGTCTGACTCATCATAGCTGCTACCCCAGCTTCGATGAAGGGGGTTATTGGTGTGTGAGATCCTATATGTCCTCCACACACATATGGAGGGTCATCTCACTTGGGTTAGGTTTAGGGTTTCTTGTGTGTAATGCACTAGGGTTACTCAACACCCTATATGTATCCCTTCATTTGACATTTATGAGTATGTCAAGACACTCCGCTATCTTTCTCTACATGTGCAAGCTTTGTTATGTTATGTAAGTTCTTAAATTGATTAATCAATTCTTCCTTGTGATTATGTTGGAGCTATTACATTTCCTTCAGAGTGTAACTCTATCGTGGTGCACAATTTTCGATACAATTCTCACCAACTCTTTCAGGGGACACTTAGGTGTTCCACCATGGAGGACTAGAAGTTGTGTCACTTAAGTGACAACTTGAGTGGTTAGGAAAAGTATTTCTCTCACCTAAACCCACGTACCCCCTTTCACATGATGAGATTACCATATGCACACTTGGAAGAGGGTGATGTCCATTTTTAAATTTTCTAAAGGGATATGTGGGACACAATAATGTTCCACCAAGGAGGAGGAAGAGTTGCGTCACTTAAAGTTCACAACCTAGGCGGTTAAACAAGTGTTTTCAAATCACCTTGTTAACAAGTTCTAGCCCTTTCTTCATCATGATCCTACCTTATGTGCATTTTTACATCACTGATGTCCCTTTTTCCCTTACTAAATATTGTAATGGACATCATGAGGAGTTTTGAGACCCATTTATAAAGTTTTAACCCCATCCTCGAGTCTCATCTAACCTGGGATAAGTAGGGTGAATTAGAACATGGGTTAGCTAGGTTTATGGAGGGGGTGAGTATAAAACCCATACTTAATAACTTTCTAATTAATTTTCATGTTTTAAAATCCCCCATCACATGCTACCTTGCTGTTATGCTACCAATTTTTCTAAAAACCCTCATGCTCCATAACACAAATTTGCTCATTTCTCCCAAACCCTTGCTCTGATTGCCATGAAATTTGGACTGTACAATCCTTGCAATAACGCTTTTAAGGGGATTATATGCATGCATAAATTTATTATATCTTCCATTTTCTACCGCCATATTAAATTTTCAGCTGAAAATATTCATTTTTCAAATCTACACAAACTTGGTGATTGGAATCCTCCAAAAATTAGAGCAAATGTCCAGAATGCAAAATAGAAAATTCTACAATTGGTTTCGTTTGGATTCGAAAATGGGAAAACTACTTTATATTTTTAGTAAGTCTCCATTGGAGAACTTACTAATAATATTAAGTTTGAGAAAATTGTGAATTTAGATCTACCTCATTTCATTTCCCCATGTTTGAGACACTCTAAAAGAGATATGTTGGTGAAACTAGCAAAAAATAGACAATCATGGTGAATATGATAAAAATATTAAATGGTCAAATGAGATCAAAATGATCACATATCATTCATTCATACATTTTATAATTATCTCGGTACTCATCGGGATTCATTCTCTTAATTTTGAAGCAAATTCTAGTATTCCCCGATACAGTGAGCATAAAGTGCCTAAACAAGAAACTACCAATTTTTCCCGAGAACCATTTTACTTCATCTCACATGGAGTACATGATCATAAGATAGATGACATTTATTTTTTCCTTTTCTCCTTCCCTTACTCCCATATCATAAGGATTTCTCTTCATTCACCATCAATGCTCTCACAATGATAGAATCATGATCATGATTGTATGATAAAAATGCACCAAATTCTTCCCATGAGAATGATTATTCATAAAGATGTGGTAGTGTCTCAAGAATAAGAAGGATTGTGCCAATGAGGGAATTCATATTTCAATACTCTCGGTGGTCCACCTATCATTTTTTCATCACTCTTCTTCTCAGCATTTCTAAATAGTATTGGTGAGGTTCATCATGCCAATATTTTTCAAAGGGGGAAAACATTTCAAAGGATCTTCATCAAATTTGATCTCCATCAAGGGTGGAGGCACCTTCATCCATGCTTTTCCAGATTTTTTTCTCTTCTCTCTTAATTCTTTCTCCTCTTCTCTCCCCTTTCTAATTCCTCATTGTATGTAATCAAAAATTTTGTCAGATTTGCTTAAGTGATAATAGAATATTTGTAAAATGTGAAAGTAATCACTAAAATTATAAGGGATGTACTTAATTTTTCTCTTCTAATGGAAATTGAAAAGACACAAATGATGGGACATGAAGAATCATGTGGGGGTAGAAGAAGAGTTGCTTTTCAATGCTATAAATTGGAATGGCTTCTCCATTACACCAAAGTTTTTGAAGTTTTGAAGTTTTAGTTTTTAGCTAGAAATTATGGATTGTTGTATGTTATTTAGATTTGTATCACTACTAACTAAGAAATAATATCTAAATTTTTTCCATTTCTTTGCTTATTATTTCCTCTAGTATCTCTCTATTTCCTAGCTTTGCAAGCATCTAGTTATCTTGAATAACCAAAAAAAGGCTTTATACTTTTGAGGAACAAATTAATGGAACTTTTTTTCTTTAGTTTTTTTTATCTCATTTTTATTTTCATAAGTTAGATCATTCTAATTTAATCTGGACCCAATCTAGTTGATTTATTGGATTCTACAAGCCTACCCACAACATTAACCCTCTCATCTTATTTATCCTATTCCCCCATACCTCCCTTCACTGCAAATTCCTCTCTTGTACCTTCATACAAGCACATGTTCGGTGGAGTGTTCTTGTGTGATCCCCGTCCTAAAGGCCACCCACATTTATTAGTTAGTTTAAATTCAATAATTGTTTCCTCCCCATACAAAAGAATTAGGGGCTTAGCCCCATGACCGTTAGTGGAAACCCATAATTTACCGCATGACAAATTATTTCACCAACACAAAAATATTATAGCTAGAACATCAAATAATTATAACAAAAAATGAAAGGAAATCCCCCATTATTATAATTATTATGTGTGGTTATGATGTTATTTACTAAATTTTTTTGAAAAATGTATCCAAGTTCCTTGTACAATTCATATATTATTTGTTAAATGGATGTGGCTTTTTTTGTAATCAAAGGAATACATTTGGAATTTGTATAAAAATGGTCTCAAAAATAATTTGGAGTGAAAACAAAACATTTTTCTTGACATTTCCAACATCAATATATTAACAAGATGTTTTTAAAATCAATATTATTTGCAATGCATAGTATATTTATTAAAGGTTACAAAACAAGAATTGGAATAAACCATGGAAGAGTGTACAATTTAGTGAGAAATAAGAAAAGAACACATGCCCAAGAATTCCATATCAAGAAATGCTACAAACATATATATTGAGATGTGAATGTGACATAATTACAAGGGGAAAAAAATAAATTAGTCGTCCATAAGGTTTATTGTGCATCATTCATGAATTTTGTCAACAAAGGATTTTTGAAAAATTTATCCAATTATTAACTAGAAAACACATGTGAGGTGTGTGATGTTAACACCAAAAGTGAAATACAGGATACAAGACAAGGAAATTGAAACATACAACAAAGTAATATGATATTTCTACTTTGAAAATGAAAAACAAAAGGAAGATGTGGGAATGAGAGTAGTGCAAAAGATCTAGATACAACAGGAGGTGGTAAAGCATGAAAGGGAAGGAGTGACGAGAATTAAGAGGGGAGAGTTAATGATAAGGAGCAAATGCGGGATTCCTCTTGTAAGAGTGACTTTAAAAAGGATGGAAAGGAAATTTGGAATAACGATTGAATGAAAAATGTGGTGAAATCCAAAGGGTGGATAAGGAGGGAACTCTTGATATAGATAATGAAGGTACTTGCCCCTGTCTTTCTATGCCCCCAATGTTAATAGTGGCTCTCTACAAAGTAATCCCTTGAGATTTGTGGATTGAAAATTACCAAGCCATTTTAAGTGGTAATTTCCTTCGGTTACCTCTGGAAATTAGTGGAATTCAAATATGGAAAGGGTTGTTTCCATCCTCAATGAGGCCCCGTGTATCGATCAAATTTGATGAAGACAAATAAAGGAAAATCAGGTGGATAAGAGGAATTGTCGTAAACAATGTAGATGATAGAGCCAGTAACACCATTTACAAGACTTGTTTCAACCCACAAATTTGTGGAAAACATGACTTTCTGGTTGATGCATAGAAGAAATTTGTGTTGCAATTGATCATCATTAGCCTATGCCTGAGTCAGCATGCCTGGATGTGTTGAGAAATGTATCTGGAAACATGGGAGAGTTAAGGGATTTCAACATTTGAAGGTTGTGGTTGTCCACCTAGGTTTTTTTTAGCAAAAAAATATGGGGAATTTCTTTGAACTCAATGATTTCTTATTCTAGAAAGGAGAGAATTTTTTATCTTGACATCAGGAGCTCCCAATCCTGAAATAGAGGGACAACATTATGAATGTTGAGAAGCAAGTTGCGAAATGAAGCTTATACACGGGAGTGGAACCCTGTTTCCTAAAGATAGAATTTAAGGAGATGGAATTGGTGAAGTCTTTCCATGGGCTAGTGCTATAGGACTTGTTGGCATATAGTGGAATGTCCATGATAGGAGGTAGTTGGCCAAGGTCCCCAACAAGGATGATAGATATGTTTCCTAATTCAGATGTTTTGGAGTGGGGAAAATATTAGTAAATTTTATCAAGAAACTTAGGGCCAATGAAACTCATTTCTTCAATTAAAATATATTGGATATGTTTAAGGGATTCATGAAAAGATGAAAAATTCTAGCCTTACAAGGCTTTGAGTTATCTTATGGGAATGTGTAGGCTAGTGTCTATAGTAGAAGTAGAAATGTTGAAAGCTGAAACTCCTAGTAGGGGTGAGTAAAAGGAGAGGTAAAATAATTATAGGCGATGTAGAAAAAAATGAGGACTTGATAATGTTAATGAGGTATGATTTTGTAGTCCCTGCCATTCCTTGAATAATCAGCTTCAGTGGAGGAAGGTGAGATTTGCACAAGAAGTCGTGAAGAATAGTATTGAAATCCAATTTTGTTCTTGAGGTACACAAGGAAAAGGTGAGGATATCATTTTTTGCATGGCAGCCACAATATGCGTTGCCTTACTATCTTCAATAAAGGCATACCTAAGAGATTGTAAAGTAGGTGGAACATTATGGGCACTCCAATTGTGTGGGGTGTCAAATTCATGGAGACCTAACATATGTAGACTATAAATGCCTATTTTGTGGCCGAGATGGATTCAGGACAAAATATTCTATTCTTTCAACTACTTGGGAGTTTTGTGGTGTTGGTGTTAGAGTCAGGTCCACTGTCTAAACTTTGTGCTGCACTTATCTCAGATAGGGCAATATGCCATGGATGATATCTATTCTTGAAAAAATTCTAAGAGGAAATGACTTCTTAGGGGTGGAACCAATATCTTACATCAATATTGTGAAAAATATTGTATAGCAAGGAGTTCTAACCAGCAATTTTTTTTGAAACAATGGTGAATTGTGTGCAAGAATGTAAGAAAATCTGGGGAAGGCACTAACAATTGCAAGGAACAAGCAAATAGCTTCCACTTATTTCACACATGATATTTATTGTAGCTCCAGTCTTGGGAAATTTCAATGAGGGGAAGGGACTCCATATCATGAGGAAGGACCTTGTATGCATCCAAAAGAAGGGATGTTTCATGAGCCTTGCATTCTATTTTAGACAATCTTCACAAAACTTTTCTTCCAACATTTGGTGATACAAAAGCATGACTACACATGACAAGTGGCAATTTTAGGAGTATGTGGCATGTTTCTTGTGCACTTAATTTCATGTTCAATGACACTCTCTGTTAGCATTTTTCTGATGGCAATATGTACAAGGAAATCAGGTGTTGAATCTCTTGATATTATGGAAAGAATTTGGTGGTATGTTTTTTACCGTTGTTCTTCTTTAGAAGCATACTTTGCAATGTACTTAAGGATTTCTTGCCGAGATAGCACAAGTTGAAATTTGATGTTGGCTATTCATATAGATAAAATTTCTAGATTGTGTGTGTTCACTCTATCATCATTCCTTGAAGGGGGTATTTAACTTAACCATTCTCATCAATTTGAAAAGAAAGAAGTGACTCTAGTATCCTAGGGTGAATTGTACCGACATTAAAGGTGGTTTTGTTTTTTACGTAGAAAAGTATGTTCAAAACACTTTGTGTGACACTGAACACAATTAATAAGTTCCTCCAAGTCATGTAGTGAAGAGGCTATAAGCACCTGTAATCAAGATAACAAACAGGGGTCATCTTGGATTGACTGGTGAATTTTTTTTGTCCAATTGGAGGCAGGACGTGGATTCCATGCAGATACAAACATATCAAAGTGTTATATGGATTCATTTATAGATGCAATATTTGTACATTCAATAGCATAAACATCAGGAGCATACTCTAGCTATAAAAAACCATGGACATGTGTTGAACCTCTATGTTTTCATTCATACCTATGAAAAAGATAGTTTAAAAGAAGTATAGTGAAGCAAATATAAGTAGAAGGTAGGGAAGAATGTTACATGTACCAATAGTCTTTGGCTTGAAGGTGTTTTTACAAAACCTCTTCCATAAATATAGTGAATCTTTAATGCAAGTAAAAAGTAACATGATGAAGATGGGAAATAATGTTGAGGGTCCTGAAGATTTGTGCATCATGAGCGTCATCAGGGGGAGTAGCAGGCATGACATTATGCAAGTATGTCCACTTTGTGTCTTCTGCACTTAAAGTTAAGAATATTATAGGTGTGCATAATTTTTCAACCATGTCTGAGACCTCACCTTTACTTTCAGACCAAAATGTGTGTGTTCCTCAGAGGTTAATCCCAAACCTTATCAAACTTTCAAAAAGACAATCATTGGGGAATTCTTGGAGCTGTTACCTAAGTTATCTATAGTTGGGGGGATCCCATGCTCACTATTTTGCTTCATGAAGACTACGGTTGTAGATTGGCTCCTATACCACATAATAAGGTTAAGCAAGTAGTAGAGAAACCTTGGGTAGGAACCAAATCTATCATCATGGTAGAACATAAAATGGAGGGCATATGCATACATATGAAATTATTTCATGTGTTGTTTTATGAACATTGCATTACCTATTGAAAATATAGTTAGAAAATCCATTAAGAAAAGACCCTTTGTGGCGTATTCATTAATTGGTGAAAGTTTGACTTCAAGCCAAGGAAAGGTGAAGGGTGTTTCACGGTCATTTGAAAGCAAGTATTTCTCAATCATTTCCTCTTATATTCCAGTTATTTTAAAGGGAAGGAACAAAGGAGGATGTTTCTGGAGGTGCGTCATCGAAGATGGAAGGAGGTTCAACACCATTTTGCGATACCATTACATTCTGAAACTTAAAGGTCCATTAGGAATTGTATGAAGAGAGGAGGATATATTTGTTGGCTCAACTGGAAGAGAGGAAATAACATCATTGTTGATCAGAACATCCTTGTAGTAGGGGTCAAGGATAATTTTATATTTAAGGGCTTCCCAAACATGGGACCTACTTACGTAGAAGTCATACTTTGTTTGTTGCAATCCAGTCTTTTGGACCAACAATAGGTCTAAATATCCAAGATGAAAGGGAAGGTATTTAGAAATGGATGAAATGTTTTTTAGGAAACTTATAGTGTGACCAGAATATTTGTATTTCTCACCACACATTTGGGTGACTTGCAGAATAGGATAAATTCAAGCGATCAACATTTCTTCGACCCAGGTTAAATATTTAAGAATAATAAGGTTGAAGGATAGGGTCCATATTGTTCCAGGAGGAAAATAGATGCCATTTTTTTTTAATTGCATCTAATGCAGGTGTACATTCCTTCATGGAGGTTTTTTTGTATTCCTGGGAAAATTTCTAAACAAATTGAGCAAGTGTGGATGTTCGAAAAAATATCAAGTCTTCAGAAGAATCATCATTGGGCTTCAAGAGAGGAGGAAAACACTGGAAAAGAGGGGTTTTGAGGCATACCAAAAGCTATCTCTTGCAAAACAATTTGAGGCTAAAGTTGAGAAAAAGAAAATGAGTGTTGGGAAAAATACAAGGAAAAAGGTTATGGAAGTGAAGGAGAAGGATGTATTGTCATTGTCGGCAGGGAATGTGGTTGAAAGGGGCAAGGAAAATGATTGTTTTGTCCATTTTTTTGAGGCAAAGTAGATGAAGGGTGGTGCGGAAAAGAGTAGGGACCAAGGTAGGCGTGTAGGGCATGACAAAGATAGGGTTGTAAAATACTAACGTGCGTCCTGTTGCCATTCACACAAGAAACATCCGGTGGAAAAGGGAAAGAGGAGGAGGAAAATGAGGTTAGTGGTGATGAACTCAAGGGATGAAGGGAAATTTCTCCAAACATTTTTATTTGGTCTCGGTATCATTAACGTCTGAGTGTCGTTGATTTCATTTTTATACAAGGCATAAACCTCTCTTCTTCATGCTTGTTTATGAGGGGTAGACATTGGGAAGAAGGAAATCTTTGGTACAAAGAATAAAAGGCAAGGAGGTGTAAGAAAACATTCAAAAAACAATGAAATATGTATGTAGCGGAGGGAAAATTATGTAAATACACTCTATCGCATGACTTTTTATAGCCAAAGGATTTAAACTGGAAAGAAAAAAACTTCTTGTTTTTAATTGCATTTTGAAGGAAAATAACATAAAAATATAAAAGGCAATGTATAGAGTGATGGAAAATACTTAAATAAACATCTATTGACACATCTTCATTTTGGTCCATTAATTTATTGTTAAATATTCGAAGGCTCTACATTGCCAAAAAATGTATTTTTTCTAATAATACTATGAAGGAAAACAATATAAAGAAGAACAAGGAAGATATGGTACATAAGGAGACCATCAAAAATGTAATAAATCATTGCATCATGTTAACATAGTTGCATTACATGATTGCAAATTTCTAATAACAAAAAAGTCTTTCCACAATTTATGAAAAAGTTGTGGAAGTGAGGAACATGGATGTGCATTTGAACCTCTATTAACAACTATTATCAAAAAATTAAAGGAAGGTGTAAGACTTTGCTATATGATGACAAAATCATATTTCATGTCCATTGTAAAAGCAAGGAAATACAAGGAGATAGTGTGGAAAGAATAACAGAGGAAAGTTTTTTGTTGTTTATAAAAGCATGAATTAGATAGGAGATGTGGGAGCCTCCAATTTCTAGGAATCAAGAATGACACATTTCAATTGTTTGTTTCCATGGAAATTTTCTTTCTTCTGGGAGAGATTTAATTTTATTCATGGCCAATAATCTACTTTGGAATCTCAGTTGTAGCCTCATCATCTATGCACAATAACTGGAGGTCTTTAGTTGTAACACCCATAATTGACTTAGCCGATCCATCAAACATTTTAACTAATTATAGCTCACCAGTGGCATCTTTAAAATCTACACGGAGTGTGTATCTGTATTCAAATTGTTTAACATGTGTCTTATAATTTACACAGAACCACAAGCCATTTTTTCCTCATGGACTTTCTTCCTGCATTGTTTTGTCACCTTTTATGAGTGGGCAAGCCATGTAAAAGAAATTATCCATTCCTATGTTCGTGATTACAAATGTAAGTATATCCCACTCATTGGTGTATGTATTTCCCATTTGTAAGATCTTTGAGATTGTTGTTGCAGATTTCAAGTTCACTAGAGGCCCAAGAAATTTGTTTTTGATGAAGGGTGTTGCAACAGAGTAACCGGCAGAGGTAACCCACTCATGAAGTGTATTAGTTTCATGAACTTAGGGTGACAAACCATTTGGTACTAGAGATAATGATTATGGATGTTCCATTGAAACTGGAGACCCGTGCAACTTTTATTACCAATACTGGGAGTTGTGAAATAGAAAGAATTTCTTCAAGTTGTTTCCCAAGGTCCTCTAAATGTTGACCCCATAAAGTAATAGAAACGCTAAATCTAGACATGTCCTTCATCTAAACTATACTTCTTAAATTTTTACTCTTATCACACCTGTGGATAGTGGAGCATTGAGATATGGATACAATAATTTTGATGATGTCAAAGGAGGAACCAGATGGTTTTCCAAGTATGTCTTTGATTGTAGTGAACTAAAAGTTATGCAAAGGTATTGCATTCTAATTTACAAGGAGAGGAGTGATAATGGTTCTAACATGGTTTGGTATTTCCTATCCTTCCATTTGTGATGGTGTACATCTCTCCACTCTCAATTTGGTCGTAAAACATTTCTACAATCTCGTTGAATAAAGTAACACATATTTCTCCCCCTTTGCTATCCAAAAAATCAAAACCGAAATAGGAACCACTACCCTTTGTATTATTATATTCTCCAAGGGCTATTTTCCCAAGGGCACAACCTTCAATAGACCATGCACACATGGTTATATTTAATGCATTAATTTGTATAGGCCCACTGGAATTGTTTGAAAGACCAATTTTCTTTTGACGAGGTGTTTGTAGAACCAAATCATTATCATGTCCATGATTTTTCTCCATACTTGAATGCTTTCCCCGAATGACATGTGTTGGAAGTGGAGTTGGAGCACCAATTTTGGTATTTGTTTTTAACACAATATCCATGTCAGAAAAAAGAACAATCCTTCAACGCATAAAAAAATGAAAAGGAGAAAAAATGAGTAATTCTAAAGAGGGTGAAAACCAAATATTCAATGGAAAATAATATGGATCTGTATAATTCATGCTTGATCATTATGCAAAGGGTTTTTTGTAAGTGAAAAATGGTCCCTTCTTTCAACCTTCCATCCAAAACTTGACTTGCAAATTTAGAGGTTAGTAGTGTTGTCTAAAAGTGAACACCATCTGAAAGGTCCACATAATGTTAGAGCTCAACATTCAACACAGATCTAAGGGGGAAAATTTTTAGAAGTTGGACTGTTGGCTCTGTAGCGGAACAATCCTCAATCAAAATAGAGGTGCCCCCAGATCTCAAAGTTATGCCCATGACATGGATAACATGCTAAATACCTTATATTTTTGCACATTAACCTAAATGACATAACTATGTTGTAATTGCAAGAAAAATTCTAACTTGTATGCACATGCAATGTTTACAATCTTGTAAGGGGAAAATCAAATGACATTAGAATGCTGCATTTTTTCAATGCAACATGTATTTATATGTATGTATGTATGTATGTATATATATATATACATACATACATGTGTATACACACACACACACATGTATGTATGTATGTATATATATATATATATATATATATATATATATATATCACATCCCACAATTTCTGTACATTTTTCATTTGAAAAAAGCTCATAAAATGATATATGATTTATGAATGCTAGATTATAAGCCTCTTCGTGTAGATGAGTATGCATCTACATGCACTTATGTATATCCTAAAAATTATATACACACGAACCCGTAGTTGCATGCACAACCACATAACAATACTTATTCCCTAGTATTCGTAAAACACTTGTCATTAAGGCGTAACCTTGTTTTGTTGGATGTTTGTAACTGTTACGTTGTTAGGGTAATAAGGTAAGACTTTTCATTATATTTCTATGTATTGCTTGTATTTTAACCTTTGTTACGATTTGTTGTAATAATCATGGTTGATGTCACGAGCAGTAACTGTTGATAAAAATGGACTTTCTTTAATACGATGTTGGTTGAGCATGTTTGGTCCCATTGCACCACTATGTTTATTCTATCATGAATGTTGTATGATTATGATTGAAGATATCCATATAAAAATTAATTGATCTTATTCATAACAAATATGATACAACAATACCATTAGAAATGATCATGGGATAGAGCCCTAAAATCTGGGCAAGGGGAAAGTCACAGTTTTATAATGTTAAAAAGATATCAATGATGTAACATGAAAGGTTGTGTATTTTGCTATATAAAATTTATATAGTCTAAGGATCGTAACCTAAGATCATTTTACTATGATGGTCATCAACCATGTTGTGAACCTTGGCTATATGGAAAATATTAATATTAAATTGCAAAGATTGATAAGCTCGATCAACACCAACACGAGAACATATAATATTGAATTTGATTGAGCCATTATTCATGGCCACCTAATTATTAGCTAATAAATTGCATTAAAATTTAAATGGTTGATGATCGATCCAACATAAGCTAAGTGTATAATATGGTGATGGTATTCACCATTTGATTAACATCCATACGAGATCAAATGGTGTAGAATAATTTCTAAAGTTAGTGGTAATTTAAACTTCACTAGCAGTTGCTTTGCCAAAAGTCTTGGGGGGAAACTAGACTTGGTACTGGAAATACATTACTGGGAATTTAATCCCCTTGAAAATCATAAAGCTTCTTTGTGAAGATATTATTGCATGTGAAGTTGTTTTATGTTTTTGTTCTATTGTGGTGGGGTTCCTTTGAGGCAGAGCCATGTGAAGAGGAAATATTTTTTTCTTAATTTTCAGTTACACCATGAACTCTGCATGTGATTAGTAAGATCTATTCTAAGGGTTCTCGATGCACTATGTCTAAGCTATTTTTAAGTGTTACCAAGAATTAGAGACTTCATTAAGGTTATATATATTTGGGGGAAAAGTTTGAAGTTGTTCACTGTCAAATATTGGTGGGAATTTTGTTGCTTTGATAGAAAAACTCCAGAAACTTGAGAGAGGAAAGGCAGCCGACGGGTTACAATTTCAAGCATGGCTATTCACTTTCTTGTCTATCTCTTTCATTTCAAAGTATATGATTAATTTTCTATGTGAATAATAATGGTAGGAAGATTATATTTCAAGGTCTCTGTGCTGAGTTAATTCTCTGCTGATGGGTATTGCAGAAATTGATTACTATTGAAAATATTATTAAAAATTACTCTGTTATGTTTCCTATAATGCTTTAGTAATTATTAAATGATTCCTCCAAAGAACACGAATTGGGTGCTCTGATTCTATTATGCATGGTAGATAAATGTCGAGACTTGTTTTTTATATCCTTCCAAGTTAAACTCTTTCTAGGAGACGTCCTGTTTTGGAGTAGAATTCCTTATGTCTATGGAAAATAGTGGGGATCTAAAGTTAGTTTGAGAAAGGGGCATGTGACCTTGCAGTGGAAAATTAACAGGAATTGGGTTTAGTTCAAACCTTGAATCTTTGGGTTGGACTAAAATAGGCCCCCATAGAGGCTTGAAGGGGTTCTTTGATTTGATATCACTATTGAACCAAACACATCTGTTTGAGTGTGTGGTGAACAAATTATATCTTGCAAGGTCAAGTTGACCGTATGGGAGGCTGACAACAGTCACCCATCAATGTGCTAGCAAGAACTGTATTCTCTCAGTAAGACCTTGAGTGAAATTTAAAGACATGCATAATTACTCTAACTATTATGACCTCCTCGAATGAACTATGGCCAATAGGGTTTTCTTATAATGAGTCAACGGTGAAGTTAAAATGGTTCTATTTGTAGTTATAAACATATATGTGACATGTACTTTCTTGGTTACTATATATGTGTGCTCTAGAAGTTATTAATCAATGAATTAGTTAAGCTTTGTTGATTCGATTTTGTTGTGGTTAGTTGATGGAATATATTGGGACAGTCTGGTAACATAAAGTGACTTTGTATATTATTATTATTAAGTTATTGCTTTGAATTTTGTAATAGAACTAATAGGATTAAGTTGCAAGAATTAATCCAACCTCTCCCACTTAGGAGTATTGATGAGAAAGATGATAAAATACAATTAAATTAGTTTACCATGGGCTCCGATTGTATAAATATTGGATGAGGAATAACTCCTAAATCATATATTACAAGAATCTACTGGATCATTTCTTTATTTGAATAAAATAGGGTTGTAATAATGTGGGTCTCATTAAGGGGATTGATGAATTAATTTGTGGGCCAATCAGTTCAAGTTAAATAGAAATTTTTTAGTGGATTGATGGTGTTATTTGAAACAAAAGAATGAGTAAATACTCCTGGTTATTTCATGAGATTTGCATGTTAGCTTCTACTAAATTTTTAAATATGAGATATTGAAAAATAACCTTAGAAATTTCTTGATGAAATATTATCAAGGTAAAATACTTAATTTTGTATTGCTCAAAAGGGGAGAAAGTGGTTATTATATTGTTGGTTGTCAAATAAAGACTTTAATGAAAGCAACAATCAGGGGACAAAAGTCCCTCCTCTTTAATGGGAGAGGTTCCCTTATTGAAAGGAAAAACCTATTTACAAATGTACAATGTTTAGTTTTAAAGAGGAACTCTGATATCATGAAATTTTTTTAAATGACTGATTATCAATACAAAAGGACAAAAGAACTAGGAAATGGAAAAAGGTAGAATGGCATTCTTAGGAAATATAGATAGCAAAATAATTCCTTATAAATGCTAAACTAGGATCATATAGAACAAAATCATTTGTTTTAAATCCATAAGATGTTATTTCATTGACACAAAGTTCCAAAGATAACATCTACAAGAATACAAAGCCTCTTGATGCAAAATAGATTAATGATTCAATGATTTCATCATATAGGAAAGAAGGAATAACCACAGATAGAAACAGAAAGAGAAATCTTCTTGTATTGATAAATTTTTAACTCTTTTACACTTTCAAAAATAATTAGAGTTCCCGCCCCTTAGAATGGCATGGGGAGATCATTATATAGCTTATAAATTAGTTACACTTGGTAACCATTTCTTTTAACTAAAATATTAATTAAGGAAATGCCCAATACAATATCTTTAATTAATTTACAAGGAGCTCAGCACTTAAAAATAGAAGGATAAAAAGAGAAGCCAAAAGAAGAAACATCTGATTATGGTTGAGGTGGGTCCACTGATTTGAGGATCTGATATCTGAATTTCTTCAATGCTTAGCTATCTCCATACCTCGTGGGATTGTTATGTTGGCAGTGGCATGAGACCAAGTGCCTATACATTTTTCCATATCTTTATCAAACTCGATATGCTCCAGGTATTCTTTATTTACCTCAGCAATTGCAAATTGAAGGGAGAAAATATCCTTTATCTTCTCTTTGGTAATTAATTATTCTTTGAACAAGTCTTCTTTGATAAATGTTTTGAACTGAGCTTTGATCTCTTGAAGAGAGAAAGGAACACTTGAAGTTTCATCATGAATATGGCAATGAATATCTTTAAAGGCAGAGGAAACATAAGTTTTGAAATATTCTCCCTTCTGCCACACGTTCTTTAATTCTCCCAGTGATTCTTCCAAAACCTTCATCTTCCATTCGACATTGAAAACCCATGCCTTTAACATGTTATTCTTGGCATCATTAAATACACCGTTGACCAACAAGATCTTCTCATCAGCTTAGCCCATTAGGTGAAGATTTGTAATACAACTAGTCCAGAGCTTCAACTCTTTATCCATAGCCTTTATTGAGGAAGTGATTTTCTGTTGTAGATTAATCACCTTCTCATTGGTCTTGAAGGGTTCCTCAATGAAATTCAAGACAACTATAATCATGTCATCAACCATGGCTTCCATAGCCTTTCCATAAGTAGAATACTTATGTATATCTTTGATGCTCTAAACTTCATCCTGGCTGAGAATCATGGGGGGCGGAAGAGCAGCTAGTGGGGGAGGATCCAAAACCTTATCTTTGGCCAATAATGACTTGATAAAGTTGGAAAGAACTTGATTATGTTCTTCCAACTATTCTATAGTTTTCTTTCCCTTCTCTACTCATTCAATAACCTTTGTCACTATTTCTTGAAGGTTATGAACCTCACTCTCAGGAGTGGATTCCCCCATTGGGATTATAGAAAGCTCTAAATCAGAGACCAAGAGATCCTGCTTTGCCTTATCAACCTTGGACTTTACAACCCCCAGGAATTGTTGGCCTTAAGCATTAGTTACTATCCTTGAAGTGGTCTTGACTCTGTTTGCTAGAGGGGGAGGAGTAGTTCCTAGCAGAGCTGTCATAGCATCAAAATTAGGCCTCGTTATTCGAGAGGAAGATTTCCTCTTCTTGTTGTCAACCATGGGTTGTACCCAAGCAAAACTAGAAGAAGAAGAGAAAGGAACAAGGGGCCTAAGAACAAGTGAACTCATGGAACTTAGAGTATTAACCACTATTTCCTCTAGCAAATAAGTGGATGGAGTATCATGAGCTTCCTTTGTAGAGGAGTCTGTGGTATTAGGAGGCTCTGCACTAGACATTTCCTTCTCTTTTTCAATAGTAACTTCAGGAGCTCCTGCAGGATTTGGCACTTCACCGTCATCACTCTCACTAAGAACAATAATGTTATCTGGTCCTAAAGGTAACTTTGGATGCTCAAGAAGAGATTCTTCATTAATTGGTTCTTGTTTGAATTCTCTAATCTTATTTTGATATACTTGAGTAGGATTAGATGACTCAGGATATTTCATTAAGGAAGAATGAGGGGTTTGCTCAAGTACCTCAGTACTGGTTGTATGTGCTTCCTTCCCTGGTGTAGAGGTATCTCTAGAAGAGGATCCACCTTGATTCTTCTTGAACTCACGAACCTTCATGTCAAACCAAGCTTTAGTTCTTATGAGAACAATGGCCATAATCTCAACTAAATCATCTCTCTCTTTTTTGTACCAATCCAGATCTTCTAAAGGAGTGTGTTTGATTGTTTTCTCATATTCAAAGGAATGCAAGTCCTCATCATCATCCTTAAATCCTGTAGGAACTTGGTAGAGATTGAGATTTCAAATTTTTTGCACAGAAATTCTACCATAGTGCCTCCATCTAGCTTCAAAATCATCTGCACAATCAGCCCAGTAATCCTCAGTATTTGGCTTGTGATGATAGTTTATCCTGAGGTTCTAATCAATAAAATTCTTCAGATCAAATAAAGTCCTAGGTTTGAAGAAATAGATAGTGAGAGAAGTAATAGCCCTTTCTACATTTTGGGCATCCAAAGTTGTTTTACATGTATAGTTCACCAAAGAGATAGGGAAATGCAAGCCAGTGATCTTCTTATCTCTGCATGTCCTATGTATCTTATCAAGCTACCTGCATACTTCAACCAAGGCCATTTTATCACTACATAACATAGGGAGCTTGAGGGGTGTGCTATCATAGCCAACCCACTTAATGTATGAAAACCTCCTGAATTGGATGAAGAAAGCCCCATACTTGGCTATCAGGTTCATAGCTTCATAAAAAAATATCCTAGCAGTGTTTCCCTCTAAGAGTCTTACAATATACATGGTGAAAGCATCATTGACTCTTCTAAAATTGTGATTGCTAGCTTCAAGGGTAAACTGAAGGTAGTATGTGTAAATAGGCTCATTCTTCTGGCCCTATATGTAGGTGAAACCGAACCACTACCAGGATGCAGCTAGGGTATACATGAGATAAGAAGTCATATAGAACTTCTTAGTCTGTTAAACACTAGACAACTGCTTAGTCAAATTCATGCAAACAATTTCGGCCCAATTAATGTTTTGCTTGCCCTCATAGATGATGTTTATGAAGGGGCACATCCACAAGTGAAACTCATTAGTGGAAGGAAACCCCATGATACGGGCAAGAAAAATAATAAATTTAGAAATCTCCTCATTAAAATCAACCCTGAATAATGCCTTGGAGAGTCGGGATGCTCCCTTCTTAGGGTTATTTAACCATCATTTTGCTATACGTGCCTTGTATTTGTCACTGTCTTGGTCGAACAAGGTTTGAGATTGGGCATGAGTGAGAATTATGGAATCTTTAGTCTCTAAAATGCATAGGGCAGTAGTAATGGCGGGGGTAACATCTAGTTTTGCAATTAATTCCCCATGCACATTAGTGAGTTCCTTGGTATCCAGGTTAAAATGGGCTCCGCAGGAAAGCACCATGTCAGCACACTGTACAGATAGGAAAACCAGCCACGTATGTAATTCCACTATCATTGATCATTTCTACCATGCGAGCAGGATTAGAGCATGTTAATCTGCCCCAAAAATCCCCAAAATCCAAATGCCAAACCTCACTATCTCCGATATCAGGTACAAAGGTCTCAAGAGGTGACAGATGTTCTTGACCCTGAAACTTGATCTTCATTTTTGCAATGCGTAGGGGAAAAGCCTTCCAAGATCAAAATCATGATGAGAATGTAAAGGGATACATGGGCACCAGAAAATGACTTTAATGGCAAGGATTCGAGCAAGAGATGACAAGCGAACAATGTGACAAATGCGTAGGAGATAGTCCAATTAAATAGCCATTTAGGAGAGAGAAGGTCAAAAAAGGGCATTAAATTCACCTCGCACTGACTCAAAAAGATGAAAAGTGAGAAAAGTGGAGAAAACTATTCCAGATGTTCTTTGGTACATTTGGGACATGAGGGACGCGAGGACACGATCCGGACGATGCAGGTAATGTGGGGAAGTGGGCCAAATGAGCACGGGTGGTCCAAGGACTCGGATACATGAAGGACGTGCTCCGGCCGACATGGGTGATGCGGGGAAAGTGGGAAAAAGAATCCTAGACACATTTGGGAAAAACGGGACAAAAGTACTTGAAGTACCCGATGCAGGTGATGTAGACGATCAGGTAAAAGGAAGTTCGGGTGAACTCGGGACAAACAGACCAAAAAATTTTGATAAAGCTGATAATTAAGGATTTGCGGGGAAAGTGGCTGATCGGTGAATAGAAGGCCCAGAGGTACTTGGGACATGAGGGACAAAAATGTCTGACGGACCCGCAAATCACCAAAAAGACTCCAAAAAACACAATTTTCACCATCTCTTCAAGTTTTCTCTTTACTAGAACATTACTAAAGGTGCCAACTCAAAATTTTCAAAATTATGACTTTCAAAAGAGGGGAAATTTTGAGAGGACAACATATATAAGACTATGTAATTGGGTTATATTACTTTATTGGGATAATGAATTAGATATTATGTGCAAATAATGATAGAAGAAAGGGATTAGTAGACATTCTCTAAAGTTTTGCTTCATTGTTATGGAATAATGATATGATTCTATATGCACTATTAGTAAGCATGACAATTAAGATTTTATACTTTGCATTGAAATAACTAGATAGGGAAATGAATAGACCATGTACAATGTTTAATTGTATTATGCAATTTTTCAAAGTAACTCGAAAGGAAAAAGATTGATCTTTAAATCATTTAGATGATTATTATATTTTTTCCTGTGAATGTGATATATGTAGTTATTTTATTAAAAGTGAAGGTGTTACTCACATATTGTAAGAAAGGTTGTTAATTCTGAAAGTATTTGATATTGATCCCATTATTGTTATGTAATATGATAAATAGGTGTAACCTCCATTAATTAATAGATGTTGTTTTACAACGTACATTGTTTTACAAAGATTTATGTTGCCGAATTTTTGGTATATCTTTAATGTATTATAGAAAGTACAATTTGATGATTATGATTTTAATAATATCATGTGGTGAGATATAAGACATTGAATACAAAAAATAGTATTACAATTATGATACATTGACAACTTATCATTAAAGGATGTTCATTTATACCTTAAAAGTCATATGAACATAGACTAGTCTTACGATTAATTGTTTAAACGTAAAAGATTTTTGGAACTGATAAAGGGTCATTATTAAATGATGTGTGATAAATTAAATGTACCTTTATTACATAATTAAGCATATATGAATATCAACTTATGTTCGGTACATGATACGACTCATGGTTCTTGTGTGTCATACCGCATCAGATCGGATTAGCTACAAGAAGAGTGGCAGTCACGTAATGACGGGTCATTACGAGGACACATATTTTCCAGTAGTGATCCTGAAGTGATGTTGGTATGAGATGCATAAACCAGAAGCTGAGTTATGTTGGATGAGGCTACAGTATTCAAATTTAATACATGATCACTAATGATACTTAACATCGAACTTAATAACCTAAACAACTTAAATGAATCTTGATAGTTATGATTGGAACGGATTACGAGGTGAAGGGAAGACAGGTTCCCTAAGACATATGTGCAGTATTGGTATCTGGCTTGCTAGTGCAATGCCAAATAACTATGGCCATAGTAACACATGTAACTAGATGCATTGTCTGTTCACCAAGTTATTTTGTCACAATGTTTAGATTCAGATGATGGTTACAGTGGCAGATTTCTGAAGGAGGCTAAAATACATCACAAGTTCTCTCATCCTGTAATAAGGCTTAACCAAATGATACACTAGGTGTATTATCTCGTAAAGATTGTTTGAGGGGGATCGAGTAGGACCTGTATACTCTTACAGTTGCACATGGTTGTCATAGGTTATCCAATTGGATTCTAAATTTTAATTTAATGTTGTTTTAAACTAGTTGATGCCACAATTAATGTATTTGGATCAACATAAAAGAAATTAAAAGATAGTAATCTCTTGTGTAAAGTTTAATATCCCGCGGTTTTAATTCAATAAGGCATGAACTACATTAAATGAGTTAGTCAACAAAACAAATTCCTAGTTTGATGAAGTAAAAAGTCAGTTGTTACCTTTTGGTATCAGATCTGAAGGTTGCAACTCTTGGGACCTATTGTGTCCATTTCACTAACTAAACTTAATTTTTGTCTAAATAGATAAAATGGTTAGAACAAGGGGGTGTGCTGCTAATCACCAACATGTCGGTGGAAAAGTTTCCACAACACATAAATTAGACGAAATACTTGTTGTCCTACAGGACACGTACAATCATTTGGTTGTACTTGAATAGAAAGTGGTTGACAATGACAGCAATAGTGAGAGTGACGATATAGAATAGCCTAAGAGATAGCCTAATGACACTAAAAATAACGTTAATGTTGGAAACATTAACTTGGATGCTGGAAATAATAATGCAATTGTCAATAATGCTACAAATCAACCGCTGAATGTTAGAGCTCACCTTGTGGAAGAGTTGCCTAAAGATATAAAAATGTATCAGTCCACCTAAATTTGATGGAACGACTTTAGGTGATGGATCTGAGAACTGGCTTAATGAGATGGAGAAATATTTCTCCAGCAAGAACTTTTCTAAAGAGAATAAGGTAGTTTGGGGAGCGTATCATCTCTCCAACAAGGCTTCTTCATGGTGGGATAGCTGGAAGGTGGAACTGGGTGTAAATGATGTTAACATAACCTGGGATCAATTCAAATCCTATTTTAGACAGAGTTGGTTACCATAGTTTTACTATGACCAAAAGATGTCAAAATTTCAGACCCTAGCACAGGGTAAGATGACTGTAACTGAGTACTGGGAAAAGTTTACAAAATTTCTTAAGTACATTCCTCATTACCAAACTGATGAGAAATTCCGCATAAGGAAATTTATTATGGGTTTGAACCACATAATAGGAATTGAAGTTGATGTGCATGGGACATCAATAATGGAATAATTATTCGAGAAGCCATTAACAGGAGCAGAAGCTCCAAGCCATTGCTTCTCACAAGGATGAGAAGCGTAAATTGAATAACAGTTCCTTTGCATTGTCACCTGGAAAGACATGGGGAAAGAATGATGAATAAAACTCATAATGGTGGAAATAATACTGTTGTAAACTTTAAAAAGAATGAACAAGAAAATGCCTGCTGGTAGGAATGACAGGTTTGAAAGGAAGAGGCCTTTTGCACTGGTTGCTTCAAATGTGGTGATAGTGGTGACTATGCTAGAGATTGTCCCTTGAGAAACAAAGAGAACAATCCACAACAAAGGATTCAGGCTACAATTACAAACCAACATGCCTGAAAAAAGGAAGAAACAAATGATGAAGCTAAAGGCTCAGGATCTGTAAACTGTCATGATAAGGCCAATTAGACTTCTGGTATAGTCTGGAAGAAATCAAGCAGTAGGTTTCCTTGATTTATAAAATACTAAAAACATTGTTTTTGAACAATTTTATTTTGTTATCTGTCAATTATTTGACATACTTAATATTATTTCAAATTATTTGACGGTAAAATGACAAGGAAATTGTCATATTTAGGCTATTTGACTTTGAATGGTGAGAATAAAAGGTTGTTACAGCCAGTAAATTTGAATTTCAGATCTAAAAAATTACACGCTTTTATGGAAAAATAATGATTATTCTTCCTAGTTATTGGATATAATCTATTTTTTATTATTCTGATTTAGATTAATGAGATAAAAATCATTGGGACAATGATTCATTAAGGGGGAAAGTGTGTCACATCCCACAATTTTGGTTGTTTTTTATTTGAAAAAAGGTCATAAAATGATAAAGTATTTATGAAGGCTAGAGTATAAGCCTTTTTGCGTAGCTGAGTATGCATTTACACACACTTATGTATATCTTGAAAATGATATACGCACGAACGCGTAGTTGAATGCATAACCACACAACATTACTTATTCCCCATCATTCGTAAAACACTTTTCAATAACGCGTAACCTTATTTTGTTGGTTGTTTGTAACTGGTTACCTTGTTGGAGCTAATAAAGTATTGCTTTTCATTATATTTCTATGTATTGCTTGTATTTTAACCTTTGTTACAATTTGTTGTGATAATCATGGTTGATTTCACGAGTGGTAAATGTTGATAGAAATGGACTTGCTTTAATATGATGTTGATTAAGCATGTCTGGTCCCGTTGCAGCACTGTGTTTATTCTATCATGAATGTTGTATGATTATGATTGAATATATCCATATAAAATTTAATTGATCTTATTCATAGCAAATATGATACAACAATACCATTAGAAATGATCATGGGATAGAGCCCTAAAATCTGGGCAAGGGGAAAGTCACAGTTTTATAATGGTGAAAATATATCAATGATGTAACATGCAAGGTTGTGTTTATTTATATATAAAATTTATATAGTCTAAGGATCATAACCTAAGATCATTTTACTATGATGGTCATCGACCATGTTGTAAACCTTGGCTATATGGAAAATATTAATAGTAAATTGTAAAGACTGATAAGCTAGATCAACACCATCCCGAGAACATATAATATTGAATTTGATTGAGCCATTATTCATGGCCACCTAAGTATTAGCTAATAAATTACATTAAAATTTAAATGGTTGATGATCGATCCAACATAAGCTAAGTGTATAATATGGTGATGGTATTCACCGTTTGACTAACCTTCATACAAGATCTAACGGTGTAGCATAATTGCTAAAGTTTATAGTAATTTAAACTTCACTGGTGGTTGGTTTTCCAAAAGTCTTGGGGGAAACTAGACTTAGTACTGGAAATACATTAATGGGAATTTAATCTCCTTGAAAATCATGAAGCTTCTTTGTGAAGCTACCATTACATGTGAATTTGTTTTATGTTTTTGTTCTATTGTGGTGGGGTTCCTTTGAGGTAGAGTCCATGCGAAGAGGAAAGAGGTTTTCTTAATCTCCAGTTATACCATGAACTCTGCATGTGAGTAGTAAGATATATTTTGAGGGTTCTCGATGCACTCTATGTAAGCTATTTTTAAGTTTTACCAGGAATTAGAGACTTCATTAAGGTTATATATATTTGGGGGAATGGTTTGAAGTTTTTTGTTGTCAAATATTGGTGGGAATTTTGTTGCTTTGATATAAAAACTCCAGAAACTTGACAAAGGAAAGGCAACCGACGGATTACGATTTCAGGCATGGCTATTCACTTTCTTGTCTAGCTCTTTCATTTCAAATTATATGATTAGTTTTCTATGTGAATAATAATGGTAGGAAGATTATCTTTTAAGGTCTCTATGTTGAGTTAATTCTTTTCTAATGGGTATTGCAAAAAGTGATTACTATTGAAAATATTATGAAAAAAATTACTTTGTTATGTTTCTTGTAATGCTTTAGTAATTATTAAATGATTCCTCCTAAGAACACAAAATGGGTGCTCTAATTCTATTATGCCTAGTAGATAAATGTCGAGACTTGTGTTCCATATCCTACTAAATCAAACTCTTTCTAGAAGACATCTTATTTTGGAGTAGAATTCCTTATGTCTATGGAAAATAGTGGGGATATAAATTTAGTTTGAAAAGGATCTTGTGACCTTACAGTTGGAAAATTAATGGGAATTGGGTTGGACTGAGATAGAACCCTATAGAGGCTTGAAGGGGTTCTGGGATTTGATATCACTATTGAACCAAACACATCTATTCAAGTCACGTAGTGAACATCATTAGATCTTGCAAGGTCTTCTTGACCATATGGGAGTCTATACGGTAGTCATTAATGATTGTGTTAATAAGATTCATGTATATGTCTCAATTAAGACCTCGAATGGAACAACTAGATTTATAGGCATAAATCCATGCCAATTCCAATTAGATTGACCATCCTTGAATCAACTATTTGGAGAATAGGTAGTTTTCTCATAAAGTCACTTTCGAAATATAAAGTATGGATTGTGTATTCTTAGTGATAATATATGTATGTGATTTATCTAGCACCAATATTTGAATGATAAATGAATGAGTACAATACTCCTGAGTTGGAAGTGAAATAGCGTTGCTTGGGAGCTTCTACTAAAAGAAAAAAAGGCATTGGGCCTAGTGACATATAACCTAAACTCTTTCTTGAACAAATATCTCTTTTTTATGAAGATACTGAATTTTACGTTTGGTTTAGTATGAAGGGGAGTTATATGGATATAATTTAAGGACTTTGTAAGTTTGTTGCATAAGAAGGCATCCTCGGGATGGTCACTTATGATAGTATGTGAATATGATTTACTATTTGAAATGGATTAGTAGTCAAACTCTAAGGTATTTTTAAATCATTGAATTATGGAACAATGGAAGGCATGATGTCTATAAGCAAAATTAGTGAACATGACAGTGAAGATATTATACTTAAGCATTGAAATAGCTAGATACGTAAATTGATTTCAAACTATCTGTTAGTTCTTATGCACTTGACCATGTACAATGTTTACATTACACTAAAGTAGGTATTAAGATATGGTGAAATGTGAAAGGATAACTAATTCCGGTGATCTATGACCATTCATTTAGATGATTACTGTATGGTGTGAATCCACGTGAATGTAATACCTATGTATCTCAACTGTTTATAAGCTTGATTAAGTTAATCGCATTTATTGTAATCTAAGGTTGAAAAAAATAAACATCATATCAGATAGATCTTATTAGATGGTTATTGTAATATTATTTATAAGAGGTGTAATCATACTTATTAATTGATAGATGTCAACTGTCATAATTACAACTTACATTGCTTTACAGATCATGAAGTATAACTGCTGACTCTAGTTGGCAGATCTTTTAACTACTCTATCTAAGGGTATAAGATGATGCTTCCATGATTTGAATACTAACACCTGGTGACACTAAAATCGTACATTGTATTTTACATACATATGATGAGACAATTAACGGTAATGATGGATTAACAACTTACTTATCATTAAAGCAAGTTCATTTAAACCTTAAGTAACTCAGTAATGGTTATACAGTGAGACTTGTCATATCATTAATTGTATTAATTGTAACGAAGTATAGTCAAAATTGCATAAAAGCGACTTCCGTTATCTAAATGATCCTTGACCATACCAATTAAAGGTACCTGGTTATGGTACATAGGTATCAAATAGAAATGAATGGCAACCAATGTTCATTACATGATATGAAACCTTGGGTCTAACATAGTCGAAACCTTATGGTGGTATTTTCAAGATCGCATGGGACCTGAGATAGCTGAGCCATGATGGTCCAAAGCTTACAATGATTCAAATTTATTAATAAATGATTACTTATGAATAGTAAACATTGAACTCAGTAACTTAACCAACTAAAATGAATCCTGATAGTCTATGAGTGGAATGAGATTGTGAGGTGAAGAGAAGACATTTTCCATAAGCCAATATGTGTAGTCTTGGAATATGTATTTCTAGCATAATTCTAATTAAATATGGCCATAGAAATTCATGTAACTGGATGCATTTTCTGTTCAAAAAATATTTTTTCATAGTGTTGAGATTCAGATGATGGTTACAGTGATAGCATTCCAAAGGATGATAAAATACATCACAAGTTCTCTTAGCCTATGATAAGTCTTAACCAAATGATTCGTTGGGTTTATTGGCTCATAAAGAGTATTTGAGGGGGATCGAGTAGGATCCGTATACTCTCACATTTGCACATGGTTTTTCATAGGTTATCTGATCGGGATTCCTAATTTTAATTTAATGTTGTTATAAATCAGTTGATGTTGTAATTAACGTATTCATATCAACATAAAAGAAATTAAGAGATAGTAATTTCTTGTGTGTAGTTTAATATGATGCGAGTTTAATTCAATAAGGCATAACTCCATTAATTGAGTTAGTTAAAAAAATTCCTAGTTTGATAAAGTAAAAAAGTGGTTGTTACAATATTATATATATATATATATATATATATATATATATATATAGTAAGATGAGAACTACATAAGGCTTGATCCCTCTCAAGGGTATGTAGTGCAACACTTGGCTCTGTCAGGGATAGTCCAACTAGTATAATACAATTATTAATAATTACAAAATAAAAAAATCACTGTCACAATGCACAACTTCCCATCCTGTATATGTTATTGTCACAATGCACAAATTCCCATTCTATCTTCTGTAATTCTTATATGAAAATGGTCATATGCCAATCCAAAATATCTATTATTTTTCTATGTATGCTAAATGTGAATGGACACACACACACACACACACACACACACACACACACACACACACACACACACATATTGTAAGATGAGAATTGAGAACTACATAAGGTTTGATCCCTCTCCAGGGTATGTAGCACAACACTTGGCTCTGCCATGGATAGTCCATATAGTATAATATAATTATTAATAATTACAAAACAAAAAACACTATCTCACTTTCCCTCCAACGAGTGGTCAAATACATTTGTGGTAAATAATTCCCTCCAACGAGCGGTTGAAGACATGTTTTAAAACAATTACCTTTAATTATTAAATAAACGATGTTAAATATATATAATATGAGAAACGATTTATTTTAATGATAAACGACAATGGGCATCTGCCCATTCTAAAAATAATTAATAGAAATATATAATATGAGGATGGGAAGATGTCATGGTGGTAAAAAATATATTTTAATGATTCGTATATGACAATGGGCAGAGAATAGGCATTGACCCCTTCAAAAATAAAATAGTAGAACTGCATAATATGAAAATAAGCATATATCGATTCTAAAACAGAATAATAGTGGAAAAAACAAGATAAATATAAACAAAGAGATGTAATGCTTAGTCCAACCAAAATTATTGAGTTCAACATTTCCCACCCATTCTAAAAAAATCTATAGAACTACATATGGCTTTATCCCTCTTGTGGGTATGTAGTGCAACACTTTGTGGTGCCTGTAATTGGCTCCACCAAGATTAGTCTAGCTAAAATGATACAATTATAAACAAAAATAATAGAACTACATAAGGATTAATCCCTCTCGTAGGTATTTAGTGCAACACATCACTCTATCAGGGATAGTCCAGCTAGTGTAATATAATAATACTAATTAATTCAAAATAAACAATGTTTGTTTGTATTAGGATGGGCTTGTTCCCATTATAAATGTGCACATCTTATATAAAGGTTTTCACAATGCACTGCTTCCCATTCCTTCCCATGTTAAAAGAAAGTAAAAATAGTATGTTAAACTTAAATATATCTATAATCTTCTTTTATTAGATATATATAAGATATTTCTATTAGTTATACATAAAAATGAGTAAACTTGTCTCCATTCTTCTTTTATGAGAATGGGCATATGGCCTTTTAAATCCGAAAGGATGAACAAATAAAGTAGAGATAGTAAAAGTAGCATAATTTTATTCAAATCTTGTAGAAATTTTCACAAGGCACATCTTCCAATTCTATTATATAATTCTTATATGAGAATAGGCATACACCCATTCAAAATATATATTGTTCTTTTATGCTTCCCAAATGTGAAAGGATATATATATGTATACATTGTAAGATGATAAATACATAAGGCTTGATCCCTCTCAATGGTATGTAGAGCACAATATGCCCATTCTAAATATCTAATATATTTGAATCTATTACCCCAGGCAAAATGATATAATTATAAAGAAGAACTTGAGTTATGCATTGAATGCTTTCCCATTTTGTGTAAGTTTCAGGATGGGGTGTAGGAAAACATGAGCACCTAATCATTTCTTAAATAAGGAATATTCAACCAACAGTCACAACGGAATTTTATCATTATGTTTGGTAATGTAAGACTATTATGTGCTTGAATCACATCTTCAGGAAGAAATGCATCACTTCTATTAATATCTTGACGCTTCACTTCGTCTTTAGAATGAAATGCTTCAATTCTATTACTACGGTCTTTAATATGATGATAACTACATAAGGCTTGATCCCTCTAGAGGGTATGTAGTGTAGCACTTGTCTCAGCCAGGGATAGTCCATCCAATATGATACAATTATAAACACTTAAATAGAATAGACAAAAAGTAATTCAAATCATAGAAGAAGAATAGACATAAATAATTTGAATCACATAAGAAGAATATAGATAAAATTTACTATGATCATATTAATTGTATAAACACACACACACACACACACACACACACACACACACACACACACACACACACACACACACACACACACACACACACACATGGAGACTATTCACAAATTATTACAAGACAAACAATGTTTGTTTGTATGAGAATAACCTTCCTATGTTTTAAAAAGAATATTAATATAATATGTTGAGCTTAAAACTATCTCTATTTTTCTTTGTATTAAATTAGATATATAAGATATTTCTATTAATTATACATGAGAATGAGAAGATTTATCTCTATTCTTTTTCTATTAGTTATATGTGAGAATGGGCATATGCCATTTTAAAGCGGAAAGGATGAAAAAATAAAGTGAAGAGAGTAAAAGTAGCATAAATGGCCATCTTTCCTTCTATAATAAATTGATTAAATTCATTTTAATACCTCTAACCTATATTCTTCTTCTTCCATGATTCCTATATGGGAATGGGAAAGTCATTTTAAGATCTCTGATAACTCTAAAAAATTACAAATTGAAGTTAACTTAAATTTATCTCTATTCTTCTTCTAATAGTTGCATTAAATGAGAATGGGCATCGGCCCATTTAATATAAACAAAAAATTATATCACATGAGAATGGGCATCTACCCATTCAATACAAACAAAAAAACTTATCATGGGTAGATGCAATCATAGAAAAAGAATAGAGTTTAAATTGGGAAGTTGCTCGTTATTACAACTTGTTATTTTGATAAAAAAAAAATGTAAAGTTTTAAAATATTTTGATATGTATTATGTTAATATAAACAAACAATTATATCACATGAGAATAGGCATCTTCCCATTCAATGCAATCAAACAAATTTATCATGGGTAGATGCAATCATAGAAAAATAATAAAGTTTAAAATGGGAAGTTGAACGTTATCACAATTTGTTACTTTTATAAAAAATAAGTCTCTGAAGATTTTGATATATATTACACAAACAAAATTTTTAACTACAAAAAATGGATCTTATTACCATGATCCTGTACAAGGAAATTCTATTTATTGATGGTGAAGATGACTATAGAAGAAGGGATGAAGAATGGTTCGTTGAAGTTCACACCCCTGATAATTATTACAATGATATGTGGTTGTTTCATTCCTTGGGAGACCAACACACACCAATTGGCATTCTTGTGAGCATAAAGTGTATAATAGATACAAGTGTATCTCTTCAAGTGGAAAAAGTGGACAACACATTGAGAACATGCTCAGTACATAAAATGGAATTACAGGTTTCTCTTTACAAAAAAGATGTCATGGAAACGTCAGCAAAAAAATACAAAGATTCATGTTATAGTTATGGTTGGAAAATCAAACCATACACTAAAGGGCACAAGATTGGTGTGCATAATAGTGAAGCTATTTATGCAGGAATTATCACCGTATTCAAAATGTTATATCAGTATGCATTCACTTCACCTGTTACCCACCGCCTGAATATGGATAAGGAATTTGGCCAACAAAAAATACAATAAAAAATGTTTACCATGCTCAAAAGACAAAAATTATCTAAGCTAGAGAAATCCATTTTAGAATCCCACTTTCAAGAGGTGAAGCGATCCGCAAAAGAGAAAACTTTATTAAAACAAATTCAAACTGAATTTAAAAAAATTCAATCTACATTATTTGAAGAGATTCATATTTTTTATTTGAAGAAAAGTCATTCAAAAGTAATATTGGCCGTTACCATGTAGCTTCTGTAAAATACCAATATAGATCACTTGATTTAGTAAGTGTCAGTCTCCTTGTGCACTCTATGTTGTTTAACCATGTACCTCTTCAACGGGATGCATTTTTTTTTCCTTTCAAAAAATCTACTGGTGAAATTTTTGGCATGGAGTTTGAGCATGAAATTTATGACATTGAAACTCATTTCTATATTATTGATGGGAAACATAAAATTGAATCCCAAAAAAAAATCCTTGCAAATCCTGAATTTTCATCTGTTCATGATAGAATCAAACATAGGTCTGCCCGTATTATTTCTTCCAAAGACAAAATAGAACACAAAATCAGTATTTGCAAGCAACAGAATATGGAAAACAAAACATGGGTGAAAATGATATTTATTGACTCGCTGTACAAAGCCAGCACAAGGTGGATCTTATATAAGAGACCACAATGTCCTGGTTCTAGTCACGAAAAGTCCAAGGGCTGGAAGGTATTTATAAATTGTTACATTATTTCTCATAGAATGCTAAACTAATAAAATTTATTTTAATGTTCACATGCAGTCATTTTTCATCTTTTTTAGAAGGGAAAATTGGAAATTTTGAAAGATAAACTTTCATTTCTTGTACTCCCAGATGAAATTTGGTCTGAAGCATTGCAGCCCAAAAAAATCTTCAGACCCGGATTTCAAGCCAAATTCATTAGATTTACTTACAACATGACTATTCAGATGCACGAAAGGTATAAAATATGAAGAGTTAGATGTCCTTGTAGGTAAATGCATTAGTGGTGAAGTTTGGTTTAGAGAAGAGTATGGTGTTAATGTGATGTTTCTAAAATATTACTGCAAAAGAGTAAAGCAAATCAAAGCAACAAGAGCCAAAGTTATGTCTTATATGCTGGTAAGAGTTCCATAATATGTTGTTGTTATAGGATGTAATGCATTAAATGTGATTAAAAAAATTTCAATCAATGAGTCACATTTTACTCAACTATGTCAAGATCTTAGAGAAGAAAAGAAAAGATTGAAAAGGAAAAAAACACCAGTAGGGGAAATAAATTTACCAAATTATTCAAAAAATGTTATTGAACTACTTGAATTGTATGTGAGTGCAGCTACTACAAATAGTCAACCAAGGATGTTAGATACATATGAATTCACTTTTAAATGTTCTTATCTTTTTTTCTTAGTAGAAGATTGAGAGATTTGGAATTCCATTTATTTCCACTCATTGTAGAAGTCATAATTGCTGATTTTTGTAATTTTGTGAGTATTGTCTCACAAAATGATATTGTTGAGCTTTTGAGTATCATTGGGTGTAGTAAAATGAGATGTGTCTGTGTCTTTATACTTCCAACAATACAAGCTAGCTTATTTGATACTGTTGTAAAAATATACATGAAAAAAGTAAAAAAAGTAGCAATAATTTGAGAAGGATTTTACATAATTTTGAATGTAGAACATGCATTTCAAGGCATATTAGTGATTTTTACCATAGATGGTCTTCATAATTCAACCTCTATAGAGGTGGAAGATGTGACAGTGGATTTATATTGGCAACATTCAGAGCCCTTGAATATTATCAACCCAAATGAAATTGCAGTTGTCATCCTTCAACATCCTTTTAAATGTGAGAGATCAATGTATTTTTGGGAGCACATGATTGAGAGATGCAACAATAATGTCTCCCTTGTATTAATATTATACAGTGGGACAAATGCATTAAAGGAATCATATAATAAAAATAGGTCCTCACTTATCTTTATGGTGGAGAATCATAAACAGGAGATCATGATCCAACGCTATTATAAATGTCTAACTATGCCTCAAGGTAAATAACATCTACGATTTTTGTGTTATTTTCATTATAGTCATTATTTATACATTAATTCTTAAAAACGTTTACTTTGTTCTAATATCAAGATGTACATCCTGCATATAGTTTTCTCCTAAGTTCTTTTCATATTATATAATATATGTAAACAAAAGTTAGAATTTTAATTAGAAGAATAGAGTTACAATTTCTCCATTCTCACAATTGTTTATAGATTTCTTAAAATCATTAAGTTCAGTATTACTTGTAGTTGAATGTTTACAATGGGCATATACCCATTCTCGGACAAAAAAACATTTTTGTATTGAATTGGCAGTACATAAAATATGTATCACATAAGAATAGAATAAAATTCACTTTGTTTTAGAATGGGAAGTAACAAATAATCTTTAAGTATGGGCATACTCAGAGAGAATTAAATTTGTTTTATATTACTTGTGTTATGTAGTTCACCTTTTGCATTTTAATACCTACATACATTGACAACCCTTGCACAAAGTCCATAACATGAATTATATATTCTTTCTCTACTTCACATTCTCACAACCCATTCTAAAAAAGTACAAAATTACACACACACACACACACACACACACACACACACACACACACACACACACACACACACACAGCTAGATCATAGTTAGAAATATTAGAGTTAGAAATATTCCAATATAGCATGTATTGAATGGGCATATGTCCATTTTATTAGAGTTATAAATATTCAAAAAAAAATTAGCCACTTCCTTTATAGAGGTTTTATAATGATTAAGTTCAATATTACATGTATTTAATGGGCATATGTCCATTCTCATATATCAATCATAGATCTCTCTTATATAGTTAGAAATATTAGAGCTATAAATATTCCAATATAACATGTATTGAATGGGTGTATTTCCATTCTATTAGAGTTAGAAATATTTTGAATTTTTTAACCTCTTCCTTTATAGAGGTTTTATAATGATTAAGTTCAATATTGCATGTATTGAATGGGCATATGTCCATTCTCATTTATCAGTCATATATTCTTCCTCAATGATTCCTAGAGGAGAACAAGAATCCTCACATTTAATACAATGAATGAACTTAATCATTTTAATACCTCTATAAAGTATGTTAGAAATCATGGGGAATGACCCTACTACCTTATAGAAACAGAGAACCAATGAGGAGTTAAAAGTATAATTTTTGTTTACAATGGGAAATTATCTGGTCTGAACAAGAAAGGAAACCATATGGTGATATGAATCATGGGTAGATTTATAAATAATCATTCTTGTGAACATTTTATATTAGAGTTAGAAATATTCTGATTTTTTTAACCACTTCATTTATAGAGGTTTTATAATGATTAAGTCCAATATTTCATGTATTGAATGGGCATATGTCCATTCTCATATATCAATCATATACTATTCCTCAATGATTCCTATAGAAGAACATGCATCCACACATTCAATACAATGATTGAACTTAATCATTTTTAATACATCTATAAAGTATATTAGAAATAATTGGGAATGGCCCCTCTACCTTATAAAAAAGACAAACTACATAAGGCTTGGAGACCTAGAGAAAATTATTTATTGGCCTGGTAAAAGTTATTCTTGGAAGTTTTGGATCATTCTAACCTTTGGTGATAGATTACAAGTGATTTAGGCTCTGCATCATACAACTAGATTATGTAACATATCTTTCATACAAACAAACAAATCTATGCAACATTCTATTCTTCTTCTATGATTCTTTATTGATAATGGGTATCCACCAACTGAATACAAGATTAAACAGGTATTACAGTGAACATGTATCCACCCAAAGAATACAAGATATAACAGGTATTATAGTAATTAAGTGAGAATGAACAAAAATTCATTGTTTACAATGTTTACTTTATATTCTAAGCATTTATGTTTATTGGCAGCAATTGTTGAGCCTTGCAAATGATCATGAGTGGAGAAAAAAGTGCAAGATATGAGGTTAATCCATTACAGGAAGATACTATTCTTATTAATAACATGATTATGACTGGAGAAAAAAATGCAAGCCATGAGGCTAATCCATTATAGGAAGATATTATTCCTAATAATAGCATTATGTCGGCTAGCCAAGAAAAAGATATTATTCCTAACAATAGCATGATGTCAGCTAGCTAAGAAAAATTTACCCAACAAAACACACAACTGATGGTGATTAATATTGAAGCTACATCAAACCCTTCACTATTAATTACAATAGGCTGTTCACGAATAGGTATCAAGTATTATTTAAAATTTAATAATATTTTTTACTTGTCAATATTAGTTTGATTCAATTTGATAAATATATCCTTATTGCAATTTTTATGTGTAGATGAAGTTGGAGAAAATACAACAAATACATGTAAAGAAATAGGTAAAAATATTAATCTTTTTTGTTTGTGAATTTTAGTTGGAATCAATTTGATAAATATATCATAATTTTAATTTTATGTGAAGATACAAGTGGAAAAAATCTAGAAAATATACAACAAACAAATAGATGTAAAGAAATAGGTAAAAATATTTTGTGAAATATTATTATCATATTTGAAATACCTACAAGTTAATAATGAAGTTAACAATTGCTTGTTCTTGAATTAGAAGAATTTTTAGTTCAAAAGCATACTTCTAAAAAGGAAAATACATTTCAATTGAACAATGAACATCTCCTACCACAAATGACTATTAGTCAATTTCTAACTAATGTTTCTAAAGAGTTTCATCGAATAACATTCTGATCATCTACATTGGATACAAATTCCAATGTAGAAAAACTAGCAATGAAACTATTACTCTTAACTAAAGTGGATGTGCAACCTTTGTTTTGTTGGGGTACAGAGCATTAAGATAAAGAGGGAGACAATTTTATTAAAATTTTGAAAAAAAATTGGAAGACACCAGAATTTCCATACAAATGTGAAACTACAATTATAGTTAACGTAGACAACAAAGGGGTTCCTGAAGAAATTTTTTTGGTGTCTCTAAAGGTTTCTAAGAAATAATTTAAAAATAATAAGTGGCTTATGTCTGAATTGTTTACTCAACTAGCCATGGTATGGATTGTAGATGATGTAAGAGACATCTTAAAGGGATGTTCTCTATTTCAAACAACACTAGAAGAAACGAATACATAAAATTGTGTTTATTACATTTTTGTAGTTCTTTTTCCAAATTTCCATTTGAAGTGATTATTATATACTCTTTAATGAGATGTTATTGATGGTTATTAGTATGTAATACTCAAAATGTGTTTATTACAATTTTTTAGTTTTTCTTCACATTTCATCCAAATGATGTGATTAGTAGATAATGATAAATTAGGATGTTATTGATAATCTACTATTTAATTATCAAAACTAGATTTGATAGGATTATACAAAAAAAAAGTAATTATCAATAAAATCAGATAATATAATTATGATTTAATTTATTGAAAAAGAGTTTTGTTATTGGTTGATTTTTCAGATCTCATTTTCCATAGAGAGAAGTTATTGGTTTTGGGGATAGAAGAATTGATCTTTGGAGTTCCAGGGATTTCTGAATTTAGATTGCTGACCATACAACTAGAATTTACATATGCATGCTACTGATATTTCAATCATACTTTTAGCCCTGAATTGGTAAGGATAGCATGAAAAAATTTTGATATTAGATTGTGGTTTACATACCTGCATTCAATAGAATGACATGCCTTCATTCAAAAAATTGATTGGCTAAGAAATATTGAATTCATTTTTTGTTAGGGCATATCAAAGTGTAAAATTAGCAACAAATTTTTAAGATTGAAGAAGGGGAATATTGTGTCAGTTTACAAAAAAAATGTAAAAGGTTCTCGACAAGTACACCCAAATATATGGAGCAGAAAACATATTGTTCATAGGTGAAAAAAAGTGTTTTGTTCATGACAAAACAAAGGTGCTTTTATTTGGATTGCCTTCTAGCTGGAAATTGATGGCACAATACTTTTTGATAGAAAAAAATTCACACATTTATGTACATGGTTAAATCATGTGGGTCCACACCTAAATTCACGTCATTCTTTGGAGACATTTAAAAAATCAATTACTGAACTTGATTGAGTGTATTTGATACTATTATGTTGATTAATATATATAGATAAATCTAGTTTATTTTTGTAGACTACCAGGGATAATTTTAGTGGCGAATATTCGTAATATGGAAAATATTCCTTTTTTGAAAATTTTGAAAAGGTGAATTTTCTAGCGCGGGTCAGTGACTTGTTCACCTAAAAATTACAGTTTAATTTTTTTTAGGGGTCGGCTTCGCCTACCCTTGAAACTATCCCCTATATAATCCTATATTATTCGCCAAGTAGAATACTACTAGCTCACTCATACCACCTAGGGGTATATGTATTATCAAGTACAGTAAACATGTGATAGGAGGGTGAAGGCTTCAGATTTGCAAGAAAGAGTTTGTTGACGCACGACAAGAGTGCGGATGAAGTAGATGAGCAACAGAGAGTTTTTTGATGCACGACATACAGATTTTTTTGTTACACGACTAGATGGCAGAGGCTGCAGACGCATGACAAAGATTTGCTGATGCACGTCAACAAGGTGGTTGACACGCGTCAACAAACCTCATTGACTCATGTCAACAACCTTGTTGACGTGTGTCAATGAGGTTCATTAACACGCGTCAACTAGGATGTTGTCAGACAGCACCCTCACTGGCGTGCGTCAACAAGGTGGTTGATGTGCGTCAATGAACCTCATTGATGCGCGTCAACAAGGTCATTAACACGCATCAGCGAGGTTCGTTGATGCAGGTCAACCACCTTGTTGACATGCGACAGTAAATCTCTATTATGCATCTGCAGCCTTTTGTCCCACCACTTAAAAATCAGGGGAAAATTTTACTTTCAGACCCCCAAAAAATTTACCTTCCCGTGAAACCGGTTCCGAGGATATTCACCAGGTATTTTCCACCCTCAATTTCTAACAGGTCTCTTAAAATGAACCCTTTAGACTAATTTCTCATGAAAATTCATTCATATTAGTTATTTTAGTCTATTTCATAACAATGGATTTATTACCATCATTTTATACAAAAAGAATTTTGACTTGTATTTTTATCGTAAAAACACATCCCCATGAATATTGAGCTTGATTGAGTTCACTTATTTTATTTTATTTTTGATTGATAAAGAGGGTTGAAGGGACTCATTCCCTATTTACATAAGCAAAGGCCAAACCTAAAATTTTCATGAAACCTTTGACAAAAAAACCAAGTCACACTGGCATACTAACAAAAACCATTACTTTATTCTATAGAATACTAATAGGACCTGAAAGATTACTTATCGTATTCAACCGAGACAAAGATAATTTCCACTGGAAAACCATGATCTTCCTCAAGCTCTGCATTGGAATCCAATATAATAGAATTTTCCTTAATCCAACCCCTCTAGAGATACTCGTAAGTGTCACCAGATAGAGAACCTGCAACACCTTCCACTAGCACGACACTGGTTCCAATGGAAGATAAGGGGATTTCAACATTCGAGAGCTTGATATGAGCATGACCTGAGTTTCTTTCCCTCGCGAAAGGCCACCAAATTCTTCCTGAATTATCAACATAACCCTGAAACACTTCTCTAGTTCATTAAAAGTTCCAACCTTAATAACAGAAGGACCATGATCCCCATCACTCACCACCTCAGAACAATATATTGCAAGTTGAAACCTCAGAAGACAAATTCCCGTAAAAGGAGGACCTAACCCAGTGTGTGGAAAGATTAACCACCTCCTGCTTTTAAGGGACGAAGGACAAGTAAATTATCAACAAAAATAGAGGCAATACCACTGTTTACCTACGGTCAAACTTCCACTTTCAGAAAATCCTCCCCAAGGACCTGACTTAACAGCCACTAAATATTCTGCACAGGAGATTCTAAAAAATCCTTTTTAGCTTATTATCAGATACATTATTCCAGAATGCCATTTCCCTCATATCACTAAGAAAAGCTAAATAGGGGGCCCTTAGGAGGATCCATGGAGGTAGAAGCAGAACGAAAACAAAACAAAGGAACCCCATCTCCACCCTCCTTATAAAGACACCCTAGCTTCCACATGCGAGAGACTTCCGTCGTCACTACCTTGATGAGGCATTTACGTCAAAATCATCATTTCAAAGCCCTCCCACACATAGTAATTAAAATTCACTTTATCCAATTTAACTTGATCAATCTCTTTATTAGCTAGCTAGTTCGGCACACTGATTTCCTTCTCTATACATGATGCCTTATACTCCAGGAAGTGAATTTTGATAATTTTCATATCACTTTTTGAATGCCCAAATCTAGATTCCAAGATAGGGCCCTTTTTTTAATAATGGCATTAATAATGACCAATGAATCACCCTCGATCTTTTGATTCTCAACATTAAGAGAGGAAACCAGATTCAGGCCTTTACTAAGAGCTTGCAATTCAATAGAGTTGCAAGTTCCATCCTTGAGATTAAATTAATCCGCCCCTACTACCTTACCCATGTGAATTACGAACTAGGCATCCAAGCTCCAGAAGCATCAATATTACCCCTGGTAGCCCCATAAAAAATTAAGCTTAAAGAATCTAGGGGAAGTGAGTGGACCATTTAGTATTATCCCGAGCTAATTAAGAAGGAAGAGAAGATTTCAAGGCTACATCCCTAGGTTTGAAAATCTTAGGCCAATTCTTTTCCATCTCTCTGTCATGAGAAGTAAAAGGACAAGATCTAGACCAATTCAAGGAAACTTCTTCAGAGATAGCCCCTTCCAACCTAAAAAGGACTTTATCCACAAAGCTTCTTTCTTCCTTAAAGATCCTTTTGTTCCTTTCCCACCAGATGTGGCAAATAATAAGCAGTAGGCTACATAACTAAATGGAAGAAAGAGCTTTAGAGTGAATTTTTTAGTCCAAGCCAAAATGACTTCAGGAAGGGAATTAGGCTGCACCCAGGGGAGGTTGATTTTGGAACACAACCAATCCCAACATTTCACAGATAAAGGGGCAATGTAACAATAAGTGATATCTATCTTCCTCTTTCAACTAAAAAAGATAACATCTAGTAGGTCCTTGAAAACTAAACTTTTTCCTACTTTCCTGAGTAATAATTTTTCCTTGGAAATCCATCCAAGAAAAAAGGCCAACCTTCAGGATGGCAAGAAGGCACCCAACAATCCTTCCAAATACTATTCTTAGAAGTCAACCTCAGAATGCAACAAAAGATAACTAAGATGTGGGGAGTAAGAACCTAAAGAAGCTACTGCGGTCAAGACAATTTCATTCTGTTGATTAGTCAACAACACTTTCCTATCCTGGAGAGTTGAAAGGATTTTATTTTTAGTTTCCTTAAGGAAGTCAAATTGATCAATATTTTTCCATTGGATCACAAAGGGGAAATGATCAACACCCCGACCATAGTTAGAGACAATAGGACCCCATTCTTCTAACAAAATTAGCTTTTTATCTCCTCAAACTATGGGAATGTCTCCAAGGGCTGAGAAATTGTTCCAAGGATCATCCCAAAATAAATATTTTTCTCCATTCCCAGTCTCCACTCTACATTATTTAAGAATAAATATCTGGACAATCAAGCATAAAATTCCATATGTGGGAGCCCATAAAGGATTTTCAATAGGGAGGATGGATTTGGGAATAGGGGCACCCAAATATTTCTTCTTAACCACCTGACTAAGATAACTATGTTGGTTTGGAAATATGGTTCTAAACTAACTTTTCTCCAAGTTCCAAATTTTGAAGACTCACCTTAAGAATACCAACTCCACCAAGAGATTTGGGTTTAGAGAGTGTATCCTCAACTGATCAAAGGAATTTTTCTTTCTTCAAAAAGACCTTTCCAAAGAAACTTTCTCATTAAAGCTTTCAATTTATCCAAAACAATCTTGGGAATTTTTATAACAAAAAGCAAATACAAGGGGGAGTGCAAAGGAATGACTTAATGAGAATCAATCTCCTAGCTAGAGAAAGCCATCTATCTTTCCAAGAATTTAATTTAGCTTCAATAGAGGAAAGTAGGTCCTTCCACAAATAATATTTTCCAAAACCTTTAAACAAAGGGATACCAAGATACTTAACTGGCATACTTCCCTTTTTGAATATGAAAATATTCAAAATTCAAGCTTCAAGATGTGGGGAAACATTGAAGAAGAAGATACAGGATTTAAGGAGACTAACCTCTTGACGGGTTGCTAACGAGTAAGCATCTAAAGAGGCTTTCAATTCCTTTGCTTCATGAATACTATCCTTACCAAAAAAAAGTAACATCCATGAACAACTAGTGGGAGAGAGGATAAACCCCATTAGTGATTTTCAAACCCATTAATTTTCCTTCTGCTACCTATTTCTTGATAGACCTACCAAGAGATTCCGCAACCAAAATATAAATAAAAGAAGACATAGGGTCCCCCTGTCTAATACCCCTATTGCTTTCAAAAAATATTTTGGCATTCCCATTAATCAATATCGAGAAAGAAGGGCCAGAGATACAACTGAAAATCCAATTACACAAAATCTTGGAGAAACCAAAATTTCTGAAAATTCTGATGAGAAACCTCCAATTTATCTTATCATACGCGTTGTTGATGTCAAGTTTCAACAACATACCCGGAACATTATTAGAAGAGAGGGAGTGAGTCATCTATTGAGACAGAATAATACCTTCATAAATAGACCTACCCGGCATAAAACTAGTTTGTTCCTGAGAGATGAGAGGATCCAAAACAACTTTTAATCTAACAAAAATGACCTTAGAAATGATTTTATACGTAGTTTTACAAAGGGAAACCGGTCTGAAATCTGCAAAGATGGAAGGATGGATTTTTTTGGGGAAGAGGCATATAAAGGTGTTATTCAACATTTTGAGCACTAAAAAATATCTCCTAGAGTCTTCCACCACCATCCAGACATCATAACTATCTATATTTCAAAATCTTTGAAAAAAATCAGCTCAGAAACCATCAGGGCCTAGAGCTTTATTCTTTTCCATAGAGAAGACCAATTTTTCAATCTCTGAAAAGGAAAACAGCTTTAGAAGGGATGAATTTTGATCCTCGTTGATAAGAGTGGGAATGCACTCCAGAAGGGAAGACTGAACATCCTCAAAGTAGGCTACATCCCCTCCCAGCAAGGAAGATAAAAAATGAATACCCTTATTCGCAATATCCTTATGATCAACTAACAAAGCCCCTTCGCTATTCTTAATTTCTGATATGAAATTTGAATTTCTTTTATACTTGACTGAGGAATGGAAAATTTTAGTATTTCTATCTCGATCTTTAAGCCAAAGCTCCCTTGATTTTTTCTTCCAATAAATTTCCTCCTTGAGAAACAACTCACCCAACTCACCAAGAAGATATTTCTCCAAATCAAATTCAACCTACCCCATACAAGAATTGAAAACTTTTAGGTTAAGATCTTTCAAATTTGATTCCACGCGAGCTTTTTCTTGGAATTTTTTTAAAAACAATTCACATTCCACTCAAGAAAATCCCTTTTCAGCCTCTTAAGCTTCTGTGCTAACACAAACATCTTTGAACCCTCAAATTGGTAATAGCTCCACCAAAGATATATCATATCTTCAAGGGAGGCATCCCTGAGCCACATTAGTTTAAACTTGAAAGGGGATTTATGAGAAGCTTCATCAAAACTTACCACAAGGGATGCTAGAAAGTGATCCGACCCCGACCACGGTAGCATAAAAATTTCAAGAACAATGTCTCGAAGAGACCAGTTAGAACTAGAAAGGAATCTATCTAACTATTTAGGAATATTACTAAAGCCCCTCCTCCGGTTACTCCAAGTGAAGCAACCTTTCTTAGGCTCCAAATCCAACATAGAGTTGTCCCTAATGAAGGAACATAAGTCAATTTGAGATTGAAGGTTTCCACTAATGCCCCCTTTCTTATCCTTACTTGAGGTGATGGAATTAAAAGAACCCCCCAAAATGAACGAAAGATCATCCAGAGAAGATAAGGATTGGTGAATATCTGACCATAGATTCCTCTTTCCAAGAACACTATTAGGATCATAAACATTAAAGAGAAAAAACTAATTGAGAGTGATGAGGGCTAACACTAACTAGTTACCAATTAGAATTATGGGCTTGCAACTCTACCTTTACATGACTATATTTCTATAGAATACCCAGACTACTGGATGCACCATTCGAGCTAGAGAAGACACCTTTCTAACCTTTACAAGCCCTACCCCAAACATAATCAACTTCAGCAATGGAAAATTTTGTTTCCTACAATAAAACCAAACATGCCTCTGAGGAAAGGATATAACACTTCAACAAGTGTTGTTTTTCAGGGGTGTTGAGACCCCTAACATTCCAAGAAAAGAGCTTCATTGGTGACAGGGAAGGATTTTCACCTTCCCAGAGTCAGAAAAATTGAACTTCAGAGTGCTCTGTTTACCTGAATCCACTTTTTTCCGTGCTACTTCCTGCTTTGATTTTCTACCTCTCTTACATGATGAACTACAAATGGTAGAAATTAAGCCTTCCTAACCAACAACTAATTTATAAGTAGTTGCATTAGAAGCTAAGCCTTCTGGGTCAATCTCCCCATCCTCCAAAACACCACCTGAGGCTATGGGTTACTCCAAGAGAAAAATCTTATTGTTTGAGATCCACCCGTTAAGAGTATCTAACGAAGAGGCCTGCCCCTTCTCCATTCCTTCCTTAATCAAGGAAGCTAACACTCTTGAGTCCCTATGAACTTATTTCATTTCCTTCAAAAGAGAGCAAGGAGAAAACTCCTTCGAAAGGCCAGAATTGTCCAGAACTACATTTTAGATGAACCGGTTAGATTACCATCCTTAGGACAAACCTAAGAGAGGGGGAGACCATTAGAAAGAATAGGACCAATATGTGAAACTTCAGCAGGAGGAGGAGGGAGACCAGCTATCCTCCTAGCTTTAACCAGGAAATCCATCCTCATATGACCCAATTTTCCACAATAAAAGCACTTTACATTCAAACCTTCATAATTAATAGCCTGAGTCTAGGTACCTCTATCATATTTCAAACTAATGGAGCTAGGGAGAGGAGAAGACAAATCCATTTCAACACAAACACGAGCTGAATAATTCCTCTAGGCAGAGAAAGAAGGATTTTTGATAGGAACAAACGAACCAAGGGAATTTCTAATAGCCTTCAAAGTAGACTGATTCCAGAATTCAGATGGAAAATTATGGAAACTCAACCAAAGAGGGTCTCGAGAAAATTTTTCGGTTAATGGATTAAAATCTAGAGACCAAGGGAAAAAATATAAGATGGAGGAATTCAAAAACCAGGGTCCCCCTTTATAAACCTTTTCCAGAAAAACCACTGAGTGAAATAGAACTTGAAAGAAGCCATTCACAAGAAAGATTACCTTGGGTTTCCTCTCCTTACCCCAAAACCAAAAGACCTTATTTAAAAAAATTCTTCTGGAAAACCTAGCCCACACAAATTTACAACAGATCACCCTTCTCAAACAAACATCTACAAATTCCAGTCCCAAATCGGAAGATAAATCCACATTCACCATTTCTGTGGAGATTTAAAAATCAATACCACCCACCTTAATCTCTTCCATGCCAATCTAGCCAACAACCACAACCTCATTTGGATTTGAAGGGACATCCTCCATCAAAAATAGGGTTGAATTACCTTTCACCGAGATCAGCGAAGCTTTAGCCACCATATTTTCCAAAGAAGATATCCCTAATAACGAAGACAAGGATTTGATAACCACTCCAGGGCCAAACTTTTAAACCAAAGTTGAAATTTTCTCTTTCTCCTGAGCTACCAACCCCTTACCTGTCCATTCCAAACCACTTCCTTTTCCAAGTATGATTATGTTCACTGCATTAGAAAACTCCCGAATACTGTGAAAACCTTCCGATCCAACCTTTGCGGCAACAATCTCTTTCTCTCACAAAATTTCAAAATTTTTGTGGTTTTTGCTATTTTGGCACTCCATCGGCTCATTACTCATTAATAATGAGTTTTTGATTGAGTTCACTTATCACTGTTGTGTTGATTAATAAATATAAAATAATTGTTTTTAGTCTATCTCATAAAAATATATAAATATTAGTTTATTTTTGTAGACTATCTCTTAACAATTCATTTATTACCATCATTTTATGTTGTATTTATCTCATAACAACACATTTCCTACCTTCATTATATGCAAATAAATCCACCTTATAGTTAAAGATTTGTCAATTTTTATTGATATCATAAATTAGAAGCAATATTAGATACAAATATATATGATCAAAATATGTAAAATATAAAAAATTCAAATGCACACAACCCCATAGTTAAAATAAATCACATCCAAAATTTTCTTTCTTTTTATATTAAGCTTATGAGAATGGGCATATGCCCATTCTCATCACAATGATAAAAAAAAATTGTTAGTATGAGAAATGACATATGTCGATTCTCATCACAATGATAAAAATTCTTAGCACAATAATAAAACTCTCTATTTGTATGAGAATGGGCATATGCCTTTTCTAACCATTCTAACTCATTGAAGCAATATTGAACTTAATAATTTTAATATCACTATAAAGGATGTGAGAATGGGAAACTGTCCATTCTAAAAAAACTTAAATATTGCCTCTATTTTTATTCTATGATTCTTATATGAGAATTGGCATATGCCCATTCAATAGAAGATAAAAATGTTTGTTTGTATGAGAATGGATAATATAAATATTTTCTATGCTTTGTAAAGTTATAAATGTATTAATTATTCCAATAAGTATTTCCTATTCATACTAAAAAATTGTAAACCCCTAAAATGAAAATCCCTCATAAATAATATATAATTCCAAAAAAAGTATTTTGGATTATAATAATAGCTAAATAAAATTCCAAAAATCCCCTTTTGTATTTTAATAATAGCTAAATCAAATTCCAAAAATCCCCTTTTTTGGATTCTAATAATAGCCAAATCAAATTCCAATAATTGGTATAAGAAAAACCAATATAGCTGATTTTAGTATTTAATCTAGATTATAAAATGTCCAAATTTAATAAAATTATGGTTTCTTCCTTATCAACCGCCTCCTTAGGCTCCTACATATCCTTTACATCATCAATCCCAACATCAATATACCTCACCCACATCCTACATCCAACAACCTCATCCTTCGACATTTCTTCCACCTACTTCTAATGACCCCATGCAAATGTTGTTGAGTATATTGGCCAATCTGGAAACCACTGTTTTGGGTCCCAAGAGCTTATTCACATATGAAAAAATTTATAATGAGACCATCTACCCTTTCGTCCTGGTCAAGTCTTATCCTCCTCATTGGGAACCTCCCAAGTTCTCTAAATTCAACAACAAAGAGGATCCTCAGCAACACCTCCAAGCCTTTAGACATGCATGTTATCTCATAGCTAATGATTAGGACCTCATGCTTAGAACATTCCCCGTGTTATTATCCTTCCTTGCATTACATTGGTATAATTCCATACCCCAACAATCCCTCTTCTCCTTTACGTAGTTTTCCCAACTCTTTATAGAGCATTTCTCCATCAACATTTCTCGTAAAATCACTATCACTAATCTATACACCATTAAACAATTCAAAGGAAGAATCCATTTCAAAATTCATCACAAAGTGGCATGGCATCATCAACCAACTATCCTTTTCCCTTCCCCAGACTGTGCTCATCGAGCTCTTTTCTTGATCTTGCATTAAACATATTTCTTCCACTCTTCATATTCAATCCTTTCAAAGCTTCGAAGAATATTTTTACCATGGCTCATACGTTAGAGCTTTGTTCCCTTGAGAAAGGCCATGTTAAACTTAGATATAATAAACCTAATATGGATTTCACCAAATCCTCCTCTTCTTCTCATCAATCCAAATCCAAGAGTGTAATAAGTGTTATTGTCGTTAAGTCCTCTTCTGCTTCTACCTCCCATACCGAGCCTTTGCAAAGAGATCCTTGTCTACCCTAAACTATAGACCCTCGGGGAATCTTATAGGTTCATATTTGATAAGCTTATGGCTTCCAATCTCATCCAACTCCCTCCAATTCGACCTTTAACCAAATCACATGCCAAGACTTCCTGGTATCACAAGGAATCCTATTACAAACATCATCGAGTTTATGGGCATGACATTGAGAGGTTTTGTACCTTTAAGGACCTTGTTTAATGACTTATCAACCAAGGGGACTTTCAAGTGAGTAATCATAATGCCCCTCCCAATCAACTACTTGATGTCTTTAAACATCATTTTCCCAATCACCCGCTTACTAGCCAAGTGGCCCCTTCCACATCTCAAGAAACTAAATCTCATACCGTTAGCACCATAGGTCATGTCCCTACATCATCCTCCTTGACCACTTCATCAATCTCATCCACATCTATCCTCGAGCCCATCATATTCACATCTATTATCCCTACATCTATCACATCTGGGCCTAATCCTCCCATATCCATCATACCTTCTCTTTTTCTTATGCCTACCTCTACACCTTCCGCCAAACCTACTACATCTACATCTATCTCAATAACCCCATAGACATCCACCTCCAAACCTTCCTTATATATTCATCCAAACAATGTCCATATTCTACCCCTATCCTCCAATTCCTCTCTTATCACATCTACTTCCCCATCATCTCCTAGTGAGTCCATTTTACCGCCGATCTTTGACTCCTCATCCACCTAGAAAAATATCCCCCTGTTGAGATTATTGTCATCACTGCCAAGAGTAAAAACTAACAAGGTAAACCTAACAATCTTGACATGCCTATCCAAAAATCACTTACCCATCTACATAAGAAGTTGGAGTTACCCCCTCCTAAGACTCCTCAATCCAAATCAAATAGTGTCAAAACATCCATCTTGGGGCTCCCTCCTTCACTTTTAGGACTTGGGCCTTCATCCAAAACACCCATCATCACTCAATAAAAATCCAAATCCACCACTTGTCCCTCTAAAACCACATCTAAATCATCTACCTCTCTTTCATTTAAATCACCTTTTTATTCTTCTTCTGATTCATCATCAAAACTATCCCAATCTCAATCATCATCCACCATTCCTTCCACATAGAACTTTGGGGCTAGGACTCTTATCCAATCTCATAAGAATAAGATCCCTATTCTACCCCCATCTACTTATTCTAAGTCAATACTGTCAAAACTTCCTAAAACGTTGTCCTCCAAAATGCCCAATTAATATTATATCGAGGTGTTTTAGTGCCTTCTCCATGCATTCATGTTCACCTTTCCCCCCATCAAACCCTTCAATCCATGTGGTCCAAAACCCATATGGTTTGATCCTAATGTTCTATGTGCCTACCATTGTGTTCTAGGCCATACTACCAAACATTGTAAAGCCCTTCGTACCCTTGTCAATAATAATACGGAAGAATATGATCTCCTCATTAAAGAAGAAGACACCCTTCTATCCCCTAACCTGTCCTCATCCAAATCTCACCTGCCAACCAAGGACAATACTTCTAAGTCCTCCTTTTCCACTATTCCACCCTCAACTTCTCTTTCTTCCAAATAGAACCCCCCTCTTTACATGGATGTTATTTTTATTACTACTATGTCTCACCCTTACGAGCCCCAATCATCCACCTCATCCAAATATAAATTCATCGTTACTGCTCCTCTTAGTGGGCCTTCCCCTCATTTGTTACCTCTTCACACTCTTCTTCTAAGGCTAAGATGTCTATCCTAGATGCTCCTAATCCTACCTCCATTGAGCATACCATCGTAAAACAATTGTACCAAGATCTTGTTAATATGTCCCTTTATGAGGTCATCCAAATCTCCCCCAACCACAAATAGGATCTTATTGAAGATTTACAATACACTCATGTATCATCTGATGAGCCTAAACCCCTTGCGGATCTTGTTGGAGCTCTTGCTACTTCTATTGCCATATCCTTCAAGGATTTAGGAAATCCCTGGCATTCTTCCCAATACCATGATATTCCTCTCTTCATCGTAGTTCGTATCAATGACACCTTCATCAACCAATCCATGATTGATAATGGTGCCAACATCAACATCATTTCTTCACATACCTTCAATCAGCTTAAACTTCTTGACACCATTGTCACCCAATACCCTATTTTTCTTCATGCCTTCAATGATGTTGTCACCCTGGCTTTAGGGATAGTTATCCTTCCCATCCATGTTGGCCATAAAATATTTCATGAAATCTTCTAAATTATAGAAGGGGAGTTTCAGTATAATGGATTACTCAGATTCCCTTGTTGATTTGCACCATGCACTCCATCCCATATACCCTCCACTGTTGTATTAAATATGAACACAAAGAGAAGATTCATACTCTCCCTATTATTTTCCCTACCTTTAAAGCATGTCATGTGACTTATCAACAAAATGATGTGATTGTAGCTAAACCAGACCCTTATTCCAAGGCTTCCACCAATTATTCTATTCATGTATCTAGGTACCCCATGATGGATCTTTCGATGATGTGATACAATTCCTTACCCTAGGGGAGTATAAACTCCTCGCTTTTAATTCCCTTTGAACACAAAGAGAAGATTCATACTCTCCCTATTATTTTCCCTACCTTTAAAGCATGTCATGTGACTTATCAACAAAATGATGTGATTGTAGCTAAACCAGACCCTCGCTTTTAATTCCCTTATGTCCATCAACTGCCTTGCCTTTTCTACCATGACAAGGCCCATATGTATCAATATAATGTTGGGGATGTCATCTCATTCAGTCCCTCTTTCCTCAAAACCAAGCTGGTCTATGGAGGCTTTTATCACCCTTCCTCTCATTCTGAATATTTCCCTCACATCAAACCATACATAATGGTTTTGAATTCCTCTAAAACAAATCCATTATCCATACTTAAGTTTACCATTATGCATGGAAGGGATACGGTTTAGGACATTATGAATAAGTTATTCACGATATTTTCCTCAACAAATCTTGTGAGCCATGTGAGAAATTTGGCTTGGGATACAAATATCCCTTCGCTCCTCCTTCATGCCCTTCTTCCTCCTCCCATATCAATATTGAGTCACCTCCCATTTCTCTATCTGACTATCTCATGCACCCAGATGATATTGTATCTATCCCCCTTGACTTTTAATTAGTCTCAACTATTTCCCTCAGACATGTCATGTAACAGGTTGAAAATGAAACCCGGTCCTTTCCTCTTAAGTATCCTGAGATAATAAGGGAATATTCCCCTACCGTTGACATTCTCTAATGCAGTTATGGCAATTCCATTATTTCTTACATGGGAGCAAAGGATTCTCATATCCAAAATTCCCTTTCCCTAATACATACACCCTCCTTAATGAATCCACCATTGACATCAACATACAGAATCCCCAAGATCCCAACATCCTCAAGGTTGGCCAATCTCTTGATCCCCAAGAGCTTGAATCCTTTACCTCCTTCTTGTCCAAGAATATTTAATCGTTCATATGGTCATACTACAACATTTTGGGTCTCGATCCTTTTATCATCATCCATAACATCATCACCATCCTCAATGCTAATCCTGTAAAAAAAAATTATATTACATACACCCCCACATTTCCCTGAACTTATCGAAGAAGATCTACAATTTCTTCTCTCTACCAACTTCATCCAACCTATCGATTATCTAAAATGGGTATCGAATATCGTACTTGTTACCAAATATTTTGGAAAGCTCTACATCTGTACAAATTTTTTATATTTACACTCCCCCTGAATAGAAACTCTTAAAGGCTAAGCATTGCACAGAACTTACAGAAATTTGTAGCACACAATGGATTCATAAACATGTATGCAACTTGATCTTCAATCGGGAAGTACTGGAGATCTATATCACTGCAAAGAACCTTCTCTCAGATAAAGTACATATGCATATTGATATGCTTTGTCCTTTGATGTTGAACTAGATTTTTAGCAAGATCAATGCAGTTATGGCTATCACACAGAAGAGGAGTACTTCCTTTAGCTTCCATATGCATCTCTTCCAACATCTGCTTCAACCACATAGCTTCTTTTGATGCTTCCATTACACTTATATATTATGCCTCAATAGAAGAAATAGAGACTATTGGTTACTTTTTACTGATCCAATTAATGGCACTTGCACCAAACTTGAATACATATCTAGTTATAGACTTGCAATCTTCGTGCATCGATTTGCATTGAGTCCAATCCTCACTCAGGATTTTTTGATTCCCGATATGAAGTAGAAAATCATCTTGTATACTTCACAAAATGATGGACACAACCTATTGTACTTTCTATTGATATGCAACGACATTATATGTAGTTGCTTGTCTTCTGGTTGGATATTTCTCAATTCCATTAATAACTACCCATAATTTGTGAGCCATGAATTATGCCTTTAATCGAATCTTCCAAATGTTGTAGTTATTCTCATTCAAAATTTGAGACTTATCAATTGAAAACTGATAAGACCCCATTTTTCCGTAAATATAATTAAATAATTAATGAGGATTAAAAAAAGAGTTTAATAGAAATCCCCCTATCATCATTTAATTCTCGCAATAAAAAAAATCAGTTTACACCAAAAAAAGGTCCTATCAATTATATAGTATATACATGAATGTATTATTATGATATCAAAAAAAAATTGAAATGTAAGTAATTTTTTTTAGTTTTCTAACAAAATGATGATGACGATCTAGTAGTCATGTCACAAAAAATATATCATTTAAAAAATGATGATATTATTTGACTATTTTTCTCAAAAAATAACTTAACAATTAATTTATATTTTCAAGAAAAAACAATAATATTTTATATATTTTCGCAAAAATAAAACAATAATGTTTTATATATTAAAAAATTAGTAGCTCTTGCTCCTTTTTGTTTTGAATTTCTATCAACTCGACCGAGTTGGTTGAACCAACTTGTCGATTTTATCACTGAGTTAAATTTAATCAATGTTACCAATGATATATATTATGTTGAACTATCATATTTAATTTATAATTTGAATTGAAACTTATCAATCAAATTATGCCCAACCATATTAATAACCAAGCCTTATTTACCAACTAAGCCACATATATACCGAATTCACCAAGCCTTATATTATTTTTCATCACTGAGCCATTTTACAATTTTAAACCAACAATACACCATGAGAAACCCAGAGGGCAAGCCGCTCTGGCGATCTAAGACACAAGGCTCTCAAGAAAAATGTAGTAGTGTGATTGAAGTCACACCACATCCTCCCATCTCCAAGTTTTTAAAATCCTCTCAACACTTGCGACTATCCCCATGTGGGACTAATCTGCCCAAGGGAAAGGATGGGGGGCTTGAGCCTACACAGGTGGTCAGTGATAGGGGATAGTAGGGGCACGTGGACGCCGCGGAGCAGGTGGGTGTGGGTTATGCAGTGTGTGCCATTTGGCACATGGGGAGATGGGGGGTTGGTAGGGGACCGCCCCCTTATATAATACACTATGACAATATAAATAATAAGGCCGCATTTTTTTAGGTTTTAGGTATAATATTATATAGTTTATAATATAAACTACAAGTTTAGTTTTATATAAACTATGATGAATTTTATTTTGTATAATTTATAGTATAAACTATAGATTATAGATTATATAGGTTATATAAATTAGGTTTATATAACCTATATAGTTTTGTATTTTATTTTCATTCATTTTTTTATTTTTATAAAACACAATCTTATAAATTTAATCTATAATGTATATACAAAATATAGTTTATATTAACTATAAACTATAGGTGCAACCCATATTAAAAAGGGGGGTCCAGAAGGACACAAGAGAATATTTCAAAATTTAAAGTTGAAAATAATATCAAAAATTTATGTCACCAAGGGACAAGAGGTTTGATCCAACAAATAAAAAAATTGAAACACTATTCTCATGGACTCTTGTCTCCTATGTGAATTGGGTTTCACTTTAAATTTTATCATCTCTTTTAACATTTCGTATTTACATTAGCATGCACACTTTCAAAAAACTATAGAAATATAATAAAATATTTCACATAACTATTTAAACCTTACCTCTATTTTCCAAACCCTGGTAATTCTCCTGAGTTTGAGTTTTCACGCGAGGGTGAAAATCTTCGAAGACTTTTCCACCTGTGCACACTCACATTACTTCAACCGGAGAGGGAAAGGGGGGGGTTAAATAAGATACTAACCACCTAACTTCCCAACCATTGTAGCTTTAGGATTAAATAAATTTTTCAACAAAAACTTTATCCCGCTCTTATACCATGTCAGGACGAGGGGATGAAACATATATTAAACTTATTTAATAAACATAAATGTGCACATATTAATTAATAAATACAAATAAAATTAAATAACAAAATAACATGAGATTTAACGTGGAAAATACCAATAAGGTAAAAAATCATGGCAGAATAATTTCCACTATGTAAGAAAAACTTTAAATCCAGTCCACTAAACTCCTTCCTCAGTTCTAATACATGTATTAACCTGAATTACATCAATAATTCTTAATATGACCTATAGTCATATTTAAATAACCCGAAGGGTTATGACCTTCTTAAATGATGGGGTACACCTCCTCGATTTAATATTAGTTAATAAATAAATAGCAACCTAATATAAATTTTATATTTAAATAATAAGAATATAAGTTATTTTATATTATTAAACTATAAACTAAATATTATGATCACTTAATATTATAGTTATAACACATGGCTAGTCATGGGATACTCTCTTTTATGGATGGTTTTTCTGGTTACAATCAAATCTTTATCACCCCAGAAGACCAACATAAGATTTACTTCCTCACTGCTTTGGGGACCTTCTACTATCATGTCATGCCTTTTGGTTTAAAAAACGTTAGGGCCACTTACCAGAGCACGATTACCTATATCTTCCATGAACTTATCCATAAAATCATGGAAGACTATGTTGATGACCTCTTGGGTAAATCCAAGCACCGATGTAACCATCATTTTGTCCTTGAAATAATTTTCGAGCACCTCATTCACTTCCTTCTTTATCTTAATCTATCTAAGTGTGTATTTGGGGTATTAACTGGTCAACTCCTTGGCTTCATCATCTCTATCAGGGGTATTGAAGTTAACCATGCAAAAAATTAAGGCTATTCTTGAAATGCCTCCCCCTTCTAATCTAAAGAAACTCCGTAGTCTTCAAGGTCATCTCAAGTCGATCCGTCATTTAGTTTTGAAACTCTTTGATAGTTTGCAACCCTTTCATCACCTTTTACATAAAGACACCCAATTCGATTTGGATGCCAACTGTCAGAAATCCTTCAATGATCTTAAGTAGTATCTATTTTCTCTAATTGTACTTACACCTCCACACGAGGGGGACCCTTTCTATCTCTATATCTCTTCCTCCGATCATGATTTAGTTGTCATGTTGGCATACCACGATGATTAAGGCAAGGATAGGGCTATCTATTATATCATTTGTACCCTTCTTGACTATGAAACCCGCTACATGAAGCTAAAAAGCTCTTTTGTGCCCTATTATTTGTTACTTCTAAATTTTTTCATTACCTTCTTAACCACAAAACCTTAATTGTTACCAGCATGTATGTTCTTAAGACCATGCATTCTAAACCTTATCATAGTGACCACATCACTCAATGGCTTATGCTCATGCAGTAGTTTGACCTAGAGTTCATATCTCAAAAATCCATCAAGGGATAGGTTATTACCTATCAACTTGTTGAGGCCCCTCTCTTTAAAAATCAACTCCCCCATGAACAATTTCTTGATGAATCCATCTTCCACCTCCAACATGAAAATTCCCCTCTCAAAATGACACTCTTCTTTGATGGCTCTAAATTTCAACAAGGGAGAGGCCCTTGCGTCAGCATTATTCCTCCTTGGGGTAACCCTATTCCCCTCACTTATAAACTTGATTTCAAGTGCACTAACAATATGGCTGAGTATAAAACTCTCATCTTAGTCCTTAAAATTGTTGTCATACTTGGAATTGAAATTCAACGCCATTAGTGAGTTTCTGGAGCAACAGTTTAGAAGCATCTCAATGTTGAGCGGGGTCCCTAAAGCCATTTAGGGGACTGAAAAGGAAAGAAATCAGGATATCTCAAAGTTGAACGTGAATGATTCAACACACACTACCACTTTGGCACTATTCAATTCATTGTGCACAATCAAATCAAGGATTGAAAGGGCCTCCAAGAAATCAAACCCCTTGGATTGGTTGGTTTTGTTTTAGCTGATGTTCTGTTTCGGATAGTATGTTATTTTTTGGCTACTTAATTGTAGGTTTTTCCTTGTTTTTCTTTTTCCTAGTAGCTACTATTTGGGTTACTGTTGGACTTTATATTTTATCTAGATTATGATCCTCTTTTGATGCTTCTTTCATGTTTGATCTGGTTGTTGATCCTTCCTTGTAACAGGGTATAGTCCCTCCAAAACTATTTTCTATTAATAAAAAAATTCTTGATATCTATGGATATTCCCAGCTCATCATCAATCAAGTCATAGGTACCTATTAATGTAAAAATGTCATCTTTCAAAAATATAGGGATGTCGTCATCTTTCTTCTTGAAGCATTCAATTCATATATCATACAAGCCATCCCATGATCATTCAATCATTTTGCTGACACGATGACTTCCCTCGTATCCCTTATCCAATGGAAAATGGAAGAGCCTAAACTCTCCATTGTTGTTCAACGTCTTGATCAACCATATCATGTCCATGAGATTCCCATTAATACCAATCAATCCAATCTATGTTACTCTCAGATATTTGATTACTTATCCCAATCCAAAATCTCGTTCAATAATTCTAAGAATGGTTGGAGATCCTTCCTTCAATGTGTAACCTGCTATATTATCCTTAGTGGAATCCTCTACAAATGTGGGTTTTATGGCATTCTCATACGTTACCTTAAGTCTTCTGAATCTACATGTGTTATTCATGAAGTCCATGACAACATTTGTGGTGAACACTTTAGTGGCTTGTCTTTTGCTAAGTGTGTCCTTATCTTAGGCTATTACTGGCCTAACCTTAACCAAGACTCTTGTGAGTATTTTAAAAAGTGTGTTGAATGCCAGTAGCATTCCAATCTTATCCACATCCATAGTGAGGCTATGCAACCCACCCATGACCTTTGGCCATTTTCACAATGGAGACCCAACCTCATTGGAACTATCAATCCACACTCTTCACAGTGCCATCATCATATCATTACCCCTACCAAGTACTTCGCCAAGTGAGTGGAAGCTATTCCACTCATGTCAACCAAAGCTAATCAAATCATCAACTTCATTTATCAACACATCATTTGTCGTTTTGGAATCCATCACAAGATCATCAAGGAAAATGAAAAGTCCTTCAAACATAAATACCTAAAAAGCTTTGTGACTCCTTTAATATTAATCTTAGCTTCTCTTCTCCTTACTATCCCTAGGCTAACAGGTAGGCCGAAGCCTCCAACAAGACCCTCATAACATTCTTGCTAAAAATATTGATATAATGGGTCGTGATTGGCACCTTCACATTCCTTTCACCCTTTTGGCCTACTGGACTAACATCTACACCCCTACATGTGTTATTCATTTCTCTCTCATCTACAACTCCAAAGTCGTCCTCCCTATAGAAGTCTAAATTCTTTCCTTACGTGTTTCCCTCCACAAATTTATCTTTGACGAGTACTATCGTTAAGAGCATCTAGCACAACTTGAGTTACTAGATGAAAATTACTTGTTTTTCCTTCATAATCATCAAGTTTATTAGGATCAAATTAAACACTCTTACAACAAGCATTTTAAACCTTGTGACTTTAACATCGCTGACCTCTTCCTTAAATAAAATCATAACATCACTACTTTAGAAAGGAGCCAACATGGAAATTTTTCTCCCAACTAGATTGGACCATACATGATCATACATAAGTATGGATCTAGTACTTATCATTTAGCTTCTCTTGATGGTAAACCTGAAATAAAACCTCTCAACTCTTTGCACTTGTGACCTTTCTACTATTAGCATATATACCAATGTGATCCTAGTTACCTTAGTGATCTCCTTTTCCCATCAATCACCTCTTCCATATATTATTATAACAATATGGAATTATGTGCTCTGCCATCACTAACATGTGTATGAACTTAAACATGGGCACCACAAATCTTCTCATAACATGTTCCTTATGGATAGGTTCTTTCTTCTCGGTGAGAACTCCACAATCGTTACTTCCATTTCCCTCTTATTTTCCTTATTAAACCATGAAAATACCATTCAAGTATAGCTTGTGCATCATTTACCCTCATTAATTGGTCTAATTGGTTATCCCCAGCTTCTTTGTAAAATTCAAGATCGATTCTCCTTAATTTATCTCATCTTAATAACAGAATGTTCCCTCGAAGGACAGTTATTCATCAAATAATGTAAAAAATATAGACTAATCCCTCAAAAGAAACCTATCATCTATCCTTGCCATATTAAAAATAATAATCAAATAAAAACATGTAGACCATCCTTTGAAGGATGGCTACCCCATTGTATCATGGCAGTAAAATGCTTCCTGCATTGATTAGCATTTCATGTGTAAATATCATCCTAGGAAAGCTTCCCGCATCAATCATCTTTCCACCACAAGCAAACTTCTCGCATCGATCAATTTTTCTCATTATAGTTGGGGTATAATCCTAGGAACACCACCCAAGTAGATCCTTTTTCCCAGGTGCATGTTATATCTTGACCCCTTGTCATGTCAACAGTAGGTCTATAATATTCTCCTTCCACCTCTCCTTTCTTTATCATGAGAGTGACTAGTTATCGTTCGTTCTATGCTAACACTTTCCTTTGGTCACAAGTGCATCGCTTTGTTTGATTATCGTTCTTGTTATACCCATAATCCAGTTTGGATCTCTCCTTCTACTTACATCCTTCTCTATAGTGTAGTTTTCTTTGAATGTTCATTGGTCTCCACCTATAGAATTGTACCCATTTTTAAACCTCTATTTTCCATTCCCTATTTAGTGTCATATGAACCCATCATCCTTCCTGTCTCTAGCTATCTATCCATATCCAAATCATATTTTCATTCACCATACTTTTATCAAATAACATTCCCATCTCACCATTTACAGTCTATATCCTATCTAATTACATCCCATACCATTTATGCCTACCATGTTTTCTAATCCATCACATCTAAACAAATCTATCACATTTTGTCACATTCATATTCTATTCTAAATTTTCCAAACATAATAAATCCATAGTTTAAACATTATCATCATTCATAATCATAACCACATTACATATATATCCAAGAAAAAATCATAATACTCCATAGCTAATCCATCTCATCATAATCATCCACATCCAAAATATATAACCATAATCATTACATCCATAAATCACACATATGACACATGAAAAATCACAACCAAAAACATCATCATATATATATCATAAGCCCAAATACATCAATACATTGTATGACATAGGACTCTAAGGGTCCTATCTCAAATAAAATACATCATCAAAATCAGTAAATTGTACACCATACAGTCTCAAATCCTACCCTCATGGGGTAGGTGTCTGAATCAATCCTAGGGTCTCGTCACCACTTTCCTAGCCCACTCCTTATGGTGTCTACACCATTACTCATCATGATCCTAGATGGTGATAATTATGCTACACCACCCACTCCTAATCATTGTAATGTTAGGTGCTATGTGGATCTCCATGTCAAGGGTAGCTTGTTCATCACATTCTCCTTATAATATCATGCCTTTGTCGCTCGCATTGTGTACAAACTCAAAGGTATCATCCCTGGAGGCCCCATCTTTCTGGCTCCTTATGATGTTATTGGTGCACCATTCTCTAAATTTGTAGCTAATATGGGTGTAAGGTATCCAAACCTCTCCCTGTATGCCTCATACTACCTTCTATATTTGTCCCTCTACTGCCTAGCCTCATCTCTTGTCTATCAAAGGATTATCACCTCTTTTCTAACAACCTCTCACTCCTGACAAGTGGTGTCTCTCTCCAATCGACCTAAGTTGCAATCTATGCATAATTTAGTAATATATGAATCATCATCCCCACCACCACCCCTCGACATCAACATCCTCCTCTACCTCCAACATCTCCTCATCCTCCTCCTCTCCTTCATCTCCCCCCTTGAATTCCATCTGAGCCACCCATGTCCCATTCATCTAGTCCGCATAGCCTATCTCCACTCTGACATCATATTTGGAATCCCAAGGTACTCCCACCTTCTCTAAATGATTTGTCATGTCTGGATTAGGAAAATCCCTCTCACCCTCATCCTTCCTATATATAATTGGATCTCGTGGCACTACCTGTACCACACCAAACTATTTTCGAAGCCTACCAAACTGTATGGCCTCAATCATCTCAAGTTGGTGACCCCTGCATCCATCTCCTCCTCCTCATTCCAACTAATTCTACATCAAATCCCATCCATGGAGCTAAGTTGTGATACCATCGCTACCTCACCTGCTCTATCTCTAGCTCCCAAAATATGTCACTGGACTAATAAAAATCTCTCACTCCCCTGTCACCATGAGCCTAATCGACTGACCCATGGGCTTATATAGCCCACTGACTCTGATAATCACTGACCCCCTTAGGGTCACCGCCACTTTTCCTTGGTCACTGTCAACCTGCTCAGGTCGCCATCGAATTAACCTTAACTTTTACCTCTTTTCTTCATCCTCACCATTTTTCATCATTTAATTAACCTAACTTCCCTTTTTTGGTGTGTGTCACCCATAACACACTATTTTTAGTCATTTCCATCTTTTTGATATCATCTCACCTTTTTGGCCATCTTTGTGTTTTTTGCTATGGCATCATTATCTTCTCCATCCCCCATCTTTTCCAGGTGCATATTCGTTCACTTCCTCATGTATGAGGGAGTTTTCCTTATCATCCTCGCATTTGTTTGCACATGATTTTCATTTTTGACTCGTTGGTCCCCATGGCTTCCACATCTATTTGAGTGGATTCCCATTAAATCCCCTCTATCTCCCAGTGGTTTTTTTGCTAACTCACAATTTAGAAGGACATTTCCATCATCTCCATTAAGAACATACATTGTTCCCTGCCGAAGTGACTCCTAAAATCACCACCATATTTTTTAATCCTTGTTTTTTCTTGAATCCTTCCTACACTAGGGCATCATACCTCATCTTCAATTTTTGCCATCTTTTCCAACCCTCCCTTCTTATACATCTCTTTCAAATTCATGTTTGATTCAATTTCATATCATCAATACCTAACTCGAGGGAGAGCACCTCATTGATAATTCCTCAACAATCACCCTATCAATCCCTTCTCATTTTTTGTCTCACAGTTTAACATTGCAAAACCCTCAACAAAAAAAAGGAAGTATGTAGAAACTTGTTTTTAGCACTCTTTTTCCTTCATATTATGTACCCCAACTCTCACCTAGCACTCCCCCTTTCTCATCTTATTCTCAAAAAAATCCCGCATTCCCTCCTAAAATCCTATTTTTCCCCATATCCCATCTTACTTACCATTTTACTATTTATGTATCATTATTTTTATCATCCCAATTTATATGTATATCTTAAAACCCCATTAATACTTAGTCTACCATTAATCCCTTAATTATCCTAATCCTATCAATAAAACCCTCATTTAATACCCTCATCCCCTCTCATCATTATCCATCATTTAAACCCTTCCTAATATTCCCTCTACCCATTTACTCCTCCCTATGATACCCTTACCCATTAAATATCCCTTCATAGGCATGCAGGGCTAAAAATTCCTGCTAGCCATTACATTCCCATTTCCACCCATTTCTTGTCCCATTCTCGTCACCCCCTTATGATCTAACATCTCTGGGGAGATTTTCTGTGTCAGTAGTTGGCAATCCAGCCTTGCATTATTTAAACACCCTCACCCCCTTCTCTCTAAGGGCTAGAAAATATTAAATCTCTCATGTGCTCTATGATTGTTGCTTCTTGCATCTTATTTTGAGATCTTACTATTAGTTGAATCACTTGGTTTCTATTCCACATATTTTTTTTGAAGCTTGGAGCATCATGAAGAACATTTAGATATATCCTCCATGCATGTTCTTCTTTGTTTTACAAGTTTGTAGATATTTTGGGATTCTTACTTAGCCTTGTTGTCGTCCATCATTTATCTCAAACTCATTTATCCACCTTACCCCTTAACCTATATTCCAATTCTAATCTAGATGCCACCACCTGACTCTAGTCACTGTCGACCCATATCCCATATCTACTGAATCAACTTTATTTGGCTTCTTATCTACCTTGTTTTACACCCCACTCACATGTCTATATCCCAACCATTTTACCAATATCCTACCTACCCTTTTAGCATTCTACCATCTATCTTGACAGCTTAGAACCAACATATGCCCCTATTTTTACACATTTTGGGATCAGTTTTGCTCCACTCACTGACAACCGTACTATTTGCTCTCGGGTCATCATCGACTCGCTCTCATTTGGATTTACTTTTGGCATTTCTAGTATTATTCATCATTTCATCTTATCTTAGCTTACCATATATACTTAATATTTTATTATCTTCATATTTCCATTTCAGTTTTGATCATATAATTTTTTTTATCAAAATGTGGGCTGACATCCATTCTAGGAAGATTTCACTTCTTAGAATCAACTTAGTCGGGAAGCCCACCATATCTATCACTAATCCTTTTTCATGTATAGTTTTCATTGTTGTGTAAATTATCAATTCATAGTGAGGAAAATATACTTTTGTGCACCCATACTATCTTCATCAGCATTCGCATTAGGAGGTCCCTAAACACTCCAATTTTCTGAGGTTTTCTTGATTTCTAGTTTATTTTTCAGTAATCTGAAGCAGGAAGTGTGAAATCTTCACAAAACACTAGTCTTCCTCATTCAACATACATGCTTTGATACACCTCTTGTATCTTCATTATCTTATGACATACTCTCATGCTACAATTCACACTTAACTATTGAGGGCACACTACATCTATGAACCTCACATCATACACACAACACATTTCAAACTTTATGCATTCATGACATCACATTCTCACACATCATCACTACCCTATGACACACTCTAATTCAAAAGCTCATAAGGGCCTACATCTAAAATGAACCTCACTACACTCATTCACACTTCACGCTCTATGCTTCATTAATATATATTTCTAGTGCATAATTCAAACCATTTCCCGATGACACACTCTTATTCTATGGTTCATTCTCAGCTTTCGAGGGGTCTTTTATAAATGAACCTCACCTCATGCTCATACACATTGGTTTGGGTGGTACACTTCTCCTATCACATTCAAATTACATATCATTCCATTTCTCTCATTCATGACATACTACATATCTTGGTTGTATTAACTTTTGTTTACTTATACTTACATGTACACATTGTTTCACATGCTAGACATATACTTAGTATGTCATTATATTTTCTATATACACATGCGCATTCACTTTTTATCTAGTTCTGAATGTATAATTTCTATAGATATCTACACACAACATGGATGTTTGGCATTGTACCTCTTACTAGTCCCATAATGGCTCCTGGTGGCATCTACTTTCGTATAAAATACAGGTGCTATTTTTTAATTTTATACTACTTCCTATTTTTACTAGCACACTACTCTATATCAATATATACATGTCTTGACATATTGTTTTATCTTCCTAACATGCTAAAGGGTGCTTTATGTGCATTATTTTTCTTGGAAGAACTATTTTCCACCATGGTTATCTGATTACTTTACTTACTACTATTTTTCATTGTTTGCCACTGTTTGCCATTTTTGTGGGATATTCCCTTTATCTTGTGTGTACACAGTATTTTCTTGGCTACTTCATCCCTGATTGTCTTCCGACATTGTGATCGATGTCCCATATTTGAAACCCAATTTTTATGGTCTACATTCTCTTTTTTCTTACTAGATTACACTTTGTCTTTAATATACATATTTTTCTTGTTTTCACTAACACATACTTCCAGCCACTTTTTTTACATGTTCCTTGGTTTCCACTATGCACATTCCTTCCCCCTGTAGGGTATCAATTTAAAATTAGTGTTTGGTCCTCTCTTTTGGGCCACATCCTACAGCGATGTAACATGCACCCAAAACAAGGGGGCATACATTGGGTGAATCATTCACCCCATTCAATAATAAAAATTCACAGTTCATACCTGCACAATATATGAGAAACACAATATACAGTTATACAAAGGGCTCAGAATCTGACATGGGTCCTCAGCACAACATAGATGTCAGTGCCTAGGTAAATACATGAGCACCTAGGCACTCCAAAATGTTCTTCGGAACCTATGACTAGGGGAATTTACATTCAATTTCTCATATTAGCATGGTTTTTAGTAGTTTACACAGTGGTTTTCACATCACAAGCACAATCCTTAAGCAATCATAATGTATTCTATCTTTTTTTCTTATTTTTCTACTTGGGTCAAACTAGAACAAAGCTAGATCACACCATCTACATTGGTGTACAAAATTCAGGAAGCAGACAGAGATGGAGAATAACACTAGACATTTCTCCCTAACACTTATTCTACCATGGTGTGATATTTCCCAAAAAACTTGTACTTGGCTTGAGATCAGCCAAAAAACTCATTCTTCTACAACATTTTAGGACATTTTATATCCTTCTCACACATCATGAATCAGGTGCACATGTTCTTTTTTTGTATTTTTACATTCTTTTTACATACTTGGATCAAATTTTTCACACACACAACTTTGACCACTCTTTCTCTCTTCTTTTTCAAGTTTATACTTAATACGCAATAATAAGTATCCCTTCATAAATCGACAATGAAAATGGGTATAAACACAACATAGTGTAACTCATTAAGATTTTCACCCCTAGGGTCACTTGTTCTTTCCTAGTTTAGCTTCCACACTTCATTTTTATCACTTGATGCTTTTTCTTGTCTCCTCGGCACACTTTCGTCATCGATCTACATGGTTATCAGGTACGCATATCTTATCTACTTTATGTTAGCAAGTATTTAATCAACAACATAAAGTCAAGGAAAATGTAGGCACTAAATCACAGACTTTGGGTACATTTCTAGGTCCTAGTCACATATTACTATTTATTTGGTTCCTAAGAGAGAAAACTAGAAATTGACAACTATCTTTGGGCTTTTATCCATGTTTCATGTTTTCTTTCCTTTCCTCTTACACCCTATAGCCCAATCGATACTTTGATGATTTATATTTTATAACTCTAGACACCAGCACCCAAGTGCCCTCATCCCTATTGCCTAACCTTGAAATATGTGTACTTTACTCACTCCTTTTGGGCATATTTTATCTTTTAGACATCTTATTTTCTTATGGGTTGGCCTTCTAATTTTCAATTGTGAAATTCAACCAAGGGAATCATATAAATATAAAGCTATGTGACCATAATAAAGGACCAAGCTCCAAGCATCTATTACTATCAGCCAAGGTTACATCCAAAGGCATTTCAAGAGCATCAAAGTGTTCATCTAGCTTCATTCAAGGGACAAGGGACTGTATTTTCTGCATTTATACATATAAGGGGAAGTTCATTTTTACACCCACACATCTATCTACATTGCTACATTTAGTTAGTTCTCGATATTCGAGTCCATCTTGCACAAGATCCACCTAGTGTATGATTCTAACACACACATGAGAACTACATGGAGGATGAAATGTAGTGCAACACTCGGTTGTAAACTCACTTATTTAGGTAACCGCCTAGGTCAGTTTGATTCCCAATTTACATCCTTTTCTTTTTAGGATTTGATGTGTTTTGGGGTTTTACAGGATATCATTTGTTTTACAGGTTACAGGAAAATTTTGTGGTTATAGTACGAATTACAAGTGATAAACAACGAAGGTTAGAGAAACTTGTGTGATACAATAAATATCATTTTATGAGGTTTTGCGTGGTCACAAGTGCCTAGAAGCAGTCTCCAATTCTCAAGTTTCCCTGACCTAATCTAGACACCACAGTCCAGGTATATCCGACAATCGCACAATTTTCTGAGTATAGTTACGACAATTTCCTCCTCTTATTCATCGGTTTTTAAGTCTTGCACACTTCGGGATTAATTGTGAAATCAGATAAGTATTATATCTCTCTCTTGTAATTAGGGATTCAATTTCCATTTTCTTATTGTTTATGTCAAATTTTTACTTCAGTGATTTATTTATCAGTTGTGACTCTGCAATTCGGGTTTTACAAATTTCTATATTTGTTGAATCAACTGGTTGTATTTGTAGGTTTGTTTCTTTTATAGTTGTGATTGTCGTCCATCATGTTTATGCTCTTATTTGACTCACTATAGGATCCCATTCCTCCAAACCATAACACCTCCAAGAATGGAAAGATACCAGTGTTCACATTTTTTATAAATGCATTCAGAACTTTAGGCTTCAAAAGTATGTGAGAACTATAAATTTATTGTATATATACTTCTTTATAATACTTTAAGTGGTTGATTTTATTGGGTTAGATTTGATACACAAAGGTTATTATATTATATTGGGTGACTGCTTATACATAAAATTGTGTTTATTTTTTAGAAAATTATTAAATACCGCATTCGATTATTCTAGTCTTATTATTTTCACCAAACATCCCAAGGTGCACTAGCACCTCACTCATCCAGAACTAAGTGCTCACCCGAAGTATGCAAGGGTACTAGGTCCCTCTTTTATGATAGCTTTTTCAAGGAGTTAACATGATGAGAGCATACATAGATACATTACAGATCCATAATATCTATTTAAGAATAAATCATAACACAAACTAGATCTAGATCTCAACTATTATGCATGAGTAATTAAACAAGAAACATAATAAGATTTGCCATACAAGAACTTGTCACAATTATGTCAACAATCAATAGATCCAGCCACAAAGATCCATTATATTAATTTTTGTAAAACATAGAAGCTTCATACATACATAATAATGCCACCATAAGTCATGTGCCCCTAAACCAGTAGCATAACTCTACTACTGAACTTTCATCCTAATCCGTACAAATAAATAAATATTTATAGGGGTGGGGACTTGTCCTTCACCTCCCATGCACCCTCAAAATAGGATACATGCTAATAATAGCCATGTGTTGCTACAAGATAAATACAAAAGCATGCAATTACTTATACCAATAGTTCTTGTATAGATAACTTTAGTTTACATGATTCCTATTATTAGCTCAAAACCATACATGTCACTTTATATTCCTTTGCATGAGATATTTTCCCAAAATAGACTTTACGTAAACTGTAAGTCTTCTTGATTTAATCTTATCTTCAAAACCTTACTTGGCTACTACTCCAAGTCTATATTTAGCTTTCCATTCCAAAACTAACTAAGTGTTCAGTCTATCCATTCTTCCTCCTACATGTATTCCTTTTCAAATTCAACATGTAAACCATGTTCTCCTTGCACATGCATCCTCATGCACACTTCTTTTGCAATGCCTCTTGCACCTGTTATTCCAAGAGACTTATTCATTTTTCATGTTGAACATTACCCAACATTTGCTTCATTGCAGCTCCCAAAAATGGGTAATCTGATTAATCTCTCCATGAATAAATAATAAAGAATCTTGTAGCCATAAAGAATAAAATAATGTTCATTTTCATCAATGAATAAAATAATTTTTTCATTGTGTAAGGAGGATGGGAAAATACTTCTTCAATGATGCTTCAATTGCATTCCATCCCTCCACCGCACTCTGCACTTGTTTGAATAGATCCCCCATCATTTTACTGGCTTCTTAAAATGTTAGCTCTTCACCCTTAGCTTTGAATGTGTCAACCAAATTTTCCAACTATTTTCCAAGGTTTTTCAACGCATCTATTATACGTGTTACCTAGGGATACAATTTCTTCATTTTATTCTTTATAGAGGTCCTTAATATATCAATACTGTCACTCTTATTGTTGACCTCTACAAGGGTCCTATCTCGTTACACCCTATTTTCCTTGTTCTTGGTTTGGAACTCCTTTAAATCTGCATCATGGGTGGTAACCAACATGCTTGTCACCCGATCCCTATCTTCACAATTGTCATACACAACTTCTGCTATATGATCTGTGGTTTTAACTGGCGTGAGAAGCTCAGTGTACTGAGTTATGGTCTCCTCAATTTTTTCCTTTTACTGTTACTTTATCTGCACCATAACTTCTTCCGCAAACTCTAGTGCCAAGGGTTTATTTTGTATTGTGAGTATGCACATTAAATCCTCCAAATAATGGAGGGTCATCTTATATGTCTTTGCAGGGGGTTAACTCTAGGCATGCTAGTATGATAGAATCTACTATCGACTCTGCCTTCTTATAAGCCTTACACACCTTTTCTTTTTCTTCCCATAGCTCAACCTTCAACTGCGCAATAATCTATTCTTTCCCCTTTATCTCCTTTTCTCTCTCAATAATATCCTTATTCTTTTCTTCTAACTCCTTTTCCAATGATTTTATTTTTTTATTCCTCCCAAACAACCTTGCCTTCACTTGGACACTAATACCTTCTTCACCGCATTACACACTTGTTCATCAGTTAAATGTTAAGAATCAACTATTGGATTCAATTCCTTGGATCTCGGTGAAGTGCGTGTATCCAACAATGCCCTTGCACTGACCTCAAACTCAAGCTTGTTAACATGGGACCCAAACATCCAAGACAACATTTTTCTTGTGTGTGATAACGTAAATTTGTTATCAAAAGATGACCAATAAAAAATTTGGTCCATTGGTATTGTACTTTGGTAATGGGCTTGTAAAACTTTTTTGGGATCTACATCATAGGCCATAATTGGTCCTTTTTGGGTGTATGCAAGTTTGTCACCCTACATGCACACTTTGGGAAGCCTGTCGCCAAACTTGTTTCTCCTCTTAAACTCCCACCTTTCTCTTTTTCTTCTTCCTCTCCAGTGTTACGCTCCACCTCCTATTGGACCAAGGTGTGTATAATCCCTATGAATTCTCGTTCCATAATGGTCTCTATCTCTAGGCCAAAGATACACATAGTATCTTACATATTTATTCCAACTTATTCTTCTCCATACACTTCTACTTCTCTAACCTCCTCTGAAGGCATGATTTGTTCCTCATTAGACTCATGCACATTGTAAATGGGGGGTTTAATCTCATGCTCTTATTCTTCCTCCTCCCCCTCCCTCTCTTTGTGCTTCAAGCTCTCCATTTCTTCAGAGTCAGGACCCTGAACTACTCTTATTTTCTTCTTCACTGAATACTTTTCTTTTACTAAGGACCTCTTCCTTCAAGTATAAGTACTTAGACTTGCACTTGTTTCTTTTTTCCTTGTGTCCTAGCCTTTAGGTGTGCTCGGTGCCCTACTTGTTGTAGGATTCTCTTCTCTATCCCTTTGCTTTATCTAATGGTCCTTAGGTATACATACATCATCCTCTAAATATGTGCCTTATTCAAACTACAACTGCAGATAAATATACACCCTTGTTGTAGTGGCCCCAAAAATTGGTATTGTAATAGGCTTGATCATATATGTGTCATGTGAGACATACCTTTCCACATATGTGTGCTTCTTTGGGTAAAAAAGTGTTCAACGTAGTTTACGATGCTCCTGATCTACAAAATTTAGACAAAATCTCAAATTATTTTCCTATTTGAACCTGTTAATTGTGCTTTGGAAGTATTGTGTTGTAAAGGCAAATGGAAACTTGCACCATGGGCTCTTAGTGCCATTAGTAAGACTGAACCAGCCAATGCAAAATTGTTGGTAAACTACAAATTCAACCTCATCTTTTACCAAGGCTTGTAGTTTCTCTGGGATCCTCCACTCCACACTGGAGGCATCACACATCTGCTTGCACCATTTATCTTACACACCTTGTATGTTGGTGACATAGTATATGTTGTAAATCTCTTAGCATGGGAGGGTACTTCTTCACGATATTCCCATATGTTATTGTTCAACCCATCGAGCACCCTAATCTTCAAGAATACAATCAAGAGTTGGATATTTCCATACATTATCTTTTCTCCATCTCACATGGAATTAATTATATATTCTACAATGAAGGCAAAGATGTTGTAGATGGCCCCCTCAAATATCTTCCTACATACATTCAACTACCTCTTATAAACTTGGGTCCACCTTTCCTGTCCACTCAATTTGGTAAGTAGGCACATGGCCATCTTCATCACCGGATTACTTATCTTTGAGATGTCAAAGGCATGCCCACCTTTCTTATACTCATACCCCTTAGTTTTTTCTTTAATAGACTCATTATCACCTAAGTCATCGTCAAATGACTCCTCAGTACGTATGATTCTAGTGAACTTTGAGATTAATTGTGGAGTTATGCGCATTATCCTTCTAGCGAAGTAAAAATAATCTTCATGTACGTGTGACATTAGCCACTGGTACAATCTCTCAAGATTTCTAAAAAATGGTAGTTCATACAGTTGTAATAATATGGCCTTCTCCAAATTCCTTTGCACCAATTCATCATACACTAGTTTATCATCAGTCATCCTCTTCCTATAGGTCAAACTAGTTACAAATTCATGTCCTTCTCATTCTGACCAATTCAATGGTTATAATCACTTATAACCATTTTCCTTATGTGGTACACACACTCCATCCCCATCAATACCCCATCTGGGTATTACATCTCTGAGTACCACTCCTCATTGAAATTTGATGTTCCCCTTGGTGTTTCCTTTTCCTTGCCCATTTTCTTGGGTGAAATGGTTTTTGGCCTCCTTGGTGCCATTCTTGGTTGGGTACTTGTTAGTTATGCCTTTTTCTTTGGTTTCCTCAATGCCTCAAACCTTTAACCGTAACTTTCCTATGCAAACTCTTTTATTTGTGCCCTAGTTTTCAAAACCCTAACCAAAAAACCTTTTGTTCTTCACACTACACCGTTCAAACCCACAGAAACTCTTTCACTAACTCACTTTGTGCACAGTTGTGTTATTCTTCACATTTTGGTTCTCAAATATTTACCTTTGCAATTGATCTTTCACCAATACTCTCGAAGATGCACTAGTTCCTACAAGATCATTCGCAAATTTATACAAGGTAAAAATGATTTTACATGACCCCTTATTTATAGTTTTTTTATTTTTACCACATTAATTAGAATGCCACCTACCACCATACTACCACAATAAATTTGAATTTTCATGTTTTTCCAAATGTGTTTCCTCTATGTTTCCAACTCATGTAACCCTTATAATCTTCTTACACAAAAAACTACATTGAGCACAGACCTCTTTACATGCACTCCCATCACCGAAGTACATCAACCACTACATCTTATCCCAATTAGTTCTCCTTACCACTGCCTACCTCACATTTCCTTACGCGTTCATTCCTGTACATGGATTTTTCCTTTGGCATCATCCTTATTATCACCATCTTGTTTATGACACCTTATCATTTTCCAACAACCATTATCACCACCGCTACGCGTGCTCTTTCGGTATTTAGAACTCATATCGTGTGCTCTTGTATATTTTCTATTCCTTTGACCTACCCCACACTAAAGGTATGTGAGGTCCTCTGTGCATGAATGTAATTAGATAGAAATCAGATCCTAGTGTGCAAGTGTGCTTATTACACATAACACTTAACTAAATTAACAAAGCATAACAATGATGAAAGGAAACACATATAAAGGAATTATGTTAAAAGGGAATATAATCTAACTTGCAATACTACCTTATTACAAACACCAAGAAGACTTATTTATAGTAGGGCTTCAATCTAATCCCATTGAAGTAACTATGTAGTCGTGTCCCATCCAGTGCCTATAACTAGAAAGCACATGAATCAAGCATGTAAGTCACAACATATGGTCCCAAACAATGCATTTTGAGCTTTCCAAGGTGGTACAAAAACTTGGAATCATAAAGAAGAACCATCTGGACAACTTCAAGATTTTTATCCTTTATATGCCTATCATGCCAAGCCATTTTCCTTACCTTTTTCTATCTTCTGAATCCATTGTGCAATGGTGCACCTTTCATCTAATTGCATCATTTTTTCAATATGATCTTCAATTGTTTTCTCATCAATCAAACCTCCTTTGCACAATACACAAGGAAGGTAACATGAATTCTACTTGTAAAACATCCTTTATGATAAACACCAACTGAAAGTGTGTGGCTTTTTTCAATATTTTATAAGTTTTCATGTATGCCCAAAGTACAGCAAAGACTTTATCATCCTAGTATTTCCTTTCAACATCACAAATATCATTCAATGTATGTCCTAATATCTTATTGAAAGCTTTAGTAATACTATTTTCCTGTGGGTGATAGGGTGTTGTTTTATGGTGTGCCACCATAAATTATACCAATAGTATCCTGATAGTCTCATTAAGGAAATGATTACCCCTATTTCTTGTCAAACTCAATGGGCATCCATACCTATTGATAATGTTTTTTGACAAAAACCTTGCTGTCATAGCTATTGTGTAATCCTTTGTAGGTGTTGTTTATGCCCACCTTGTAAGATAATATGCATAATTTATAATGTAATGCAATCTAGTCCTATGCACAGGTGGGGAAATAGGACCCATAAAGTTAATTTCCCACCTTTCAAAAGGTTATGCACTAGCAATGGGCCTCAAAGGCATTTCATCTCTATGCCTAGGCTTTCTAAAGTGTTTAAAATGGTCAATGCCTTACAATATTCTTTACACTCCTTATATAGTGTTTCTCACCACAAACTAGCCAATAAAATCTTGCACATGGTAGAATCTCCTGCATAATGTCCACCTGCAATCCCGCCATGAGCTTCCTCCATAATAGATTTGTGCTCATGCTCAAGCACACACCGGCACAAAACTTCATCCTATCCTAGCTTTTATAAATCTCCACTAATCAATATGTAAGGAAGAGTGTGTATGGTAATTTGTTTCTTCTCTAAACTCTTCATCCCTTCAGGTGCCACACCAGTACTCAAAAAGACAACAATCTCTTCTAAGTCAAAGGGTGCATAGTTTGATCTGAATAGTTGTGCATCCGACCTTGTATCCTTAATGCTATACGCATCCTCACTTGAATTAATCCTTGATAAATGATATGGTCCAAAATTTCTCTTTCTTAGCTTAACCACTACTATAAAGTCAAATTCCTAAAACAATAGAATCCAAAAAATAATGTGCCACTGTAAAGTGAGCTTGTTTACCAAGTACTTCAATACCATGTGATATATATAGAATATAAATGGGGTAGCCAGTAAGTACTGTCTAAACTTATGCAATGTGTAAATCATGGACAAGGTCGTGTACTCTGTATTTGTGTAATTCTATTTAGCTAGGGTCAACTTCCTTCTTGCAAAGCAAATAGGATGATCAACAATACCTTCTCTGGGCTAGGTCAATACCACGTCAATGGTCATGCCAGAGGCATCCAAATGCAAATGAAAAGGTTTAGTCCATGAAGGAAAGTGCATAATAGGTGTTGCAGTAATCCTTCAATTTTTCAAATGCACGTTGTTGTGCTTCATCCCAATGTAACTTGTCTTTACTCTTTAACAATTCTTCCAAGGGCATGAAAATCCTAACCTACCATTTGATAAACTTCTGGTAACAATCAATTTTCCCCAAGAATCTACACACCTCACTCTAGTTAGTAGGTTCCTCTAAGTCCAAAATGATAGCAACCTTAGCTGGATCCACTAACAAGCCTTCTTTATAGATAATGTGTCCCAGCAAAGTCCCAAATGGTTTATCAAAAACACACTTTTTAATATTTAAGGAGACGCTCAACTATTAGTACCTCTCAAACATAAGTCTTAAATTATCACAGTGATCTTTTACTAACCCATAAATTGTTCAATCATCTAAGTAGACCTATAAAAACTTGTGAATAAAATCCTGGAATACTTGTACAATAATGTGCAAAAAGACTACATGTGCATTCTTTAATCCAAAAGACATAATTGTGTATGTGTTATCCTACAAAATTGACAAGGGAAATTTACAGGTAACCATATCGAAACTTTCATTTTGACCCTAGGGATGTTTGACAAATGTCCAAAATGGCCTCAAAGCCCCTTCGAGAAAATCAAGTTGTTTCCAAACTTAGCAAAAAAACCCGTAATCTTTTGGCGTAGTAAGTATCATGTCAACATTACAAAAATTACACCCCCTTTTTGCGTTTGGTCACAATCCCTGGAGTTTCAACACCCCAAATGTTGTGCCCCCTATAGGTATACCATGGTGCACCCTTCATCATGTTAACATTATCTTAAGAGCACCAAAGGCACTAAAATATTGGTGTCAACACCTTCCTATCTGCACGTCAAGGCATGATTTCTTCCATGTCAACACCTCACCAACTGTGCCAAAGGTGGTTGGTGGCACAATAAATGCTAGGTTCTCTATATATTAGGCACACGACACCTGTCATTTTCACGAATTAAAAATCATGAAAAGTCTTTCCTCTGCACCTGTCAACCATCCTTGTTAGCCTCACGTGTCGTCTTTCGTGTTTGTGGATCCCACGTCATTCCTCGTCTCTTTATATATCCTCGTAAGTGGCTTCTGCCGATCTTGATTGAGGTTTGTGGTTTTTATTTGTTTATGTTAGGTGATTAGGGTTTATATGTTGATAAGAATGAACCTAAAAAGAATAACTCATTTCACAAATCTACCAACCAGTTGAGAACCGTTTTGACCCTCCTTCCAGATCTGTAAATCTGGAGGGCTCTGACCTCTGAAAGAGCTCAAACCCATTTTGACTCTACTCACTGCCTTGTTGAAAACTTCTCCTCCTTGCCATTTGCCAAATCTAAATGAAAAATATGAGAAAAACCAAGAAATCATGAAATCGACCCAAACAGTCAACTATTTTCCTTTGGCACAATTTGCATTCATGTCGCATCCAACACAGTCGCATGCCATAGCGCACTACAAACCCATGTAGCACGAACCCTTCCCACAGTAATTAAAACAAACGCTTAGCATTCTCAAAAGGCATAGGTTCTGGCACAAATACACTGACAACAACATTTGTATGTTGTGTAACCCAAACTGATGCTGCGCAAGCAAAACCCTTTGGCACACCAAACTACCTTGCAACATCTTCCACATCTGCATGCCTAGGCACACCTTGAAGGCATGTAACACAAGAACTTCCTGCACCCTGCTAAAGAAAATTTCCTATGATGCAGGTGCATATTCCTTGACATCAACATTTGCATGTTGTATATTGTAAACCTGTGCCATGCGCTTTTCCCTTGGCACTGCCTTCTGTCATGCAACACTCCTCAAAAGTGTGCCCAGCCTTTTTTAAGCCTCTGCAGCATGCAGTATACCTGCGCCTTGCACCCAAAGGCTTATAAATTGCTCTTTCTTCATTTTGTAAGATTTTTAACTATGGATAACATGACGGTTAACATGGCTCTCCTATGTTGGACCTCTTTGATCCTTCTTGTAGAACAACATCAATCCTTGATCCCACTCATGTCTTCATCGAGAAAGAAGCTGACTAAAGGTAAAGCCAAGTCTAAGTTGACAGAGCAGGAAATGAAATAAAAATATCAGAGAGTCAGGATGCCTGACTTGCTTTCAGAGTGCAGTCTCGATATCAGAGACTCCGAGTTGGGACACATCGACATGGACAACTTCTTGGGTGAGAACCAAAAAGGTTACCAGTGGCCCATGGATGGAAAAATTGGTAGGCAGCGGGCTACACTTTGCAGCAGGACTTCCAGTAAGTGCAATGAACAATGAGTTCATCATGTTGGTGGCCTGTTGTTACTACAAAGACACAAGATGTGTCGAAGATAAGGAGGGAAAGGTGATCATCAACCTCACTGCCCACCATTTTGAAATAACATTCGAGGCATTCCTCACCACAGCCAGTATGTGGCGGTAAGCCTCAAAGAATGCTTAAAGACATGGACCGACAATGAAGACAAGTGTATGCAGATGATGAACGAGGTCTACCTAAAAAACAAGAAGGTAGTGAGCAGATGGCCCCAAGTCATCCATCGCAGTGAATTCAACGAGGACTTGAGTGATACTATCACCTTCCTCAGCAGAGTATTTGGGCTTCCTAATGCCCACTACTTTCACAAATGGGATGCTCAGATATTTAGAAAATATGAGCAAGAATGCTCCCGATCAACGCTTCGAGCTTGGGGGGAAATCATAAGCTGATACTATCTCAGAGCAAGCTCCAACAGGTTTCAACAACTAGGAAATTCTACATGAATTCCTATGTTGTATATGCAGTTGCATCAGAAAGAGAATTCCTAGGGCTGACTCAAAGTAGGGGTATGGCCCCAGGTCAAAATATATGAGTACTACCTGGAGCTAAGGCTCGAGGCCAGTGTTACCCAGTTCAACAAAATCAACGACACCTTCTTCTATGAGGTGATCTATCTATTGAGGCTGAACATGAGACACAGTTGGACCAACACGAGCAATGATCATGCTGCCACTAAGAAATGGGGGGCTTTGTTTACACAATTCCCCACCTTCACGTATCTCAGGGCTGCCAACTTTCTGGGAGAGCCAACAAAGTTACCAAGGTATGCAGGGCCCAAGCTAATTCTTCTGGAGCTGTCAAGATAGCTAATTACGTATCATGAAAAGTGTATGAAAAGGAAGAAAGGAGGAACATCCATTCCCCCTCACAGTTGCCAGATACACCTACACCTCATTAGGTAAAGCACGAGAAATGTACACCGAGCTGGAATTGCTGAACTTGAAGCATGATTTCCAGGCAAGGCCAACCTTCGACTACTAGAGTTGCCTCCCCAAGGAAAAGATCGATCCCATCCATGTCTTAGAGATCGAGGACATATGGATAGACATGAATCATGAAGTTGAGATCAGGCAAAAGGATCACTGCCCAGCTGGCTCTGGTAGAGATCGTCCACTATGGAGTTGCCATCATCCCAAAATATTTCCAAGAAACCAATCAGGAAATTGATCAGGTTTACCTTGACATGGATGGGGATGAGTGGCCATTTGCAAGTATCGACAGAACTAAGGCACCCAAGACCATAGAAGAAAGGGTCAAGCCCACGTTGCAACACACTAAACATTGGTGCAAACAAAATGGTCTCATCTACCTTGGAGTGGATTTCACTACTTCTCCTTTAGGAAGTGCACCTCTAAGGCCAGATCACTTGCCAAAGGGCAAAGGAAAATATAAAGTTGGAGAGCCAAGCAAGAAGGAGGGAACTCCCAAGAGCCCTCCTTCTACCATAGAAGAGAAAATAGTGGACTTAGTGTCCCTAGGAAAAGAAGAAGCGGAAAGTGTTCCAATGGACACATCCATTTAGGATGTTGTCATAGCTACAATTGTCGAGGTACCCACCATTCCCTCTTCTACCCCTCCTCCTCCTCCTTTCACTCAAGTAATTGCTCATATTCTTGTGTCTTCTCCTCCATCTCCCTCCTCTTCCATCTTCTGTTCTCTCGCAGATCTATCCCCCAACATTTCTTCCATCATGTTGCAAATCCCTTCCGCTCCCATGTCCCTCTCTTCCTCTGTAGTGACACTAAGCCCCATGAGCATTGGTGTGTTGACCTCTCTGTCCATGCCACCACCAAGTGTCTCAACATACTTCCCCATGTCCACCACAATTGCTCCCCCTCTCACCCTTGTTTCTTCTTCTTCCTCCGGCCCCACTCCCATAAGTCCTGGTTGGATCTCTGACCACCTAAGTCAACATAAGAGAAAGGTCCCCATTACAACTATGGACTTCTCCATCATTCCGGAAAAGGGACTAAAGAAGCAAAAAGCAATAACTCGCTTCTTAAAATTTGCCTCAGGAGAAAGGGTCATGGAGATAGCCTACCCGGATCCCATAAATAAGAAAGAAGATATGTCTCCTACATACTTCACAGTGACTCAAGTGACAATGCAAACCTCATCAGAAAGTCTACAAGGAGAAGCCTTATCAGCTGTAGATGCCCTCTACAAGAAGCTACAAGAGGACAAAGAGGAGAATAGAGTGCTCAAAGAACATAACAAACATCTCCTCCAAGCTTTGCATAAAATGGGCAAAGCTCCTTTAGCAACTACTGCAGAACCTGTTGAGACTCCCAATGCAGAGAAAATAAATGAGTACATAAAGATTGTTGAACAAGGTACAGTTGTGTCATCCTGGATTGAGAAGATCCTCCAGGATGGTCATGAGATAATTGGCAAGTTTACCCTGCTCCACCAAGATATAATTCGATAAAATAAAGAGCTAAAAGTAGTAGCAGGTTCCCTCTCTAAGGAACTGGATAACACTAAGTTGTAGCAAGGAACACTCCAGACAATGGTCAATTGTTCAGCTAACAACCTCTTGAAGGTCGGGGTTATCGATCACCCATGGGCACATTATAAATCTCTCACTGCTTTAGATTACTAGGTCAATCAAATGGATTACATCCTAGATTGAATTGAAAAAATCAAGGAAGAAGCCTTGGAAGCTGTGCACAACATGGAGAAGATAGTCTCGAAGATGGCTCTTGAGTTGCTCAGTGCATCCTATGAATTGAGAGAGGTAGATGATACATTCCAATGCTTCAAGGCTATTGTCTCTCGAGATCTGGCACAAGAGGTCACTTTCGACCAAGAGTCCATCAACAAAATCTTGGGTTGTCATGACTTCATCGGCTTTTTGATCGATGCCAATGAAGAGTTCATTGAGTTGCCCAACAAGTTCAAGATCAAGAAAGAAACTTGCGAAGTCATTCACGACCATTTCAATGGTCCTGATCGATATCAACTTCAAGAAACGATCAGCAAGTTTGCAGAGTATCAGGCGCAGTGTCACATTGACTCCCCTGAGCCACCACCAGATACTAAGTTTGAGCCGAGAGACGATGAAGAGTAGCTTCTTCCTCCTGGATGAATATCCCATTTTTGTAAAATATTTAAAAGCATGTTGGCACATGTGATGACATCATCCATGTTGCACCATGAGATGTTGCCATCCTAAAACTTGCCCCAAAGTCAACAATTGACTTTTAGATATTTTGTAAATATCTTGTAAGATATTTTGTAATTATTGCTTTGATTTCGTCTTCTTCTCCCTCTTCTTCTATAAATACTTGGATACTTGTTGTATTCAAAGGTGGACATTTTTTGTATGAAAAAGAGAAAGAGGAGAGAAAGACTTTGTGCTTTTTTGTAACAAAATTATTATTAATATACATATCCAGACTTTGTGCTCCATATGTGTATTATTTACATTTGATCTTTCTTATGTTAGATCTTTGTTATCATTTTGTTGGATTCATTATTTATTTTATCATATGTTCATCAGTATTGCTTTAATCGTTTATGCAAGTAAGCTAGGCTCTGTTTACTACCAGCCCAAAGCGTAAACCCTCTGACCTTTTCTAGTTTTGGAATTCATTTATTTTCTCCCTTCAGATCTATCTTCCTCTATTCCTTCCTTCCTACCTTTTTATTCGCATTTGGAACTACCTCTACTGGGATGAGATCCCAAACCCCCCTGAAGTTAGAATAGTGTAGATTTGCACAGATTCCTACTTTATAGAATAGCAAGAAACTAGTTTCACTTTGCTGTCTCAAAGAGGGGATTTGCCCTACACACTATTGGCCTATTTCCCCACGACCTGTCTAACTGACAGATTTTCAAACCAACAGTATGCAAAACCTCCCCATTCACTGTTAAAAGTTGTTCTCCTTATCCTCTTTAGCAATTCTTACTTGATGATATCCATAAAATTCATTAGTGAAGGAGTAGATCTCGCACCCTGAAACACCTTCTAAAATTTCTTTAGGAAATGGTGTGTGAAAGGTATCTATTACACATGCAGCATTCAACTCCCTATAATCCCCACAAATTCTTATTTTTCCATCTTTCTCTATGCTTATCACCATAGGGCTAACCCACTCTGATTCCTCGATGGGCTTACTAATTCTAGATTTTAACATCTAATCAATTGCTTCATTTACCTTAATGCACAGATTAGGACTCATCCTGTAAGGTCTCTTCCTAACTGGGCATGCACCTTTCTTTAACGTGATCTGCATATTTCCCAACGAGTGATTTAAGCCTTTAAACTCATGATAACCTCTAGGAAATAAGTCTTGGAAGTCATGCAACAACTTAATTATCTTTACAACCTCAGAGTCATACCAATAATCTCTAATGATGGCCTCCTTTGGTTCAGTATCCATTCCAATGTTGACCTTCTTCATTTTCATAGGCTCATGATAAGCGTGTTCCTTCTCATCCACACTATCCAAGACCTCAGATGTACCTACAATATGGTCAACATCTAGATTATGCACTTCTTCATCACCAATCATGTAAACCATTTTTCCTTTTTATTTTTTTAGGAAGGCGCACCCAAGTTGTTCTACATTTGTCTCATCTTCTTCAAAACGTGTCTCCATATCTGACTCACCTAGTAACACTTGAATAAGTTCCTCAGCCTTTCAATATCTCCCATAGTTAAGCGCTTCATAACCTGCAATACCTCATTCACTAGAGGTTTAGTGGAAAAATATTCAAAGGTCTAAATCATACATGTAATCAATTCTTTCCAATTCCTTATTTATCTATTCAACTCTGCATAGACATATTATTCATACGTGTATCCTTGTAAGGTGAAGTAGAGTTTGTGCACCCATAGTGAAGGTGGTAAGGCCTCCTACCCCTCTGTCCAGAGTCTCTAACACTATTGAATGTGAGAAAGTAAAATCCTTCCCATGGAATTCACATGTCTTGGTAGGCACATTTTTCCAAAGAAATCTAGTAGAGAAGGTGATCCTCACTTCTCGCCACTCCAAAATACCATCTCTATGTACCATCCACCAGCGCATTGTTTTCCCATGAAATGTATATACTAGAATATTCCTTCTTTCCACATAATTTGTCCACTAAACATCCATAGCATGTAGGAACACTTCAGTATTTCCTTCATCAGTGTACCTCGGTACCTTTTTACTACCCAAATGCCTAGCACAACATGTCCTACTTACATGTGTGACTGCACTTTTCATCTCACGTCAAATAATTTCATAATTTCTATGCACCCAGCTATCACATGCAACACTTGTGGTATCACTCTTAGATTGTGCATCATCCCATTGAATAACCCCTAATTTTGATGGCTCAAGTACTTCAATGTCTTTAATGGTATGCACATAAAAATATTTCAAGTCCTCTTCACTCAAAGGCTCTACATAAGGTGTAGCTTTTCCATATGTTAAAGGAATGATGGTACACTCTTCCTTGTTCTCAAAACTAATATATCCTTTATTAAAGTGTAAATCAGCATTATTTACATAACACCAAGGGATCCCAAGCAATGCTAGAAAATTGTCTTCCTCTACAAGTGCCAAGACCTCAAAGTCACTAGTAAACTTGGCCCCTTGTATAATAATAGTGGAATCCTTCAAGACTCCAATGGGCGTGGCCTTAGTCTTGTTTTCCATAAACAACACATTGGAAGATGGTTGTAATGGTGGCCTCCCCATCTGATTCCATGCATCCAAAGTGAGCACATTCACTTATGCACCTCTATCAATCAAAATATTACTCAACATCCATCTATCAACAATTACATTCGGAGTGATCTCTTTATCATAATAAAGCCTATGAGGAGGTAAGTTAGTATGTAAAATTATCTCTCATGCTCAATAGTCAACTCCAGCGCATGAAATTTTCTCCCTTAACCATTCCCCTAATAAAGGAATGATGTTCTCTTGTCACGGCATCTTACAAACCTCCTTCAAATCATCAACATATTTCTGAGGGAGCTCAATCATGTTTTCCTACTCCATATTCCATGATTCCTCTGTATCTCACCCTTCAAGTTTCTAATAACCTCCATGGTTTCTTGATAAACTTCCTTCTGATTAGTAGGGTCTGGATACTTTGCATGCAACACCTCTTCTTTTGTAATAATAGGATTTTGTTTTGGAACATCCCTAGCATGTGCATCCTCATTGCATGTAGTGACCAACATAGGCACCCTCTCAGGATCAGGTGCTAACTTCTTCATCCACCAATCTTCCATAGTGAGTTGTACTTTAACCATTCCTATGCCATTATCTTGTTTTTGCTTCTTGCTAAGGTGCTCAGAAAAATCTAGGTATTCTTTATAGTTATGGTTTTTTTCCACAACAGGAGCTAATAATATTATGAGGGAATTCATGTTTATAATGATCAGGGGATCAACATGTATAACATGTTCCTTGTGGAAGTTCACTCCTTCCACTGCTACGACCTTGGCCTCTAAATCCTCCATGGTATCCTCTACCTCTACCACCTCCATCAAAACCCCATTCGTTGTGATTATGATTATGTTTCTCACCTTGTTTCTTATAATATCTCATAACACTAGTCTGACAGAGTCCAGTTTCAATGGCCATCTGAATTTGATCAATCAATCTCTAATTATATATATCATGAGTAGTAGACCTCCAAATGTTATAGTAACAAGACACGTTCTTCCAGATCGCGTGTTGTAATAATGGGCACCTAATTGAATCATGATCCAGGTGACATATCTCATAGTCCATCAACATGGCGCACACTAATTTATGAGGGAAACTATCCTTATTATGTCCTTTTACTTCACGATTTGTGCAGTAAATACCACTGCATGTCTCATGGGTTGAATTAGCTAATAATTTTTTCTAACTATTTTTCCATAGCCGCAATCTAATAAAATGGTCTAACTCCAATGTCTATACTCTCGACTGCCTCAATGTGTAGAGCAGCCTTAAGTGCCTCGCGTGGATCTGTATAAGTCTTGTGTGAGAGCACCCTTCTAAAATGGGTGATTAAATCTCCAACGAACCATTATGCATGCTGACTTGGGTGGATGTCATGAGACAACTTTGATAAGAGAGTTTTGAATCATGCATCATACTCTCTAAAACTCTCAGTCATGCCCGTCTTGATGTCCTTCAGTGCACTAATACTCTTCTGCTCAAACTCGGGTATGAAAAACTCTTCTAAGAAAGTATCACATAGTGTTGTATAATCTACAAAAATCTGGTTCAGATCATATTTCCTATACCAACTATGCGCGTACCCTTGCAAAGTAGTAGAAAATTGACTTGCTTTACGCTTTAAATTTGTAATCCCCTTTGTGCACCATATAATTTCACACATATACACATGTTCAACTACATATTCAATTCCTTTATATTCTGAGAGACGAAGATACATCTCCAAATAGACTTTTTTGGGTTGGTGCAGACCGTTCCCACCAGATCCATAACATATATTACCTCTTTTGTTTCCTCTGCATCCAAAACCACCAGAACCACTAGATCCTGAAACAATTTATCCTATTAATCCTCCCTTATAGTGGGCAATGGACTAGAGGATGTGTTGCCTTATGTTCTAATAGTTGTGCTAAAATGAACTCCCATAGTTTGTGAAGTTTTACTACTTCCAGAAGTTATACTAATGTTCACTGCACCTATGTTCTGTGTTGAAGATGCGTCAGAAAATATACCTCCAACCAGACCTCCAAATAACACATATGATGATTGTGCTGCATAAATGAATGGAATACTTGATTAACTCTTAAAATTACTGGAAAATGAAATCTACCTGTTGCTATCAAATCACCTACACTATCTGAATTCTTAATAATTTTCTCAAGAACTGGAACACCGAGTGCAAGGGCTAGGTTTCCAGGTAAGATCAGATGAGCACCTCTAGTTCTTAGTATTTACTAAGATGTGATCTCTTCTAAAGCCAAAGGCAGTTCTCTACCATGCTTTCCAAAATGGGGGAGTTCCAGAGACTCTGGCTCCATTTCATCCACATGAGCTCAAAATCCTTCACGAGTCATCTCTCTCTGTAACACTATTTGTTCCCTAATTTCAAGTTGCTTTACCAAGTCCCTCCTGCGTGCTTCATTAAACTTAAGGTGCCTTTCCTCTCTGTTACACTAGGTCTTCCATCTTTCACCACACCTACTCTTGCCCCCATGCACAATGGGGTTTAGATAGTCATAGGATGTCACTCCAAATCCAAGGTCATGATCAATATCTTAATCGCTAAAGAGATAACGCGCTAATAATATCCTTTGGTTTCACGTAGGAACTGAAATTTTGTAACCTCTGGACAAGAATAGGTAAAAAATTTGTATTCCAAAATATATCTATTCAAAACACCACTCCACTAATAATCTACAGCTCATGTCCAAGTCAAATTGGCATCATGCAAATTCTAAAAATCTTCCTGGGTCCACACGAGTGCTTTATACCTCTAAATTTTCTTTGACATGTATACTACCAACCACTCATATAGCTCTATAGGAAAATAGATGAAGAACGTATCATAGAGCTCATGATATAGAATCTATTCAACCCACGCTCATGCATCAAAATCAGGTCCAAAGTTAAATATGTGAGCATACTCTTCCTCTAAATCCTATAACCAATCCTCAATGTTGGCCAAAGTCAACAGGTACATCTTCATTATGCAACATCCTGGAAAATAAATAAAAAAGAGGTCTTGGCAACATAGCCAAAATGTAGTCTTATTCTTTTCACCAAAAATCCTAAGGTGTAATGGCACCTCACTTAGCTAGAACTGAGTGTTCACCCAAAGCACACAAGGGTTCAAGGTCCCTCTTTTATGGAAGATTTTTCAAGGAGTTAACATGATGAGAGCATACATAGATACATTCCATATCCAAATTTCAAAATATTTAATATGATTCCAGAAAAAAAATTATTACTAGATTGTAAAATGATATCATGTGTAGGATTGGAATGCGACATTGGGTAAATTTATCTCAAAGTTGTAGAATGAGGTTTTAGGATATGATGATTTAGCCTAAAGCGTATATCTCAAATTGGTTTAGTAAAATACAATAAATAGTGATGACTTAGCCTAAGGTGTATATCACAAGGTTTTTTTAAGAAGGTGATGGCTAAGAATGCATAATGATTTATCATAAAGCGTATATGTACAAATAAAATGATAGCATGGATTAATTTTGAAGTTTGAAATATAGTATCACGTGAGGTGATAGAAGGATTGACTAGTTGATTTTGTGAAGATCAAGTGTAGAAAATGAGGCAAGTGTGATGAGGAGGTGAGGTTCAATTCAAAATAAAACCCTCAGTAATCGAGTATAAACCATGGGATTAGAGTGTGTCATCGGGTAATGACCGTTGTTTTACACATAGTATTTATTAATATACATGAAATTGAGTGGGGTTTTGAGTGGCTTTCCCAAAAGGGTGGCTAGGTGATAAACTCTTCCACCAATTTTTTCAGTGATAATGTAAGGACCAAGCCAATTAAGCTTAAATATTCCTTTAAGAGGAGCTCCAGCGTTTTTATTTTTCTAATTCTCTTTTAAAATGAGGTCACCTATGCTAAACTCGTGAGGATGAGTTTTGTAATTTTACGCATGTGAAATTCGAGATTGATATGTGCGAAGATGTTCGAGTGCTTGAGTGAAACATGCAAAGAGGGTATCTCATGTAAACATTTTTCATGATATTATTTTTTCTTTAAGTATGCCTTTGAGTGAAACACGTAAAGAGGGTATCTCAAGTTTGAGTGGGATGTAACCTCAGTACCGTATACTAAGGGAAAAGGAGTTTAATTATTATGCATACACACACTAGTACGATAAGCCCAAAAAACATAAAATAGTGGATTATGTCAGTCATCACTAATGGAAGAAATTGTCTTGCATAAGATTTTGACAATAGTTTTGTTGGTGGCTTCAACTTGGCCATTTTCTATTGGGTAGTAAGGAGTGGAGAATTATTGTTTAATTATGAATTTTTCACAAAACTTTTTAATCTCCTTATTTTTTAAAGAACCGTTATCTATGATAATAGCATAGGGCACACCAAAGCGTGTAATGATATGGCTAGAGTAAGCCGTAAATGTTAATACCAGTTGTGTTTCGCAGTGGAGATTCTTCGACCCATTTAGTAAAATATTCAATAGCACTAATAATATATGTGTTTCCTATTAGAATTTGAGGATTCTAATAAATACATATTTAATCAATTACATAATGTTACAATAAATATTTAAATAAAGATTACATCATAACATCGGTAAATAAAGAAATACTTACAAGAAATAAATAACACATGTGACACAATATTTATAGTGGAAAACTCCAATAGGGTAAAAACCAATTTGAAAATAACTTTTTACTTCATAGAACTTATTTTACATCCAGTAAGATCACCTCCTCCTTTGAAACCCTATTTACCAAGGGTAAAACCAAATCACTTGATTTACACACCTTTGATATATTTCCTGAATATATCAAATGAGGACCTAAAGTCCTTTTTAAATAAGGTGATCAGGTATGTCTCCTGACCCACCTTTTCAACCTAAAATGGTTGACACATACACCTAGGTTTATATTATTTAATATTATAAATATGATCATTTCATGATATTAAATATTTAACCTAAAGTATAAACCTAGGTTAGTATATTTAATAATATAAATATAAATATAATATTATTAAATATTAACCTATATATTAGTGATGGACCCATATACATTAAGGGTTGGCCAAACCATTTAATCATTATATTCCAACACTCCCCCTTAATGTTAAGTGGGATAACATAACATATGCCAATAGATTACCTGCCCATGGTACACTACAGGATTTCCAATCCTTAAACCATAAAGGTTTTAGGCTATCATATCGGTTGAAGTAATTATAACACCTTCATCATACTCAAATTACCTTTTGGTACAAAATAATTTGGAATCCCAAAGATCATCCCATGATCAGTGGCTAAGTATAATTTGTGATTTTTACATGTTCTCACAGGTTCTCATAAAAGGTTATTGAACCGAAGCATATAGGAGCCTTTTACAACTATGGACCTCCTTAACAATATGCTTATACTGGATGTTTACCAGTAAACTCAATAGCACTAAAGAGTTTATTGAAGACCGCCTTTAAGATCTTTCTACACTTATTTCTAAAAAATAATCCGATGAGGTATACATGCCCGAATTTCTTTTTACAATTGCCCGAAGGTCTTTTTTACACTTGTCGGAAGGTATTTTACATATGTCTGAAGATATTTTTACAAAAACCAGGTGACATTGTCATGCACACTCCCCCTCAATGGAAACTTTGAAAATCCAAGTTTTTTACAAAAGTGACAAAACTTTGCAGCACTCAGGGACTTTGTGAAGATGTCAACAACCTGCTCTTCAGTTAACATGAACTTGAGATTTATGTCATCACTTAGCACCTTCTCATGGGTGAAACATATATGTATCTCAATTTTCTTCATCCTCTGATGTTGAACTGGATTCTTAATCAAGAGTAATATAACTTTGACCACCACATAAAAGAGAAATACTTCCTTTATATTACATGTGTATCTCTACCAACAGTCGTTGCAGCCACATGGCTTATTTACTTCTTCCATTGTACTTCTCTACCTCAGTAGAAGAAATGGAGACTGTTGATTGTATTTTTTTTTCCAAGTAATGGTTCCTACACCAAAAAACTTGAACACATATCCAGTATATTTTATAACACAACATCAGTATGGTTAGAATCACAAAATCTATATAAGATACAATTTTCATTCTTATTATAATGCAATCCACAATTGATTGTTCCTTTCAAATATCTAAAAATTATTTTTACAAGATTCCAATGATCTCTAAAAAATGTTCCTACATAAACCTTGAAGTAATTCCTATTGTATAAGAAATATTTGATCTAGTTATAGTTAGATAAATAAAACTATCAAGTAACAGCGTATATAAAATAGGATCAACCTTTTCATATGAAGATTTAGGATCAATATTTATTCTAACTTCCATTGAAGTAGAAAATGATTTACAATCAATCATGAGAAACTTTTTCAATACAATGGTTGCATATCGTGTTTTGAAAAATAACAATAGAATGAAATACAATCATATAAAAACATGATGTGAGAGACCTAACTCATTCATTTCAAAGTATTGCTTCAATTTCTCTTTGATCCTATGAATTAAATTAGAATTATCACCAGTCATAAGTAAATCATCAACATATATGCATATAATGATAATATATGAGCCTTATTGCTTAATGAATATATCATTGTTAGAAGAACAATTAATAAAACCTAACAATTTAAAGAAGGAAAAAAAATTTGCATATCAAGCTCTAAGAACTTGTTTTAAACCATACAAGGATTTCTCAACTTACAAACATAGTTTTCTTTACCAATTTCTTCAAATCCTTTAGGTTGAAACATGTAAAGTTCTTATTTTAAATCAAAATTCAAAAAATATTTTTTCTTATCCATTGGTGGATTTCCCACCCAATATGAGCGGCAATTGCAAATAAGGTCCTAACAGTACTCATTTTAACTATAGGAGAAAATGTTTCAACATAATCAATACCAGGTTTCTGATTAAACCTCTAGCAACAAGTCTAGCTTTCTACTTGTTAATACTACAGTCAACATTATATTTTACTTTGTATATCCACCTAGACCCTATGATACTTCACGGCTCAGGTTCATATAAGGTAATTAATGCATGGTACATATGATAGCTTCTGGTCATTTTCTTAAGGTTAATAGGATTTGAACTTTCTAACACAGATTGAGCCCAATTTAATTTCTTATTTATGAAGATAAGAGTTTCAGAAACATCTATAGCATCAAAACATCATCATGACAATTTACTAAATCAGAATCAAAACCATCATTAAGAAGCATTTAATGAAGTAACTTCAAGAGAAGAAGACAACACATGTAAATAAAAAACAACATATAGTTCATAAAAATTATAAACTATGGTATATTTTTATATAAAAAACACATAACCCTTATTAAAGGGGTTTAAAGGACATAGATCATGTTAAAAGAAGTTTACCAGGTGCAAGTAGATTTATGAGAGTATAGATTAACCTGCATATTTTACAAAGGGGACAAGTAATTTCACCCGACCAATGAAATAAATTGAAATCCCTATTTTCATGAACCTTGTCTCCTCCCTTCATTTACTCTTAATTTTACCCTACACACATTTAAAACTATGGAAATATTACAAAATATTTTATAGAATTCTTACAAGCTAAAATCTTTAAAACTTTTATGTGGCTATAACTACAAATATTTTAATAAATATTTACCATACTTCACGTGGGCCACCAATAAACTAGCCCCTTTTTTTAATTCTCCATTTATACTTGAGAGTTCCACATTTATACCTGAGATATTATCTCATTTTATTTTCCACTCCCCCTCTTATATAAAAGAAAACATTTAAATAGGTTTAAACTTAGGTTTGTTTCTTTTTTGAAAAAAAACTATATATGCCTAGATTTATAAGTTAAGTTTAAATATGACTTAAACTTAGGCTTAGAATATGGTATGTTGACTCTTCCCTCAATCCCATGTAATTTTAATATGGTTTAAGGCTTTTAATATATAGTTTTTTTTCTAAAACTATATAAATTTTAATATGATGTTTATATAAATTATTATATAAACCTTATTCTATATTATATATATTTTTATTTAAAAATAATAATATAGTTTTCAAATTATATAGGATATAGTTATAAATTAACTATAAACTATAGTTTTTCAAATCGAATCCTTTTAGAGGGGACCAAAGAATACGGGTATAAATTTACCTTCCAAAATATTTAACCTGCAAACATTTTGAATTATAGAAAACATCAAAATTATTTCATATAGTAATAAATAAATAAAATAAACAACATTTGATCTTAATTTATTTAATTTAGCTCGCTCTGTTACCATGTTAGAATTTTAGGATTCTAATAAATACGGATTTAATCAACTTGCATATTACATAATGTTACAATAAATATTTAAATAAAGATTACATCATAATATAGGTAAATAAAAAAATACTTACAAGAAATAAATAACACAGGTGACACAATATTTATAGTGGAAAACCCCAATAGGGTAAAAACCACTTTGAAAATAACCTTTTACTTCGGAGAACTTATTTTACATCCAGTAAGATCACCTCCTCCTTTGAAACCCTATTTACCAAGGGTAAAACCAAATCACTTGATTTACACACCTTTGATATATTTCCCGAATATATCAAATGAGGACCTAAAGTCCTTTTTATATAAGGTGATCGGGTATGTCTCCTAACCCACTTTTTCAACCTAAAATGGTTGACCCATACACCTAGGTTTATAATATTTAATATTAAAATATAATCATTTCATGATATTAAATATTTAACCTAAAGTATATACCTAGATTAGCATATTTAATAAAAGAAATATAAATATTTCATATTATTAAATATTAACATATATATTAGTGATGGACCCATATATATTAAGGGTTGGCCAGACCACTTAATCATTATGTTCCAACATTTTCATCAGTTGATTCAAGCTTTATCATGATAATGAAGTTGAATCCCAAAGATAAAAATGTCAAGTTGGTGCAATCGATTGGAGATCATATGTAGGTATGTGATGGAGGTTATCGGGATTTTTGCACTTCTCACGTCAAGTGGCATATTTGAGGTAGTCATGTTCCATGGTAGGCCAATAATATCCTTGATGTAAAATCTTTCAAGCAATGCTTTGCTAGAGAAATGATCGCCGCACATGTTGTCATGTATTTGGGAAATAGTAGTGGGAATATCATAAAACACTAAGAAATGTAAGTGTTGACCATCAAGTGCACGTTTAAATATTTTTGTCCCAGTGATGACATAATGGGTAGCCTCATGTTGCAAATGACGAGATTTATGAGGTTGCATATTATTAGGAATGGTCTATTTATATAAGAAGTTGTGAATGGGAGTAAACCATTCAAGATTGTATTAACTGCAAGTGATGGAGCAAGTCATAAGAGGTAAAGTAGAAATGTAAGGATGTCGTAAGTGTGTGATGATGAATGTGGCTTGCTCATCAGTGATGTCTTTTGGGATGAGTGATGTCACACTATCCATGGTGTCTGCATGACAATTATCCTTGTAAGGAATGGTAGTGATAGAGTAAGACTGAAATGTAGACAAGATATCTTTTACAAGTGTATTGTATAGGATTAAGTGCTCCTATTTTGTGTTATATGTATCATTAACTTAATTTATGACTAGTTGAGAATACCATGGATGCATAAGTTATAAATGAGGAGCTTTTGAGTGGTGAGAAGGCCAATGATGAGGCCTTCATATTCAGTGATGTTATTTATACAGGAAAACCCTAATTGATATGCAAAGGGGAGTGGATCACCCTATGAGGTGATGAAAACTACCTCGACCCTAGTGCCAAAGTGATAATGAGACCCATAAAACTACATTGTCCTTGTATCACGATTGACATTATAAGTATTGAAATCATCGTGGAAAGAATCAAATATGGGAGATGCATCAAGAATGGGTTTTGTAGCTAATTGATTGGCTATGACTTGGCCTTTAATTACTTTCTGCAATAAGAACTTGAAATAAAATTTGGTAAGTAGCAAAACCCAACATGTTAGACTTCCTGATAGATGCGTACAAGACAAGAGGTGTCATAATGGGTCTACCTTGGTGATAATATGTACCTTATTGTTAAGAAGATACTGACACAAATTATTAACGACAAAGACAAGGCCGAGACATATCTTTTCAATGTAACAATAGTTACATTCATAAGAGAGTAACGTTTGATTGATGTAATAGATTGCTCTTTCGTGGTGAGAATCATCATGTTGTGCCAGAAAGGATCCTAAGGCATGAAATGTGGTGGAAATGTATAATAAGAAAGTTTGATCAGCTAGCGGAGGGTCTAAGACAGGGGGATTTAAAAGATATGATTTTATGTCATCAAATGTCTATTAGCACTACTTATCCCATATGAATTTAGTATCCTTCTTCATGAGCCATGTCAATGGTTGATTCTTATCAACAAGTTATGGAATGAATCATTGGATACCTTGAATTTTCCCTTGTAATGATCATATTTGATGTAAATTTTTAGGTGGAGGCATGTCATCAATGGATTTAATCTTGTTGGGATCGATTTCAATTCCACGTTGCGAGATGATATATCCAAGGAGTTTACCAGTTGTGACTTGATTAACAAAAATGAAACTAAAATATTTGGGAGTATAGGTCACTAATCTTAATCTAATTAGGATGACTAAAACATTGTATAAAATAAAATAAAATAGTAAGGAACAATTGTAATAAATTATCCTAAGTGAAATGAAAACCCTAAATATGCAAGAGAAAGGAGAGAAATATCTTAGCTAATTCGAAAAGACTCTTGCAGGTTATCGCAGGTCTAAAAATAAAATTTGGAAGTGCAGACGATCACTCAAAAACCCTACGAAGACTAGATCTAGAAGATCTGAAATGATTGGGGTGCCTGGAAAGGTACTAGGGTGCCCTAGTCTGCATATTGGGTGCCCTGGTTTATAGATTGGGCACCCTGGTCTCTGTAAAATCATTGAAACTGAGTTTTGTATGGTTATAAGTAGATCTTAAAATTTACCTTTCTTTCGTGTTGGATTTGCCAAATGAATTAGATAATTACCTCAACTGTCAAACTAGTGGTCTTGTCACTGAGCGTTGCACTAAATTTTAGACTTGGATGTAGTTCTGGTAAATGTGTGCATGTCGTGCCCTAGGTGCTCTTGTGCCAGTCACACTTTGTGAAGTAGTGAGTAATAGTAACTATAGAAAATGTAGTAGCATGGGTTCATGGAATAGAATATAATCCCTCCCTCTATGATGTGTGTGTGATACAGATCTCCTAGCCTTGATGCATGGCACTATGTGGATGCAAGTGATATAATGGATGCAACTCTAGATGGAGTGATAGTAGTATGTGACACTAATGGACCCTCATTATGGTCTTATAACTTTATATTTTTAGGGCTCTCAAGCTTAATTTCATAATTAATCTTGACATGGGAAACTGGGAAAAGGATAATGATAAAAAATGGCTAGAAAGGCCCCAAAAAGAAGTGATAAAAGAGAAACATATATTGGTGCACCCAAGGTGGGACCAGGGTTCCCAGAGGTGCCCCTGTAAAGGTCAGGGAACCCTCATTTCAGTATAGAAAGATGGGGTAGTTACGAAACAAGTGGATATGTAAAGAAAAGTATGTGGGAATGACGAAATAAAATATTAAATAAAGGTGGCAAAAATATGGGATTAATTAGTATTTTATTCGCTTGATTACCTTCTAAATAGTAGTGTAAAATCACTCTAAATAATACCTAAAGTGTATGATTTTGTGTCTACATTTTGCCCCCACTTTATGTTGGTGAGAGAAAAGCTCGGTAACATAAAGTAGATAGAGATGCATACCTAATATCCATGTAGAGTGTAGAATAAGACATGTTAATGGACTAGATTCAAGTGTGGAATGAAAAAAATAAAAATGTAGAGGAGCGTGGATTCTAAAGATGAACATGCACATAAAAAGTTGTAAGAGTGAACCTAGGGCAGAACATGTGTGTAGTTGTTGTGTGTAGTGTATCTACATTGTTAGTAAAGGGAAGTTCCTGTAGAAGTGTGTTGTCGCTATCTTTGTCATTTTTTTTGTTGTTTTTGTCCCTAATTTGACTGTTTGTTTCTCGTACGACTAGACCTGTAAGGAGAAAATGATCAAGTAGTCAAATATGTATGTATGTAAAAATGTTGTGTAAACTACGCATGTATATATAAATTTGTAAAGTACACAAATGTAAAATACGCTTAAATGAAAGTGTAAACGGAACATGTGCACCTGATCCATATTGAGAGAAAGGGTGTAGAAGGATATCATGTACTATCATGATTTTATTTGGGCGATCTCACACCGCCCTGGCTAAAGAAGTATAGGGATGAAATGTGTTTGTATCCTCCACTTTAGCCCTTAAACACTTCTGCTGAAATGTGTGAAGAGATATTTGTATTATCTTGGTTTTTTGGGTGATCTGAAGCCACTCAACAGAGAAGTGTAGAGAGGCACACCCACTATAACCCCTAAGCATGTAACTACTCCACAAAATTGTTGAAGGACACCATGTCCTGTTGGGGCCATTATGTATGGAGTTCATAGACTATTTTGTACTCACTCACTATGTGTGAACTGGTGTAAATATGTTTTGTTAGTAGAAACCCTCAATTATGCCATCCCTCTTTGGGGGCACATGGAATGTTGCTGAAAGGAGAATGAAGCCCCAAAAGAGGACCAACCACACTCTAACCTGTAAAATATGCCTTGCAGGGGGAAGGAAAAATAGTTGGTAGATACCAAGGCGCATACAAAAGGGGATGGCTGGAGAAAACAAGTGTTCGTCTAAAAAAACAAGCATGTAATAAGACAAGTGTAAGATATGCAGACAATGTAGAAACTACCAAGCACAGTACTGTAGATAAGAAATAAAACAACTAGACCACAAAAAGTGGGTTTCAAACATGAGACATCACTCACAATGTTGCAAGACACTCAAGGCCTCCATGGTTGCAAATAGTATACAAGTGTGCACATAAAAAAGGGCAAAGCCCACATAGAATAGAAAATAAATCAAACAAGTGGAAACAAACAAGTAGTCATGAAAACATGTAATCCTGCAAAACGAGTGTTGCACATGGGGCACCCATTAACATGTTAGAGCAATAACCAATATGTCAAATCGTGTATGAACAATTAGTATAATATGCTAAGTATAAAATGAAAAAATAACACCTTGATAATATTAAAGTGGATGCCCCCAGTGACCAGTATAGGAAGGGTAGAAGGTGAGCATACATGCCACGTGTAGAGTCATGTATCTGTGATCACACTAAACAAAGGTGTGAACATGCATATGTGTATGATAATGACATATAATAAATTATTCTAACATGCATAGTAAAGTGACCATGTAAAACACTAGTAAGCAAAAGTAAATACCCCTGAGACAATCCAGTATGATGTGGATGGATGGAATGGAATGCAAGATGGATTGATAGGAGCAACATGCCCCTGAGTGGATGGAACTGTATGCAGTGATGTTCATTTTTTTTCCCTCTCAGTAGTCTAGAATGAACCATTAATGAGAGTGCGTCATTGGGAAATGGTCAAGTAGTTTTGGTTGTGTCTAGCACGTTGTGATGAGTGTGTATATGAAATGGTGATGAAATGCGCTATGTAGAGAGGTGTGTATGAACCCTATAGCCGAAGCATATATCACGACTTTTTGAATGGAGGAGTGATGATTTATCCCTAAGTGTATATCACTATGGGGATGATACATATGGAAAGGTGTGTGTTGACCCTATAGAATAAGCATATACCATGACTTGTTGAATGTGTGAGTGATGATTTAGTGATCCGAAAATAATCAGATTATTACTACCTGATCTCATACCCTTATAGGATTTAATTATTTTTCAATGATTTACTCCTTTTAAGTAATCAATTTAAAATAAATGCAAGACATTAAAGACAATTACACAAAGATTGATTACGGAGTTCGGCAATTGCCTACATCTCCGGGTTCATGGTCGAACCGTTCCACTAGTCTAAACTTGTAAGTTACAATAGTACTTTCACAAGAAAACCTAATGGAAACTATTTAAACTTGCTTAGAAGAATAACCAGACCTTCGGATGACAAGGGTGAAAAATAGCACCCGACTCCCACCTTCCTGGCATATTCGGAAAGCTTGATGGCTCTAGCTCCACTATTCGGAAACCTTCAGTTCTCGATCGGCCTTCTAGATGCTAATACAACGCCCTATGGCTCTCCGGTCAATATACCAGGCTTCACAATAATTTACTGTGGCGCTATGGGCCGACTAGGTAGTTTGAATAAATCCTAGCCACAAATATTTAATTTATTATTGCCTAACAAATAATAGGTCAATAATTATCAAAATAATAATGCCTAAAATAATTTAGGTCTTCACACAACAACAATTTCTCATTCTCCTCTTGGCTCAAACTTCGCCTCCAGCGCTCTAGGAATGAGCTTCTCTGTATTTTGTGTGTGTCCATGACAATGAACTAGGTACCCTATTTATACAATTTTAGGGCCCTTGAAAATATGGAATATAATTTATCTTAAGGCTATTATAAGCCTCATCCTGTAAAATGAATGGGATCAAATATTCCAAAAAATCCGGTTTGCATGTTTAATGGGATTAAATCCCAAATGGAGCCGCATGTGGATAAGGTCCCATATTTTGGTGGTGGGGGATAATGTCTTAGGATTTATTAAGCCTTTCTCCATGCAAGGATAGTGGTCAAAGGACCATCTGAGCTTATCCACCCCCTATCACCGCTTCACCTCCTTCTCCACGTGGAAGCTTCCACATATGGCATTTTCCTCCCACAACACCGCTTCACCTCCCTCTCCTCACGTGGAATCTTCCACGCATGACATTGCATGCCTTTACCACATGGACATAACCTAGCATGTTGGTTGTTATGTGTGGTCGGTTGGTTTATGTGGGTAAGTGAAGTTTTAATACTAATGTATAAACATTAATATATAGTGGTTTGGCATTTTGAATGGTGTGTAAGTGGACTTACCAAATAAATAAAATTTTGACCCATACCATGGGGTATCGAAATTAATTAACTCCGTCATCATGTAGTCCACTTGTCGTATCCCGATAGGCAAATCGAGTGAATTCGACGAGTGGTGGCAAGCCACGTGTCACAATGTGATTGGTCCAATATTGACCAGTTGACCAAAGTTGACTTTCTCGTTGTCTAAACTTTGACCGAACATATCTAGAGCTCCCGATGTCTGTTTTTCGCATTCTCACAATCATTGGAAAGCTCTCGAGATGATATTCTACACTGACACCATTTAGGGATGTTTAGGGAAATTTTTAAAAATGATCTCCTGATCACACCTCCCCACTGAGAAAGGATTTTTGTCCCAAAAAGCTTCCATACTATCTTGAATCTAAAAAACTCTGCTGCTACCTCGGAAGTGCTGTTGTAGTAGACCCTTGGATCTTCTCCTCCAACCTTCTCACTTCGACAAATTTTTTCCGATCCTGGGACCTGTGGGTTATGGGCCCATGACACTTCCATTGCACCATTCTGATATCCGAAGAAGACCTCCATGCCTCCGCTTTATGGTGTTAAGTTTTTGAATGAAACCTCAACGCTCCTTATGTGCGGTGCTAAGCTTCTTGATATCTGACAATAAGGATCTTCTTTGACTCTATAACACAGCTCATGGATCTGAGTTGATTCCGCATAATCCGAACTGGTTTGAAGTAACTCCATGTTACGTAGAGCTTTGATTGATCCGATGTCGATGATGGACAATGCCTTGTCCCTTTATAGACCTCAATGCCTCCAATGCATGATGTTAAGCCTCTTTCAAGACCTCAAGCCTCTGATGCACGATGTTAAGTCTCTATAGACCTCAACACCTTCGATGCATGATGCTAAGCCTCTTTCAAGACCTCAAGCCTTAAATGCATGATGCTAAGCATCTTTCAAGACCTCGAGCCTCCCATACACGATGCTAAGTCTCTGTAGACCTCAACGCCTCCGATGCATGATGCTAAGCCTCTTTTAAGACCTCAAGCCTCCAATGCATGATGCTAAGTCTGTTACAGACCTCAACACCTCCGATGCATGATGCTAAGCCTCTTTCAAGACCTCGAGCCTCCAATGCATGATGCTAAGTCTGTTGATTAACTACCATTCGTATGTGTGGTCGTAATGCCTTGACACCGAATGACGTTCCGAGCTGATCCTTTTTGAGCTCCTCTTGTTGACATACTAATATCAGGTACCATTCTACTACACGGTCGCAATGCCTCTACACAGAATGAAGTTCTGACCTAACGTTAATGCCAACGGTGATTCAGCTACCATTCTGTTGCACGGTCATAATGCCTCTACACAGAATGAAGTTCCAAGATGATCTCTGTGAACTCTACTATCTGCACAAATGGTAGATCAATCTCCAAGCTTTATATGAGTCAATTTCTGTGTCCAAGCTATAATAGGTACTCATAAGCTGATTAAGAGATATGTTTGGAGCATTAATCAAATTTCTAAGTAAGAAAATCCACTGAGTATTGTAAACCTTTCTCTCAGCATTTTCTCACAATATCTGATCTCCAAACTTAATACTGCATACGATTCATCAATCTGAATTATGCAATATATAATTGAAAAATTGTTGACTTACCCATTTTAAAGGACTTTCACTTTCAGGTATTACCTAGTCCTGGGTTGAATTGTCAACTAGTGGTTGAGTAGAAACTTCTTCTGCCTTTGCAATAGGCCTCCATTCCATCTTTGGCTTGCCATTACTCTAATGGCGAGATGGATGCAGTTTCCAACAATTTTCCACCCGATGCCCATTCCTCTGGTAATGAGCACAAAAATTCCTCTTAAACTCCTTTTGAGATGGGGAACTCTTTTTGCCATTTCTCGACTCTGCATGACAAGATTAGTCTTTCTGATTTGCCTTGTTCCTGATGAACAGCATCAACTTCTTCATTAGTGTCCTTCTCTTCCAGCATCTGGCCACTGAATGATTATGCAATCCATAAAAAGTACATGGAAAGGAATTCCACATCTTCTAAAAATCATAACCATACTTCTTAAGCTGAAAAAGTGGATCAAAAGTTTTATTGTGCTTACGATTATGGTAAGAAACTGGAGGTGGAATCTCATTACCTCTTCACTGATTTCTCTTACCACATCCTACCTGGACGAGGAAGCACAACTTTCCTACTCTGAATCTTCTTGCAGGACTAGTGGGGTAATCACTTTGCTTTCGGAAGATTGTCTCCTGTCAGTGTTCTTGGAGCATTCTCCAATTTCCATTCCCGCACTAGGATAACCCAAACCTGCAAAACGAGGACGATCCTCCACCTATATTTCGTTAGTAATGCCTTGGTATTTTTTTACCAAGGCCTCTTTCATCAAATCCCATTTTATCTAGTAACTTGGATCCAATGCCTCTAGTATGCTTTTCAAACAAACCAAAGACTTCATTACCTGAATCTGAAACCAAATGGGAGGAAGAAGAAGATTCCAGGTGGTGAGAAAATTATAGTGTAGTCATCTGTCATGGCCTCTGCATCTGAAGTTGAAGGTATTTCCTTCCTCTGATCACCACACTATAACCTTTCCAAGAGCTCATCCTTGGTTTGCAGTTCTGATTTCAAACGAGCATACTCCTCTTCCAAGGAGTAATACATAGATCGCATGAGAGAGTTCTCTTCCTGGATCTAGTGATTATAAGCTTCAATTTCCTCGAGCTTTTCCTGTTTAGACATATTTCCCATAGTGCACTTGTAACCTGTTCACACAAATTGAACCAACTACACCAATCTTGAAGCAATCACTTTGTTAATCAGATTTACTGAAAAAACTAAATATGGAGCTAAACCAACTCTGATACCAAACATGATCTGAAAATAATCAGATTATTACTACCTGATCTCAGACCCTTATAGGCTTTAATTATTTTCCGATGATTTTACTCCTTTTAAGTAATCAATTTAAAATAAATGCAAGACATTAAAGATAATTGCACAAAGATTGATTACAGAGTTCGGAAATTTCCTACATCTCCGGGTTCATGGTCGAACCGTTCCACTAGTCTAAACTTGTAAGTTACAATAGTACTTTCACAAGAAAAACCTAATGGAAACTATTTAAACTTGCTTCGAAGAATAACCAGACCTTCGGACGACAAGGGTGAAAAATAGCACCCAACTCCCACCTTCCTGGCGTATTCGGAAAGCTTGATGGCTCTAGATCCACTATTTGGAAACCTTCGGTTCTCGATCAGCCTTCCAGATGCTAATACAACGCCCTATGGCTCTCCGGTCGATATACCAGGCTTCACAATAATTTACTGTGGCACTATGGGCCGACTAGGTAGTTTGAATAACTCCTAGCCACAAATATTTAATTTATTATTGCCTAACAAATAATAGGTCAATAATAATCAAAATAATAATGCCTAAAACAATTTAGGTCTTCACACAACAACAATTTATCATTCTCCTCTTGGCTCTTAAACTTCGCCTCCAGCACTCTAGGAATGAGCTTCTCTGTATTTTGTGTGTGTCCATGACAATGAACTAGGTACCCTATTTATACAATTTTAGGGCCCTTGAAAATATGGAATATAATTTATCTTAAGGCTATTATAAGCCTCATCCCGTAAAATGAATGGGATCAAATATTCCAAAAAATCCGGTTTGCATGTTTAATGGGATTAAATCCCAAATGGAGCCGCATTTGGATAAGGGTCCCATATTTTGGCGGTGGGGGATAATGTCTTAGGCTTTATTAAGCCTTTCTCCATGCAAGGATAGTGGTCAAAGGACCATGTGAGATTATCCGCCCCCCCTATCACCGCTTCACCTCCTTCTCCACGTGGAAGCTTCCACGTATGGCATTTGCCTCCCACAACATCACTTCACCTCCCTCTCCTCACGTGGAATATTCCACGCATGACATTGCATGCCTTTACCACATGGACATAACCTAGCATGTTGGCTATTATGTGTGGTCAGTTGGTTTATGTGGGTAAGTGAAGTTTTAATACTAATGTATAAACATTAATATATAGTGGTTTGGCATTTTGAATGGTGTGTAAGTGGACTTACCAAATAAATAAAATTTTGACCCATACCATGGGGTATCGAAATTAATTAACTCGGTCATCATGTAGTCCACTTGTCGTCTCTCGATAGGAAAATCGAGTGAATTTGATGAGTGGTGGCAAGCCACGTGTCACAGTGTGATTGGTCCAATATTGACCAGTTAACCAGAGTTAACTTTCTCGCTGTCTGAACTTTGACCGAAACATATCTAGAGCTCCCGATGTCTATTTGTCACGTTCTCACAGTCATTAGAAAGATCTCAAGATGATATTCTGCACTGACACCATTTAGGGATGTTTAGGGAACTTTTTAAAAAATGATCCCCTGATCATTTAGCCCTAAGCGTGATTCATTATAAGATGAAAGGATGAATATGGGTGACGATTTAGCCTAAAAGCATATGTCACTATGAGATGAATAGGAAGGAAGTGGTGATGTAACCTAAGGTTTATTTTATGATAAGATGATAATGGCGGTGGTGATTTCAATGCCACATTGTGAGATGATATATCCAAGGATTTTACCAGCTGTGACCTAATTAACAAAAATGAAACTAAACTATTTGGGAGTATAGGTCATTGATGTTAATCTAATTAGGAGGAATAAAACACTGTATAAAATAAACTAAAATAGTAAGGAATAATTGTAATAAATTATCCTAAGTGAAATGGAACCCTAAGTATGCAAGAGAAAGGAGGGAAATAGATTAGTTGATTCAAAGAGACTATTACATGTTGTTTCAAGTCTAAAAATAAAATCTGGAAGTGCAAATGATCACTTAGGAACCCTACGAAGATTAGATCTGGAAGATTTAAAAATTAATGGGGTGCATGAAAAGGTACTGAGCTACCATAGGGAACCCTGGTCTGTAGATTGGGTGCCATGATCTCTGTAAATGCTCTGAAACTGAGTTTTATATGGTCACAAACTAGATCTGAAACTTTACATGTCTGTCATGTTGGATTCACTGGATTAATTGAATAATGACCTCAGCTGCCAAACTAGTGTTCTTATCACTAAGCGTTGCACTACATTTCATACTTGGATGTAGAGTTCTGGTGAATGTGTGTGTGTCGTGCCCTAGGTGCTCTTGTGCCAGTTGCACTTTGTGAAGTAGCGAGTAATAGTAACTATAGAAAAATGTTGAGTAGCATGGGTTTATGGAATAGAATATAATCCATCCCTCTATGATGTGTGTGTGACACATATATCCTAGCCTTGGATTCATGGCACTAGGTGGATGTAAGTGATATAATGTATGTAACTCTAGATGGAGTGATAGTAGTATGTGACATTAAGACCCTCATTTATGGTCTTATAAATTTTATAATTTATAGGGCTCTCGAGCTTAATTTTGTAATTAATCCCAACATGGCTGACTGGGAAAAAGATAAGGATAAGGATAAAAAAAATGGCTATAAAATTTCCCAAAAAGAAGTGGGAAAAGAGAAACATAGATCAAGGGTGCCCCAAGATGGGACCCTAGGGTGCCTCGGGGCACCCCAGTAGTAGGTCAGGGCGCCCTAATTTCAAGCTAGAATGACAAGGAAGTTGCGAAACAAGTGGACAAGTATAGAAAAATATGCAAGAATGACGAAATAAAATATAAAATATAGGTGGCCAAAATATGGGGTTAATTAATGCTTTATTCACTTGAGAACCTTCTAAATAGTAGTATAAGACCAGGCTCAATAATGCCTAAAGTGTATGATTTTGTGTCGACATGACCCCAAAAACACATTTTTTGGATTTAGGGGTATGTTGGTATTGACAAATAGCATTCAAATAACATTCAAAGATCATAAGCATGGGTGGAAAAAAATCAAGATTTATCCAATATTTCATCAACATAATATTCTATAATATTATGAATATAATCATGAATATGTGCGTTGTCACTCATTGATAAGTGGTCTCGGCATTTTTAAACCCAAAGGGCATGAGAGTGTAACAAAACATTCCAAATGGTGTGGTGAAATAGGTCTTCTCTTGATTAGCGGGGGTTGATTTTTTATTTGATTGTAACCCGGTTGAAGTTGTCCATGAAAGAGAGGATATTATACGTACCCAAAATTGTAGGGTACTACACCATCGGAACAACGTAACACGTGCCCTAATGATAATACCGGTCTCCTTGCAAGGTGTTCAGGATCTGAAAAAATCTCTCCAAGTATGTGTTAACATCCCGCATGCCTCGCTTAGCCCCTGTGTGCTTTGTTTTTCTCTTTTCCCCCTCTTTTCTTTGCATTTTTCTCTTCAGTTACGAAACCACCGCCCTACCTGGGCAGCAATCTTGTGACTGCCACCCAAGCAGGGCGGCGGTCCTATAACCACCACCCTACTCAGGGCAGCGGTCCTTCATGCATTTTCCAAAATGCTCTTTTGACGTGACTCACATAAAAATTCAACGTTTACCAACTTTTTTCACCACCTTTGGCTTGCATTGATGATTCTAGTTCCCTGTAATAGTGTTTTGGCATTGTTTATGGTTTAAGAGATCAATTTGGTTTTTACCTTTGGGTAAACAGAAATGCTATAAATAGCTAGCTTGTGCTCAAGCAAATGGGCCCCTCAAAATTTGCCTCTCAATTTCTCATTTCGATAGCTTTGTATTCCATTTTGTCTATGATTCATAATTTTGTTCATTACATGCTTAGTGTTATTTTGCTATTAGAAAGCCACATATCCATCTTTTGCAAGTGTTGTCATTACTTCATGCAATCTATTAAGGTAGAATAGTTTAATTTTCAGTAGGAACCCATTAAAGTTGTAGGTTTTTCTCGTCAAATAGGATAGTTTCAGGTTCTGGACGTTTTATGCTGCATTGACTCGCAATAAATCCCGCTAGGAATTACATAAGCCAAGCTCTGTACTCTTGCGCTATCCCTCTCCTACTCGCATTGTATTCAGTTTGTATCCTAAGTTTCCTTTGTTCCAATATCTACTTTTGTTGATGCTTGCATTACACGCTTTTCTAGATCCATCTGAGCACGAAGGAACGAGGAGATCACACTGAGGGGACAAAGCCACACACACCATCGGATTCGCCACTGTTTTGCAAAATCCAGGTTCAAGCTTTCAAAATTCTAGTTAAAACATATCAAATAAAGTAGTCAATCATTTCATTTCAGCTAGTTTCACTTTCGATATTACCAGGGAAGTTGTGAGGGTTGATAGTTTCTGAGAAACTATGATTCATTCCTCACTTCTGAGGTAGGATCGAGAGTCTTTCAAATAGAGTAGATTAGTTATCAGGTTTTTTTTAGAATAGATCTATAAACTGCACATACAAGTAGCTATACTCGGTTGCTTTGTTTGTTTTTAATTTCATTATTAGTTTAGTTGTCAATTTTAGATACATTAGATAATTGTTCTTTAAATTTTGTTTAGTAGTTTATCTATAAACTATCAGATTTAGGAATATATATAGACATATCTTTCACGGTTAAATTATTTTGTCATTAGTTAGATTTGTATAATTTTCCTTTTGCATGAAAATCATAGGACCTAGGGAACCCAGAGAATACGTATTCAAGCCAATCGTGCCTCAACCCAATCTCATCACAGCAATAACCGAAATAGATCAGAATCTTAGAATCGAAGTCTTCCGAACAACAGTAGATTTGCAACACATCAGCTCACAGTTGAACGGGTTTAACATAGAAGATGACCAAGCGCATACATTTTGTTCAAATCAGCCAAACTATAGATTACCCTAGATAAATATCTGCATGACTGTAGAAGGGCTTGAAAGAGAGCAAACGTTCAGTTGTGATCCTTTGGTCCCACAGCCAGACGCAGGAGATACTCTCACAGACAAAGATACTGGCTTAAGAATTCAGGTTGCACGAATGCCTGTGAGATACTCTGAGAAGATCACACAACTATTAATTCTGAATATAAAGGCCGAGAAAGCATATGACTATTAGATACTAGGGATTAGGGACTGATTTCACACATGACCATAGCAGGTCCACAACAACCGCGAGTCTACGGTTGTAAACCCACAAATCCCACAACCCAAAGAATCCACAGGTGAATCAGACATAGATGTTGGCTTACGCACATTAGTATTCAGATCTACTCCACTTCCACCTATCATCATCACACAGTTATCCTTGTTAGACATAGCAGCTAACAAAGCTAAAGATTTCTAGACTAGACCAGAGAATCGACCATAGAAACCGCTATGTATCCATCATCCATCATATGACCCTATTTGGAGACATACACAAAACAATCCCAGGTCATTTTCCACGTATCCCACAACCCATAGATTGGATCACGCCAGAGCTCGATATTGATTGGAGCCTTCGAGTAGTCATCCTTGTTGACTGATCTATCACGCCAATTCAGGTTAGGAGGGCCTTCTTTGCCTTAGATTTGTAGTTTCCACTAGTGTGCGTTGAAGACATAAGATTGCCTAATTAATTTATCTACATCCCACATGTATTCCATCCCCACCAGCTGTCTCGGCACAACCTTGGGAGGTCAAGTGCAAGGAAGAGTTACTTGTAGATGACCATGCTCGCTTGTCACTTTTCCATCGTACCAAATTGGTGAACCCAACGTGAACTTCTTACTTTCTAGTTTGGAGTCATATTTCTACTTGTTCTTCTAATTAATATACTTTTCATCTTTTCCACCTCATCAGCTTCACCAACAAAATTGGTGAACCCGATGTAAAGCACACAGTGCTTTTCCTTACCTCTTTCTTCCACCTTCGCTCCTTCCCATTATTCTACGGGTATTCATATACCCCCCAAATATGTCAGGAGTCGCTGCATATAGCAGACCTCTCTTAGGTCTTGAGGCATACTACGCTTAACTAAATAGACAGTCATCACCCTCGCTCTCAGTATGGGGTGATAATTATTCAGACAATCGGTTGTCAAAACAAACTCCACCTCCAAGGATCAGATATAGCTCATCCTTCCAAACAGAGGAGTTGGATCAGCTCGCTCAAACACAACAAACAGAGCCTTCAAGCTCGAACAATATGACGTTCACAAGAGAATCTGGTTCGTCTCCTCAGGTACTACTTAGACCACAAATTAGTAGACAATCAGACCCATACCTAGTTTTAGATGATGAACATTCAGTACATTATGCCAGGAATGAACAATGCTCTCAGAGTATGTACCCACCCATAGGGAGTTTACAAACACAACCCGAGGTCTCTTTTCAAGAAAATACCTCGCATGCCACTACATATAGGAAATTCCCTCGGGGAAACTTGGCAGGGCAGCCGATCAATTCATAGCAGGATATCACAGGCCTATACAACATCAGGATATACAGCAAACGCCACTAAGGAAAAATATCGTGACTTCACCAAATGAGGTCATTTCAACTTTAGTAGAAAAAGTTAGGGGGTTAGAACTTGCTCAGGTAAATCACCATTCTCAATTCATACAAGTAGGAAATTCTAATCCTCCACGCCATCCTAGCCAAGTAGACCTCCTCACAGGAATAGGCACGTTGGGCATGCCTCCTCAGTATTCACAACAAACGCCAACTAGAACCGCCATTTCTAACACTGTTCCGATACCTCCCGATCTAGTACAAAATTATCCATTCCTGGACAATACCCCTTCATACTTAAACATGTACTCCAAATCACCACAAGGGGATATGTTCTCCTCTCCCGGCATGGTTGCTCAAACACAGGGGTTTCCTTATGCCCCTGCCAATGCATACACTATGCCATATCAACAACCCATTCCACCGTCGCTTCCTCAGCAAGCACCATCAATGGTCAAAACCTATGCGATAGGAACGTATTCAAAATATTTGAAATAGCCCTTAGATTTCACCGTACGAAGCGTCATGCTTCCAAGACCTCTTCCCTATTTTCCCAAATACAAAGGTGAGGGAGATCCGAATGCACATATCAAGGCTTACGCCACAGCCATTCAAGAAATACTCCCTTGGGATGGGGTTGTTGCTAAAATATTCCCCAAAACTTTGGAAGGCATCACTCTCTATTTGTATTATAGAATACCCGAGGCTTCCATCCATTCGTTTAAACAACTTATTTCAGAGTTCATTAAGACATTTGACATGAACAAACTATTAAGAGAAAGAATCAGGGAATTCTTGCACATTAAGCAGGAACACAATGAATTTGTCACTCATTTCATCCAGAGGTGGTGTACAGTTCTTTATTCTTCAGCCAGTGCTTCCAAATATGGACCAAATGGAACTATGTGATTTATTCCTTCATTCTCTTAGCAGAGAAGTGAAGGAAGAAGTCCAAAAGTTCCCACCAAGGACTTACGATGAAGTACTTGAGAGTGCTCTCTGAATAGATCAAGCAGCAATAGATAGCGGTCATAAGACGTATGAAACAAACGGGAGGTTAATCACCTCCAACCAGAATACCACGGCTTATCCGACTACCAAAAATGTCAATCAAGGACCTAAAATCCTTAATAAAAATCATGGAGTGACGATAGATGGAGTAACCGATCAGGCTAAAAAGGTAAATATTGTGAATACTCCACCACTAATGAACAACCAACGAAACAACAACTTTACCCCAAAAATCAATGCAGTGGATTTTAATCATCCACAACAACAATGGCGAAATCCTACACCATGGTCCAAGCCAAAGCTCAATTGGTTATCAAAACCAGAATCAAAACCAAAAACAACAAATACAAAACTTTAATCCCAATAGGCAACGCTTTGATCAGAGTTTTGGGGCCACAATATACACCAAGCCAACAAACTAAGAATTATAATCCTAATTCGTATTTTGGTTTCCACAAAATTCGGGGCCATGACACTAGAACATGTCATGACTACAATAAATTCATGCAACGTTTTCCAGAGGAACAAAGGATAACTTTTCATAGATATGTTCTTGGCAGATTCTGCGTCACCGGGCACCAAATACTTTTATAGGGGTAGTTTCCCCTCAAAATGCATGCCTTAAGATCTTTAATGATCCGCTCCCAAATCACAATAACAATAAGTTAAATCTAAATGGGACAAATAAGGGCATAATGACAGGAAAACAATGATCATGAAGCCTCAACTTCACTAAATCCATTAGTTGTGCCACAGTTAGGGAGTCAGCCACGACCCAAGCTAGTCAGTTCAGTAGAGTTGGACGCCGAACTACCCGTGGAGGCTGTAACAAGGACACGAGAGTACTCCTCTCAGCTATGACCAAGGTACCTGCCAGAGACAGATAACATCCAACAAATAGTAGTAAAAACCTGTGGGTGCCTATGATTTAATTAACGATCTAACAAAAACCTTCTCGCACATTTCATTCCTGGACCTTACTGAAGAACTCTCCTGCCCACAGGGCTGCTCTTTTAGAGGCATTAGGTTTAGGTCATTTAGTTAACATCACTCCACCTCCCGAAACACAGGTAAACCATATAGACTTTGATATCCACCCTCCGGGGTAGCCGTATAGGGATACCGAATTCATATTCAAAATAAACAAAATGCCAACAGACGCTGAGATTGCACGCCGAGGTGATCCACCCTTACATTTGCAAGTATGGGTTTATAACAATTATGTGAAACACGCGATGGTTGACGATGGGGCAGAAGTTAACATAGTCCCCTTCTCTTTCCTTCAAAAGCTAGGGTATGGAGAAACGAATTGTTCCACACCTCGAAATACACTAAGAGGCTATGATAGCCTTAAAGCCACGTCGATTGGAACTATAATACTACCGGTCACCTTAGGACCCAAAACAATCCTGACTGAGTTTTATATTATAGATCAGGAAACCAACTATAATATGATCCTTGGCTGACCATGGATACATCGTATGAAGGCAATCCCTTCTACATTATTCTAAGAAGTAAGATTCTTGCATTTAGGAAAGGTTTTTGTAGCCAAAGATGATCCAAAACCATTCGATATACACCTAGCTGACTTAAAGAAAAGACCAAGCGTTCACTCGAAATTTGAACTCCCAACAAACCAACTTAATAAACCCACCGACACAAAACCGGAGGAAAAGCTAGGTACCTACGGCAGATCCTGAGACTATGAGCCTAGTCAGGAAAATCCCAAGCCTCAAGGATGAGGCTAATATTGTAGAAATAGTATCATTAGGAACTACTGCAAAAATCGTTGAATTGCTAGAACAGGATCTACCAATGTTCCTACCATTTGATTCTATAGGCATGGGATATACCCTAGGTGTTGGTTCTCTTCCAGTAGAGGATCTCTGCATGGTAGAAGTAGAATATGTTAACACAAAAAATATCCCAACGCCCATATTCCCAGCTAAATATTGGACTCTCCATTTCGATGGAGCTAGATGTCGTTACGGAGCTGGGGCAGGTGTAATCTTTACTTCTCCCGAGGGAAAAAGTCCTACCATTTTCCTTTAAACTAAATTTCTAATGTACAAACAATGACACTAAGTACGAAGCCCTCCTCCTTGGCCTCGTCTTAGCTAAGAGGATCAGTGTTAATAACATCAGGGTGTTAGGAGACTCACAATTGGTAGCAAACCAAGTCATTGAGGTGTATGAAACCAAAGCCGAACACTTACAGCTCTACAAAACAGTTGTGTTGAATTTAAGCAAGGAGTTTGACTTCATATCAATTGAAGCAATCCCACGAGAACAAAATCTTCTCACTGATTCAATAGCAACCTCAGCGTCACGCTTCACTCCAAACAATGAGTTGGAAGATACCTGTTTCATGGTATCCCTTCGTACCGAACCATTAGTGAAAAAAATGTCAAACCCTCTTTTAACAAACAGAGATGAGAACAAATCTACTATCCTAGACCACATTGATAGTGATAGGGCCACTCTGAATTACTTAAATGCCTATGCAGCGTTACATCTCACCCATCACGCAGTAGATTTATCTTTAATCCCGTATTCATCTTCGTACTTCGGAAATCCCATGACAGAGCTTCCCCCACAAAAATACCTCAGCATATACACAGTAGAGAATGGAGACGATATGGAATTACCTCCAGCCCCACCTGAGTTTGAAGAAGGTAACGCTTCTCTAATCGAAGAAACAATCAATATTAACATTGAAATAGAGGATGAACCAAGGATATTGAAGTTAGGATCCTCGTTAACTCCATCAGAAGTAGAAATACACACTCGAATCCTCAAAGAACATCAGAAGGCTTTTGCATTTAATTATAAAGAAATGACAGGGGTTGCACCACACATCGCGGTACATAACCTCGTCACTAAATCAGACGCAAAGCCGATTAAACAAAAATCAAGACCAATGAAACATAAGGTAGCTCTCATGGTGAAAGAGGAGGTAATGAAACTCCTCCAAGTAGGATTCATCAAACCAGTCGATTACTCTCAGTGGGTATCTAACATCATTCCCGTTCTCCAAAAATAATGAGAAGATACGCATCTGCATAGACTTCCGAGACATCAACAAAGGCATGTCCTAAGGATGACTTCCCGTTACCATCTATAGACGTCATTGTTGACGCAACAGCTGGGTTTGAGCTTTTGTCTCTCATGGATGGATTCTTAGGATACAATCAAATCAGAATATCCGAACAAGATCAAGCTAAAACCACGTTTATACCTCCTTGGGGAACCTATTGCTATGTTGTTATGCCATTCGGTCTCAAGAATGCTGGTGCTACATACTAGCGAGCTATGACATATATATTTCATGATCTTATTCATAAAATTGTGGAATCCTACGTAGATGACTTGTTGGCCAAGGCCAAGAAGCATTGTGACCATCCGGAAGTGCTTCACGTCATTCTTTCACATCTAATAGAATACGGAGTCACGCTAAATCCATAAAAATGTGTCTTTGGTGTAATAGGAGGGAAGCTCCTAGGTTATATTATATCATCACGAGGGATCGATGTTGACCCAACCAAAATTAGGCTTGTTCTCGAAATGGTCCCACCTTTGAATGAATCTGGAATTAGGTAATTTCTCGGAAAGCTTGGTGCAATCCGGAGATTCATCCCAGACTTAAGCTTCGCCATTCATCCAATCAACAATCTACTTAAGAAAGATTATAGTATTGATTAGACCGAAGACTGCAATGAAGCTTTCGACGCAGTTAAGCATTTCTTGTTATCACCACCTACGCTAATGCCACCTAAGCCAGACCGCCCGTTAATTTTATATTCACGAGCTACCAATGTCTCGCTAGCCTGTATGCTGGCTCAAGAAGACAATGACAAGAGAGAACACGCGATCTATTTCATTAGCCAAACGTTGCTCGACTATGAAACACGTTATACACAGGTAGAACGAGAATACCTTGCCATAATTTTTGTAACCAAACACTTAAGACATTATATGCTAAATCAAGAAACAAGAGTCATTGTAAAGACAGACCATTTACGAACTTTCCTCACACAAGGGTCCTTGTTTAAAAAGGCTGGACGTTTTATAACCTTAATGGGGAATTCAAATTAACATTTGTAAATCAAAAATCCGTTTAAAGGACAAATCATTGCGGATTGCTTAGCTGATAACCCACTAGACGGAGGCAATCTAGTAGATCTGAAATTTCCTGATGAATGCATATACTACATTGAAACCAGACCTCCTATCTCTGAGTGTCCTTGGTATACTGGTATTATTAATTATATCATGGACCATACGTATCCAGAAGGTGCTACATTGCAACAAATAAGGTGGTTACACATTATCGTAGCTGAAATACATCATTATAGAGCAAGTGCTCTATCGTAAAGCATTCGATGGAATGCTTCTTTGATGTGTTGACACAGAGGAATCCAAGAAAATTCTCCACGAATATCATAGTGGAATATGTGGAGGCCACTTCGGTGGTCATGCCACTACTCATAAAATACATCGGATGGGCTATTTTTGGCCTACTCTAGAACACGATGCAGTAGAGTTTTTACGAAGGTGTCGTAAGTGCCAAGGAGTTCTCCCACGAGATCCACATGCCGGCACAAGCGCTACAACCAATTGCTACTCCATGGCCCTTTTCTACCTGGGGCCTAGATTTGATAGGGAAATTCTCTCCCTCATCTATAGACGGCCATAATTTCATAATCATGGCCACCGAGTATTTTACCAAGTGGGTAGAGGCCATGCCTCTTACTACTGTACCAGGTTCTATAATCACCAAGTTCATTTTGAAACCAAATCATTTGTAGGTACGGTGTCCCGCAAATTCATTATCTCAGATAATGGGACTTCTTTTTAAGAATGACAAAGTTCAGGAAACTATGCAATAAATTTAAAATAAGTCATCACACGGCCTCCATGTATTACCCTCAAGCCAATGGGACAGGCTAAAGTGACAAATAAAACATTAAAAGCCATTCTCCTTAAAAAGGTAAAAGAAAACAAATGAGATTGGCATTTGAAGTTATAGCCAACCTTGTGGGCCCACCGAACCTCAATATGAACACCAATAGGAGCGAATCCCTTTCTCACTAGTATTCGAGGTAGAAGCAGTTTTCCCACTCGAGGTTGAAATACCTAGTCTCCGTATTTCATTACAAGGGATTCTGGATGAAGATGCTTACAAAGAAGCACGTCCCTCCCAACTAGAAAGTCCTAGATGAAGCTAGATTAGATGCTAAACAACGACACAAAATCTATGCTGACCGGATGTGCCGGTAAGTATAATAAGAAGGTCTATGAACGATGACATATATGAAGGTGATCTAGTTCTAAGGCTAGACAGTCAGATCGATAAGAAGACCAGTTGAAGGAAGGAAATTCCGGTCCAAATGGTTGGGCCCATACCGAGTCACGAGAGACTCTGGAAATGGTGCATATCTCTTGTGTACACTAGAAGGTGAGGAATTTGGTGAAACCCGTCAATTCCCTACACCTTAAACGATTCTATGCATAAGTGGCCAGCATTATTTATATAATTATATCTACATTGCATCTTCATATAGTTTAGGTTCATTTTTGTCAACATGTTTCGTAAAAATCTTGTGATCAAGGGAATTTATTCTTAAAGAAAATTCATTACAAACTTCTAATGGTATTGGCATAAACAATTTAAATCATGCTTTTTCACTTCCATAACATCATCAACCATGCTTCGGAATTATTTCATCAAATAGAGCTAGAAATGACAAAGTCTTAATGGTAACCATACCAAGGTTTGCATGCGCATTCTCACAGTTGGTTTCTTCTTAGGCTAGGTGTCTTGCCTATGGTCTGTTCTAGAAGCTTCATCATGTCACATCTATCCCATATGTATATCTCTTTGGAAGTAAGAGCATACTGAAATTTTGCTCAAATAAATAAGTCAAATATAGAATCAAACATAGAATTTTATTTTTAACACATTTCCTTACCCTACCAACCTTCGGTGATAAGTTTGCATCTCTTACTAGTGACGTAGTGTTGGAAAAAGGATGGGAATGCCCTTACTCACCTGTGCCTTGTCCATGGTGATAAGCCCCACGCTTCTTGACTAGTAGCATGGGACACGGTACAGGGGGTCCTCCTTGACAAATAAATGTTGAAAGGATCAGTCAGTAAAAAATTCAAATAAACCTTTGAAATCATAAGTCAAAAACAAATGAATCAGATGTCCAAAATTCCAAGAGAGCTCAAAACCCTGAAACCCATATTTTGTCTACTAATGTGGCCATCTACGAATCTAAGTCTAGATGAACCACAAAGCAAGTTACAATCCCAAACTATGGAGTCACTCAAGTAGAGTAGGCTTGTAGAATCCTAATTTGGTTCCACTCAAATCTTTGTCTATCTCTCATCACTATCATTTCAACACAGTTTCATAACTTGTGCCCTTTCTAGCTCTCGGTGATGAGACCTCGCATCTTACTAGTTGCATGGAGCTAAGAGTGGGGCAAGTTTATCTGCTCATCATGCTAATTTATCATCACATTTTGTCAAAACAAATATGAAGTACCAACAGAATTGCTTATAGAAACTAAAATTCAAAAATCACATTGTGTCTACATTATCATACATCAGCATCATGAAATACAAAAAGAAAGTAAACATTGGTATCATTTGTTCTCCATTCCATACATTTTGAGAAGCATATAAAACATAACATCATAGTATACATGTAGAAATAGCAAATCACAAGAACATTAATACCAAGAATCTGATCCGAAAAGTATATATATATATATAATTGATCAAGTTTCCTGTACTATGTCATCATGCGCTAAGCATGGTCAAAATGCTCAAAGAGCCTAGGAGAGATACAAAATACATCATAAACAATAGTCCAAGGGGGCCAAGTGGCTTCTCAACCCCTATGGGATCCCTCTGAGGGTGCACACCCACGTCTAGGACTCCGGCTACGCCGGCACATCTGAATGCACAGAGGGCTCATGATCCTGAGGGGCAGCTGCGGTCTCACCATGAGAATGACTCCTCATCAGGCGCTCTGCTATCCCTATACCTTGTCAGCTCGGTACAGAGGGTAGACACCATCGTAGCCACATGCTAGACAGGGTTAAAGACATCAGTATGTCTACCAGCTACCGAAGGCTCCCCTGCATCCACAGACAGCTCCGCACAGGTCTTCTCCATAGGAATCATTATGGTATCGGTGCATACCCAGTGCAAATCAGGTCTCGCCACTCATCAGCAGTCTCTGTAAAGATAGGAGAAAACGAATTAGAAACAATCAAGAGATAAAAATAGATGTAAACTAAGGGAGAGATAGCAATTAATGCAATCCTAACTCAAAGTAAACATTAAAAAGAAGGAAGATAACCTCACTCGGATCAACCGAGCCTCCAAGATGGAACCCTAGGGTCGGCACCTACCATAGATGTGGCCACTAACTAAGGTAATCCTCTCATGGCTGGAGCAATGTAGCATCCCGCTACGGACTCATCCTCTCCACCAAGGCCCTGGGAGAGTGGCTCCTTTGAAACCAGAGTCACCCTCTCCACACTCTGCTCCGCCCTCTCTACCTGTAAAATGTCCTGAGTGTCATGCCACTTAGGGTCACTGTCCTTATCTCCCCCTGACTCACTGGCCTCGAGCCTCGGTCTCCTCCTCTTTCTCTCCCCCTGTGAACTCCTCAAACTCAGAGTCTATGTCGATGGGGTCGTCGCTGCTATGGGCAGAGACCCGCAGGCAATCTGAAGTAAGGGTGCCTAAGGAGCACTAGACTCTCCCTCGTGCTCGCACCACCCGCCTAGCCGCAATAGGAACACCAAGTGTAACAACTATCCAACCTTGGCCTCTAGGGCCTCCCCTGGCCTCTCGGAATGATTTGTATACTGGTACAACCACTAGGGGGAAGCATACCCACGTAAGGAAGGCTAAGCTACTGAGGCACTCGGCCAAAAGGATGTATCTCCACCCTCCCTACCTTTTCAACAAGCTACCCTGTGGTGGAGCAGAAAATCAAGGTAAGAGCCTCCTCGCCCCATAAACCTGTCATGGCCTGATACAGTGTGGCCTCCATGTCATCATTGGTTAGCGAAGCAACTGGCTGGTGAGGTGCTCTGAGCACCGACATATCTGTCCATCTGGCTACCCTCACAGCTTTGGGATCTGCCACCTCTACACCTCTGCCATAGGGAATGAAGTGCTCATAGACCCAGCTCATAACCAGGGTAGTGTCGGATGGCTCAAATACTGCCCCTGTAAATGGACCACTCTATACAAGTCATGGTAGGTAGTCCCAAGTATGTCGGCTCCCCAGGCGTAAATCCGACCATGTCCCTCAATCTATGCAATGATGGGGGACCAGCAATATAATAGTGTGTCTCCTCCCTTGTCCCCGATCAATCTCAAGGCAAGAATCCCCATAATGGCCTAGAGAATCAAGGGGATGGGTAGGCTAGGAATAGATCAGACCCTCACCCCCTTCTTCGAACCAGTGGAGATAACTACATCTCCCATATAAGAGGCCCACTGTGCTATCTGGGCCCGTGAACCTGTTGTCTCAAGAGTAAGACATCTCCCGATGATCGGGACCCCCAATATATGATAAACATCCTCCAAAGTGATGGTCCACTCACCATCGGACCCCTGGTAATTAGAAGGTGTTCTGATCAGCATCCCAATATGAAAATAAGTCACAAAGTATGTGACTGGACGGTGCAACATGTGGGACACGTATGATATACACAATATGCCGGTCCTCTGAAGAGTGTCCTCCTCATCTTGTGAAAGGGAATCTAGTACTACTGGGAGCCAGTCACACACTCTCTCTCAACTCCATCGAATGTACTCCTCCCTCACCTGCATACACCCAAAAAACACACAAAACAGAGCACGTTAGTATCCAAATGACATTTGAAAAATCACTGAAAGCATATAAAGATGATAAAAATGTGAAAACAATTTCAATACAAGTGTTCTTTTGGCATTCTGTGAAGAACCTGCCGCCCTGAGCAGGGCGGCGGCTTCGCAACCACCGCCTTAAAAGTGCACCGGTCTTGTAACCGCCACCCTGAACAGGGTGGCGGTCATGTAACCGCTGCTCTGTTCAGGGCGGCGGTCATGTCCCGAAAACCCACACGGGTTTTGTACCCTAAAAAGGCCTAAAAACACAAAAAAAAATGACAATTTTAACTAAAACAAAGCCTACCCAGTAGGCGCCCCCCTAGATAGACTTATTAAAACTAACATTTTCAAAAATAACCCCCCCACGATAAATATTTTAGCATTTTAAAATCTTGGGGGTAAAAACGGTAAATTGAGAAAAACTAACATATGATCTCATGGGTCGATGTTCTACTCGCGGAGGCATGATCACTATCTTGTCATGAATTTTTTGACTCTACTCTCGTCAGAAACCGTCACCATGGGTCCCAGAGCTCAAAATCAACCAAATCAACACGTGCAAATGAATAGGAAAATGGGCCCACTTTTTCATATGTACACTCAGATGTGTGGGGACCAGCTCAGATAGCTTCTCATGGTGGATCCCAGTATTATGTTACTTTCATTGATGATGCTACAAGAAAGGTATGGGTTTATTGTATTAAATGTAAATCTAATGTTTTTGAGAATTTTAAAATATGAAAATCCCTTGTTGATAATGAATCAAATTTAAAGTTAAAGTGTCTTATATCTGACAATGGTGGTGAATATTATAGCAACATTTTCAATTATTATTTTTTAGTGAATGGGATACGTATAGAAAGAACCATTACAAGAAAACCACAGGAGAATGGTGTTGCAGAAAGAATGAACAGGAAAATCATGGAACGTGCTAGAAGTATGAGGATACATTCTGGACTGCCCTTAGAGTTTTGGGTAGAAGCAGTTAATAGAGTAGTTTATTTGATTAAATGTGGGACTTTAAGTTCACTAGATGGAGGAATACCAGAGGAAGCTTGGACCAAAAAAGAGGTAGATCTTTCTTTTCTTAAATTTTTTGGTTCAGAAGCTTTTGTGCATGTTGATAAGGAAAATAGAAAAAAGTTGGATGCAAAATCTAAGAGGTGCACTTTCATTGGTTATGGATCTAGTGATTTCAGTTTCTATTTTTGGTATTTATAGAATTATAAAATTATTAGGAGTCGTGATGTTGAATGGAATGAAAAAATAATGTACAAGGATCAAATTTTGGTACCCAAGGATGAACTGGTTGAGAAGCTTGTGAATGAAAAGGAACTCTCGGATTTAAAAGTATTACCAACAGGGTTACACAGTAACTGGTATCGGTTAACCCCTTATCGACATTGGTCAGATGAACCGGTAATGGTTACAGAATATCCAAACCAGCATCGGTTAGTAGAACTGACGTCGGTTAGAGGTGACCAATGTCGGTCACTGACAGATTTGGATATGAATGTCCAAGAGGTTCAGATTGAGCCTCTGGTACCCCAAACTCTTGTGAGAATGTCACAAAGGGTAAGTAAACCTCTAGAAAGATTTACACCTTTTCTATTTTATTTATTATTAACTGATAATGGTGAACCAGAAATTTTTGAAGAAGCAATACAGGATAAGACCCACATCCAATGGGAGCATGGCATGGATGAGGAGATGGACTCCTTGGAACAAAATTAGACTTGGGATTTGGTTAATTTTCTATTTGGTAAGAGAACGTTGTAGAACAAGTGGGTTTACAAGGTCAAGGAAGAAGAGGGTGGACAGAAAAGGTACAAGGCAAGGCTTATAGTAAAGGGATTTACACATAAAGAAGGTATTGACTTTGGTTAAATATTTTCTCCTATTGTTAAGATGACTTCTATTCGTACTATATTGAGTTTAGTTGCAGTAGAGGATTTACATTTAGAGAAACTAGATGTGAAGATGGCTTTCCTTCATGGTGATTTGGATGAAGAGATTTATATGTAGCATTCGTTTGGGTATGAAGTCAAGGGTAAGGAGAAATTAGTGTACAGGTTATAAAAGAGCCTATATGGGCTCAAGCAAGCTCCAAAGTAATGGTACATGAGGTTTGATAGTTTTATGCATGAGCATGGTTACTTGAGATGTGAATTTGACTATTGTGTTTATTTCAAGAAGCTTGAAAATGTGAGTTATATTATTTTTTTACTGTGTGTGAATGATATGCTTATTATAGGATCTATTATGTAGGACATTAGTGAGCTTAAGGGAAAGCTAGCTCACACATTTGCTATGAAGGATTTAGGAGCTGTAAAAATAATCCTTAGTATGAAAATACACAGAGATATGAAAAACAAGAAATTGTATTTGTCTCGGGAGGATCATATCTACAGGGTGTTAGAAAGGTTCAATATACAGAATATAAAAACCTGTTAGTACACCTATGGCTGGACACTTCAAATTAAGTAAAGATCAGTGTCCATCATCACATGAGGAGGTTAAATACATGACACAAGTGTCACATGCTTCAGCGGATGGGAGTCTTATGTACATTATGGTTTGTACCAGACCAGACATTGCATAGGAAATGGGAGTTGTGAGTAGATATATGGAAAATCTAGGTAAAGAGCATTGGAAAGTAGTCCAATTGATACTCAATTATTTGAAAGGGGCATCTAGCATGTAATTATGCTATAGAGGATCAGATATTTCATTATGTGGCTATGTTGATTCGGATATGGCTGGAGATCTAGATGGTAGGAGGAGCACTAATAGATATATTTTCACAGTAGGTGGGACAGTAGTTATCTAGATTTAAAGATTACAGAAGGTTGTGGCATTGTCTACTACAGAGGTAGAGTATGTTGTAGCTAAAAAGGATAGTAAGGAGATGGTATGGGTGAGTAGGTTCATGAAAGAGTTGGGAAAGGAGTAAAATGATTGTAAATTGTTCAGTAATAGTCAGAGTGAAATTTATTTTGCAAAGAACTCAGTGTTTCATTCAAGAACGAAACACATTCAGTTTAGGTATCACTTCATACGGCAAGTATTAGAGGATGGACAATTGAATCTAGAAAAGATTCATACGAGTAAGAACCTTGCAGATATGCTAACGAATCCATTAGCAAAGGATAAGTTGGAGCTATAATCCACTTCTATTAGTATTAGAGTTTGAGACTTGAAGATGAAGAAACAAAGCTAAGGAAGGATCCAAGAATGATGTTGTACAGGTTTGGTGCAGTAATTAGTCTCCAAGTGGGAGATTGTTGAGTTGTGGATCTCAATTAATTCAGATTAGCATGTAATGTAAAAATTTCTGGAAAACATAGTAACTGTCATCGGTTAGGGGGAACCGGCATCGATCAGGAAAGGAGGAACCAGCATTGGTTACGGCTAACCGACGTCAGTTACCTGTGTGAGGATGTTTTAATTAACTCTCAGGATTTAGATCTATTTTTATAATTGAAGTATATCTATTGATTGTAATTTCATGGCTAAGTGTCCTAATTCTATAAACGACTATATAAGCATGAATGCTAGGGTTTAAAAGTAAGTATTAACAAGAATTAAGAAGAACTTACAAAATTTGGTAAGAGAGAGAATTCTTGGAGCAGAAGAAAAAGCTTGAGAGAAAGAAAGTATTATACATCTGAGAGGTGTGCAAGATTGTAAATCTTCAATTGTATATTTTTTCAAAGCTTTGGATAATATATTGGATTGTTTCTTGGTGGACGTAGCCCACACTGGGTGAACCACATTAAATTTGGTGTTGATTTATGTCTTTTATTTTGTATATTTGTTCTGGTAGAATATCCTCTTTTATTTGCATGTATGCTTAGATCTGATATATTGTCTGTACAACCAGTGTGCTAACCCCAACACATTCTAAAAATAATCACCAAATCATCGATACGAAAAAAAACAATACGCTCAATCATATATCAATCTTAGGAGTTCATACATCACAAGTACACTAATCAATGGGGGGGAAATCATGTACATCATATAAAATCATAACTCATCATCGCTATCACTCTTGGGTACTAAGAGAGCCCTAAAATTGCATACCCCACTACCAACTCAGCATTGTTTTTCATGGCCTCGATACCTCTCTAATTTCCTCAGTAGTAAGGTGTTCTTTGTAGACTACTCAGAGAACTATCGATGTAAGTCCACATATCAAGAAAACACATCCTGTGCTATTGGACCACCACCTATCAACTCTATAGCTCGATGAGTCTCCTCTTGTGCCTCGTTCCTCTCCGATAACAATACATTACATGTGGTTATTGTCACCTCCATGGGCTCAAATAAATGTGCATGCTCACCCGCAATATCATCTACCCTCTCAAGCATACCACTGCCAAGAATGTCAATCGGCACATTCCGCATCAGAGTATGGATGGATGTGTTGACTATCAATGATCAATATGACCCACCTACAAAAAAAATGTTAACACATTAGATAACCATCACTTCAAAAAAAATCCAACAACATACATAACATAAACACGTCTAGATACTCATTATCTGCTACAGCTGTTGTTACGGGGTCGAGGACATGAGCTTCCCTAACTCCTCTTCCACCTACATATGGTAACCCCATTGGATCTGCAATTAATGAGAAAAATAATACCCATCAATGCACCACCCACCATGCGCGGTACTCCTCAGTACTACCAACATCGTCTGTATCTACCACCTCTACCATGGAATCTACCTCATCTAGACCATGAGGTGTTAACTGTTTAGTTATGGGTCCTCCTGGTTTATCCCCAACCCTCATCCATGCCCAAATAGGTCTCAACCATATATATGGCTCTAGGGGCACATCCTGAGCAATACCAAACTGACGTGAGACTCGCTCCACCTAGAAGAGCTCTGCCACTCCTGGAAATCTATCCTCCAACTACATCATCCTCCAAATACATCATAACTCCACGAAATCCTCGATCTATCCTCCATAGTCATGGTATGGCCTCCATGTAATTGACTCAGATCACATCCTATCTATCAGACCCTATAGGTATCAGTATCCATCATGCACCAACAAATGTTAACCTACCTTTGCATGTTTATCTCAAGCCTTTCCCACTCTTCTCATGGGCCCCCAATTGGTCTCAAAACTACCATATGCTCATATGCCCATGCATGCAACAGTGTTGTGGCTTATATCCCACCATCATGCTTGTCATGGGTAAATTGATACAAATCTTTGTATAGATGTGCTAACACACATCGTGCTCATGCATACCTCGTACCATCCTCCTCTATCCAATGGAAAATATCATGCATCTTATACAAGATTCCTACACCTCCTCCCTCCACTACTATAGATGAAGCAATTACCACCACTATAAAATTCCACAAACATGGAACACTAGACCTCAAAATATCATCTAGACTGATATGATCCTCGGTAGGTTTATGAGTCCCCACAAAGAACCATCTCACATCTCACATATTCATATCCATGTCCTCTATCGGCATCACCTAAACCCTCTCACCAATAACCAGCAACTATAGTATAAGATAAACATCCTCCACATCACAATCATCTCCCTTGTAGGTAACCAGAAGGTGCAAGTATCTGCACACCATCTGTCACATAGCGCTGTCAACATCGACATATTGTACGCCACATCCCTTATCTGTGTTATGTTTTTAGGCCGGCACGGTCCATCACATCCCAATCCTCATCTGACAAACCCAACCCTAGCAATGTGCTCAAATGACGACCCCCACAGAAATCCCTCAAGTGGATATCTCTCTGCATAACACAAAGCAACAAACACAATGTTAGAAAACTTTACAATTACAAACATACTCGCATACCACATTACAAACTTGATTTCCACTGTTTTAGGTTAACTACACAATTTCTGGACCAGGGCACCCAGATGCAGGGTTGGGGCACCCAGGAGCAGGACACTAGCACCCAATCCTAAGAAATCCTATCCCAAGGGTCACTAGCACCCCCACAACTATTGTCCAGGTCCAAAATGGCGAGAAAATTAAAATTCTAAAAAATTTCAAAATTTCACTAGAAGCGACTCATACACCATACATTTTTCAAAAAACACATTACTTACCAACTTTGTAGTAGTGTGTGATGCTACAACAGTCGTCATTCTTTCAAATCAACTAAGACATTTTTCTCTCACTTGTGGCATTATTTCTCACCTCGAACTAGCTCTCATAATCATGTAAATAACAAATAAGGTGACTAAACACTTTTCAAATTACTATTTATAGTTCCTTTTTCACCTTCATTACTATATTCATTATTTCAGGAACATTTCCTCTATTAATAGAAACTCCACCATCTTGGCCATATCTTGAGTGTTTTTACTTCGATTTACACCTTGTTTGCGGAATTCTTTTCAGAATTCCACCTACCCCCATACTATACACATTTTTTGCATATTATCCCTCTTTGATGATGTTTTCCATTCACATTTTTTTTATTTTTACCACTTCCTATAAAAATCAAGCTTACTTTCAGCTTAAGAGTTTGTTCTTCTCATCACTTCCCCTTTCGCCAAAAGGGGGGCATATGACTGGGTTCATCTTATAATTCCCCTTATATCACCATGCGTTCAAAACACTACCAATGTGATAATCCCAAAACATTTACTAATTCATTACATGACATTTCATTATTCATTCCCCCTAAAGACCTAATCTAGCGGCAACAAAAGAACATACAATTTTTCTATACAACAACTCATCATTTCCCCTTAATGACCTAACATAGGGGCAACCAAAAATCAAGAATATTTCTATTAAATCATTTACCAATATCTATTAATTCCCCTTAATGACCTAATTTGGGGGCAACTTGCGTAAACTCTCTCCACGAGTAACCAATCAAATGAATCAACCAATCAATCAATCAACGTGTTCACATTCCTAATAATAAAAATAGTATCATTCCATCAATATAAATTCAACATAATTTATCTCACAGATAACATTACTTGGGATTCATACACGGCCTTCTAGATAACCTAACTTAGGATATTACATTCAGTTCTCACTTCCAAATGACTTGAATTGGAATCCTTCTCACATTCTGCGCTTGCTTCCAGATGACCTAACTTGGAAGCATCTTCTTTCTTCCAGATGACCTAACTTGGAAGCCTTTTCTTACTTCCAGATGACCTATCTTGGAAGCCATATCACCTTTCACGCTCACTTCCAAATGGCCTAACTTGGAAGACATTACATTTCGGAAACACCCGTGGAGTGGGGAAAGAATGCCTTTCCTATAAGACTCTTATATGGGTCAACTGTTTGGTCAATTTTTTCTCGATCGAGAAAACCACCATATCTTCAATCTGAGTCCATCTACAGCAGCTAGATCTTAAGGATGCAGTTAGAGATTGGATAATAACACACTTTTCTCCCTACACTCTTCCTCTGGCATCAGGATGCCAAAATCCTCTAGTTAATTATCCATACACACGCATTCAGGTTGGGAATTTATCACTCCCTTCCCCATATCATCATCGTTTTACAACACTATGCTCATGCATTAGTTTAACACATCTCATCACAATGTTACACTTTTCATTACATGGATCAAATCGTTGATCTATGGTTCGAAACGCTATATGGTTCTTTCGGCACACTTTTACTACACATGTGCACATTCTACTTCAACATGGGCATCACAAGTATGCATATCTATCTACTTTATGTTACCGAGCCTTTGCTCACTAACATAAAGTGGGGGGAAATGTAGTCACAAGATCATGCAGTTCTATTATATTTTTACCTCTAAGTATGTTATTTTATATATGGATCTCGCATAAGAAAAGTGTTCACTATGGATCATCCCTCAGTCCTTTTCATCACTTAGTTAGTCGTCATTGACATTTTTCTTGCATAGTCATCAGTTGTCTACATAGTTATGGTCATCTTTTAATAAGTATTAAGTGTCATAATTTGGTCATTTGTTGTCTCTAGTCCCTAACTAGGGTGCTTAGGGTTATACTGGGGCGCCCCAGTCCTTAATTTTGGGTGCCCTAGTTCCCATGATGTTCATATTTAATTTCATTATTCGAGGTCAGTCTCTATGGTTTTATGGTCTCATTCACCTACGTGCTAGTCGACATATCAGGTCATTAGTGTCAAATTTGAGCAAGATATTCTTATATAAATATAACATACTCACCACATTGTGGGCATAATATCTACTATCGAGAAGTAGCTACTACTAAGGAAAAAGATTGCATTTGGGTATCCTCTACATCTACATCACAAAAGCATAGGGGAAAGGGTTGTATTATTTTTATTTCATCCACCATTTACATTTTACATATAGTTATTTCTCCCTACTTATACATCATTGATGCTAGGGTACACTAGGCACACAATTACACACAAAAACACACATAACTACATTTGTTCTGGAATGTAGTGCATCACTTAGTTGTAAGTCCACTATTATCACAGCTAAGTTCAGTTTGACCCCTTTCTTTTCATCTTTCCTTTTTATCATCTGGCACATCACTCAGCCTAGACTGAGCGCTCACCTGAAGTGCACGCAAAGGTACTAGGTCCCTCTTTAGGGTTGTTGTAGCAGGATGTTAGCATGATGAAGGAAGAAACATATATATCCATAACTAATCCATCATTCTACAATGCATGCTACATTCAGATCTATGAAAGAACAAGCTTAAATAGTAATCATGATTGAATCAAGAACATGCACTACTCAATTACACACAGAATGACACTTAGATTCAGCCAATATCTTCCATCTATTAATAAACATAGAAGCTCCTTACAATAATGTCAATCTATACCAATGTGCATGGATCTGATACAGTAATCCAATCATATGTGCATACCTCTATACCTTCATACATCCATCTCTCCTTTGTGTATATATATATCTCCATACACATTTACTACTATGTGATTCATATCATATATATAGGGTGGGGACTTTCCCTTCACCACTTATCTATTCCAGAAATAGGCCACATGCTATTAATAGCCACGCGTTGTTTACAGGCATAGCCACACATGCAAGTGTGCTATCTATAGACCTCTTACAGTTAACTGAAGTGACAATCCTATTCTTAGCTCGTCTCCATGCAAAATGCTTTGATCTGATCCTCTAAAGATAGACAATGTGTGGCGCACACATCTCTGCATCGTTGGTGTGTTCCGCATGCCATCTTCTAAAAATAGGTCTTCATGCTCAAAATCGGCTAAGTCCCAAAATGCTGAACTTGCCCTCCATGCGTGGGTCCTTCCTGTCCCTCTGCACCCTTGATCCTGGCTTCTCTCCCACATGGACTTCTTGTGTGATCTCTAACAAGTATTCTCTTGATCAACATTACCCCACACTAATCTCATTGTCATCCGAACAATGGGTATCTCCAAAAATTGAAGTAAAGAATAGAAGAATGGAAAGAATAAGAATGAAAGAATGTAGATAAATAAAGAATTTTTATGAGGCTATGAGGTAGCCTCCTCTGTATCAGTTTGAAGTATCAACTCTGGATACTCCTCCTTTATTTTGGCCTCCAAGGCCTACCATTCAGTGAGTGCTTGTTCTACTTTTCTCTGGAATGTCCACAACAATGGATTCCAACTCATCCCTTGCAATCTCCCCTTTTTCATTCTGTAGAACCAACACAATGCTGGACATTGATGTCATTCTTCCTTCTAGAAGATCCATCTTCTGTGCAATTAGCTTCCCAAGCTCTTCCAGCCGAGTCTTATGCGGCTCTTGTGCTACTGCCAGGGCCTCGCTTCTGCTTAACCATTGACAATCTTTCTATGTGGCCCAATGTCTCATCCTTCATTGCTTTTTGGACCTCATTGTTTTCTTCTAGGGTCTTTATGTTGATAAGCACCTCTGGAGCTGTGCATATGTTCAAATCCTGGTCTACTTTCTTCAATACTTCTTGTAGCACTTGCAGCAGCCCTTCATAGGATGCAATCTTTCACATCACTGAGGCTTTCTCTCATTCTACCTCTTGCTCTGACTTCCTTGGCATTGTCATGTGTAGAGGTTCATCTTCAAGTACCAGGTCCACCAACTTTCCTACATAATGTATCACTAAGGGAAACGTCTGTGGTACCTTGGTCTCCAAGTGTGGCCTAGCTCTGATGACATTGTCCCCAATCTCCTCTGTGATGCTGATAAATACTTTGTTCTTCTTCTGTGCGAAGTCCCTCTCTTGTGTTATGTGTGCTATCTCACATCCTTTGTCTTTAGCTCCTCACGCAGTGCTCTGATTGTTGCAGCTTTGTCCATGTTTCTTCTAGCAACTTCAGTAGAAACCTTTACCAATGCGTTGCTGACCTGCTCATCTGACATGACAGTAGGCTTTACCATCATGTGTCTAGCTTGGGGTGCCTTCTTCAGCCATCTCGAAACACATGACTCTTCACATACATCAAATTCAGGCTCATCCATGTGGGTGTGCATTGACCATGATAGTTGCTTTTGAGTGTGCACAGTCACCATATCCTCATCCATTAGCTCCCAGCCAAATAAATCCTTCTGTGCTATCGTGCTCTGGAAGTGGGCGTGGAAAATTTTACCTACATCCTCTGCATACCCCATGGCTGGTGGAATGTGCTCTCCACTCATCCTCTTTGATCTAGGACCCTTGGGAATTGTAGCTTCAAGGTTAGGAGCCTGTCCCATTACATCCTGAGTAGTCACATGCGTGGATCCAGAGGTTTCCTTTTCTTTTTCTTCTCCATCCTTCATCTCTTCATCTTTTTTCTCTTCCTCATTCTATGGCTCATCTTCTTTCTCGAGTGGGGTAGGAGATGCATGCTCACTCTCTTCTGATTCCTCACTTCTTTATCCAACTTCAACTTTCTTCTCTTCTTTGGTTCAATGGTCTCCTTGTGTGGAGAGAGATGAGGTGATTTCCATACCATTTATGGGGTTCCACTTTGAGTCCTTTGTGTCTGAACACTTTCTTAAACCTATGCTCCCCCTGCTCAACCTCTGTATCTTCCTCTTCATCTGTCCTTGAGGTGGAGTGGCCATGTGCCATGACTCTTCTCTGTCATATGGTTGCTTTCTTCTGCACTCCAAGCCTCCACTATCTTCACGCTCCTCTTCTTCACCCTCTACTTCAACAACTTCTGTGGGCCTTTACACTGGTATGTTTTCTATTGTGTGCTTACCCTTCGGTGGCCCTGGGAGTGTGAATTCATTCTCTACATACTTATTGTTCTCCATCTTGGGCTTTAGCTGAAGATACACCAATGCTTGCCCCTACATCTGCTACAAGCCAAACTTATTGGCTTAATATTCAACACCTCTGAAATGATCCTCTCAGTGTAGGCACTTCTTCCAGGATACACATACTTCTTCCTCAACGTATGGTAGTCACAGTCTACCTTATCTGCATTGAATACCAGTCGGTGCGTGTCTATAAATCTATGAACAGATGCTTGGAAATACCTTGCAGTGAATGCGTAAGGAAATTTACACCAAGGGCTCCAGACTCCATCTCTCATTGGGAAGCACATGATGTAGAAATGTTGATATACAACAAACTGGACTTGTTTCCCTACTACTGATGGTAGGTCCTTTGGGATGCGCCACTCTTCTCCAAATGTCCATGTGGAGCCTATCGTACCATTTCTCCACCCTTTGCTTGACATGTCATCTGTCATGGCCCCTTTACATAGGTACTTGTTGAACCTTTCAGCTGGTGACTTATTCTCCATGGGGTATTCCCATACCTTTTCCTTCGGCCCATCTGGTACTCCAATTTCCATGAATACTAGTGATAGTAGAACAGCCCCAAAGCTGATCTTCCCTCTTGTGCAGTGCTTCCTTGACTATTTGTTCTACAATGTAGCCTACAATATTGTAGATTGCTCCTTCTGACATCTTACGTGCAATGTGTAACCACATAGTATTTACCTGTGACCACCACTCCTGATCATTCAACTTTGTAACAAGGTGTGTTGTTGCTTGCACAACCAGATAGTTCTTCAATTTGTCTATATCCATACTGTGCAGACCCTTCAGGTACCCCAACTCCTGTCTGGTCTTTAAGATCATGGATTTATCTATGAGATCATTCTTTATGTCCTCTCTTGTGGCCTTCAAACCTGTAACTGATGAGATAAGCACAGATGAGATTCTAACTCTGCGTCCTACAAAGTAGAAGAAGTCCTCATGCACTCTGCTCATGAGCCACTGATACAAGGGCTCATACTTCCCAAAATATGGAAGCTCATATAATTGGTAGACCCCAATTCTCTTCAGAAGCTTCTCACCTACATCATCATAAACTGGCATGTCATCCACTGTACATTTGTTCATCCTACAGTGAGCAAGGAATCAAGCTCCTTCTTGTTCTCCACAGTCCTGTGATTGTATTCACTCACTTTTCTCTTTCTGATAGGTGAATCCCATTCCTGGCCAATGATGACTCCTTCTGGATATTGCATTTCTGAAAAATCACTTTCGGGTGCCATCTCTTCTTCCTCGATGACCACCTTCTTCTTTCCTTTTTCTCCTGCTGCAGATGCCTTCTTGGGTGCCATTTTTACCTTGCAAACATCTCCTCTTTAACTCTGCAACTTGTGAATCAAACCCTAGCTCGATTCAATCATGCCCTAGGTGGAAAATTCATGCCCTAACTCCTCTCTGTCTCCTTGCTTCACTCAAACCCTTCACCACCAGGGACACAAGCTTCTTTTCACATAGATCTGTTTGTCACGCTTGGTTTCACACCCTTCACACCTTAACCCGATCACTCGGCTCTTCACACTTAGCTCTTTCCTCAAATTCTCTTAGTCACAATGGTAAAAATGAATCTGCATCCCATCCTTATATAATTTTTCAAATTTTGATGCATTTATTGCTCCTTCACCTACCAAATATCCTCTCATTCATTGACCAAATTCATTCATTCTTTGCGTGGTACATCTTCACGCCCCAGCTATAACCTTCTAGCACACCTTCCTACCCTCTGGTCATAGAATTCTCTTCAACAGTGTGTGCCCTTGCCCAAGTACCTCATCATTGTACCTTCTCCTGGTAGTTATCATGGCCTCTGCTTACCTCGTGTTATACTGTCCTTTCATTCATCTCCATCCTTGGTCACTTTTGAGAAGCAATCTTCTTTTGACTTAAAGCACACCCGTAGCAGCTTATTCCTTTCACCTTTCAATTCCCACAGTATTTTACTTGGATAACTACAACCACCCCACACTAAAAGTATGTGCAGTCCTCTACGCATAAACATTCTTCATATAGTAATTAGCTTCATGCGTGCAAGCATGCTTATTACACAAAAACAACAACTAAATTGACAAAGCATAGCGACAATGAAGGAAATACATTAAGGAAATACATAATTGAAAACCTAATCTAAATGGAAATACTACCTTATTACAAACACCAAGAAGACTTATTTATAGTAGGGCTTCAGCCTACTCCCGTTAAAGTAACTGGGTAGTTGTGTTCCATCAAGTGCTTCTAACTGGCAAGCACCTGATTCAAGTATGTAAGTGATGACATATGGCCCCAACCAATGTACTTTGAGCTTTCCTGGATGGCACAAGAACTTAGAGTCATAAAGAAGTACCATTTGTCCAATCTCAAACTTCTTATCCCTTATGTTTCTGTCATGCCATGCTTTCTACCTGGCCTTTTCCTGCTTCTGACTCCATCGTGTTATGGCTCATCACTCATCCAGTTGAATCATCTTCTTGATACACTCTTCTAAATCCTGCTCATCAGCTAGACCTCCAGCGTGTGCAATGCGCAAAGAAGGTAACATAAATTCTATAGGGAGAATGGATTTTGTGCCAAACACCAACTGAAATGGTGTGGCTTTGTTCAATCTCTTGTAAGTTGTTCTATATGCCCAAAGAACAGCTGACACTTTTTCATCCCAATCCTTTCTTCCAACATCACAAATTTTTGTCAAATTCTGGCTCAAAATCTTGTTGAAAGCCTCAGCAGTTCCATTTTCCTAAGGATGATAGGGTGTAGTTTTATGGTGTGCAACCATAAACTCATCTAATAGGATCCTGATTGTCTCATTCAAAAAGTGTGTACCCCTATCACTTGTCAAGCTTAAAGGACATCCATATCTTGTAAGAACATTCTCCCATAGAAACCTAGCTGTTGTAGCTATTGTACAGTCCTTTGTAGGTGTTGCTTCTACCCATTGTGTGAGATAATCTATGTAAGTAATGATATAGAGACAATCCAGTCCTATGCGTGGCTGGTGAAATAGGTCCTACAAAGTCAATGGCCCATTTCTCAAATGGTTCAGCACTAGTAATTGGTCTCAAAGGCATCTCATCTCTTTGCCCTAGTTTTCCTAGGCACTGACAATGATCACACACCTTACAATATTCTTTACAGTCTTTATACAATGTCTCCCACCATAATCTAGCAAGTAGGATCTTCAGGTAGTCGCATCACCTGCATAATGGCCTCCTACAATACCACCATGGGATTCTTCCATAATATCCTTGCGCTCATGCTCTAATACACAACGACATAATACTTCATCTCTGCCTAACTTGTAGAGGTCACCACTGATTAACATAAATGGTGTCGCATGTATAGCAAGTTGTTTCTTTTCTAATGCCTTCATTCCTTCTGGTGCCACACCAGTTCGTAGAAAGACAACAATGTCTTCTAATTCTGATGGCATACATGTTGTAACCTATATAACTATGCATCTGGCATGGTTTCTTCAATTGTCTGTGCTTCCTCTCCTGAGTTGATTCTAGATAAATGGTCTGGTCCAGAATTACTTTTCCCTGGCTTCACCACAACTGTGAAGTCAAACTCTTGAAATAGGAGTACCCATCTACATATGCACCCCTGTAAGATGGGCTTGTTTACCAAGTACTTCAATGCCATGTGATCTGTATAAAACACAAATGGTGTTGCTAACAAGTACTATCGAAACTTGTGCAATGCATAGATCATTGACAAAGCTTCTGTGCTCTGTAGTTGTATAATTCTGTTCAGCAGGAGTCAGCTTCCTACTAGCAAAACAAATTGGATGATCTACAATACCTTCACCAGGTTGAGCTAACACAGTGCCAATGGCCATGCTAGAGGCATCCACATGCACATGAAATGGTTTATCCCATGAGGGAAAATGCAGAATGGGTGTGGTAGTAAGTTTCTCCTTTAATATCTCAAATGCACGCTGTTGTGGTTCTCCCCAATAAAATGTACCTTTCCCCTTCAGTAACTCTTCCAAGGGTGTAGCAACTTTGGCATACCCTTTGATGAATTTTCTATAATATCCTGTATGACCTAAAAATCCATGCACCTCACTTTGACTGGTAGGTGCTTCCAGGCCTAGAATGACTGCAACCTTAGCTGGATCAACCAACAAACCTTCCTTACAGATTATATGTCCTAACAGTATTCCAAATGGTGTAGCAAATATGCACTTCTTGATGTTCAAAGAGATACTCAATTGTCTGCACCATTCAAACATTAAGCACAGATTGTCACAATGATCTTTCACAAGCCCATATACTGTCCAATCATCTAGGTAGACCTGTAAGAAGTTGTGAATAAAATATTTGAATGCCTGAACAACTATGCGCGAGAATACAACAGGTGCATTTTTCAATCCAAAAGGCATCACAGTATAGGAAAAACTACCCCATTCAGTAGTAAAATGTTGTCTTTTCTTGATCCTCCTGAGCAATCCTAACCTGATGATACCTGAAAAACCCATCTGTGAAAGAATATATTTTGCACCCTGCCACTCCTTCCAGTATTTCCTCAGTAAATGGCATAGGGAATGGATCTGTGACACATGTAGCATTCAGCTCCCTGTAGTCCACACATATTCTAATTTTTCCATCCTTCTTGATACTGATCACCATTGGACTAACCCATTCTGACTCATCAAGGGGCTTGATAATTCCAGATTTCAACATTTTATCAATTTCTTCTTTTACCTTTTCACACAAATTAGGATTCATTCTATAAGGTCTCTTCCTAACTGGTCGTGCACCATCCTTAAGTTTTATCTTCATTTCCCCAAGTGATTTATGCATGCCTTTAAGTTCATGATACCCTCGAGGGAATAAGTCCTGATAATCCCTGAGTAACTCAATGATCTTTGCTACCTCCAAGTCTGACCAGTAGTCTCCAATGATGGCCTCCTTAGGCTCAGCCTCTGAACCTATATTCACCTTCTTTGTCTTCATGGGTTCATGATAGGCATGTGTATCCTTGTCTGCACTGTCCAAGACCTCGCACGCACCCCTTGTGAATGTTCAATATCTAGGTTCTCAACTTCCTCATCATCCACGATGTAAACCATCTTTCCTTTCTCTTTCTCAAGGCAAGCACGTTCAAGTAGTATGGAGTCCATTTCTTCTTCCTTTTCAAAATGTGCTCTAGACTCTGCCTCACCAAATAATTCCTGAATATGCTCTTCTGATTTTGCACTATCTCCCATAGTTAAGTGCTTGATAAATTTTAATGCCTCTTCTATTGGAGGTTGGGAAGAAAAGTAGTCAAAGGTCTGGATCATTCCTGCAGTCAAATTTTTCCAGTTTCTAGTCTCTCGATGTAGTTCTATGTATACATACCAGCGTGTGTGCATCCTTGTAGCGTAGAGTACAATCTATGCACCTAGAGTGAAGGTGGTAATGCTTCTTGTCCTGTTGTCCAGAGTCTCTCACACTACTAAATGTGATGTTGAACAGGTTGATCACCATGATAAGTGCAGATCTGTGTAGGTGCATTGTTCCTTACAAACCTAATAGATAAGGTGATTCAATCTCTTCCCATTCTATAAGATTATCTTTGTGGACTACCCACCAGTGTGCTACTGTCCCACGTAAGGTATATACTAACATATCTCTTCTCTTAATTTGATTTGTCCACTGTGTTTCCATGGCTTTCAAAAATACAAGAAAGATCTTCTACCCCTGTATACCAAGGTACTGTGCTACCTATCCATCGAACCAAATGAAGTCCATTCTTGCACGTGCAACCATGCTTTTCACCTTGCGCCCTACTAGTTCATATGTACCATGAGCCCAATTATCACAAGCAATACTCATAGTATCACTAATAGAATGAGAATCCTCCCACTGTAGGATGCCTTCTTTTGATGGCTCATTGACCTCTGGGTCCTGAATAGCATGCGTACATAAATTTTGTTTAAGTCCTCCTCACTTAGAGGCTCAACATATGGTGTAGACTTCCCATCTGTTAGAGGTATCACAACTCTTTCCTCCTTGTTCTCAAAGCTGATATACCCCTTATTGAATCTCAAGTCAGCATTATTGCATAACACCAAGGGCATCCAAGCAAGGCTGGAAAATTATCTGCTTCTGCAAGTGCTAATACCTCAAAATCCCCAGTGAACTTGGCCCCTTGTATGGTTATAGATGCATCCTTCAAAACTCCTATGGGAGTGGCCTTAGTCCGGTTTGCCATAAACAACACATTAGATGATGGCTGCAATGGAGGCCTCCCCATTTGTACCCATGCATCTAATGTAAGCACATTTACTTCCACACCTGTATCAATCAATATGTTTCTCAACAACCATCCATCCACAACAACATTCAAAGTAATTTCCTTGTCATAGTCAATGCTATCAGGGGGAATATTTTCATGCAGAATCTGTCATCTGGTCTCAATACTTGTGCACGCAGAGTGTTCCCTTTTAACCAACTTCCTAATAGTGGAATGATGTTCTCCTGGCGCAACATTTTGCACACTTCTCTCAGATCATCAATATCAGTTTGGACTGTCTCTGATGCTTTCTTCTACTCCTTTAAGTATTGTATCTCACCCTAAATATTCCTTAGCACTTCCATGGTATCCTGGTAAACTTCCTTCTGATGAGCAGGATCTAGGTACCTTGCATGCAAAACCTCCTCCTTGGTGATCGTAGGCTTCTGGTGCAATGCCTCTCTTGCGCGTGCCACTTCAGCTCGTGTAGTAATCTTCATAGTTAATGCCTCAGGTCCTTCTGCTATCTTGGGCATCCACTGATCTTCTACGTGTGCTGGATTCTAACCATCCTGGTGCCTTTATTTTCTTGCTTATGTTGCTTACTCAGATGCTCATATAAGTTGGGCACTCTTCATAGCTATGGTTCTTTCCACAAGAAAGAACATGTAATATTCTAAGGACATTCACCTATAGTGGTCAGGAGATCTACATGTATAACATGTTCCATGAGGGAACTCACCTCTTCCTCCACCACGGCCTCGTCCTCCATATCCACCATGATATCCACGTCCCCTTCCATGACCTCCTTCAAAACACCCCTCATTCCTGTCATAGCACATTTGATTATGATCCCAATCCTAGTGCTCATTCTTACCCTTAGAATTATCTGTTATACTTGTCTATCATACCCCAATGTCTATAGCATCCTGGATCTGACCAATCAATTGACAATCCTTCAGTATCATGGGTCATGGACCTACAAATTTTACAAAAGAAGGATACATTCTTCCTTATCGTGCACTGTAACAAAGGATAGTGACTAGCATCATGATTCAAATGATAGATCTCATAATCCTAATAGTAATGAGCATACAGATCTGTGAGGGAAACTATCCTTGGTGTGACCTTCCACTTCACAATCTGTACACCAAATTCCTGAGTGCGTTTCATGGGCTGAATTTTTTGATAGCTTCTCTAACTATTTTTCCATAGCTACAATCTGTGCCTCTAAGAATGGACTAACACTAGTGTCAATGCTCCCAACTTCCTCAGCACGCAAATCTACTTTTGGTTCTTCACGTGGATTAGTGTATGTCTTATGTGACAATGCCCTTCTAAATGGTGTAATCAATCCTCCAACGAACCATTGTGCATACTGGCTTTACGTGAATATCATAAGATAGCTTAGATAGAAGTGTCTTAAAATGGGCATCATACTCACATACACTCTTAGTAGTGCCCTACTTGATTTCCTTGAGTGCACCTATACTTTTCTGCTCAAACTCAGGGATATGGAACTCTTTCAAGAAAGCATCCTTCAATGTTGCATAATCCACACAAGTTTGATTAGGGTCAAACTTCCTATACCAGCTGTGTGCACGTCCATGTAATGTAGTAGCAAATTGACTTGTCCTTTCACTTCAACAACCATGATCCCTTTAGTGTGCCACAAGATTTCAGACATATGCACATGTTCGACCAGCATCCTCTATACCTCTATATTCTGGAAGATGAAGAGACATCTCCATATAGATATTTGGTGGTTATTGCAGGCCTTGACCACCTGATCTAGAACCTCCTATGTTCCCTCTCCCTCCAAAACCACCAGATCCACCAGAACTAGAACCGTCTATACCTCCTGATCCTCCACTTGTAGCTAGAATAGGACCTATAGATGTACTCCCCTGTGCTCTGACAGTAGTACTATACTGAACCCCTACAGTCTGTGAGGTAGTTTCCACTTCCAAAGGTGAATCCAACATTCTGTGCCCTCATGTTCTGTGTGGATGATGTGCCTAAGAATGTTCCTCCAAATATCATTGAAGTCATATGTCCTGCCATTGATGTACTTACTCCCTGACTTACTCCTGCTCTCCTACTTCCCAAGTTAGCTTGTTGGTTACTTGTCATACTGGAAAACTAAGCAAAGGGTAGGTTGTCAGGTGGATTAAGATGCCATGGCCCAGGTAGTCTCTCTAGCGTACTTCTTGTGTCATCTCTATCATGTTTTCCATGGGGGAGTTCCTGATGCTCTGGCTCCACATCTTCTATGTGACGTAAATCCTTCACGAACCATCTCTCTCCTTAATGCCATACTTTCTCCTACTCTCATGTGCACTCATTATACTTAAGCCGCCTCTCCTCTCTCTGCCTCTCTTGCCGCTAGGTCTTCCATCTTTCACCAAATCTGTTCCTACCCTCACGCGTGGTGAAGTTTAGTTAGCCATCGGTTTACTCTCCAGGTTCAAAGTTACCATCAATATCTTGATCGCCAGTGGAATACCTTGCAGATATACTCCTCTTAGGATACCATAAAAACTAGAATTCAGCTACCTCTAGGAAAGAATACGTTGAAATTGAATATTCCAAAATATAACTGTTTAGAACACCATGAAACCACGTATCCACAGCGCGAGTCCAAATCATATCAGCATCATAAAGGGCCTAAAATTTTTCCTGTGTCCAGACAAGTGTGCGATACCTCCAATTCCACTGAGATGCATAAGCAGTAAGCCACTCATATAGTTCTATTGGAAAGATAGTGAAAAATATCTCATATAGGCTGTCATACAGATTTTGTTCTACCCAAGTGCGTGCATTAAACTCGGATCCACTTCTGAACCATTGTGCATATTCTTTCCTCCAGATCATGTATCCACTCCTCAATACTTGCTAGAGTTAACCGATACATCTTCATCGTGAACCATCCTGAAAACAACTGAAAAAGAGGTCCCGACAACGGAACCAATGATGCAGCCTAGAATTTACCAGATAACAGCCTAGATGCACTGGCACATCACTCAGCCTTGACTAAGCACTCACCTGAAGTGCGCAAAGGTACCAGGTCCCTCTTTAGGGTTATTGTAGCAAGATGTTAATGTGATGAAGGAAGAAACATATATATCCATAACTAATCCACCATTCTACAATGCATGCTACATTTAGATCTATGAAAGAACAAGCTTAAACAGTAATCATGATTGAATCAATAACATTCACTTCTCAATTACACACAGGAATGACACTTAGATTCAGCCAATATCTTCCATCTATTAATAAACACATAATCTCCTTACAATAATGCCAATCTATAACAATGTGCATGGATCTGATATAGTAATTCAGTCATATATGTATATCTCTATACCTTCATACATCCATCTCTCCATGCATATATGTATTTCTCCACAACACATACATTCTATTATGTGCTTCACATCATATATATAGGGTGGGGACTTTCCCTTCACTGCTTATCTATTCCAAAAATAGGTCACATGCTATTAATAGCCACGTGTTGTTTACAGGCATAGCCACACATGCAAGTGTGCTATGTATAGACCTCTTGTAGTTAACTGAAGTGACAATCCTATTCTTAGCTCAGTCTCCATGCAAAAATCCTCGATCCAATCCTCTAAAGATAGACAATGCATGGCGTGCATGCATCTCTACATCGTTGTTGTGTTCCACACGCCATCTTCTAAAAATAGGTCTTCATGCTCAAAATCGGCTAAGTCCTGAATGTTGAACTTGCCCTCCATGCGCGGGTTCTTCCTGTCCCTCCGCGCCCTTGATCCTGGTCTTCTCTCCCACGCAGAATTCTTGTGTGATCTCTGACAAGTATTCTCTGATCAACATACATTGATATAAGTGAGTTTATTGTGCCAATATATCGATCAAGAAGAAGGTGTTATAGAGGAATTGTGACACTTCTGAAACCAAATCCTAATATTTTTTATATACCAGAGTGCCCAGACTACAGACCAGGGTGCCCACAAGTGCCCTAGTCCTCTCCTAAGTTCCCCAATATATACAGATATCTGTGTGCTACAATTTTCTGAGTGACACCTTTACATTCTATCCATGTTCGTGTGTCAATCATCTTAGTCCCATGGGTTATACTAGGGCGCCCCGGTCCTTGATTTTGGGTACCATAGTTCCCGTGATGTTTGCATTTAATTTCATTGTTTGAGGTCGGTCTCTACGGTTTTATGGCCTCATTCACCTATGTGTTTAGTTGGCATATCGGGCCATTAGTGTTAAAATTTGAGCAAGAGATTCCTATATAAACATAACATACTCACCACATTATGGGAGGATTATCTACTATCAATAGCTAGCTACTACTAAGGTAAAGGACTACATTTGGGCATCCTCTACATCTAAATCACACAAGCATAGGGGAAATGGTTGTATTCTTTCTATTTCATCCACCATTTATAGTTTACATCTAGTTATTTCTCCCTACTTCTACGTCATTGACCGCTAGGTTACATTAGGCACACAATTGCACTCACAAACACACATAACTACATTTGTTTTGGAATGTAGTGCAATTCTTAGTTGTAAGTCCACCATTATGGTAGCTAAGGTCAGTATGACCCCTTTATTTGCATCTTTATTTTTTATGTATTTGATGCTTTGTATGGGTTTTTACAGGTAGATCATCATCACACAACTACAAAAACATAAGTGAGTTTATTGCGACAAATATATCAATCAAGACGAAGGTGTTACAGAGGACTTGCGACACTGCCAGAACCAAATTCTGAGATTTTCTGTAGACCAGAGCACCCAAACTACAGACCAAGGTGCCCACATGTTCCTTAGTCCCCCTCCTCAGTGCCCCGACATAGATAGATACCCATGTGCTACAATTTTCTGAGTCACACCTTTACATTCTTTCCTATCTGCCTTTCAATCATCACAGTCCCATAACACAGCAAGGTAAGTACTTTTTAGGTTAGTACCCTAAACACTACTATTTCATTTATTACATTTCATCTAAAGATTAAAAAAACATCCATTGGTACTTTATATTACATTTTGCATCAGTTATTCTTTTAATTGTTACTAGTTAGATTAAATCTAAAATCCTTATTTTAGTTAATCATGGAGGATTGGGCTAGACTGGGGTGCTTGGAGAGGGACAAGGGCACCCATGGGCACCCTAGACCTATTTCTGGGAACATGGGTCTATATAAATGCTTAGGAAACATCCTCCGAGGTGCCGCAAGGTGTTCATCTTTAGTCTTATTTTCTCACTTGAAGGTTGTACCAAGATCATCGAGGTTGCTGGAAACCTGCAATAAAATATGAGCCTGCAAAAACCTCAAATAGAAATTAAATCCTAAAAAAACATGTAGAATGAGGGTTCATACTATCCTCAACTGTCACAATTGTGAACTTACTACTGAGTGTTACAATACATCTCAGACCCAATTTAGTTTTGTGTGTGTATGCAAAATCGTACCCTAGGTGGCTGTTGTGCGTGTCACACTTGATAGTGAGAAATTAGCTAGATGTAAAGAAATGTAGTAGATGTGTGCATGGAATAGAATGAACTTCCCTCCTATGAAGTGTATGTAGAATAACCAGCCCTTGGTGTCCCTTGGATGGTGTTATATGGATTCAATGGAGCTCTTAGATTTTTGATAGATACAACCTTAGGTGGTGATAGCTAGATGTTTTGTGCTTGGTCCTTTATTATGATCACATAAATTTATATTTATATGATTCCCTTGCTTAAATTTCATAATTAACCTCGAAAAGGTCAACTACAAAAAATATAATATGCTCAAATGGATAGAAATGAGCCAAAACATTTGAGTAAAGTACAAAGGGGACAAGGGCACCCAGAAGGGACGAGGGTGCCTAGTGTTGGCATCCTGGCTAGGTGTTGGTGTCCAGGATGTTAAAAGTCAGACTATAAAAAGGAAAAATGAGAAATTAGGGGTGCAAGACTAAATGTGGAAATATAAAGCAAAGAAAGGTGGCCAAAGACATGGGTTAATTAGTACTTTTCTTACTTAGTAATCATATGAATATTAGTATGTAATCAAGAGTAGATAATTTCCCAAAGTGCATGATTTATTGTCTACAGCCATAGTGTACCAAGATGATAGTCATGGATGAGCTTGAAAAAAAATAAAGAATAAGTCTTCAACTATTTTTAAAGCTTGGGGAAGGTTGTTTGTGAATAGTAAATCACCTTCAACTGACAAGAAGTGGCAGATCATCCTCATTCTCTTTATGAAGTGTATGTTGGAGCAAGGTATACACTTATTTTCATATACATATTGACATCTTCAAAGATTGAGAAAACACACACACTTACCCAGATATTCATGACTTCTGAGACACATTTCAAGGATGCTATGGATTTTTTTCAACTCACTAAGTCCATATCTTGTTACATACCATGGAAAATAGATCAAAATTTCTTGAATTCCAAGGACTACTCAGGATGAGTTTTGAGCTTCAAGAACCAGTCTTGCTCCACTTTGAATCTAAGATGTTGCAACTCATTTTCATCACAAACCTCTGAATATAAATTTCAAAGGGAACCTCTACTCCATGAACAACCATTCTTTGCATAGGATGTATGAATAAATACAAGTATTCAAGACTATTCAATAGGCCTTCTTGACTATCCCAAAAAGCTAGTTTTGGATCATTAGTACTAAAGCACAAAGGCACTTCATCTCTCCAAGTTATGGTCTTGAATAGGTTGTATTGAACTTATACCACCTATGTATGGTCATTTAGCACATAAGACCATGTTATTTCATTAAGGTTTTCTCGTATTCAAAAGACTGATTTTTGGCATTTATATCCCTTAGGGGTAGATAACTGAGATAGCCAAGTTTCACTCAATTGTTTCACATGAATCACCTTAATATTTTCATGAAAATTAATAACACTTCACTTACAAGCTTGCACATCAGGAATTTCATGCAAACCTCTGCCATAGATGACTGAAAAAGACAAATTTCTTCAAAACATGGGGAAATTAGTACTATAACAGCTAATTTGGAGCATGCCACTAATGCACATATCAACTATAAGGAGTCCTTTGTAATTTCAGATGATCAAATTTGAATTTCCATGAGGTTTGAAGACCAAAAGATCCATTTTTTTTCCATGGCTTCAGTTCTAGGGTATGTGGAGGGTTTGGATTGAGTTCCACTCTTAAAGATTATTCATAAATCTTAAGCCATCATTTTACTTAATCCCACCTCTGAAATGTTCTTGATGAAGTGCTGTATCACTAGAAAAATGATTAAGTGACCATGCAACCCTTTTACATACCTTTGAGCTCTTGAAGGATGACCCTCGAGTTGATAGGATGTATTATGGGAGCTCAGTAGTGTTAGGAAAATTGTTGTTTACATGAACTTATGGTTTTTACAGTATAGTAAATTATTACTTACTACGGTTATTTTGTAATATATTGTTGTAACAAACAATATATTCTATTGTTTTTTTATACCCGTAAATTATATAAACGGGTAAGTTGTTTTTTTGACTTCATATTTTCTAGGAAGTAGTTCTCCTATTGTATTGGCTATATATTAGCCAAATGTATTATGTAACAATATAGAGAATACATTATTGTTTTGTTAGTGTGTTTGGCTCTCTGATCCTCCAGATTTGATATCAGAGCACGTTTGTCTGAGAGAGAAATTATCCATGAGAGTTTTCTATGAGAGTCTTCTATGTGTTGTACTCTAAAGAATTTGATTTGTGATAGTTACCTTTTACAATGTTCCACGTAATTGTTTGAACTGCAGAATTTCACACTTCATTCATGGTAATAAGCAGGGGTTGAATTTGACATCCACCTATGCATGTCAAACAATTTGTGGGTGACGGTAATTTTTCAATACTGCCCTTCAAAAACACAAAATAATGTTATTTTTTAACTAATTATTCTATATTTATTATATCTTTTATATATATATATTCACATATGTTTTTATAATTTATATACAAACCTATATAAAAATTGACGGTCATGTTTTAAATGTGCAAGTCACGTGTGATGGTTAAATTAAATATTTACAAGTATTTTACGTCTAAAATCACATAAAACGTCTAAACGGCCGTCAAATTTAACCCCTTAATAAGCATTCGAACACGTGAAATTCATCTACACTATGATCTTTGCATCGAAATTTTTTCTTCCCTAATTGCACTGTGTTTTTCATCCAAATCGGTCCTTACTACAAGACCGTGCTTTTGTGCATTATGTCTGTGATTGGCATCAAGACACTCTGAAGGCACATGTTATCTTGAAGATAAGTGTTCAATATTTATTTGTTGGAGCTGGTGATTGAATCTTGTGATATTGGCTTTATCTTTAGTCTTCTAACACAGTTTGCACATGCCTTTCTCCCACTCCATATGAATTATTGAGTGAAGCATTCAAAATTTTGTTCTATCATTTGCATTTAGTTTTTGTACACATCTCAAAATTGGTAATCACGGGTTTCTCAAATTCGTATTCACATTGAGGAAAATCATCGGGTCTCAACGTGGTTGCATAGCTATGTTTTAACATTCGTCATTGTGGCCAATATCGTAGCTGAGGCGGCTGCCACATGACGACGACTCCACTTTGGTTGTTTTTAAGAGTTTTTTAAGCTCTATTATATTCTCCAAGAAAACACAATACCAAAGAGGTCTCCTCCCCATGACAACATTAAAACATACAGCATGGCTGATAGGATCTACAATTAAAAGATAAAATTGCATAGGCAGTCGAGGAATATCAGATAATTGTGCCAGTGATTACCCCTCGATGAAGATTTGGTTGTTGTTTTGTCCATAGTCTGGTTCGACGTTAAAAGAAGTGGGAAAATGATAAAAAACAATGGCAATCGTATGATTGTAGAGGTCGAGGTCGTAGATGGATGTGATTCAGTTCACAAGTGTGATAAAACAGATCTTCCAACACCAACGCCCACATTTTATGCAGACCTTTGAATTCATTGGTCGAGCCTATTGCATCATCGTTAGACGCCAACCGAGCTACCTCAATTTACATTGGTATGCTCAGGTCATCTTAGCACCGAAATACCGACAGCTGAAGGTACTTGGTCCCCCATGAGTCATAATCTTTAGTGCAAATTTGTTCCTGAGATTTGATGAAGTGAATTAGTCCTTTGACGTATTTATTATAAGGTTTTGTCAAAAGGATGTTTTTTCAGAAATTTTTTTTAAAGGAGTGGTTTACATCTACATGGTTTTAGTATTTAGTGTGTCCCATAAGAGTTAGCCGAACTTTGGATAAATTCGTGGTTTTGTTACTCATTCGTGGTGTTTTTTTAAGTTCATATATTGTCGATTATTTTTAAGGTGTTCCCCGATGTTTAAGTGATTAGTGATAGGTCATAGGTCAGTCCTAGTTTACATGATATTCAAACCTAGTTTAATAAGAGTATTGTCTTGTTGTGTCAAAGTAATAATGTCATCTAAAGTCAAGTAAGTCAAAACATAAAAAAAAAAAATGAAATATTATTTTTTAAATTTTGGTATTTATGTATTGTCATTTTATGTCTTCTTCATTTGTGAAAGTCGATAAAGTATTGTTTTAGTCTTTAAGTGTAACTATTTTGTGTTAGTAATTTTGTTGTCAAAAGAGTCAAAAAAATTGAGTCATTGTAAAAGTCTGAAAAATAAAATAAAAATTGCCTCGCGGACGCATTTTCGGTGTTACCCGATGTCCGCAAAATAAATTATTTCACATTTTTGGGGGAGACAAAATAAACCCAATGTGGAAACTATTGAGCGTTCAAGTCAAATTCAGTTGAGCTAATAGCATATAAAAGGAGGATGGAGGTTAAAGGTAAATCAACGACCTCTCGTCAGTCGCCAACGACGGGGCCGCTTCACTGATTTGGTGGCACATGTGTGAAGTATGTTTGTTTTCAGTTTTGTTTTTCATATTTCTAATATGGTGTGAGAAATAAGAACAAAGGTTCTTTCCTATTCACTAGTAGATGTGAATATTCCTACATAATTCCCCAATGTAATAACATAGTGAAGAATAGATAGCACAATGAAATGCAGCATCATGAGTCTTTAAGAGGTTAAACAGTCATATGTGTTCCTGTTCATACCTAGGTTTGTGGTTACCCTCTGCAAAACCGTTTGAAGGTTATTTAGATGTGTTCCTTCTTGAGTTTCCACACTAGCTAGGTCAGATGTGTTCCCTAGAGTGACTAGTTGATAAGCAGATGATTCCTGAGCATGTTTCCCATCCTCTTCGGTCAGATGTGTTCCTGACAGTGCATGTTTGATAAGAATTTGATGTGTTCCTTCTTGAGTTTCCACACTGCTAGGTCAGATGTGTTCCCTAGAGTGACTAGTTGATAAGCAGATGATTCCTCAGCATGTTCCCATCCTCTTCGGTCAGATGTGTTCCTGACAGTGCATGTTTGATAAGAATTTGATGTGTTCCTTCTTGAGTTTCCACACTGCTAGGTCAGATGTGTTCCCTAGAGTGACTAGTTGATAAGCAGATGATTCCTGAGCATGTTCCCATCCTCTTCGGTCAGATGTGTTCGTGACAGTGCATGTTTGATAAGAATTTGATGTGTTCCTTCTTCTACCTTCAATTCGAGTGTGTACTAAGATCACGAGCAAGCACGAGCAGTAAGCTGTAGAGGAAGTGGTGAAAGTTCTTTTCCTATCATGTAAACACTAAGGGGCGGACTGTTAGGAAAATTATTGTTTACATGAGCTTATGGTTTTTACTGTATAGTAAATTATTACTTACTACGGTTATTTTGTAATATATTATTGTAACAAACAATATATTCTATTGTTTGTTTATACCCATAAATTATATAAACGGGTAAGTTGTTTGTTTGACTTCCTATTTTCTAGGAAGTAGTTCTCTTATTGTACTGGCTATATATTAGCCAAATGTATTATACAACAAAACAGAGAATACATTATTATTTTGTTAGTGCGTTCGGCCCTCTGATCCTCCAAAAGTAGAGCTTAAAAATTTCATAACTTCAAAAAATTTTCTTCACATTTGCGTGAAACTTGGTCCTTAGTACTGCAAAAACTCCCTCCATATGTCCCCAAGGCTTGGTTTCTCATGAATGCACCTATACATTCATAACCAAACTCATTTTTCCATGGCCTATAATGTTTATTCTCAAGGACATTCATGCATGTGGACCATAAAGATGCCTCCAAATGTTGTTTTATGACCTATAGCTTCATATGAGGACTCTAGGAAATATACCTATACTCCTCCCATGATTGCATTGGCTTGAAATAACCTGATTTTTCTTCATGCGCCATATTGGGTCCTTGAACTAGGCTTAAATGAGCTAGTCAACACAATGGGTCATGAGACCTAATCTATTTTCCATCATAGAGGCCCTTGAACACTCTTGAATAATCATTTTTGACCTATAGGATACCTGAGAAGTACACACCAAGCTTCTCCATACATCCAATGGACACCAATTGCACAAACCAAGATGAAACACCCTGAATTCATCATGACTTCTAAAAAACGCACTGAGACCACCGTTGTGGGGGGCACTAAACAACTTTGCAAATGCACTATCAATCAACCTTCGTACCCCTGAAGAGTTAACACCTCATCACTCACTCTTTTCCATCAATGCACCATGTCATCAATGACAACAACATCAATATAGGGTTCAATGGATTTAGCTTGAAACCTATTGGAGGATGAGGTTGAAGTAGCATCATAATATTTCAATTTCCCCATAGATAGAAGTTTTCCTTCATGAAATTTGTGTGTATGGTATAATTGATCAAATGAGGGAGAGGTATCAAAGATAAAACTCTCTTGAAGTGGAGGTAAGAGAATTTGAATAAGTAGATCTTACAATTCAGAGTCAACTAGTACATTGGTCATTCTTAGCAAGGTTTTTCTTACAGCATAATACATAGTCTAATAAATGTTTGTTTGATCCTTATTTGAGTTGAGAAAGTTATGCATAAGATATCTCGAGTGTCAATATTGATAGAAAAGTGAGTAAGAAAATCATCATCTAAGTATGTAAAGGAGGTTACCGAATGAACAGGTAGATCATAAAACCATCACACATCGTGATCTTGCAAACTTTCTAGGAACTAATTTAGCCGGTTAATGTGAGGTCATCCGCATAATCAAGACATCCTATATGAAAATATCGAAGATGCTTCTGAGAGTCACAATGCCCATTGAAGGTAGGAATCTTGGGTAAAATGAAGTTATGAGGAAACTAGATAAGAGGATATGGCAGGTGTGAAAGGGCTATGAAGGAGAAGTGAGGAGTCTAGAGATGGAGAAGAGTGTGAAGTAGCTTGTTGTAATTGACATATTTGGATTTGTATATCTTGGTATAAAGATGCTAGGTCTTGAGTTTATAAAGAAGAGACTTGTCATGTGTGAGAAGTAATGGGCAGGGTGAAATGATTGGTAGGGGTAGGCATATAAATGGGAACAATTGAGGTAGGTGGAAGAGTGGAATTAAGAAGTTGTGTCACAATAGGAATAGAAGTAGTAGTAGAGACTAGAGTGTTGAGTTGAGCTAGATTAGTGGCTTCCTCACAGGAAACAAATAGTAAGAGATATAAGTCTTGAGGATGTTCATCAATATGGTCTTAGAGGTCATGAAGATCTTCATCGATAAAAGGGTTCATAAGTCACAGCCATGGGAGAAGAATCATAAGAATTGCTAGATGAAAGGTAGGGTTCAAGCGAGTGGGTTTACTAAATGATTTAATATAAATTAAATTAAATCTTAATTACAGAGTAACTATTGTAGTGTATGATAGACAAGTAATAAAATACAATAAATGGACAATAAACAAGCATGCAATGATATGAAACCCTAAGAAAATGAGAGATATAGATGACTTAGTTGGTTTTTGAGTGATTTGGAATTGATCTATGTAGGTGAATAGCTGAGACAGATTAGGATTGTTGTCAAGGTTCACTGGAGGTTCTGAAACCTATGAAATGTTCAGGTTATGATATTTTATGTGCAGGAGGAGTTTTCATTATTGATCTCTTTTTGTCACTCTATATTTGTCCCAATGTCATTGTTCGCACATGTAACCTGTAAAATATATACCTAGTTGCACATACTCATAAACCACATTAAATATAAAAATAAATATTCAAAATGGGGAGCCATATTGACCCTGACGGTCACCTAAAGACACTTAGTACGAAGCATTGCACTATATTTCAGACTCCATGTAGTTGTGTTTTAAAAGTGTGTGTAATAATTCCCTAGAATGCCCTTTATACAACTTTCACAATGATAGTGGGCTACATCTAGAATATAATAAATGTATAGAATGTGTGAGATAGAATAGAATAGAATTACCCTCCTATGTTGTGTATGTAGAGTGATATAACCCTTGTTCCTTGTATTGATGTGTTGGATGGATGATATGTAATGATCTTGTGCTTTTGGATGTAAACTTAGGTGATAGTAGATCATGCTAGTTTTTAGCCCCTTATTTGAGATCTATAACTATGTATATATGATTCCCTTGTTTAAATTTCATAATTGACAACTGAAAAATATGAACCAAAAGTGTAAAAGATGCCCAAGAAGTAAAAGAGACTCAAAAGAGTGAGAAAGGGATCGAGAGGGTCAAGATATCCCAAAAGGGACAAGAGTTCCTAATAACTTCTTTCCTAAATGGGAACTAGTGTCTGAGGACATAAACGATAAATCAATCAAATACTAATAGGGTTGTAGTGTGTGTAAGGCCAATAAAATTATAATAGACATAGCAAAAGACCCAAAATATGTTGTCAATCACTAGTTTTATTACTTAGGAATCATGTATATATTAGTATGCTCTAGGACCTAGAAGTGTACCCAAGTTCATAGATTTTTTGTTTACAACTGTACATAATACAAATGTTTATCCCACAACTTGGGATGTTTACCATAATAAATTCTGAGTAGATGTATCATTGTGTGGTTTATGACCTTTGTTTGACCATTGGTCTATAGATGAAAGGAAGTAACTTTTCTTCAACTTGGTGTCCATAAAATCCCACACAGTTGACCAAAATTCCCAAGAAACCTAAAATCCCAATCATAAATAATAGAAGTGGGAAAACCAAAATGAACCCATACTTATTAGAAGAATAAGTGTGTAGTCCCTTCACCACTAATTTTTTTAGCATAAAGAATCAACACACACATTTTTCTAAATCTATCCACACCCACATATAGACATTTATGTTTTCTCTGTGACATGGGAAAGCCTAAAAGATACATCCCTTTATATATGGCTACATGTTATGCATATGAGGCCAATAACAATACATTTTTAAATGTGTAACTATTTTATCAACACCAAATGACCAAATATAAGAGAGTGTGAGCTTCCCTAATCGTATGCACTATTTCATCCCGTAGTAGATACAAATTTTACCAGAATGATACAAAATTCCATCATGGACATGATATTCCAATTCTCCTACATGTTTACCACTCATTAAATCTTCATACACTTCTTTAAAATCAGCATCATTAGCATATTGTTCTTTGTAATTGTCATGAACTAGAGAACTATGTTGTAAAACAACATATGTAACAACAATTGGAGGTCTAGATAATATATCGACAACCTTATTTTGTATACCTTTCTTATACATGATCACAAGATGAAGTTTTTGTAGGAAACCCATCCAATAGAAGTGCCTAGCCTTTGTATTTTTGGTCTATGATTGGAGATGTTGGAGGGGCTGATGATCTGTATCAATTACTGTTTCCTTTCCCATAAAGTAGATAATCTAGTTTTTCACACTCTACAATAATGCATACAACTCTTTAGTACAGGTTGGATAGTTTCTTACAACACTCATGAAGTTTTCAGAATGCTAACAAATAGGCTTCCTATTCTGCATCAAGACAGGTCATGTTTCATATTCACTGGCATCTTTCTCAATCTAAAATGACTGTTGTAAATCCAAAACTACTAAGATAGGAGCAGTACTTATTTTCTCTTTCAATGTACAATCAAAATCTCTTTGATGTTTGCCTCCCCAGTGAGAGACATATTTAATGTTATTCAAAGAATGCAGAGGAGATGCAATAAACAAGAAGTTAGCAATAAACTTTCTCCAAAAATGGAATTGCACCAAGAAAGCTCCTAACCTCTGTTACATTATTTGGTTTAGGCCAGTTTACAATGACCTCAATTTTCGCAGGATCAATTTTCAATTTACCATGTCCCATAACATAACCCAAATAAATCGAATATGTTTTCCCAAACTCACATTTAGACATCTTTAGATATAATTTATCCTTTCTCAAAGCATGTAAGACTTTTTGGATATGAGTGACATGATCATCCCATGATTTACTAAAAATTAGAATATCATCTAAGTAGATTATCACAAAATCATCAATAAATTGCCTAAAAACATAATTCATCACACACATGAATGTATTCAGTGCATTGCACAACCCAAAAGGAATAACAAGTCATTCAAACAAAGCTTACTTTGTTTTAAAGAAGTTTTCCAAATAATACCTTTATTGATTCTCACCTGATGATATCCACTTCTTAAGTATAACTTAGTGAAATAAACAAAAAAAATCAACTGATCTGACAAATCATCAATGAGAGGAAGAGGGTACCAATTTTTCACCGTGATATTATTCAAGACATGAAAATCAACATATATCTGGCATGTATCATTTTTCCTATGCACCAAAATGATAGGCAAACCACAAGGAGATGAACTTGGACAGATAACTCCTTTTACCAATAGTTACATCTCCTGCTTCTTGATTTCCTCGTTCTCAACCACAGAAAATATATACATACCAATGTTAGGAAGAGGTGCATCATGTAATAATTGTATCTCATGTTGAACCCCTCTTTTAGGAGGTAGACCTTATGGATCCTGAAACACATCATCATAGTTAGAAATAATTTTAATCAATTCATTTTGATGTTTAGGATCACAATCCTCAAAAGCCTGGGAATGTTATTTCTCTTTGGCTTTGATCACCATGAGTAAAAATTTCTTGCTTGAATTTATAAGCCTTTTCATATGTCCTACAAAAACCAAATAAAGACTTTTTTTCACATGATGAGATCTTACAATATATTCAATCCCATATTTGAAAATTACGTATTTATTCTCTTCCCTAAAGAAGATTACTTTGCGATCATAAATGCATTGATTTCCCAAATCCACACCATAAATGTATAAAGGAACAATATCTAAATCAACCTCATCAATGAACTTGTCAGTAATGGAAAATCTTAATCTACAAGTTTTCGTTTCCTGTAATTTTGCATCATCACAAACCCAACCCAAAGGATAAGGCTTGGGATGTGCTTTAGTATGGAGTCCAATTTGTTAACAACCTCTTCTTAAATTATATTAGCTTGAGATCCACTATCAAATAGAGTGTTTATTTTAGTATGTTTAGAAACAACTCTAAGGTGGAAAAGCTCATTTATTTTCTTCTCGTCATGCATATATTGTTGTTTAGAAGAAGATACAACATTAGATGAACTATTGCTAGAAGAAGAGGAAGAATTAGAACCTTTGAAACCCATGGTTTTGATCTTGGTTTCATCACTCGGATCAGATCAAAGATCATGTTACATCACAACGTTGATCTTCTTTTCTTTCCCTATCTTATTAATCCACTTAGGATTAAATTATGGATGTAAATTCCAACACTTTAAAGATTCATCGTGATTCTTTTTGTAATGATTAAACAATGGTTTATCATCTTCTTTCTTAATAGTAGAATTAGTATTTTCATTACCCTTTCCTTTACCTTGTTCTTTCAAACCTTTATCTTTGTTGTTAAATTGCTTGTTCTTATTTTTCAAAGATGAATCTTTGGCCATTTTCCCTCTTGCTTCCAAATGAGTAGCTTGCACACACACCGCATCAAGGTTAGTAGGATTAAGCACAAGAATCATATGTCTCAAATAACTATAAAACCCACCAATATATTTCAACAGTGTTTCTTGTGTATGGAGATAAATACCCAAAATGAGAGCCCTTTTTCTAAACTCATGTGTATAGTCCCGAATACGTTGTCCCTTAGTTTTCCTTAAAATTTTCTAATTCATCATGGTTTGTTGCATATAACCCAAAGGATAAAATTGTTGTCTTAATTTAGAAACATAATCATTCTAAGAAGATACTTTTTTACCTTTTTTCTCATCAATTTCTTGTAGCTTACTCTCCAACAAGATGAGTATTGTGCCATCCATTTGAAGAGTCACCAGATGAATTTTTTCTTCATCATCAATAATTTTCTGAACCCTACAATATACTTCAATCTGTTTGATCTAGTTATCCAACTTTTCTGCATTAAGCTCTTCATTATACATTTACAATTAAAACTAAATATCTAGTTTTAATGAAGGAAGAAAATCATAAATTTGTTAACCACTTTTTGAAGACGGAGAACCAAATTCAAATGAAGAAGGCAACTCTTATTTTTCAGGGTTTTTATCTTTCTTGGATTCTTTCTCCATCTTTCTTCTCCGATCTCGGTACAATTCCTCCACCATATCTTTCATTTGCATAAAGGATTGATGAAATTCTTCTTCTTTATCCTTGGCCATATCTACACTTCATGACCATCTTGATCCAATTTATGGATCAAATCTTGCTAATTCACCTTCACCTTTTTTGGAGTGGAACCTTATCAACATACGTGCCACAAACTTGTAATCCAAAGTAACCGTTAAATTGATCATAGACCAGCTATGATACCAATCGATTCGTAATCAAAAAGTAATTCGAAACACACTCTGAAAAAAATATTTAAAATATGATTTTTCAGATTTAAAATCAATATTACAATTTCCATAATTTAATAATTAATTAAAATCTGTGAGCTGACTATGGAAATTAGAAAAACTAGAAAAATGCAGAGAATAATGATATAATCCATTGATAATGGAGTTTGGCATGAAGACTACATCTCTAGGTCCATAATAATGGTACTAATCTATTAAAATAACCTTCAAACACTTACAATTTTGGTTTACAAGGCATTTAATGATCTCCATCATATGTCACAATATTCTACCCGTAAAAACAACCTTGGTCTCCTTTCAAAAATTTCCACAAAAATGTCCCAAGCTCTCTCAAAATCCCTCTAAGCTTACACAGACCTACAGATTCTCCTCTTCATATAGCGACTCCTTTATTTATACACTTGGTAACTACTTATGGCCTAATGGTGATTATATTTTTTAATATCCAAGTGGTTAGGGGGTATATCCCCCTAACATCTAACGCCACGTTTTTTAACTAAACGGGGAAAAAATCCCACATTCATCGGGTAAGTGGGGGCGGTTTTGTTTATTATTAGGGAGACCAGTAATTTACATTGGAATCGGGCCGCTTTTGGTTGGCACCACATAGTGGCCGATGTAGGTGTTGGAAATATTGTCATTGATGTCAAAGGTTTAATCATTGATGTATTTGGTTAACGAAAGCTGACGGAACTACTAACGGATGTTGACATAAATGGTAGAAAGTAACAGAAATAACCAGCAGTATAGAAGGGCAAAAAATGAAAGTTTAAATATATGAAAAGAAGTGTTTTTGTGTAAGGATTATCATGGTATAAGCGAGATAGACACATCTGTACATAGGAGATAGATATCAGCATTTTAAGGTGTTCATATGCCATGTTTTATGGTGAAAAAGAAGATTTAATGATGGTTGGCAGCAATTTAATGATGACAACGATTTGTCTAAGGAGGGGCAGCACTCCTATCAAGAGGTTAATTGCATTGTTTATTGTGCATTTAATAATTGTTATGGGCTGCATTAATTACTTTTGGTTTTAGCCAACTAATGCACTTAATTATGTTGTGTTAATTAAATAATGGAAAGGTTGTGTTGGTTGGAATGATGTGTCTTTTCGAAAGGATGTGAGAAGGATATATAAGGAGATAGAATCATTTGTTTTAGACAAGCACACACATTGAATTTTTGAGTGAAGAGAGAAGAGTAATAAGAAGAAGAGAAGATTCAAAGGTGTAAAGATGAAAAATTGCAGCGACTTATTTACGTAAAGGTGCTGGGATAATTAGACTGGGTATTCTAAGCAGCAGTTTTGTAATAACGTACAACAGATCCTGAAAATAAAAGTGTGAAGTGTAGATCCAAATAAGAAAACCATCACTCGTTGAATAAGCAACAAGTCCACATTGGTAAGAGGAATTATTGATAAGGGGTTAGTGCTCCTGTGAGTGGGTGCTCATGAATTCAAAGGGTTGGTGCTCCTATAGGTTGGTGCCTACAAAATTGTAATTTGGGGGTTGGTGTCTCCTGTAGGTTGGTGCCTACAAACATTTGAGAAATATAATAAAGAAGGTTTTCTCTGTAATTTTCTCCTTAAAGGGTTTCCACGTAAATCTGTGTCTATTTACATTTATTGATTGCTTTGATATATTCACTATGAAATTGATTAATTGTGATTACGGTTCTGGGATTAAGTGTTAATTTAAAAATATCATAATAATGATTCACCCCCCTCTCAATATTATCTTGTGCTTAACAACAAGTGTTGGCTATGTTGGGTGGTTGTTTGGGCTCACTAAGTTGGTGAGCATTAGGGAGTTGGCCAAGTATGGAGGATGTTGGCGAGGAGTTTGGTGAGTTGGACAGTAGGGAGTTGGTCTGTTGAATGGTGTAGGATATCTGAGGAGCTAGTGAGTTGATGAGGTGGCAAGCTAAAGCTTAAGTAGGTCGATCAAGATACCAAGCTGACTTAGTGAGTTGAGCATTGTAACTTAATTAAAATGCATAGTAAAATTCTTAGCATGATTTATAATACAATGCTTAATATCCCACATGCATAGGATGGTGATTAATAAATGCACTTAAATACAAAAGTTTGATAATGGTGATATGAAGAAATGGAGGAAAAGGCACCCCTCTATAAAAAGAGTGTGTTGACCCTGGCTGAGAGCCACCGGCCAGCAAATAGTGGGGCCCACCCGTCTGGTAACAAGTGTCGAAGACCGGTGGCACAAAAAAAATTTGTTTAATACCATATTGTCACTTGTCATTGTTTGATTGGCCCACATGGAGAGTGTGCATGCATCCAAGTCATCTCAAACCTGCACACAATTTCATATTTTTACCAAATTGCCCAAACTTTCAGTGTGTAATAAAATATGCATATGACCTTTATTTTCGGTAATCAATATACCGACAGAAAGATCTCGACCTACTCTACGCAGTGCAACTGATTATAATAGATTTAGGGAATACTGTAGATCGGTGTTCCTCAATAAGGATCATATGGATCAACATCAAAGTGGGACAATATGTAGGCACCTAATTTTTGGTAGATGACTAGCTAATTTCTATAATTCTAAATTGTATTTGGTGTTCGTTGATTATTGGTATATATTAGGTTCTTGTTGCCACATGTACTTTTTTTGTTTTACTTTTGACATGCTCCTAAGTTGTGTCATATTAGATTTTTGACTCTATCTTCCTTGTATCTATTTTCTAATCTTCACAATATATCTAAAGACAAAGTTTTTGAGTTTCTTTTTTCATAGTTTCTTTCTCCTTTATGGCTTCTCACTCTTCCTTCCTTATTTCCCATTTTTCTAGAAAATTTTCCAAAACCATAGTAGTATGGTTCATTAGGCCCATACCAAGATACTTTTGAAATCCTTTTGTGGGACCATTTGACCCTTGATTTGAGTGCCTCGAGGTTTGTGTCCCCCTTTTCAGCATTATTTACTCATCGTGTATCATCATGCATGTCCAATAAATTCCTAATTTGAATTCAAGATGTTTATAAATACATGAGTGCATTAGTACATTTATGACACATTGGAGTTATAATAAATTCATTATTTCAAGAGAATTCTCATTACAAAAACATAATTCAAGTATCTAGAGGAGAGCATTTAGCATTTACTTGTTGCATCAAAGGTTACGACACTTGTATTGTACTAGACTTCCTACTTAATTTTAAATTGTTCAAAATGATATGGGCTCAAGGTGGGATTAAGCCCTAAGAAGACTAAGCAATTTCCTATGGTTCTTACGCTTAAAGGGCGCCTAAATCTAAATATTTCTCTTAGTGTAAGCTAATTTTTAGAAAATAACATTAAAATTTTTACCCAAAGTTTCAATATTAATTGACCCATTTATTAATATTATTATATATTAACATAAATTTCATGCGTTCAAATAAAAAGGTATTATAACTTCTTTGCAAGTAAAAACCAATATGACATATTTTTGAGTTCATATGATTATGTCGGTATTGTTACCCACTCTTTGATGTAGCTCCAGATTATGTAGATGTGTAATTTTTCTAGGAAAAGGATCAAGTATATTTGATGGTGTAGCTAGTAGAGGCAAGTGTAATTGAAGGTAAGAAATATTTAATTCTCTATTCAATTTTTTTTAGGGAAATGTCTATCATTTTTAATGGAGGAATTTATGGCCTAGTCTAAATACCACTCTTCACAAAACTATGGGAGCTACATAATTATTTTTAGTGCTTTGTGGAAAAATGGTACTTTGTTGTGGTTTGAGTGCCATCACCAACTTGGTATTGGTAAATTGGACATGCAAACAACCTTTTATAAAAATATTGTATTTGTTACATTATGAGCACCTCCTACAATCTATTCTCTTCATCCATGAAAGATTTTGTCTCCTTCAATGATAATTATAAATAGAATAGTTTTTATTTTTGTATGAGAGTTTCTCTAAATTTGTGATTTGTTTCATCATGATGCAAATTTTAAAATATAATAATACAAACGACATTTACTTATTTATATGATAGGAAAATTTTATTAACTATAATTGTCTCAAGGACATCCACTCCAATTATTACCCACAATGCTCTTAACCTTTAATAGTACGAATAGGCTTGACAATAATGGTGCAATAGCCCATGCCTCAATTAACTCCCTCTAATTTTACAAAGTGTTGTGTTCTTTGTTAAGGTTTCAAGGACAGAAAGCAATTTTCCAATGACGACAAATCCAAAAAAAAAAAGTTTAGAAAATGAACAAAATTGAAAAATTAGTTTCATGGTCTCTAATAGTTGCCACCAATAAAGGAGAACTAATGTTGTGGATGTAGTTCTCTATTTTGGTTTATTATTGTGAGTTTTCTCACCATTTAAACCTATTTTATGCCAAAGGTATTTCACTATGGGGCTGAGGCTTCCGCCCTCTAACAGTAGACACGACAGCATCGAATAGGATGAAATTCGTACGTCGTCGACATATTGATATTTTAATATAATCCATTGATATTTCAACATTTTCATCTCTTCTTTATTAATGCTCAGTGGGGTTTATTATCCGCGTCTGAGTTGTCATTCTTGCTTATCTCATCCGTCTTTAGAATGTGAGTGATCAAACGGAAAGCCCGCGTCACATTTTCCCATTTAGATCAACGAAATTTCCTTTTTCCTTCCATCTACAGAGTAGCTCTATTTTATATATAAAGAGAGAGAGAGGGGGGTCATGGGTGTCATTAACAGGTTATGAGGATGGGTTTCTGGCAGAAGACGAAGTAGAAGAAGGTGAAGATCATCTTCCCTAACAGAGAATCGCTCTGTTTCCACACCCCCATCACAGTGCATGAACTAATCCTGCAATATCCTCACCACTACTGCATCCCCTACATCCCCAGATCGAGTCTCTCCATGAATGATGAGCTACAGGGAGGAAAAACCTACCCGCTCTTACCGCGGCCCAGCCCCCTCATTTCAATTATTCCCTCGACCTCGAACTCACAACCGTCAAATGGGATGGATCTAAGCTTGAAACGCGCAAGGACATGGACACCCTCGTTGCATATCATTGCAAAAAATGAAAACTCTAGTCTTCTGCAGTAGCAGCTCGACAACGAGCACAAATCCGTCAAGAAATAGGACACCAAGCTCGTCAAATCCACTTCAGTTAGACCCAAATCCACGTTAAATAAGAACTCCTGGTAATTTATTTATTTATTTTTCATTTTTCATTAAGCTCTCGATTAAGTTGTTTGGTTCCAATTGAGATCTGAGATTTGTTTGAATTAATATATTTTGTGACAAGCATAGGGAGACAGGGATGAATTTGTGTATGACGCCTATGGGATCTCCTGGTTTTTTATTCTGACTGAAGTTTCTAGCATGTTTTGCATTCGATCAGCCAAGCACAAATTATCATATGACTGTGTATGTCTGATTATATATATATATATATATATATATATATATATATATATATATATATATGTGGTTGATACCACTGTGCTATAATATAATTTTTTCTTGAAATTTTGACTTTAATATGGACAGGAGTTTCGGTTTTTGTCACAACTGTTGTTGTAGTTGTTGGCTTTACTATTCAAATTATTTAATTGGATGTTGTTAATTTGTAAATGAAAAAAAAAAATTCAAATCACAAATTTTATGGAATTATCGTTTAGAAATAATTTCCAATTTCTAATTAATTATGCAAACATATATAATTACGCCGAAGGTGTTTCACTATGGGACTGAGGCTTCCACCCTCTGACAGAAAACACGACATCATTGGATAGGATGAAATTCGTACATTGTCAACATATTGATATTTTAATATGATCCAAGCACCTCTACTGTACACGTGGCAAGCGATAGTTGGAGAGTTCTCATGGCCAGTTTAACCTAATCGATAAAGATGATGTTTTGGAAATTTTGGCTTGTGCTTTGTGGCGGCCACCATTCCCAGAGGCGGCAAGGTTGGAGTGATGGCGTGATGACAGTTTAGGCCTGCACTCTTTGACACGTGAAAGAAATATTATTTTAATGTTAAATACCAACAACAATACCCAAAATCACCCCTGCCCTTCGCCTCATGCAAAATCACAAGAAAATTCAATTTCTGCATCTTAAACTAGAACGAAAGGTTAGGAACATGGAAATACTCTGTCATCCCCTTCCACATCCTTTCGCTGCGTGTAGTTGAACTAATGCATCACAAACATCCATATGTGTGAAAACCAGTATCATTAAGCATGAATTTTGAGCATGAATTGTGAACCTAGCTCGTAAACATATCGCTTATTAAGTACATCGGAGGAGAGGAGACGAAGAAAATTCATTTTCAATTCGACTGTCTGTGTTTTTCATCTGTAGCTCGATCCATTGTTTCAACTTTGTCACTAGCTTGTGAGAAGACTTCACAAGAATTCCGTTCATATGCAGTAGAATATTAAAATTATTTAGTGTTGGAAACAATTTAAAGATGTCAAACGAAAAGATTTACAGAAAAAACTTCGCACCCGTTCGTGAATTTTTCCTCCGCCTGAGAACTTAAAAGTTAGAACAAATAATAAAGATGATCCGGATGGTGATGTGGACGATGGGGTAAAGAAATACGACAGGAGTTCTTTACATTTCGATGTTCAGACTTTTATGTGTATATAATATTTTGGGGTTTTAAAAAGTACGGTAAGAGTTTTAAATTTCATGTTAGTTTTATTCAAAATTGGAATTTAATTTATAAAAATTAAATAAAGATTAGGAATTTTTAATAAATTACTAGTGTTTGAATTATTTTAAGTTTTTTTTAATGAATAGTCAACAACTAAACGTTTTAATATTTAAAAAATAACATTTAAAGTTATTGATTTTGTTGAGACTTTATAATATATGTCGATGTTTATTTTTAATATATTATTTTTTTATTGTGAAGTATTTTTATGTTGATAACCGTTTATTAAATGTGATAAGGTGGTTGTTAGTGCAAATAGGACGGTTTAAAACTATCTTTTGGGATGTGTTGATGTTCGGCAATTTCGATGTCATGGATTTCCTCAACATTTTTACTATGCATTCAATGAATATAAAGCAGTTGGTTATTTACCACATATTAGAGGAACATTGAACAATTGCAATTTTTTCCTAAATAGCATTGGTGTGACTTTAGTTGCCGACACTTTTGTGAATGGTTGAAAAACAAGGGTTTTAATTTCCTGATGTAATAGATCGAGGCCATTCATTTCCATTGTGCAAGTTAGCAATTGTAAGAAATGTTTTTACAATTTATAGTGAAGAAGTGTTGATGACAATGGCATGTGGATTGACATTTGACCCAGACAAACATATATCCACGAGTCAAGCACTAGATCATTTCCATAATTACCATTCTTTTCTTTTTGGTAATAGGACGGTAAGAAAAGAAAGAAAATCTAGAGTAGGAGGGGTGGTTGCGATAACATGGGCGATATTGAGGTCAATCCCATGGATGTGAGGATATGCCTTCACTATCTCCCCTAGTGTTGTTCATTTTACCCCACCCAAATCTACTACGCTCTTTAATTCTTTCAAAACCTCGTAGCAATTCACAATCTTATCAATTGTTGTCATGGCAGTGGACACCAAGAAATTATTGATGAATATCTAAGTATTTATTTTTTGTTAAATTAGTGAGACTTAGATTATTTCTATTTTTGATCATTGTTAATCTAAATGGAGCTTTGGCACATGATATGATAGTGTTCAATAAGACTTTACGTTTTCGTTAAAAGATGAGCCTTAACATTTCCATTCCACGTCTCTCATGATAGTAAACTCGATAGAGATGCACCAAAATCAATTCAAAAAGAAATGGTGGGATTGGAATTACATGACAAAATGAGGTGCAAAAGTTATTGTGAATTGAAAAAAACCCTTATTATAATAACCAATAATTAACATAAAATTTAAAAATAAAGTAAGATACTTTAGTTTAATATGACTGCTACCATAATTTGTATCTCATGTGCAATTGCTAATTAGTTTAATATGTCTTCGTGTACGTAATTGTGTTGGCAACAACCAAAGCTGAGCTTTACTTATGCATGCTCAAGATTTATTTAAACATATATCTCTAAATGTTTCGAAACTGAGGCCCGGCCAAATTAGTACACCTCACTATGGGATGGATGTATTACTATTAATATATATTCAACTACTATAAATACAATTGATTACTCAGACTGAAGATTCAATGGCAGAAATATATATGGTATTTTGGTCATAGAACCTGGAGCACAACATGACTCCTACACAGTTACAGGTGGCGAACTTGTTCTGAGGTAGGACAGTGGAGGTGAACATTTTAGCAAGAATAAAACCATCTTCTATGGAATACAGAAGGCCTGAGAAGAAACCCTAGATCAGAGCAGTTGTTACAAAAGTGGTCCTTTGTTTTCATGCATTCAAGAGACTAGAAGTGTGCCGATCCGTGTACTCACATTGCACGTTGTTGTAAAACTGGCTCCATATGTAGTTGAACACCCACGTATGCAAGACCATCCCTTGAGAGTTATCTAGGTATGGGAATTGCGTAGTAGTGCTAAGATACACTTTTGCAGAGGAGTAGAGAGCAGAGACGGACTTGACGAGATCGTCGTAGTGCTTCGTCGTCACCTTGATATCAAAATCGATGCCATCAAGAATGACCTCTCCACTAATCTTGTCTTTGAATTAATAAGTGATGTCGACACATGTTAGAGATCCATACTCATAATCTACTTATCAATATAAATGAATCACTTCTTAAACAATATCTATCTAGCATTGTTTTCCATGTGTTTGCAACACATCAACAAAGCAAAAGTGATGTCAAGGGTTTTGAGAGTTTCAAAAGGGGATATAATGTGGACAAACATGAAGTTGCATCCTTAGCAGCCCAACCAAATTTTCAATCCTACACTTTTTATAACCATTGACAAAAGGTCCTACAAGATTACACTTGTTATTGTGGATTATTTGTGGTATCATAATAAAAATATATATAGTAGGGCTTTAACTCACAATGGACAAAAAGAAAAGAATGGTAATAGGACGGTTTGAAACTATCTTTTGGGATGTGTTGATGTTCGGCAATTTCGATGTCATGGATGTCATGTGAATTGCTACGAGGTTTTGAAAGAATTAAAGAGCGGGCGGTAACATGTTCCAGAACATACTACGTGTAGACGTCGTATTTTTCAAGGTACTAGCTCGTCGTTGTATAAACAATGTCTTTGATTTTGGAAAAAGAAAAAATATATAACACGTTAGAAAATTATTGTGATGATTTGCTGAAACATAATGTAATTGTGACTAGGGACAACGAAAGGTCCACTAAAATACTGGTCGATTGTCACACGACGTTGGGGTAGTTGGACAATTCTGTTTCAAATTGTTTCCGGTAACATGTTCCAGAACATACTACGTGTAGACGTCATATTTTTCAAGGTACTAGCTCGTCGTTGTATGCACAATGTCTTTGATTTTGGAAAAAGAAAAAATATATAACACGTTAGAAAATTATTGTGATGATTTGGTGAAACATATTGTAATTGTGACTAGGGACGACGAAAGGTCCAATAAAATACTGGCCGATTGTCACACGACGTTGGGGTAGTTGGACAGTTCTGTTTCAAATTGTTTCACCTTTCCATGAAATTCACATTATTCCCCCTTTCCTTTTTTGCCACCCTCACACTTCTCCACACTTTAACCCCTTATTCTTCACCCATCTTCCCCTCCCATTGTTTCTCTACCTCTAATTTGACTCCTTTAAAAGACCCCCTTCGGTGTTTCCATCGTACGTTTCACGAACGATTGCTAGTCTACTCTCTATTTGTGACAATAAATTGCTACTACATGTTATTACTCTAAACCGCTCATTCGCTCTACCATTTCAATTATTCTGATTTTCCAATACTCATTGTAAACGAACATGCTTTTAAATTAAGTAAATAGCGAACTCTCCTCTTTAAGAAATAAACTTAACAATGAAAAAGTTTTTAGCTAAACGATTCATTTCCAAACTCGAACTCGATCCTTGTTCAAAAACTCACATGACTTGAAACCGTTAACACGCAGTAACAGATTTCAGTCTCCGAATGTAATTAGAGAAAAATTATTCTGCCATCCCATTTTAAAAAATATATTGTTAGTTTTATCCAGACATTCTTGAGACAAAATATAATTCCAGATAGTGACATTGACGGTGCCCACACAGCTGGTACGATTACGTCCTTATCATTCACTGTTTTGGTGTATATATGTTTTCACCTAACAGCTCCTTTCCGCGTTCAAAGAATGGCAGGTATATCAAGCATGTCGGCAGATGAGGAAAGTTATAAATATAATATCTTATATCTTATCTTTGTGTCTCTGATAATATCATTGCAACTCAATCAAAATAAGAGAAAAAGATAAGAGTTGAGAGAATTCTGTTAAAGATGGCTGGTCATGGCCCTGGTGGCGGAGGCGGAAGAGGAGGAGGAGGAGGAGGGGGTGGGCCTGGAGGTGGCGGTGGTGGCTTTGGCCCTGGTGGAGGCGGCGGTGGAGGACCTGGACAAGGAGGATTTGGTGGCGGAGGGCCTGGCTTCGGAGGTGGTGGTGGCGGAGGACCTGGATTTGGTGGAGGGCCTGGCTTTGGAGGTGGTGGCGGTGGAGGACCCGGGTTTGGTGGAGGGCCTGGATATGGTGGCGGTGGTGGAGGCCCTGGATTTGGCGGAGGAGCTGGCTTTGGTGGTGGCGGGGGTGGTCCGGGCTTTGGCGGAGGCGGTCCGGGCTTCGGCGGTGGAGGTGGCAGTCAAGGATTTGGGGGAGGAGGTGGTGGTCCAGGGGGTGGCTTTGGTGGTGGTGGAGGAGGGCCTGGCTATGGCGGCGGCGGTGGAGGTGGGCCTGGTGGTGGCGGTGGCGGTCCTGGCTTTGGTGGTGGCGGTTCTGGCTTTGGTGGTGGTGGTGGAGGTCATCATGGCGGTGGAGGTGGTTTTGGGGGACAAGGTGGCGGTGGTGGTTTTGGGGGCCAAGGTGGTGGAGGGGGTGGACGTGGATTTGGTGGTGGGGGAGGTGGAATGGGAGGAGGTGGTGGTGGAGGTGGTAGGGGAGGAGGCGGTGGCGGCGGTGGCCCAGGAGGGCGCTGAATTCTTTTCGATGGATGGTAATATGGTGGATATGTTTCAGTAATATGTGTGAATTTAGCCCGATAACTATATATTTAAGTATAGCATGTGCTTTTTTCTTCAGGTATACCCGTAGGTAAAATTAAGGATGTAATTTTTTAATTAAATCTTTGGTAACTGTTTGTATATGAATTACGATTGGATACTTAAAATTAATTGAACTATTTCAAATTTTCCTCTATGTTTTTCTTGATTATATTATAGATCGAAAATTTGTTAGTGAGATACCTTAGTGTATATGAGTATCTCATTTCATTTGAATTTGCACTTGTGTAGATATGGAATAGTGATTTGAGATTATATTTGATAGACGTAATTAAGATCTAAATATATCTAAAAGAACAAATTTTGATGTAGGAAAACAACACATAATTGAAGTCTAGGAGGGAGTTAGGGTTTGTAGAATAATATTGGATTTTTGAAAAGTTTAGAGATTTATAAGTGGTAGTCAATGAGGGACAAGTTTAGACATTCAAGGGAATTGAACCTAGAATTTTATGGCGAGAATGAAAATCTTTGTAAAAACTATGTAATTGGTGAACTAGTTTTTTATAGAATATACAAATGAATTCTTTTAACATTGTGAAACTTGTCTAATGAATGCAATTAATTGGTTATGGTTTTTGAAAACCTTGTTAGTCTTTCTTAGTGTGACTGTAGATCACTCAAAAACTAATAATGAAAATCATCGTAAAAACTATGTAATTGGTAAACTAGTTTCTTATAGAATATACAAATGAATTCTTTTAACAATGTGAAACTTGTCTGATGAATGCAATCAATTGGTTATGGTTTTTGGAAACCTTGGTTGTGTGAATGTAGATCACTCAAAAACTATCCTCCTTGTTCAAAACCCTCATTCAACCTCAACACTTTGACCATTTAATTAGTTCAGTGCTAGTGTATTTATGTGTTCATTTGTGGGACCATTTGACCATTTGATTCTAGTATAGACCAACTTTGCAGTTAGCATTCAATGCAAATCGATATATAAAATAATGTTTGCAAGTGTCCCAACCCTTATCTTTAAATAAATGAAAAACAAGAAGTAAATGCTAGAATGCGATATGAATATGTGAATTCTACTTTTTCCATGGTGATACACATGGAAAAAATATATTTTTCCCTTACAACCGAACAATACTTGTGGAATTAATTTCTCCTTATGAATTTTTTATCAATTGATTGTTCTAATTGAATTCAAATTGGGACCCTTTTACTATGTAAGACTACACACAATTGGTGAGAAATTCGAAAGAAAAATATGTCAAGGCCAAGGAGCTCAAAATTAAGGGACCAAAAGACCCACAAATGTCGTGACTGATTCCACACTATACAGAAATGGTCACTACCCAGGACAATGAGAATATATATAATGGTAGGAGAGAGAAAACCAACGAAAAGAGAAAAACATTGACATAAGGGACAAACATAGAGATAAAACAAAGTTCAAAGGACGAAGGAAGGTTTATGACATCAAATGTTGCATAACACACACAAAGAATCAAAGAATGAACAACATAATGAGCATACATCAACAAGAGCCTAACTAATTAATAATCCATAAACACATAAATACACTAGTACTAAACTAATTAAATAGTACCATACCGACATTAGGTATCTAAATAATTACCTCAGTTTGATGTGTGTGAGATTATGAGTGCCTAAATATCATTTAGTGAAAAAAACAAGCACTTGCCTGAGAATGTTTTGTTGTGGTTACCTTTCTATATGATGAGAGTTACCAAAATTAGTACAAGGAAAAAGTGATTTAAAAGTCAAAAGGAGAAAGAAATCACTTAATCTCCATAGTTGAGGGATATGAAAATCTTAATGGTTAGCATTTTTTTAATGTGCCTATAAACATGTTCTCTTGGAGGCATATAGAACCGTTTGTAGGTGAATCAATGATTATATAACTATATAATCAATAAAATCTAGAAATCTAGAAAATATGAGATAGGAATGAATACACTTGATTATGCTAAAATTATTAAATATGCCTCAATGATTTCGTGTCTTGGAGTATGTGATGAACCTAAATTTAAATTAATTGTGCCTTCTGGTGTGACAAAATAGAAAATTCACTAAATAATATGATGTTATTGCTTCCATATAGGGAAACAAGAAACATATGTCGTATAAAGTTTCATATAAAGGCATAGATATTGGAGACAAAATAGACAAAATATATGTTTTCTTTTAAGGTATTGGATTGACCTGTGAATCACTATATCTCAAAAGAAATGGATTATTTGATACATGTAAATCTATGGTCAACATTGAGGGATCATTTGTGTCCAAAAGCATCTAGAAAGGATTATATAATCAATAAAATCTAGAAATCTAGAAAATATGAGATAGGAATGAATACACTTGATTATGCTAAAATTGTTGAATGTGCCTCAATGATTTTGTGTCTTGGAGTATGTGATGAACCTAAATTTAAATTAATTGTGCCTTCTAGTGTGACAAAATAGAAAATTCACTAAATAATATGATGTTATTGCTTCCATACAGGGAAACAAGAAACATATGTCGTATAAAGTTTCATATAAAGGCATAGATATTGGAGACAAAATAGACAAAATATATGTTTTCTTTTAAGGTATTAGATTGACTTGTGAATCACATATCTCAAAAGAAATGGATTATTTGATACATGTAAATCTATGGTCAACATTAAGGGATCATTTGTGTCCAAAAGCATCTAAAAAGGATTATAAGTCAATAAACCTTACCTAAAATGGGTTGGTGATCGGTTCAAAACTAGACCTTCCTTTAATAACCACGATAAATGGTGTTATCCCTTCATTGAAGGAAATTACACCCCTTTAGCTGAAACTCCTAGCATTAGAGCCATTTTAATCTTCATCATAGGTATCACCACTATCGGAGATATCGTCTCCTCAAGATATCATATCATATTCCTAGATATCTAAAGGAAATATAAGTTAATTGCTTCATTTCTTTCTTCCCTTCTTTTGAAATTGGAAAGTTGACTTCTTGTGTTTAAGTACCCATGCTACATGAGTGAGACGTACATAATCATATGAAGACTTAACTAGAAGCCAAAAAGAAGTCATAGAGTATTCACTCTTTAAATTTATAGCCTATCAAGTGTATTCATATGATACTAAATAATACCCTTAATAGCTTTTGTGATCTACATCTCAGTCTTATGTTATTAACACCCCCTCTCAATACCAATTTTCAATTACTAAATTCCCCTATTTTACCATATATCCAAACTATCTATTTTCCTTATGACATTATTTGCACACCTTTTTATTTTCACCTCTTGATTGTTGGATTGAATATCTTACAATTTAACAAAGTTGAATTATATTTCACTTTAAAACCTTGATGAAATTCATATTGGACTCTAAAATTACAAACCCTCAGTATGTTTAATTTGATGTCTCTATTCCTTTAATTTACATCTACATAATTTTGCCTGCCTATATACACAGGGGCACAGGGGCCCTCTCCCAATCACCAATCAATGTCTCGGTCGAGCGCTCTTAAGAGTCCTCTCCCCATCGCCATATGGATATATAGGGTGCCAACTAGAACTAGAACTATCGATGCCGACCCACACGAGATAGGGTAGGGTCATACTGATCTGCTCGACTATAGACTCTATATAGCCGTCCCCATATAGTCAAATCAAACTTTCTATAGTCATGTGAAGGGTCATGTGTGGTGGCATTCTTCTCAGTTAAATTAACTAATCTTCTTGATATCTTTTCTCCTAAAAAATAGAATAAAATGAAAAATATATACCTTAACAACGATATTATGAAGGATGTACCAACTAATAAGAGTTGCTTTGGAAACACATGTTTCTTCTTTAAAACAATGTATTGCTTACTTTGAAAAAATGCACAATAAAAATGATATGAATGTAGGGCTTCTTCATCTGCCCCATGAGTAATATCCCTCCCTCCTCCCTACAACTATACATACATTAATCCTAATATACTTTCAACAACCTTTTAAATTCTAACCCCTTGTACTTTAGGGTCCATTTGGACTAAGATTTAAAACCCCAATATGAACTTATTTTAGGTAATTATTTGGTTTGAGAATCCCCGTGTGATTTGTGAAGATGATTGCACACAGATATTAATATGGAAAAGAGCTATGCCAGAAGACATATGCGCACAAAGTAAATAAGAACATGAATGATCTGATATTGTATACCTAACTTAGGGTCGAAAAAGTGGAGCTTTCTCTAGACTATTAGAGACGTGTCAGATAAGCAACAAGGCGTACTCATGTTAGAGCGAGACCTCCAAGAGCGTAGGGACATTTTATAGAAGAGCATCTCTTCAATCCGCCCTTGCTGCAGAGAAGAAGATTCGTGTAGCTACTAGCTGGGAAAGAGAGTGACATTGCTCGTGAGGACGGAGGTCAAAAAATCATACCTTCTGAGTTTTGTTGTTGGGGAATGGGGATGGAAGCAATTACTGTAGTAGATCCATGATTGAGGAGGCCTTCACTGCAAAATAGATGGTCAGAGTTCGGTACGAATCCAAGGGCAGCGGTGAATTCAAATCGGCATAGGTGCAATTCAAAGCATTTGGTGCAAGAACTCGTGTTGTGTTTTACAGCACATTTTATCATATGAGTGATGATTTCAGTTCAATGTGTGGGTTGGTCATTGATAATGTCAAGATGGTTTCTCATTAATTATTTATTACAGAAGGCCTTGTTTTCCCATCTTCAAAAAACAGAGGCCTTCATACCATATAATTATGATTGTGAGGTAATATGCATATTTAGTCTTGCTTCTTAGAAAGAAGCAAATAATTTCCAAATAGATTGATCAGCTTTTGATATACCGTATGCCACACCCTCACAAGAAATGGATTGATCGATTTTTAATGTATCACATTTCTTGAGCAAGTAGTACAACATCAAATTTAAACATTAGATGTTTTCTGGGGTTCCCACGTTATTTTTCATTTACTTTACTAAAAAATATTTAAGGTTGTTCATATTCAGTAATGCTCAATTATTCCTTGGTTAGGCAATAATAAATTCAAAAAGTACCATCAAGATTCAACATCCAAGATCTACATAGTAGTAAAAAAGGACTATATTCGGTCTGGTATGTTCCCTCGTGTAGACACAAAATCACACACTTGTGTACATTTATAGGTCCTAGAAGCATGCTAGCATTTACATGATTCATAAGCAAGAAAACTAGTGGTTGACAACTATCTTTGGCCTCTTTTCTTTCTCTTGTTTTCTATTTGGTCTTACTCACCCTACAGCCTAGTCGAAATTTTACTGATTTATCTTTTATAGCTTCAGACATCAATGCCTAGTCAGGGCAGCAACACCCAGTCGCTCATGTCCCCTATGGACGCCCCTGACCCTTTCTCACCTTACTCACTTATTTTGGGTCTCTTTTATCTTTTGGGCATCTTTTTTCGCTCATGAGTCGGCCTTCCAGTTGTCAATTACAAAATTTAAATGAGGGAATCATATAAATACATAGTTGTGTGTTCAAAATAAAGGACCAAGCACTAAGCATTACTGTTATCACCTAAGTTTGCATCTAAAAAAAAGCACCTAAAGCACTCCAAGGCATCCATTCAAGGGACAAGAGTTGCATCAACTCTACATACACTACATAGGAAGGGGAACTTCATTCTATTCCATCCACACATGCTATACATTTCTACATTCTAGCTACAACCCGCTATCAAGTGCAACTTGCATAACGGCATCCTAGGGCATCATTTCTACACACTCTCACAAGAACTACATGGAGTCTGAGATGTAGTGCAGTGCTCGGTCGTAACTAGTTAACTGTTGGGGTGATCGTCAAGGTCATTCCCACTCCCCATTTTACATTTTCGTTTTTATGTTTGATGTGGTTTGTGGGTTTGTACAAGTGAACTTTTCTTTTTCAGGTTATAGGTATCTTTGGAAATCATAGTGTAACTATCATGCGATCAACATGGAACAACAGTGAAGACCTTGTGCCACACCAGAAAGAAGATCCTGAGCTCCTGTCTAGTCACTAGCGCCTAGGCACCCTTGACCTATCCTAGACGCTCGTGTTCAACCTCATTCATGCAGTTCAAATTTTATAATGAACAATAATGACACTTTGCCCAACCTTTTTAGCATTTTTCTCAGTCCATAGATCAATTCCAAATCGAGCTTAAATCAACTAAGTCTTCTTATCTCATCTCTTTGTTTAGGGTTTTATATTTAAACTCTTAAGATTTTTTTGTCGTTTTTGTATTTTATCATTTATACATCAGTTACTCTACAATATTTAGATTTAATTCAAATTAAATTAATTCATTTGGTGAACGTCACTCGTGATCAGACACTTGGATCCTCATTTTACTTATTTTATCCAATCATCTTTCATGGCTTCTAAAATTCCTCAAATCTCCTTGCATGCCTTGCTTCAAATGCACCCACCTTGCAAATATGTCTCAGAAAATCCCTAGACACTACATATATCCCTCGCAGTACGCCATCCGCTCAAGTAAGTTCCATTTTCGATCATCTATTTGATGACTCTATCGGTCCTAATCCTCTATCCAATCAACCCATATTAGAGTCCATTCAAACTTTGCATTCTTTATTTCAAGAAAAAATTCAAGCTATGGAAACAACGATTGCATCTCTTAAAGCTGAAATCCAACATCTCAAGGATGCTTCTCATTCTACTTCTATGACTTCTACATGTGCGCATATCAATGAACCTCAAGTATTTCCGCTACCCACTCCTTTTACATTCGATTACAATGCTAAGCAACATGATATTCTTCCTCATCTCCTCACTCACAAATTGATCATCTTGACAACTACTCATTAATATCCTCCTTATCGGCTTTCCAAGTACATAGGTCTTCCATTTTCAATTATCACAGAATTAATGTACATAATGATAATGATTGGTATGCTTTAAAATGAAAAATTAAGAACATTGAGCATCAGGGTTTTATTTCATTTGCTTCACAACATCCTGCAATATATTTAAGTACTAAATTCCAATGGGCTCCTAAATTCGGTCTTTCCATTTCTAATGAGCATCATTCCATAGTTATTCATGTTCCTCTTTCGGTCAGTCAAAAACCGCTTGTCCAACTCATTCCAACTAAGCAAGCTCCTATCAAAATTAGTCCATCACCTCCTCAAGATATATTGATGATATATTCTATAGAATTACCCCACGAGAAATATAAATATATTTCTCAAGACCCAACTTCCATTATTCCATGCACTCTTCTCAAATGTCAAAAGGGAACCCATATTTGTAGTAGTTAATTAGGTATTATTTTTGTATTTATTGTAACTATCAATCACACTCAAGCGATTCAATAGATATGTCGTTAAGGAGGCGTTGAAGAAGTTAAAACAACAGTGAAGGTGAAATAGTGGAGGAAGAGAGGCGATGAAGAAGGGGGTAATAGGAGGAGAATTACAAGGCAAGGGAAATTTTTTAGAGGGAATGTAGGTGATCCTCTTCTTTCTTTTGGTAAGTGACATATGGACCACATGTCATTTGTGTGAGCTGATCGAAGGAGAAAGAGATGTGATGCGCAAATCCTTTGAGGTTATACAATCTAAATATAGCTTTGAATGTAGCCCTTGTCATTCAATACTTTCAATGTCATCAATTTCTTTTGGCAGTGTCAACCTTACATTTTGGGAATAGTATACCCCACACAATTTTGAAGGGAATCCACTTGTGTTTTTTGTAGAAAATTGTAGAGATATGAACACGACAAGGGGAACCCGCCATCCCTGGCAAGGGTACCCGACATCGCATGTCAGGATGATGTTGTTTTTAAATTTAATAACACCACAAAACATGGAAAACTATGTGGTTTTACACCAACTTATAGATAATAGATTTAAATTGGTCAACTACACCACTGACAAGCCCAGCTTCTATCCATAAGTTAGCAATAAGAAATTTGGCTTACAATCGATATTTAGGAACAAAATTCGGATCTTTCTTCTAAAGACAAAATGCATATGTTTTGGACATGATGTCATGTTATTATGAATTGAATGCATTTTTTAAGACGTTCAACCAATGGAAGACACCCACAGATTTTGTATAATGTTGTGAGCTTTTCATAACCACCACGCTTAAACTGACTTTGTCACCACTATTGTCAGGGTTTTTATTTTCTATATTTATCAAAATGAAATGCACTAATGTTGATTCATTAAATGTTTGTTGACTGCAATATCTGTGTTGCTATAATCAATTACCCTTCCTATCATTATATATGCACTATAAGGATGATGTTTGTTGATGCAATATTTGTGTTGCTATAATCAATTACCCTTCCTATCATTATATATATATATATGAATGGTAATTGATTATAGCAACACAGATATTGCAGTCAACAAACATCATCCTTATAGTTTAAGAAAATTTCACTACAAGTCCCGCAAAGAAACCAATTTGAATATGATTATTATAATATTATGAATTGAATACATTTTAGTTCAATTAATTATAGACATGGGGATGGTTGCCTATAAATTTTTTATATCTTAAAAGTTTTTCACAACCCCCACATGTAATCTAAATTTTCCAATGCTAGCACTGTTATCCCTAGGATTTAAACACCTATCCTAGCATTACTCTTATAGTTTTATTATTTCTCAATGGAAATCGTTGCTATGTTCACATTTGTCTTGGTCAAGAATTTTACTTGTGAGCTTAAACTACCACCAATGGATGGTTTGTCATGTAAAATGGAAAATGAGGATTTAAAAGAAATATTTACATGATTTGACATTTCTTTTATTTCTTGTGTGTATGTCGTAGATGCAATGAGGGATTACTTGCATGGAAAAGGTGTATATTTCATCTACAATGGAGGACATATGGAAATATTTGTTGACCTTAAGATCAACGATCTATATCATGCATGTCATCATTCTTCCTTTCAACAACAAATGACAAAATTATATTCAACACAAGTGGATTTGAAAGGGATCCAAAAGGAAAAGCCAAGGAAGATGGTCAACACAGTTGAAATCCCAAAGCAACTCAAATCCCTCACTACCTTCTCTCAAAGACCTTGTAAATGCATACTCCTCACAACAATACATTAACATGTAAACATATAAGCAAAAGTGAGGTTGCTACACATGTACACATAAACAATAAAAAATATCTTCGAAGACGATAAGGAAAAATAATTTTAGTTTTATTTAATTTAAAATATTTCAAACTTCATGAAAAAAATACAAATTTTTAAAAGCTCAAAAGACAGAAAAAAGTACATCAACTCAAAAGAGGTATATTGATAATAATTAATGACCAATAACAAAAATAATTCAAATTACAAATTTGACAAAACAATGAATCGACCATTACCATTGTTACATCATCTTAATCAACTTATTTTGATTCATTTTAATAGCCAGTCTACGATATGCATAAGTTTTAACAATTGAAAACACTCAATATTGCCAAGAAAGTATAAAATAAGTTGGAAAAAACCTCATGTTGATTTCCCTTTTAACATTTGCATTCCAATTGTTTTCAGTTTCAATTGGTCATTCTTCGCCTTATGTGCACACCGATATTCAAATTAAAATTAAATCACGAGTCCATCACCATAAACTTAAAAAATATTAATTGTTATAAACAAATAATAAAAAATTAATAAAATCACAAACTTGACTTAAAAAATAGCTTAATCATTTCCATCACTCTATTGTCTTAGTCATCTTCTAATAAACTTGAATATAAATTTTATTTTGATAGCCACTCAACCATACCCATGAGTTTTAAAATCAAAAACATCACATTTTGTCGGAAAAATATATAAACAAGAAAAAAAACACAACCTAAAACTAAAGCATATCTAGTTTATAATACTCATAAAACCTCATGTCTTTTTCCCTTTGATTTCCATTCTAACTAGCCATTATTGGGCTCATGTGCGGGCTAGTAATATTTATATTGAAATTAATTCGTAACCATGCCATTAAAAAACTTATGTATATATGATTAATATATTTACAATTGTCTTGTTTAGCGCAATATTTATTCAATATTAAATGTCTTAATAAATGCAACTAAAGAAGTCTTATATTTTAATGGCTTTGTAACGTTTTAGAATTACTATAATTACATTATGTTTTAATAACATCAACATTGAACTATAATTTGTAATGAAAAAGGAAAATGTTTCACAACAAAAACATGGTATAATAAAAAGGTGATCGATGCATTACAAAGGTCACAACACATTTTGACACATCAAGACTGTGGTGGTGGTTCCCCCTGAAACATTCTATCAACCACATTGGTGTCCACAGGTCCCAGTGGATGTATTCACAATCTCCTTCACTGCCACTTGTAGATGGGAAACTTGATTATGTATGAATCCCTCACAATAGCCTCAATTTTTCAATCTCTATACATAATGTCCCGATACGTAAAAATGGATGGATGCACGTTGGATTCACTCACACAATGCTATTGCAATCAAATAGTTTTCCCCCACAAATGTCATCATTGATACTCACCTTTGATATATACACCTCAAATAATGGGGCTTAAATTTAGTTCTTAGAGAAATCGCCTAATCCCAAACAAGAAGGGGAAAAACTAGAATTTTCCTAAATATAAAATACATCAATAAAAAAATTAAACAAGATATTCTCATCACCCATCACAATAAATAGGCTACAAAAGAAATCCACAACACCCATCACAATTATCAAACCAAAAAATAGATTCACAATGCTAGTGTACCAACAACATTGTATGTTTGATGGAATTATCAATTTGCTTCCACCTAGGAAAAATGAAGCTCCCACCAATTTTCATTCCATACTACTCAGAATGATCATCACATTGAATGCCTAACACAATGCAATATGGAGTTGAAATCTAGCAATGAGTCTCATCCACATGAAATCACACCAAACACTGAAGATCTAAAGGAAGATCCACAATATGGCACATATGAGGAAGTCAATGGATTTAACAAAAAATAAGACACTACATGAACAAACCTAGTATGATTGTACATCAACAACTGAAAAGAAATTATTACAATCAAATACAATCAAATATCTAGCATTTATCAATGAAGAGAACCCAACTTCTAAATGGGAAACACATGTTGGCATAATTACATTTCTTTGCATCATATTTAACAAAATTCAATTATTTGCCATCATAACTTTAAGCCAATACTTAACATGCCTAATAATATATATATATATATATATATATATATATATATATATATATATATATATATATATATATGTTGATGTCACGTCTACCCAAAAAAATTGACATAAAATAGGGTCGTCTTGTATTTATTAGAATTACATTTATTTAGCATGTAATTACAATAAATTACATTAAATACAAAAACAAAAACTAATTATATCATTCACATAGAGTTTCAATAGTTTGCATTTGATAAAACATATAATCTCATAACACACTTGAATAAGAACTTCAAGACACACACCCAAAAATACTAAGTACCTCATTGAGAAGGCCCGATGTGATAAAGGTTTCAATAGTTCACATTTAATAAAAACATGAACACTTAACAAGCTCATTTGCGTAAAAAAACTCAAAATGCACTCAAAAAATCTAAAAACCTCATTGAGAAATATCGACATGATAAAGGTTAAAATGCAATTAAAAAACTCCCAACATCAAGTCCTTCATTTGGATACTAAAAAGATACTTTATAAAAGCAAGAAAAGATATAAACAAAACAATGCTACTCGCCCATAAATTTGTATTACCACAAGCCATGCAAGAAACTATATAACCATGAGTGTTGCAACTTCAAGCACTTATTGCAGCTTCATTTCCATTCCTAGCTAACATGTCATAAAATTTGCAAAAAGCTAGTGTTGCCAAAATCATGTTGATCCATGTCTCAACTTGTTACCATAGACTGAAGTAAGGGAGAGGAGCCAATAGTTGTGCACCCAAGTTGAGGGGTGTACAACACACATATAAATACATCAAATTTTGAAAAACAAAATACCCTTTAAAAGATTTTTTTTTCTTAATCTAAATACTTTTTTTTAGCATTTTTATTTTATGGAAAATGGTTTTTAAAGGGATTTAAATCAAGTAGTTTTCCATACAAAGGAAAAAATGGTGGACCATTAGTAGGGCATTATGTCATGCATTTATTTCCACTTATGTGGCATCATATGATTAGGTGATTCTTTGATGCGATTTGATGTGACACATTTTATTAGCTACTTTTTTTTCAAATGTTGAATGACAAATGTACATGTACTAGTCACTCACTTTACAAATACCCTCACCATTATTGGTCCATGCTCCACTATTGTCTCCTCTCCCTTATAATATTTCAAGCCTAAAACAGAAGCCTTACAACTTTATATTACTGCTTGCAATCATACCACCAAGAATCAAAACCTTAAATGCATTTTGCTAATTAAATCCAAAATCGGTTAACTGAAAGATAAGGCCAAAGATAAAATCCTTCGAAGAAATAAAAACAGCAGTTCAGTAATCGATTACTTTTCAAGTGGTCATATAAACCATATCCCTTGAAAAGCACGGGCACTTCATTGCTTCATCAAAAACCGTGTTCAAGATATTTATCCTCATAAATTATATTTAAACAAATAAATATTTCATATTATTTTTGGCAAACCGTAATGATATGGTTTCAACACATTCATGTTCATTCATGTGAATTCATGTTCATCCATGTTCATCCCACCACTGATGGGATAGGAATGGTTGGGCTATAGGAATGATTAGGACCTGTCTGAGCATTGCTGCCAAGTTGTTACAGATCATTCATGTCCATCCCATTCCATTGTTGATTCCATGTGCATTACAACGCTATATATAGATCTGCAAACCCTAGAACTTACAAACCGACTTGCATGCCATCAATAACCACAGTGAAAACCCTTGAATGTCATAAACCCTTTAATAACATAACACTACATATAAAGATTCAATATTATGTTTTTAACAATCAAATATCTACATTTGAGTCAAACTTTCAAAAAGAAAATTTTACATAATCTTTGCACTACAAAAATATTAATTTCATGAAGATATATAATACTTCTTAAGCTCTACACATAGAAGACGAATAAAACTCACAAACTCGCATTAATAACCCATTTGACAAAAATCCCTTTATCTCAAAAGCAACATAAATATTCAAAATATTATTTTGGACAAGTTCAAAATATTATTTTTTCCAATCACTTGTCCAATAATTCTAACCAATCTTCCAAAAAAAATTGGATAACATGTTAGTTACAAAACAACAATATCATTAAAAAAACTACCCTCTGCACCCCCCACTAAGACAGAGATCTGGATTGGAGTCCATCTCATTATGGTTATAACGTTCTTTTGCTCACGTATAACTGAACACTTGAAGCCAGTGTTGGATTTTACAAGGTGTTTAAACATTTTTAGTCATTTTAGATGTAAAAATACAACCATTTTTGAACTGTGACAGTCATAATTGACATAAATATTTAATTTAAACCTCAAAATGAGTGTAGACACCTAAAATCTGCTTACATAGTTTTAATAATTAAATTACACTAACGACCTTCTTATCTTCTCATCAGGTCAAATGACGACACTTCATTATCTAACTATGCTTCTATTCACTCCAAATGTCAATTAACAACACTTCATTATTTGTAATCATCTTGATTAACTTGTATATGTTAATTAAGCCTCTTATCTTGCATTTAACCAATAAACCTTCTTATCAACCAAATCTCACTTCCAAAACATCCAAAATCTATGAAAACCCCTTCCAAATGCTCCCAAAAAACTTCTTAAGCCTATTTTATATCATTAATTAATCCTAAAAGATTAATTAACTTCTAATTCTAATCAAAAAGTGCATTCACTTGTTAAATCTATTTTGGGCTTACCTTTTGTCCCACATGCACTAGGATTCTAAACTTTCCCAAATAGAAACCTATAAATACAAGCCTAGTGCATCCCTTTCAATTTTACACCTCATTCACGTCTCATTTGTATTAGTTAAAGTTATAGACATTTTGATCTTGAGCCATTCTCCATTGTAGTAGCTTCTCCATCTTGCATCCATTCCTTCAAGTTTGGTTAGTAGGAAAATATCTAAACATGGCCTTGTAGCCATTTGAGAGAGATCTATTCTCCGTATTAAAGCAAACAACAAAAATTTGATTGTTTATGATCTAAACAGGTTCATTTTATGTTAGTAATCTAGAAAAGTAGAGATAACTTAGTAATGTTAGTTTGATTCTTGCAAAGTTTCATTCATTACTGAAGAAGTTCATGTTATTAAGCTCTCATCTTGATGTTTATGATAGATCTAGTTATGTTTTGGGACTATTAGGTGTTAGTTTCATTTCTATTTACATAGCTAATATTTTCATGCATACATTTGGCACACCCGGTGGACTCAAACCCACATTTAATAAACTTGTTGTGAAGAATTTTTGGACATATTTGTTGACACTAGTCAATGTCATCATCACAATCACTTCCATATCCTTCCATCAAGCCATCAATGGTTCTTAACCCCTCATCAAAACAATTTAGAGAGCTGAAATAAGTTTTTAGAAAGAAAAACAATCAATCAAAAATAAAAAGGCAAAAATCCAAATCAATATATAACTCTCTCTTGGGGTATTTCCAATATCTCCACCGAGGCTATGGACACCTGGCTGGCAATAGAGAAATATTGTGATTAGAATCAAATACATCTTTGTCGGGGATATGGACACCTGACTGGCAGTAGAGCAATGTACGGCTCTCCTTCCACTCTCCAATCATAAAATCAACTTTGAAAATAAATCATTCCTACACATTGGCTAGGGTGTCTTCACTTGTTGTCTATCAAATTTTCCCTCCAAGAGGTAATAAATTTCCACGTGCACACATTGGATCTCGATGAGAAAATAGAATTAATATGTTACCAAGTATCTTTTTTCGGACCTTGTTCAGACTCTTAATTTAGTATGTATCTTGTCTCATGATTTGCACCTTTAGCTAATCACCTTTTCCTAGTCTTCTAACTACATTTTCCATGTCTTTATAAGGAATTTACATTGTTCTTCTACTTCTTTCAAAACATCCATGTGTATAATATTTCTGTAACGCCCGCTAAAATCTACCACTTGAGACCCAGAACAACCTAGGTTTAGTTAGAAAATTATGGAATAATTTTTTTATTTTTTAAAGGTCTTCACAAGGCTTCAAGGATAATTACACTCAACAATTATCAAATCACCTTACAAAACACTAAGAGAGAGAAAATTATCCCAAGCACAATTAAAATTCCCTTAGGTGAAAATCTACTATTTAAAATTAGATTAACACTAAGCCAAACAATTCTTAATTAAACTCAGAGGGGTAAGAAGAGCCAAAAAAATTAAATACCCTAGGTTTTATTTCTACAAGGTTTCAACAATTAACAAGGTCTAATTGTAAGGGGGAGAATACACATTTAAACTAACAAGGTAAATTCTCACTTTCCCACTCCCATAACTCTCTTAAAAGATTCAACCTGATTTTTCTCATATTTAACGTACTCAAAACTTCCTGAAAACATTCCCATTAGATAGTAAATTTCCTCACATTTCCAGTGATACAAAGAAGTCCTCCTAACTCCTCATATTTTCCAAGATATGAACCGGCAGGCTTTGGAATGAAATTTTTCCCCAAGAGCGAGCCTTCGGGCCTGGGGAGGAAGATTTTCCCTAGCTTGGGCCTGCGGGCTTCGAAGAGAAATTTCACCTGGAGGAGAAATGCAAACCGACGAAGCGGGGAAGCAAAATTTTCCCATACGCGGGCCAGCGGAGCGGGGAGGAACTTAGCATTTTGACTTTTTGGGATAAATGCACAAATTGCCTCTGCACGCCCGCGAGCCTGTTAGGGGACATGTGTCCAAATTTTAAACAGGGCAAGAAGGCGGGTCGCAGGAGACCAAGAGGAATTTTTTTTTCTTTTATCTTAACAAGGAAAAAAGGATCAAGTTTACCTGTTCCTCTGTCGATGCTCAGAGACACCACGTGTCGGCCAACCATTGGCTGCGGTGTGGTGGGGCAGCGGAAAACTTAGGAAAATTTTGACTTTAGAAGTGGAAAGGATTAAGGGTTAAAAGCACTCCACTCTTTCGACGATGCCTAAGGAAGCCACGTGGAAGTCCCTCATTAGCTACGGGGTGGCAGGTTGGCGAGGAGAATTAGGAAATTTTTCCAAAATTAGAAAAAGGTTAAGTTAGTGGTTGCGGGCCCGTGCACCTACGGAAATGCTTCCAAAAGCGAAGGGCAGGGTGGTGGGACCGCGGGGAAAATTTTCTAAATTTTCCTTTTTCGAACTTAGATTATTTTTCATAAAAAAATGGTTTTCGGGTTGGCGGAGCAGCGAGGGAAGTAATGCCTTTAGCACTTTTGGGAAAAAATCGCAAAAAGGAAATATTTTTCCTGTGGGTCCGCCCAAGAATATTTTAATAATTAAATTTGACAGTTATAATATTTTTGAAGCCAAATGAAGTAAAAACTTCATAAGGCCATAACCTTTGATTGGGAACTCAGTTTTTAGCAAACAAGGACTTTCTGGAAATCTCTCGACGTCCTCTTTGCACAGAAACCTTAAGAATTTAATTTTAATAAATTTTAAAGGGTAAATTTTAGAAAATGTTTTATTGTCACTTAAAAAGTGAACTGGTCATTTTAACTTATAAATTTTGCTCAAATTTTTCATTCTTTCTCCTTCAACATGTCAAACAGACATGGGGGTTTGAATTTGGAAGAATGTGTGGGGTAGAAAACAAGAGTCAATTTGTTCGATTGAGTTTTATTTCAAAAATTTCCAATGTTTACACAACAAAATACCTGTAATTTCACCTTTACTCGATTTGAAAGGTTCTTTAAAAAATTCTTAGTTTGGGGATCATTCTGATCTCATTAAGTCCAATTGAATATTTCATTTGTCTCTTATAGATTTGTAGGGTTGTTTTGGACATTTGATAAAAAGGAATTTGCAAAGTATACAATGAAGTAGAAATAAAGTTTGTATATTTTAAGAACAGAGATTAAACTATTTCTTTTGCCATGCAATAAAAACATTAAATTTATTCCATGCTAGTTTTAAATAGTTTTCTTTCCTTCAATCAAATGATAGAGACAAGAATTCAACTTCTTCTTCTTTTCAAAATTAAACATTTCAAATAAGACAAAGCAACGCAATATTTCTTCATACATGCTTCATTTTCACTATTACAACCAGAGATTTCCTACTGTATATTAAACACATATTTTTTATGGAAATAATATCATATGAACAAGGAAAAACACTTCTAATAATTCAAAGGAATCTCTTACAACTTATTTCCCATTTATTTTTGAAATACAACATACCAAATGCATATCTTTCTTTTCTGTTCACATAACTGAATACAAGATATATTCTTCCATAATCAATTACAACTTTCATAGCTAAAACAGAGTAGTATTTCCAACACAATAATATACGAGATCATCCACTTAAAAGTGGGAAAGGTTACAAAATAAGTTTCACAAGGGACTATCAGAACTTTGTCTTCTTCCTCAATTACAATATACAGAATATAATTCTTCCACATTTATTCAAAAATAGAAAACAAAGTATATCTCTTTCACATTTCGAATTACAACTTTCATAGCCAATACAAACCATCTTTCCATCACAAATAATGTACAAGGTCGTCCACTTCAAAGTGGGATCTGCTCCATAACAGCAACATGAATATCCTCCATTTTCTTTATTTCAATTTGATCACAATAGAACCAGGGGAAAGGCAACTCTCTCCACCCAACCAAGACATCTAATGACAAGGGAGAAGCCATCCTTCATCATTGGCCCCCAATCCCCAACCACAATGCAATAAGAAATGTTTTCCAACACGTGGCAACAACAAGATTCCACAACACACAAGAAAATTTCACATTTAAAATACAGTCCAAAGCAAAACTGCAGTTTACAACCACAGAATAAAGACAACAAACAACACTCATGCTTCATCAGGCAAGCCAAAGGAGCAAGAAACTATGGGGGATGTTGCTTATGCCTCCCAAAGGGGAAATGGGTATCACCACCTCAGAAAAAACCGCCAAAATATATATCATTTCAAATCCTTGACATGGCCTTATGTCTCCCCCAAGTACCCCTTATTCCTCTCATTTCCTTATGCCTCCCCAACCTCTTATGGCACCCCATAACGAGTAAAGAAATGCAAGCTATTTATTTTTACAAGGTGGAACCCAATTCCCAACTCCCTCCACACTTATACCTCCCCAAAACACTTATACCTCCCCACAAGAATACCCCATAGTCTTCTCCTACACCATTCCTAGGCCATCTACTCAACCAACCAACAAATAAAACAGCACATTCAAACATTCAACCATTCACATATGCATAAAAATGGAAGGAGATTATTTCCAAGAGCTAAGCTCTTACCTCTCCATGATGGAGTTTGTTCCAAGGTTCAAACACAACAAGATTTCCAATGTAAAACAGTCCAAGATCAACAATCTCCAACATTCTCCCAATTTGCAAGAGCTCCAAAAACCAAAAGCAAGTCTCCAAAAATGAAGTGATAAAAGTGAAGCAACCCCCAAAACAAACTAAGGAATTTGAATATATAGAGAGGGAAGAGAAGAGGATGAGGTGGATCTAAGTGGGATGCCACATCACACATCCTCAACTCCAACTCATAAGTCAACTTCAATCTCCAAGGCACAATAAATAAGTAGGTGAATAAATGACAGTTTTACTTACACACTCAAATGAAGCCCATACCCCATAAGGACTGAAATTGAAAGCATGCAAGAAAGTGCAATTGTAACTTACAACTTGACTTACAAAAATGTATAATGAAGGCTATATTTAGACTCTCCAATCATAGGTAAAGTTGGTATACAAATTTAAGAGGTATGGGAAAAGTTTAACTTGTCCCACAAGCCTCCAAAATCAGCCTCCAAGGACAAATTCGGATTTCAAAAGAAGGTGGAGTATTTCGTACTCCAAAATTTACTTACATATCTCTTACACATCACTTACACATTACTTACACTTATCTCACAACATTTAATACAAAATCCAACAACTCCAATAATTATTTTCTTATGTCCCAATTTGATTAAATAATTCTTAACAATATGATTACTCACATTAATTTATCACAATTAATAAATAATGAAAAGGGAAAGCACGTCACTTATAAAACACATACATACTAAACAAAGGAACCAAATAAATAAATACACATAACCGTTGGTAACATTTAAAGGTGATTCCCCCCATGGGAATCCCTAACAACAATCAAACACACACACACATGAATAATACAAGTTGCCATGGTGACCTTGTTGAATTCATCTAGAATTCCAATGTGGTTGGTCTCCAATTCCCCGATGTTTGTTGTGATTTTTTTTTAAACCTGCAAAACACAAATACCTCCTTTGGCCTCATGGCCATATCAGAACATCCAAATGAATATAAATATAATTTCAAAATCATCAATATATATATATATATATGAATCACAACAATATCCAAATAATCAACAATATCACTTACGATTTCATCAACAACTATATCATCATCAATTTTAATTCAATTTTCTAGGTCTTCTCAATATATCCGAATATCACATGTCCTAACAACATCCATAAATATATATAACCATGTCCAACATCATGTCAACATCTATATAAAACATCTCTAACAATCATCATGCATCATATGTGAATCAGAGTCAATAATAATCCATAATCTAACATCTAACACCATACTAAATCAAAACTATAATAATGTCCATAATATAGTCAACAGTATCATGATCAATATTAAAATTTTCGAAGGGAAGTGGGCACTACAATTTCCTTTTTACTATGTTTTAGGGAAACTTTGTCACTTATTTCAATAAACAATCTTCTACTTCTTGTTATCATCTACTTCTTGGCCAGCTTACACTAGGGCATGTTTTCTCCTTATTAGCACATCATTGGTTTAAAGTTTATCATCATATTGAACCTATCCATATTGAACCTGATCCAGCTTCTAGATGTGAAGAGTTTGCCTTTGTATATTCTCATCTAACGTTAGGGCCATCTTCACTATCTTGTACATACACGTGGCATTATGCCCTTGTACATCCCATCCATCGCTAGGGGCATCTATGTTCCTTTATTTTCCTGTACATAGTTTCGAAAAACTTTCAAAATTACCAAAAACATTCAAAAAAAAATTAAAATCATAAAAACATTCGTATAACTTTCAAAATACCCTAAAAATTTGTAAATTTTTCAAAAATCCTAAAAATTGTAACATTCAAAAATTGGTAAATGACATGCACGCAGCTAAAGCCTGTATCAAACGCATTGTACTCAAAAGTAAAAAATTATCCTACAAAACATCTTTTTTGGATTCTCACCTGGTCTTGTGCGTGACTCGCAAATCATTTGGGTCTACCTTTCATTAACAAAATCTAGTTTTCTTACTATGTATGTTTTCCCTTACACGAATGCATTCCTTGGGGTAGTATCATAGTGCATGATTTCTTTCCCATGGGACCCATGCGTCCTCTGTATATTCCCCTCGCATGTATCCTTTCTTGGGGCACCATCATTAACCCTTGTCATTAATTCGCACAGGTTGAAATCGAAGCTTGATAACAAAAACATTTGTACAACTATGTTGAACATTGTTTGTTTGAGTATGTGTGTTTGTACTTGTTTTCCATGTTAAGTTGGCTTGTGTACTGTCTCATATTGCATTACGTTATGTATGTTGCATTGAGTTAGCATTTTGGCAATGAACAATTATTCGTATTATGGATTTTCATGTCATGTTACACTTTTGTTGTATGTGTTCATTTTAATAAGGGTCGATGTCGTAGATCATGAGCAATATGATGCAATAAAATTATTTTTACATCAGCTAGATGAAATCTATTTCCACTCTCTTCATATTCATTTTTCTTCAATATCACTCTCTTTTAATCAACATTATTCTTCCAACTCACTTGGGGCAATAGGGATCACCTGTTATTCCCCCCTTTCCTTATTCTTTTATCCATTTCCTAAACACATTTCTACAGGATCTGTTAAGAAAATCATTTCTTACGCTTCGCAACGATACCCACATGAAATTTTCCACAAAAGAGTTCATACTGGTATTATGCGGGGATTGATTCCCGCATCTCTACTCTATTCATATTTAGTATATCGTCGTCTATCTTCCATTGCAATGGTATTTTCCTCCACTTTGGTATTTTCTCTTCTTCTTTTCGATCATCGATCGCCCCTTTCATCACTCCATCGAAAATCTAGTGGGCATCCTTAATTCTACTAATTCTTCTACCCCTTCAAAAAAAATTACTTGTTTATTCTTGTCAACTATTTTTGAAGTGACATCACTTGTGCCACCCCCAAAGAGAGGCAAATGTAGACACCTAAAATTCGTTTACACAGTTTTGATACGTAAATTACGCTAATGACCTTATTATCTTGTCATCAGGTCAAATGAAAACACTTCATTATCTAACCATGCTTCTATTCACTCAATATGTCAACTAACGACACTTCATTAGTTGCAATCCTCTTGATTAGCTTGTATATGTTAATTAAGCCTCTTATCTTGCATTTAACCAATAAACCTTCTTATTAGCTAAATCTCACTTCCAAAACATCCAAAATATATCAAAACCCCTTCCAGATGCTTCCAAAAAGATTCCTAAGCCTACTTGGTATCATTCATTAATCCTAAAATATTAATTACACTTCTAATTCTAATCGAAAAGTGCATTCACTTGTTAAATATATTTTGTGCTTACATTTTGTCCCACATGCACTAAGGATTCTACAACTTTCCCAAATGGAAACCTATAAATACAAGCCTAGTACATCCCTTTCAATTTTACACCTTATTCACATTTCATTCATATTAGCTAAAGCATTATAGACATTTTGATCCTTGAGCCATTAATCTCCATTGTAGTAGCTTCTACCATCTCGCATCCATTCCTATCAAGCTTGGTTAGTAGGAGAATATCTAAACATGGCCTTGTAGCCATTGGTTAGAAATATCTCTTCACCATATTGAAGCAAACAACACATGTCCACATTGTTTTAACCATCTAAACAAGTTAATTTTATGTTAGTAATCTAGAGAAGTAGAGATACTCTTAGTAATGTTAGTTTAATTCTTGCAAAGTTTCATGCATTATTTAAGAAGTTCATTTCATTAAGCTCGTCATCTTGATGTTACCCTATGATAGATCGAGTTATGTTTTGGGACTATTAGGTGTTAGTTTCATATCTATTTACATAGCTTAATCTTTTCATGCATACAATGAGATTCATATTATAAATTTGTGAGATTTATATTGCTAGCAATCGTACTTGAAGTGTACAATGGAAATGTTGAAGGGGATCTTAGCAAAGAATCTGAAAATTGAGGAACCAAAAAAGAAGGAGACTTTTGATGAATCTATTCACTTGAAAAGGGGTTTGAAGGAGGGGAAGGGCATTGTGGTAAACTATATCATCTATATCTTGAATGCATAATTCATGAGAATGCAAATTACATGTAAAGCGAAAAACTACAAAAACATGGGGAAAACCCCAAAATGGTCCATGTTTAAGTACCCACCCAAAAAGTTAGAATCAAATACCTGTGCATGTTCCACACCTTTTCCAGTTTCTTAAATTATAACAAATAATTAAAAGATTTATATCTATGTAACACTTTATCTAAATCGAACTCTCTCGCATTAATCACGTGCATGCAATTTATGCTCATTTCTCATGGACCAAAAGAAATAGTCCTTGGAAAAAATCCAAGAGGTTACATGTTAAAAACCCAACTGAAATACTTGTTTGTTGGTTTACTTTGTAACCCTGTGGGGTAAAATTCTAAGCTCAAGTGCAGGGAATACAGAAGTTGTGTGAACAATCATTGAGAGTTGATTTTAGATTATTCACGTGACTATAATATGTGAGGCTGAAGTATTCCAAAATTAAAAATGAAAAAACCAATTGGTTCCATGTTTGAAACTCATTCAAAATAGACATAAAGGAAATGGAAAGCTACTTGGCAAAAGAAATGTGGAAAAATTTCTTAAATTCAAACTAGTGCTTGGAGATGATGGAGAGAGTGTTTCTTGATGGTTCTTAATAGAATTAACCTTTCTCATTTTTTATCGTCGAAAATTTCTTCTAGAATAATTGTATTTCCTACCACAAGATGTATTTCCTTCATTGATTTTATTGATCTATCATGTTTATTTGTTGAATAATTTTTATATTTGACATACACATACATTTCTCCTACATTTATATTAGAGCATTACTTAGGAATGAATGATACTAAATAGAAGAGTAGATGATATTTTCTTAATCGAAACTTCATCTTTATTTCTAAAACATTTAAAATTTAAACATAATTTCAATTCTTCATAGACATTTTTATGTTATAGAGGGTCATCTTAAGGCAAGGTAATTGAAGCAAGTTGGTGGACAAAAAAGGGGTCATAAGTGGACGTCATATTGCAAAAAAAGTAAAATTTCAACTTGTAGGGATTATTAGCAATATGCACACTCAAAATTAGAAAAAATTATATAAATATGAATCGTAGCATCCAGAATCTAGTTTCTAAACTACTAATTTTTAAAAAAAACAAACAAGTTTAGCTATATTAAACACTTAAAATTATATGACTTGGTTTTTTTTTTTAAAAACCTATAAGATTGTAGTCCGTTTGCCCGCGATTTGGATGACCAAATCTTGTTTTTTTTTTCATTTGGTGAAAAGTTAGATGTAGTTGTCTATCTTGGGATGGATTTTATTTTGTATTTTTTTGAGCAATTTTTTTTTATGATTTTTTCCGTGAAAGTGGTCTGAAAAGATTTAGAAAACAGAGCGTTTTCTATTTGCCCGCCATAACTATATCAAAAAATATTGAAATCAAATATATTTTTTTAACGTGTATATAATTTCTCCACGCTTGGGATGGTATAAGTTTTATCACATTTTGATAAGTGAAACAAAAGTTGCAAGTCTTAAACGTAGACATGAACATTCGCGAGAAAAAATTTCTTAAAGACCTATTGTTAGTAAAAAAATTATAAAATGATATTTATCTTATTCTATTCACTTTAAAATCAATATTTCTATGAAGCTAACAGTCTCCCCTACGCGATGGCACCATTTTTGTGAAATGTTTTTAGTTTTTTAGCATGGTTCAAGTCTGTGGAAGAGAAAATTTGATGTTTTTTGACCTTTTACACTTCATAATGACCTTCCATAGCTTTGGTTGAGGAAAAACAAAGATTTCCCGAGCCTTAGGGTCAGATTTGATGATATAGATAGAACCGCGATCGCAGGTTTTATAACATAGAACCGTGATCACACTTTATAAACCACGGGTGTGGTTTGTAAAGCACGATCGCGGTTCTTAAATCATATTTACACACATCCCAATATTCTAATTACCATGTGATTTTTACTGTTTGAATTTACTGTGTGAATTATTGTGAAATTCTGTCGTTTTCTACATGTTTTTCTTATCACCGAAAGCAAAACATCATGGGAGACAAGAAACGAAGTCAAAAAAGGAATTCATTAAGTAAAAAACACCAAACAAATTAGAGGAAAAATAGATTTCAAAATGTTAAGCGAATGCGAAATCTTCGTGAATCAAAAAGAGGTTCATCTTCAATCCCTACTATTGTAAGCAATGAGGAACCAGGTAATGTTTCCACTGTCAATGTTGAAGTTGAATTAAATACTCGTGATGAAGTCATTTTTATTGTCAATGTTGAAGAAGAATTAAATACTCGTGATGTAGCAAATGTTGAAATTGAAGGAGACAATGAAAATGTGAATAAGAAAATTCAGGTTGAAACTGTGGACAAACAAAATTTGACAAAAACACCTCCTAGAATTTTCTATAAGAAACCTAATTATTTTATTGAAATTGATGAAAACATTTTGAAACCAATGTCTGACAAACTTTTTGAACGGAAAATCAGAAGAAAAGCCACTGAAATTTGGGATTATCATTTTAAAATTTTAAATGATTCCCAAAGATGTTAGTTGTTGGTTAGTTTGATGAAAATGATTAAAATGAGACCTACATTAAACACCTCAGGATTGACAACATCTAATATACGTGGTCAAACCTCTACAATTGTTGAAAACCTTCATAATTCATATCACATTGTTGGTGTCAAGAGACGCGCTAGGGATAGTAATATTGTGTTCCATGTACTTGCTATTAGTGTTGTAAGTGAATTAATAAAAAACAATGTTTGATTAACAAACAAGTCGAATGTTGCAAGTTAATCGAAAAAATCTAATGAAAGCAATTGAAAGACGTAATATCCTTCAATCACTCAATAACACCGATTTTTGGGCATTTTTTGCTAGAGCACCGAGTAAGGACAAAGCTAATTCCGATGTTATAAGAGAAGTTGTTATTCAATTTTGGCATGATAACACTAGAGTTTCACCTAATACAAGAGATGTTGTAAAACGGAGAGTTGGTTCTAATAATCGCGAACCACATCCAAAACATTTCTTAGATATGACTCAAACTCAATTTTTTCATAAGTTTGAACAAGAGCATCTGAAAATTAAAATTATTCAACATTTTTTTGAAATGTTGAAACCATTCTTTGTGAAAATCAACCACGCTCTCACCACTTGTTGTTGTAGGCAACATGTTGAATTTGAGATGTATTATGCTAAATTTTTACATATTCGTTCTCATTTTCATTTTAAAACTATGTTATCGGAATGTGGTGTTCAAGTTCCACCAATATCTTCCAGGGATTTCATTCCTACGATATTTTGTGAAAAATAAGTTGGACAATTTTTTTATAGTCAGGATTGTTTAGATGGAAGTTGTGGTACATGTAACGGATTACCTAAATTGGAAAGTTACATCCATGAGAAAATTCAAGGTGCAATAGGACATAATTTAGTTAAGTTTGATAAATATAAATCAGTTACATACCAGTTGAAAGATGGAAAAGAGTTTAAACGGTGTGAGCTAATTACAAAACATATGCCTGTTTTTCAATTTATGAGAAAATTTAAGGATGAAATTGTTTATGAGTATGTTAGGCATACACATAGAGCTCGATGGTTAGATGAACAGTTCAAGATATGCAAGGACACATTTCCTATTGGTACTATTGTTTCAGTGGTCGATTTTATAGAGAATTACACATTGCAACCACAAATGGAGGTTCAATCGCAATATTACAACTTAGTACAAATTTCTATTTTTGTGCATATAGCATTTATACATTCTCCTGACAGTACAGAGAATGATCAAAAAAATTTAAGAGAGTACCACTTTTATATCAGTGATGATCGTACTCATTCTACTGAATTTGTGCAAGGGTGTTTCCAGTTATTTTATGAAAACTTGTTTGATAGGGACATCCACTTCAAACAACATTATATATGGTCAAATAATTACACATCTCAGTTTAAGAATGCACGAATGTTTTATTGGATAAGCAGGATGTACGTCAAGATGGGTGTGCAACATATTTGGAGTTTCACTGAGGTTGGACATGGAAAAGGAGAGCATGACGGTGCAGGGGCATGTGTGAAATGATCTCTTGCAATATAAGAGTTGAAGTACAAAGATGGTTGTAACGCTCAAAATTACAAGAGCTGAAAAATGAGGATTTTTTTTAACACATAAACATAATAACAAATTACACAGCTGCAATCGTACATATTTATTTAATCAAATTCATTAATCAATTTTTCTCTTTTGATCTATCCGATAACATCCATGTAAGCCATGTGCAACTGAGAAGGGTGTATCTAGATCTCCACGATCTCCCTTCGTCACTACTTTGAGTGACAATGCTTACTAGCATTTCGGCTCAACCTTTTAAAGGTCATGGGAACTATGTGAAAGTCCTTGGATCTACCACGAAGCTAGTTTCCCGACTTCGTATTCTGGTATCTGACCATTGTCTACCTCATGTTCAGTATTTCAACTTCCCATGATCAGGTTACAGACAATTTTTTTTATATTTAATTGGAGGACTAGGTGATCAGACAATGCACAGCCATCAATGCATTACTTTGGCCAAAGTTATCCGCCGTGCAGGTTACGGCTAAACTCAAGACAACACACTAGTCTTATGAGTTTTAAGTCTTCCGCCACCTCACAACTATCCCTTTCACAGTTATCTAGATCTTTATAGTTTATTTTTATTTTATTTCCAATTAAACCTATCTTGCAAGAGTTTATATTGAGATAGATGCAAAGGCCAACTAGGATCTTTATGAGATAAGTACATTCGTTATGTTGAAATGTAACTATATCAGCATTCTGCATGTACTTATCCCTTAATATGCCTAATGGATCTTTTCATCTATTTACCATCCCATTTAGTCTCTTTTTTCCTGATGTTTGATTCTTTAACCTTAAATTACTTTTTACAACGATACTCTTCCATTCTCTATACAACAGGATTTACAATCTTATCATATTAATACCAAGTTTACCAAAAGGCTGAATTAAATATATATTAAAACATGTATATTTAATTATTCCTTCGATTAGCTACGCCACTAAATAGCTTATTTAATTTAGAAATTAAAGACAATTGATTGTTACAATAATTGCCCAATTATCGGCTTCATACATTGATAACTATCAAATAAATGTATTCAACAATTTGTGAAAAGTAAGATTTCACAACTCAAGTATTCATCATTTACTCATATTGAGATATTATTACACACAAAGTAATCATCTCTTTATTAAAATCATATATTACATATGTCGTTAAGGTGAAATATATAACCGGTATAATAATTCTCACATAGTGAGGTTTGAATATTTACAATGGGTCCAAGATCCCAATAATTCAGCCAAAAATTCAAGGATATCATCCTTTCACCAATTGAAATCCAAGTATCTCATTTAGATCCATGCTACGATAAAACTTCATAAGACATGAGTTTCCACACATCCGAATGTAACGGCTAATGGTCCTACAAGACTGGAGTAGTGGTATGATGTCAATTCAAAATGAACTGGCATGAATATTAACTCCATTTTCTGATGCAATTAATTAATAAAATATGAAAAGGATATACATGTTGTTTTATCAACAAGCACATGGTAATACAACTGAAAATGTATTACTACCTGGTTTCTATAAAGATACATCTATGGATGCACACAAATAGAACAACCAATTTCTATTTTAGGGATCATGTTTCCCTCTAATCACAAAGGTCAATAATGTATCTGTATTCCAGCTTCAATCAATAAGCATTTGACATTTAAACTTTCTACATAACTTCGTAAAAACAATATGATTAAGAAGAGTATTTTTTTTTAGTCAATGAGAAGCTCTACAAATTAGCACAAATATCACCATATTTACATCACTTTAACATGTTCTATCTGGTAAACAAACAACCCAACCAACAATATAGTAGCACCATGGTTACATCATTTAAACATACTCTTTTTAGTAAAAGAACAACTAATAATTTCTTTCATAAGATATCATTATTTTAAACCCAATCATGCCTCCAATTACTCCTTGGTGCATCTCGGTCAAGCTGTCCTGGATTTCATGCCCTTACCAAAACAAGCAATTTCTTTTTCACAATCTTATAAGAATCCAAGTCATATTGTCAGGCTGGAAGTTACAGGCTAAATGCCATTTTTTTGTAATTATTCACACATAACAAGACACCCTCATTTATACATGAACCGATTTAGTGGTCCATAATAATAAAATTTCTGGAAAATGCAGCCCCATGCAAGAGCTTTGACACCCACAAATTATCATTCAAAATATCTCAATAAATTAAAAATCAGACCTGCATATAACAACCAAGAAGAAAAATACAAAACCCCAACCGGTTGCATACCCATATTGATTGGGTTACCCAAATCGATTCCTTTATGCAAATCGATTTGTATACCTAAATCTATTTGTTTACATAAAACACACAACCAAATTTTAGTTTAACAAAATGAAAACCCACAAGCACAAATCAATTTTAAACACACAAATTCACAAAACGTTTTCCTTCTTCCTGTACAGGAAAAACCCAACTCTTTTCCTTTTGGGTATAATTTATTATAATGCAGAGAAGGAATTTTTAACCTTTCTTTTACTTTATTTTTGCTGATCAAAACCCAAAACCCCATCTGCGTATTTTTTTGGGTTAGGTTAAAACCACACAAAGAAAACTAAAAAGAATACATAATCCATCAATTTCCTTTTCATACTTCGTCTCCAAACAATTAAATCAAAAGTTGTCCACAATTTCCTTGATTGCCATTAAAAACAGAATGTGTATTTCCTCTTTTTTTTTACAAATAATGCAGCAGAGAAAGGAGAAGATATTCATGCCTGAAGTAAACCCATAATCGACAACCTTCTACTCTTCCTACTCCAACAAGTTGAATCCTTCTTTCCTCCAAAAATCATGCAGGTATTCCAGAAGGGGAGAATGAAAATAGATGAAGGAAAAATAACAGAAAAATATAATGAAAGAACTATAGTTGGGCGGCATATTGAAGAATTTTCAGGCTTCCCAATGTCGGTACGTGTTTTAGTGCATGCCGCACATTTGTGCCATGTGAAGGTGTTTCACTTTATGAAACCCATAAATTTCAATAACTAAATAAAACTTTTGGCTTACATGCCAAATCCCTCTTATATATATATATATATATATATATATATATATATATATACTATTTAATATTTCATACATTTTTTTTACTTTAGTTGTTACCCAGCTTAATGGTTAAGTTAAAATTAACCTTCATAATACAAGTCCACATATTTCCAACAATATATTACCATAAAAATTAGTTGAATTTCCAGGTTTATATAAAACATTCCAATATGAAAATCACCAAGTCCGTAAATAATAATTAGAATATTCTCATAAAGCTGGCTTGATATAGCATTGTCAAATTAAACAGAGACAATTATCATCGCGGTCATGCAAAAGTCGAACAAAACAAAAGACGACCAAACCGATTAAAATAAAGTAACCGGAATACAAATAACCAAAAGATTCACTATCATTTATGAACCATTTTACCTATGATTAAGGCCTAATCATGTTTTAGGAAGGATCATCAAGGTGGGTGCGGGGTTATTTGTTCCGCAGTGTCATGCCCCGCAGCAAAAGCTGTGGGTCATGATACGACGAACCAAATGAATTTTACACCCAATGATGATCTCGTCTAATCCTGTTTAGACTTAACCGTAGTTAATTTAACTTACAAGAAATTTTGGGATGTTACATACTCCACCCCTTAGAATAATCATCGTCTCGATGATTTCAGGATAAATAGATAAACTAACCCACTATTCATTTGCTGCATAAATATATTTCAAATCAGCTTAGAATTTGTAGTAATATTATTTCAGTTGAATCATAAAGGTCACAACAACCCTTGTACATATATAAAATCAGTCATATAATCTATAGACATAATACAGTACTGCCTAAACGACAAATTTTTCGGGTTCATTAACAAAATCTTCAACAGTAACTATTAATCAAAAAGTATCTTAGTCCCAATATTCAGTTGTAGGCTTATCTACAAAATTTTCTTATCTACCAATTTTACAAAAAAAATGAATTTAGTACTTTAACAAAACATGTTCATAAAAAAAATCAGTCAAACAGATGTAGAAAAGTAGTCTGGATATCTTCTAGATTCTCCCAAGTGGCACTTTCTTCAGAATATTGGTCCCACTGGACCCTACATTGTGAAACCTCACGGTTTCTCAAGTGCAACTTCCGGGTTTCTAGTATCCTTATAGGATCAACCGCGATTACCCCTGGATCTAGAACCTGCAATGAATCCCAATTAAGTACATGTGTTAAATTAGGTACATATTTCTTAAGCAAGGATACATGAAATACATTGTGCAGCCTGGATAGAGCGGGAGGGAGTGCTAGCTTGTAGGCTATTGGTCCAATGACCTCTAGGACTTCAAATGGTCCTACAAACCTAGGAGATAGTTTGGCTGACTTGCCAAACGAAATGGAACTCTTTTTAGGTTTGACCCTAAGAAAAATTTTATCTCCCATGTTAAACTTTATGTCAATTCTTTTTAAATCTGCATAACTTTTCTGCCTATTTGCTGCTTCTTTCAATCTTTCTTGGATTAATTTAACCTTTTTTTCCATTTTCGAAAGCATTTATGGTCCAATCAGTACCCTATCTTTAGGATTATCCCAACTTATAGGTGTTCTACACCTACGACCATATAAGGCCTCAAAAGGAGCCATCTGAATGGAAGAATGGTAAGTGTTATTATAAGAAAATTCAACCAAGGGAAGATACTCTTCCCATTTGTATTGTTGATCCATGCAATACATTCTTAGTAAATCTTCTAACACTTGATTTACTCTTTTGGTTTGACCATCAGTTTCAGGATGGTAGGCAAACTTATGTTCAGTTTTGTCCCTAAGGAAACGTACAAAGTCTGCCAAAATCTGGAAGTTATCCTTGAGTCCCTTTCTGAAATTATTACTTCTGGAACTCCATGTAATCGGAAAACTTCTTGTACAAACCTTTTTGCTAGTATGGGTGAATTATCCGTTAAATTACTTGCTATAAAATGTGCCACTTTAGTTAACTTGTCTACAACTACAAGTATAACATCATGTTTATTTTGGGACATAGGTAGACCTTGGATAAAATCCATACTTATAACTTGCCACTTATATTCTGGCACGTTGTGAGGATATAATAGTCTTGCTAGATGTAAATGTTCAGCCTTTACTTGCTGACATTCCAGGCATTGTGAGACGTAAAGAATCACATCATTTTTCATCTTTTTCCAGAAGTATTGTTTTTTGATGTCCTCCATCATCTTTGTTACTCCTGGATGTCCCGAATAGGGAGCATCATGAAATTCTCTCATGACTTTATTTCTGAGTTCTTTACCTTCTGGTACATATATTCTATTGTTATAACGCAGAATCCCATTTGTTTCCACCTTGAAACCATCATACCTTTTATCCCTTGGATCTTTTTCTAGAGATGTTTTAACATGATTGTAGTAGGGGTCATTGGTTAACTCATTTTTAACTTCATCTTTGAACTGGGTTCTTAATGTAATTATAGCAACAATCTACTTTCTGTGACTTAAGGCATCAGCCACCCTATTCTCTTTTCCCTTAATGTAATTTATATCAAAGTCATAATTTGCTAGGAACTCCAGCCATCTTTGTTGCCTTGCATTTACATTCGGCTACGTAAAAATTTACTTGAGCCCAAGATGATCTATTTTGAGTTCAAAAGGTTTTCCTAGAAAATAGTGCCTCCATACCTGCAACGCATGAACAATCGCAGCAAGCTCAAGATCATATGGTGCGTAAATTACTTCATGCACCCTCAACTTCCTACTTTCAAAAGCTACCACATGCCCATCTTGTAGTAGTACTCCACCCAAACCTTCCCCTGAAGCATCGGTTACCACTAAGAAGTTCCCGTTTGGATCTGAAATCTTCAACACCGTAGCACTTGTGAGTCTACCTTTTAACTCATTAAAGGATTCTTCACACTTATTGTCCCAAACAAATTTCTTACCCTTCTTTTGCAAAGAAGTGATAGGTCCTGCTAACCTAGAGAAGTCCTTTACGAACTTTCGATAGTAGCCTGCTAGACCCATAAAACTTCTCACTTCATGCACATCCTTTGGTGCTAGCCATTCCATGATGGCACTGATCTTCGAAGGGTCCACTGAGATTCCTTCTTTACTTAATAAGTGGCCTAAGTATTGTACTTCATATTGATAGAAAGCACACTTAGATAATTTTCCATATAATTTATGTTTTTTGAGAATTCCCAGCACAATCCTTAAATGTTCATCATGTTCTTCCTCATTCTTGGAGTATATTAATATATCATCGAGAAAGATAAGTAAAAATTGGTCTAAGTATTCCCTAAACACGTTGTTCATCAAGTTCATGAAAGCGGCAGGTGCATTTGTTAGACCAAAGGGAAAAACTGTAAACTCGTAATGCCCATACCTTGTTCTAAAAGTGGTTTTATGGATATCTTCATTCTTGATTCACAGTTGATGATAACCGGATCTAAGATCAATCTTGGAAAACACTTTTATGCCCCCCATTTGATCAAATAGATCATCGATTCGGGGCAGTAGGTACCGATTCTTCACTGTTACCTTGTTGAGCATTCGGTAATCAATACAAAGTCTGAGGGTCCCATCCTTGTTTTTTACAAAGATAACCGGTGCACCCCATGGTGATATACTTGGTCTAATCAGACCCAAGGACAACAATTCATGTAATTGAGCTTTCAACTCAATTAATTTAGTTGTTTTCATTCTGTATGGTGCCTTGGAGATTGGTTCCATTGCTGGTTTGACCTCTATTGTGAAGTCAAATTCACGCTTAGGTGGAAGTCCTAACAACTCATTTGGAAACACATCTCTAAATTCCCTTAGGATGGGAAATGCTTCAATTTCAGGCTCAATTTCCTGTCCCGAATTTGTTATTTTTATAGCATATAGATGGCAGCCCTTCCACTTTTCCTTTTTTAGCTACATGGCAGAAATCTTCCTAGTGACAAACTCTCTTTTAACACCCTAAACACTTGTTGTTTTCTACTGATCATCGCAGTAGGTTACACTTTTCCCTAAGCAATCCAAGGTTGCATTATGTTGACTTAACCAATTTATACCTATGACAACATCATAGGATCCAAGAGGTGCCACATACAGGTTTAATCTTGTCATGAACTCAGGTAATTCTAGTGGTGCCTCAAACAAACACTGATTCACTCTGTGTACAACATTATTTCCATACTGTACAGTCCAAGTGTGTTACATGTACCCAGCTCTTATTTTGAGTTTATCAACAAATTTAGATGAAACAAAACATTCTGTTGAACCGGAATCAAATAAAATAGAAACATGTTCTCCAAAAATCTTACCTGAAGTTTCTATTGGAGTCACTTGCTTATTATGGACTGCAGCATAAATCTTATGTTGTTGCCCCTCTTTATTTACTGTAGTAAATCCCTTCTGTTGATTATTCCATTGTCCTCTTTGCAGACAGTTGTTAGCAAAATGATCACCACCACACTTAAAACATCCTCCCAATGGTCCTTTTCTCTCAATCTTATTCTGGCTGAAACTTGTTCCTTGTTGCCCATTTTTATTATTATTCACAACAATTCTACCCACTATTCCTCTTTTATTGATTGACCTGAACTTTTTGTTTCCCTTTTTCCATGCTGGTTTACTTGCGGTTGATGTTTGAGAAATTGCTATTTTTCCTTCTGTTTTCCTCTTTAGAGGCATAAATACTTCGCAGCTTTAGTTCTTGCTTGATAGCTTTTTCAAACACTGTTTCCATCGAGGTAGGTCCATGAACATCTACCTCACCACCAATACTAGGATTCAATCCCATTATAAATTTTCTCACTCTAAACTTCTCATCCTTTTGATACAAAGGAACATATTTCAGCAATCGAGTGAAACGTTCCCAATATTCTGTAACTGAGTACTTTCCTTGAGTCAGATTTTGGAATTTTGCCATCTTTTGGTCAAAGTATAGCTGAGGTATCCATCTTTGATGGAAGTAGGCCTTAAACTTCTCCCACGTGATCATACCAGAATCAATTCCTAGTTCCATTTTCTGGTTATCCCACCAGGAAGATGCTTCACGGGACAATTGGTAGGCTCCCCATACTACTTTTGTCTCCTCATGAAAAGTCCCTAATCTGAAAAATACTTTTCCATTTCAAGAGAGATACAATTTTCAGCACCATCCCCAAGAGTTGTACCATCAAATTTAGGTGGGGGATATTCTTTTAATGTCCCTTGCTAACTCAGCAACTAGCCTTGCTTTCTTATTTTCCCTTTCATTCAGGTGCTCAGGTTGATCATCATATTGCTCATCACCCTGATTCTCATCCCTACGATCCTCATTCTCTTCACCACCCTGACCTTGTTGTTCTAAGGCAACAACTAAGTTTTCGGGTGTCATTCAAAAGGTTGAGGATTTATTCTAACTTAGCATCTGTATTATCTGGCACGTCATCAATATTTACCCCACTGTCGCTTGTCATACTAGCTCTTGTTGCTCGGCCTAGCCATAGTTTCATGTTGTATAAATGAGGATACTTTTATTAGAATGTGTGTCCCATTAATGTCCAAGTTTCTGAATCTCTGGCTCTGATACCAAAATGTAACGCTCAAAATTACAAGAGCTGAAAAATGAGGATTTTTTTTAATACATAAACATAATAACAAATTACACACTATGTTAGTCATACATATTTATTTAATCAAAGTTCATTAATCAATTTTTCTCTTTTGATCTATTCCGATAACATCCATGCAATCCATGTGCGGCTGAGAAGGGTGTATCGAGATCTCCACGATCTCCCTTTGTCACTACTTCGAGTGACAATGCTTACTAGCATTTCGGATCAACCTTTTTAAAGGTCATGGGAACTATGTGAAAGTCCTTGGGTCTACCACAAAGCTAGTTTCCCAACTTCGTATTCTGGTACCCGACCATTTTCTACCTCATGTTCAGTATTTCAACTTCCCATGATCAGGTTACAAACAATTTTTTTATTTAATTGGATGACTAGGTGATCAGACAATGCACAGCCATCAATGCATTACTTTGGCCAATTTTATCTACCATGCAGGTTATGGCTAAACTCAAGATAGCACACTAGTCTTATGAGTTTTAAGTCTTATGCCACCTCACAACTATCTCTTTCACAATTATCTAGATCTTTATAGTTTGTTTTTATATTATTTCCAATTAAACCTGTCTTGTAAGAGTTTATATTGAGATAGATGTCAAAGGCCAACTAAGATCTTTATGAGATAAGTACATTCGTTATGCTAAAATGTAACTATATCAGCTTTCCACATGTACTTATCCCTTAATATGCCTAATAGATCTTTTCATCTATTTGCCATCCCATTTAGTCTCTTTTTCTTGATGGTTGATTCTTTAACCTTAAATTACCTTTTACAACGATACTCTTCCATTCTCTATACAACAGGATTTAGAATCTTATCATATTAATACCAAGTTTACCGAAACGCCGAATTAAATATATATTAAAATATGTATATTTAATTATTCCTTCAATTAGCTACGCCACTAAATAGCTTATTTAATTTACAAATTACAGACAATTGATTGTTACAATAATTGCCCAATTATTGGCTTCAAACATTGATAACTATCAAATAAATGTATTCAACAATTTGTGAAAAGTAAGATTTCACAACTCAAGTATTCATCATTTATTCATATTGAGATATTATTACACACAAAGTAATCATCTCTTTATTAAAATCATATAATACATATGCCGTTAGGGCAAAATATATAACCGGTATAATAATTATCACATAGTGATGTTTGAATATTTACAATGGGTCCAAGATCCCAATAATTCAGCCAAAAATTCAAGGATATCATCCTTTCATCAATTGAAATCCAAGTATCTCATTTAGATCCATGCTACGATAAAACTTCACAAGACATGAGTTTCCGCACATCCGAATGTAACAGATAATGGTCCTGCAAGACTGGAGTAGTGGTATGATGTCAGTTCAAAATGAACTGGCATGAATATTAACTTCATTTTCTGATGTAATTAATTAATAAAATATTAAAGGATATACATGTTGTTTTATCAACAAGCACATGGTAATACAGCTGAAATTGTATTACTACCTGGTTTCTATAAAGATAAAGCTATGGATGCACACAAATAGAACAACCAATTTCTATTTCAGTGATCATGTTTCCCTCTATTCACAAATGTCAATACATCTGTATTCTAGCTTCAATCAATAAGCATTTGACATTTAAAATTTCTACATAACTTCGTAAAAACAATATGATTAAGATATCACAACTTAGAGACTCAACGTGGGAAATTATGGAAAGATATCACAAACTTCATCAACACTTGTGGTAAAATCCTCATATTAATAATGGAGGATTTTAATTGTCCCCTTTTTCCTTCGGAAAAACAGGGAGAAGTTCCTGCCATGACAGCCAGCATGGAAGCTCTGGCTGACTTCATCAGGGAGAATTCACTACTTGACATGGAACTTCATGGTTCCTCCTTTACGTGGTCAAACCGTAGATTGGGTAGGAACCATATTCAAAGCAAATTGGATAGATCTCTGGGCTCTCTAGACTGAATCTCTCTATTTCCTGACTTCTACCTCAAATCCCTCCCTCAGGCTGCCTTTGATCATAGCCCTCTCCTGCTGAGTGCAAATCACAATCTGAATACCAAGAGTCCTCCCTTCAGGTTCGAGCTTGCCTGGCTTGAGAATAATCACCTGAACCCTCTTGTTGCCAAATGGTGGATTATCAAAATTGAGGGCACTGACATGTTTAGATTTTCCAGTAATCTCAAAGAAATTAAAAAACAGCTCAAAATTTGGAAGTCTACGGTCTTCGGCAACATCAACCTCCGCAAACAGAAGTTATCTTAGGATTTGGCTAAAGTCTCTGCTCAAATGGAGATTGAGGGGAGATTGGATCACCTTCACCAAAAAGAAACCTCCCTCCTCAGTGATTACCACAACACGCTTCAAGAAGAGGAGACCTATTGGAGGCAACACTCTTGAGCCCTTTGGCTCGAGCAGGGGGATCGTAACACCAAATTCTTCCACATCACTACCTCTAAGCATAAGAACAGAGACAAGATCAGAGAGTCGGTGTCGTCCTCGGGTGCCCTGTTAACATCTAAGGTTGATATCTCCAATGATCTCGTCTCCTTCTATTCTAACCTCCTCCATGTCGATCATCCTTCTTCGGAGCAATCAATGGCCTCCATGCTCCAACATATCCCACAACTTGTGTCTTCTGAGATGAACAATAATCTGATCAAACCTTTCGCTATGGAGGAAATTCACAAAGCAGTCTTCGCCATGAACGGGACAAAGCTCCGGGCCCGGATGGTTTTCCTTCTGCTTTCTTCCAAGTGCTCTCGGAGACCATCAAGCAGGATCTCTTCAAAGTGATTAATGAGTTCCAGATCAGTAACAACCTTCTCAAAGAATGGAATACCACCTTCGTTTCCCTTGCCCCAAAAGTACATAGTTCAAAAGATGTCTCCAACTTTAGGCCAATCAGTTTATGCAACACCGCTTACAAGATTATCACTAAGATGCTAGCCTCCAGGCTTAAACCCCTAATGAATGCTCTCATCTCGCAAAACCAGAATGGTTTTATTAAGGGGCGGATCATCCAAGGCGGTATCATTATGGTTCATGAAGCTATCCACTCGGCCTATCACTCGAAATCCCCTGGAATGATCCTAAAGCTTGATATGCAAAAAGCGTTTGATAGAGTCAGCTGGCCTTTTTTAATTAGGGTCCTGGAAAAATATGGTTTCAATAAAAGATGGTGTAGTTGGGTCTTCTCTTGTATTGCAACTCCTTGCTTCTCTATTCTTATCAATGGCGTTCCGGTAGGATTCTTCAAAATCAGTAGAGGTATCAGGCAAGGTGACCCCTTGTCAACCTTCTTCTTTGTTCTTATGGCGGACTCCCTCAGCAGAGCTCTGGAGGTAGCTAAAAGTCAGTCTGTCATTTTGGGTCTGAAAATCACCTCCAGCTTCCCTTCTGCCACTCAGAGCCAGTTTGTTGATGACACTTTGATGTTAAGTGTTGCCTCTGTGATTGAATCCTGGGCTATCATGGATATCTTATCTCTTTACCAAGCAGCTTCTCAACAAATAATCAACTTCAACAAGAGCAGCATGTCCTTCATCAACACTGCTCCTAAGACTCAAGAAATATTACCTATATTTTTGGGTGCAATATTGTGGACCTCCCCACCTCTTATCTTGGCATCCCCCTCTTCCATGGTAAGTAATCTAAAAATCTCTAGAATCCAATCATTGAAAGATATCAAAAAAATCTCGTTGCCTGGAAAGGGGATTTACTTAGTCAGGCTGGAAAACTCCAACTGGTTAAATCCACCCTCCAAAGTCTTCCCACTTACTTCATGTCCCTTCTCAAAGTTCCCAACTCGGTGAAGGAGGTGGTGGAAAAAATCCAAAATAACTTCCTGTGGTCTGGGACTGAAGAAAGGAAGAGGATCCATCTTGTCTCATGGAAGGAAGTGTGTAAGCCGACTTCTCAGGGTGGGCTCAGAATAAGAAGGATGGCTGACACGAATGTGGCCCTCCTGGCCAAACTTGGTTGGAATGTTGCTAAAGGTAACTCTCATTGGGCTCAGCTTCTCAGAGCTAAGTACCTTGCTAATAATGAAGATTTCCTCACTTCAAATCGAATTCGAGGTTCGGCCATTTGGAATTCTGTTATTAGCTCCCTCCCCATTATCCAGGCTGGCACTAAATGGAGATTTGGAAATAATAGACTTATTGACTTCTGGTAGGATCATTGGATTGGGGTCGAGCCCCTTGATCGCAATCCCTCATGGGATCCTATGAAAATAAGCCTCATTAATAAGCAGGGAAGGTTAGTTTCTGGCTATTGGAAGGTGGTGAATTCTATTCCCTCCTGAAATATTCAAGTTTGGGATGATATAAGTGAATAGCAAAGCATGCTCCTGACTTCGCTTAGAATTGTGCTCTCATCCATCTATATGCCCTTCTCCCAACATGAAGATGAGCTAATTTGGCCCCTCTCCCCGTTTGGATCTTTCTCAGTTAAGGCTACTTATCTCTCAATGCATTGTACTGACTCTGGTCCCCCCTCACCAAATTTTGGCCAAAGGAGATCATCCCCAAAATTGGTTTTTTTTCTAGCTCTCTTCTAAGAATGCCTTCCTCTCTGGAGAAAATCTGAAAAGGATGGGTCTCTCTCTTCCTACTAGATGTGTGCTTTGTACTAAGGAGGTGGAATCCTCTACCCATCTTTTTATCCATTGTCCCTTTTTGCAAGTTATCTGGCATTGGTTCTTATCGAGGATGGGTGTGTTCTGGACCTTCCATGAGTCCATTCAGGACACCCTCTCTCAATGGAGTTCCCCCTTCACTCACGCGGCTCTGGTTCTGGCCTAGAAACTTCTCCTCCCGCATGGCATATGGGGCATCTAGAAAGACAGGAACCAAAGGATATTCAAAGACCAGAGTCTTGAGCCGGATCAGGTGGCTACCCAGATTGCTCTAACTTTCCAGGATAATCTCAACTCTCACCTCTGGTCCAAATATCAGCAAAAAATCCAAATCTGTAACTCTCGGGAGTGGCAGTGGCTATTAGCTATTCTTCTTGTAAGTAAAGGCACTTCCTCTACTCAGGGATTAGTTCGATGGCTTCCTCCCCCTCCAGGCTAGAGAAAACTTAATACGGATGGGGCCTCGAAAGGCAATCCTGGTAAATCAGGTGGAGGAGCCATTCTTCGTTGCTCCTCGGGTTCCATCGTTGTTGCCTCTACTCATAATCTTAACTATGGCACCAACCATCGTGCGGAAGCCATGGCCATCCTCAAAGGCCTTGATCTGGCTATCAAATTTGGCGATGATCCTCTCCAAGTTGAAAGTGACTCCCTCAACATCATCAATCTCCTGCAGTCTGCTGATTATGGTTAATGGTCAATCCAAAATATCATAGTTGATATCAGAATTCTACAAAGAAATTTCCAGCAAATTTAGTTCCAGCACGTCCTCCGGGAGGGGAATAAAGCGACAGACCACCTAGCTAACATTGGAGTTCTCCTTGAGAGTCAAAAAAGCTGGACGGACAACTTCTCAGTTGATCTCTTCCAAATTACTCAGAATGATCTATCCCAATGCTGATTGGTGGAAGGGGGAGCTGATATGGGTTTCAGCAACACCTTTATGGCCTCCTCAAAAGGCGGCGGTAATTTCGTTTGATTTATTATGAAAATACCTTTGGCGCTAAACCATTTGATGAGGGAGATGTGTTATGATGTGGAGGATTTCCACACGCATGGGGTAATTCCTCCCCTTAGTCATATGATGATCTGGAGGGAGGACAATGATAGCGAAGCCGATGGCTCCCACGCCCTGGGCGGGATTTTAAAGGACCTCCAACGCTCTCTCTTCTGCACTTTTCCAAATTTCTCAACAATGGGTGGCCAACTGAAGCGAATTGAGCCTGCTGCCTGCGACTCAGTTAAAGAAGATGTGAAGGTATGGAACATTTTACTAGAAAACGGCATCACGACTTTCCTAGAGATAATGACGGGCTACTCGGCCCTGGTCTCGTATTTCATTATGGCTTCTTGGTCGAAGGGGTGTGTACAGATTGGTAACACGTGTTTTACTATCTCCACCAATGCTATCGTTGATGCCACGAGTCTTCCTACCGCCGGCGACATCTATTTCAAGCGCTTGTTGCATGCTGAGATGCAGGATTTTATTTCTCCAAGGGACAAGATGGTCAAATATCTCTCTGGATACACTCGCGATTCCCTGCCTCCTCAATGGAACAAAGTCGCTGAAGTTGTAATGCATTATTTCACCATTGACGGTCGTTATCATCTAGTCTACGGCCCTCACTTCATCCTTTCTCATCTGCGTTGGGGAAAAAATATTAATCTGGCGGCTTTCCTCTATCAATATTTAGAGCACTTTGTTCATCTGGCTCGTGACGAGGAAGGGGCTATACTCCACCAGGGCTTACTGTACTTGCTTTTTTCTGACGCTGCTTCGCATGTCGACTTAATTCTCTTCCCCCCCAAAACTGGTTTCCGTCGCCGTTCTCCCTCACCTTCCCCCGGCCCCTCCTCCACCTCCCTCTGCTCTTCTCGGCGCCACCATCATTTGTACCTTTCCTCTGACTCCGACTCAGATGTCGTCATTCTTAGACCTCCTCTCACTGTTTCCGAGCCTTCTGCTCCCCCTGTTTTCCCCCCGCACCTTTCATGCCTATTGCTGGAAGGCACTGACACCAGTTTTAAAGTTGTCTCCCCGTTCTCAAGCCCCGATACTTCTCTTGCCGATGACATTCTGGGCCTCGCCAAGCTCTATCCTGACTCCCCGGCCTCGGAGCAGATGGAGATGAACCAGCCTATGGACGACCCCACTTCTCAGAATGTTGGAGACAATCCGCTCTTCGACGACAGTGAACCTCCTGCTGACACTATAAAATCTTCTCTGAAATTGAGCTCAATTCCTGCTGAGCCTGTGATTGCTGACTCACAGAGGGATGAACGCAAAGTCGATTTGGTGTCATCTATTTTAAACAAGCTCCAGCGAGCCTTCACTGCCTTGAAGGCCTGGGAGGCCTTCACTAATTCTACCAGGAGCACCATTGTTAAAGATTGCTCAGAGCTCATCACCCTTGCGGAACAACTTGCGGAGGATTCGGGATCTCCCAAAGCTAGAACTGTTGTCTCTGAGCTGAAAAAGCTCTTCTGATGTTATCCTCTTTTCTTCTGCTATCTTTTTCGTTTCCCTTTTTTTTTGGAATCTCCATGGGTATTTTTTTGCTATGTTCTAAATTGCTAAATCTGGCCTGAAGGGATTTTTTGTATAAGGTTTTGGGACCTTCTAAAACCCTCTTTTTACCCTATATATTCCAAAAAAAAATGTTCTATCTGGTAAATAAACAACCCAACCAACAATATAGCAGCACCATGGTTACATCATTTAAACATACTCTTTTTAGTAAAAGAACATCTAATAATTTATTTCATAAGATATCATTATTGTAAACCCAATCATGCCTCCAATTACTCCTTGGTGCATCTCGGTCAAGCTATCGTGGCTTTCATGCCCTTACCAAAAAAAGTAATTTTTTTCACAATCTTACAAGAATCCAAGTCATATTGTTAGGCTGGAAGTTACAGGCTAAATGCCATTTTTTTTTGTAATTATTCACACATAACAAGACACCCTCATTTATACATGAACCGATTTAGTGGTCCATAATAATAAAATTTCTAGAAAATGCAGCCCCATGCAAGAACTTTGACACCCACAAATTATTATTCAAAAGATCTCAATAAATTAAAAATCAGACTTATATATAACAACCAAGAAGAAAAATACAAAAGCCCAACCGGTTGCATACCTATATTGATTGGGTTACCCAAATCAATTCCTTTATGCAAATCGATTTGTATACCCAAATCGATTTGTTTACAGAAAACACACAACCAAATTTCTGTTTAACAAAATGAAAACCCACAAGCACAAATCGATTTTAAACACACAAATTCACAAAACGTTTTCTTTCTTCCTGTATAGGAAAAACCCAACTCTTTTCCTTTTGGGTATAATTTATTATAATGCAGAGAATGAATTTTTAACCTTTCTTTTACTTTATTTTTGTTCATTAAAACCCAAAACCCCATCTGCGTATTTTTCTGGGTTAGGTTAAATCCACACAAAGAAAACTAAAAATAATACAAAATCCATCAATTTCATTTTCATACTTCGTCTCCAAACAATTAAATCAAAAGCTGTCCACAATTTCCTTTATTGCCATTAAAAACAGAATGTGTATTTTCTATTTTTTTTTACAAATAATGCAGTAGAGAAAGGAGAAGATGTTCATGCCTGAAGTAAACCCAGAATCGGCAACCTTCTACTCTTCCCACTCCAACAAGTTGAATCCTTCTTTCCTCCAAAACTCACGCATGTATTCCAAAAGGGGAGAATGAAAACAGACGAAGGAAAAATAACAGAAAAATATAATGAAAGAACTATAGTTGGGTGGCATATTGAAAAATTTTCTGGCTTCCCTATACTGGTACGTATTTTAGTGCATGCCACACACTTGTGCCATGTGAAGGTGTTTCACTTTATGAAACCCATAAATTTCAATAACTAAATAAAACTTTTGGCTTACATGTCAAATCCCTCTAATATATGTATATATTTCATACATTTTTTTTACTTTAGTTGTTACCCAGCTTAATCGTTAAATTAAAATTAACCTTCATAATACAAGTCCACATATTTCCAACAATATATTACCATAAAAATTAGTTGAATTTCTAGGTTTATATAAAACATTCCAATACGAAAATCACCAAGTCCGTAAATAATAATTTGAATATTCTCATAAAGTTGGCTTGATATAGCATTGTCAAATAAAACAGAGACAATTATCATCGTGGTCATCCAAAAGGTGAACAAAACAAAAGACGGCCAAACCGATTAAAATAAAGTAACTGGAATATAAATAACCAAAAGATTCACTATCATTTATGAACTGTTTTACCTATGAGTAAGGTCTAATCATGTTTTAGGAAGGATCATCAAGGTAGGTGCGAAGTTATTCGTTCCGCAAGTGTCATGCCCCGCAGCAGAATATGTGGGTCATGATACGACAAACCAAATGAATTTTACACCAAATGATGATCTTGTCTAATCCTGTTTAGACTTAACCGTAGTTAATTTAACTTACAAGAAATTTTGGGATGTTACAATGGTGCTAAATTAAAAGATGCAAAAAGCAAAGTGGAATGATGTATTGACAACATGGCCCGAGGTTTTCAAGAAAATTCCATAGTTCGCAGATATTTTTAGTTGATAGAGGAACAACAAATTGCTAACTACGAGAATTGTAAGACACTCACTAGGTAGAGTGATATGCACTCATTTTGTAGCTCAGACGGTACTTCGTGGACCACATGGACAAGAAAGTTGACATGTTTTTGTGCATCTTGTATCAAATTTATCACTGTTGAGTGTGATTCACAATAATGGGTGGATGGATGGATTTGTAGGCCTCTAAATCCGTTTCCTAGTTATCAACCTCCACAAGCATTACGACTTGTTTCTACAGATGAAGTTATAACATCTAAGGACTTTGACAAAATTTCAATTTTGGTGCGACAAGGTATTTTATGGTTATTTACAATTTTTGTATTGAGTTATGTCCATTTAAATTTTAATATGTACAATTTAAATTTGAGTTTAAACCTTTATTTTTTTGTAGGACATGTGTTTTCAGTTATTGCGACAGAAGATAATGAAGAAGGAACAGACTATTTCTTATTTCGTTACATCGAGGAAAAAAAGAAGTTGACTTCTCCTGTTATAGATGGTGAAGATATTGAATATCCTACAGGGTTAGTGGTAGTTACTAGAACTTGGCTTCGACGATATCCATTAAAAAACTCCTCTTTTGGGGTGTTTGAAGACTTTGAGACACACATATAAATACTCTTATATTCACATCTAGTTCTAGCGACAAATATTCAGTTGTATAGATATCGAGGAAGGCCTAATAACAAGATTCTTTGGAAGGTTCGAGAGTCAAATCATGAATCAATCATCTCCGCTATTCAAAGTAGATCTGATCCTGATGGTTCATTGGAATGAATTTACAATGCTCATGTCTGGTATATATAATTCCTTTGATATAATTTATTTGGTAAATATAAATTTGTTAGTTAGATAAATTTAAGTTCATATATTTTATTAAATTTGTGTGTTTTGTATATATCCAGTATGGTTTTGATTGGAAACTTAAATTTCTTTCAATAACACTTTTATGTGCAGGTTAGTGGTTCCAAAAAAGCTTCCATCTTCACGTGGTTGGCACTGTTAGTAGAGAATTGTAAATTCTTGAAGCTAAGAGAAGCTTTCATTGTTTTACAAGAAAAGAGAAGTAATTAACAACGATTTATGTACATGTGGAGGGGGTTCTTGGCTCCAAAGAAGGTAGCCCAGAAGCACTTGGATCTTAGAGAACTGAAACGAAACCTCCCCAAGTATTTACAAGACCATCCCTATGCGTGTGCACAGTCAGTTCGGTGTCACGACCCACCGTTTGCAAAATATAGTGTTTGACAGCCTTACACAGGCTCAAACTGCACTATTTCGCTTGTTTGCAAATAATAGGGCAGTGAGAGCACCAGTTGAAGAAGGAAAAAATCAAGACAGGTTATTGTAGAGGGTCCCTACACCGAGGTGTAGAATCTGACGAGACATATCTAGGTGCCACGGAGTCTGCGTAGTCACCCGTCGAAGTTGAACGATTCTTTGGTCTCAGGGCTCTTAAGGGACTACGCCCGAATGAAATAGCCCGGAAGCAACAACGTTGTCGCACACTGAAACGACACCTCCTCTAACGTTCACCTGGCCACCTGGACATGTGGGCGCAATCGGTTTGGTGCCACGACCCACCATTTGCAAGATATATCGTATGACAGTCTTACACTGGCACAAACTGCACTATTTCGTGCGTTTGCAAACAATAGGGTAGCAATAACACTGATTGGAGAAGGAAAAAATTGAGACAGGCTATTGTAGAGAGTCCCTACACCGAGGTGTAGGATTAGACGAGACATCTCTAGGTGCCATGGAGTGCGCGTAGTCACCCGTCGAAGTTGAATGATTTTTTGGTCTCAGGGCTCTTAAGGGGCTACGCCCGAACGAAGTAGCCCGGAAGCAACGATGTTGTCCTCGCACTGAAACGATGCCTCCTCTAGCATTCACTTGGCCACCCGAACGTGTCCGTGTATTCGTTTTGGTGCCACGATCCATAGTTCGCAAAATATAGCGTTTGACAACCTTACACTGGCTCAAACTGCACTATTTCCCGCGTTTGCAAACAATATGGCAGGGAGAGCACCGATTGGAGAAGGAAAAAACCAAGACAGGATATTGTAGAGCGTCCCTACGCTAAGGTGAAGGATTGGATGAGATGTCTCTAGATGCCACGAAGTGTGCATAGTCACCCGTCGAAGTTGAACGATTTTTTGGTCTCATGGCTCTTAAGGGACTACGCCTGAACAAAGTAACCCGGAAGCAACGATGTTGTCGCGCACCGAAACGACGTCTCCTCTAGTGTTCACTTGGCCACCTGGATGTTTTAGCGTAGTCAATTTGGTGCCATGATCCACCGTTTGCAAAATATAGCGTTTGACAACCTTACAGTCTCAAACTGCATTATTTCACGTGTTTGCAAACAATAGGGCAGCAAGAGCACTGATTGGAGAAGGAAAAAACTGAGACATACTATTGTAGAGGGTCCCTACACTGAGGTGTAGGATCAGACGAGACGTCCTTAGGTGCCACGTAGTCCACGTAGTCCACATAGTCACCCGTCGAAGTTGAACAATTTTTTGGTCTTAGGGCTCTTAAGGGACTACGCCCGAACGAAGTAGCCCGGAAGCAATGACGTTGTCGCGTACCGAAATGACACCTATCTAGTGTTCACTTAGCCACCTGGATGTGTCGGCACAATCGGTTTTGGTGTCACGACATTTCAAAGCATGACTTCTCACTACTCGCCTCCATTCATTTCCTAGGACTGCCTAGAAAAGGTAGTTTGTAAACATTTATGCCACGAAAGCTCAAGGAATTCCAGGAAGGCTCTCTGGATCGGGTGGTTTGCCACCAATCCGGGCCTCCCTAAATCCCACCATAGCACCTGAAGGCATATACCCCCACCTCAATCAAACGCATTGGTGGTGACAGTTTGTTGGACCATGATGTCTCGGGGTATGACTTCTTGTACTACTTGGCTAGCATCAATGAAATTGCAACAAGGTTAACACATTACAATGTAAATACTCTAATGATTGTTAAATGCTCTCTTTTTAAGCTTGTTAATACATAATAGAACTTGTTAAAAATATTGTTTGCATATATTTTGCCTACTAAGTTAAGAACCTTTAATTTACCATTATATAACATATAACATCATATATGATATGTGTCGATTGTTATATCTTAGTTTCAAAATTAAATGTTAAACAAATAGACTTTTATTAGATGTTAGGGTTTCAAATAAATATGACAAGGATACATGTTAGCATTTGAAATACCTAAAAAATTGTCAGTGTATCATCTTTAAAATGTAAGGATGTGAATTATTTGACAATAAACATTACATACATATTTATGTGTTCTTATCTAGATTGATATGTCGTAACATATGTACAAACATCCTAAATAAATATGTAAAGAATGTTCACAAATTCTTTGATATATCGTTTTAAAATTCATTGAAGAACCTTGAAATTTTTTCAAATACATTGGAATGGTAAGGATGTGAATTATTTAACAAACCCCCTCACAAAAATGTGTATTTTGGACTAGAAAGATTGTAGGGTATACAAAAAAATGGGATTTTTAAAGTGTGTGCTTAAATACAAAAACATATAGGACTTAATAGAGAAGTGAATCTACTTACGATAATCAAATCATGTGTAACTTCTTAGTTGATTGGCATAGCACCAAATTATAAAGAGATATTAAGGTGTATCTATTGATCAAGGGGATAAGCCCTATTAATGGGATAATCTCTAAAATAATACAGAAATGCTTCCCTTAATTTCTTAACAATTGTACCATGCAATGTTGCACCATAGTAACGTTATATTCATATAGTTCAAGATGAATTCTAGCTCTCTTATTTTTAACAATGTTCGCATTAGTTGATATGCAACAGATGAGTGTTAGCTTTAAAAGTTATAGAAATTCCCTCACGACCATTCTTTTAAAGATGTACACATTGTTAGGAGGTGGGAAAATAATTAGAGTTACACACACACCCTACGTAATTACTGTGAAAAAAGTAATTACGTATTGCTCTTTTATAGTTCACCTAGCATGGTTATCATAGGTTTTACTTAATGGAATAGATTTGCTTGACAATTGTACAATGTAGTGCTCCGGGACGTGATTTTTTAATTTTAAATCAAATATACATATAGAACTAATATACATAGAACATACATACATAGAAAAATATCATGTGCAATGAAATTGAATCAAACATAGAAGTAATATCGTTATGAAAACCAACACATGGATATATAATGTATCAAACTAAGTGTGTTGGACGCACGTCTCTGAAAATATAAGTTCATAACATGTGTACATCTCGAATTAAGTGTGTCATACATATAGGACCACATACGGTCGTATAAGGCTATATATACAATTGACTATATGAAGAATCATGAACTAGGACCAAATGGCCCATATATATATCTATGTACATCCAGGTCCTATGAATCTAATCCATGGAACATCTTCCCTCTCTTCACCCTGATAGAAGTAGCATGTCCACGACCTGGGGATGTAGTGGAGGGAGATGCCACTACGGATTTCATATGTGTGGTCCTAGGTGTCTCTAAGCAGGCCTGCAACCTAACCTGCACATTTATAAACAAGTTTTTAACACTCATATTTTTAAAATACATTCAAATTTTAGAAACTTAGAATTTAATTAAAATGCATGTGAAATCTTACCGCAATGTCATGATCTCTATCAATTTGTCGTTGACGTGTCGCATGGACAACAGTAGACTCACGAGGGGTAAGCTACATACAAATAATTAAATTTCAAATTAAATATTTCATGTACAAAATTTGATATTGTAGATTTAAGTAATAAGAAATAATTCCTCCAAAATTTAACAAATTTGAAAAATTGTACTTCAGTTAGTGGATCTACATATACTATGGCAGTATCTACAGCAGCCTCCATAGTCTGCATATATGGAGGAGTCTCTCTGACAATCAGAAGCTATACAAAAAACATGTACAAATCAATATTAATCTATATGACTGCCACATAACAGACCCAAGGCATAATCCACATGAACTTCCATAATTAGAAACAAAATGTAAAGAGAAACTAACCTGCGTAAAAGTCACGTGAGACGTGCTAGTAGCCTTAGTTCCCAGAGCAGATGATGACCCGTCAAGCTCCTACGTATAAAAGACAAACATATATTAATATGTACATGTACATGTGAAACATTATAATAATAAAAATGTACATGTGAAACATTATAATAATAAAAATGCACAATCAAATGAAATTTGAAATTTAAGTACAACTTGAAACTTACGTTTGTAACACGTCCAGCTGCAGTAGCTAGCATGTCGACGCCGGATGTTTCCTTCACCGGCTCTTGCTATTTAAAATAAAATTAAAAAATTAGTTTTTACATGTATGTACATGACGTACAATCAAATACATATATATTAAAATCTCAAACATGAATTAAACTATTGTATATATATATATAATATTTATTTGACATTTACCTATAAAAGACCAAGATCCTTTGCACCATTTCCAAAAACATACGTTATCATCTCATCTATAGAAAAGAAATCATGTGATTCAGCAAATGATGTCTCGCCCGCAGTGCATACACCACCACATGATCCATAGTGGTGTGGTGCGCTAGAACTAGCGCCTCCACCAACATCACAAGATGCAATCTGGTCACTATGCTGGGTCAGAGTGTCAGTGAGCTCCCTCAATGCATATAGTGTGTCAATCTCCACAACCTCCTTCACTGTAGGAGGGATAACTGAAGGCAGTGAGGGTTTTGGGGCATGGGGGATCCTTGGTTGACCTATGCGTGCACCAGGTCTACTTTGTGCAGAGCCACCTCCTCGCCCATAAAACTCAAAAAAATCAAAATAATTTGGGACCTCATTAAGCACGAACTCGCAATATAATTTCTTCAAAAAATAGAGAGGAGCCTCATTGTTGTTGCATGGGGAATAATCAAAAACCATCCACCACGGTCCCAAAAATTGTTCTTGATTCAGTCATCGTGGCACCAATGGATTGGGAACCATTTGTAAGTAGTTGTGGGGGGCATTGGTTCTTAGGTCAGTAAATAATGCACAAATGTGGTCTTTTCTAATTTTTTAATTTTTTACGACCGCATGGGATAATTTATCTGCATACCACCGCCTACAATCACCTCTAAACGTATTTCATCTGTCTATTTGGTTGGTTGTGGAGTCGACTTCGCCAATCAATGTTTGCAATGTGTTGGCTAAAGTCATGTGGGACGAATTTGTGGCATGATTTTGTCTTATAGTCTGAATAAGGTTCTCAATGACAATTTTATTTTGTCATATTCTTCCAACGATATCAGATTGTGTTCCTGCTGGTTTTGTGGGGACAGGAGCCACAAAAGGCGGATCTATGTTTGGAGAAGGGTTTTGAGGAATGTTTAGAAGGTTTTGAGGAATATTTCGACAGTTTGCAAGATTACGAGCTTGTCGAGCAACTGACAAAACAAAAAAATTGTATACATAAACAAAAAAATTGAAAATCACAAAAAATAACCTAAAATACAAAAAAAATGATCAAAATTAAGGGCTTACCTCTTTGTTTTGGCGGCATGGTTGAAACTATCGCGATCCAGAAGTCTAAAGAGAAATTTTTAGGGGGTATTCAAAGCGCGAGTGCCAAAGGTCTAGGAGAAATCATGGTTAGAAAAGAAAAATGGGAGAAAATGAGGAGTCGCGGATCTATTTTTTGTCTCAAGGGACCGTGCTCGCAGTTTTAGGTTCGAAAATCACCAAACCTATAAAAAAATAATTGCCCAAGCGCGGTTTAGAAACCGCGATCGCGGGTACCTATATTTCAGGTTTTTATGTCCACCAACTTGTTGCACTTACCCTGCATCAATTATATTCAATTGTCTCCATTATAACATCAAAATTAATAATATTACCAACTTTGTTACACATTTATCACATTAAAAAAGGAAATTTTAAACTAAATTTAAATTTCAGATCCCTTTTATGATAGAGGACTACGTGACCAATTTTTTGTTTGGACAATAAAACATCAAAAATTTAACAAAACGTTGATAATTTTATATGACATGAAGCTTTAAAAACTTTGTTTATACATAGTGGGATCGTCAAGTCCGTCTCCTACTGGTCTTAATTTAAAAAAAAAAAAACTCCCGTTTTTGTGAGTTTCAATAATGGTTGTCATATTTTATAGTGAAAAAAAACTCCCATCTTCTTTGTGTGAAAATTGTGTTTACTATTCGCTCAAAATTTGTATATAAGATGGCATGCACGAGTGATCCAATTCACAGATCGCAGTTCTGTATTCTTATAAAATTTCAATTGATATAACGTTGAATTTATTGTTAAGAGGAATGAAGAGGAGCATGGCTTCATAGAGTGATAAGGAAGTGGAGGAGGTCTCTGGAAGTTATGGTCTTCCCATCGTCGGAGCCATTCTGGATTGATTTGACTACTTTGTGGTGGAAGGTACCATGGCTTTCTTCAACAAGTGCATTCAGAAATATAAAAGCACCATTTTTAGAGTGAATATACCGCCTGGACCTCCATTTTTTTTCAGATCCTCGCATCATAATTTTGTTGGATGTTAAGAAGCTTTCCCATACTCTTCGATTTGAACTAGGTAGAAAAAAAGAATGTGTTCACTAGCGTCCACATGCCTAGTACAAAGTTCACGAGAGGAGACAAGGTGCTCTTGATAAGTGTCGTCAATCCTCTTCATTAATAATGTCAATCCAAGGTCGTTGTCCGATGGTGGTATACTATAGGAGAAAGATCTTTGGAAAAAAAAAACTCCTTCAAACACAATCCAAACTTGCATAAATTGAAAGTAACACTTGTGGAAATGGAAAAACACACTTGCAAAAATCAAAATCACACTTACATAAAATAAATCACACTTGTCAAAATAAAATCACGCTTGCGTAAAGGAAGTTGTTGAATTGGAAATAAAGATAATCAAATAAAACACCTGCAAGTTCACAACAAACTGAATGAAAATGAATATTACAATACAAAGAAAAAAACAATACAACAAAATGATAATCACAAAAAAATGAATAAACATAAACATAAATTATTACAAGACACACACAAATACACAGATCTATCTTCCTTGGAATAAGTGGCCAACTCATTCCTTGGAAGAGAATTTAAATCATGCTTTCAAAATCTTAATTCAAAACTTCAGAATATTGGAGAGAAGAACAAATTTTTCATTGTTTGATAAAATATTTCATACAAGAGTGTAGAAGATTACATTTATAGTTCATACATCCAACCAACTCCTTAGTCCACACACCAAGAACTACCTATTCTTGGGCAGATTAATTCAAAACAATAAATCTTAAACAAACTTGACTACAATAGTCCACTTATTGTAAAGAATATTTCTACAACTCATCACTTTAATCTAGAAACACAAAGTGAAAGAGTAATTATTCAACATTCCTAATACAATTCCATTATTTGTTCATCCTTAAATCATGGAGAAAAAATAGATGTGTTAAGTCCATGACTTTGAATTCTTCTTGGAATACCACATGCATGCATGCACAACTTTGGATTGCCACATGTTTAGATTTGTATTCTTGGTTCATGACATGGAAACAAAGAGTGCACTAAATAGTTCGGTGCTCCTTAACATCACTTTGGAACAAACCAACAAACTTCCACTAGTTGGGTCTTTCAGTAATTGTGTGGAGACTTTCAGTAGTTGGGTGTTTCAGTAGTTCAGTGCTCCTTAACATCACTTTGGAACAAACCAACAAACTTCTACTAGTTGGGTCTTTCAGTAATCGTGTGGAGACTTTCAGTAGTTGGGTGTTTCAATAGTTGCGTAAAGACTTTCGATAGTAGTATGTTTCAATAACTACGTGAAGACTTTCGATAGTTGGGCATTGAAGACTTTCGATAGTTGGGCATTTCAGTAGTTGCATGAAGACTTTCGATTATGAATTTGGAGTAGAGTTATTTATGACTTGTTTTCTACACACTATTGTATTCCAACTTTACAAGAAATAACAACAATTAGATTGCAAATAAATTTTTAAATAGATGATAAAATAAATCTTATATTCTATCTTAAATATGTTATCCGTTATTAAAACTACATCTAAATTCACTTGAAAGCTTGATTTTAAGAGAGAATAAGAGTGTTATTTAGTAATATAATGAGACTTTTTGGTCTCATTAGCTCTTCTATCTGGACCCTTCCAAAGAAAATCAAACGAAGCTCAAGACCTTCTACTTCCATGTCCTCAAAAAACAAATGCAACCAACTGCTTTCTTGGATTTGAGTGGGCTACTAGAGAGCTATGGGCCTAGCTAGACAAACAATTTTCAGAGACAGGTAAGGTAAAATTTGATGGTGAGAATTTACAAACGTGTTTTAACTTTCTATGTAGAACGGTGCTAGACAAAGATCACGCTACTCCAAGGCTTGCAAACCCGGAAACACATGGTCCTTCGTATGTGAAGAAGTGGATAGGACTTCAACTGGCTCCAATTGCAAATACAGGGGTGCTCAGATTTGGATGGAAATTTAGAACTCAAGTTTTAAATTTAGAAAAATGTAATTATTAATGACAACCATTCAGATGGTCGTTGATTGGGAGAATTTATATAGTTGATGTTGTCAGCGGGGAGCTCTTTCTCATAAAGCAAAAGCCTTCCAACGTAATTAATTTTATACCTGTACATTTTAAGTTTCTCCTGTTCAACCATTCTCATGTATTCTAATGACATCGACAAGGTGGTTGCTCCACCATTCTCCTGTTGAACAATGCTAGTAGTAATACCATTAGTCTTGACATCCGCCTAAACTGTGGGATCTATTTTTCAAAATTCTTGAACCATTCGACCTTGCGTTGATCAAAAACCTCCAAATGGGCGGCACTAAGACATTCCGTACATCAATGTCGAGCAAAAGTCCTTAGATTTCTGCCGTGTCAAACTGCGCTCATCTCAACCCTTTTATTCTAACTTGGAGTACGCCTTCAACATAATAAATTTGTGAAATTCATGACATATATAATAAATATGAAAATAGAAACTTTGAAATGTACATAAAATTTTAAAAATAGAATTATTTTAATATCTTATTAATGAAATATAAACATATTCATAGCGAATTGATATGAAACATTTATTAATTTTGATTTTTAATTAATTTTATTTAATTCCTTTTTCAATTTTATATGATTTTTTGTTTCTTTTTATTTTTATTGATTTGAATTTGTAATTGGTTTTTTTAATTTGTTTGATTTCTTATAAATAAAGATTAGATAGTAGACTTGATGAATTAGATTTGAGATTTTGCAAGAAAGATGAAAATTGAAAATTAAACTTGCAAGTGTACAAGTCGGAAGTTGATAGCTTGAAAGAGAATTGGAAGTTTGCACATGTTATTCATTTCTATCAGTTCCTTCAATAACTTTTATTAAATTGTAACTTGAAATTATGTTTTAATATTCTCCTAATGTTTTATGGATATTCAAATTAATTGGACTGCAACATTTAGGGGGGAAAATGAATTTATGAAGAACTATGAAATTAATTAATCCAATATCCAATGCAGAATTAAATAGTATTAAATAAAAGTCACAAAACTATGAGAGAATATTACAAAGAACAAAAACATCCATATAAAATTTAACTCAATATGTATATTGTAATAGTTACTATAACCACAAATTTAACATACATATTAAATTTTAAACATCAAATGATATCCACATAATTTTCTAGGTTCTCAAATAATTTTATTGTGACATGTAACATTGAACTTTAAAATCCAAGACTGCCAAGTGTCTTTCCTTTTAACAACTTTTCTATGATGTTATTTTCCTCGGCCCTAAGAACTCGGGGTTAAACCTGTCTAGACTGATATTTTGCTCAAAGAAATCCACCTTTTAACCTGTAGGTGTGTCAAGAGGAAAATAATTAAAAGTAGGAACTCCAGACAAAAAGCTAAATCCTCCCTTAAACTTTGGAAGAGATGATATATTTTTAAAACAGTTTTGAGCACACCTAGAGATGGCCAGAACTTTGCACTCCTCTAATCGGCGTTCCCAGCAGAATTTATTACTGCGCTGCAAAAATACATGAGATCCCTGGTGCAAAGTGTTTTCCTTTTAACTAGTTTTGTATGATGTTATTGTGCTCAGCCCTAAGAACGGGGGGTTAAGTGATATTTTGCTAAAGAGATTGACCTTTTGACCATCATTTACAAGAAGAAAGACATAGACTGTATTGAACATCACACTTACAGACACTAGACTTCAAACTCTTGCTTCTTGAGACTCTCCGATCAATCTCCAATCTTCCGTGTAGTGAATGAAACCAAACACTCCTACATATAGGAACTTTGGATAGCTTTTCACCGAAGACTGAATGACCGGGTAACACACAACCGGTAACCCCGGTGACACAAAAGATTCCCACTAACAATAAAGTGAGAATGACACCGACGGACACAATGGGTACATGCCACCCATGATAACACCTTTTTTATCGTGGAGCGGTCCACCATGCTTCCAGATAAGATTTTAAGAGAATCTTATCTCCAACTTTATTGACGTGATCGGCAACAGGCCTGCCGACATAGCCGAAAGCACAAATGATAGTGACATGCCCACTATCTTAGCAATCAAGTGTTGTCATAAAGCACTGAGGGTCCCGGAGTATCATCATCTGATGAGGAAGAAGTCTCATCAGTCCTTAAAGGAGCTGGCTCCAGATTTCTCGTGAGTCTTTCCATGTAGGGCCTTGAAGTTGATGCAGTTCCATCATTGTCTGGTCTGAGATGTGGCCTGGTAGGATACAGATAATGGTCTGGAATACGAAGAGCGTATCCCGGAGCAGGAGGATGTATTGCCATTATATGATGCAGATATATTTTTCTCCAAAGTTGACCATTAGGATTATTATGGTGTCCCCTGAAAATATTAGGCTTGGCATAATATTGGATTTTTACATACCAAGGAATTTTACATTGAATCAAAATATTTCTAGCCAAATCAGGAGATACATCAAGCAAAGGAGAATTAGAGATTTTTGTAGGAAGATACTTAGCTAAGAAGTACTTGAAATGGCTGAGAATGTACTTCCTATCTCCTTGCGTGCTTGGTCTGTTCCAGAGATCAAATTGCAGAGGGTGTTCCTCTGTCCATAGTTTAGCAAAGCTGAACTTCCATAATGTATTAGGCCTGAGAATAAGCTGTGTCAGGCGATGTTCTTGAATAGGCAAAGGATCAGGCTGCTCTACATATCTTGAATGTCGCCAAGGCCAATGTAATGTACACAAGACACAGGGGTCTTGTAAAGTATGGAATTCAGTGTAAGGCATTTCTGGATCAACAAACCTTACAGCAACCTTTGTCATATTATAATGAGAAGTTGAAATATAACCTCTATAGATCAAATGACCTTCAGCTTCTCTAGACATTCTTGCATCATTTTCTTTGATGGATTCTATCTTCTTTATTCTTGGTTTTATGGATCGATTGAGCGTATTTTATTCCCAATTTCTTGCCGGGTGTTGAAGGTTTTCTTTCCTTCTTCTTTCTGTGTTGCTTTGGAAAGGGTTTTAGGTTTTTAGGGTTTATCTCTTCTGAACTATCACTTGGTTCTATTCTCTTGAAGTTTTCAATTATATGCATGATGCATGAATAACAAAAGGAGATTGTATATTTGGAATTCAAAGAAAAACCTTGTTTTTGCTTCTCGGGTTTTGAAGATTGTTTTGCAGAGTCAAAGGCCCGAAATATATTGAAAGTTTGAAGTGTCGGGGTTTCTCAAAGTTCCGACATCAAAAGCAAGTGCCGGGTATCTCCGAGTTCCCGTCATCAACGCAAGTGTCGGGCTTTGCCAAAGTTCCGACATATCAAACTTGTCGGGTTCTCAGGGTTTTTCCTACATCCTCCTCAGCGTGTCAGACTCTTCTATTCTTCCGGCATATTCAGTCGATCGGGATTTCATTCCAACCCCCAATGGTTAGATTAGTGTGAATACTGTATATATTGTTTACCGTGTTTTAGATTAGCAATAAACAGGCAGCCTCACCTGTCTTTGAGGAGGGATTTAATCCCATGTACTGTGGTTGAACCTCATATTTTGGTTTGACAAAATATCCAACAGTTTTTGGCGACTCCGCTGGGGAATACGGATCAATAGTATAAAGCTTATCCTCTGGGTGTTTGGCGACTCCGTATTTGCCTTATTTTTCAACAAGATCTCCTTTCAGTTCAAAGCTGGCCAGGAAGATCTTCACTCAGTCCTGCCGAGCTCAAGGTGAAATTGATCCACTCTTCGAGTTACTGCAACAGCACAATTTCAGTCTTTCTCCCAACAGCATTGTCTCTAATCGAACTAGAAGTTCTTCACCTGTTCGGAGAAACCGGATCCCTGTGGAAGGGGAAGCATCTGCAACTTGTCGTGCACTACTCTTATCTGATACTCGGATCCCTGTACGCACTCTTTTCAGAAGAATGGCGGTTCAACCTGTGCCTTGGGGTGCAGTTATTGGTCCTCTTTCCTTGACTCCTCCATTGAATGAGTTACCACGTGGATCTCGTAAAAATATTCCCAAGTTCAATGGAGATGGGAAGCAGCATCCTGACGAGCACATAGCATCTTTCTTTGTTGCATGCGGTGTTCTCGGAGTAGCCCACGAAGATGTCTCCGTCCGACTCTTCGTTGAAACGTTGCAGGGTGTAGCAGCCGAATGGTTTTATCACCTCCCGAATGCATGCATCCCAAACTGGGCTACCATGCGGACTAAGTTCGAAGCACGTTTCAAACCAGCCGAAGATTCTCATGCTTTGTTAGCTCAGCTCACTCATATGAAGAGGGAATTGCATGAACCTATGCGGGAATTCGTGGCAAAGTTCAACAAGCTGATCCGGAAGATTCCAGAAATAGTTGTACCTACTCTGGAAAACCAAAAATGCTTCTTCATCAATGCCCAACCTCCTGATATAAGCTTTTTATTACGAAGGTCGGTTATCCCAAATTTGGCTACTGCTCAGTCAACGGCTACTGAAATAGAGGATGATCTCATCTTGGCCGGAAGGATCAAGAAAGACATACCCAAACTCAAAAATCAAGGTTCTTCTCAAGGTAACACAGATCCTATGTTTCAAAAAATGGCTAATGATTTGATTGCTTTAAAGAAGCAGATGTCCCAGCAGGTGAACAATGTTCCATATCGGGATATACCTAGGCGGAATTTCAATAATAACAATGGTGCACCTGTCAGAGATAGGTCACGGTTAACTCCTGCTCAACCGAGACTAGCAATTGAAGCTCCTCCCGTCAATGCAACAGTGGGAAATACTTGATGAAGAAGATGAACCAGAAAAACAAGAATCCCACGAGGCTTTCGAAGCTTCAGGATATGCTGATGAGTCTTATGATGAGTCAGCTGGCGACTCCAGCATTGGATATTTGGAATATGATGAAGATGAATGTGCGCCAGATGGCCAATCATTTGCTGTCTTCACTCGGTCCCAATCTCAGAATCCCAGAAAACCTCTTGAAAACACTAAGGAGAAGAATAAGGATCCTCCCATATCTATAGTTAAGAGGGGTACCCCTATTTCGGCGCAAACTGAAAGAGAGGTTACCAAAAAGGCAGCTGCTCCTTATTCTCCTTCTCCTAAGATCAGTGCCTCGGCACAAGCTCATGTAATTAGATCTGAGCCTACCATCATTCCTTCTTATACTGCTTTTGACATTATTGATCATGCAAAGAGAACCAAAATTCAAATGTTAGAGGCAGAATACCTTCAGTCGAATCCTGAACAGTTTGAAAAGCTGGCCAACTTCATCAGGAGTAAAGCGGGCCGTTCCATCACCTTCAAAAGGTCTCCTTCCAAATCCTGTTCAACTTCCACCACAGAACAATCTGACCTCTGCTTCTTCCTCAGGAAAGATTGAACCATTTTATTTGTCTCTACTTATAAATGGGTTTAAACTCAGCAATTGCATCATCGACTCAGGGGCCTCTGATAATGTTGTGCCCGCAAAAGTGGCCCATGCCCTTTGACTTACTTTGACTAAGTCATATGGACGGTGCTATTCTATGGAAACTAAACAAGTCCCTTTGATAGGTCAAATCAAAGATGCACAGTTTGCATTTGTTGCCTTTCCTGAGAAGAGAGTGAAAATGACTATTCTGGTTGCCGATATTCCTGCAGCTTACGGTATCCTCTTGGGTAGAGGATTCTGTAAAGATGTCGGAGGAGAGATTAGTATGGATTGGACCAAAGCCAAGATCCCAGTCAAAGGGGTTCAACAGGTTCTTCATCCTGAACCGCAGGCAAAGTATTTGGTGACCAAATCAGATGATCCTAAGGCTCAGATTCTTTTCGAAGATGCTAGCTTCGGGAATTATTTCATGACTTCAGAGATACCAATTGTGGATGTTGAAGAAGAAGATCCCAATGCTATTTAGACGCTCGAATTTGATGGTAGCTGCTCAGCCTCTGGGTCAGGGGCTGGTGTTGTTCTCATATCTCCTAGCTCCGAGATTTTCCCATCAGCTTATAAGTTGCAATTTGATAATACTAACAACACGGCCGAATATGAAGCCCTGTTATTAGGATTAGAATTGGCCAGACAGAAGGGAATCAGGAATCTCAAGGTTCAGGGGGATGCGGAGCTGATTGTTAATCAGGTTAGGGGTATATATCAGGTAAAAAAACGATCGGTTGAGGCATTACAGGAACAAAGTTTGGGATAGTATAGAATGCTTTGATGCATTTTCTATTAAGGCAGTTTTAAGAGATTATAATGACAAGGCTGATTCTTTGGCCGTGTCTGCATCTCTTCTTCTTCCTCATCCTCAGTTCAAGCAAAACACATACTCTATCGAGATTGTGTACCATCCCAGTGTCCCAGATAATGCAACTCACTGGCAAGTGTTTAACGATGATCAACAGGTGTTGGCTTTCCTAGAAAAGGCTGACAATTTCAGTGAGCTATATTTTGAAGGTTCGGAATCAGCCTTTCGTGAAACTATTTCGGATCCATATCAAGAGGTTGATGGTGAATTTATCCAGCTGAAAGGCAACAAGATACCAAAAGGTCTGGTTTCCCTGGAGGGTCTGTTCGACAAGCATGATCGCTTTATCCAAAACAAAAGGCAAGTTGAAGGAGCTTCTTCCTCTGAAGTAGATCAAATCAATCTAGGTTCGTCTGACCAACCTCGGATGGTGAATATTGGGAAATGTTGTTCTCCTGAAGAGAAGGCGAGATTCACTTTGCTTTTGAAGAAATACATTGATGTGATGGCCTGGTCTTATGCAAATTTGAAATCCTTCAAGCCCAAAGATGTTCAGCACAGTATTCCTCTGAAGCCCGATGTGAAGCCGTATAGACAAAAGCAAAGACATTACAATCCCAAGATCTCAGGAACTATACTGACAGAAATTCGGAAGATGTTAGATGCTAGAATTATTTTCCCAATCCATCACTCCACTTGGATTGCTAACATTGTTCCTGTCAGGAAGAAGAATGGCGAGATTCGGATCTGTGTTGACTTCCGAAACTTGAATCAGTCCTCGCTGAAGGATAACTATCCCTTGCCTATCATGGACCAGGTATTACAAACTGTTACTGGGTCAGAAATGTTATACATGCTCGACGGATTCTCAGGGTATAATCAAGTCGAGGTAACCACAGAGGATCAACACAAGACGGCCTTCACGACCCCATGGGGTACCTTTGCTTATAGAAGGATGCCTTTCGGCTTGATCAACGCCGGAGCCACTTTTCAGAGAGCTATGGACTTGGCATTCAGAGATCTGATCGGCAAGGTCATAGTTGTGTATTTAGATGACTTGACCGTTTTCTCTAAAAAATGGAGTGATCATTATGGTCATTTAGAACAAGTACTTTTGAGATGCAGACGTCACGGGATTTCATTGAATCCTAAGAAGTCCATGTTCGGGGTAACCGAAGGAAAATTGCTGGGTCATATTGTGACTAAGGAAGGAACTAAAATTGACCCGGAAAGGGTAAAGGCTATTCAGAGCCTTACCTTGCCCACAAGTAAAACAGGCATTCATTCTTTCTTTGGAAAGGTCAATTTTTTGAGAAGATTTGTACCTGATTTCGCTGACAAAACCAAGGATATCCTTGAAATGATGAAAGGCAAAGTCCCATTCAGATGGAGTGCAGAAGGGAAGCTTTCATTTGAAGAAATCAAAAGCGCAGTTGCTTCCGCTCCTATCTTAGTATGTCCAGACTTCAAGAAAGATTTCATCATGTATAGCTATGCTTCTGCTCACACAGTGTCAACAGGAGTTCATTCTTTCTTTGGAAAGGTCAATTTTTTGAGAAGATTTGTACCTGATTTCGCTGACAAAACCAAGGATATCCTTGAAATGATGAAAGGCAAAGTCCCATTCAGATGGAGTGCAGAAGGGAAGCTTTCATTTGAAGAAATCAAAAGGGCAGTTGCTTCCGCTCCTATCTTAGTATGTCCAGACTTCAAGAAAGATTTCATCATGTATAGCTATGCTTCTGCTCACACAGTGTCAGCCATCCTGATGCAGGAAAATGGGGAAGGCATTGAAGCTCCCATCGCATTCATGAGTTGTCCGTTGAAGGAGCATGAATTGAAGATGTCGCAGATTGAAAAACATGCTTATGCGGTGGTGCGAGCGGTGAAGCATTTCAGGTACTATGTGCTAAATTCCCATACTCGCGTTCTCGTTCCTGATACTGCTGTTAAATCCATTCTGACTCAACAAGATACCTCGAATGGGAAGTCAACGAGGTACCTGGATAGCTAAAGTTCAGGAGTACGATTTAGACATCAGGCCTACCAAGTTGGTACGAGGAAGGGGCCTGTGCCAATTAATTGCAGAAAATCATGCCGAAGTAGAGTATGAAGAGACTCAAGATACCTCTTCAGAGCTGCCTATGGTGCTATTCGTGAGTACGACCGATGAATGGTACACGGACATTGCTTTCTTCCTAACTTATGGTGAATGCCCTTCGCATTTAAATCAAAAGGAGAAGAGGACCGTCAAGCTGAGATCTGCAAAATACCTTTTGTGGAATAATGCAATATACAAGAGAGGTATAGATGGTGTTTTCCTGCGTTGTGTTGATAAATCACAACAAGAAAAGTTATTAGAATCCTTTCATAGCCTAGCATGCGGAGGACATTTTTCGTCCTCTGTAACAGCGTATAAGATCCTACGGGCTAGGTATTATTGGCCTACTCTTTTCTGGGATTCAGCAAAATGGGTGTCTAAATGTGAAGCTTGTCAACATTTCGTTGGTCGTCCCAAGCTAGCAGCTCTTCCTCTGAAACCTGTAGTGATTGAAGAACCTTTTTGCCAATGGGGGATTGATTTTATCAAAACATTGAATCCTGCTTCCAGTGCCGGACACAACTATGTGCTGACCGCTACAGATTATTTTACCAAGTGGGTAGAAGCTGTACCAATCAAGCAAGCAACTTCTAAAGCTGTTTGCAAGTTCCTGAAAGAAAATATAATCGTCAGATTCGGTGTGCCTCATAAGATTGTAGCTGATAATGCTTCTAATTTCGCATCACATGAGTTAACTAAGTTTTGCTATGGATTTGGCATCACTCTGGCTCACTCATCTGATTATTATCCCCAGGGTAATGGGCAAGCTGAATCCAGCAACAAGAACCTGGTTACCATAATCAGGCAACTAGTGGATGAAAATCAAAGGACATGGCACAAAGCATTGTATGATGTGTTGTGCGCTGATCGGATCACTCCAAAGCGAGCCATAGGGATGTCTCCTTTCCAATTGCTATACGGGATTGATGCTGAAATTCCTATCTCAGTAGAATTGCCGGCCTTGCAGTTGGCAAAAGCGGTTGAAGATGTAGCTTTTCATAATTCTATCGAGAAGAGGGTTATGTACCTAACCAGGCTAGAAGAAGAGCGAATCAAGGTGGTTGATCGTATATCAGATCATCAGAGCAGGGTGAAGAAGATTTTCGATAAAAAATCAAAGCAGCGCAACTTCCAGATTGGAGACCTGGTGTTGCTTTGGGATAAAAGGAGAGAACAAAAAGGAATGCATGGAAAGTTTGATTCTTTATGGAAAGGACCTTTCAAGATCCACGAGTTGAATGGTGAAAATAGTTTCCTTCTATCATATCTGGATGGAGGGTTACTCCCTTTGCCTTTCAGTGGACAACATCTAAAGTTGTTCCACCATTAATGCAAGATGCTCTCTTGCATTGTACATATTTTGCTTTTTGTTGTGTGTTTGCTTTTGGTTTTCTTTCTTTCTTTCTTCGTTTTGTTTTGTTTTGGTTTTCTTCTTTTCTCCGTAGCCCAATGAATAAGACCAGAGATTCTGAGTTCTCTTCCTTTGGTATTTACAAAGAAAGTCCCCAACTGGAGCCAGCTGTTATCCCCGTTTTGAGTTCACGACAAAACGATCGGATAACCCCTACGAAATTTTCGAAGTTGAATTTGCATTATGGCCTCTTTTTAAGAAAATCGGGTTTTCAGGTTTTACCAACAGCTCGACATGAGTTTTAACATGCTTTATGTCGACTGTCTTCCGAAACCCGAAACCCGCCTTGTATTGAGAAAATCGGGTTTTCGGACCCCCGGCGCATCGGAACATCCATAATCCAAAACATGTTTTATGCCCCATGTTTTCCGATTCCCGAAGTCCGCTTAATCCTTTGTATCGGGTTTTCGGGGCTATGTAGCATCTAAGCACCTCATGCTTTATGCATCATGTTTTCCGAAACCCGAAACCCGAATTGCACTAAGTCCCCTCGTGTCGGGTTTTCGGACCTCCCAAACACGCTGACATGGCATTCATGCCGAGTGGTCGGTGAGTTGGCACGTGCCGAGCTGAAGTGTATTAATTACCAATTTTCTTATAAATACGCGGATTTCCACGTCATTCTTACCATTCGTATTTTTAATTCGTGGAATTTTTGTGCGTGCTCTTCTGTTTTCAAAACCCGGAAACTCACCTTGCTCGATTGGATCGTCTGTTTTCGATCTTACATTTCTCGAATTGAAGGTATTTTTCTTTCCCTTCTTTATTCTTGGTTTTTATGGATTGATTGAGCGTATTTTATTCCCAATTTCTTGCCGGGTGTTGAAGGTTTTCTTTCCTTCTTTCTGTGTTGCTTTGGAAAGGGTTTTAGGTTTTTAGGGTTTATCTCTTCTGAACTATCACTTGGTTCTATTCTCTTGAAGTTTTCAATTATATGCATGATGCATGAATAACATAAGGAGATTGTATATTTGGAATTCAAAGAAAAACTCTGTTTTTGCTTCTCGGGTTTTGAAGATTGTTTTGCAGAGTCAAAGGCCCGAAGTATATTGGAAGTTTTAAGTGTCGGAGTTTCTCAAAGTTCCCGTCATCAACGCAAGTGTCGGGCTTTGCCAAAGTTCCGACATATCAAACTTGTCGGGTTCTCAGGGTTTTTCCTACATCCTCCTCAGCGTGTCGGACTCTTCTATTCTTCCGGCATATTCAGTCGATCGAGATTTTCAGTGTGGATAACATCTCCTAAGTTTCAAGCCTTTCTCCCTCCAACATTCTTCATGTCGGACCCTGGTCCATCTCAGGAGAAGGCCGAGAAATCTAGCAGGATGAAGTACAAATTCAAGAAGCCAGAATCTCCATCATATATTGATTGCAATTATGATATCAAGGACACTGAACTTGGCAATATAGATATGGATGGCTTCTGGAATAGGGTGAAGAGTTCCTCTCAAACCCCATGGATGACAGCTTTAGCTAACAGTGGCTTGCCCCTTGCAGCAGGCTTTCCCGTGTCCGCCCAATATCTAGAATTTGTTTTGGCTTGTGCATCTAGTTATGACTCGGCTTCTCGTTCCGTGAAGAGCCACGCTGGTGAGGTAGTGATCAGGGTAGATGGAGCATATTTTGATGATCTTCTAAAACTACCTAATTTCGAAGAGTATGGGGGGACCTGAACATCAAGTCGGCTTAGAAGGCCTGGGATAGTAATCAGGAAGACTGCATTAAGGATGTCAACAAGAAGTCCCTGGTCAAGGCTAAACCAACAGTATCTAGATTTCCAAGGACTATCCCCAGAGATGCGATTTCATACAAGAAATCAATGATATTATCACCCTGCTGAGCCGGGTTTTTGGCTTGCCTGAATCAAATGTATTTCATGGATGGATGTATCAGTTTATGGTCACCATCAAAAAGAATCAGCAAGGGATTCACTGGGGACCCTTATCAGCAATGAAATTGATTCTCAGATGACGACGGTCTTATCGACTGGAAAGTTTTATATGTTTTCATATGTGGCTTACGCAGCCGCCGGGATGAGGAACTATCCCGGACTGGATACTAAGGGAAGCAGAACGACAAACTCAATTTATAAATATTTCCCTCAAATAACAAAGAAGGGGTCCAAAGAACATTTTAGAAGGGTAAATGATGCCTTCTTCTACGAGAATATCTGCCGGCTGAACCCAGGGTTAAGAAAGACAAGAGTCTCAGACGAGGCTTGGACTGAAGTATCCAAATGGGGGTGTATCTTCTTGCAATTCAAGAAGTTTACATATCTTCGAACAGTCATGTACTCGGGAGAGCCTTTCCGTCTGCCTCGCTATCCAAGGGATAGATTGATAGTGATAGAATTGGTCAGACAGCTGTTGGATTTTCACAAATTCCAACATATGAGGTTCAACCACAGTACATCTTTGAGGAGGGATTTAATTCCATGTACTGTGGTTGAACCTCATGTTGGAATTTGTGAAAACAGCTCCATGTTGTTGAATTTGTGAAAATCCAACAGCTGTCTGACCAACTCTATCAATATCAATCTATCCCCTGGATAGCGAGGCAGACGGAAAGGCTCTCCCGAGTACATGACTGTTCGAAGATATGTAAACTTCTTGAATTGCAAGAAGATACACCCCCATTTGGATACTTCAGTCCAAGCCTCGTCTGAGACTCGTCTTTCTTAACCCTGGGTTCAGCCGGCAGATATTCTCGTAGAAGAAGGCATCATTTACCCTTCTAAAATGTTCTTTGGACCCCTTCTTTGTTATTTGAAAGAAATATTTATAAACCGGGTTTGTCGTTCTGCTTCCCTTAGTATCCAGTCCGGGATAGTTCCTCATCCCGGCTGCTGCGTAAGCCACATATGAAAACATATAAAACTTTCCAGTCGATAAGACTGTCGTCATCTGAGAATCAATTTCATTGCTGATAAGGGTCCCCCAGTCAATCCTTTGCTAATTCTTCTTGATGGTGACCATAAACTGATACATCCATCCATGAAATACATTTGATTCAGGGAAGCCAAAAACCCGGCGCAGCAGGGTGATAATATCATTGATTTCTTGTATGAAATCACATCTGGGGATAGTCCTTGGAAATCTAGATACTGTTGGTTTAGCCTTGACCAGGAACTTCTTGTTGACATCCTTAATGCAATCTTCCTGATTACTATCCCAGGCCTTCTGAGCCGACTTGATGTTCAGGGCCCCATACTCTTCGAAATTAAGTAGTTTTAGAAGATCATCAAAATATGCTCCATCTACCCTGATCACTACCTCACCAGCCTGGCTCTTCACGGAACGAAAAGCCGAGTCATAACTAGATGCACAAGCCAAAACAAATTCTGGACATTGGGCGGACACGGGAAACCTGCTGCAAGGAGCAAGCCACTGTTAGCTAAAGCTGTCATCCATGGGGTTTGAGAGGAACTCTTCACCCTATTCCAGAAGTCATCCATATCTATATTGCCAAGTTCAGTGTCCCTGATATCATAATTGCAATCAATATATGATGGAGATTCTGGCTTCTTGAATTTGTACTTCATCCTGCTAGATTTCTCGGCCTTCTCCTGAGATGGGCCAGGGTCCGACATGAAGAATGTTGGAGGGAGAAAGGCTTGAAACTTAGGAGATGTTATCCACACTGAAAATCCCGATCGACTGAATATGCCGGAAGAATAGAAGAGTCCGACACGCTGAGGAGGATGTAGGAAAAACCCTGAGAACCCGACAAGTTTGATATGTCGGAACTTTGACAAAGCCCGACACTTGCATTGATGACGGGAACTCAGAGATACCCGGCACTTACTTTTGATGTCGGAACTTTGAGAAACCCCAACACTTCAAACTTCCAATATACTTCGGGCCTTTGACTCTGCAAAACAATCTTCAAAACCCGAGAAGCAAAAACAGGGTTTTCTTTGAATTCCAAATATACAATCTCCTTTTGTTATTCATGCATCATGCATATAATTGAAAACTTCAAGAGAATAGAACCAAGTGATAGTTCAGAAGAGATAAACCCTAAAAACCTAAAACCCTTTCCAAAGCAACACAGAAAGAAGGAAAGAAAACCTTCAACACCCGGCAAGAAATTGGGAATAAAATACGCTCAATCAATCCATAAAAACCAAGAATAAAGAAGGGAAAGAAAAATACCTTCAATTCGAGAAATGTAAGATCGAAAACAGACGATCCAATCGAGCAAGGTGAGTTTCCGGGTTTTGAAAACGGAAGAGCACGCACAAAAATTCCACGAATTAAAAATACGAATGGTAAGAATGACGTGGAAATCCGCGTATTTATAAGAAAATTGGTAATTAATACACTTCAGCTCGGCACGTGCCAACTCACCGACCACTCGGCATGAATGCCATGTCAGCGTGTTTGGGAGGTCCGAAAACCCGACACGAGGGGACTTAGTGCAATTCAGGTTTCGGGTTTCAAAAAACATGATGCATAAAACATGAGGTGCTTAGATGCTACATAGCCCCGAAAACCCGATACAAAGGATTAAGCGGACTTCGGGAATCGGAAAACATGGGGCATAAAACATGTTTTGGATTATGGATGTTCCGATGCGCCGGGGGTCCGAAAACCCGATTTTCTCAATACAAGGCGGGTTTCGGGTTTCGGAAGACAGTCGACATAAAGCATGTTAAGACTCATGTCGCGCTGTTGGTAAAACCCGAAAACCCGATTTTCTTAAAAAGAGGCCATAATGCAAAATCAACTTCGAAAATTTCGTAGGGGTTATCCAATCATTTTGTCGTGAACTCAAAACGGGGATAACATATATGCACACATTTAAGTTCATGGTATCCTCTTGGGAATAAGTCCTCATAGTCTCGAAGTAACTCTATGATCTTTGCTACCTCTGATTTTGACTAGTAATCCCCAATTATCACCTCCTTAGGTTCAGCGTCTATGCCTATATTGACCTTTATTGTCTTCATAGGTTCGTGATATGCGCGCACATCTACATCTACATCTACATCTACATCTACACTGGATAACACTTCACGTGTTCCATGTGAATGATCCATGTCTAAGTGCTTAACTTCCTCCTCATTAATTATGTAAACCATCTTCCCCTTATCTTTTTCATGTGAAACTGACAATCATGCTCTCAAACTTGGCAGTCATTTGTTTTATTAGCTGGAAACTGATTCTGAATCCAAATCAATGTCTCCTATACACACACTCCATTGGATGTTCCCTTCCCCTGAAATATGAAAAAACATAAAAACACTTTCCACAGTTTTTTCCACACCTCCCTATCATTTGTGCAATGACAATGTAAATAGAAATTCCATTTAATTAATATGGAGTAAGTAATAACTTCCTGCATAAACGAACCGCCTTTCTCTATATACTGACTGCACCCTAGTGTTACACAACACACTCCATTGGCTGTTCCCTTCACCTGAAATATGAAAAAAAGACACTTCCCACGGTTTTTTTCATGCCTTCCTATCATTTGTTCAATAATGTCCCGATATGTAAACATGGATGAATGCACTTTGGATGGATGCATAATGTCCCATCCATAATAGTTGGATGGATGCACGTTGCATAATCTCTATACATGATGTCCCGATATGTAAAAATGGATGGATACACGTTGGATTCACTCACACAAGGTTATTGCAATCAAATATTTTTCCCCCATCTTGCAAATGTCATCATTGTGATACTCGCCTTTGATGCATACACCCCAAATAATGGGGCTTAAATAGCAGTTCAGCAACCTAAAAATGTTTACATTTCCGATTACTTTTCAAGTGATCATATAAACCATATCCCTCGAAAAGTACGGGCACTTCATTGCTCCATCAAAAACCATGTTCAAGATCTTTATCCTCGTATATTATATTTAAACAAATAAATATTTCAAATTATTTTTGGCAGACCGTAATGATATGGTTTCAACACATTCATGAGTTGTTGCAGATCATTCATTCATGATCATCCCATCCCACCATATGGACCTCAATGAAAAGCTCGGGCACTCCATTACTCCATCAAAAACTGTGTTCAAGATCTTCATCCTCATAAATTATATTAAACAAATATATATTTCATTGTATTTTTGGCAACCATAATGAATGAAACCCACTAGCACTCCATAAATCCATCAAAATCTGTGTTCAAGAATCAAAATCTTCATCCTCATAAATTATATGAAACATATAAATATTTCATATTATTTTTGGCAATCCATAATGATATGGTTTCAACACATTCATGTTCATCCCATACCACCATTGATGTGATAGGAATAGTTGGGCCCTGTCTGAGCATTGCAGCCAAGTTGTTACAGATCATTTATGTCCATCCCATTCCATTGTTGATTCCACGTGCATTACAGCCCTATATATAGATCTTGGGGGTTGATGCATTGCTAAAACTTACAAACCGACTTGCATGCAATCAATGATAATAACACAACACTACATATATTATGTTTTTAAATACAGCCCATCTACATTTGAATGAAACTTTCCAAAAGAAAAATTTACAGTCTTTGCACCACAAAAACATTAATTTCATGAAGATATATAATACTGCTCTACACATAGAAGATCGATAAAACTAACAATATTAGGAGAGATCATATACTTTTAGGAGAGTTTTGAGCACAAAGTTTAACATAAACAAAGTTCCCAAGTTTGTGCATAAACTCAATTCATCTTTCCTGGCACAAAGTTCTTCACTCGGCAAAAGTAGAAGAATTGCCCCAGAGAAAAGCTCTAGCTCAGACCCAAATATTCTTCTCTTCACAAAAATAAAAGACTTGTGGCGAAGAAAAACTCCAGCACAGGCCCTAGACAAAGTTCTTCACTACGCAAAAATAGAAGAATCATCCCAGAAAAAAGCTCTAGCACAGGCTCAATACAAAATCCTTTTAACTCCACAAAAATAGAAGAATCGTCTCTGGAAAAAGCTCTAGCAGAAACCCAATAAATCATTCTGCATTATAAGTTACCAAGGTAACATGTAATTACCCTGGATGTTGACATGGTTTTACCATTTTGATGATTCCACAGCCTACACTTTCATCCACTGCGCAGACCCCCCCACCTCCAAAACATCATTCAAAGAGGCGGCATATGTAAAACAGCTAGTGAGTTCTACAATGACATGTCTCGAATGTCCTACAATGGACATGTCTCAAATGAGTCCAAACGAGAATATAACCACTGCAATTATAACAGAAGTTTCTAAAGTAAACATGTAATTAACAAATCCTAGATGTTGATACTGTTTTACCAAAATAGTATAGAAAAAAAAATTAATAGAAAATCAGAATACTATATATAAAAATAAACATTTTAAAAAATCAAATCAAATCAAAGCGGGGAATTGTCATCCTACTCCTAACAGTGCTTAGATTTTAGCTGGAAGCTGGCTCAAAATCAAAATCCATGTCCACTATGAGCCACGCTCAATTGACTGTTACCCTGATAAAGGCAGAATATATGAATATACACTTGAGATGCACAGTTTTTCTGTTCCCGACTATCATTTAATTAATTAATCAATAAGCGGAAAAGAATAGCTTCCAGCACAAACCGAATCTTCCTCCATAAACCAATTGCAGCTAGTGAGATGAATTTCTCCAACTGTACATAACTATCAAAATGACCACACACATATAGCATTAGGCCAACAGATCATTTCTGCAACCAAAATATTGTTTAAATTTTTACATTTGGTGACATCTGATGGGTTACATATAATTAACTAAGGGAAGATGGCTACCGTTTGAACATCTTGTTGATTCCTCGACCCCTAATTTACGCTATAAAGGCTCTCTTGCTCTGTAAATGCCTTCATGATCATATTCTGCTATTTTATTCTGCAACAGATGGAAGTTATAAGATCCCCCGTAAGGTAGGCTTCTCCACAATAGGAGACACTTCAATTCAAAAAACATTTGGCAAGAGATTGTGAGGCCAAACAAGAAGATCTTTCAAGCTGCAAAAAGATCTTTCAAGCTCCAAGAATTTAATGTCTTTTTTACAAAAAAAGACAAATAAAAAAATTAAAATAAAAACCTCACTCAGAATATATTTCAATTATTTTCCCATACTTTGTATAGTTCACAAAATCATCAATGCCTGACAAGGAGGTAATCAATCTTCACCACCACAATATAATGTTTACCTCAACTTTCCCCTGTAGCTGCCGATCAGTTTTGCAAAACCATCTGCTGCTAACAAAGTATCATTTGAATCTGATCTGCCAATAAATCATAATTTTATAAGCCTGCAACAATCAAAAGCACAACTGGCTTTAAATTGTAATGACTACAGTGATAAAATGAAATGCCGCTTTACCCTTTTCCCAATTCATGAGGAACAACTTCATGATCCATGAAAACTGCAACTTGCCAACTGCTTCAATTACCCAATAGAGCGGTAAAAACTAATCAAATTAACTCACTTTTCCTCGAACAATCTATTTATATAAATTACTACAAGCATTAGGAAAGACGAATCATATCCACACTGCTACCACGGTTTCATACCCTACTTTCCTCCAATAATTTGTATAAATTGCTACAAGCATTAGGAAAAGACGATGCATATCTACACTGCTACTTCAGTTTCATACCCTAGAATCACATACAAAAATGAACTCTGCAAGAATTTACTGGCATATTTTTAAAAAAATTAATATTAAAAGCTCACTCAGAAGGGGGGGATATATTTCAATTATTTTCCCATTCTCTGTATCGTTGAAAAAACCATTAATACCTTACCAAGTGGGTAGATCAATCGTACACCCCCACACAAACGCACAACACAATATAATGTTTACCTCAACTTTCCCATGTAGCTGTCGATCAGTTTTGCAAAACCATCTGCTGCCAAAAAAGTATCATTTGGATCTGATCTGAAATAATCAACTTTATGAGCTTACAAAAGAATCAAAAGCGCATCTGGCTTTAAATTTGTATTAGCTACAGTTATTTGGGTCAAGATAAAATTGAATCACCACTTGACCCTTTTTCCCTATTCATAAGGAGGAACTTCAGGACCCATGAAAACTGCAACTCGTCAACTGCTTCAAATACCTAGTAGAGCAGCAAAAATTATCAACCAAATAAACTCACTTTTCCTCGAACAATCTATTCGTATAAATTACTACAACCATTAGGACAGACAAAACATATCCACAACGCTACTTCATATCCTAGCATCACATACAAGATGAACACTCGCAAGCAAACTAGTATTAAAGACACCAAAAAACAAATTATAAAACACCTTATAAGCTCATATTTGTTCCACCCAGTCCACCCAAATTCACAATTCCATTCCATCCAAATCCCTTTTGTAGCTATCACAACTCAGAGTCTGCCAAGAAAAATTGATGTGTTAGTTGGAAGCTCGCTCTGAAGCCAAATACATGTCCTCCATACAAGTGTATTCCATTATTGTTCCCTTTCCCTGAAACACAAAAAACCACACTTTTGATGCAGTTTTTCCTGTCCCCTACTAGCATTTGTTCAATCCCAATAAAAATATTAACTCCCTTCAATTAATATAATAGACAAGCAGTAAAGAATGGCTTCCTGTATGGAGAAAGTGTCTCCTCCATACGCGGATTACACCCTCGTGATACAAAGCTCTCAAACTCTTGTATACAAATCCATCTCCTCCATACAAGCATGTTCCCTTTCCCTGAAACACAAAAAAAAAACACACTTTTGACCCAATTTTTCCTTTTCACGACTATCATTTGTTCAATCCCAATGTAAATATAAACTCCCTTCAATTAATATAATAGAAGGGCAGTAAAGAATAGCTTCCTGTATGGAGAAAGTGTCTCCTCCATAAGCTGATTGCACCCTTGTGATACAAAGCTTTCGAACTCTTGTAAACTCACAAATTGACCAGAAACAAACTTACATCATTAGGCCAACATATCATTTCGGCAACCAAAATATGGTACAACTTATTAAATATGATAATACCAGATTACATTTAATTAATAAAGCGTAGATGTTGCTACCATTTGAATGTTGTTGATTCCTCAGCCTCTAAGTTCCACGGTAAATTCTCCCCAAGTCTGTATATGCATTCATAACCATATTCACCGAAAAATTTAAGTCTTACGGTGGCCTGTGAGATGATCTTTTTCTTGGCAGCCAGCCATTTCAATTAAAATATCATCTGTTAAGAGATTGAGAAGTCAAACATAGGGATCTTCCAAAATCACTAATGAAAGGATAGGAGCTATAAAAACAGCTTCACTACTTCCCCAATCTCTGAACGGAATCTACTAGCTTATTTACAAAACCATAAGTCAAAACCATTCTTTTCAAACATACCCACTCCCTGCAATTGTTTACATAAACCATAACAAAGATTATCATCGCTCACATGTATTTCAATTACTTTTCTGTTTGTGTTTCATTCAAAACTAATATTAATGCCTACCAAGTCGGTATCTACCTTACAGAGGGCTTCCACCACGCACATGAAAGCCTCCACAGTGCAAACATTACCTCAACCTTTCCTTATAGCTGACAGTCAGTTTTGCAAAACCATCTGCTGCCCACAATAACACCATTTGAAATCTGATCTGAGCCAAATATAAGTTGCATGGAATAAAGCATGATGTTACAAGCCCACAACAATCAAAAGTGCAACTGGCTTTCATTTGTTTACCTATGACTACGCCGATCAATATAAAATTGCAATGCCACTTTTTCCCTAGCGGTACATGAGGCATCTCCGACCTAAGAATACTGCACCTAGACATCAATAGACCAACAATAATTATCAACCGAATAAACTCATTTTTCTTCTAACAATCTATTTGTATAGATTACTAAGCATTAGAGGGAACACAAATTGTACCATTTAATCCATGATGTTGCTTCAGTATCATACCCTGTCCTCACATACAAGTTGAATGCTCACATGCACACTAGTTTTAAAAAACCCTTCAAAACAAATTTAAAATCAATTTATAAACTCATATTTGCAAATTTGGCAAATTAATTTCCACAAATTCATATAGACTGAAATGTCTTCGAGTCAAACACCTCCACCAAAATCCCAAATTCAAGTCCATTCCCTTTTGTGGTTTCCAACTCAATTTGTGACAAATTTGTTGTTTAAATCACAAACATAACCACAGAAACATAAATTAATCAAAACTGAAATCAGATCAAAATAAAAAATTTACATCCTGTTCCCAACCTTGCACAGTGCTTTGTTTTATTAGCGAGAAGCTGGCTCCAAATCGATGTCCACTATGCAACACACTCCATTGGCTGTTCCTTTCCCCTGAAACACCAAAAATAGACTCTTCCAACAGTTTGTTGCACCTCACTATGTTTCTTCCCACAATTTTTTCTGTCCAATCGCGATGTGAATATAAACTCTTATTTAATTAATTAATTGATATCGAGTAAAGAATAACTTCAACATAAACCCTTCCTCCATAAACTGATCACACCCTGGTGATATAAAGCTCTCAAGCTCTCCAACTCTACAAAACTGAAAAAATTTACCCAAAAAAGCTTATATGGCATTAGGCCAACAAATCATTTCTGCAATCAAAATACAATAAATAATATTTAGTGACACCTGAAGGGTTACATTTAACTAACAATGCCTAGATGACCCTACCCTTTGAATATCTTGTTGATTCCTCTGAAATACAAACAAAAATACACTTTTGACACAGTTTTTTGTTCCTCGCTATCATTTGCTCAATCACAATATAAATACGAACTCCTTTCAATTAAGCTGTAAAGGATAGTTGGACACCTTCCTCCATGAACAGAATGCACTTTGAGTGATACAACGCTCTCCAACTCTATAATAAACTGACAAATTGACGCCAAAAAAGCTTATAAGCAATATAAATACAAACTCCTTTCAATTGAACTGTAAAGAATAATTGGACAACTTCCTCCATAAACTGATTGCACTCTAGTGATACAAAGCTCTCCACAACTCTATAATAAACTGACAAATTGACCCCAAAAAAGCTCATAAGCATCAGCCCAAAACATCATTTCTGAAACCACAATATGGTAAATGGTAAGTTTTTCAATATTTGGTGACACCTGATGAGTTACATTTAATTAACAAAGCTTAGATGATGCTACCTGATGAACATCACATTGATTCCTCTGCCTCTAATTTCCATTGCATAGGCTCCCTGTTTACAAAGCCCCTCACTTGGGATGGAATCTATTTCAATTATAATCCAATTCTCTGTCATTTAAAAAAATTAACGTCTACCAGGAAGGTAGATCAATCTTAAAGAGGATTCAGCACACAAACGTTGATGGCACAATTTGAGCATTACCTCAACCTTCCCCCATACATAGCTGACGATCAGTTTTGCAAAAACATCTGCTGCCCAGATAATACCTTTTGAATCTGATCTGAGCCAAACATAATTGCACAGAATAAAAATTACAGTTACGCCAAACATGATTAAACAGTAATGCCACTTTACCCTTCCTCCCAGTTCGTAAAAAAAACCTCAGATCTATGAAAAGTGTAGCTATACAAATCAAAATACTTGTATCACTCAATAGTGTAACAACAATTATCAACCAAATCAATGCCACTTTTTCCTCTATCAATCTGATTTGTATAGATTACTACAAGAAGACAAATTGTACCATTTAATCCACGCAATTCCTTCAGTATCATACCCTGGCATCACATACAATTCGAATGCTCACAACCATACTACTTTTAGAGACACCCAAAAACAAATTTAAAATCAATTTATAAACTCGCATTTGCAATTGGAGAATTCATTTCCACAAATTCAAACTGAAATGTCACCAAGTCCCTTATTATGGTTACCAACTCGAGTCTGTGGAGAAAATTCGTGTTTTAAAATATATTAGAGATGACATGGTCAAAGAAAAAATAAATTAAACAAGAGAAATTAACAATCATGCTCTTAAAGTTGCATGGTGATTCATTTTATTAGCTGGAAGCTGGCTACAAATCCATGTCCACTACAAAACACACTCTATTGATTGTTCCCTTCACCTGAAACACCAAAAAAAGGACTCTTCTACTTTTTTTGAACCTCACTATCATTCTTGCCACAATTGTTTTATTACCTGGATAACTCATTCTGAATCCAAATCAAGGTCTCCTATACACAACACACTCCATTGGCTGTTCCCTTCACCTGAAATATGAAAAAAAGACACTTTCCAAAGTTTTTTCCATACCTCCCTATCATTTGTTCAATAACAATGTAAATAGAAATTCCATTTAATTAATTAATCGATATGCATTAAAGAATAGCTCCCTGCATAAACCAAGAGCCTTCATATACTGACTGCACCCTAGTGATACACAACACTCCATTGGCTGTTCCCTTCACCTGAAATATGAGAAAAAAGACACTTCCCGCAGTTTTTTCCATGCCTTCCTATCATGTGTTCAATAACAATGTAAATAGAAATTCCATTTAATTAATTGATTGAGATATGCAGTAAAGAATAGCTTCCTGTATAAACCATGCGCCTTCATCCACATACTGACTGTACCCTAGCAATACAAAGCTCTCCACCTATACAAAACTGACGAATTGACCCAAAAAACACTAGTAGCATTAGGCCAAGAAATCATTTCTGCAACCAAAATATGGTAAAATGGTATTTGGTTAAACAGATAAATTACATTAAATTAACAAAGCCTGGATGATGCTACCTTTCGACCATCTTGTTGATTCCCTCTGAAACAGGAGAACAATACACTTTTGCCTGGATGATGCTACCCTTCGACCATCTTGTTGATTCCTCTGAAATAGGAGAACAATACACTTTTGACTATTGTTTGTTCAATCACAACGTGAATATAAACTCATTTAATTAAGTAATCGATTAGAAGTAAAGAATAGCTTCCTGCATAAACCCAGCACGTTCCTCCATAAACTATTCACACCCAAGTGATACAAAGCTCTCCAGCTCTACAAAACTGACAAATTGACCCCAAAAAAAGGACAAATCATTTCTGCAGCCAAGTACATTTTTAATATTTGGGGACGCCTGATAACTTACATTTAACTAAAAAAACTAGATGATGCTACCGTTTGAACATCTTGTAGATTCTTTGGCCTCTAATTTTCAGTGAAAGGGCTCCCTATTTAGAAAACCACAACTTGCAACATCACTTATTTTCCATTCTTTCATTCAAGACAATCATTAATGCTTACCACAAAGGTAGGTCAATCTTACAGAGCATCCCGCACACAGGTCGCCGCCACAATATAAACATTACCTCAACTTCCCGCATAGCTGACAATCCGCACATAATTCCACTTGAGTCTGATCTGAGCCAAAATTTGCACGAAATAAAGCATAATTTTACTAGCCTACAACAATCAGAAGTGCAACTGGCTTTGAATTGTTGAACCATGGCTACATCGGTCAAAATAAAAATGTAAATGCCACAATACCCTTCCTAGTTCGTGAAGGGTAAAACTCAGACCTGAAACTTGTAGCTAGATAAATCAAATACTTCGCAACAACAATTGTCAGCCAGAGTGATGCAATGCCATCCAGCTCTACAAAACTGACAAATTGACCCAAAACTGACAAATCACCCAGTAGAGCAACAACAATTGTCAACCAAATACATTTCACACCAGAATGATGCAACGCCATCCAGCTCTACAAAACTGACAAATTGACCCCAAAAAAAGCTTATAGCATTAGAGTCTTGGACCAATAGAAAATTTCTGCAACCAAAATATATGGTTAATGGTACATTTTTAATATTTGATGACACCTGATGGGTTGCATTTAATTAGCAATGCCTAGATGATGCCTACCGTTTGAGCATCTTGTTGATTCCTCGTCCTCATGCAATGCCATCCAGCTCTGCCATCCAGCTCTACAAAACTGACAAATTGACCCAAAAAAGCTTAAGATAGCATTATAAACCAATAGAAAATTTCTGCAACCACAATATATGGTTAATGGTACATTTTTAATATTTGATGACACCTGATGGGTTTCATTTAATTAGCAAAGCCTAGATGATGCCTACCGTTTGCGCATCTTGTTGATTCCTCGTCCTCTAATTTCCACAACTACCTCTTTACAAAACCACAACTCAAAAGACTAAACCCTCACCCTCCCTTGTAAGAGATATATCTATATTATTTTCCCATTTCGAGTCATTCAAAAAATATTAATGCTTGCCAAGTAGATAGATCAAATCTTACAGAACATCCACCACACAAACGCACAACACCACAATCGATGTTAGCTCAACCTTCTGCCATAGCTGACTGTCAGTTTGCAAAATCATTTGCTCCCCCACATAAATACCATTTGAATCTCATTTGAGCCAACAGAGCAAAATTGCATGGTAAATAATGCATTTTTTATCTACAAGCCTACAACAATAACAGAAGTGCACTTGGCTTTGAGCTACTTCAGTTTAAATACAACTACGCTGGTCAAAAGAAAAATGTAATGCCACTTTAGCACTTTGCCTAGTTCGCAAGGGGAAACCTCAGACCTGCAAAAATTGTAGGTAGACATATCAAATACTTCGATCACTCTTATTTGCTATTTGGCAAGTTAATTCCAAAAATTCATGGGACTAAAATTTTGCCAAGTCCCACACAACCACCCAAATCCGAAATTCAAGTCCATCCAGCTCATTTGTGTAACTACCAACTCGGTCTGTGGAGAAAATTCATTGTTTTAACTACATTAGTGACAAAAACACCAAAGAAAAACATAAATTAATCAAAAACCTAGATCAGATCAAAATGAGAAATTGACATCCTACTCCCAGACTTAGACAGTGCTAAGTTTTATTAGTTGGAAGTTGGTTCCGAATCCAAATCCATGTCCACTACACAACACACTTCCCATTGCTTGTACCCTTCCCTGAGATATCAAAAAAAAGACACTACTGACAGTTTGTATGAACCAAGTGCCTTTATCCATAAATCAATTGCACCCTAGGGACATAAAGCTCTTTAACTCCACAAAACTCTCATATTGAGAGAACACAAAGTTACCAGCATCAGACCAACCGATCATTTCCACTAACAAAATACGAATAGTTGTTTTACTACCTAACAGAGGGATATTCCACATTTACAAAATCACCGCAACTTCAAAATTAAAAACCCTCACTTGCAATGGGATATATTTCAATCCTATTTTCCTGTTCTACATATTGCATTCTTAACACCTACCAAGGAGGTTGGGAGCATCCACCACACAAACGCACAATGGCCACAATATAAAACATTACCTCAACCTTCCCCTATTACCCTGACAGTCAGTTTTGCAAAACACATTGAATCTGAATTTGAGCCTACATTAAAAAATTTAATATTTACAAGCCTACAACAATCGTAAGTGCTTACTGGCTTTGAATTGTTTACCTACAGCTACGCCGGTCAAAAAAAGTTGCAATACCACACTAACATTTCCACTTCATAAGGAGAAACCTGACCTGTGAAAACTGTAGCTAGACAAATCAGATACTTAAATTTCCCACTAGAGCAACAACAATCAGTCAATCAAATAAACTCATTTTCCCTCTAACAATCCATTTGCATAAATTACTAACTACACGTACTAGGGAAGACATCGTACCATTCAATCCATGTTGTTACTTAAGTATCATACCCTGGCATCGCACTACAAACGTATTTTCCTCAAACAATCTATTTGTATAAGTTACTACACGCATTAGGAAAGACATCATACCATTTAATCCACGTTGTTGCTTCAGTGTCACACCCTGGCATCAGATACAAGTTAAATGCTCACAAGCACACTAGTTTTAAAGAGACTGCTAAAACAAACATAATGATATAAAATCAATTTACAAACTCGTCATTTGCTATTGGCTGATTAATTTCCACAAATTCATGAGAGTAAAATGTTATAAAAGACACATGCGTCCAGCCACATCCCAAATTCAAGTCCATCCAAATCCCTTTGTGTGGTTTACCAACTCAATCTGTGGAGAAAATTCGTTGTTTTTAACTACATTAGTGACCAAATCACCACAGAACAACATAAATTAATCAAAAACTGTAGATCAGATCAAAGTGAGAAATTGACATCCTACTCCCTAACTTGGACAGTGCTTTCTTTTATCTGGCTCCGAATACAAATCCATGTCCAACATGTAACACAATCCATTGGATGTTCTCTTACCCTGAAATTCAAAAAAAACCTCTTTCTGACCCAGATTTTTGTTCCTCGCTATCATTTATTCAAATGCAATGTAAATTTAAACAATCAACAGGCAGTAAAGAATAGCTTCCTGCATACGCCCCGTGCCTCATCCATAAATTAATTGAACACTTGTGATACAATGCTCTCCGACTCTACAAAACTAACAAAATGATCAAAAACAAGGGTTATACCATTAGGCCAACAGATCATTCCTGCCACCAAAATATGATTTAAAAATTAAAATTTGTTGACATCAAATGTGTTACAATTGGATTGACAAAACCTAGATGATGCTACCGTTTGATTGCTTTGATTTCCACTGTTGTTAAGGTTTCCCAGGTTTGTAAATGCCTTCATAATCAAATCTTGCTTTTTACTCGGCAACAGACCGTAGTCCTAATGTGGCCTATAACAAGGGCTTGTCCATAGCAGCCAGCCATTTCAATTAAAATTATAAATATCATGTCTAGAGATTGTATAGCCAAACAAAGGGATCTTCCAAGCTGCTTAAAAAAATCAAATCTATAAGAACAGAACAGGTTTATGCAAGAGTCTACTACCTCATTTATAAAACTTGATATATATTATTCATTTTCCTGCTCTCTGTGTATGCATCATTCAAACAATCGCACAGCAACGCATTACCAAACATTACCACGTAATCAACTGTCACAATATAAAACGACTTACCTTAACCATTCGCCTAAAGCTGACATAATCAGTTCCGCAAAACCATTGAATCTGATTTGAGCCCGCATATAAAAAAAGTAATAATTTTACAAACCTACTCGTAATGAACACTGTACCTTAAGTGTGAACTGGCTTCGAATGTAAGTTTCCACTATGATGGAACTACGGGCCACTGTTTCAGTTGTTTAAGTGCAGCTTACACACATCAACCTTCCCACTTCGTAAAGAGGAATCGAATCAGCCCATAAGGGAAAACTGTAGCTCGACATGTAATCAACATAGCTTCGATTCCCCAATAGAGCAACAAAAATTGATTCCACATCAAGTAAATTTCATTTTTTCTCAAACAATCTAGTCTCCCACCTCCATAAATGCCTAAATAATCAGACATATGCCCAGGGAAGACCCCCATATCGCATACACCAAATTAATCCATGTTGTTACTTCAGTGTCAAACCCTGGCATCACATACAAACACTTTTCCTCGGAACAATACTACTTACCCATAAACTTACAGTTCCACGCATTAGGAAAGACATCATACCATAAAAATCCACGTCGTTACTTCAGTGTCACACCCTCACAGCTGCACGATACAAACACTTGTGTCCTCAGAACCATTTACTCCACGTTGTTACTGTCAGTAGTCACAGTGCCCTGTACAATCACATACAAGTTGAATGCGCACACTGGTTTTAAAGATACCTTAAAAAAAAAAATTAAAAGCCTCAGACCTATGAAAACGTCGCTAGACATATCCAAAACTTCAATTCCCTATAGCAAAACCGAGCTGTTGTCTCCGCCCCTCTCTATAGAGTCTATGGTCGGGGCGAGTAGAGAGAGGCTTCAATCTGCAGTACCGTCAATCATAATGTTCAAGCTCTTCGAAACTATTAAACCGTTAATACGCCATTAAACAAATAAATATTTAATATTATTTAATAGGAGTTCCTCTTTCTTAAAAGATATTGCATAATTAAGTCGTAAACAATTGACGAGCGAGATGACATCCGGAAGACGAGACAACTGGCTCTTCTAAGTTATCAAACATTAACGTTTATTTGCTCAAGGGTTAGCGGCTGTATGTTGTAATCTTTTGCCCAACGATTTGGAGAAGGGGGAGCAGCTCTTGCTTTAGTTAAAGCCATTCCCATCAAAAAAAAAAAAAATATTATAAAAACCATTATGGTGGATAAAGGGAAACTAAGGAATGTTTAGCTCAAGACTTTGCAGGGTTCGTTTAAGCTATCAATATCAGTAATGCTAAATGTTGTATGTTCAACAAATCATTAAAGCCACAAGACCATTTTACCCGTTAAATGACTTCTGCATATCCGGCCGGCATCTATTAAATGAATCCCGACTAATCATAGATAGCTCAACCAACTAAAATACCCTCGGGAGTTGCTCCTCCGCTGAGCCACTGCACTTCACACCACGACAATCGACAGCTACAATTCAATCAGGAAATGAGAAATTAGGTGTTTATAGGTGGTCATGAATACCTTAGAAAGAATCGACGATCAAAATGAGGCGGTGGAAGCGAATCAAGGGCTGTGATTTGATGTAGATTATTAGCTTTGAGAAGAAGCTAATCTATCTACCTGGGCTATATTTCATTTACTTTACCGCTCTCTTATTTCATATTTTTAGTTCTCGGTGAGCATTAAAAGACAAATCAGTGGGATTTTCACAGGGGTCTATGTATGATTTATAAAAACTATTAACACCTACCAAGTACAGAGAGTGAATCCACCACACAATTAGCATTTGCTGCCCACATAATACCCATAAAAAAGAATTTACAAGCCTACAACAATCAAAAACTGCATTCTGCCTACAATAATCAAAAACTACAGTGCTTTGCATTAACTACATAGAAACCTACCCAATTTTAAATCTAAGCTTTGTTTTAATCATCACACAAATTTCGGATTAAGGAAAGTGAGAACCTGACATGTTACTCCGAAACTTCAGTGCTTTGTTTTAAGCCCCCGTAAGGAGTACTATCCCTTGCGTGTGAGCTTTGATTCTGCAAGTTGTTCATTGTGATAAACTTCAGACCACCGTTCCTATTGTTTGAAAAGCTTACACGCCTCGTTTTCCAATTCATAAAAAACAATCGAATCAGCCCAAAACAAAACTCTGCCATACAATCAACAAAGCCTGTATATCGATCCTATCATACCATCTTTGTTAATTCTAGGGTCATTAATTTTACGCGCTCCAGGATCCCACCTCTGAAAATGCCACATAATAATCACCACCAGCCTAAATAAAAGCCCCAATGCATACAGTAACTAATTTTTTTCAAAATTGGTTCTCAAGATATCGACGCTTTACACAAGTCACTTTACTTCCCCACAAATTGGGAGAGTCACAGTGGTGAAAAAGAAAAATCCTGTCATAGAAAAAAAAAAGGGTTACAACTTAAACCCTAGCTATAAGCTGTGCAAAATAACAGTGTTGATCCAGACTCGCTTTATAACTTTCATTATAAAGTGCCATGTGCAATCAAAACCATTAACTGGGAGAACAAACAACCGAACAAATAATCATTCACACGGCCTAACAAAAATTTAGGGCTTCCGCAATAATTCTCAAATTCTCGTAAAGCCAATACCCGGAACCGATGGATTTAAACACGACCGTGCTTCAATCTGGAGTGCCGTCGATCATCGTATTGAAACTGTTCAAAACCATAATACCCTTCCACCGTCTTAAACAAATAAATATTTCCTGTTATTAAATCGGAATTAATCTTTCTCAAAAGATATTACATAATGAAGCCGTAGACAAGTGACCTAATCTTGAGCTGTGAGAGGAGACAACCGGCTCTTCGTGAGTTATATAACAATAAATTTCATTCTTCTGCCCGATGACATGGAAAAGAGTGTGTAGGGTTTGTTTAGGGTAAGACGTTTCAGTATAGATCTTAACCAAAGGCAAACCTTTTACTGGTAAGATTCTCTTTAATTTCCATCAAATTACTATGCAACTAGATTTAGTTACTTATCAATATCAGTACAGATAAAATCTGTTTCTGTTCAACAAATCATAAAAATCCACGAGACCATTTTACCCGTTATGACTTCTGAATATCCGAGTGGTAACCGTTGAATTAATCCCGAATTATCATGGCATGCTCAGGAATGTGCCCTCCATTAATTCCGAATTATCGTAATACGTTCAGCAAATCAAACCATTGAGCCACTGCGCTACAAACCAGAACACATCCGCTTCATCTTAAACAGCAAATGAGGAATTGCATATTTATAGATGGGCGTTAATACCTTTGGAAGAATCGACGATCAAAATGAGGCGGTGGAAGCGAATCGAGGGCTGTGATTAGCTGTAGGTTATTAGCTTTGCGTAGACGCTAAGGTAAGTACCCGACTTTCTTAGGTCGGCTGTATTAAGCGTTCAAACCGTGTTTCTATAGGGAAAGGCACCAGTTGTGGTGTGGGGTATCTTTGCATAGTCGTTGGGCCACGTCAGTGCCATGTGCACCAATAAAAACACCACCAGAATCCTCTTCCACCTTTTCTTGACTTCCCATGTTAACTTGCCATGTCACTGCCACGTGTGTAATCTGTTTTCAGTGGGGTGTCAAATTTAGAGGAGTTTTAAGCTGGGACCAAGTGCAATCCATTTCCAATGCCACCTGGTGTACATTAAATGCCTCTCCATAAAACAATGAAACAACAATCACTAAATGTGTCTCCATTAAACGTTGAAACGACTTTCTCAGTTGATGGATTACGCCACCGCCAAATCTTGTACAACGATTCTCCACATATTGAAATGTGGGACATTAATGGCTGATACAGAACAATTTTAACGCCAAAACTCTAGGGACCATTTGTTATCACAAAAATAATTGGTGGTGGTTTTGGTTTACACCGACCTGCACTATTTCTTCCTCAACAATGGCTGGACTTCTGCCTAGAAGATGAAAGGAGACATAAAGAAGGTGAGAAGCTTCTCACGCAATCTATGATCCTTCCTTCAATGTTTTTAAACACTGCACTATTATGGGAAATTTGTTGTTTACCAGTGTGCTAAATTTTTTAATTTGTTTCTTTTCCATGTTTTACATTGATGCGATACAAACTATTTCATTCTCTATTATGTGAATGTTGTACTATAATTAAGCTATGTAAAATCACCATTTGACACAGTTCAAACTATAGCAAAGTAACATAATAAGGAAAATCGCAACATTAAAATAATAGCAAAGTTGAAACTATAAGGAAATCGCCACTAGTAATGTTTGCGGGGTTTTCTGAATATGGTTTGTTGAGAGTTAGGTGTCAATAATTTTGTATACTTATTTCTATGTAGATTGCAATTCTACATTCTCAATCATCTATTTATGTAATTTTGAAATTTTATCTGAGCAGTTTCATATATTAATTAAAGTCCATGGTTGTCATCCGCCCGAATTCCTTATGAAGCTCAGGACTTGAGAAAGCATTGAAAAGTGGAAACTATGCAATAGACAAAATACACTTCTTCAACAATGAAATAACATTATTTGAAGATCATCAAAGGATATTAAATTTGTTCTAGACGTGCAGTAATATTAGGGCAAACCTCTAATTCTATGTAGGTTTCAGAGCCCACTTTCCTATGCAGAACTATGGCATGGTAATGACGTTAAGGATGAAAATTGGTTGAAATGGGAAACTAGGAGGTGGATGTTTACAATAAGCATTTTTGCCTCCCAAGCAAAACTAACTCTGTAATCCCTTTGTCTAGCAAAAACTGTTCTAGCTGTTATGGGATGCATTCTCTCTATATCCCCCATGTTATGTTGTTAGCCATTGGAGGATGACTGTTGCCTTAGACCCTAAAACGCCTTCGTCAGACACGCGTTTATTAGTCCATTCAATATTTTTGGAGAGATAATATTTTTGGTAGAATAAAACTCTCATTCAAATCTTCACTGCTAGGGTGAAAAATATTGTCAAATGGAAAATAGGAGTGGGAAAGAGGGTTTTTCCACTTCTTCATACAAGCAGAAATTTTTGCAAACAAAGTACTTCCACGGTGTAGTGCAATCAACTTGCCAAGCCATTGGCCTTTCTTGCAAAATGTTATGTTATGCTTATTTACATACTCAAGTTGCTCAAAACTGATGTCTTACAATTGGAATATTGAAGCCCTTTAGTTCTTTAATTTTTTCTATAAAATTATTGTTCTTCATCTTCCATAAGTATCATAAAAGCTTCTTTATTTCCACAAGAGGATTGTTTATCTACCAAGTATTTCTTTTTTTGGAAGAGATTGATTAAGATCCTTATTAAATCTATACGATCAGATATGTTGTCTCTCTTGCAGTAATTTTTGTTTGATTAATTGATCAAGTGTTAGATGCAACACTGAGGCTAGAACTTGCAATGCTTAAAATACTTCGGAAAACAAAAAGCAGTATGTAAATTGTAGAGCATCATCATGTTGTTATATTACCATAATTTTATTTGCATACATAAAAAGATGGAAAGTATTTTGATTACATACACAAAATTTATATTGCAAACATAACTTTAAAATCTACATATAGAGACTCCGGCGAATACATCAAGAAAAATAGTATATCCGACAAAATTACTACTATCATCATATGGGGTGATAAACGTTGATTATGAGCACATGCTCAATATCTTAGGTAGTATAAGTAACATTTCCCTCTTTGAATATTCCTATTGGATTTTCTCTTCCTGCCGATACATAGTTCAATTGCCCCGCTGAAAAGGGATTTAGAACCCCTTTAGACAGAGTATTTGGTTGCCCAATTGATAAAGGATTTGGTCCCCCTGCTGAAAAAGGATTTGCTTGTTCAGTTGATAAGGGATTTTCCCCCACTGGTGATAAAATATTTGGTTGCCCTATTGAAGCTTGCATCCATGGTGGCATTGGAAATGAACTACTAGGACTGCTTGAACTTGTATGAAGTAAATGAGGTGATACATACCAAGATGGAATTGAACAAGAGTTATTCATAAGTGATGGAGGTGTTCCAATTTGAGAATAACCTAGAATTTGAATATTTAACATATCTTGAAAAATCCTTCGATTTTCATGATCCGTTGAAGAACTTATACGCATCTTTTTTTTCGTATTCCCTTAATTGATTTGCAAGTTCCCTCTCCCTCTTCTCTTGCTCTTTCCTTTGTTGCTTTTTTTCCTTCTCAATCTATTTTTGTTTCTCCTTAGCCTACTTCTCCCTTTCTCTTTCAATCTTCTCTTGTAATTTTTTTTCTTTTGGTGCAACTCTAGCAGCCTTTTTCTCTTGTGCCAGTTGGCATTTTTTCCTTAACTTTAGTTTTGCTTGTTCCTCCTTCTTTCTTTCTGCATCAACCAATAGCTCCATGTATTCAGGTATAGTTAAAATCTTTGAATGCCTAATCAGCCTAATATTTAACCATTTGAATCATCAATGATCTCTTTTTGTTTATGATCCCCCTTAGAAGTTAACACATTCAAATTGAGAAAGTAAACTACCATGTCCATCTTGGATTTGAGATCTCTTCAGGGACTTGAGGTTCATGTTGCCTAACTTCTGAGTTTATTTATTTTCCTAAGCATCCTCTTAAAATTCGACTCCATCTTGTTCATCCTCATCTCCAACATCTGCATGAGTAATGAATTATTGCTTGTTGTTCTAGTCCTTCATTGGAAAGGAAGGAAGCTTATTCAAGATTTGATATTCTGTGCTGGAAGGTAGCTTGTAACCCATGTTTTTCATGGACATCCTCTAACCATTGTGGTGGGTTAACTTGACTTGGTAAGGACATATCATTGTTACTTAGAAAATCTGCAGACCCTTCATTATTGCTAATAATGTTACTTGGGTTTCTAAGAGCACCATTTAGCTTTCTCCATGTGTTGTCGTTGCTTCCATATCATCTCTTGAGTCAGTATTTTGCATGAATTGAGTTTCAGGTATTCACCTCTTCATTATTATTTAATTCTAGATTTATTCCTTGAGATAGGCTCAAAATGTTTGTGACACATTAACATCTTCTTCACCTTGCATGTCAAATGCTTGACTACATGCCATGTCATTTACAAGAGCATCATAATTCAATGGCCAAATACCAGTTCTTTTGAAACCTAGCAATTATGTTCCACTGATGGTGTTAGTGACCCTTTTTTAAGGCTCTACTTGCAAGCTCAGAAATGTCATTCCTTTTCACATCTGCATATTTATTCTCTGCCATCCATAAAAAGCTCCTCTCAGCTCTAAAATATGTCTTGAAAGGGTTGAACACACTCACGTCAAGAGGTTGCAACTTATGACTAGTATGTGTTGGTAGTGTTATCAAGTCAATGCCCAATTTTTTGGCCTCCTCCACAGTTTGTAATGCTTTACATGGCTTTCGTGGCCATCAAATATTAATAGGTGTCTATTATTTGGAGAAACACCTCCCGGTACTGAACGTGCAAAATGACATAGCCAATTTAAAAACAAATTCCTTTGTCATCCATGCATTTGGATGTGCAGTCCATGCATGCTCCAGGTTCACAATTTTTAATATAATAATTTACCATTCTCTTTCCCTTGAACAAATAAAATCCTGGGATTGAAAAACCTGTTAGAGCATTGACACAACACAATACTAGTGATCCACTCCCTGCTCTTTGGTATTACCTTTGGGACATTTCGACTTCCCCTCTTAGCAATAACACGCATTCCACAATTTCTCCCATCTTACAAACCAGTCTCATCAAAATTCCAGATTTTATGAGCACCATATGCATAAGTTCCATAGCATTTGGCCAAATTGTCATAAAATTTGGTTACTACTATAGGGCGCAAGTTTAAATCTCTATCCCTATCAAGTCCCTTGGTTGAGATTGTAAGGTCTAGGATGACATTTTTTGAATCCAACCCACCATGATTTACTAGAAACCCATCTCTAAAGGGTTTTTTGTCTTGTTTCACAAATATGAGAAACATTTTCCTTTAACTGCATTAACTCCAAGCCATGACCCATAGCAGCCATTTCTTTGCACCATTCAACAATTTCTTCTTCTTCTTCAGTTAGAACTATGGAGGACCCCTCCTCTTTGTGTGGGCGAGACCATTTAGCCAATAGTGTAATGATGTGGGTGGAATGGAATACTTCTTTGTTGCTACTCTAACTCGAGAACCCATTAAACCCAACATCATCTATTGCATTTTCCATATCTTCTTTTGTCCAATTACTGGATGACACTAAGCTTCTTTGTTGCAGATGTTCTCTGAACTGAGATAATGGTTGGGTTTCTACATTCTAGTTCATTACCAGTTGGTGTAGAATTATCCTCTTCATCACTGACATTATGTTGATAATTCATACACCTCTCACTTTGGGCCTCCTTGACCTTCTAGCAACACCATCCTCTTCTCATGACTTAAATGTAATACCTGATTTCACAAAATGACATACAAAATTGAAGTACATGGTTATCAACTCAATTCTAATTGTTGAATGGAAAGATTATTGTTGGCAAAGAAACTGTATAAATACAAAAAAAAAACTTTTAAGAAACAAGAGAAAGCTTATGTATTATGCTAAGTGATGAATAATAGTGAATTTTGACATGCAATATACAATATTGGTTGGTCTATACAACATATGTTGTGCTCATTTAGTCGAATATACATTGTCTATACAAGCACTTTCACTCTTCAACATATTCCATAAAAATTTCATCGTCATAATAAAAAAGTACAAGTCAATTAATTGGTAAAAATGATTCCAATAGCATTGTTTATTCCAGTAGTATTGTACATTGCATTTCAAAATTCACTATATTCATATTCCAACAACATTGTTTATTCCAAGCATTGTTGTACATTCCAACAGTCTTGTATATTCCAGCAGTGTTGTATATTGAATTTCAAAATTCATTATATTGTTCATTTTTTCCAGATATCTCATTCTCTAGTGTATCTACAAGAAATAAAAGAGTCATCGTGACATGGATCAACAGTGTTGTATATTCTAGCACAGTGTTCGGTCTTTATCTTCTATTAATGCAACAACAACCATAGGAGTTTACAGAAATTTATTTGATTCAAAACACATGGGTGCATCAATTTTAATCAAAGCATGAAGAGTAAAAATAGAAACAATTTAGATAGAAAATAGACTTCAAGGATTTGATAGTCCAGTTAACAAGTGAGAGTCTTACTTAAGTAAAATTTATAATACATGCAAATGAGGTAGCTTCCAGTTATTTATGATTGTGCAAGAAATCTTGTAATATTTCTCGTTCTTAAGCCTGACAGAAGTGGGTCACTGACAGTAGAATGTTTATGATGATCATTGAGGCGGGGATAATTTGTTAGAAATGATTTTTTTATACATAGTTATATATATAGTCCATGATGGGGACAAAAAGAGAGTTTGAAAGAATGTTGCATTTGTTTTACCAGGTGAGAAAATTAAATTTCACAAGGGGTAACCATGTAAACCAATGTTATTCTACATATCTAAAAAAATGTACTTTCTTCACAAAGATATGATCATAGGCATCCTATTTAGCTTAGAAGTATGTGATTAACAATAACCTTGATATCATGCACAATATTTTCATAGGATGAAAGGCAACTTTCATTCTATACCTTTTTTTAATATATGTTTACATTGAATGTAAGACAAGCCATATTTTAATATTGTAAATCTTATATCGTTTCCATTTGAGCAATGAACATTGTACACTAATGAATTCTAAAATACAATATACAACACTGTTGGACTATACACTATGCAAAAATGAAACAAAATCATTCATATTCCAACAGTTTGTTGTACATTGCAAAACCAGCAGTGGTGTATATTGTATTTCAGAAATTGTTGGACTATTACACCACTACTATACAAGACTGCTAGAATATGAATACATGAGCATTGTTGGAATATACAACACTTCCTAGAATATGAATACACTGCTGGAATATACAACATTGAATAATATGAATAGAGGCTCCTGAATTACGGGTGAGATAGTTTACATTTCATAAATTTCTTTACCTAAACTGCTCGTCACTTCTTCAATTGTGAGAGATGAAAACTGCAACAACCAATGGAATTGTAATTGGTCATTCAACTTTTATTCTATCATCCTAAATTAGTGATTGGTTGATATTAGTTGACATGGATCCAATATGATACCTCAATTGAATGGTTGAGATTTATAGGGATTGAATCCAATGGATAATATTATAGTTGGTTATTTTACATTATTTTATTAAGCTAGTTACACAATTTATTGTGCATATAGTACTAAGTTTTAAAACACTATGAATAGGTGAGCCTTACCATAATTTCATTTATTGTTATGCAGGTGGTTACTAGGGATTGAAGACTCTTATATCAATCAAGAGTACATCATATTTGAGATTTGGTATACAAAGTCTTCTGAAATGACATGTTGAAGTGACTATAATAGATATGGTGTACATAAAATGTAAATACTACTTAATGAGTAGTTGGCCTCATAGACTTGATATTTGTAACTTATATATAAATTAATGTATATTTCAATTTCTATGCAATGAATAATAGAATATCTGATAATTTTAAAGTCTCTCTTATTCAACATGACATGCTCCTCCATGTTTAAATAATAATAATATAATAAATCACAATCATGTTGTATTAAATTCACATATCATTCTAAATAGTTTTTTGCAAATGGTCAAATGTCTTTTCACACACTATCTCCATTATTGGACCTCACACCACAATTAGTGCCTATGAAATGATTAAAGTGGTTTCGACTATGTATTAGTTAATATTTAACTAGTATTAACTTAACACTAATAAATAAGCCTTATATTTTAATACCCCCTCTTAAGGCTTACACTGAAAAGAAAATAGAATTACAATCTTCAAAAGCTTTTGTTTTGTTTTTTTTGCTACTAGGTTAGAAGAACTAGGGATTGAGGCGGGTAGGGGCTTTTCTGCTACGACTGTGTTCAAAAGACCATCATCTGCCCATGACATTTTGATTATGGAGGAGGGTAAAATATCGATTAAAACACAAAATTTTATAAGATTCAGAGTTGAACAAAACAGTTCCCTGCTGCCGAAAGCGCCAGGGTTTCAACTGTAATGGATGCAAATGGAAATGGACTTCAATGTTCATCCCTCTCCTAAGAATCCGCCATAGCAAGGTGACCCACCTCTTAGCAACGAATGCCACGGCATGCAACGATGGCCTTCATCCAGAAGGTAAGGCTTTTGAATTTCATCTGCCTAATGAGTTTGCTGAAATTTCTACAGACATTTCCCAATGTACAGTGTTCTTTTTTCCCTTAGAGGTATTCCTCCCTGAAGGTGAATTCTACAAATGGACACGGCAAGTTTGGGAGGAAATTAGAGAGTGGAAAATTGACTCTATAAGGGGGTTAGGTAGAGGATAGGTATCTGTTACGTTTGCCTTCTCTGATTTTGCCCAGGCAACCGTCCAATACGGCACATGGGTTATTTGTGGTTAGGTATGTTTTCTTCAGGGTTGGAAACTCAAATTTCACCTTGAAGGGCCATCCCGATCACAATATCCCATGTGGGTTGAATTCCCTTTTCTTAACTTAGTTGTTAGACCTTTTCTACATGAGCTTGCAAGTCAGTTGGGCAACGTCCTTTGGTGTAAAAGAGATAAAGATAAATTCTCAGGTCTTTGGAACCATCCTAGAGTTTGCATTGAAATGAACCTCTCTCAGCCACTCCCCACTTCAGTTCAGTTCTTTGGTCCAAGATTTTCTCAGCTTCAACCTGTTGTGTATCTAAACAAACCTAATGCATGCTTCTACTTTCGTGAAGTTGCATGAACTTGATGTTAAGAAGGTTTCCAATCTGGACTTGATTTCACGTAAAACACCATCTCCACCCCTGAGGGACATTGGTTCTAATACTCTTTCCCATAGCCCAAAAGTTGGTGACACTCAGATTCTTTCTGATAGCTCAACTCATGATTTTGTTCCAAAAACTCAAGTAAATGACATCCACTTTCATGACAATTGGAAGGCGGTTGTCAAGAGAATCAGATCCTCCTCACGAGGCAAAAAATTAACTTGAAATCCTAATTTAGTGCCTAAAACTGATGTTGGGGATTCTCATGTTAGGAAATAAGGGATAAAATATGCGGAATAATCCCTCACATAATCGCAATAGTAGAAACTAATATGCAGAAAATATTACAGATCTCAAATAAAAGTGCAGAATAAAATAACACAACACAAAGAAACAATATTTAATGTGGTTCACCCAATTTGGGCTACGTCCACCAAGAATCACTTGCTCAGATTTTATTACAAGCCACCACTCTCTCAATACAATACCCAGATCTGTTTGGAGCTATGCTCAACAAACTCTACAGAATTCACACCCGAATTCAAAACACATCTGCAATGTTACATTATACCTACCATATGCATAAAACCATATAAGTAAACAACTGCTTAAGCAATTTTACAAAACCGTGGGCATCAAAACCATGGGCCAAAACCGTCCCATAAACCTATGGGTCAAAAATCCCACCCATATGAGAAAAGCATGTTTCCCGGTATATTAGGCATGTTTTAAGGCCAACTGTGAAAAGTGTATAATACTCTTAGTGTACAGTCTTCAACACTTTCTCACGTGAAAACAGGCTCCACAACCTAACATCTCACAAGCTGTCTAAAGCCTCAAAGGATGGTAGGGTAAAATATCAATTAGGAAAAAGAGCTAGAAGAACTCCATCCCCCTCCTCTTTGCCTAATTTTGATTCCAATCGCTTTTCTTTGCTTGTTGGTGATGAGGTTGAGCAACCTCCTTCTAAGGGTGTCTAATGAAATTGTCTCTATTTTCATGGAATTTTTGGGGGCTCACCCTCCATGAATGGAAAATTCCACACCAAAAGGGTGCTACAAGAGCATTCTTTTGAGATTATCTTCTTTTAAGAGGTTAAAGTTAGTGGTTATGCTTTATTGTTTAACCTTCATTGCATTCTCAAGCACTTCTTGCATATTTTTACTTCTCATGAGGATGGAAGAGGTGGAACAGCTTTGCTTCTCTCCCCCTCTTTCTTCTCAAATCATTACTAAAGGTGAAGACCCTAAACATAGATGTGTTTGGGCCACACTATGTGTTGGAGAGTGAATCATTTGGTTCTTCTCAGTCTATGCTCCAAATACCTTTGTGGAACGTGTCACTTTGTGGAATTGGATGAGTTCAAATTTGCCCCCGGGTGAGTGGATTTTAGGAGGTGATTTTAACATGGTTGAACACAAGAGCTGTTGAAGTTGGCCTCAATCTTCCCCTCTCACCTCTAAGGAATTCTCAGTCTAGCTTCGTTGTCGTAACTCCCTGGGAGTCTTTGACCCTCTTTTTGGTTGTGTGTACATGTAAAATTAACTATTCTAAGTGAAACAAAACTAACACCTAGTAGCTTTAAAGTAAAATTATTCAAACAAGAACATCATGATAAGAGCTTAAGGGAAATAAATTCTTCAATGCATAAACATGATAAAACAACTAAATACTAAGCCATTCTTACCCTTTTGTGATTGCTACTTAAAGTATGAACCTACTTAGATCACTCGACAATCAAATTAGTGTTGTTTGCCTCAAGAATGAGGATGAGATCCCACCAAGAAATGGCTACAAGGCCATTTTTGGATATTCCCATGCTACTCAATTTGAGAGAAGGGATGAAAGAGATGGAGAAGCTATTATTAACAATGGAGAATGGCTCAAATCAAAATGCCTATAGTTTTGACTAATCAAAGTGTGGTGTAAGATGAGAGGGAAAGATGAGGGTTCTTTATATAGCTTGCTTGTTTGGGCAAGGCTTGTAATTTGGTGGATGTGGGACAAAGCCCAAAGAAGAGATATAAAGGATATGCATGTTTAGAAGAATTAATAAAGGGTGTGCACTTGACGGGAATTGAGAGGGGTCTAATTAATCAAATGTGATTGATTAATAGGTACGGATAAGCTTGTAGAAGCTATTTAGAGGGAATTGGGACGAAAATTAACATGATTTGGGGGATGTAAGAGGGTAATTTGACCAATAAAAGGGGCTTATTGTTAAATAGGATGCACAATTAAGTAACACTATTTAATTAATCACTTAGAAGTCGATTGTAATTAACGAAAGGTCATTAATTGGCATCCAAAATAGGGGAAGGGTTAATTAATTAACGAATAGTCGTTTATTAATGAATAAGAAGGGGAATGTTAGCTAATTAGTGGAAAAGCGTTAATTATTATGGAAATGATGGGAAACATGGTAAGTATTGCAATTTTAGTATTAAAACTGCGTAAGTAGGTTTTTTGTGTCTACATTTGCCCCTCTTTAGGGTGACGTAAGCGACGCCACTTCAAAGATGGTAGACAAGTACAAATAAGAAAAATTTGAAGGAGCGGAAGAAAGTTTAGTATAATGAAGGATGCCCCCTCGAGTGTCGATGGGGTGATGGAAGAGGTTGATTGACGATCGAAAAAGATGAAGGAAACCGATAGAAGAAACAAGGGGAAGAGGGGGATAACTATAATCCCTATTGCCCCAGGTTTTTTTGAAGAAAAAGTGTGATAGAAGAAAATGATAAGGAGGAAAAATGAAGATAAAGAGAATGGAAATAGCTTTCATCCAACTGATGTAAAAACAACTTTATTCATGATTTTACTTTTTGATCTATGTTATCGGCTCTCTATTATGTATGTATGTACGTACGTACGTACGTACATACATACATACATATATGTGTGTGTATATATATACACATACATACATACATATATATACACATGTATGTGTGTATATATGTATGTGTATATATATACACATACATACACACATATATATATACATACATGTATGTGTGTGTATATATGTGTATATATGTGGAAATATATACATATATATACACACATATATATACATGTATGTGTGATAAAAGAAAATGTATATATATACACATACATATATACACACATACATGTGTATACACATGTGTATATATATGTATACACACGTGTGTATATATGTATACACGTGTGTATATATGTATACACATGTGTGTGTATATGTATACACATGTGTGTGTATATGTATACACGTGTGTGTATATGTATACGTGTGTATATATGTATGTGAAGATAAAGAGAATGGAAATAGCTTACACACACACACACACACATATATGTATGTATATATATACACATACATATATACACACATGTATGTCATATACACATACATATATATACACATGTATGTGTGTATATATATACACATACATATATACACACATACATGTGTATATATGTATGTGTATATATATATATATATATATATATGTATGTATGTATGTATGTGTATATATATACACACATATATATGTATGTATGTATATATATACACATACATATATATACACATATATATATACATACATATGTGTGTGTATATGTACGTGTATAAATATACACACATGTATGTGTGTGTATATATGTATGTATATATATATATATATACATATATACACACACATACATGTGTGTGTGTGTGTGTATATATATATGTATGTATGTATGTATGTGTATATATATACATACATACATATATATACACATATACACACACACACACACACATGCAAGGACTAACTCAAAGCAACATATAGGACACAATGCTTTATGAGAAAGTAAACAAGTAGACAAGGAACCAAACAAGTACAAATAAATACGCTCAAATAAATAACATTCAAGACAATTGTACTAATGTTTTTGTTATCTAGCTTCATAGTCCACATGTTCGAGTCATACGACAAGGGTTTAAGATGACACCCCAATCAACAATACATTGCAAGGTGAAGAAACAGAGGACAGGGAAGTCCCATGAAAAATGTAGATATGCCCTATGAAACAATACCATACAACTCGTTTGTGAAAGGAAAGATATACATAGTAGGTGAATCAATTGTTGTTAATGGAGGTAGACCAAAATGACCTGTAAGTCATGCACAAGAACATGCGAGAACCAAAGAGAGATGTTTTGTAGGATAGTTTTCGATGTTTGAGGACATTGTGTTTGGTAAAAAAATCGTTGGGTAAATGTTGTGTTTACCAATTTTGTGATTTTTTTTTAATATTTAGGATTTTTGAAATTTTTATCAATTTTTAGGATTTTTTTTGAAATTATTACCATTTTTTAGGATTTTTTGAAAATTTTTAGAAGAAAATGGTATAGAAGAATGACGACATGAGACGGTATGCCGTCAAAGATCTCCGTGGAAGAAAAAATATTCCCCATGGAGCAGAAAAGGTCACCATGAAGCAAAATATGCGTTAGCGGGGTGAAAAGGTTATTACAAATGATCATATTTAATAACAATAATCATCGATGATGAGTGCATGAAGAATATAGAAGAATTATGTTAGTTATCTAGCACCTATGGGCGAGAGAAAATGAAGAATTAGGGAAAAATGACTATATATACCATGTCAGGACGGTAAAAAAACATCACAATGAGTTATTGTTATTAGCCCTTATTGAGTTTAGAGAGGATTTTTCTTTAGTTTGTGAGCAAAATGGTACGAGTTCATAATCTATAGACACCATGTACAGACAAGGTGCGTGAGTACATGAGGCTTCCCATCGGACGGCCCACCAGGTATGCAAAACACAAAACTTTGACTTTTGAGTGCATTTAATAATTTTTTAGGGTAGAAGATATTGTCGGGATGACGCTAGTGTATGACCCTTGAGGTGCACAATCGCATGAAGGGCATGCCTTAGTGTAAAACTAGGTGTTCTAGTGTTAAACTAGGCCTGAGGGTTGGTTAGAGGGAGTGTCTAGTCGTGGAAATGTGAGCGCTAGTGTAAAAATACAGGTGCTAGCGTAGGTTTGCGCTAGTGTCAAAAGTGGTGTGCTAGTGTAAAAACATAAGAACTAGCGTAGAGCTGTAGGTTTATACAATTTTTAAAGGAAAATAGAACGATTTGTAGATGAATTTATAGATGAATAGAAGAAAGTAGATAATGTTTTTAAGAGGAAATGATGTTAATGAAGTGGTTTGTATGCTCTTGTAGATGACTAGATTATGCAACTTGGAGTCACACGAATGACACGGTCAGCTTTCGAGCCTATGGGGGGATAATTTCTTACGCATCAGGAGAAGATTTATCTTACCACCACCCTAGATGTTACATGCCTTATTTACATGGTTGAGATGCCATAGATTACTTTAGATCACAACCTCCTTCATTTCCTTAATAGAGAGGTGTTGCACAGCAAGATTCAGACATTCAAAATTCCTACAGGTGAGATGAGCATTACCCTGGAGGATGTCTAGAGGATACTTAGAGTTTCCTTCCATGGTAGGTTGGTGACATATGATGGACAATCACGCCTGGATCTTAAAGTGCATTCGGGATATGTTTTTTCATATCCCGACATACCTTTTTGGGGCATGAAAGTTGACTTATACATATGTTTCAATGATCATCGGCTCTCACAAATACGGATATACTTGATGGCTCTTATCAGTTACATTGTACTGCCTGGTAATACTTGTGCACACTTTCCACTAGGTCTCATGGGAGTAGTGCATGGTCTTGTGAGTGTAGAGGTATCCTGATGGGGCAATTTTTTTTAGCCCACTTTTACTGGGATCTTTATTTGATAGTGTATCTTAGTAAAACGACCTTGGTCCTAACCACTTTATTAGAGACATGGGAATGGATGCACAGAGGGGTGCCCACTAGAAGTGTTATGAGCCAGGGCTCCAGATGAACCATCTGTTATGGGTTGGGTGCCAGTAGGTGATGACATCCACTCATACATGGGAGACAACATACTATAGATGAGAATTTGATGAATTATAGTTGTGCATGGTGACATGGTGTCCTTACAGATTGTACCGGTGGCGAGAGGATGTTGTAGAGCTCATCATAACAAAGATTGATCACTTTATTATCGACAACTGAAGTCACATTACATAGTGGTACCGGGTAGATAGAGTATAACGGTAGTTCAGCCACGTCCAGGGGATTCCTAGGGATGAGATGTGGTATGGACGTAGGGCCCGTGAGACCTTTGAAATTAAGACATCGATTAGACAATGGTAAGCCTACTACAGTTTTAGACAGGTGGTAGATCCCGAGACTACCCCAGATTATGGACCATGATATGTTACAGTGTTACCACAATGGATTATTATACAACATGCTACCATAGAGGTAGGGATTGTTGCCACAACACAGGGATTATATGATAGATCCTCAGGCGCAGGCCCAGGGTTTACAGGGTACATAAATACATGTGCCACAACAGGGTCTCCCATAGATACAGGTACCACCACAGGGTCCTCCCCCACAACAACCTTTACAGTCATAACCACAACCACAATCGCAAATACAGATTCCAGTGGTACAACAAGTTGTGTAATAGAAGGTCATACAAGTCCCAAACTTTCCTCCTAGAGCAGCGAGCCTGAGTTTTGCAGGGGTGGAGATGGATGGGGTTCACCACCTCATATACAGGTAGTAGGAGGATGGGGATCACCCCCTAGGTCACCACAAAGACAGTTACCTAGAGATACAAACACATGTGGGCCATCCATGGCCACACTATAGGTACAGAGGGCTCTTGCCATGAGGCGAGGAGATATTACATATATCATGGTACAATCTTTACATAGGTAGCTGGGGCAGGCCATATATGAGAGAGATCAGGATATTACTGTGCAAGACCATCTCGCAGGGGAGAGGCTACCTATTACACAACATTATATCATGGTACCATTACAGAGTGATAGAGGGCCTAAGACGTTAGTCAATTAGTTAGTAGCCTCTCGAGATCGAGGATGTATATGCCATATTTGTCTATAATATCAGTACAACAATCATTTGCCTTACTAGGGAGCTTTTACCCAATAGATTCCCCTACCTAGACCCAGGCCAGGCATTCTTGATATGGGTGAGAGTCATGGTTGACTCTCTTTGGATCTATGATGCTATGCAATCTTGGTGTGAGTGAGAGTCATGTTTGAATCTCTCTTATTGTAGATAATGTATATGTACATATGTATTATTTTTAATGTATGCCTCGATGACGAAGGCATAGCTTTGAGATGAAGACACATTTTTTCATCCATTCTCATGATGGCATACTTTGTATTTGATGATTATGTACTAAGACACATTATATATGGACATTGATATATTTAACATACTTACATGGTGATGGATTTTATTATGATTTATGATTGTATCACATATTTTTGATTGATGATATACAAAATTTTATAATATCACATTCTATTTGATGAGATACTTTGATTAGTCCATGTTTTACTTTTTGATATTGGTGGGGAGGGGGGATAAAAGGTAATCCCTATTGCCCCATTGATGATATGGTAAGATGATAGTAGCTTATCATACATGTTTGTATGTTTATTGTCATTATGATGTAGCTTAGTATTTATTTACGATATATGAGTATATGTGATGATAGATGTGATGATATAGATGGTGATGTGATAATAGATAATGTACAAGTAACAAACAAGAACAAGAAAAAGTTAACAAAAACAAACATATACACATGCATGAAACAACGATACCAACACAATTAAGTACAAATATAAACAAGCATTCAAAACAAAAATGAATATAAAAAAACAAGAATGAATCTAATAAAGGAAATAATAGACCAATCTAAGAAGTATGTTAAGCAAACACACTATACTGGATGTACAAGCAAACAAACAAACAAGTAAGAAACAGTACTACTTTGTTTTGGTGAGATAGCTTTGAGGCATTTTATGTTGTTGTGGGAGTTTTGTAAGACCATGTTTTATTGTTTTTGAGTTTTCTATGAAACATTTTTCTAATGTCTTGGACATTTTCTAAACATATTTGTATGTTGTTTTGGAGTTTTCTAAGACATATTTGAATTTTTTTGGACTTTTGTGGAAAGTTTTCCAAAGCTATGTGTAAGAAAGCAAAGAAACGTGGATGGCCCCAACATTAGATGGGAATGTACAAGGGAAAATGCCACGTATATGTGCAGGATATTGAATGATGTGAAGATTCCACCAGCGTTAGATGGGAATGTACAAAGGACAAAATCTTCACATATATACAAGAGTGAGGGTCAGCTCGTATCAAGGCCATGAAGAATAGGCTCAAAAGGATCTCAGACATAGGTGAAATCATAACTTAGGACAAATAGGATGTAACCGTAGATGTGCAAGATACTTGTGAATAACATTAATCCTCCTAATGGTTCTGGAAACCAGTTTTCACCAAAGGGACCTATCTAAAGTGCCACAATTTGTGTGGTTTTCAAACTTGGACAAACTGATTTCTCTTTACTTTTTTGATGAATTTTTTTTTTTTTTTGTATTTTGTTTTATTTTTTATACTTTTCAGTTTTATTAATTCTAATATTTCCCCCATGTCTTAAGCGTAGAACCATTCTTGAGATGCATGGCATTTCATAGGTACACTGTAGCTCATATCCATAAGGGTGAGATAATTAATTTTTTAAGCTCTTGATCCATATTTTGCTATCACCACATAGGGTCCTAAACAATTTTGTTCAAACTTTCCTTTCTTTTCTCTTTATTTTACGTGGTATTGAACTGGTTTTCTTTAAAGATGAAGATCCCCTACCTCAAATTAGTGAGGTATGATATGTATTTTGTAGCCCTGAGACACTCGATTCTAATCACACTTTCAAGTGGTTGAATGCGCGAAGGCTATCTTTCATCTAACAAGCTCTAGCTCTTCAAATCCTAGCCAGATGGTAGTCTTCATCTTTTTCTATATAGTATTTGAGATGATATTCTTAGGTGAATGAAGCTCAATTTCTAATGGGATGATGGCCTCAATGCAAAAAACTAGAGAGTAAGGTGTAGCACCAATAAAGGTGCGAATGTAGGTCATGTAAGTCTAGAGGGTAGGATGGATTTACAGATGCTAGTTATGACTAGTTTTTCTTACCATCTTCTCCATGATGGGAACAATGGTTTTATTGGAGGCCTCAAATCTTGTCCATTACCTTGAGGGTAATAGGGAGTAGACCACTTTAGGTGTGTTTGAAAGTGTTGGCGCAATGCTTTCACTTGTTTGTTCTTACACGACTTACCATTATCATCTACAATGGTGGAAGGTATGTTGTAACGACAAATGAGATGATTCATGATGAACTTGGAAATTTGGGAACCAGTAACATATGTAAGAGGAACAACCTCTACCTATTTGGTAAAGTACATAGCATAAGTAATGATGTGGGTGTGGTCATCTAAGGAAGTTGGAGTAAGCTTCCCTATGAGATCTAATTCCCACTTAGAGAATGGTCACGGTGTCATGATTGGTTACAAGGATTGTGTCGGCGCATGGATGCTATTTCCATATTTTTGGCACAATAAACATTTCTTAACATACTTGTAGTAGTTTGATTCCATGGTAGGCCAATAGTAACCTTCTCTTAACAACTTCTTTGTTAGCACCATTCCACTTATATGAGCTCCGTAGACACCTTCATGCACCTCTTTGATTGCTTGGATGGACTCAACTAAATTAAGACAACGCAACAAGTTCATGTCATAGCCACGATGAAAGAGGGTGCCTCTAAGGAGGGTGTAATGAGATATTCTTTGGATTAGGTTTCGTTTATCGGGATGAGAAATGTTAGGGGGAAAGGTACCATCTTGGAGATAAATGAAAATGTGTTGACACCAGGGGAAAAGGACCAACAACTTCACAAACCAGACACAACCCTGACATGTCAAATGCAGGCATTCATAAATTTTCAACAAAGAATGACATATCATTATTCTATGGTAGAATATGAAGCAAGGATCCCATTGTAGCCATAGCATCTGCAAACTGATTTTGTGCTCTTAGGATTTTCTCAAAAGTAACACGCACAAAGTATTCCTTGAGATTTTCCACAATTTTCTTATATGAGATGAGATTTTCATCCTTAACCTTATATTAGTCATTGATTTTCTTTATAATTAACTATGAATCTCTAATGAATTTGATTTGTCTAATATTCCACATGATAGCGAGTTTCATCCTAATGATGAGTGCTTCATATTTTAATATGTTATTTGTACATGGAAAACCTAGAGGAAAATGTTGAGGAATGAAGTCCCCTGAAGGGGTGACGAGCACAACACCGAATCCTAAACCATGAAAGGTGAATGATCCATCAAAATGTACTTGCCAAGTGACAGATTCCTCAATATACACTATAGAAGCATCTAGCAGATCTAGACTCGATGGTTCTATTCCAGGTAGAGGGGCTTCAACTAGTTGATCTGTAAGCACTTGTCCTTTCATTGATTTTTTATTAACATATTCAATATCAAACTCACTTAATAGGATGATCCAATTAGCTATCCTTATAGAAAGTGTTGGTTTAGACAAGAGGTACTTTAGCGGGTGAACTTTGGATATAAGTTTGGTCTTGTTATTTAACAAGTAATGATGAAGCTTTTAGAATGCAAAAACAACGTCTAGACAAGAGTTCTCGATCTGTGGATAATTAAGCTCATAGGTGATCAAAGTGTGACTAAGATAATAGACCACTTTTTATTTTTAGTTTAGGTCATACTAAGCTAGAAGTGCACCGATAACAAATTGAGCAGTTGAGATATACAATAACAAGGGTTCACTTGGAGTAGGCTATATTGGGATAAGGGGATTAATCAAATATTTATTAAGTATGGCAAAGGCTTGTTGGCATTCAAGACCCCAATGAAAGTCAACATCTTTTTTAAGCAAATGGGTAAATGGGTGACATTTATTCACAAGCTAGGAGATGAAACGATGGATTGCTTGAATTTTTCCCTGCAAGCTATGTAGCTGCTTAAGGTTCTCACGAGGAGTCATTTAAGTGATAGTTGTAACTTTGGCTAGATCGACCTCAATTCCTCTTCTTGATACAATAAAACCTAACAACTTTCCTAATAACACACTGAAGACACATTTCTTCATATATTACCCTGACCTTGTAATCTTGAAGATGTTGAAAGATATGCCTTAAGATTTTTGGGTGTTCTTCTCTTGTTCTGGACTTACCTAAAATATCATTAACATAGTCCTCCATAATATCATTCAACATATCGTGGAAGACCATGGTCATAGCCATTTGATAGGTTGCACCGGCATTTTTGAGGCCAAAGGACATAACTTGATAACAAAATTCTCCCCAAGGGGTTGTAAAGGTAGTCTTGTGTTGATATTCTTCTGCAATTTTGATCTGATTGTATCTAAAAAATCCATCCTCGAGGAATAAAATTTTGTATCCTGCAATTGAATAACAATCATGTCGATATTAGGAATAGGAAAATCATATTTTGAGCACACCTTATTTATATATCTAAAATCTATACATATTTTGATACCAATTGGATTTTTTTGCACAGGCACGATGTTGGAGATGCACTCTAAGTAATCAATAGGTCTGATAAAACCTACTGTCAACAATTTCTCAAGTTTTTCTTTAACTAGGAGGGCAACACGAGGATGCATCTTTTTAAGCTTCTGTTTGATTGATCTGAAAACGTGTGTTGTATTTTTTTTTTTACTTTTAAAAGTTTTCAAAGATCGTGATTTTCTTAATCAATTTTAAGTATTCTAAGCTCCAAAATTTGATTAAATTCTGATTATTATGCATCCATAGAAGTGCAGAAAACTTGGGTAACAAATAAATAATTAGAATTGAAAACACTCAGATAACAAACAAGATTGTTTATGGGGTTCGGAAATTCCTACGTCCCCGGGTTCAGATTGAACCGATCCATTAATAATATTGAAATGTAAGTACAATAACTCTTACAAACAACCAATAATGAATCATAACCTGCAAATGAGCTGATCAATGTCCCAAGAACTCTAAAAAATAGCAGAAATTGTCCCAAGAACGATCCGTGGCTCCTACAGTGTTTTCACAATGTGATCTCCCTGCAGCTGTGTTAGAAAAACACCTACAAATGGAGATTTAAAAACATTCTATGAAAAAAAATCATATATCTGAGATCATATCTAAATTCTAAACACTTTTCATGTTTACACCAATTCACTTTTCGGAGCAGAAGTGCATTGAAATTCGTGTTTTCCAACTAGTTGTCTTGTAGATCCCTGTTAAAAACTGCATTCAAAGCTTCCAAAAATAGGATAAAACTCAACAAAAAATATCAAATCTTACATCGTTAGAATCATCTCAGAATTTTCTTCATTTCATATTTTTACTCCGAGTTCCCAATTTGAGTGCAAGGCCTTCAAAAATGGCACTTTCTGAAAACTGGTCCTTATGCTGCTTTGCACAGACCTACCACCCCTTGTATAAGTTGAAACGACCCATTTTATAACCAAGCGAGCTTCTTTGGTGAGTTGTTTAGCGGATTGGTCTTGGAGCGATGAGGTCAGGGGATCAAATCCCACCTCCTATAATTTTGTCACGGTTTTGGATTGTTAATCCCACATTGTGGGCACACTCAATGAGGAAAGCATTTAATAATGCTAAAGTTGTTGATCTTGGATTGGCTTTTGAGCCACCTTATGCTGCGCATTGTGGGTTTGGTTGGCCAATGTTGTTTGACTGTATATAATACCAAGGATAATGTTTGAATAAAATGAGTGGCACTTATCATATAAGGCGTGGCAAATACATGAAATGTGTGGGATATAATATCTTGCGCCAAAGGAGATATTGGTATGTTTGGATATATATATACACCGAGTTGATAGGATATGATATATCCTTCGCTGTTGATAAGGTAATCCCCGGTATATCCTCGAGCTCTCCAAGTTGGATAATAATAAGCCCGAATATAGCAAATAACGTGGCTTGGTAATTAACATGGAAGTTAATATCAAAGAATTACAAAGGTAATAAAATGGAATTCAACCCAAGTAATATAAGGTGATATTCAAAATGAACTATGACAACTAAGACCAGCTGTTGATCCTCGATAGGCAAATCGAACACATGGTGGCTTGAGGACCCACCACGTCGGCGATGATATAATCGTCCTCACGGCGGCCGGGCTCCCCTTCGTAACAAAAGTTGAGCCTCTTGTTCTGGCCTGCTTTTACATGTATCGAAGACCGGAGGTTGCAAACAACTCGAACAACCTTCATTTTTCCCCTTTCTTCTTTTGCCACATGTCGCATTGCTATTGGTCAATTATTGACATGTTGACCAGAGTTGACTTTCATGTTGACTGTACTTTGACCGGACATATCTTGAGCTCAGAGTGTCCCATTTTCACGTTCTTACAGTCATTGGAAAGCTCACTGAAGGCTCTATTGCACTGGCATGGTTTAGGGAAGTTTAGGGAGCTTATGAAACTAAAAAATTTCCCCTGATCACTCCTCCCTATCGAGAAGGATTTTTTTCCACAAAAAGTTGTGTATCAACCCACAAAACATGCTATCTCTTCCTGCATGGCACAAACACATACAAACCCAAAATAACATTATAGGTTAAATAAATGCAAATAGTTGATTAGCTAGTCACATAATTGATCAGATAATAACACCCAATTAAGCTAGTGTTCAACTGAAACGTTGCAACCTTGTCAACTCTGCGCACAACTGTGAACTGTCATACCCCACTGTAATGCCATCACAAATAATTGACTAGATAATAACACCCATTCTATTACGGAAAGCTAGTGTTCAACTGTCACTTTGTGATACGGTCGATTACCAAAAATTACAATTCCATAACACAAATCAGTATACAAGACATCTAAACTGCCCATAATTAGGCTAGTGCCCACCGCCCATCTAAAACTGTAACAACTGCAAGTATTCACTATCATAATATAATAAACTATCAACGCCCAAAAATAGCTATAGTCAACAATTGAACCCACGTGAAGCTGCCAAAACATTGTATTGCCATCATAAATAATAACTCAGATAATAACACCCATCTATAATGGAAGCTAGTGTTCAACTGACACTTTGTAATTATGCTGATTACAACTGCAAGTTTCAAATTTAGACATGCTACTGATGCCTATCCTTGCATACTATTTTCAACAATGGAACTACTAACCAATATGAGAAAACAAAACATGAGTATGATGAACCTATCACTCAAATCTTCTCTTCAGCTGTTTCCATTCATTTTCAAAGCTTAAATATCAACTTAGGAGCAAATCCTTATCAATCAATAGGAATCCCTTAAATATAGCTTTGAAATTTTTTTTTGCTTGCCTGCTATCAACAATTTACTGTAGTGTAAATATAAAGTTGAGGAGTGTTTTTACCAACCAATCACTTGGGTTTTTCCGTTTTGGTTGTTTTACCTTCTCAGTACCAAAATGAGTTTTAGTTAGGTTTAGCACTGTTGGTTTTACAATATTTTTCTTTTTAACAACTTTCCAATTTTTTTGTTTAGAAACAAACCAACAAACCTTAACATCATGACCATTCCTATTACAATGGGAACAAACTTTAACTTCCCTGTTTTCAGGAGTCTTACCCATTTTACCATTCTTAGAACTCTGTCTATGAGAATGATTTCCTTGTTTAGGAGAGGTAACATTCTTGCCATTGCTCGCCTTTCTTTGGTGAGATTAGTCTTTAGCACCTGCCTTATCATTCACAAAAGGCATTAACTTCTTAATCAAAATTTTCCTCTTCCAACAATATGCAACAGAATGATTAGTACCTTCACAAAATGTGCAAGGGAAAGCATATTTCTGCCTACCAAAGCTATATTGTTCTAACTGAAAGAGTGTATTAGAAGTTTTAAGATTTGATTTTCCCTTAGTGCTATTTGTAGTGTAAGTGGAAGGAGGTGGAATCTGATTACCTCTTTTACCTGTTTTCTTACACCTTTCATAGTTCCTCTTGATGGCGGAATCCTGCAATTCTAGTGGCATAGATCCTTGCTGTTGGAAGCTTGTCTTCCTTCAGTTGCTTTGGAACTTTCTCCAATTTCCATTTTCCCACTAGAATAACTCAAACCTGCAAACTGAGGCTGATCCTCTACCAATACTGGGTTAGCATCACCTTGTCCATTTTTACCAAGGCCCTTTCCGTTAAATCCCATCTTAACCATTAGCTTAGACCCAATTCCCTTAGCATGTTTTTCAAACTGACCCAAAGGAATATCTGAAACTGAATGAGAGGAAGAATTAAAATGTGAACAACTTACAGTGCATTCTTCTGTCATAGTACCTGCATCTGCTTTGGAAGGAATTTCTTTCTTGTGTTCACCTTGTTGCAGCATTTCCAAGAGGGCATCCTTGGTCCGTATTTCTTCCTGCAAGCAACTCTTTAACAAAGCCTATCAACTTCTTGCTCTCTTCAAGCATCTTTTTAACATACTCCTCTTTCTTAGTTATAGAGGATTCTAGCTCAGATTTTAACCACACTATTTCCTCTTCCAAGGAATAAAAATTATCTCTCAAGAAAGAGTTTTCTTCTTGGAGTTGGTAGTTTATGGCTTCAAGCTCATCCAGTTGCTCCTATTTGGATGACTTGCCCATGATTCTCGGTTCCTGCAAACACAACCTGTACTTCCAAAACTGCACACTGCAAAAGAAGATTAACAAGCCCCAAAATGTCTGCACACTGAAGACTGAAATCAATATTGAAACTGAAGCCAAATTTCCAAACACAATTAGAAGCTAATCCGGCAATCTAACTGCTCTGATACCATTGATGGGCTTTGTGTCTATGTGCACAATAAGGTTATGCACTACCAATGATGGATCCAGGCCCGACATATCCATATAAGACCAAATAAATATGTTTATGAATTCTCGTAGAAGCATGACAAAGGTCTTCTTTCTTGTGCTGAGAGTGAAGCTCCCAACTTCACCATTTTAGGGTTGTTCTATGTTCCTATATTAACATCAATGGTCTTCTCCACAAGCATTTTGGATGTATCCTCCATGCATGTAGGATCAAGGAGGAGATTGCGATCTTCTTCCAAGGGCATCTCAATGATATTTTCACCCTTGGTATGGTCACTTTTTATGTCCATTGATTTTTCTACTTGTTTATCTGCTAGTGCCTCAAAGATGTTTTCATTATGCATCTTGGACTTACGCTTTTGTCGGGATTTTTAGAAAAGCTTTTTCCCTTGTTATTTTTTAAAAATTTTCTAACCACACATCTCAACCTTCTCCCTGAAATACATGCACATGTCTAAGTTGATAGAGAAGCCTTTCTTGCGATCACCAATTGGAATGTTATCACAAATACCTAATAATTCAACATTGCTTCATCATTTTCAAAAAAGTCAATTAGTACGTGAAGTTATTGGTCTCAATTAACAAGAGTGGGATGGACAAGGTTTACTTGGGGAACAAAATGTGATAAGGTAAGGATAGTTGTATCAAGGAATAAGTTTGTAGAGGAAAGATCCTCGTATTGGCTATGACAAATATCTGTGTCACTATCTGAATTAGAAGAGCTATCATCACGCTCAGAAGAAGTAGCATCAATGTCTAAGGGCTGAGCCCCATAAGGTCTAATGTCAATGCTGTATTTGTCTGTTTTGAAGTGTGGGGTTGGAATATGCTCTCTCATGCCTTGTTCATCAGTACCACACATGTATCCATTATAGCCCATGATGTATATCATTTTGTTGGGTATGACATATTTTGGAGTTTGGTAGTAAGAAGTCTTTGTGTCTTCAGGGATCCAGGTGTAGACACTAAATCACACACTTTGGGTATTATTCAGCCCTGGCCTCATACTACTATTCATATGCTTTTTGAGTGAAGAAAGTACTAATTAACCCATGTCTTTTGGTTATTTTTATTTGCTTGTTGTCGTAATTCTTGACCCTCACCGCATACATGCCTAGTCAATTTTCGTCACTTTCCTTCATTTTAGCCTTGATTGGGGCGCCCAAAAGTGCCCTGGTCCCAATCGGGGCACCCTCATCCTTTTTGCACTTTCCCACCACTTTTTGGGCACTTTCTAGGTATTTGATCTTCTTATCTTTTTGGTGTTTGACATTTTCAGGGTTAATTGCGAAATTAGAACAAGAGAACCATATAAATATAAAGTTATGATATCATAATAATAGACCAAGCACTAGGCATTACTATCATCATCTAAGGTTGCATCCATTTAGAGCTCATTTGCATCCATCTAGCTCCATCACAAGGGACAAGGTTGGTTCATGTATTCATAGTTTGTTTCATGAACCTTTTATATTTTAATATTGAAAATATTTATACCAAATATTTCTATTTGAAATATTGATAGTGACATATTAAAAAAAATAGTTGTGTTTATATTGATTTATTTCTATCCTTGGGTGAGGATAGTTTAATATATTTTATTTTATTTCTTCGTGAATAACATGCTTGTAGCAATAAGGACAAAATTTATTTAATACCAACCAAATAGGAGTATTGGGGCAATTTCCCCCCTATATAGAGTGAGTATAGATAGGGGCCCCACCCACATCTATAGATTGAAGCTGAAACCTCCAAGATAAGATCTAAAGGTACTCGTCTAAGATCTAAATTTGCTTCGGGAAATGTTTGGAGCTAGATATGGGGTGGCCCTATCTTCTCGCCATATAGAAGGCAAATGGATGGGAACTAGACCGTGTACACACACACACACATATCTGGTTTGTGATGCTATATGGATCTTCATCAGATAGATATGGTGACCCCTATCTAGACTCACTAGGCTTGCTTAATCCAATCTACTATACTATGGGGTGGGGCTCCGCACAACCACGAATTCGGAGGGGGTTAGTCTCCATTCAAACATCAGTCTCACCAAGATATATATGAGGGGAACACCAGTCCACAAACACCACGAATAATTCAGCCACACGCTACCCCGACACTGCAGACTCAGACGACCCTTTCTATATAGAGAAACTTGACTCACATATGGAATTTCTATCTATATATGTGACTCATGTCTCTTAATACGAGGCTCCATCCAATATTTGGCTTCTATTTTGAATAAGCCCCTATATGAACTATGGTGATCTCGAAATGAATGCCTATAGAACAATATGGCCCCTCCCCTTATATCACCCTCTCTATAGATCATATCATATGACTACCATGTACATATCTATATAGGGATAGTGCCGACCCTTTCATTTCAGACCATCCCCTATCTCTATATGGATGACATTGATCACCTATAGATCCAGGTCTCCCATATAGTTAGATAGGGCATGACATCCAACTATCTAGATATGGGGGCCCGACCCAGTTTCTCGGACCATGGTATTGATCATACAAAAATAACGTGGACATTCTTGCCATATATAGATAGGCACGACCCATTCATTACCCTATCCCCTCTCTTTATATCTTATCAGCCCCCCCTCGATATCTATTTTGATCTCAGAGATGGATAGATCTCTATTTACCCATCCATAGATAGATAGATCTCTATCTCTGGGCTCGTCCCACAATATATAGATAGGGGCTAGCCTCCAATAAGATAATAATGCTCGGATTGGGTTGCGGGGTCGGGGGGAGGACCCTCTTTATGCTGCTATGTGTTGAGGGTGGGGTTAGGGAAGCCAAGGAGGTGAGAATGGGACCCCGACGCCTTCACCCTGACCTCGTTTGCCTTTCTCTTCCGAACTCTAACAGCCCCTTTCTTTTAAATTGAATGCTACTTTGATTCAAAGTTTCCTGAGATTCACTCGAGGAACCTAGTGTCTTTCAATCATAGAAAAGGAAAAAAAATATAAGTACTCACCCTACCCCGAACTCTAGATAGGGGCTTCCGTTCTTCGCTTTATCAAGTGTTCAATTTCCCTCTGACCAAATGTAACTCCCACTGGCTATTGTGATAGGAGATAAAAAGGGCCATGGCACTGGCTTCTCGTGAATGTAATGAACTGATATACGAAGCTACTAAATGGAGTCCTGAATTAGTTGTCGCTTGTGAAGTATGGAAAGAGATCAAATTTGAATTTGATACAATTGATACTTTGTAATCAAGTAAGTAATCAATAGAATTTTTTCTGTTTGGTCCCTTAATCAAACCAAAGTTGACCCAATGGGGAGTTCAGGAGAAGTGAGGAGGTCGAGGGATGCCCGACTCTATAGGTCAAGCCTCATACGATTCCAGATGAAGATGAAGCCTACAATGAATTATATAATACTATTCCTCTAGCCACATGGAAGGGACTCGAAGCCCCCTACTCTCTTGGATTCCACCCCATCTACGGTTTCCGATCGAAGATCTATGAATCACAGGTGGTATCAACCAAACCATATTTCCATGGTTTACTTCTACCCAAGGGATCAAGTGAGTTGGATGGCTGGATCTAGGTCCGGCTCGGGTCCATATATCTATATCTATGGACAAATCTCCTGCAGAGGAAGAAGCTCCCAGCGGGTCTCAATGCCCTATCTATATCTTATTGTTTCATCATTTTCTTTACCTTTTGAATGACAAAACAGATAAGGGTAAGGGCTAGGAGGAATACCTGTCAAATAGATTGGTTGAAGGTTGTTGCATGCGTACCGACTTCTCGATCCACAGCTGAATGTGAGAGCTTCCTTTTGGCTAGGAGGAACTACTTGTAATAGACAACAAGACCACAAAAGGGGAGTTAAATGATATATGACAGTGGATTGCCTAGTGAATGCTAGCTCCGGGAAGTGTGATATTTCCTAGATGGTTGTCAATCCATTGTTTAAAACAATTTAATGCTAGAAATAAAGGAAATCCTACTGTAGATGATATCATTTAGGTTTACCATTCAAGTACAATAAGCAAATCTTAACATAACAGGCTAGGCTATGGTCAGATCAGAAAGGTAGGTAGTTGTCAGGGTGTTGGGACTAGTCGGGGTCTGATTCTGGGTTGTTTAGGTCAACTGGTAAGATGATTGCGGGGTCTGTTCTTGGTAAAGGTATAAAACATAGAGACCGACGTTGGTTAGGTATGACCAATGTCAGTTTAGGTGGAACCAATGATGGTTGTGGATAACCGGCGTCGATATGGTCGAGGTAAAAGAAACTCGAATAGATCAAATGGTAGGGGCTGATCTGAGGTCAAATGAGGTTAGGAGGGTGGATGAGAAGGTCTATGGAGATCTTGGGTATGCTTAGAAATGGATATTAGGTCAGAATGGTGATTTGGTGGTTTGGGTAAGGGAAATGGTTGAATTCCAAGCTAATGAGCAATGGAGGAATGAACATGCAAAGTATACACTAATGACAGGAATGACAAAAGCTAACTATGTTGAAATAGAAAATGTTGGTAGAGATGAACTTACTGAGATGCAGGTTTTTGATGGCTGAATGGAGGTAGCTATTGATCAGAAGAAGAGTGTTGGATATCGTAATAGTGGCTCCCAGAGTGATTCCGTGAGTGCGATGCTTCCAAAATCTATCATGGTGATGGCTCTGGATGTCTGGATGCGTGAAAGTATGCTCATTTTGCTTACATGCAAATCTAATTTCTTTCTCTTGCTCTTAGAATGTGCCAACCCATAAAAAGGTTGTTTGGGTGAATAAATGGTAACCGATAACAGTTCCTGGTTGACCGACGTCGGTTTAGGGGTGACTGACATCGGTTAAGGCGGGATTCCCTAGGTTTACTAAAATGGGTAGATCTTTCTAATTTCTTGGGCCCAGTTAGTTTGTTGTCACAGATTAGAATGGAAGCTTCCCTTCTAATGGGTGGGAATGTGGTTAGAGAGATTGTAGGGATTGATTTTTAGGGTTAGACCAAATCTTAGCTCATTAAGGCAAGTAGGATTAGGTTTTAGTTAGTTATGGAAACATGCCAAGGATAGGTCTAGGATGAGGTGTCTAGGTGAGGTGGAAATTAAAATAATTAGATAATAAATATTATGAGGATATATATTAATTTAATTGAATTAATTAAATTAATAGTGATGTGGGGTGGAAGGAGCCATGGTTAGGTGAGTATGTTTGAGCTAGTTATTTGACAAGGGACCAAGGGGAGTGTGACCCAATTTTAGTGTCTACATTTTGCCCCTTTTTGTTGTATAGCTTGCATTGGTAAGCGATGCTGACAAAAAAAAGATGTGGTTGCCCCATGTGTGGGTGAAGGTGATCCTCCTCAAACTAGGAACAGATGAGGTAGAATACATAAGCGGTGAGTGGTTTAATAAAAGGTGGATGTGATGAAGTGGAAGGTGGACAACGGGGGTAATGGGTTAAAGGTCAAATCAGGTAATCAAGGTAATGGGCCAGGGTCAAAGGTAGCAATAGTCAAACACACGCAAACGTATAAACTGCGGCACGGTACCAGGTTGAAGAACATGCAAATTCTACATCGTCCAAGGTCGATAGGTTTATCCAAACAAGGTTGAGGTGATTCTGGTATCCAAGGTATAGGATATGGTGTGGAAGTACATTGTGGGTCAGGTGCATGAACATTTAGGTATGTTCTCGGTACACCAAAGGTTGGGTCAGGATAAACATACACGAATAATAGGCAAGGTAAGGTCATTAAGTCAAACAACACGGGAAACAATGTCGTAAGGTATAGTGAGAGCACATGAGTTCACAGGTCACTAACAATGTTCCATGGTCTAGGGATCTAGGTCATAAAATTGGTAGGGACAAGGTTTGGGTAAAATAATAAGTCCCTAAATGCAATTAAGGGCAGGGATAAGTAATGTAGGTTTGGAGGTGGGTTGTAATAAGGTTGGGTAAAGTCAAATGGGGGCTAGGTTAGGTTAAATTTTAGTTAGGAATGGGGAAAGGGTATGGGCAGCTAACAGGCTCAGTATGCCATAAGTAACTATTTGCCAAGCACATACTGAACCACCCTGACAGGTCTAGGTAAACCATAGGGACATGGTAGCTTCATAGGGCACACATGACCGATGGGGTACAGGTGGCTGCCCTACAGGGGCATACCAACCACGGTGTGCTAGGGCTAGTAGGCCACTACGATAGGCACAGGTCATAGGCCCTTATAGTCCCAAATGGCGGCACATGTAAAAGTGGGTATATAAAAAGGAAAAATATATATAATATAGATTCATTTGTACGGGCCAAGACCAATGGCTCCAACAAATGACAGTAGCACTGATAGGTAGGTTGAGGGATGCCTTTGTTGGTGAGGTTTGGTACGAGGGAGGATATCCTGCATAGGCTGCAGGAGATATCCAATTGGTTAGAGGATCTTATGGGGAGTATAGGGTCCACAAGATCAGGCCTTGAGTGAGATGTTTCATAGAGAGGTTTGAGGTGTGTATTTGGACACAATGCAAAGGTAGTATAGGATTAGGCCTTCGAGTCACCGAGCACAGTGGCTCAGGGTGAGGCCACTAGTATCACAGAGGACAGCTCTGAGACGAGGTACCATATCTAATCCATCCGACCAGTTATTTGATGGTGGGAAGAAGAAAATGCTAGCTAGACGCTAGCAGGTAGGGGCAGGTTAAATAAATGAAAGAGGAGATAGGTGAGACAAGGTCATCAGGTAGGGGTGACAATTAGTCACTAGGGATGGGAATTAGGTGATGGATGTGGGTAGGTTGACATAGGGACCGACCTGCGTACTAAAGATAATTAGGATGCATACAAGAAATGGGGGTTTTTGGTCATATACTACGCCTAATAGTGACTGAAGCTAGTCAAGCTGTATCACTGAGTGATTTAAGATGTTTATATTTATTTGTATCTGTGTTCATCTGGCATGTAGGGGACACTAGTGCCGATTATGATTTATGGATCGGTGACATTTATACCATGGAGTAACCGGTGCTAGTTAGTTTTAATTTCCATTATGCTAGAGGTATACATGAAGGAAACTAGGTAAATTAGTTATGGTAAAGTCGAGGCCTTGTAGATAGCATGTCTGAGTTAGGTTGATTTAGGCATGAATCGGGTCAGGTTGGTTTAGGCCAATGTTGGAGTCAGGTTGATTTAGGCATGGTTGAGTTAGGTTGATTTAGACATAATTTGTGTCAGGTTAGTTGAATGCATCATATGGACCAGCTACAGGTTGATTTAGGCATGGTTAAGTCAGGTTGGTTAAGGCCTGATTTACTCAGGTGGAGTTAGGCAAGGTGGAGTGTCGAAAGATGATGATTGGTGCCATGGTTATAGAGGGTTTGCCTGTATATGCAGGGTTTGGTTTACACTACCAAATATATAGTTATAATGGAAATGTGAAAATGATAAATGAATGGTTTGTTGAGGTCATCAACAGATGGGACTCATCAACCAATAGCTTCCATCTACCGTTTGGGTGAGATTTCACAGTCACCCTGATATAAGATTTGTACTAAGAACCTACAGCTAGAGATAGTGAATAGGGAAGTAAAAGGTGCATTCTATCTCCTCAAAGGCCTAAAGAGTGAGCCAATGCTAATCATGTTTGGTGAGCCTCATGACCTTGATTTGCTGGTTCCATAGTCACGGTAAGTAGGGAGCTCATGGTTATATGTACTAGGCCCATCCGCTAGGGAAGATGAGGTTGGTACTGTTACTAATGGAGGAAGTTTGTGGCTTTGATAGGTACCAAAGACAGATGGGTGGGAGATGTAGGTCACGATCCTTGGTTGAGGGGTTCTGCACGATATAAGTGTCAGAGGAGCAGGACCTATTTTGCATGAACGCCCACATTCAATAGGTAATAGATATAGAGAGGTGAATGGTAAGAGGTGGTGAAATATGAAGCTATTTAGCCTATGATAAGAAACTTTTCTAATTCATTGTTAGGCATCATAAGCACTATTATGAGGTGTGCATCCATGAACAGTAATTCCCTAAAGGTTGATGTATAATGAGACTAGGTTTTGTTCGGGTGAAGAAAGTGACATAATCAAGCGAAATGGGTGCCTGCGATTAGTGGCAGTGTCGAGCTGCTAGAGCTAAACAAGATGTAGTCTATTAGTTGTAACATTCTAAAGGAGATGAGAATCCAGTGGGTGGAGCGTCATTTGGAGTGCCATGATAGTGGGTCTGTCCGTCACATGAAACCTGTGGATCAAGCAGAAGCAAGCTACAAGACATATAAATAATCCGGTGGATAGAGGAGCGATGTGTAAGAAAGCACAAAATGATACCTGTGGACAAGGTCAGATGGAAATAGTTGGGCTTGGGAAGGAGGTTTAGGTTTATAGGTGGAAATATCAAGTCCCCCATTACATTATATTGTAATAACCGAAGATAGGGAGGGCCATCAAGGAAGTACATCTATTAATAACGGATGTTGAAGCTGGGGTGTTGATGCATATGTCCCTTTACTCTTATTGGGGTGATGAAGGTGTCGATATTGTATACATGGTAGTTCCCCCCAGAGCGAAGTGATTAAAAATACCTTCTAAGGAATTGAGGCATTAGTAAGTGGGTAGTGGGGATAGCTGACTTGCTAGATTATGAGGAAGAATAGGTGCATCAGTGGTAGAGGCTACAACTACCATAGGGGAAAGCAAGCTTAACTATACAACAGATGTAGTTGCGAGTTTTAAATGAACTTGGGATGGGCATCTGTGGGTGAAGGTCAGAGTAGTGATCCAGTGAGAATCATGGATTGACTGAGTACAAGCACATCATTGGTACTGATATTGAAGCATGTTATAGGTCTTGGAAGGTGACGAGGGTCGGTAGGAATGGTATTGAATCATGGATCCCTCAAAATGGTTAATAATTTGAGGCAGCGATGTAACAACACTCAAAGGGACACAACCCATGGCATTGGATCCAAGGTTAGCTGAGTAGTATGTTATACTGGATACTCCACTTCTAGGACATAGTCAAAGATGTTAGGCGTAGTGCGGGGACTCAGGTTCACGGATATGGACCTTTAAGTGAATATACACGGTAGAGCATCATGGTGTCATTGAAGGAGCATGGGTAATGATATAGGTTACCGATGCCAATGTAATTGGAAGATTATCCACATTTAGTCATATGCATGGGAGGAGAGTATGTTAATGTTAGCACTTCACCATAAATAATAATGCATTGTATGTGTATATTATCGATAAATATGGAGATGAAAAGAGTGGGGTCAGGGGAAGTCATATTGGAAGGGAGTGATCTCTTCATCTGAAAAGTTGAGGGTGGCCACTTGGCAAGTAGGTGGAGGTGTAGAGGAAGGTGATGATCTGGTGAGAGAGGCTACATGGTGAGGCATAATGATGGAGGCTCGAGGTGGGGGTCATTTGGTAAGACTTCAATAGATTAAAGGACCTTCATGAGGGCTTGACTATGTGACTCTAAGGTTTGGACGAGGTCATATAAAAACATTTTGAGGGGGGATTGGTGGAGTTGTTTTAGCATTTTTAAATGCATGACCCCATTAGAAATAGGATATGCAACACCTTGAATGGTGACTTTGGGTATGGGTACAGATGATATGTTGGGTTACAGTGTAGCGGATGGGCTGGTTATTTTCTCCTTTCCTTTGCCTTTTTGATCATGGGTGGCAATGTTGATCATGTTAATATGAGGAGAGGTGGATGAAGAAGGTGTGTCATGGAAGGTATAGTGGCATGAGGGATAGAACCCTAGTGGGGGATACCATCCTTGTGAAATGAGTAGGGCGCATTGACATTTTGGTGGTAGTTTGGCCAACTCTCTTATACGAACCATGTTAATCTCGAATCTCAGGTGTGTATCAAAGGAATGTGGGGGTGGAGATATTGGTTATTGAGCAGGTAACAAGAGAAGATCTGAGGAACTTGGTGAAGGCGAAATGGGGTCCTCATTAAGAAGATTATCATCGTCAAAATTTTCTTTGGGAGGCCATAAGTGGACTGGGGCATTTTTTAAGGTCTTACAGTTCTCTACATCGTGTCCTGGCACATGATGCAGGCACAAATTTTGGTTTCGTCATACCCTTTTAGTTTGGGTTTGAGGGGGTCGTAAGGTCTAAGAGGTGGTAATGTGATGACAGAAGTTTCGAGGAGATTGGTCAAGATGTTGGCGTAAGACCCTGCTAGTGGATCACAATGGGAGGTGAATGTGGGTTTGGGTAAAGGTGTGGCTTATTGTGGAGGAAAGGGCTTTACATGCGTGGGAATGGGTTGGTCCACTAGTTTGGTGTGTGGAGTGGTCTTTGGTCTTGGTTGTATCTGCTTGGGTACTAGCATGGTAGAAGAGTTGACGATGGAAGGTTTAGTTGGTTTAATTACCTTATGGGAGGGTAGTGGATTTATAGTTTGAGGTTGCCTCCTCTTAGGTGACGATGATACGGGTGTACGAGATGTAGAGGGAAAAATAGATGGTGGAAGAGGATGGGTTACCCACGGGGGTAACCAAGGTGCTGTGGAGGTGGGTGGCATATGTTAAGTAGAAGGCATGAATGAAAGAGAAGAAAGTGTCATGGGTAATGAGGAAGTTATGGATGGTAGTGGTGGTATGGGTTGTAAGAAGGTTAGGGATGATGACAGAAGTTGTCTGGGTTGCTTAGGCATATTAGGAGTTCGTGATGAGGAAGTATGTTGTTGTGTTCTTGGTTTACCAGTGGATGGAGGTGGCTTGGCTAGGGTCGAGGGGTGAGGTCCTAGGATGGATAGAAGGGTGAAGGTGATAATGGTGTGGTAGGCGAGGTTGGGGTATGAGGTCTAGGAGGTTGGGTTTTCTTTTTAGGGGCCAAGTTAAGTTTAGTGTTAGTTTTGGAGGATGTGGCTAAATCTAATTGCTATCCATATTTCGCCCCCAGGCTAAGTATTGGTTCGAATCACGACCCCATTGGAAGGAACCAGAGAAAAATCATCCAGATCTTGCAAATTGGTTGCAAAAAGATTCAGCAATGAAGTGGTGAAGGCCAAAAAGATCAAAGGATCCTGTACAAAAAGAAAATGACTCTGTTGGGCCGTTTCTATATCCAAATCCATTCTCCAAGTCACAGGCAGGAAAAACTATAAAATAGTAGGGGAGGATGTTTGAACTCCATTTCGACCTTGGGGAAGAGAAGAAGGGAAGATGCTACAGCAAAGCCAGATTCAAGAAGAAGGAAGAATGACGAAGATTCGAAGTCCTCGGGCTCGAAACGGTTCACGAAAAGGGCAAAAAATGACTGAGTATGGAGGAAGTAGTGGAAGAGGCCACGTGTCCTAGCGGCACTTCTCCGAAGATGGATCTAAATAGAAAGGCTCAAATGAGCGTGGTGCCTCCACGTGTCCTCAAAGGGGGTAGAGTGAGTTGAATAGTCAATGCAGTAACAAGGTAGCGGTGGCTGCCAAGTGTCCTAAGGGTGCTGTTTCAAGGGTTAAAAGGAGAAAAAGTTCCCGAGCAAGCGCCAGGGTGACACCTGTCCCAGGGGAATGCGGGGCGTCGGGGAAAAGGTTAGCATTTTTCCTTTTTCCCCAAAAGGAGTAAAAGTTGTAAAAGGGCCCGTGACTCCGCTAAAAGGAAAAAGTTAGCGTTTGAGCCCGAATCAAAGCCAAGGTGGGGAGTCGGGGAAAAAATTAGAAGTTTGCCTTTGGTCCAAAAGGCATAAAGGTAAAAATGGAAGTGCATTTCCTAGCCAATCAAAAGAAGCCACATGTCCATGTGGAGTTTCGAGGTTGCGGGATTTTTTTTAGTTTTTGCGTTTTTTTGCAAAAGAGACAAAAGCAAATTACGGACCCATGGACCCAATTTTTGCTCCAATCTGGCTGACACGTGTCCCAATCCAAAATGGGGACCCATTTTCCAAATTGTTTTCCCACCCAGTTGTACGGAATCGATTCAAACTTCGAAGGGGCATATCTTTCAACTCAGGTCTCGAGAGATTGCAAATATGATATCATTGGAAAGATCTCGACCTCGTCTACGCCATGGGAGTCTGAAACTTTAATTTGTGAGAGGTTAGGTGGGAGAAAAATGGAGAAACATCTTTGATATTTCAATGCAGGATCATCAGTTTTAACAACCAGATCAAATTCGATCTATTTCCACCGTTTCCTCTTCCTTCAAGGTGCCAAACCAAGGATCGATGCAAAAAAGAATGGATTCGGGGGCAGATTTTAGCAGAGGCATTAACAACGGTGGTTGAGCTTCGACCCGCATTTTCCCGCTTCTCTCTGATCGATTCTACAAATATGGGGGCATGATTCATTGTAAAAGTTGGATATTCTTAGTTTTGCAAGCTCCCTTCTCCTTTTAGCAAAGGATTCATGGGGTTCAGACCTTCCATTAAAATTGTAATACATTTCTGTCTTTCGGCTATTCTGTAATGAACTGTATCAATTTATAGAGCAATAAAATACATTTGTGATCGATCTTAGATCCTTCTTGTTTCTTTTGCTTCTATATGGTCTCTCATTATAGATCTGGCTGTCTGTGTTTGTTTTATTGTATGCATTTTATTGGTTTGTGTCGAAGGCAAACTAAGTGTTCATCATTCCCTTGATGCATCACCTGGTAGTCTAGTTATTTCTTACTTCTGTACTCTTTTATCTCTGTCTCCTTGGCAAGTTTTAGACTAGTTATAGATATAGATCCTCTGCAGATCCTCATGTATGCACCTAAACAGAGGAATAAGGAACCAACCTTTAAATTTGGAGAGATTTTCCAATTTGTAAGGTCCCATACCTTAGGAAAAGTTCCATCTTATGCAATCACACTAGATGATTCTGCCTTAGAAAAGTAGATCTTTAGAAATCATTTGGGGGTGTTGTGATTTCACACTAACAGTTTTGGCACACCCGGTGGGAGTAAGAAGTCTCCATCTTATTATAATAGGGATTGATGTACACTTGCTGTGATTCTAGATTTTAAGAAGTCTTAAAACTATACATCTGACGGCTCCCAAAGTAACAAGTCTACTGGTTTCAACAGCCCAAGCTTAAAAAATTCATGAGAAAAACTTGGAATAGAGCAAGGAAAGAAGGTATATTTGAATACTTGTGTCTATCCCCAGGCAGAGAAAGGAGAGGAATAAGAGTTTTGAGGTCTCCATCTCCACCAGTCAAAGCTTTATCAACACCTCCTCCCGACAGACCATTCATTCAACCAAAAGGATTGCTCAGACTAATCAAAATGGCACAACCAAATCCATATGTCAACTTCACCTACAGTAGTCCACTTGCCTTGATTTCACAAAACCCAGTTCTAATTGTAGCATTAAAGAGCATCCCACATTTCATGGGTGAAAATCAAACTTCTCCTGGTGACCATGTCCAAGATATTGCAAATATATGTACAATCCACAAGATCCATGAGATGGACATTGCAGTCAAGCTGCTTGCCTCTTCATTCAAAGGGAAGGCTTCACAATGGCTCAGGAGTCTTGAAGTAAGCTCTATCTAGAATTGGAACCAGCTGTGTATGGCCCTTCACAATCAGTTTGGGGAAAAAGGTGATAACTTGTCTTTGTTGGAGCAACTAACAACAATCAAGAGAGCCCCAAACGAGCAGCTGATAGACTTCAACCTCAGATTCTAACGGACCTGGGACAGGGTTCCACTAGCTTTAAAACCCACTAATGAAGGTGCCTTCTTATACTTTCTTAGGGCTTTAAATTTTGATATTTCTCTGATGATTCAGTCAATGGAGGGTCACTACATTACCTGTAACCGATAGCCTCTTTATAGGGGTTTAGAACCATTTGATTCAAGCTAGCAAAATCACTCTTAGGCCATTCATGCCTATGTACCCTGAGTTAGGAAACCCAGATACTAGCCAAACATGCCTACATTAGCCCCTATACCCACCCCCAGGAATCAAAGTTTAGCTAAAGCTTCCACTTCATCATCTAACACCTCTAAAGAGTTTTAGGAAGAAGTGATGAAGCAACTATCAAAACTTGGGAGAATGAGCTAGTGACCATCAAAAGACAACAAGCTCAAAGTTCCAGGCCATACCAGCCTTAGGTTTAATATCAAGCTAGACCCTAATATCAACAAAATAAGCCACCACCTCAAACTATAAATCAAAATCAGAAGTCAAGGACAAGCCTCAAGCTACTAGACATTTCAGGTCTTATGATCCATAATATAGCCTCAAAATCAAAAACATTGGTCCCTAACATAGAACAATATGGCACAAGACTATGATTGGTGTTTTCCATGCAGTCAACCACATAGCCAATCCATGTGTTTTAATGGTGCTATGAATCAATCTTTGATGGTGCAAACCAGTATGTTGCCACAAGAACCTGGCCAAGAGGGAGATCAGTAGCAAGGATCCCAACAAAGTGAACCTCTAAGCGAGAGACTATTCTTGTCAATTGGCAGGCTGAAGACTTATGTGGGATGAATCAGTCTCCCTGCTCAAGGTGTGGCTGCCAATACAAGGTCCAAAAAGAGAAGTATTGGAGAAGGCCAACAACTAAACTTCAGGTGAACCTCAACCTTCCACCACTCCACAAGGTCCTGGTGTTCCAAGAGCAACTCCCAACATGTAGAACCAATCCAATCCACCTCCCAAATCCTAGTTAGGCATCTAATTGTAACAGCCCATGTGCAAGAAAGAAATGTGTATGGGAAGGGGTAGCAGAAATGGAAAGCTCATTCAATAACATTAAGCAGATGAAGAGGACCAGTGTGAACATTTCATTATGGGAGTCACTGGCTTATCCCAGGGCAGAGGGATCTGTTACAAAACTACCATGTAAAATTGGTTAAGCTCAATTCAACCCCCTAACCAGCAAGAGAGAGTGCTTGCAAATGAAGTTCAACCTGAGAAGAACCAAGGAGAACAACAAGGTAAGAACTTGATACCTCCTCCATTCTATGTCTCATTGATTATTGGAGACAAATTAGTGCACAATTATATGATTGACTCTGGGGCTAGTAGTTCTATGATGCCCAAACAAATAGCTGATTAATTGGGTCTCAACTATGAAGTCATCTCTAGAGGGGTAGTTCAATTAGATGGGACAAAAGTGACCACTTTAGGAATCATCCAAGATCTTGAGCCTCACTCTACATGCCTGCCCCCTATGTAACTATCTTGCAAAATGTGTCCATCATAGATTTGCCACCACATTTTACTTTGTGTTTGTCTAGGGACTTCACTGCTAAAATTGGAGGCTACCTGTCTGTTGATTGGTCACATATGCTCTTTAGGATGAGGTATGGGGCAAAGATTCTACAATCAGATCTGAACCTATTACTGACTATCATATTGAATCTTATGTACCTAACCAAATTAATGCTAACTTGCTCAGCCTTTGATCAAGAAGACCTCCTAAACACTAATGAAGTAGATACCAGGTTGGGATGTATCCCTAATTTGACTCTAGATGAGTGGGCCAATAAAAAGAAATGCTTTTGAACCCTATAAGGAGATGGAAGAATCTGAGTTGGGTGTCTATTGTCTACATGAAGAGAATCATCCTCTTCCTGACCTAATCAAGCTAGAGTCCAAGGATGACAATGGAGTATGGTAATTATTGTTTGATGGCTCAAGGAAGTGGACAAGGAGATGGAGAAGGAGCTATGATTGTGTCTCCCAGAGGCATGAAATACTATGTAGCCTTTAGATTCCAGTTTGCTTGTTCAAATAATACTGCTGAATATGAGGCTCTAGTCCAAGGTCTTCATTAGGCAAGTAAAGCTAGGAATTAAGAATTTACAAATATTTGGTGATAGTGGACTGGTTTACAATCAAGTCAGAGGACTGCAATGCTATTAGAAATATGACTCTGCTCAAGAATTATAAGAGTAGAGTATGGGATCTCATGGAGGATTTCAAATCTTTCAGCATTGTGTCCATACCCAGAAAAGAGGATGAAGTTGTTGATAGACTTGTGGAACGGTTGGAGCAGCATTTGATGTGGTGGACAACATCAAAAGAGACAAAGAACAACCACATATCCATGTGATTGTCGAGGCTAGCAGTGCCAGATAGTAATACATGTTGGAAAGTGTTTGAGAATGATCAAGCAGATCATCAAATTTATTGCAAGAAGAAGCTAAATTCTTAGCCCATAATCAAAACAAACTAGAGCAGTAGTATGGAAACCAAATAATACAGTTACATACAAACAAGCTTCCCAAAGGCTTAGTGACCCTGGAATCCATTTTCAATCCTAATGATCAGTTCAGAAAAGGAGAAGGCTAACATGCAGATCAAAGGAGAGGATTCAGAGTCAATCCTAGTTGGAGAAGACAAAACACTTCAAATTGGCAAGGTGGCCACCAAGCAGGAAATGTATGAATTCATACAACTTTTCCAAGAACTCCCTAATGTGTTTGTTTGGAGTTATGAAGACCTAAGGGGTTTCAATCCCAAACTAGCACAACACACAATTGAATTGGACCTAGATGCTCAGCCTATTAGGAAGAAGTAGAGACCAATCAACCCACATATTGAGCCTCTGATGAAGAAGGAGCTGAACAACCTAATAGAGGCAAGTATCATATTCCCAATCAAGCATTCAAATTGGGTTGCAAATCTAGTCCCAGTCAGAAAGAAAAATGGAGAAATTGGGTTATGTGTTGACTTCTGGGATTTGAATAGAGTCTCCCTCAAAGATCACTACCCACTCGCTTCAATTGAACAAATCTTGCAAGTGGTGTCTGGGTCAGAGATATTTTCTCTCTTAGATGGCCATTCAAGATGTAATCAGATCATGGTGAAAGAATATGATCAATTCAAAACTAATTTCACCACCAAATGGGGCACCTATGCATACAAAAAAATGCCATTTGGACTGACCAATGCTGGTGTTACTTTCCAAAGAGCCATGGATATGGCATTCAAAGGGCTAATCAACAAGATAGTGTTGATCTATCTGGATGATATCACTTTATTCTCAAAGAACGTAGCAGACCACCTTTTCCATCAAAGGCAAGTGTTTCAAAGATGTAGAAGATTTGGGGTATCTTTGAACCCCAAAAAATGTATATTCTTGGTTCATGAGGGCAAGATTTTGGGCCACATTGTGTCTAAGGAGGGTCTAGACAATTGATCCAGAAAGAGTTGAAGTAATAAAAGCACTGCCATTGCTAAAGTCACAAAAAGGCTCTTCAAATCTTCTTGAGGAAAGATCAACTTTATTCAAAGGTTTGTCCCAAACTTTGTTACTCTGGTTAAGCTAATAACATTGATTATGAAGAAGATATTAGCATTCAGATGGACAGACTGAAGGAAAGGAAAGCTTTGAAGCTATCAAAGAGGCCATATCACATAGGCCCTAACTCTTGTAAATCTAGATTTTTCCAAGGACTTCATATTGTATGCCTTTGGCGGCAATGACACTATCTCTGCAATCCTAGTTCAACAAAACAAAGAAAGCTCAGAACAGCCAATTGCTTTCTTTAGTCAGAGTCTAGAAGACTATGAGGTGAGGTATTCCTTCATTGAGAAGCAAGTCCTGGCGGTGATCAGGGAACTGAAGAAGTTCAAGCATTTGGGTGTCAAACAAAAAAATCCAACTATTGGTCTCCCATGCAGGAGTCAAAGAATTCCTCCTCAGCAAGGACCTAAATGAGAAACGTGTAGGGTGGATTACTCGTGTCATGGAATATGACATTGAGATTAAGGTCACCAAGCTGGTTCATGGGGGGGGGGGGGGGGCTTGTGTGAGCAGCTAGCCTCTACTTTATAAGGTGAAACAAATAGTGAGAAGGAGGTTGTTCTGACTCTACAAAGATTATCAAAGAAAAAGAAAGAAAATGACGTACCTATTCCTTGTTGGACCCAAGACATGGTGCATTTCCTTCAAACCAGCCTGTGCCCTCATGGGGTGAATAAAGAAAAAATAAGGCATTTCAGGTTACATGCCATTCCATATGTTCTTATTGATGGTGTCTTGTTTAAAAGAGACATCAATGGAATTCTTCTAAGATGCATTAGGGAAAAAATTAGGTGGAGAGAGTGCTATAAGAATTTCATGTTGGAGTAGTTGGGGGCCATTTTTCCCCAAGAGTGAAAACACTCAAAATCATGAAAGTAGGTTATTATTAGCCCAAAGTGTATAATGATTGTTTCACATGGATAAATAGGTGCCAGAGTTGTGCATTCTTCAAAGGTAAAAGGGAGAAGTTAACAGACAATTCGTTTGCACCCAGTCTCAGTCCGACCAACCTTTCATGCAATGGGGATTGGAATTCATTGCATTCATCAACCCAAACTCAATCCAAGGGTCATGAATGGATCCTGAACAGCCACATATTACTTTACCAAATGGACTAAGGCAGTGACACTCAAAGAGGCAAATGAGTATAATATCCTAGATTTCTATGAAGGGATAGCAACCAGATTTGGGAGTGCTAGCCACCATCATCTCAGACAATGCATTAGCATTTATAGGTTCCAAAATCATAGGATTGTGCTATCAAGAATGGGACTTATTTGAGTACTTCATCCAGCTATTACCCTCAGGGTAATGGCCATAGGGTGAATCCACAAACAAGAACCTGTTAAGGATCATCAAGAGAACTCTAGATGAGAATCAAAGGACCTGACACACAAATCTCAAAACAGCATTATGGGTTGATAGAATAACACCCAAGAGATCCACATGTAGTTTCCCCGTTCAATCTTGTCTATGGGAATAGAGGGAGTGTTGCCTATATCTCTTGAGTTACCAACATTGGAGCTTGTGAGGCAACTAGAAATGTCTGAGTTTGGACCAATGGAGGCCAGGTACGTGGAGCTGATAGAATTAGAAGAAGCTAGAGAGAATTCTCTTCAAGCATTGGATAAGATTCATGACTTCAATCAAGAAATGTTTTGATAATTAAAAGCAAACACAAGGACTTTCCAGGAAGGGGACCTAGTTTTTAAAGTGGGATGTAGATCGAGCGAAACCGGGGAGACATTCTAAGTTTGATGCCATTTGGAGTGGTCCTTATATGATAACAAAATGAAAAAGTAGAAATTATTTCTATTTTTCCACATTGGAGGGTGAAGAGTTGTAGATTCCAGTGAATGGGATCTATCTTAAGCACTGCTACTAAAAGGGAAGTCCCACTCTATAAATATTAATTTAGTTTCTCTTTCCTCTAAGTGCTTCTACACATTGTCTTGCTATAGCCTAGATTACTTTTCTCCTAAGTGCTTTTTGCACACTCTGCATGTTCCCTTTGGAATGTATGATTTCAAATTTCATACATAGTCATGGGTGTTGTTTTGTTTCTCTTATGCAGTTCATCCAGAGAGATAGACGAGGCCCTGAAGTTGAAACAATTTTCTACTCTCAGAAATCTTCAATTTCGAGATTTTCTTATAAAACCTGAGAATGCAAGTGGCCGGGGCTCGTGAACCAGAGGTAGAATTAGTGTTAGAATGTTATTTTTGACTAGATGCCCAACACATATGATAAGGCAACTGATCTCTTCATATAGCAGGAAGATGTCCCTGTGAGTCAACAAATTGTTATCCATATTTCACCCTCGGGCTAAATACTGTATCAAATCACGACCCCACCTAGAAGGAACCCAAGAAAACTGCATTCAGATCATACAAATTGGGTTGCAAAAAGATTCAACAATGAAGTGGCATGGAGGCCAAAAGGATCAAAGGGTCATGTATAGAAAGAAAATGACTCTGTCAGGCCGTTTCTACATCCTTAATCTATTCTCCAAGTTGCAGGCAGGAAGTAGAACTATAAAATAGCAGGGTCGAGAGAGAAGTTTAAGATGCTACATTTTGAACCAAAGGTGAGAAGAAGGAAGAAAAGAAAATATTCGAAGTCCTCGGGGCCTCGAAACGGTTTAGGAAAGGGTCAAAAATGACTAAGTATGGAGAAAGAAGTGATGAAGGGGGCACGTTGTCCCAACGGTGCTCCTCTCGGAGTGAATCCAAAAGGAGTAAACTCAAACTTGTGCCAGACCTCCACATAGTAAGTTGGTCAAAAAGAGTCAAGGGGCAGGGAAGAAAAGGGCTAAAGATTGGCTAAGTAAAGAAGTGAAAGCAGAGAGTGCCACATGTCAGCCTGGTGCACTTCCAAGATTTGGTCCAAAAGCAAAGATCCAAATGAGCACGATCTCACCACGTAGCCCAAAGTCTAAAAAGTAATAAGGACCATTGAAAATTCCACAAATAAACGAATGCCGACAAGTGTCAACTTCGACGCTTTCTCCAAAGGAAACTTTTGGGTCAGGGTTTGTAAACACACGTGGTACCTCCACGGTGTCCTCAAAGGGGGGGCAGAGTTAGTTGAATAGTCAAAGCATTAACAAGGTTAGCGGAAGGCTGCCAAGTGTCCTAAGGGCATTGTTTTAAGGGGGAAATGGAGAAAGAGGTTCCCAACCAAGCACCAGAGTGACATGTGTCCTAGGGGAAAGTGGGGAGTTAGGGGAAAAGGTTAGTTTTTTTTCCCTTTGCCTCATAAGGGGGTAAAAGTTATAAAAGGACCCGCGAATCTGCCCAAGAGGGAAGAAGGCAGTGTATAGAGCCTGAGTCAAAGCCAAGGCAGGGCAGTCGGGGAAGAAAACTGATAAGTTTGACTTTTGTCTCAAAAGGCATAAATGTAAAAATGGAAATGCATTTCCCAGCCAACCAAAAGGAGCCACGTGTTTATGACAGGAGTTTTTGGGGCTGTAGAGGATTTTTTTTTTAGTTTTTACGTATTTTGTCGCAAAAGGGCCAAAAGGTAAATTATAGGACCCATCGACCCAAATTTTTTTTCCGCAATCTTCACTGCCATGTGTCCCAATCGAAAAAGAGGGACCCATTTTCCAAGTTGTTTTCCCACCTATTTTGTACAGAATCGATGCAAAAAACTTCAAAGGGGCATATCTTTCGACTCAGGGCTCGAGAGATTACAAATATGATATCATTGGAAATATCTCGACCTTGTCTATGCCATGAGAAGTCTGAAACTTTAATTTTTTGAGAGAGTTATCTAGAAGAACAACTGGAGGAAACATCTTTGATATTTCAATGCAGGATCATTAGTCTCAATAACCAGATCGGATTCGATCTATTTCCACTGTTTCCTCTTCCTTCAAGGTGCCGAACCAAGGATCGATGCAAAAAAGAATGGATTCGGGGGTAGATTTTAGCAGAGGCATTAACAATGGTGGTTGAGTTTCAACCCGCATTTTCCCGCTTCTCTCTCTCTCTTTCTTCTCTCTGATCGATTCTACAAATATCGGGGTAGGATTCATTGTAAAAGTTGGATATTCTTAGTTTTTCAAGCTCCCTTCTCCTTCTAGCAAAGGATTCATGGGGTTCAGACCTTCCATTAAAATTGTAATACGTTTCTACCTTTCGGCTATTTTGTAATGAACTGTATCAATTTATAGAGCAATAAAATACGTTTGTGATCGATCTTAGATCCTTCTTGTTTCTTTTGCTTCTATCTGGTCTCTCACTATAGATCTGGCTGTCTGTGTTTGTTTTATTGTATGCATTTTATTGGTTTTTGTCGAAGGCAAACTAAGTGTTCATCATTCCCTCGGTGCATCACCTGGTAGTCTAGTTATTTCTTACTTCTGTACTCTTTTATCCCTATCTCCTTGGCAAGTTTTAGACTAGTTATAGATATAGATCCTTTGCAGATCCTCACGTATGCACCTAAATAGAGGAATAAGGAACCAACCTTTAAATCTGGAGAGCTTTTCCAATTTGTAAGGTCCCACACCTTAGGAAAATTTCCATGTTATTCAATCACACCAAATGATTCTACCTTAGAAAAGCAGATCTTTAGAAATCATTTGGGGGTGCTGTGATTTCGCACTAACACTAATTTGATGGGCAGATGAGTAAGGCTTGATGTCGATATGACCCCTAAGGTAGTGATGGGTTTAGGTAAAGGAGGCGTTATAGGCATATGTAAGTGTTTGGGTGTAGATGTATGTTGGGTCATGGGAAAATGTGTGAGTTGGGCTAGTGGTGGTGACATGGAAGGTGTTACGGTAGTTGTGGTTGTGTTTGGTTGGGTCACTCGAAACACCTTTGGATACATAGTGGAGGTGTCAGCGAGTGACAATTACATTTGTGTTGAAACAGGAAGTAGGAGGCATCCCCAAAGCAAGGCTCTATCAACATGGCCCAGGTGATCAACCAAGCGCGAAAATGGTACCAATCGAATAGAAATTCCCGTAAAATGTGTTTGAGATACAGGGAAATGGCTAGCTTCAGACTCTATGGGTAAGAGAGCCGAAAGCATATCAATGGGATCTTAAAGGTCTGATGGTGAATGGTCATCTAAAGGTTGTGGTAATTCTATAGTATCTTCCATGGGTATAGGAGAGGATGGGCTAGCCGAAGTGGACTCTCCTTGTGATGGTGTAGGTTGTGAGCATGCACCTTCTATGAGTAGGAGAGGTGCCACTGACAGTTGCTCGACAATTTGAGAGGTCAAAGGTGGTGTGCTAATTATAAGTTCTTCCACGGGTGATGGAGAGAATGAAGGGGGTTCTTCTGTGGGTAGAGGAGCAGATGAAAGTGGTTATGGTGTAGGTAGTGGAGTTCGGGATAAGATTTCATCTATGGAAGGAATATGAGGCAATTGCGAAGCTACTGGTATGTCATCAAAAATAGCACGGACCTCACAGATGTTGCTATCATTGTTTGAAGAATCACCAACTTGATTGGAAGAAGGGGCATGATTAGGAAATGGTTTTTTGAAGATATATGGATTTTGGTTAGCGGGTGCATTTGGGCTATCGAAGACTAGATATCCGTTATCTATCATTTCTTGGATGATATTCTTGAAGGTGATGCAGTTATTGTTGTTATGACCTTTGACATGATGATAGTTACAAAAGTCATGTTCCTTATACCATGCAGGTACAGGTCACTCAGGGTCAAACCAATATGTGGTTTTATAGGTGGAAGGGTAATGACACCAACCTTAACAAGCTTTTCCAAAATAGAAGAATAAGATTCTCCTATGGAAGTGTACTTTCATTGTTCTTGTCTGAACTGGAAAGCTTGGACATGAGAGAGATTGGAAGGGGGTTTGGCTGGGTTTGATTGATGAGGGGGACCAACCTTGAGAACTACGACATTGACAGATCCTTTGGGTTTTGAATAGTTGTTTTGGGGTTTCGAAGATGAAGAAGAATCATTTGATTTAAACGCGATGTTCTTGTTATGAAGTTGAATCTTCTTTTCTTTGATAGCACGAATTTCCAACTTCCGTGCCATGGTGAATGCCTCGTCAAAAGTGTGAAAGGTTTGCACCTGTAGGGTTGGTGAGATGTGTCTATCACAAGCTCGAGTAAACAACTCTATGAGTTCCGTTTGAGGTAATTGGAATGTGATCTGGTTAATTAGGCTGCGCCAGCGAGCGACAAAGTCAGCGATAGACTCATTCTCATATTGTTGTGTGGAATAAAGATTAGTCACGGTAGCCTTCTTAACAATGTTGATGGAAAAGTGATCTAGGAAGACTTGGGATACTTGATTAAACGAGTAGATGGAGTGTCTTGGTAGCCCACTGTACCAGTCCAATGCAGGTCTAGTCAGGGACATCGGGAAGGTTTGTAGGAGTAAAACATCATCATGGGCAATCAAGTAACACCCATGTTTGAAGGAACGTAAATGCTATTGTGGGTCTTCTTTACTATGGAAATAGTTGAAATTTGGCATTTCCCAATGTATAGGGTATGGTCAAATAGGAATGGATGGGTGAATAGGCTCATTACAAATTTCATCATAGGTGAGGGAATTGCGTGAGCTGGAAACCGATGCTTCTAGTGTCTGCATCTTTTCCATCATCAATTTAATAAGGTCATTGGTAGGTTGTGATGGAGGGACACCTCCTATGGCATAAGGGGGCAGATATTGAACTTGATGGGGAGGTTCAGAATAGGGAACCAACATAGAAGGCACATATCCAGAATGGGTAACACACGAGATTGGGGGTTGCTGATAATATGTGTATGTAGGTGGGACGGTCGTTGTGAATCTAGTAGTGATTGAGGGCTGTGTTTTTGGGATGGAGAGGATGAGGTTGTGGAATGGGGTAGGGGTCACTAACACCACGGGTGGTTATGTTGCAATGGGTATTTGGAGATAATGGGCGCGGATGAGGTTATGGTTTGGGTGATCACGGAGGGGACAACAGATACTACACGTGCAATTGATACTACAGATGCAGCAGTCATGACAGGTATGGGTCCTAGTTGTGAAACCATTGGGGGTGAAGCAGGTGAAGGTAACACCGCATTATTAGGGCCTAATGTAGAAGTGAGAATAAGGGTAGGAGAGATGGACACAGGAATTCCATATATCAACTGACCTGAAGAATCCTGGGTGGAAGAATGGGAAAGGTAGAACTGTAAGGCTGCAGGATTCTAGTCAAGGAGTCATGTGAATTCTTCGTCGCATGCGGCAATGGTGGTAGGTATGGTTGGATCCATGGGTGACAGGACAAAGGGTGGTGAAGGACTAGGCAGGAGTGGTTGACAACTTGCATGAAATATAAGAGCGTTATCTTGACTACGAGTCAACACCATGCGAATGAATGTATATCCGGTGATGCTGAACCCTGTAGATGACACATGGAGCTATGAAAATGAAGAGAACAGGTGTCTTATAGGTAGATTTGGGTAATATATCAGTTGATTTTTACTACAAGTTAACTGATGCCAGTTAAGGATGACTGATGCCGGTTAGTGGGTAACTGAAGCCAGTTACTGTGAAACAGGGACAATTTTTTCAAATGAAGCAAAGATTGTTAATAGTCAGATGAACAAGTTGAATGATGACTGTGTATCAAAGTAGAGAGAGTACAGAGACTCACAGGTACCTTGTTGGTAAAGAAAATGAAATGAGGGTTCTTTTAGGCAATTTAACCCAAAAGACAGAGAACTGATGTCAGTTAAGACAAAACCGATGCCGGTTAGGGGTAACAGATGCTGGTTACTGTGAAAATTGTAAAGATGTAGACACATGGATTGTTATGAATTTTAATGAGATAAACCACCAATCTAGAGTTCTGTAGATGATGCAATGAAGTCCTAACACACTCAGAAGAAGTCAGAATACTCCAACTGTGATTGTGGAGTGTGTAAGGCAACATAATGGAAAAATGGAGAAGCGTATCCTCACACCTCAAAATGCACATCAATCAAACACTAAAAACACGCTCCTAACAAGTGATTTTTAATGTGTTGAACTTATGCTATTTAGAGAACTGACTCATGAATTTTAGAATAGAGTTTTTGGTGAGGAAGGTTTCCTATGAAGAAGGATATCTAAAAGGAGAGGTTTCAGGTATGTTATGGTGGGGGTGGGATGTCCTTTAAGATAATGACTCGGCAGAGGTAATGAGCTGGGGAGTACTTGCCAATCTGATCGTGTGATCGCGGACATGTGTTCCCAAGTAAGATGTTGTTTAAGAAAGATGTGTATATTTCAATTTGTGCAAGTTTGGTGAGAGAGAGAGAGAGAGAGAGAGAGAGAGAGAGAGAGAGAGAGAGAGAGAGAGAGAGAGAGAGAGAGAATGTGCTTTCTATGATTCTTTGTATCAACCATCAGTTGGGCATGACTTCCAACATATAGGTTGCCCTCATTTTAATGTGAGATAATTGCAACAAATTAGAATGTAATGCAATTAATTTTAAGCCCAAATCAAAAGATTATGTTCGATGACACAAATGGTTAATAGGAGAGGATATGCTCTTTCACTAAATGCAAAAAGCAAGAAGAATGGTTCGTTTTAAATGCACCAAAAGAAAGTGTATCCTTTATAGCAATTAGAAAGAAGAGAAGATTACCAAGGAAGAAAATTATTGTTTAAGCTTTTTGAAGGGAAACAAAAACACAACTTTTTGCCTAGGAAATGAAGAAAATGCAATAGAACCCTTGATGGGTCCCACCGGGCATGCCAAAATGTTTCACCATTTTCTTTACCTTTTGAATGTTGAAATAGATAAGGGTAAGGGCTAGGAGGAATACCTGTCAAATGGGTTGGTTAAAGGTTGTTGCACGCGTATTGACTTCTCAATCCACAACCGAATGTGAGAGCTTCCTTTTTGGCTAGGAGGAACTACCTGTAATAGATAACAAGACCACAAAAGGGGAGTTAAATGATATATGACAATGGATTACCTAGCGGATCCTAGCTCCGGGAAGTGTGATACTTCCTACATGGCTGTCAACCCACTGGTTAAAACAATTTAATGATATAAATAAAGGAAATCCTACTGTAGATGATATCATTTCGGTTTCTCATTCAAGTACAATTAGAAAATCTTAACATAACAGGCTAGGCTATGGTCAGATCAGAAAGGTAGGTAGTTGTCAGGGTGTTAGCGACTAGTCGGGGTCTGATTCTGGGTTGTTTAGGTCAACTGGTGAGATGATTGTTGGGTCTGTTCTTGGTCAGGGTATAAAACACAGACCGACCGATGCCGGTTGGGTATGACCGATGCCGGTTTAGGTGGAACCGACGATGGTTGTGGATAATTGGTGTCGGTATGGTCGAGGTAAAAGAAAATTGAATAGATCAAATGACAAGGGCTGATCTGAGGTCAAACGAGGTTGGGAGGATGGATGAGAAGGTCTGTGGAGATCTTAGGTATGCTAAAAAATGGATATTAGGTCAGAATGGTGATTTGGTGGTGTGGGTAAAGGAAATGGTTGAATTCCAAGCTAATGAGAAGTGGAGGAATGAACATGCAAAGTATACACTAATGACATGAATGGAAAAAGCTAACTATGCTGAAATAGACAATGTTGGTAGAGATGAACTTATTGTGATGCAAGTTTTTGATGGCTGAATGGAGGTGGCTGTTGATTAGAAGAAAAGTGTTGGATATCGTAGCAGTTTCTCCCAGAGTGATTCCGTGAGTGCGATGCTTCCAAAATCTGTCCTAGTGATGGCTCTGGATTTCTAGATGCATGAAAGTATGCTCATTCTGCTTGCATGCAACTTTGATTTTTTTCTCTTGCTCTCAGAATGTGCCAACCCATAAAAAAGGTTGTTTGGGTGAATAAATGGTAACTGATGATGGTTCTTGGTTGACTGGCGTCGGTTTGGGGGTGATCGACATCAGTTAAGGCGGGATTCCCTAGGTTTACTAAAATGGGAAGATCTTTCTAATTTCTTGGGCCCAGTTAGTTTTTTGTCACGGATTAGAACAAAAGCTTCCCTTCTAATGGGTGAGAATGTAGTTAGAGAGATTGTAGGGATTGATTTTTAGGGTTAGACCAAATCTTAGCTCATTAAGGCAAGTAGGTTTAGGTCTTAGTTAGTTATGGAAACATGCCAAAAATAGGTCTAGGATGAGGTGGTTGGATGAGTTGTCTAGGTGAGGTAGAAATTAAGATAATTAGATAATAAATATTGTGAGGATATATATTAATTTAATTGAATTAATTAAATTAATAGTGATGTGGGGTGGAAGGGGCCATGGTTTGGTGAGTATGTTTGAGCTGGTTATTTGACAAGGGGCCAAGGGGAGTGTGACCCAATCTTGGTGTCTACATTATCTTTGATACACCAACCATGAATGAAATGGTGAAGGACCCAAATTCCCTATAAATCATACATTTTTGGATTAGCCATGGCCACATATATAGTTGGCATTAAAGGTTCTTTGTTATCTCGATACGACCAACCTAAGAGAGATGAGATGTTATTGGTGATATAACATTATAGTAATGTAATCCCATGGGGAGGTGGATGAGTGCTATTTGTTATGAGATAGTTTGGGACACCTTCGAATCCTAATTCCACCTACTGGTGATCCAACAATACTATTTATCAAATTGAGACACGTGAAATAAATAAATAGAATAAAGGCACATGCAAGTTGAGTGTGTGTGTGTGTTTTGTGTGTGTGTGTATATATATATATCTTCTTGTTTTCATGCTTCCCAGACCTAGTGTAGCTAATATATATTATCTCTCTCATATGCACTATAATGGTGGGCCGACCCCCCTTGCATCACACAAGTATAGGAGGGAAGTTTATTCTATTCCATCCACCATTCTATTACATTTTTCTACACTTAGATTTTTCTTGCTACTTCACAAAGTGTGATTGACACAAGAATAACCTAGGGCATGATCACACACGCACACACATAGAACTACATTGGGTCTAAGATGTAGTGCATTGCTCAGTTATTAAGTCCACCATTGTGGCCGTTGAGGAAAATCTAACCCCTTTATTTATATTCTTCTTTTTTAGGGTTTGATGCTTGTTTTGGGGTCTTATAGGTCTATCTTTCATCATTGATCATTTGTGACATTCGGTATACAACAATGAATTATATGCAACAAGTAGCGAGGGCTTCACATCATCATCTGACCCTGTAAATTTGGTTGCTGGACCTCTTGCACAGACCAGAGCACCCAGAATTCAGACTAGGGTGCCCACATGCACCCTAATCCTCTCCCAAACACCATTGTCCCTCCAAATAGCTTAGATTTATCCTTTTCAGGACCTCTACATGTTTGTTCCTATTTCTAGAATATTTAGTTTATTTTATAGCACAGTCCAAATCAACCTCTGAATCAGTTAAGCTCCTTCCAACCCTACTTGTCAATTAGGGTTTCACATTTTCAGTAGTTTAGTTGTTTGGGTCACTTTCTATATTCATTCATTGCATTTATTTACTGTTATTTACTATTGTTCCTAGCTAGATTGACTTAATAAAATCCATATTTTAGTTAATCATTTTGGTGAACCCCACTTTCTAACACTTCCTTTTGAAAATGTTGTCTCCTTATCAAGTTATTGCTCAATCCTCTTATCCTACCTTTGCACCAACTAAGGTCTGAGACACAGTTACTACTGTTGCTGATTTTAAGCACATGCGTCCCCAACATCATCCTCATTTTGTCATGCCTCAGGATGATCCATCCATTAATGTAGTTACTACTTGTTGTACTCATCTTAATCCTCTTACAACTTTGCTCGCTTCTATTCCTCCACCCATTACTTTGGCACCTCCTCCTATTAAATCTAAGGGCTACGAAATCATTAAGAAACTTAAAAATATGCCTACTAAGATTTCTCTTTATGACTTATTGCGTAATGCACCACACTGTCGTAACACATTAAAAGCTTCCCGTCATGCTATTCATATTGAAAGTGATGACTCTGCAGTAGCCTTTACACATCTCATACAATCTCTTCATAATTTTCCATATGTTATATCTTTCATTGACGAAGATCTATCACCTTTTGCTAAAATCAATCCATGTGCGCCTTTACTCATTACTGCCATCGTTAGCACTACTTGCATCAAATGAGTCCTCATTGATAATGAATCAAACACCAATCTATGTGCTCATTCTCTTTTAAAATAATTGGGTATTAATGATAATCTAATCTCTAAGACTTCTACTCTCATTCAAGGTTATGATTCTACCACTTGCACATGTCTAGGGACTATCTCACTACACATTCGGGTAGGGCCTAAGACCATTCTCACTGATTTCTATGTTATAGATGCCTCATTTCAGTTCAATCTCTTATTAGGTAGACCTTGGATCCACATAATACAAATGGTTCCATCTACTATTCACCAATGTGTCAAATTCTTACATGATGGCTATGAACATACTATCACCGTAGATCCAAAGCCATTCAAATATTGTTATATAGACCCTATTACTGCTATGCCCATTCCACCTTTGCAACGCATTCCATATAGTAGCCTTGACACATATGACATTGGTCAATCTAGTGCGTCACAACCTTCTTTTACCACTGCAAATACTCTAGCTATTTCTACTCACACTACGACTATTATTTCACCTATAGTATCAGCTCCTATCAACATTCCTTCTCCAACTATCGAGACACCTCCTATTTCTCCACATGTCGTGTCACCTACTAATATACTTGATAAAGCTACACAACGTGAGGATGCTAACACCGATGTTTCTGAGGACTCTGACGATGAAGTCAATGCTATCAAACTCGTTGATAAAGCATTAAGACAACTAAATTTTACACCTCTTGACGTAGAGGATTCTTACTTCGAAGACACATTTGTGGTCAATGGCGTAGGTGAATATAGGTTTAAGACCCCACCTTATACCAATGTTGTGGTACTCTATCAGGGATATGTTAATGCTTTAGACTCTATTTCATCACCTACTGCACAATTTGCATTGCCACCACCCTCCTTTTACTTGCACATTATTTATCAACAAGTCCTTTTGGTAGCTCATCCCAATTGAATCCACTTATTTAGATACTATTTTTACACGTGACGACTTGGTTAGGTTTGACATGACACTTAATGACATCTTACCACCTCTTCATTCACCACATCTTTATCATGTCTATTTTCACATTACGACCACTTTTGGCCTGCGTGTCTTTCATCTGACGGTCTTTGTTGCACACACCCCTCGTAACTCTCCACTCACACTTGGACAATTTTGACTTGACTATATTGGTGGTACGATAGACACCAACCATGCTTTACTTACATTTCCTATGACTTTTGACAATATCTCTATTCCTAATGACTCTTCTCTCACTCACGCTCTGAATATCTCTCATTGGCATGCTCACGGTTGTCCATCGATAGCCTTTACTGATGAGGAATATGTAATGAATGTGTATACACTATGCCACAATGGGTTCTATATACAACCCCTCCTCACTTTATAGCTTATCATGTCTCTGATGCTACTCTAGTAGGTTTAGACCACGATAACGATGATCTCCTTAATACTGGCACATAGTCACCTTCTCTACCATGCACTTGGGGGCATAATATCTAACACATTTCTCCCCCCATCATATTAACATTAACACTTTTATCATCTCTTCATACATCAATCTTCTAGCATATGCATAATCATCACGCGTTCTAGTGTCGTCCTTACCCGATGACACACTCTGTGCTTCAATTCACACTTGATTGTTAAGGGCACACTACACATGAACCCCACACAATGCACCTTAGGTACTACACATTACATCTATTCACACATTTTGCATTATACATCATATATTCTACACTTAGTCTACATCATTTCGACCATTGCACATCTACACATTATACACATTTTACACATTGTCTACGTTTTTAACATCATTATACATACTACATTATTACATTATCTACACTTCTGGCATTACATTATACACATCACATATTTGCGCATCTTACACATCATATGTTCATATATCATCATCACAAATACTATACCTTCTTCTACACGTTGCACTCATTACCCCATGACACACTTTAGTTCCTCAGTCCATATTCGACTGTCGAGGGTTTATAGATCAAATGAACCTTATCATACTTACACGTTCATCATTCACCCTTATATCATGTAAAATTCCTAGGTTAGTAACATGCAACTTAAGCTATATGGTCACCTATTCCTTCATCTTGTAGTGGTATATGCTTGTTGTTGCCAACTGTCCCTGTAAGCCCGTGACCTGTGCCTGTAACACTGTCACCTGTGCACCATCCCTTATCGGAGCCTGTACCTGTGCCTGTTCTTGGGGAGTAGTCAGTTGACCTTGTAGTGTAGTCACCTACCTAGTCAAGGTAACTACTTGTGCCTGTGCCACTGTTAATTGAACTCCCAGTGGTGGTCACCTATCCCTGTAGGGCATCCCTTTGAACCATCATGGTGGCTAAGTCCGACTAACCTAGCCGTGGTGGTGTTTCCTGTAACTCTGCTACCCACCATTGTCTGTATGCCATAGTGATCCCTGCATCATCTAATATCCCATCCACTGGTACCTCCTCCTATCCTCTGGGGTCTACGGGTCGAGGTGGAGAAAAAGGTCTCTCCACATCATCCATGCGGTACTGTGGGAAGGGAAGTGGCACATCCAACTATAATCCAAACTACCATCATACTTTGTCCACTGGTATCATCTCATGCTTACCAGTACGTCTACCATGTATCCACCATAATAACTTAAAACCCTGTAGCTCCCGGGCCATCTCTTTGAATGATGGGAAACTGACATAGGGCCGCTAGACTATGTCCATCCCATACATGCCCTCTAGCTAGTGCATGTAGTATAATGTGTCCATGTGTTACCTCCTCTACTCAAGGTTGACCACCTACAACCACCCACCTCATGTAACCTTCCCTCTGTCCTCCACGATGCTTATTTAGTACTGGTAGTCCTCGTGGCCACACCATCACAATATGCTTGTACGCTTAGTAGTGCAATAGGAAGGAACAATAGATGTTATAGCGTCGCATCCTCTGGTAAGCCCACAACTCCCTGCATAGTTGCACTAAATATGTAGGTGCCCAGGGAAAGCAGACTTGATCCTCGATCATATCTCGTAATATGTCCACTAGTCCTCTGGGAAACTAACCATGCACTGAATCAGAAAGTGCATAACACCCCACCGCTACCATCATCAATATTGTTAATCATGTCTCCTATGGGTGTGCAACATACATAGCCCCATAAACAATACTAACACTGTGCTCAGTCAGGTCACTCACCATCTCCCCATATATTGCAATCATCACCTCGAAGGCTCCATCTGCTGACACATAATATACTGGCTCACCAACAATAGGTAGCTACAGAATCCTATATACATCCACCATCGTGATGGTCATCTCGCCAGTGGGTAGGTGAAAGGTGTCAGTCATTATATCCCATCTATTGATGAGAGCAACCATGAGACTGTGATCCCATCAGATCCACCTGTACCACCTAGTGCCCACAAAAATGACCTCTCGAATGTGTGTCCACTCCTCTTCAGTGACACTGGGTCGTATCTCCCCCAATAATGGTGGGAACCTATCCCGCACCATTAATTGATGTCGTAACTACATCCATAAAACTCAAAAATGTCAAGTACTAAGCTACTTTACTCATTTATTCACACCCACTTACCCCACCCCCATTGATAATCTATACCCACATTTTTCTACCTACATATCTATTTCCTAGCTACTTCCCTGACCTATTATTTGTTCTACCCTAACTTACCAAGTTCCCATCCTCATTTCATCATCGTGACCTAATCATCAACTATTACCAACCCATATTTACCTATATTTTCCCCCACACACCTAACTTTACCCCTCATCCCTGTCTATTTCCCTCATTCACTACCTACCTACCCTTTGATTTCTAGTGTCCCCATTTTGGCCTTCTACACTTACCCTATTTAGACTAGGTCACTTTTCACAGTGATTGACATCGGTCACATTGACCCGATATCGGTCACCTTGAACCAATATCAGTCACCTATTTTCCAACCAATACTAACATTGCCTGACCGACGTTGGCCACACCTAGATCGATGTCTGTCTCTGGTTTGGCTCCACATCCGAAACCCCACACCCCAATTTTCTTAATTTTTTGAAAGCAAGCCTAAAAACTTACCCAAACACCACCCACACCCCACCCATTTCCATTTTATAACCTAATTAAACTACATTACCCCTGCCCGATACCCACATTCTTCCCTCTTTCATTGCATTTTGAATTTTTCATTCCCACACCCATTTTTTTCATTTTTACCTAAAAATTCAATCAAAACAATTAACAAGGATTGAATCCTACCTCTACACGTTGATGTCTCCTCACTGGGATCTTCGGTCTCTGAGATGGTGGTCCTCCCGTACCTCCTCCTGATGCTGCCATGTCTGACTCAAACCCCTGGCTCTCCACCAATCGAATCACATGAAACAATCTCGTAGGCCCACCTCTACACCTCTCCAACCACTCACCTCTCTCCAAATCAGCCTAGAAATTTTCCCAATCACATTCACTTTAGTTAATGGTATGAAAATGCCTCTCTGCTTGTCATTTTCACAAATGGCACAACACAAATGAATCCGTAATTCATGGATTTTACCTTTTATCCCAAATCTGACCTGACCGACACTGGTTTCCCTAAACCAACATCAGTCATGTGCCCTAGTACACCGTGCTCAGTTTCACTTGACTGATATTTGTTGGCCAAGATCGCAATCGGGTAGTCCCTTTTTACCTAATTGCACCATATTTCCCCACCTATGCTTGCCCAAAGCTCTTTTCTGCCTAACCCAAAGTTGACCTGGACCTTACCCCTTACCTTAATGACCTTAAAACCTTCCATCCAAAATCACCATCCATTGGGGCATGTTTTTGCCCCTAACATGGCCTTACCTACGAACTTTCCCAACTCACCCGACTGACACTTGCCTTTTGTGACACTCAAATTCATGTATTTTCTCGATCTTGCGATATGCTACTCATATCCTTCAACCTAATGACCTTACCTTACCTAAAGCCATGATGTTCTTCCTAACCATACCTTTGGTATCCTAGAACACAACCTATTGCCCATTCCTACACCTTGCCAAGTTATGTTTCAGGATCATATCCTATACCTTGGATACCTGAATCACTTCAACCTTGTTTGGATAAACCTATCAACCTTTGATGAAGTAGAGTTTGTAAGCTCTTCAACTTGGTACCTTATCGCAATCTATAAGTGTGGGTGTGTTCGACTTCCATTACCTTTTACATGACTCAAAAATACCATTACCCACCAACCCTTACTTTCACCATTTACCTATTTATCAAATGACTCACTGACTCTATTTCCCACCTCATTAGTTCTTGGTTTGAAGGGGATCACCTTCCACCCTACTTGGGGCAATCTAACCTCCACTCATACCTGGGGCACCGACTCCCTATTTTTTGTCAGCATTGCTTACCGATACAAGCTACATGACAAAAGGGGAAAATGTAGACACCCAAATTTGGGTCACATTCCCCTTGATTCCCTTCAAGTAATTAACGTAACACATTTAACTAACCATGACCCCATTACTACATATTAATATTCACCTTCACATTATTAATTGATTTAATTATTTTAATTAAATTAATTTCACCCTCATACCTCCACCTCATCGTGACACCTCACCCTGGACCCATTCCAGGGGGCATTTAACTCACAGTGTTTGAGTCATCACCCTCACTACTAAGTCATCACCTTAAACACTGAGTTATAACTCCTAGTGTTGAGTGACTAACTTGACCTAACTAACTAGGACTTATTTCTAAACCTAACTGGAGCTTTCCTAAGTTATTCCTACCTTCTCTCACGTGAAATCTACTTTCCTAAGTAGAATAAATGAGGAAAGCACACCAAATATGGGAAAATCTACCTATTTTTGGTAAATAGGCCTATTTTTCCCTAACCGACATCGGTTTACCCCGCGACCGACGTCGGTTTACCTAAACTGCGATTGGTTCCTTTATATATAACTTTATAATTCTTTACCTAGGTTGGTCATTTTAGTTTTGGGAACTCTATTGCAATCAAGCGAGGATCTCAGAGCCATTGCTTCATCCAAAACGACATCTACACATCATTAGAGAGCAGTGCAAGCCAATGATTCCCTTCCAGACCATTGGAACATTCACAAGAATACATAGGCCATATTTCCACAACACTGATCCAACCACCACTTTGTCAATCAATCACCAACCTCCTTCCAACTAAGAAATCTTCACAACAACAAGTAAGTAACAAGATCTCAATCTTTTGTGCTTACTTTATTGCAGATCTCTTATGTCTAGGAAACACCACGCTTCAGTATTTTCAGTTTCTACTGTTATCCATATATCTCCATCTTCCCACCAATCCACCAACCCCAACCACCTTCAGCCTTTTACCTTGTGTGACCTCTCCCTCTATATTCTTGAGTCTTATTAGTAATATTACGAACCAACCCACACGCTTCTCAATTTTTGTGCAATCATAGAGAAGCCCAAAAACCATTTTAATAAGTTATTGTCATTTTCCCCCAATGAGGTCGGTTCACCCTAGACCACTATCGATTTCATCTCATAAGTTTTACCGATATCAATCTTTGTGTCATTTTGTACCCCTTTGACTAGCAAGGCTCCTGATCAACCAAAACTAACCCAGACCTCACCCAATAATTCCTAGACCCTTTACCAGACCTTTATCAGACCTGCAAAACCCCATAATAACCAACCAAACCTCTGGATTTAATCATAGCTTTACATGTTAGATTAGATTTACTTATTATATTTGCATGAGATACCTAAATCATATAACTATAGTAGGTTTTCTTTATTTCATGATATTTGTTGCATTAATTTGTATTTAAAAGTGGATTGATATCCTTCTAGGAAACACCACGCTTCCCAGATCTAGCATCTGATATTCAATCCATTAACCTATATTATTAATGCCATTTTGTGGTCTTGTTATGTTTCTTATAGGTCATTACCCTAGCCAAAGGGAAGCTCTTCATGATCAGCTTGGATCAAAAGTCATTAACGCATGCATTCAACCTTCGAACTACATCTTATAGGCATTCCCCCTAGCCTATTTCCTATTCAGTTTTAACCAACAAAAAATTAGGTGAAACATCTTGATAACTAGACAGAGAAACCAGCTGGAGCCCACTATCAATCCTCTGATTGTGTGATCGTTAACAACTTCTTCTGGGAAAGATGTTGTTCAAGATTTGTGTAGTTTGTTTTCACTGATTTGGTATAGAGAGTGTGCAAAATGTGAGCTAAAGTTTAATTTGTCAACCATCAGCTGGGCATGACTTCCAGCATATAGGTTGCCCAAAATTTAGATGAGCTATAATGTAACAAAGTCAACAATGCAAGTGCATAAGTTTTAAAACCCAAATCCACAAATTATATTCAATGAGTACAAATCATGAAGAGGTTAAGGGTGTGAATTTCACTGAATGCAATGCAAGAAAATAAATAAGAGTTCTTTTTAATCCTAAAAGAAAAATGCCACTAAGAAAATGAGAATGTTTCCAAGGGAGAAATTTTAATGTGAAATTTCCTTCATAAAGAAACAAACACACAATAATTCCCTAAGAATGAAAAATGCAAAGAACCCCAAATGGGTCCCACCGAGCGTGCCAAGATGTTTCACCCAATTTGTTGCTGGTTAAAACTGAATAGGAAATAGGTTAGGAGGAATATGTGTAAAATGTAGGTTGAAGGTTGAATGTGTGCATTAATGACTTTTGATCCAAACTGATCGTGAAGAGATTCTCTTTGGCTAGGGGGAACGAACTGTAAGAAACACAAGACCCAAAATGACATTAATAATATAGGTTAGTGGACTGCCTAGCAGATGTTAGATCCAAGAAGCGTGGTGCTTCTTAGAAGACTATCAGTCCACTTTTAAATACAAATTAATGCAACAAATATCATGAAATAAAGAAATCCTAATGTAGTTATACGATTTAGGTATCTTGTGCATATACAATAAGTAAATCTAATCGAGCAGGAAAATCTATGATTAGATCTAAAGGTTTGGTAGGTTATTATGGGGTTTTGCAGGCCTGATAGAGGTTTGGTAAAGGGTCTGAGAATGATTGGGTGAGGTCTGGGTTAGTTTTGGTTGATCAAGAGGCTTGCTGATCAAAGGGGTATACAATGACATAGAGACCGATATCGGTCAGGTGATCGATGTTGGTAAAGAGATGAAACTGACGGCGGTAGGGTGAATCGACATCAGTGGGGACAAATGATTATAACTTAATAAAAATGGTTTTTGGGCTTCTCTGTGATTGCACAGAAAGTGAGAAGGGTATGGTTAGGTTCGTAATATTACTAATGAGACTCAAGAATACAAAGGGAGAGGTCACAAAAGGTGAAAAGGTTGAAGGTGGTTGGGGTTGGTGAATTGGTGGGAAGATGGAGATATTCAGATAATAGTAGAAATTGAAAATACTGAAAGACATAAGAGATCTGCAATAAAGTAAGCAAAAAATATTGAGATCCAGTTACTTGTTGTTGTGAAGATTTCTTAGTTGGAAGGAGGTTGGTGATTGATTGACGAAGTGGTGGTTGGCTTAGTGTTACGGCAGTGTGGCCTATTTATTCTCGTGAATGTTCCAATGGTCTGGAAGGGAATCCTTGGCTTGCACTACTCTCTAATGATGTGTAGACATCATTTGGATGAAGCAATGGCTTTGAGATCCTCGCTTGATTGCAATAGATTTCCCAAAACTAAAATGACCAACCTGGGTAAATAATTATAAAGTTGTATATAAAGGAACCGATTGTAGTTTAGGTAAACCGATGTCGATTGTGGGTAAACTAGTCTCGGTTAGGGAAAAATAGACCTATTTACCAAAAACAGGTAGATTTTTCTAGATTTGGCTTGCTTTCCTCATTGAGTCTGCTTAGGAAAGTAGATTTCATGTGAGAGAAGGTATGAAGAACTTAGGAAAGCTCTAGTTAGATTTAGGAATAAGTCTTAGTTATTTAGGTCAAGTTAGTCACTCAACACTAGGAGTTATAACTCAATGTTTAAGGCGACGACTCAGTGGTGAGGGTGATGAATCAAACACTGTGAGTTAAATGCCCCGTGGAATGGGTCTAGGGTGAGGTGTCACGGTGAGGTGGAGGTATGAGGGTAAAATTAATTTAATTAAAATAATTAAATCAATTAATAATGTGAAGGTGAATATTAATATGTAGTAATGGGGTCATGGTTAGTTAAATGTATTACATTAATTACTTGAAGGGGATAAAGGGGAATGTGACCCAAATTTGGGTGTCTACAACGCTTTTAGGCTACATCACCACTCCTTCTATTCATCTTGTAGTGATATACACATTAGGCTACATCATCACTCCTACGTTCATCTTGTCATGATATACGCTTCGGCTATAAGGTTCACGCATACATCATTTCTAGGTCGCATCTCATCAATACACATACACATTCATCACAATGTGTTAGACACAACACACACATCGACCATTTCCCAATGACACACTCTCTTTTACGGTTCATTCTTGATTGCTGAGGGGGAAAACCAAATGAACCTTCCATTCACTCAGGGGGCACACGGATCTTATCATCCATATTGCATTCCATTTAATCCATCCATACAATATTGCATATCATGGTTGCTTTTAATCTTACTTGCATTTGCTTATATATGGTCACTCTATTACACATGCTAGTTAGATTTCTTTTATGTCATTTATATATACCATACACACATGTGTGTTCACACCTTTGTCTAGTTGTGATCACAAATTTAGGTCTTTTTCATACATCATGGATGCTCACCTTCTACCCTTCCTACACTGGTCACTGGGGGCATCCACATTCATCACTTATAGGTGTTATTATTCCATTTTGTACTTAGCACTTAACATTACTTGGTTATACATGCTTTTGACATACTAGTTATCTTTCTAACATGCTAACAGGTGCTTCATGTGCAACATTTGTTATGCAAGGATATTTGTTTCCATATTTGTTTGTTACATTGTCTGATATTGTTTGTTTTTGTATCTAGGCCTTGCCCTATGTTTGGTGTGCACACTTGTTTGTTGTATGCGGCCATGATGGCCTTACATGCCTAGTGATATCATGAGTGATGCCCCATCTTTGCACCCACTTTATGTGGCTTAATTTGTCTTCTTGCATGTTTACATTACTACTTTGCTTGGTAGCTTTTATACTGTTTACGTATTTTACACATTACTTTCTACATGCATGCTTGTTCATACTAACACTTGTCTTTTTCTAGCCTCTTGTTTGTGTGCGCCTTGGTTTCTACCAAATGCCTTCCTTTCCTCTGCAGGGAAGAGTTACAAAGTTCATGCGGTTGGTCCTCTTTTGGGGCTGCATTCTCTTATTAGCGATGTCGCATGCACCCCCAAAGAAGGGGACATCATTTGGGGTTTTACATTCTACACAATGCTTCTACACTGGTTCAGTTCAGTACAATTTCTACCCTTGACATTATGGGTTATACAACGAGTGGGTTTAGACCAATCTACGAACCTCGTACACAGTGGATTTTATAGGACATGTTTGTCCTTAGTTTTCTAGGGAGAAGTTAAAGGTTGTAGGATATAACATAATTCCTCCCTATACTTCTTTGGCCAGTGGCGTCGGATCGCCCAAAAAATTAGGCAATATAGAGATCTCTTCACACATGTTCAAAGAAATAGTTAAAGGTTGGAGGATATGGCAAAATTCCTCCATATACTTATTTTTCCTATGGCGTTAGATCGCCCAAAAAACCTAGGATAAGATATCCTCTTTCTACACCCTATTCTCTCATCATGAATTAGGTGCACATGTTCCTTTCACACTTTTCATACTTTCATTTCAGTCTTTTCATTACACATCCGTGCATCTTTTACATGCATTTTTAACATATATACATGTATATTTGACTACTTGATCATTTTCTCCTTGTAGGTCTGACCGTATGAGAAGTAAGCAATCAATAACAATAACAACAACAACAAAAACAAAAACATTAACAACAACACCTTGCAATAGCACACACCTCATACTAAATAAGAAGGTACATCACACACATCGACAACTATACACACATTTTTGCCCTAGGTTCACTCTCGTCAATTTTTTGTGCTTTTAAATCTTTAGTTTCCATGCTCCATCATCTTTTTGTCACTCCACGCTTTGTCTAGTCCTTCGGCACGCTTTCCACATCACTCTACTTGGACATCAGGTACACATCTCTATCTACTTTATATTACCGAGCTTTTCGCTCACCAACATATAAAGGGTGCAAATGTAGACACTAAATCACACACTTTGGGTATTATTTAGTCCCGACTGCATACTACTATTCATATGGTTTTTGAGTGAAGAAAGTACTAATTAAATCTTGTCTTTTGGCTATTTTTATTTGCTTGCTATTGTACTTTCCAACCCTCACCGCATATATGCCTAGTCAGTTTTTGTCACTTTATGTTATTTTAGCCTTAACTAGGGTGCTTGAGCCAGTACTGTGGTGCCCACAGGTGCCTTGGTCCCAATCGGGGTGCCTTGATCCTTATTACACTTTCCCACCACTTTTTGGGCACTTTCTAGCCGTTTGAGCTTCTTATATTTTTGGTGGTCGTCCTTTTTAGGGTTAATTATGAAATTCAAACAAGAGAACCATATAAATATAAAGTTATGAGACCATAATGAGGGACCAAGCACTAGGCATTACTATCATCATCTACGGTTACATCCATTTAGAGCTCATTTGCATCCATCTAACTCCATCACAAGGGACAAAACTGGTTCATCTGCATCACACAAACATAGAAGGGAAGTTTATTCTATTCCATCTAAAAGCACCCTAAACTTTACAAAGCAAATTGTATGACTAACTAAGGAAGGTTAACACCATTGTCACCTCTAGTCAAGGCTCTAAGTCTAAGAATGTAACATTAAGTTAAAATCTTAAAGGAATGCTAAATTAACATGAATATAATTCAAAATCTAACTAAACATGCACACTAATATGTTCACTTACCTAACATGGGCCTAAATAAACCTAAGAGGGCAATCAAATGGTAATGGTTGCTACTCAAAGCAAGGTGAAATTGCCTCTCTAAATGACTACATGGTCATTTTGGATATCCATCTACTAACCTTGTTGAAGACTTTAGGAAAGGATTGAGCTTGGCTATAAATCATATTTCTTATATGAGATGCAAATCAAAGCATGGTGTAAAGTTGGAAGATAGCACTTAGTCTTATTTATAGTTTTTTCTTTGAGGAAAACTTGCATCTTGGTGCATGTGGGACTAAAATTATAAAGTAGACTAAGACTTGCTAATCATGATTAAGACTTCACCAATCATAATTAGTGAATTATCAAGTGATTAGGATGTGTGGAGCCCTGATCAACCGCTTAAGGTCAACTAGGAGGCTAAGATAAGATTTTGAAGCTTGTTGAGATGTTGTGGAGATAAGTGGGGTGATTTTGAGTGGTTGGAAGAGGGGTTTGAGCCAATATTAGAGTATATTGACCAAAGCAAGGGCAAAATAGGCTTAATTAGCTTAATAATCTCTAATTATTTGTTTTGAGGAGGATTTTGATTATGATTTGTCGTAAAGTGACATCCTGAATGTGAAAGAAGTTTGGTAACCAACAAAGTGCTTGCTAATTGAACAAATTGGTAAGAAACATTAGTTAATTAGCGGAAATCACTAATTATGATGGAATTGGGAAGAATGGGAGTGATTTGTATGCATTTTGGCAATAAGATTACAAAAGTGGAATATAGGTGTCTACATTTTCCCCCTTTTGAGGTGAAGTACGTAACTTCTCTTCAAATATAGTAGACAAGCATAAACATGTAATTTTTTGAAGAAAAATTAGTAGGATGAAGGATGCCCCCTCGAGTGTCGATGAGGTGATAGAAGAAGTCAATCGACGATCAAAAATATGATTAAAATGGATAGAAGAAATAAGATGAAACGAGTGAGAAATATTTGGTTATATAATAGGAAGAGGGATAGGGATAAACATGGTTGTTTATTACCCAGGTGATTTGGAAGAAAAATTAGTAGTGATAATAAATGATAATGGAGAAGAAATGATATTGGAGAATATAGGACAAACCCAATCTTTACATCCAACCTTTCAACAAGCAACTTTGTTATATCATTTTGCCCCTAGGTCTACTTCATTGGCCTTTATTGAAATAAAAAAAGTGTAAGATAACATGAAAGATAAATTACTAACATTTGTTCATTGCTACGTAACTCCATGTAATATACATAATGTATTGCAATACGAGAGAGTAAAATGATGCTTAACTCAATGCAACATACATAATGCAATGCAATACGAGAAAGTAAACCAACTAACATAATAGAGAAACCAACACAATCACACATACTCAAACAAAAAACATTCAAGACAGTTGCACCAATGATTTTGTTATCAAGTTGTACTTCTAGAATGTTCATGTTGTAATGACAAGGGTTTAAAATGGTGCCCCAAGCAAGGATACATGCAAGGGAAAAAATGAAGGACACGAGTAGTCACATGGGAAATATTTTGTGCATTATGGCACAGTCTCTGAGAAGTCATTGTTGCACGGGAGTACCAACATAGTAAGCAACCTAGCTTTTGTTAATGGAGGTAGAACACGATGATTTACAAGTCGTTTGAGACAAGAATAAACGAGAACTTAAGAAAGATGTTTTTGTAGGAAAAATTTTGATGTTCGAGGATAATGTATTTGACATAGGCTTCAACTGCGTGTATGTTGTTTACCAATTTTTGAATTTTTATTTTTTGGATTTTTAATGATTTTACCAATTTTTGGGTTTTTTGATGTTTATTTGGATGTTTTGATTTTTCTGACTAACATACTTGAATGTTTTGGGAGTTTTTTGAAACATATTTGAATGTTTTTGATGTTTGAAACAAATTTAAATGTTTTTGACTTTTGAAACATATTTGAATGTTTTTTATTTTTTAGAAGTTTTTAGAAGTTATGTACATGAAATTAAGAAACATGGATTTCCTAGCAACAAATGGGATGTACAAGGATAGAATTCCATGTGTATGTGCAAGAAAGTGAAGATGTGAAATTTCCCTAATGTTAGATGGGGATATTTAAAGGAAAAATCTTCACGCGCATAATTTAGATCAGGGCCAATATAGATACGTTCAACATGATGATGAACGTAACCCAATGATGTGCTAGGAAGGAGCAAGGATGCCCCCAATGTATGTTGGCCAAGAAGCACATGATAGAGAGAAGTGGAAGATTTCTTTTGTGAAGGGGACAAAGGTGTTTGCAAAGATGGCGAATAGGAAATCTTATACACATGGATGTTCTGAACGAAGTAGAAGAACAATGTGAATGTGAATGAATGTAGCTTAGAAGCATTGTGATGAAGAAGTGATTAGACAAAGGCACAAATTGTGATACATGATACAGACTAGAGTAAGAGTCTGAACAATGTCCAAAAAAGGACACTTGGTAAGATACTGATCATGTTTGCTCATAGAGATCTAGTGTGTGCACGTGGAAATTTATTTTTCAAAGTTGTTTTTTTTGTGAATGGATTGTGTAAGGAGAGCCGTACATTACTTCGCTTCCAGCCAAAAATCCATATCCCCAATGGAGGTGCATTTTATTCTAATCGCAACATTTCTCTACTGCCAATCAGACATCCATAGCCCCAGTAGATATTATTGGAAATACCCCAAGAGAGAGTTATATATCAATTTGCTTTTGCTTTTGGCTTTGGATTTTTTATTTGACTGATTATTTTTCTTTCTAAAAAATTATTTCAGCTCTCTTGTTTGACAAGGGTTTAAGAACCACTGATGTCTTTATGGAAGGAGGCAGAAGTGATTGTGATGACGACATAGACTAGTGTCAACAAATACGTCTAAAAGTTCTTCGCAACAAGTTTTTTTAGATGTATATTGTGATAGGATCTCTAAGAGGTCAATCGTTCTTTAATTTACTAAGGTGATAAAAGACAAAGGTCAAATGGATACCATAGAGATAAACGTCACAAAATGTGTGTAAATTGGATAACCAAAATATCATCAAAGGGATGAAAATGGTAGGAAGACATGCAAAAAAAGAATAAGAAAGGGAAGAAAGAACATCCATGTGTATGTAAAACCTGATTGCAATGTTTTTTCATTTACCTTTGATATATATATATATATTGAAATGTTTTTCATTTTTTGCATTTTAGTTTTTTTTGAAAGTTGGGACCGACAAGGTCATTTGACTTGATAAGATCCAACAACAATGTTAGCGATTTCCTTGATAAGAAAGACTAGGTGTGTTTGCTTATCAAGAGTCATATTATCCCTAATCTCAATGATCGTGGTGAGCTCATACTCAATAGATGACTGTGTTTTATCATGAAACATGGATTTCATATGTGGGATATTGAGGTCCCTATCTAGAGGTTTATGCACTTTGCGCCACACTTGATGGGTGCATTGATGTGCATTTTTGAATAGTGGTTGATTCTAAAATTTAAGATCATTTAAATTGTTTTGAGCTTTCAATCTCTTGGAATTTTTAATCGTAGTTGGATGAAGGAACCATTAGGGCTTCTTGTAAGTTGATATGTGACTTCTTTGTTCCTAAGAAGTGGGAGAAGAAATTAGATGAATAGAATTGGTGGGAGAAATGACGGTGGGTTTGCCACAATCATTAATAAAAGAACAATATGATGGACATGAAGGATACGGTCCAAGAATTGAAGAGGATGGGCTACCGGGAGGTGTCCCATAGACTGAAGATAAATGACTACTAGGATGTGGCCCTAAGATAGAAGATGAAGGACTACTTAGTGGTGTCCCATATATCGAAGATGTTGGGCTACTAGGATGCAACCCAAAAATTAAATATGAGGGGGTTTTAGGATGTGCCCTAAGTATAGAAGAGGATGGGATACCAGGAGGTGTCCCATAGACTGAAGAAGATGGGCTACCAGGAGGTGTCCCATAGACTGAAGATGAAGGGATCCTTGGAGGTGTACCATATACAGAAGATAATGAGCCACTAGGATGTGGCCCAATAATAGAAGAAGATGGGATACCAGGAGGTGAGCCACATATAGATGATGAGGGACTACTTGGAGGTGGCCCACATATATAAAAAGATGATGGGATACTAGGTGGTGATCCAAGGTGAGTTTGTGATTGAGTAATCGTGATAGATAAAGAATTATTGAGTGATGAAAAGATGGGATCTTCCTCAATGGTCTTAGGATCTTCCTCTATTTTCTAACAAAAGGAATCAATTTCTTCTTCCTAATACGTAAGCGAATCGAAGTCAAGATTAAATCCTTGATTGTAATCATTTAGGGGAATGCCATCATGTGACCCCAGAAATTATGTGATCATCTCCTCATCCTGAGATGAATCGATCGGTAGGGGTATTTGTTCTTTGACCATAAGAGGTTGATTAAAAGAAACAGGTCCAACTGGTGTGGAAGATTGAGAAGATGATGAATCAAGAGATGAAGCAGATTTGGATCTAGATGTCTCGTAAGTAGAAGAATATTTAGATTTTGAACTGATTGGTATTGGATTTCCTAGAAGATGAAATATTACTGGGAAACAATGAGTATTGCGTATAAAATTAGCATATGATTGCGACATAGGACTTGTCTAAGGGTGTTTGTGACGTATGTGTCAACTTAGATGATTGTGATATAAGATTTGACTTAGAAGATTGTGACATAGGTTTCGACTTGGAATATTGCGACATGGGAGTCGACTTAGGAGATTGCGACATAGGTATCAACTTAGATGCATTTTGGGGGTCACCCATATCATCAACAGAGGAGGAGGTTGTCAAGGTAGAAAATAAGGTAGGTCCTCCGAAGAAAGGGAGGACCCCAACTCATGAACCAGATTAGATGTTTGATTGATGGACCTTGGAACCTACACAGAGATTTAAAGGAAGATGTCATTTAGGTGACTAATAAGGGGAGTCCTGTGAAGAGAGGGAGAACTACGGATTGAGATTCAAATGAGGTGAACAAATTTGATGATGAATATTCAGAAGATCGAGGTGAATCTTAAGAATTAGAAGAAAAATTTGGATTGGAATTAGAAGAAGAGTGGGGGGAACCTGAATAATAATTTTGATCAGAATTTTCCAAACCATACCACTGACTATGAGATTAAGGTGGGGAATAGGGTAATCGAATGCAGGTTCTCTAGTGTCAAAGAACCAAACGAGGCTTAGTTATGATGGTCAACTTTTGATGGGAATGTTGAAACTTTTATTCCTTAGTGTCATACATATGAGGAACCTCATGATAGTTGGTCATTTTTTACATTTGTGGGATACAAATTTCTAGACCAAGATAGTGTGATTGAACTCCTTCAATTAGAATGGAGTCCTGTATCGATTTGGGTCAGCACAACGGAAACCGGGTAGACATTTGGAAAACATGGGTCCCTTAGGACAAACCAAGCGGTGTAACGACTTCTAAATCATTATAACAGAACACCAAACAATAAAATGGTGAGGAATCTGATAGGATCAATACGAGCCTAAGGACATCTAAAGAATAAATAATGACCTACTCCAGCAATATAGGTAATATATAACAAGAGATATCTAGGACAATATAATGACGTCCAAAACTCAAATTTAGTCCACAACAAAATTTTACTCCCGATGTATTCTTTCAAGATAGGTTTGAGACAAAATAGTGACAACACGTAATATCACCATTTAGGCCAAGTTTGAAACAAACAAGACCTAAATGCTAAGAAAGTTTTGAAGTTATCTTCTAACAAAGTATACTCAAAACCAATTTATAAATTATCTAACAAAGTCTCAAGTATTGTTAAATGTACGATACAAATGTGAGTAACATAACAATGCTATTTGGACACGTTAATCAAAGATTTGCAAGAAAGTAATATTTTAGTATTAAAATGGTGTTATAGAGATGCTAACAAAGTAACCTCAAAACTCAAAATAACTCAAGACAAGGATAGGATGTAAAAAATATGCCTAAGTATATCAAGGAATTATTATGCATGCAAGACAACAAAAAAATACACTAGGTAGATATTAAGGCCAAGTTTCACAATGGAAACAAGACATACCTATCATAATTGTAAGGCTATAATGTGGGGGAGCATAGTAATTCTAAAGTTAAGACTAATGAAGATAGGATCTAACTACACATGATAGTAAGTCTCAAACTATGGGTTTTTTAAACAATGAGGGCCTAATAAATCGTGAGTACGTACCATGCACACTTCTCAACACTTACGCTCTGAAATGACAACCTTAATCATAGCAAGTATAAGGGGGAAGAAGTGGACACATAATAGCTGATCAAGTAGTATCTGTGTATGTAGTTTTCCTGAACAGATAACCTAGAATGTGCAACAATGACTATTCAAAGGTGTAACCCTAGTGGTGGTAAAATATACTTGGTGGCAAATCTGGCAGAGTGACAGAGGTATCCTAGGAGAAGTGAAAAATTGGGATGCCCCGGGGTAACACTAAATAGATCTCGTGATGAAATGGGCACTGTGAACTATGGAAATGGCTAGGATATGTGTTTCCCTAGTGTCGCAAGGATAAGAGTCTGAAACCCTATTCTATTTTTCACACTAGATTTTTTGAGATGAACTCAGATGATGCCCTACACAGCTAAGACAAGAATAATGGGTCAGACTGACATCAAGCCACCAAAGCTTCCTAGGTGGACTCTATCGCTAAGCGCTGCACTACATTTTGGACTTCTAGCGAGCTAGTTTTGGTTAGAAATGTCGTACCGTCATAATCCTGGAGTATCAGCTCTCACTTCTAACCATACTTTGTGAAGTACAATGAGCTATAACTAGTTATGCGTTTAGATGTAGATGGTATCAATAGGATTGCAATGAGAATCCCCCCTGACTCTATGATATGTCCAAGTGATGTAGACTAGTCCTACCTGGAATGTATGGAGAAATATGTGGATTCAAGTCATGCAGTATATGGATCCCTAGATGGAGTGAACTAGTGGTGTAGGGATGCAAGGACCTAGGACCCTCATTATGGTAGCTTATAAGCTTTATATTTATAAGGGGTCTCAAGTTTAATAGTTTTAAGTTAATCCCAAAAATAGCTGACTTAATTGAAACCTATAATACTGTGTTTTGAATTTGTGTGTAGAAGTGTTTTTTATCTTTTGGAATAAGTAGAATTTGGTTTTGCATAGAATTTGGTTACCTACACCACACGTGAATGTGGGACTGGGGTGCCTTGAAGAGATGCCCTTATTTCTTTGACAAGCATTTTAGGTCTTTCACCCTAATGGTTAGGGCTAGAATGTCAAAACAGATTGAGAATATGGGTAGGAACGATAACTATGAAAATACATGGGAATAATAAACTAACTACTATCAATCTTTGTAAAAAAAAGGTTTATTCCCAATTAATCTGAAGTGCTTCTTAATGAAAGACTAAAATGGAATTTTGTTCCCAAGATCACACTAGGTGGAAGGGAAGAACATACACAAATTTTAGCCTTGGTTATTTATCAAGTGAAAAAGCTCTTAAACTAAAAGATCAAGTACATGCCAAAAATGATAATAAGTACCCTAAACTTTACAAAGCAAATTGCATAGAATAACTAAGGCTAACACTCATTGCCACCTCTAGTCAAGGCTCTAAGTCTAGGAATGTAACATTAAGATAAAAGCTTAAAGGAATGCTTAACTAACATGAATATAATTCAAAATCTAACTAAACATGCCTACTAATATGTTCAATTGCCTAACATGGGCCTAAATAGACCTAAGAGGGAAATCAAATGGGTATGGTTGATACTCCAAGCAAGGTGAAATATCCTCTCCAAATTACTACATGATTTCATTTTGGATATCCATGCGGTTTGCTAACCTTGTTGAAGACTTTAGTTCAAAGGATAAAAGCTTGACTATAAATTATATTTCTTATATGAGATGCAAATCAAAGCATGGTGTAAAGTTGGAAGATAATACTTAGTCTTATTTATAGTTTTTCCTTTGAGGAAAACTTACATCTTGGTTTATGTGGGACTAAATGTACCAAGAAAATTTTTAAGACTTGTTAATCATGCTTTAAGGCTTTACTAATTCAATAATTAGTGAATTATCAAGTGATTAGGATGTGTAGAGCCCTGATCAACTGCTTAGGGTCAACTAGGAGGCTAAGATAAGATTTTGAAGCTTGTTGAGATGTTGTGGAGAGAAGTGGGGTGATTTTGAGTGGTTGGAAGAGGTGTTTGAGCCAATAGTATGGTATATTGACCAAAGGAAGGGCAACATAGGCTTAATTAGCTTAATAATGGCCAATTGTTTGTTTTGAGGAGGATTTTGATTTACGATTAATTGTAAAGTGGCATCCTAAATGTGAAACAAGTTTGGTAACCAATAGAGCACTTGTTAATTGACCAAAGTGGTAAGAAATGTTAGTTAATTAGCAAAAGTCACTAATTATGATAGAAGTGGGAAGAATGAGAGTTATTTGTACTGTGTTTTGGAAATAAAATTGACAAAAGTGGAATATAGGTGTCTACACCATCCACCATTCTATTATATTTTTTTACAGTGTAGCTATTTCTTGCTACTTCACAAAGTGCGACATGACACAAGAGAAACCTAGGACATGATCACACATGCACACACATAGAACTACATCAGGTCTGAGATGTAGTGTAATGCTTAGTTAGTAAGTCCACCATTGTGGCCACTGAGGACAATCCGACCCCTTCATTTACATTTTATTTTTTAGGGTTTGATGTTTGTTTTGGGGTCTTGCAAAGGTCTATATTTCATCATTGATCATTGACAACATTCGATACTAAAGCAGTGAATTATACATGAAAAATAGCGAGGGCTTTGCATCATCATCCAAACATACAAATCTGATGTTGCTGGACCTCTTAGAACACAAAGGTTTAGGGGTGCCCATAATTTAGACTAGGGTGCCCACAAGCACCCTAATCCTCTCTTATGCACCCTAGTACAAAGCCTCCAAAAAATCACTCAGATCTATCCTTTTAGGGACCTCTTCATGTTCGTTCTTACTTCCAGAATATTAAATTTATTTTATGACATAATCCATATCAACAATCAGAAAATTAGCTAAGCTCCTTCCAACCCTACTTGTCAATTAGGGTTTCACATTTTCACCAGTTTAGTTACTCAGGTCACTTTCTATATTCATTCATTGCATTTATTTATTGTTGTTCCTAGCATTATATTAACTTAATAAAATCCACATTTCTGTTAATCACTAGGTTGTGAGAGAATGCGTAACATTTTCTCTGTTTGTTAGAAGCCCCCCAATAAGAAATTTTCTAACAATATAATTTTTCTGGGACCATTTATACTAGAGTAACTTGGCCTACCATGTGTCTTGGGTGATAAGGAAAGATTATAAACTTGGAGGGGCTGCTGAAGGTCGTACTCTCCGTTAGTCGTTATCAAGGACCTTCATCTCCCATGAAACAAAGGGAGAGGTGATGGCATGGAAGCATCTTGATCACATGAATGTAGTGTGTCTGGATCAACATAGAGAGGTAAGAGCTTTAAACTGAAGTGACATAGCAATATCAACAGAAGGACATTTAGAGGATATGCGAGAAAAGCTATGCAAGGCTCTATAATGTATAAACGTGATCCAAATCTTCTTGAATAGTAATTTTTTGTCCTTTATGGTACAACTTGATACATTGATGGAAGGTTGATGGTACGAACTACATGGCATGGATCCACGGGTGACCCAAAAGCATGTTATAGGGAAGTTCCAAGCCTAGGACATGGAACTTGGTATCGTGATATATAGGTCTCACTTCCATAGGAAATATTATAGTACCAACTGACTCATCGTTGATACATTGTCATAGGACATGATGGTAATGATATGATAGTCTAGGTCTACCTGAAACTAATACGTCCCAACTGCCTAACTAGCTTCAAAGTATAAATATTCAAACTAGACCCGTTGTCCATAAGAACCCTTTTTATATTTTTGTGAGTGATAACACCCCAAACTTTACAAAGCAAATAGTATGATTTAACAAGGAAAGGCTAACACCATTGCCACCTATAGTCAAGCTCTAAGTATATGCAATGATTCATCAATGATCAAAGCTTAAAAACATGCTAAGAATGTAAACTAAATGAAATTAAACATTAATCTACAAATCATCCTTACTATGTATTGAATTTCTAAACTAACAAAGACCTAAATAGATCTAAGAGGGAAATCAAATCGGGATTGTTGCTACTCCAAACAAGGTGGAATGGTCTTTCCAAATGAGTTCAAGATCATATTGGATACCCATCTACTAACCCCATTGAAGACTTTAGGCAAGGATTGAGCTTGGCAATAAATCATATTTCTTATATGAGATGCAAATCAAAGCATGGTGTAAAATTTAAAGGTATGTGGTGAGTCCTTTTTATAGTTTTCCATTTGAGGAAAACTTGCATCTTGGTGCAATGTGGGACTAAAAACACAAATTAAATTAAGGATTGTTAATCATGATTAAGGCTTTTCTATTCACAATTAGTAAATTAACAAGTGATTATGATGTGATGAGCCTTAATTAACCACTTAGGGTCAACTAGGAGGCTAGGATAAAATTTTGAAGCTTGTTGAGATGTTGTAGAGGAAAGTGGGGTGATTTTGAGTGGTTGGAAGAGGGGTTTGAGCCAATAATAGGGTATATTGTCCAAAACAAGGGAAAAATAGGCTTAATTAGCTAATAATCGCTAATTGTTTGTTTGGAAGAGGATTTTGACTTACAATTCATCGTAAAGTGGCTCATGAATGCGAAAGAGGTTAGAGAATCAACAATGTGCTGTTAATTGGCTAAAATGGTAAGAAATGTTAGTTAATTAGCGGAAATCACTAATTATAATGAAATTGGGAAGAGTGAGAGTGATTTGAGTGTGTTTGGCAATAAGATTGCAAAAGTGGAATTTAGGTGTCTACATTTGCTCCTGTTTGAGGTGAAGTAACTTATCTTCATATATAGTAGACAAGACATAAACAGGTAAATTTTTGAAGAAAAATTAGTAGATTGAAGTATGCCCCCTCGAGTGCCGATGGGGTGATAAAATAAGTCAATTGATGATCAAAAACATGATTGAAACAGATAGAAGAAGTAAGGATAGGGATAAACATGGTTATTTATTGCCTTAGGTGATTTAGAAGAAAAATTAGTTGTGGTAATAAATGATAATGGAGAATATAGAACTAACCCAATCTTTACATCCAATCTTTCAATAAGCAACTTGTTGTATCATTTTTCCCCTAGATCTACATCATCGACCTTTATTAAAATAAACAAAAGTGTAACTAACATGAAAAGCTATATTACGAACAATTATTTACTGCTAAAAATACGTAACTCCATGTAACATACATTATGCAATGCAATACGAGAAAGTAAAATGATGTACAACCCCATGCAATATACATAATGCAATGCAATATGAGAAAGTAAACCATCTAAGCTAACAAAAAAACAAGTACAATCACACATACTTGAAAAAACAACGTTCAAAACAGTTGCACTAATGTTTTTGTTATCAAGCTTCAGTTCTCGAATGTTTGTGTTTGTAACGACAAGGGTTAAAAATGGTGCCCCAAACAAGGATACATGTAAGGGGAATAACAGAGGACACAAGTAATCCCATGGAAAGCATTTTTTGCACTATGACACAATCTCTAGAAACTCACTTTTGCACGGGAGCACTGACATAGTAAGCAGACCAACTTTGTTAATGGAGGTAGATCACGATGATCCACAAGTCATTTGAGACAAGAACAGGTAAAAACCTAAGAAATATGTTTTTGTAGGACAAATTTCAATGTTCGAGGACAATGCATTTGATACAGGCTTCAGCTGCATGCATGTTGTTTACCATTTTTTGACAAAATTTTTTTTTTGTATTTTTTTGGATTTTTAATGATGCTACCAATTTTTTTAGATTTTTTAATTTTTTAAAATTGTTTTCATTTTAAAAATTTTAGGAAGAAAATAGTGTAGAATAAATAATGAAGTCATGAGACATCACCAAAAGTCACTGTGAGGCAAGAATATGCCCCAAGTAGTAGAAAAGACTGTCAGGAAGAAAAAACATGCCCCAGGGTAGGAAAAATGGGTGTAAAAATAATTATTTATTAAAAATAATCATCAAGGCGAGTGTTAGAAGAATTTAGAAGAACCACGATGGCTCCATGGTGCCTCAGGGGTGAGAAACACATCACGGGGGGGTAAAAATGGGTATAAAATGCACAAGTGCGGCCTTTGGGGCGTGCCTGTGCTCAAAGGGTGTGCTTGTGCATGTGCATGTGTGGGCACATACATGTTAGTGCACAAAGGGGGGAGTTCATGAATTTATGGCAATGGGGTAGGGGCTTCGTACATGTTGGTGCACTAAGGAATGCGCTTATGCACATGACATGTTTTAATGGGAAAAATTTGGGTTTTTGATTGTTTTGCTAATTTGTTTGGGGTTTTTGAAACGTATTTGAATGTTTTCTTATTTTTTAAAAAGTTTTTTGAAGTTATGTGCATGAAATGAAGAAACGTGGATGCCCCAGTGACAGATGGGATGTAAAATGGTAGAATGCCACATGTATGCACAAGAAAGTAAAGATGTGAAATTTACCCCAATGTTAGATGGGAATATTCAAAGGCAAAATATTCATGCGTAGAAGTTGGATCAGGGCCAATATAGATAGGTTCAACATGATGATGAATGTAACCTAATGACGTTCTAGGAAGGAACAAGGATGCCCCCCAATGTAAGCTGTCGAAGAAGCACATGATAGAAAGAAGTGGAATATTATTTTGAGAAAGGGGAAAAAGGTGCCCATAAACATGGAAAAAAGGTAATATTATACACATGGATGTTCTAAACGAAGTAGAAGAACAACGTGAATGTAGCTTAGAAGCCTCGAAATGAAGAAGCGGTTATCCAAATGCATGAATCGTGAGATAAGATACAAATTAGAGTAAGAGTCTAAACAAGGGCCAAAAAAAGACACTTGGTAACATACTAATCCTGTTTTCTCATAGAGATCTAGTGTGTGAACGAGGAAATTTATTACCTCTTGGAGGGAAGATTTGATAGACAACAAGTGAAGACACCCTAGCCAATGTGTAGGAATGATTTATTTTTTAAAGTTGATTTTTTTTTGCGAATGGATTGTGGAAGGAGAGCGATATATTGCTTCGCTGCCAGCCAGGAATCCATAGCCCTGACAGAGATGCATTTAATTCTAATCACAACATTTCTCTACTGCTAGTTAGGCGTCCATAGCCCCGATAGAGATTATTGGAAATACCCCAAGAGAGAGTTATGTATCAATTTTCTTATAATTTTTGATTTGATTGATTTTGTTTTTCTTTCTAAAAACTTATTTAAACTCTCTTGTTTGACAAGGGGTTAAGAACCATTGATGGCTTGATGGAAGGAGGCAAAAGTGCTAATGACGACGACATTGGCTAGTGTCAACATATACTTCCAAAAGTTCTTCACAGCAAGTTTTTTTAGATGTTGATTGTGATGGGATCTCTATGAGGTCAATCATTCTTTAATTTACCAAGGTGATAAAAGACCAAGGCCAAACAAATACCATAGAGGTAAATGTTGTCAAATGTGTGTGAATAGGCTAACCAAAATATCATCAAAGGGATGACAAATGGTAGGAAGACTTGTAGAAGAAGAGCAAGAAAGGGAAGAAAGAACATCCATGCATATGCAATACATTAATGTGTGTTCATTTACCTTTGATTTTTTTAAATGTTTGCTTATTCTTTTTTTTGTAATTTTATTTTATTTTAGATTTTTTAGATTTTTTAGATTTTGGGAAATTGGGACCAATCAATATCAATTTGTGTGATAAGATCCAACAATAATGTTCATGATTTCCTTGATAAGGGAGATTAAGTGTGTATTCTTATCAAGAGTCATATTATCTCCGATCTCAATGATCATGGTGATATCATACGTAATAGATGACTATGTTTTATCGTGAAATGTGGATGTTGCATGTGGGAGATTGAGGTCCCTATCTAGAGGTTTCTGCACTTTGTGTCATACTTGATGATTGTGTTAGTGTGAATTTTTGAATTACATTTGATTCTAAACTTTAAGATTGTTTAAATTGTGGGGAGCTTTGGAGCTCTTGGAATTTTTGATCTTAGTCTGATGAAGAAATTGTTTAGGTTTATTGTAAGCTATTACTTGGCTTGTATGATCCCAAGAAGTGGGAGAAGAAAGTGGAAAAATAGAATTGATGTGAGAAATGATGGTGGGATTGCCACAATCATTGATAGAAGGAAAATGTGATGGACACACAGGGTATGATCCAAGAATTGAAGAGGATGAGATACAAGGAGGTGCCCCATAGACTGAAGATAAAGGAATACCAAGATGTGGCCATAAAATTGAAGATGAGGGACTGCGTGGAGGTGTCCTATAGATAGAAGATGATAGGCTACTAGTGCATGGCCCAAGAATCAAAGATGAAGGGGTTTTAGGATGTGCCCCCAGTATAGGCGAAGAGGGGCTACTTGGAGGTGTGCCACCTATAGAAGAAAATGGGCTACCAGTAGGTGAGCCACGTAAAGATGACGATGGGCTTCTTGGAGGTGGCCCAATGATAGAAGAGGATGGGCTACCAGGAGGTGTCCCATAGACTGAAGATGAAGGACCACCTGGAGGTGTCCCACATGTAGAAGATGATGAACTACTAGGACGTGGCCCAAGAATCAAATATGATGGGCTACCAGGAGATGAACCACATATAGATGATGTGGGGCTACTTGGAGGGGGCCCATATATAGAAGAAGACGATGAGCTACCAGGTGGTGACCCAAGGTAAGATTGCGATGGAGGAATCCTAATAGATAAAGAATGGTTGGGTAAGGAGAAGATAGGAAATGGATCAATGTTAGACCTAGGCCTTCCATCACCCAGTGAAGAATGTGAAGATGGAAGAACAAGAGGAGGTTCGAGTTTGATAATCCTAGTGTCTTCCTTTATTCTCTGAAAAAAGGAGTCAATTTCTTCCTCCCCCATGCGCGAGCGCATCAAAGTCAAAATTGAATCTTTTCTCATTATCCCTAGAGGAGTGTCATCATGTAACCTCATGAATTTATTAATCACTTCCTCATCCTGAAAGAAATCAACTGGAATGGATATTTATTCTTTGACCATAAGAGGTTGACTAGAAGAAATGGGTCCAACTGGTGTGGAAGATTGGGAAGATGATGACTCAAAAGATGAAGTAGATTTGGATCTAGATGTCTTGCGAGTAGAAGAAGATGTAGATTTAGAATTGATTGGTATTGGATTTCCTAGAAGATGACATATTGCTGGGAAACAATGAGGATCATGTAGAAAATCAACATATAATTGCGACATAGGAGTCATCTCAGGTGTTTGTGACATATGCATCGACTTAGATGATTGCGACATGGGAGTTGACTTAGAAGATTGTGACATAGGTGTCGAATTTGACAATTACAACATGGGAGTAAACTTGGAAGATGATTGTGACATGGAAGATGATTTAGAAGGATTTGGATTCGCTCAGATATTCAAGGGAGGAAGAGGTTGATGCAGCATAGAATTTATCAGTAAAAGCCCGAGCGCGCTGACACATCACTCAACCTAGACTGAGCGCTCACCCGAAGCGTGCAAAGGTACCAGGCCCCTCTTTAGGGTTGCTGTTGTAGGATGTTAGCATGATGAAGACTTAATGCATTCAGATCCATAATTAATACATCATTCTACAGTGCATGTTCAGATCTATATCTAAAGAATAACAAACTTAAATGATAACCATGATGAAATCAAACATGCAAGAACCAATTATACTCAGAATTAACACTCTGATTCAGCCAATACACTCCATTATATTAAACATGATAAATACACAGAAGCTCATTACAATAGATAATACCATAGTTTATGCGCGCATCAGATTTGGTAGCATAACCTCACAATAATTCAGTTCTCACATACCTCTACTATACTACGTAGTTCATTACATATTTATAAGGGTGGGGACTTTCCCTTCACCACTTATCTAATCCCAAAATAGGTCGCATGCTAAAAATAGCCATGTACCTTTACAATTACAGCCACACATGCAAGAATGCTAACAATAGATCTCTCCTAGTTAACTGGCAGTAACAACTCTATTATTAGCCTTTATCCCATGCAAAAACTCTATAGCCACTCTTCCAAAAATAGCTGATGTGTGTCGTGCACAAGTCTTCATTCCCATTTGTGTGCTCTACACGCCATCTTCCAAAAATAGATCATAATCGTGAAAATGGCTAAGTCCCAAATCTATCTCTGTCCTCTGCATGTGATTCCTTCCTGATCCTCCCGTGCCTTTGAACACTCTAATTCTTCCACATGAATATTCTGTATGCCTTCTGCTAAGTGTTATACATTGTCTACTCAACATTACCCCACACTAACTACATTTTCACCCCGGCAATGGTTACCTCTTGAATGTTCAAAGAATGAGAAAGAATATAAATGGAAGATAGTAAAGAATTTTCTATACAAAAGAATGATTTACTCAGCAGTATCCTCTGCTTCAACCGGAAGAATCAATCCTGGGATATTCTTCCTTTATCTCTGCCTCTAATGTCTACCACTCATTTAGTGCACCTCTGTCTTTTTCTGGAATATCTACCGCAATAGACTCCAGCTCATCTTGGGAAATTTCTCCCTTTTCATTCTACAAAACCAGAAAAATGTTGGACATTGCAGACATTCTTCCTTCTAGCAGATCCATCTTCTGTGCTATAATCTTCCCCAACTCATCTAACCTTTCCTTATGGGGTTCTTATGCTACTGCAAGGGCCTCATGCTTTTGTTTTACCAATGTCAACCTCTCTGCGTGACCCAGTGTCTCATCCTTCATCACTTTTAGGACTTCATTGTCCTCTACCATGGTCCTTATCCTGATGACCACCTCTGGAGCTATGCAAATATTCAATGCCTGGTCTTCTTTCCTCAGCTCCTCCTGCAAGGTTTGGAGCAATGCCTCATAAGATGCAATCTTCCTCATCACTGAAGCCTTTGTTTGACTCTGCTTCTTACCAGGATATTTTGGTGCTGGCATGCACATAGGTCCATCCTCAAGCACCAAATCCACCAAGGTACGTACATAATGCATTGCCAAAGGAAATTTTTTGGGTACCTTGGACTCCAAATGTGGTCTTGCTTTCAGGACATGGTCTCCAATTTCCTTTGCCATGCTGATGAAAGCATTGTTCTTCTTCTTCTCTAAGTCCTTCTCTTGTCATAGGCATGCTATCTCTGCATCTTTGGCCTTGATCTCTTCTTTCAATGCCCTAATAGTTGCATCTTTATCCACATTCCTCCTTGCCACCTCTATAGATACCTTCACCAAGGCATTACTTACTTGTTCATCTGACATAACAGTAGGCTTTACTGTTATGTGTCTGGCCTGAGGTGTCTTCTTCAATCTTCTTGATACACATGACTCTTCACATACGTTGAAGTCTGGTTCATCCATATGTGTCTGCATTGACCAAGACAGTTGTTTCCTTGTGCACATGGTGGCCATGTCCTCATCCATCAACTCCCATCCATACAATTCCTTAAGGCCCACTGTGCTTTGGAAATGGGCACAGACAATTTTACTTGTGTCCTTAGCGTAGCCCATGACTGGTGTAGTATACTCCCCACTTGTCCTCTTCGATCTTGGCCCCTTAGGAACTTGAGTGCCAAGATTTGGAGCTTGTTCTACTATGCCCTGAGCAGTCTCTTGTGCTGTCCCATCTACCTCCTTTACTCCTTCTTCTCCATCCTTCATTTCTTCATCCTTTGGCTCTTCTATGTCCTCTGGTGGTGTAGGATATTCGGTGTGCTCTCCTCAGACTCTTCCTCCTCCTCATTCAGCTTCAACTTTCTCCTTCTCTTTTCTCAGTTATCTCCTTCTATGGAGAGAGTCGTGGTGATCTGCGCACTAATTGTGGTGTAGCACCTTGGGTTTTGGTTCTTCTGAATACCCTTTTGAAGTGGCACTCTCCTTGTACTGCATCCAGGTCCTCATCATCTCCTTCTTGCACCTGAGGTGGTGTAGTCACACGCTCAGTTCCTACCTTGTCTGTAGGCTACCTTCTTCCTCTATGCTCCAGGCCACCACTATCTTCTCATTCATCCTCCTCTTCATCCACCACTATAGTCTCTGCAGGTTGTGGAGTTGGCACATTCTCTACTGTATGCTTACCCTTAGGCGGCCCTGGAAGCATGAACTCATTTTCCACATATTTTTTGTTCTCCATCTTGGGCTTGAGTTGAAGATACACAAGCACTGCTCCAACGTCTCCAACTGCCAAGCTTACCGGCTTCATGTTTATTACATCTGAGATAAGCCTCTCAATGTAGGCAGTCCATCCTGGATATACATATGTTTTTCTCAGAGTGTGATAATCACAATCTACCTTATCTGTGATGAAGCTTAGGTGGTGTGCATCTGTGAACTGGTGAACTGATGCCTGGAAGTAGCGTGCTGTGAAGGCATATGGTAGTTTTCACCAAGGGCTCCAAGCTCCATCCTTCATCACAAATCGTGTGATGCAAAAATGTTGGTAGACTAAAAACTGTACTGCCTTACCCACCACCAAAGGTAACTCCTTGGGTATGTGCCACTCCTCTTTGAACCACACGTGGAGCCTGTCATACCACATCTCCACCCTCTATTTAAATGGCCCACCCATGGTCCCTTCACATAAGTATTTATCAAATCTTTCCGCCAGAGATTTATTTTCCATGGGGTACTCCCAAATATTTTCCTTTGGCCCATCGGGCACTCCAATCTCCATAAACACCAAAGACAATAAAATAGTGCCAAAACTAATTCTGTCACCTGTACGCACTTCTTCAATGATTGTCTCTACTATGTAACCCGTGATATTGTAGATCACTCCTTGAGACATTTTCCTTACAATGTGCAGCCACATTGTATTCACCTGTGACCACCTTTCTTGGTCATTCAACTTTGTTATCAAGATGTGCAGCTGCCTGTACCACTGGGTACTTCTTCAATTTATCAATGTCCATGCCACGCAGACCCTTGGTATATCCTAGCTCCTTCCTTGTCTCCAGGATTGCTGCTTTATCTGTTAAGTCACTCTCCAGATCTGCTCCTGAGGCCCTTAATCCTGTTACTGTTGAAATTAAGGTGGCTGTGATTCTAACCCTCTGTCCAGTGAAGTAGAAGAAGTCCTCATGGACTCTTCTCATCAACCATCGATACAATGGTTCATACTTTCCAAAATATGGCAGCTCGTACAACTAGTAGACTCCAATCTACTTTAACAACTTCTCTCCAGCGTCATCGTACACTGACATGTCTTCTGTTGTGCACTTGTTTGTTTTTGTGCTCAACAATGCATCTAGTTCCTTCTTATTATCTGATGTGCGATGGTTGTAATCACTGATCTTACATTTACGGATGTGGGAATCCCATTCTTGTCCCACAATCATACCCTCTGGATACTGCATTTCTGAGAAATTACTCTCGGGAGAAATTTCTTCTTCCACTTTGACCTTCTTCTTCCCTTTTACTCCTGCTACAGGTGCTTTCTTCGGTGCCATTTGAAAATCTCTCCTTTTTATCCTCTGTAACAAGCAAGTTAAAACCCTAGTTTGAATATCCATGCCCTAGTGGAAATCATGTGCCCTAGCTCTTTCGTAATGCATCTGCTTGCTCAAACCCTTCACCTATGGGGATGTAAGCTTCTCCTATGTGCACACAAATCTTCTCTCCATGTCTAGTTTCACACTCTTCACACCTCAACATGATCCGCTCGGCTTGTTTTACACTTAGCTCTTTTCAAATTCTCACAATTTCAATGGTAAGAATGAACTCACATCCCATCCTTATATAGATTTTCAAAAATTTAGTGCATTTATTGCTCCTTCACCTACCAACAATCCTCTCATTAATCGACCATTTTTCATTCTTTCTGTGCGGTACATCTTCGTGCCCAAGCTATAACCTTCTAGTGTGCCTTCCTACCTTCTAGCCATAGAACTTCTCTTCAGCATGCCTCCATGCACTGAGTACCTCACCACTGTGCCTTCCCTTGGTAGTTCCCATGGCCCCTGCTTACCTCGTGTTATACTTGTTTCTTCATTCATTTCCACCTATGGTCCTCATTTCTAGAAGCAATCTTTTTTTTAACAATTCTCCAACTTGAATAACACCCATAGCAGTTTGTTCCTTTCATGTGTACTTATTTTCAATAGTCTTGTACCTGGATATCAATAACCACCCCACACTAATGGTATGTGCAGTCCTCTGTGCATAAAAATTTCTTCAAATAATAATTAGCTTCTGGCGCGCAAACTTGCTTATTACACAAAAACACCAACTAAATTGACAAAGCATAGCGACGAAGAAGGAAATACATTAAGGAAATACATAATTGAAAACCTAATCTAAATGGCAACATTTCCTTATTACAAACACCAAGAAGACTTATTTATAGTAGGGCTTCAGCCTACTCCCATTGAAGTACCTGGGTAACAGTGTTCCATCAAGCGCCTCTAATTGGAAAGTGCCTGTTTCAAGTATGTGAGTGATAACATATGGCCCCAACCAATGTACTTTGAGTTTTCCTAGATGGCACAAAAACTTAGAATCATAAAGGAGCACCATCTGTCCAATCTCAACTTTTTATCCCTGATGTGCCTGTCATGCCATGCTTTCTGCCTGGCCTTTTCTTGTTTTTGACTCCAACGTGCTATTGCTCATCACTCATCCAGCTTGATTAACTTTTCAATCCATTCTTCTAATGCTTGTTCATCAGCTAGACCTCCAGTGCGTGCAATACACAAAGAAGGTAGCATGAATTCTATAGGAAGAACTACTTCCATGCCAAACACTAACTGAAATGGTGTGGCTTTGTTCAACCTTTTATATGTTGTTTGATATGCCCAAAGTACTACAGACACTTTATCATCCCAATCCTTTCTTCCAACATCACAAAATTTTGTCAATGTCTGGCTCAAAATCTTGTTGAAAGCCTCAACAGTCCCATTTTCCTGAGGATGATATGGTGTAGTCTTATGGTGTGCAATCATGAATTCATCCAATAAAATTTTGATTGTCTCATTCAGAAAATGTGTGCCCCTATCACTGGTCAAACTCAAAGGACATCCATACCTTGTAATAATATTTTCCCATAGAAACCTGGCTGTTGTAGCCACTGTACAATCCTTTGTAGGTGTTGCTTCTACCCACCTTGTCAGATAGTCTGTGCAAGTAATGATATAGCACGTGATCCAGTCCTGTGCGGCTGGTGAAATAGGACCCACAAAATCAATAGCCCATTTCTCAAATGGTTCTGCACTAGTAATAGGTCTTAGAGGCATTTCATCTCGTTGACCTGGTTTCCCAAGGTGCTGACAGTGATCACAAGCCTTGCAATATGATTTACAATCTTTATACAGGGTCTCCCACCATAATCCAGTGAGTAGAATCTTGTGCATAGTGGTGTCACCTGCATAGTGGCCACCTGCAATACCACCATGAGCTTCCTCCATGATATCTGTGTGCTCATGTTCCAGTACACAGTGATGTAATACTTCATCCTAACCTAACTTGTACAGGTCACTGCTAATCAACATATAGGGTGCCACATGCATATAGCAAGTTGTTTCTTCTCTAAGGATTTCATTCCTTCTGGTGCCATACCTATTCGTAGAAAGACAACAATGTCCTCTAATTCTGATGGCGCTCATTGTAACCTATATAACTTGTGCATCGGGCATGGTATCTTAATGGCATGTGCCTCTTCTCCTGACTGTATTCTGGATAAATGGTCTGGTCCAGAATTACTTTTCCCTGGTTTTACCACAACTGTGAAATCAAATTCTTGAAATAAGAGTACCCATCTACATATGCACCCCTGTAAAATGGGCTTGTTTACCAAATACTTCAATGCCATGTGATCTGTATAAAATACAAATGGTGTAGCTAGCAGGTACTGTCTGAATTTATGTAACACATAGATCATTGACAAAGCTTCGCGCTCTGTAGTTGTGTAATTATGCTCTACAGGAGTCAACTTTCTACTAGCAAAACATAGATAGGATGATCTATAATACCTTCTCTAGGCTGAGCCAACACTGCACCAATGGTCGTGCCAGAGGCATCCACATGTACATGAAATGGTTGGTCCCATGAAGGAAAACATAGAATAGGCGTGGTAGTAAGTTTCTCCTTCAATGTCTCGAATGCACGTTGTTGCGGTTCTCCCTAGTAGAACATACCTTTTCCTTTCAGTAACTCCTCCAAAGGTGTGGCAACCTTGGCATACCCCTTTATGAATTTCCTATAATACCCCGTGTGACCCAAGAATCACGCACCTCACTTTGACTGGTAGGCTCTTTTAGGCCAATAATGACTGCAACCTTAGCTAGATCAACCAACAAACCTTCCTTGCAGATTATGTGTCCTAACAGTATTCCAAATGGTGTAGCAAATATGCACTTCTTGATGTTCAAAGAGATACTCAACTGTCTACATCTTTCAAACATTAAGCGTAGATTGTCACAATGATCCTTAACAAGTCCATACATCGTCCAATCATCTAAATAAACCTACAAGAAGTTGTGAATAAAATATTTGAACGCCTGAACAACTATGCGTGAAAATATAGTAGGCACATTTTTCAGTCCAAAAGGCATCACAGTATAGGAAAAGCTACCCCATTCAGTAGTAAAAGTAGTCTTTTCCTGATCCTCCTGGGAAATCCTAACCTAATGATACCTAGAGAACCCATCTGTAAACGAATAGATTTCACACCCTGCAACGCCTTCTAGTATTTCCTCAGTGAATGGTGTAGGAAAGGGATCAGTCACACATGCAACATTCAGCTCCACATAGTCCACACAGATCCTAATCTGACCATCCTTCTTGATACTGATCACCATTGGACTAACCCATTCTGACTCATCCAGGGGTTTGATGATTCCAGACTTCAACATTTTGTCAATCTCTTCTTTGACCTTTTCACACAAGTTGGGGTTCATCCTGTAGGGTCTCTTTCTAACTGGGCATGTACCTTCTTTAAGCTTTATATTCATCTCTCCTAATGATTTATGCACGCCTTTAAGTTCATGGTACCCTCGAGGGAATAAGTCCTGATAATCCCATAGTAACTCAATGATTTTTTCCACTTCAGAGTCTGACCAATAGTCTCTAATTATGGCCTCCTTAGGCTCAACATCTGATCCAATATTCACTTTCTTTGTCTTCATAGGTTCATGATAGGCATGTGTGGTCTTATCTGCACTGCCCAACACCTCATGCCTACCTATTGAATGGTCTACAATCAGATTTTCTACTTCTTCATCATCCACTAAGTAGACCATTTTTCCTTTTTCTTTCTCAAGGAAAATGTGTTTAAGTAGTGTGGCATCTATCTCTGTTTCTTCAAAAAAATGCACTCCTGAGTCTCCTTCATCAAATAACTCCTGAATGAGTTCTTCTACCTTGGCACTATCCCCCATAGTTAAGCACTTTATAACCTTTAATGCTTCTTCCACTGGAGGTTTAGTAGAGAAGAAATCAAATGTCTGGGTCATTCCTACAATTAAATCCTGCCAATTTCCAGTCTCTCTATGGAGTTCTGCATATACATACCAAGCACGCACGCAACCTTGTAAAGTGGAATAAAACTTGTGCACCCAGAGCAAAGGTGGTAAAGCTTCCTACCCCTCTGTCTAGAGTCTCTCACACTACTGAACGTGGTGCTGAACAAGGTTGATTACCATGATAAGTATAGATTTGAGTAGGTGCATTACTCCTGAAGAACCTAGTAGCAAGAGCAATCCCAATTTCATTCCATCCTACAAGATTATCCTTGTGGGCCACCCACCACTCTTCTTTGTTATGGCATAGAAATCTCAAGTCTATGTCACATTCAGTTCTTCCATGGTCCAGGAAACAGATCCTAATCCTTCTCATCATGTTGATACTGATCACCATTGACTAGCATTCTGATAAATAATACTTTATTCTATGCTAACATATATAAACTCTTTCTTGACCCCTAACATGCATTGGGGTTACCTAAGGTCCAATCTATCAAGAAACAGTGGTGTAGTATCCTTAATATCCTCTCCTACTGAATGATTCCTTCTTTAGATGGCTCAAGACCTGAGGAATACCTCCCATATGACCCATAAATCCTATTCAAGAAAGAGGCTTAACATCTTCACCTTCTTCCTGATGTTATTATAATAGTTATCTCAACACGCAGGTGCAATGTAAGCTCTGTATGAAAGCTTTTTTATGATCTAATTCACTTTCATTTTCAAAGCTGATATAACCCTTAGGTGAAAAAAGGTCAGGTGTGGTATTTGTATAGCACCAAGGATCCAACATTCCACATTGTCATGAATGGGATAAAGTTATCTACTTCTTCAGGAATGACTAAGTAACCATTTATTGCTTACCTTACTTCTTGGTTTAATACAATGGTAGTCATGGATGGGATCTTATTTTAAAACTCTGATGGCTCCTGAGTGGCCTTCATTTTACTCATGAATGAATTCTTATGGACTAGCCATAGTTAGAGGTCTCCCCATTTGTACCTTTAATGCTATTTCCAAAGTAAGAAGAATTCAAATATCTGCCATTCCTAAATTAAATCCTGCCAATTATTAATAATATCATATGGATTAGCATATACATACCAAACATGCACACATCCTTGTAAAGTGGAATAAAATTGTGCACCTTGATCAGTGGTAAAGCTTCTTTCCCCTCTAGTCTCTACTTTCTAACATGGTCTTACTTTTCCAGAGTTCACATTGGTAAGATGAACAGTTGATTAAATGAGTGCAAATTTGATATGTTGTGCATTTCCTGAAGAACCTAGTTAAGACAATCCTAATTTCATTTCCATCCTACAAGATAATCCTTAGGTGGACCACCCACCAGTGTTGATGTCTCACGTAGGGTATATGCTAGCATATTATTTCTCTCCAACTGGTCTATCCATTGTTCTTCCATGGGCATGTAGGAACACCATAGGGTCTCCTTCTCTGGTGTAACAAGGTATTGAGTTGTTACCTATTCTCCTGATATAACGTAGGTTTATTGTCCCTAGGAAATATACTCTTTACTTCGCGCCCTACCAACTCATAAGTGCTATGAGCCCAATTATCACAAGAAACACTTGTAGTATCGCTAATAGACTATGCATCCTCCCACTGAAGGATTCCTTCTTTAGATGGCTCAATGCACCTCTGGATCCTAGATGGACGGGTACATAAATCCTATTCAGGTCTTATTCACTCAAGGGCTCAACATAGGGCACAAATTTTCCATTTGTTAATGGGATAATAACCCTTTCCTCCTTGTTTTCAAAGCTAATATAACCCTTGTTGAACCAAAGATCAGTATTATTTTCATAACACCAAGGATGCCCCAGTAGAGCTGGGAAGCTATCTTCCTTTGTCAGCATGCTAAACCTCAAAATCTCTAGTGAACTTGGCTCCTTGTATGGTAATGGATGCATCTTTGAAAACTCCAATGGGAGTGGCCTTAGTTTGGTTAGCCATGAACAATACATTAGAGGATGGTGCAATGGAGGTCTCCCCATTTGTACCCATGCATCTAAGGTAAGAACATTGACTTCTATGCCTGTATCAATCAATATATTACTCAAAAGCCACCCATCCACAATAGCATTCAGAGTGATTTCCTTGTCATAATCTAGGCTATGAGGGGGGATATTTACATGCAGGATCTTCCATCCAGTCTCAATACTTAGGTGCAGAGTGTTTCCTTTTAACCAATTCCCTAATAGTGGAATGATATTCTCCTGGTGCAACATTTTGCACACTTCTCTCAAGTCATCCATATCAGATTGGACTGTCTCTAATGCTTTCTTTTGCTCCATCTTCCATGATTGCTCCTTTAAATATTGTATTTCACCCTGAAGATTTCTGAGTACCTCCATGGTTTCCTGATAAACCTCCTTCTGATGGGTAGGATCTGGGTACCGTGCATGTAGAACCTCCTCCTTAGTGATGGTAGGCTTCTACTGCAATGCTTCTTTGGCGTGCGTCACTTCAACATGGGTAGTGATCCTTACTTGCAATGCCTCAGATTCTGGTTCCAACTTGGGCATCCACTGATTTTCCATAGCATGTTGTATCCTAACCATCCCTGCGCCTTTGTTTTCTTATTTATGCTGCTTACTAAGATGCTCATACAAGTCTAGGCATTCCTCATAACTATGATTCTTTCCACAGAAAGAACATGTAATATTCTGAGGACATTCATGCCTGTAGTGGTCAGGAGATCCACATGTATAACATGTTCTATGAAGGAACTCACCTCATCCACCACCACGGCCTCGTCCTCCGAATCCACCATGGTATCCTTGACCTCTACCACAATGCCTTCAAAACACCCTTCATTCCAATCATAACGTGCCTGATTGTGATCCTGATCCTGATGCTCGTTCTTTCCTTTAGAGTTATCTGAAACTCTTGTCTGTCGTACACCAATATCTATAGCATCATGGATCTGACCAATCAGCTAACAGTCTTCTGTGTCATGAGTTGTGGACCTTACAAATTTTACAGTAACAAGAGACATTCTTCCTTATTACGCGTTGTAATAATGGATATCGACTAACATCATGGTTTAAATGACATATCTCACAGTCCAACAACAATGAGCATACTGATCTGTGGGGACAACTATCCTTTGTGTGACCTTCCACTTCACAATTTGTGCACCAAATCCCTGTGTGCATCTCATGTGCTGAATTTGTCGATAGCTTCTCCAACTGCTTCACCATATCTGCGATTTGTGCTTCTAAAAATGGGCTCACCCTAGTGTCTATACTTCCAACTACCTCAGCGCGTAAGGCTACTTCAAGTGCTTCACGAGGATCAGTGTATGTCTTATGTGATAGCACCCTTCTAAAAGGTGTAATCAGACCTCCAAAAAACCATTGCATGTTGGCTTGCATGAATATCATAAGAAAGCTTAGATAACATCGTTTTGAAATGAGCATCATACTCTCTGACACTCTCAGTAGTGCCTTGCTTAATATCCTTGAGCGCACTTATACTCTTCTGCTCAAACTCAGGGATATGAAATTCTTTAAGGAAAGCATATTTTAAAGTTGCATAGTCTACACAAGTCTGATCAGGGTCAAACTTTTCTGTACCAACTGTGTGCACGCCCTTGTAACGTAGTAGAAAATTGACTTTCCCTATGCTCAGAAGTCATGATTCCTTTTGCACACCACAGTATTTCACACATGTGTACGTGTTCAACAGCATATTCTATGCCCCTATACTCTGGAAGATGAAGAGACATCTCCATGTAAATATTTTGGGGTTGGTGCGGACCTTGCCCACCTGATCTAGAACCTCCTGTGTTTCCTCTACCTCCAGAACCACTAGATCCACCAGAACTAGAACCACCTATACCTCCTGATCCTAAACCTGTAGCTAGATTCAGACAAAAGATGTACTTCCCTATGTCCCAATAGTAGTACTGAACTGCACCCCTACGGTCTGTGAAGTGTTACTACTCCCCAAAGAGAGTCCAAAATTATGCGTGCCTGAATTCTGTGTAGAAGATACACCTAAAAAGGTACCTCCAAACAATAATGAAGATGTTTGTGCTACCATCGATGTGCTTCTTATATGACTTACTCCTACTCTCTCACTACCTAAATTAGCTTGTTGACTATTTATTCGTACTAGATACTGGAAGACCAAGCGCAAGGGAAAGGTTGCCAGGTAGATTCAGATGCGCGCCCACGGCCCAGGTTATCTTTGCTGGTGTGCTTCTATGTGAGGCCATGGGGGGTTCCTTGTCATGCTTTCCCAAATGGGGGAGTTCCTGATGCTTGAGTTCCATGTCTTCTGCGTGAACTTCAAATCCTTGTCGAGCCATCTCTCTTCTCAATGCCATCCGCTCCGTAATGTCACACTATGCTTCTCTAAAATCTGTCAAATGTGTAATAAAATAATCTGTCAAATGTTTGTCAGCACTAAAAATCATGCAAAGATTTACAAATTAGACCTTCCTTCATCCAAATTTATCAATGGTGAGGCAAACTTAGTACAATAACTGCTAGAAAGATTAGACAAACAACACACAGAACTTATAACTTTGTTTAATCGTTACAGATCTAATCAGAGAATGATGTTTACAAAATGTATTTGCACACAGAACTGCAAGAAACATTACCAGGGTCTGTACGCATAAACCTTCATTCAAAGACTTCAAAGAGTCCCCAGAAACAGCGCCAAAAGCGTGTTGATGGGCCAAATGGATACGAATTGGCAATAAATCAACAAATCAGTCCCCGACAGTAGCTCCAGAAGCGTGTTGGTACCCAGATTTAATCCTCTTCACAACTTGAGTAGTATCATAGATTTTACAAGACACTCAGAGGAAGATAAATGGTTTATATGTCATTTTGTAGCCGGGGAAGAAATTTATCTAACTTATTAGCACTCAGACTTTGAAGAAGTGGGTAGCACCTTGAAAGGATTCGATCTTATCCTCACTATTTTAGGTTGTGCCTCTCAACCAAGGTAAGAGAACCTATATTGTAGCCTTTTTTTTGTGAAGGGGGTGAAGATATCCTTGTATTATGTAGATTGTATGGAAATGGCCTTAAGAAAAACATGATCAATTTCCCATTATTCAAACTCAACAGAGTTGTCACTACTAAATGATGGAAATGATTTCAAGACAAGGCTAAGGCTACTAGAGACATTTGGAATCCTGATCTATTCTGCATACTTTAGCAAATGGATTTTGTTCTTTTGTGGATATACAAAGCAAGACAGGGGTAGTTTGGGGTAGGATTGGTTAGTTGAAATACTTTTTTGGTGGGAGATCAACAAGATAGATTGGACTTTTCCAGATCCTTGAAAAAATTCACAACAAATGGAGAACTCAGTAATAGAAAGCTTCAAAATAGTTAAAACATTCCTTCAACCAGAAGGTGTTCATAAATGGAGGCCCAGACATGCACTTTTTCACACAATATTTGATATTCTAGCACGAAGGATCAAGTTCGAAAACCCAATAAAACATCAAAATCTAAGATTAGTCCCATGCCTGAGGTACACCTAGAGGCTTACAAACAATCTCTGTCAACAGATGAAAGAAAAGTGATTTTAAATCGTTTATTTTCATTCCCAAATGAAAGATCTTCTGAAAAATGAAATTATAGATGTCACTAAACTATCACAAGGATTGAGGTCCGTGTGATTCAAAGAGATTTTGATACAAGATTGCAATAGGAACAAGATAAAAACTACTTGCAGACATTCTGAAAGTGAAATAAACTCAAAATTTGTCCAGAGATTTAACACAAATTAACTCAAAGTTTATCAGATTCATCAGCAGGGGAGAGTTATTAAAAAAATCTCAAAGCTTGTTGATGGCTATACACTTGTAACCAACTCAACATGAATGAAAATCTAACATAGAGGAAGTTAACCTGGTTTCTCAGAAAGTTTTCTCAAAGGATGAGCTTTTCTCAAAAGTTTCTGGTGAAAATGAACTCCTGACCTTTTGCATGACAAATTCACGCAATATATAACATTTTCTCACTCACTCACACTTTGCCCCTTAAATCTTCCCTCCAAAAGTGGAATATTCGAAGCACCTTTGCTTTGCAATATTACTGGAAAATGACATTTAACAAACTCACAAAAAGTTGCCAGTTGTTCTCTAAAGAGGCGAATCATTACAAAAATTTCATCATTCTTCTAACTGGAGGTGTATTCTTCATCCTTGGGCACATACAAAACACCTTTTTCCTCAAAAGAGAAGAATATTCGAGGGACCTTTGCTTATTACCAATTTGTTTCAGACAGAGACATTTAACAGACTCAGATCTAAAATCTGCTAGGTGGACCAACTGTGAATAGATCATGTTTCTTGTGCCCTCGAATAATGACTAGGATGCCATGCCATAAACTTCCCGAGTAGTCATTTTAATCATTTTCATCCTTTTTCCTTATGAAATTTTACTCTGCAACTTTGGATCTGGTAATTCACAGTTTTTCAAAAAACCAGAGTAAAAATTTATTTTAAAAAATGCCTTGGATTCACAAATTGAACCCCCTAATTGATTAATTCTGACCATGCAGGCCAAGACGACACAGATTGGCAAAAAATTTCATGAAGATTGATGCAAAAAATGCATCTCCAAACTTCCTGGAACTCAAATGGTGGCCAAATTGGCAAAATGCACAACAATCGTCGATATGTTCCTCAAATTCCAATTCGAGCCCTTCATGTGGCAGATCTGGGTAAAAACAGGCTTCAGGGCACCTTTTTACCTTTTTACTAACTTTTGGAAAAATTTGCACAATTTCTTGATTTCCTCCATGCCGCTCCGATGATGAGATTTGGGCTTGACACGTGTCCTGAGGTGGGTCCCAAAGGAACTGCGGAACAATTCTACCATTTGACTCTCTTTTGGGACAAGGAAAATTTTCCAAGTTTTTCCCCGCAGCTCCGCCCTTCCGCTTTAAGTCTCTAATGTCGGTCCCAGCGGGATCCCGGGTCTTTTTATGCATTTAGCTCCTTTTCCCTCAAAGGGAAAAATTCTCACTTTTTTCTCCAAAAGCCCTTACCCCCACCAATGACTGGGGAAAAAACATTGACTATTTCCCTCGGGCCCATCGGGATTTTTTTGATACTTTGAGTCATTTGAAAACAAGAGGGCAAAATTTCCAAATTGCCCCCGATGGTTCGCCTCCCCTGCCTCTTTGACTAGAAACATATTTTGAATTTTTTCCTCCATCGGGTTTGCGGGCCATTTTGATATTTTAACCTTTATGAGGCAAAGAGGTAAAAATTTTAAGTTGCCTTCTAATGGCCTACCTCCTCTGCCCCTTATGACTTTTCAAATTACCACGTGTCATAATGACGCAACCTTGAGGTGGTCCCAAAAAATTTGTTACCTTGAACGAGCGCGGGCTCACCACGTGTCTTGTTCCAGCGAGATTATGTTTGAATGCTTAAAGCTCAATAGGAAGGCACCACCTATCATGCTCTGAGGTAGTCTCCTTTTGTCCGTTGAAAATTCTAAGTAAAAATGCAAAACAAGCAGAAACCTCCACGTGTCCTCCCGAGCGCTACTTCAAAGCTAGACCAAAAAGTTGATTCTCAAACGAGCACCATTCACCCATGTGGTCATATTTCTGAGATGAGGCTTTTTATAGAATTTTTGAAGTATTTAGTTTAGCCGCGTCCCAACCAAAAGGTGCCACATCCCTTGTAGATGCAAGGATGCAAATTTGACCAGGAGAAAACACCCCTCAAACCGTAAAATACAGAAACACAAGCATTTGAGCCTAAAAATGAAGTTTTATTCAATGACAGAGAGTTTTACACTATTGCAAGCCTCAAACACAATCCTTAGGGACACATTGACTCATTCTTCTTCAAGTATTTCAAGGTAGAAACGTCAAGAACGACAAATATACAATTGTGGCAATAGAGGGAACGGGAAAATGTGAGTTTTTGAAAGAACATAGCACGGGGGACTCAAAATACGGACCCTTCCAGAGGAACAAAGAAACTAGGAGACAAATATGGCCCCATACATGATCCTTGACCTAGGGGCAGACTAAAAATGGCAATAAAGACTGCTAAAGCACAACATGGAGAAGGATCAAATGGTAGAGGCTGTAAATCAATAAATTTTCAAGGGTACAAATGGGGCGAGAAATTTTTTGGCACCAACATACCCAAAGTGCACAAAGGTACCAGGCCTCTCTTTAGGGTTGCTATTGCAGGATGTTAGCATGATGAAGACTTAATGCATTTAGATCCACTATTAATACATCATTCTACAGTGCATGTTTTAGATCTAGATCTAAGGAATAACAAACTTAAATGATAAACATGATGAAATCAAACATGCAAGAACCAATTATACTCAGAATTAACACTCTGATTCAACCAATACACTCCATTATATAAAACATGATAAATACACAAAATCTCATTACAATAGATAATACCATAATTTATGCGTGCATAAGATTTGGCAGCATAACCTCAAAATAATTCAGTTCTCATACACATATACTATACTATGCAGTTCATTACATATTTATAAGGGCGGGGACTTTCCCTTCACCACTTATCTAATCCCAAAACAGGTCGTATGCTAAGAATAGCCATGTGCCTTTACAATAATAGGCTCACATGCAAGAATGCTAACAATAGACCTCTCACAGTTAGTTGGCAGTAATAAATCTATTCTTAGCCCATATTCATGTAAAGCGCTCCATATCCACTCTTCCAAAAATAGCTGATGCCTCTTGTACAAGTCTTCATCCTGTTTGTGTGCTCCACACGCCATCTTCCAAAAATAGATCATAATCCTGAAAACGGCTAAGTCTCGAATCTGTCTCTATTCTCTACGCGTGATTCCTTCCCGATCCTCCCGTGCCTTTGAACGCACTTTGCTATTCTGCACGAATCTTCTGTATGCCTTATGCTAAGTGTTATATATTGTCTGCTTAATAGAGGTTGTTGAGGTGACGAATAACCTGGGAGGTCCTACAAAGCAAGGGAGGACCTCAAATCAAGAAGCAAATTGGATGTTTGATTGATAGATCTTGGAGCCACATGAATATTTAAAGGAATATATTGTTTAAGCAACTGATAAGGGGAGTCCTGCGAAGAGAGGGAGGAATGTGACTAAAGAGTTGAATGAGGTGAATAACTCTGACGAGAATTTTCAGAAGACTGAGGTGAATCCAAATAATCAGAAGAACAATTTGGATTGGAATCAGAAGAAGAGTGGGGGGAACTCAAATAATAATTTGGATTAGAAGCATCCAAACCATACCACCAACTATGAGATGAATGTGGGGAACAAGGTACCTGAGTGGGTTCTCTAGTACAAAGAACCAAACGAGGCTTAGCTATGATGGGCATCCTTTGATGGGAATGTCGAAGCTTTGATTCCTTAGTGTCATAAGTATAAGGAATCTCATGGTAATTGGTCACTGTTAGTGTTTATGGGATACAAATGTCTAGACCAAGATAGTGCAATTGAAATCCTTTAATTGGAGTGAAATCCTATGTTGATTTAGGAAACACAACGGAAACTGACTAGACATTTGGAAAACATGGGGCCTAGGACAAACCAAGTGGCATAATGACATCAAATCATTACAAAGAATACCAAACAATAAATGGCCACAAATCTGAAGGATCAATATGAACCTAAGGACACCAAAGAATAAAGAATGACCTACCCTAACAAGGTAATATATGACATGAGTTTTTTTAGAACGATATAATGACATACAATATTCAAATCTAGTCACAACAAAAGTTTACTCCCTCTGACTTTTCGAGATAGGTTTGAAACAAAATAGTGACAACACAATATCACCAATTAGGTTAAGTTTGAAACAAACAAGACATAAATGTTAAGAAGGTGTTAACGTGATCCTCTAACAAGGTATACTACAACCAATTTCTAAACACTAACATGGTATGCTACAACCAATTTATAAACACTAATAAGGTCTAAGTTTTCTAAAATGGATGATAAAAATGTGAGCAACGTAACAACACTATTTGGACACGTAATCAAGATTTTTCAGAAAGTAAGATTTAAGTATCAAAATGGCATTAAAAACGATGCTAAAAAAGTAACCTCAACACTTACAAAACTCAAGATAAGGCTAGGATGTAAAAACTATGCTTAAGTATATCAAGGAATTGTTATGCGTGTAAGCAACATAACAATACAATATAGAGATTTAGGCCAAGTTTTACAATGGAAACAAGACGTAAATATCACAATTGCATGGCTATAATGTGGGTAGCGTAATAACTCAAAAGAAGTTAGTGATAAGATCAACATAACTAATAATGATAGTAAGTCTCAATATGGGATTGTGAGACAAGAGGGGCTACTAGAACTTGATGATGTACCATTCACACTTTCAAATCTTGCATTCTGACATTGCTAACCTGAGTCATGCAAGGAAGACTATAAAATTAGTGGACATGAGTATTTCTAGTAGGTATCTGGTATATGTTTGTTCTTCTTTTGTCCCAAAATGGGAAACAAGAAAATCAAAGCGTGTAAACCAAGTGGCATGTTGAAAAATACTTGGTGTATCTTTGGTAGAGTTTCACCTTGTCTTAGGACAAGTGAAAACCTAGGTCAAAGTAACATTAAATATATTTCATTATGAAATGTAACATGGTTTTAACTTTAAGATATTTTTTCCCTTGTTCGAAAAAACAAGAGTTTTAATCTAACAAAGTTGTCACTTTGTGAGATCTCTCAAGTATAATAACTAAGACAAAATTGGATCTAAGCCGACAAGATTTCCTATGGATTCTCGCTCTTTATGTCACAAGATTTACTTCTGTGAGACTTGGTTTACCAAGGTTTCCCCCAGGATTATCTCATGGATTTACTTTTCCCCCCTTCTAATAAAATGAACAACTAGTGCGTTAAGTTTTATTATCACTGGGGTCGCAATGGAAGATAACTTTGACTCTAATACTTTCAAGGTTGTACTAGTCAATTCGGTAGTGTGGAGCACTTTTCCTATTTTGTTGACAAGGTTCCCTCTTGTGTGAACTACTTTAGGAGTTCCTAGGACCACCCCCATTGTTATAACTTAAGGATTATGCCAAAGGGGTTATTTCATAGTTTAAAATGGACGAGTCTGTAGCTCTTAACCAAAACCTACAATATAGTGTTATGAATGGTGTGTTGGTTTAGTGTTTTTAATATTTTGGATTAATCAATTTGGTTTAGACCACTGTTGGCAACCTACAACACATGTGAATGTTAGGATTTGGGTTTTGAAGAGAATCTTTCTTTCTTTAACTAGTGATAGGTCCTTCACACAAATGATTTGTAGTTCAAAAAGATCTACAATTTTATAGAAAGAGGATTAAGTGTTGCTTTTATTTCTCGAGATCACACTAGGTGCAAGAAAAGAGCATACACACAATAAGTAACCCGACTAGATGAAAATATTGTAAATCAACTAACTACCGTAAAAATTTACAAAACAAGGTTTATTCCCAATTAATCCAAGTGCTTCTTAATGAAAGACTAATTTTTTTTTTTGTTCCCAAGATCACACTAGGTGCAATGAGAAGAGCATACAAAAATTTTAGCCCTGATTATTTATCAAGTGAAAAATATCTTAAACTAAATGATCATGTACATGCCAAAATGAAAGTTTATCCCCTTAAACATAAGAAATGAATGATGATTTTTCCTACTTACTATAAATTAGCAAAAAGGAGGTTTACGGGTGATTTTTTTTTCTCAAGATCACACAAAGTGCAAGAGAATATAATACACAACCCTATTCCAAAACTCATACAAATAATGAAACAAAGTCACTCATCAAACCATAAGCCAATTTTTAAAAAAAAATCACTTATCAAACCCTAAGTTAATTTTGTTAGAAATATTGCTCTAAAATCAGAAAATTAACAAAAGCAACAACTAAAACCCTTTAAAAAATGACAGAGACCCCAAAAATAAGAATTTGATTTTTTCAAACTTTGAAGTCAATTTTGCGTGAGTGCGACTAGCACACATTTGTGTGCAGGATTGCACACACCTTATAGTATGAGTGCACACTTTGATGCACAATCACACACATTTGTGCATAGGTGCATGTTTATCAAATTTACACAGTCAGCTTGCACAGACGCAACCAGAGAGGCATGGGCACACACTTTGAAGTACATATGCACAAGCCACACTCAGAGACCAAAAATTACAACGATGTACAAGTGCACATAGTAGAGCACCACACACATAGAGCACTAGGTGCACATAGAAGTACACAATAGTGCACAAACACACACATTAGTGCATAGGTGCACAAGGTAGTGCACAGGCGCACACAATCAGAGTACCAAGCACACACATATAGTGTATAAGTGTAAGGCACACACAGTAGAGCACATGCACACAAAGTAGTGCATAGGTGCATACCAGTATAGCACAGGCACACACAGTAGTGCATAAGTTACACACCTTCCTATAGGTGATCAAAAGATGAGTTTTGATAAAGGAATTTTTTCAAAAAGATCAAATATTTTTCCTTTTTAGGTAATTTCAATAGCACTTTGCCTCTTTGAATCCTACAAGGAACATGAAAACAAAGAAACTACGACTAATCTAATTGAAATAACTATCTAGCTTGAAAATTGAGCTAGGAAACTTTGAAAATTACTCTAAAAACTTGAAATTAATCTAAAAATATTGAGAAACTAAACTAAAAATATTGAAAGTAATCTAGAAATATTGAAATTAAACTAGAAAACTTGAAAATTAATCTAGAAAGATTGAAATTAAACTAGAAAAATTGAAATTAATATAGAAAAATTGAAACTAATCTAGAAAACTGTGAAATGAAAAACTTTGAAACTAAGTTTAAAAGCTTTAAAAATGAATGCAATGGGGTTTGAAACCCATCGGGCATGCCAAATGGTAACACCCCTAAACTTTTACAAAGAAAAGTAGTATGACTAACTAGGGAAGACTAACACCATTGCCACCTATAGTCAAGATCTAAGTTTAGGAATGTATTCACTCAATGATCAAAGCTTAAAATCATGCTAAGAATGTAAATTAAATGAAATTAAACACTAATCTACTAAAGCATCCTTACTATGTATTGAATTGCTAAACTAACAAAGACCTAAATAGATATAAGAGGGTAATCAAATTGGGATTGTTGCTACTCCAAACAAGGTGAAATGGTCTCTCCAAATGACTACAAGATCATATTGGATACCGATATACTAACCCCATTGAATACTTTATACAAGGATTGAGCTTGGCTATAAATCATATTTCTTATATGAGATGAAAATCAAAGCATGGTGTAAAATTTAGAAGTTATGTAGTTAGTCCTTATTTATAGTTTTTCCATTTAAGGAAAACTTGCATCTTGGTGCATGTGGGACTAAAAGAACAAAGAATATTAAGACTTGTTAATTGTGATTAATGCTTTGCTAATAATGATTAAGGATTGTTAATCCTGATTAGTGAATTAACAAGTGATTAGGATGTGATGAGCCTTAACCAACCCACTTAGGGTCAATTAGGAGGCTAGGATAAGCTTTTGAAGCTTGCTAAGATGTTGTAGAGGAAAGTGGAGTGATTTTGAGTGGTTGGAAGTAGGGGTTTAAGCCAATAATAGGGTATATTGACCAAAACAAGGGTAAAATAGGCTTAATTAGCTAATAATCACTAATTATGTGTTTGGAAGAGGATTTTGTCTCACAATTTGTCATAAAGTGGAATCCTGAATGCGAAAGAGGTTAGGAAATAAAAAATGTGTTGTTAATTGGCCCAAAATGGTAAGAAATGTTAGTTAATTCATCATAAATCAGTAATTATAACAAAATTGGTAAGAATGAGAGTGATTTGCGTGTGTTTGGCAATAAGATTACAAAAGTGGAATTTAGGTGTCTAGAGCGAGTAAAAAAAACCTCAATGTATATGGGTAAGTTGTGTGTATGATCATCATGTGAAACCTCATTTTGGCTAAAAACAAGGTGTTCAATAGGAGCAAGATGCGTGATCACCACTTGGAGGTGTGAATGATAAATATCTGTTGATACTCCTGATCCCTAAAGTGTTTTATAGATGATGTCTTTATGAAAATTTGATATCTTAAGAAGATCTAAGATCAAAATCTTAGCAGTGGTCTTCTCGAGCTATTTTAAGAGATCACACTGACCATCCTAAGGGGTAGGCAGCGAAGGTTTTAGAATTATAAGATGAGTGCATCGTGTTTTCATGACACAAACTTGGGTCTTGATTCTTATAGTGTTTATATGCTCATTAGAGGAAAAAACACAACCAATAACTGAATCAAACGGATTACTGGTTTGGGCGTAAACATAGTTGGAAGTTTTGTAATTTTTAGAAGATTGGCCATGATCTAGATTTTTCTCTCCCTATTTTTCATGTTTAAGGAAAGGTTCTTTATAGATTCCTAACTTTTGATTAGGTGTTGGTTGGGTTTAGGTGAATCAATGTCGATTTCTCCACTGTCAATAAGATCCTAGATAAAGTGTTTCAACTTTAGACACTTGTCTTTTTTGTGACTTTTAACGTGATGATAGTCACAATATTCATGGTCTTTATACCACGACAATTTAGGTGCATCATCGTCATAGGACGTTGTGTTAGGATATGTGACAATGTTCACTGTGTCTAACTATTTTAGGATTGTGGATAAGGATTTTGTGAGAGGAGTGAACACTTGATGTTTGATTTCAGGTTGAACATGTCCTTTAATAAGCTTCAAAGGAGGTGCACTCATTTTTATACCCTTAGAACAACTGTCTAATCCCATGTGCATCGGTCTATCACCCAGTGGGTGCTAAGTGAACTCACCCAAGGCACATGTGGGGGCATTGATCCCCTCCTTTATCTGAGTCTTATGAGAATACATCATCTTATCTTAGATATTCAAGTGCAAAAGAATAGAAAATATCCGTGCATCATTCTGAGAACCTAGGATGAGTTATCATATTAATGCATCCATAAAAGAGAAATAACAAGCAACATATAGAACTGATTCATAAAACATGAAGGAAATGCATTAGGCTTAAGCTCATGAACACATATATACTTTAGAACAAAACCTTCCATTTATATTAGTGAGTTCAGTAACCACATTACATTCCTTGAGATCATAACAAACCCATATAACAATACAGATCAAGGTCATGCATCAAGAACTACACTATGTCCTTCATATTACAAGGATAAACATAGACCCATCCCTCTAAATATGCCATCACTCCTATATTTTCTCTAATCCCAACCCATAGAATCCTCCATGATATTTCTACAAAGCTTCGCCTCTCTTCCACCACCTCTGGTACTATTCTACTGCTCTCTTTCTACTACCTGTGCATATATATATATATAGTTTTTTTCCTTCACCGCCATACCTTATGAGGTAACAAATTGGTTGCCAAGTGTCCAACTAGTCCTCCAGTGGAACATGCTTCCTTTGATATGAGCTCTTCACTCCTTGCAATGATGTATTTTTGGATCCTTCCATCGCATGCATGGAATATTCCTTCCATCACCATCGAGCTACCAGGTTGGCACCTTATTCACTCTGCATGCTAGACGGGTCACGCTTTTCTTGTGTGCTGCCTAGAATGCTAAATATGGATGAGTCCCAAAACCTATCTCACCTTGCATGTGTGCCGTGTGTCATGTAAAACCCTGATAGAACCCTTCCCTATGCGCTTTCCACCCACACACCCTTCTTCAAATAGGTCCCATGCACCCACACGCCTTCTTGTACTTAGCCAATATTCTGGGGCCCAACATCACCCCACACTACGCATGTTCTCCATCCTCAGAAACACTCTTCAATAAAATAAAGAATGGAGGGCTCTTAAAATGGTTAAAAAGAAGGAATAAAGGAATGAAGAATTGGGAGAAAGAATGAAAGAATGGGGACCTTGTTTATTTTTGGAGGAGGAGAGGGAAATCCTTCCCTATTTCTGCCTCTAACTTCTCCCAAGCATCGACCTCATTCTATGAGCTTGTTGACAGAGGTCACCCACCAAGGTGCTCACCTCCTCAAAACTCAGTTCCTCCCTTTTGGTACTCATCGTCTCAACAATGCTCTTTAGCTGCTTGCTCAAATCATCAAGCGCATCCATCCCATGGGTTATCTGGGGGTATAGTTCCTTCAGCCAGCTCTTGATTGAGCCTCGCAGGGTCTCGATTGCTTCTGACTTCTTCTCCACCTCGGCCAAGATCTTATCTCTTTCTGCTCTATTCCCCTTATTTTTCTCTTAGAACTCCTTGATTTCTGTTTCATGGGTGGCAACCAAGATGCTTGCCACTCTATCCCTATCAACGCAAGTTTTCATAAGCAACTTCAACGACTTGCGCATGACGACCTTCACCTCTGCAAGAAGTTTAGTGTATCGAGCCACAATCTCAACAACCTTCTTTTTTTCCTCTTTCTCCTGGCATGCCTGTGCCTCTTCTATAGACTCTAAAGTGAGTGGTCACCTCTCCATTGTGAGAATGCGAGTCAAATCCTCCAGACATTGCAAGGCTGATTCATACTTTTGCTCAGGTGGCACTAAGTTGGGATGCTTCAGGACAATGGCATCCGTAATCATCTCCACCTTCTTGTGAGACTTCGTGCACCATTTGCCTTTTATTCTTTCAATCTCATGCCTCAAGTAGAGTACTGATCAAGCTCTTCTTGCTTCAAGTCCTTACTCTTCTTGGTGAGATCCTTCTTTTCCTTCTCCAATTCCTCCTCTAGGAATCTCACTCTATCATTCCTCTTGAATAGTATGGCCTCAACCTTAACTGAAACCTTGTTGAGCACATTATAGACCTGATCATCTGATAGTTACTGAGTGTTCACCAAGGGATTTATTCCTTTTATTTCTAGCACCTTCATCAACACTCTCTGATTCACTTCGAACTCAAGTTCATCTACGTGAGACTAGAATGCCCAAGATAACATCTTCCTGGTTCAGGGATATGTGCCTTCTTCATCAAATGATGACATAGCCAGGAGTTGCTCTTTTGGTACGGTGCTTTGGAAACGTGCACGTAGCACCTTGCTAGGATCATTAATGTATCCCATTCCCTATTCTTGTGCCACCACTACACCTTTCCACCATGTTCACGTAGCTTTTGGGAAGCTTACCGCCAGATTGGGATTCCCACCCATGCTTCCATACTCCTTCCCAATGCTTTCTTCTTCAATCTCCCTCAAAATTTCATTTGCGCTCCGCTCTAACTCCTGTTCCACCAACTCCTTTATGATGCCCACCACTTCTCTCTCCATGGCTTTCTCCACTTGTTCCTTAGTGAGGCTTGGGGTTCCTTGGTTTTTGGTGCTCACCTCTTCACTCACCCCCTTGCCTTGATCCTCTGCTTCTTCCTCGTCATTCTCCTCTTCATCCTTCTTTGTTATACTTCTCTTCACCTTCCTCCTCCTCCGTGTCATGTATATCATACACTGGATGGTCTTCACCTCCTTCAAGCTCATCATCATCCTTGTCTCCAATGTAGGCATCTAGGATTTCTGTCTCCTTTGAGTCTTGCCTCTTCTACCACCTTTTGCTTCTTCCTAACTAGTGATTCTAGTATAGGAGATTCTTCCTTCTCCTTCTCCTTGACAGGTGACCTCTTCATTGGTGATTCTTCATGGGTGAGGGGCTCTTCATGCTCTAGTGCCTCTTCTTCTAGGGTCCTTTCCTTGATTAGGGATTTATTTTAGCACACATAAGTGCTAGGATTTGTGACTACTTTCGGCGCACCCACCGATTGTGCGGTCTGCACACTTTGTGCCTTTTTCTCTTGTACCTCTTCTCTTTCCCTCTTCTTTAGCGTGACCTTTTTCTGACCTGTGGGGTCTTCTGGAATGGAGACATCACTCTCCATAGATAGGAACCTTTTTCAAACTTTGGCCTTATGCGCAGATATACCCTTGTTGCAGCCCTTCTAGTGATCAGAAGTGTTATTGGCTTCATCATTTAAACTTCATGGGAGACATACTTCTCCACATACATGTGCTTTCTTAGGGTAGACAGAGCTTTTGGCGTAGCTTGTGGTGGTCTTGGTTGACTTCACTAAGGTCGAACCTTAGTATTTTGGCCTCTTTGAACTTGTTGACCCCTGCTTGGAAGTATTCTCTGGTGAAAGAGAAGGGTAGCTTGCACCATGGGCTCTTAGTCCCATTTGTAAAAAGTGAACCTACCAATACAGAAGTGTTGGTAAACTTAAAACTCTTCCTCTCCATCCATGAGCATGGGAAACTTCTATGGGATCCTCCACTCTACCTCGAATGTGTCACACATTCATTTATACCACTTCTCTAGGCGCGCCTTGTGAGTGACCGTCATGGTTTCACAAGTATACTTCTCAAATTTTTTGCGGGCAAGGAGTTCTCTTCTGGATACTCCCAAACAAATTTCTTTGGCCCATTTGGTACTCCAATCTCTAAAAAGACAATGGTGAGGAGGACAGTTACCAAATAGTATCTTCTCTCCTCCTACGCGTTGCTTATGATCTCATTCGTGCAATGAAGGTAGACAAGTTATAGATGGTGCCCTTTGATATTTTCTGGCATATATTCAACCATTCCTTGTTCACTTGCGTCCATCTCTCTTGATCATTAAGTTTGGTGACCAAACACGTGGCCATCCTCATAATAGGGTCTGGAATTTCTGCGATGTCAAAGTACCGCGAACCCTTTTTGTAGTCATAAGCTGCTACTATTTCCTTGATAGCCTCCTTGTCACTCAGATCGATCATCTATGGATTCCCCTTCATAATTCAGGCAAGTGAACTTGGATATCAACTGTGGTGTTATGTGCATCTTGTGGCCTACAAAGTAGAAATGGTCTTCATGTACGCACGACATCAACCATTGATAAATGTACTTGGGCTTGCCAAAGTAAGGAAACTCATATAGTTGCAATAGCCCTGCCTTTTCCAGCTTTACTTTCACCTCGTCACTGTAAATTGGCATTCCATCTGGTGTCCTTTTGTTAGTTGGACAAACTAACTCTAACACCATTTCTTTCTTTGTAGTGCTCATGTGATGGTTGTAATCTCTCATGATCATCTGTCTCAAGTGCGACACCCACTCGTTTCCTAGCAACACTCCATTTGGGTACTGCATTTCTACATACCATTCCTCATTAGAGCTCACGATGGTAGCGGTTTGCTTTCCTTTTCCCTTGCCCTTTTGTTTTCTTTGGTGAAACGGTCACCTTCTTTGGTGTCATTCTTGCTGTCGGTTTAAAGTTTAAAACTCCTTGCTCTGCTCTACTACTCTGCTCAATCTCAAAAATCAACTCCTAGAATAAATCCTTATCTATGCCCTAGCTAAACCCTAACTAGGAAAACCTTCCACAAGATGACGCACTTCAACCAACCTTTTCTCACGCCCATGTACTCCCTCCTGGTTTGTAGATCCACTCTAGTCACACACTTAGATTTATCAGATTCTTATTCCTTTGCAAAAATCTCTCTGGATGCCCTAGTTCACAAGAGCACTTCAACTTTGTAATAGCAAGGTAGAATAATGACTTGCCGACCTCATATTTATAGTTTTTTGCTTCCCTCCAGCAATAAATGCTATACCACCTACCAATGTACTTAACATTAAATGTGGATTTTTCCACTAGGCTGACTTTAAGTGCCCTTACCCACACCCAATCCTGCATGAAAAACCTTCTACAACCTTTTGGCGTGTAAAAATCCAATCTAACCAAAGACTCTTACGTGCACGTCTACAATGCCGAAGGCACTTCTTCTGTCCTTTACCTAATTTTTTCCCTCACCTACCTCATGTTGTTCCTGTGATCTTCATCCTTTGTACGTGGTCTTTGTTACAGCCTTCTTGACACCATAATTCATTATCCACCATTTCCCCACTTGCTTTCTTAATCTTACGCGCTTCCTTCTACAGGGTCACTCAAATTTTTCTACTGGCTTATACTTTGCTTTGCATTACTCCACCCCACACTAAAATAGATGCACGGTCCTTTGCACATACACAACTTTGGAAAATAATGCGGTTACCTGGTGCACAAGGGCAAAACAAAACAAAAGAAAGGAACAAATAACAAGAAAGGGAAACACAAGAAAAGAAAAAGCAATAAAGGGAAATTCTAAGCTAACTAGCAATACTGCCTTATTTACAAACACTAAGAAGACTTATTTATAGTAGGGCTTCAACCTACTCCCATTAAAGTGACCTGGTAATCTCGTTCCATCTAGTGCTTGTAACTGGTAGGCACCTAAATCAAGGATGTACGAGATGATGTAGGGTCCCAACCAATGGACTTTCAACTTCCTAGGATGACACATATACTTGGAATCATACAACAACACCATCTTCCCAACCTCAAATGGTTTGTTCTTGATATGATGATCATGCCATGCCTTTTGTCTTGCCTTTTCTGTCTTTTGACTCCATCTAGCAAGTGATCCCCTTTCATCTAACTACATCAACTTATCAATCCTCTCTTCCAATGCTTGTTCATCATCCAATCCTCTTACATGCGCTATACGCAGTGATGGTAACATGAATTCAACTGGAAAAATAGATTCCGTGCCAAACACCAATTGAAATGGTGTGGCCTTGTTCAACCTCTTGTAGGTTGTCCTATATGCCCATAAAATGGCTGATACCTTGTCATCCCAATCTTGTCTTCCAACGTCACAAATCTTAGTCAATGTGTGACTTAGTATTTTGTTAAATGCCTCAGTATTCCCATTCACTTGAGGGTGATAAGGGGTACTCTTGTGATGGGCCACCATAAATTCTACTAACAGAATCCTGACCGTTTCATTGAGGAAATGTGTACCCCTATCACTAATTAAGCTTAAAGGAAAACCATACCTACTGATTATGTTCTCCCATAAAAATATAACAACTATTGTTGTGGTGTAATCCTTTATAGGTGCTGCCTCTGCCCATCGTGTCAAGTAATAAGTGCAAGTAATGATATACCGTGAACCAGTCCTTTGCGCAGCTGGCAAAATTACCCCTACAAAGTCAATTTCCCATTTTTCAAATGGTTCAGTGCTGGCTATTGGTCATAAGGGCATTTCATCCCTCTTCCCAGGTTTTCCAAGGTGTTGGCAATGGTCACTGGCTTTTCAAAACTCAATACAATCCTGGTAGATGGTTTCCCACCAAAGCCCTGCAAGTAGAATCTTTTACACGGTAACATTTCCTGCATAGTGTCCTCCTGCAATCCCACCATGCGCTTCCTCCATAATTGCCATGTGCTCATGTTCCAATACGCATCGGCGCAGAACCTCATCACATCCTAACTTATATAGGTCTACACTAATCAACATGTAGGGTGTGGTGTGTATTGCTAACTTTCTTCCTCTCTAGATTCTTCATCCCTTCCGGCGCCACACCCATTTTCAAAAATACTCCAATATCTTCCAAATCTGAGGGAAGCGTGCCACAACCGAAACAGTTGCATGTCTGACATGGTATCCTCAATGCTTTGCGCATCCTTCCCTGAGTTAATCCTTGATAAGTGGTCAGGTATTGAATTACTCTTCCCTGGTTTTACAACCACTGTGAACTCAAACTCTTGGAATAATAGGACCCAACAACATATGTACCCTTATAAAATGGGATTGTTCACCAGATATTTTAATGCCATGTGGTCCGTGTAGAATATGAATGGTGTTGCCAACAAATACTACCTGAACTTATGCAACGCATAGATCATTGATAATGCCTCATGCTCAGTGGTTGTGTAATTTTTCTCTGCTAGTGTCAACTTTCTACTGGCAAAACACAAGGGATGATCAACAATCCCTTCACCGGGTTGTGCTAGTACTACTCCCATAGCTGTCCTTGAGGCATCAACATGCACATTGAAAGGCTTATCCTAAGAAGGAAAATGTAGTATGGGCACTGTGACAAGCCTATCCTTCAAAGTGTCAAATGCCTTTCTATTGCGCCTCTCCCCAATGAAAGGCACTCTTGCATTTTAACAATTCCTCCAAGGGGCACGGAGATCTTGGCATACCCCTTGATGAATTTCCTGTAGTACCTTGTATATGCCCAAGGAATCCATGCACTGTGACTTTGACTAGTAGGCTCCCCTAACCCCACAATAATTGCAACTTTGGCGGGATCCACTAGTAAGCCTTCCTTACATATAATATGTCCTAACAAGGTTCCAAATGGAGTAACAAAGACACATTTCTTAATGTTGAGGGATATCCTCAATTGAAAACATCTCTCAAACATTAGCCTCAAATTGTCACAATGGTCTTTTACCAATCCATACACAGTCCAGTCATCTAGGTAAACTTGAAGAAATTTATGGATGAAGTCCTGAAATGCTTGTACCACGATGCGCGAGAACACAACAGGCACATTCTTCAATTCAAAAGGCATAACCGTGTAGGAAAAAATTCCCCATTCAGTGGTGAAATTTGTCTTTCTCTGGTCTTCCTTTACAATCTTGACTTGGTGATACCCTGAGAACCCATCTGTGAAAGAGTAGACTTCGCGCCCGGCTACTCCCTCCAAAATTTCTTCAGTGAAGGGGGTTGGGAAAGGATCAATCACACATACAACATTAAGATCCCTGTAGTCAACATAGATCCTTATTCTTCCATCCTTCTTGATACTGATGACCATTGGGCTTATCCATTCTGAGTCTTCCACAGCCTCAATGATACCAGATCCTATCATCTTGTCTATTTCTTCCTTGACCCGTATGCTTAAATTCAGATTCATCTGATAAGGCCTCTTCTGAATCAGGCGTGCACCTTCCTCCAACTTGATCTTCATCTCCCCCAAGGAATGGTGGATGCCTTTGAGTTCATGGTATCCATGAGGGAACAAATCCTGGAACTCGCGTAACATATCAATGACCTTTGAAACTTCTTTTTCCGATCAATAGTCCCCAATGATAGCTTCCTTAGGTTCTGTCTTTGTCCTAATGTTAACCTTATTTGTTTTCAAGGTCTCATGGTAGGCGCATGCTCATTCATCAGCACTATTTATGACTTTGTGCATACCTTCAGAATGGTTAACATCCAAACTTTCCATCTCTTCACTGTCTACTACATAGACCATTTTCCCTTTTTCTTTTTCAATGCATGCACGCTCAAGTTATACTTCCTCTAATTATTATTCATCGAGGTGCGTCTCTAAATAAGGCTCACCCAACAACTCCAGTAGCCTATCTTTTGCCATGACATTAGCTCCCATTGTAAGGAACTTGATTACTTGTAATGCCTTATCCACTGATGGCTTTGTACTCCTATGCTCGAAAGCTTGAATGAGATCAGCCACCAACTCCTGCAAATTACCTGTTTGATGAAACATCTCTGAATGAATATACCATGCCCGTGCACAACCTTGTAAGGTGGATTACAACTTATGCACCCATAATGAAGGTGGTAATGCTTCTACACTTCTCATCCAGTCCTTCTCACATGCTTGGATATGAAATGAAGCGGTCTCTTTACCATGGTAGTCTTGGATGACAGTGGGTGCGTTGCTCCTGGAGAACCTTAAAGAAAATGCAATTCTTACCTTGTGTCATTCTAAGAGGCTTTCCCGATGAGTGGCCCACCAGCTTCTTACAATTTTGAGTAGGTTGCAACTAAGCATTCCCCTTCTCTCATCCTCATTCTTCCACTGGGCCTCCATTTCTTGCAAGAAGACTTTAGGGTATGCCCCTCCAGAGTAACTTGGCAACTTCTTTCCTCTTAGGAGCTTGACTGAACACTTGTTTGTTACCCTTGTTAATGATCCTCTCAACTATCGCCCAATCAAATCATAAGTCCCATGTGCCCAATTGTCACATGCCATACTAGTGGTATCACTCAAGAACTGAGCATCTTCAAATTAAAAAACTCCCTCTGTGGGATGAATTACTTCAGGATCTCTAATAGAGCGCACATATATCCTGTTAAGGAATTATTCTCCCAGGGGTTCAGTATAAGGTGCTGATTTTGCATCAGTTAAAGGGATAATCACCCTTTCTTCTTTTTTTTTGAAAAATAATATATCCCTTATTAAACCATAGGTTAGCATTGTTCTTGTAACACCATGTGCGCCCAAGCAATGCTGGAAATTTGTCTTCCTCGACGAGCGCTAAGACTTCGAAGTCTGCAGTGAACTTGTCCCCTTAAATGGTGATATATGCATCCTTCAAGATGCCAATGAGCATTGCCTTAGTCTTGTTTTCCATATACAACACATTCAAAGATGGTTGTAATGCGGGCCTGCCCATTTTATGCCATGCATCTAAGGTAAGAACATTGACCTCTTCTCCCATGTCGATGAGGATATTTCTTAGAAGTCACCCATCAACAACCACATTCAAAGTAATATCCTTATCATAATCAAGAATGTGAGGAGGAAGGTTTGCATGAAAACCTACCTTTCACGTGTTACTCTGGCGCGTGGTACCTTCTCCCTCAACCATTATCCTAGCAAGGGAATAACATTCTCTTACCTTAACATCTGACATACTTCCTTGACTTCATCCAGGTCCTCCTTTGTAGCCTCGACATTATTCCTTTACTCCAACTACTTTGATTGCTCCTTTAGACATTAGATCTCCCCTTGAAAACTTTGAATCACGTCTATAGTCTTTTGATACACCTCCTTCTGATGAGTAGGGTCCAGATACTTTCCATGAACCACTTCCTCCCTTAAAACTAGTGTCCTTTGTCTTGGCATCTCCTTGGTGCACACGACCTCTTCTCACATCATCACTAATATAGGTTCTAGTCCTGACTCACACGCCACTCTTAGCATCCACTGTGAATAAACCTTCTTGATACTTACCATCCCAATGCCTTTGTCTTTCTGGTGCTACTAGTTCATATGCTCATAAATCTCTGGACACTCTTCATACTTATGTTTCTTCCCACACCACGAGCATTGCCACAGACCAGGACATTCACGCTTGTAATGCTCTATAGATCCACAATTATAACAGGTTCCTTGTGGGAATTCACTACATCATCCACCATAGTTACTATGACCATGAACTCCTCCGTGAAAATATCTTCCACACGTTCCTCCATTTGCGCGCCCTTCATAGAAAAAATCATCGTCCTTGGAACTACTTACAAGACTAGTCTAGCATACACCAAGATCAATAACATCATGGATCTGATCAATCAGTTTGCAATCCTTAGTATCATGGGTCATAGAGGTATAGATCTTGCAATAGCAAGACACATTCTTGTAGATTGTGCACTGTAGTAGAGGGCACTACTTGCATAATGATCCCCATGGAAAATATCACAGTCTACCGCTATGGCATGTACCAACCTTTGGGGGCAACTATCCTTTGCATGCCCTTTCACTTCACAGTTTGTACACCAAAGCCCACTACGAACCTAATGCACTGAGTTTGCAGATAACTTCTTTAACTGCTTAGCCATTGCAATAATTTGAGTGTCCAGAAAAGGACTAATACCAGTATCAACGCTTCCAACAGCCTCAATGCACATGAAAACTTCCAATGCCTCACGCAGGTCTGTGAAAGTCTTGTGTGATAGTGCCCTTCTAAATAGTGTTATCAATCCTCCAACAAACCATTGAGCATGTTGAGAGGAGTGAATGTCATATGATAACAACATAAACAAGTTGTAGTCATTTTTATACCCTTAGAACAACAATCTAATCCCATGCACGCCAGCCTATCACCCAGCGGGTGCTGGGCGCTCACTCAAGGCACACGTAGGCGCCGAGCCCCTCCTTTATGTGAGTCTTGTGAGAATACATCATCTTATGATAGATATTCAAGTGTAAAATAATAGAAAAGAACCATGGATCATTCTTTCACACACTTTCTGCCATTCCTTGTTGGATCTCCTTCAGGGCGCTAATGCTCTTTTTCTCAAATTAAGGGATATGGAATTCTTCTAGGAAGGCATTCTTTAATGCAATGTGGTCTACCACCATCTGATGGGGGTCATATTTCTGGTACCAACTATGCGCGCGTCCTTATAACATTGTTGCAAATTGACTTGCCTTCTGCTTCGGGGTAGTGATCCCTTTCATGTGACATAGTAATTCACACTTGTGCACATGCTCTGCAACATCTTCAATACCCATGTAGTCTGGTAAGTGCAATGACATATCAAAAAATACTTGTGGGGGTGGCTGAGGCCCTTGTCCTCTTGATCCAAAACCTCAGTTCCCTCTGGTGTTTCCTCCTCCACCAGATCCACTGGATCCACCAGGTCATGTTCCTCCTGACCCACCAAATCCTCCAGATCCACTAGGTCCACCAGGTCCTTCAGCTCCTACACCACTAGATCCACCCTCTTGCAGCTGGCAAATGGCCTGAAGTGGTGCCTAGTGTTCCCAACATCCCAATGAACTGTGCATTGATGGTTTGTGATATTGTCCCACCGTCAGTTGTGTGTCCTGTGCCATTCCAAGACATGATACCCAAACCTTGTGTACTTGCACCTTGTCCAAAAATTCCTCCAAATACTAGAATGGTTTGTGTAACCATGGATGTTCCAAATGAGAAATTATATCTCCTGGGTGCAGAGCGGTTACTTCCACTGATACAAACTGGGTTAACAATACTTCTCCCTTGATCAGAAAAACCAAATGCGAGGGGTTGGTCATCAGGTGGGTTCAGATGTGCACCGAAGGCTCTCCTTTCTCCATGCAACAAACTCTCATCAAAAGATGAAGAGGATTCTCTCCCGCGCTTGTCAAGATGGGGTAGCAGAGACTTCTCATGTTCCATGTTCTCTGCGTGAACCTCAACTCCTTCCCACAATGTCTTCCTCTATAGATCCATCACACTTGTAACCTCACATTTTCTAGTCATCTCCCTTTCACGAGCTTCACTATACTTGAGTTGTCTCTCCTCCCTTTCTTTCTCAGCCACAATGTCTGCCATCTTCCTCCACCCTAGGTTCCTCACCCAATGCTCAGAGAAGGTTAGCTGACCATTGGAAATGCCTCTAAACTTAGGGTAATGACCAAGATCTTCATAGCCAAAGGAATAACACACAAAAATTCTCCTCTGGGCTCCCTCAGAAACTCAAACTCAACAACTTATGGGAAAGAATACGTAGAAATGGATTCTAGAGTATAACTGGTCAACATTTTTTTCCACCAGTAATCAACACCACGTGTCCAAGTCAAATCTACATCATGCAACCTCTGATAATCATCTTGGGTCCATATGCACGACCTGTAGTACCAACTCGATCTGGATGTATATACTGAAAGCCATTCATACAGTTATATTGGAAAACAATAGAAGAATGTCTCATACTACTCATGGTACAAGTTCTCTTCTACCCATCTACGTGCATCAAACTTAGGTCCAATGCTGAATCTTTGAGCAAATTCATCCTTCGTGCTCTTGAACCATTTTTCAACACTTTCCAAGGTCAGACATTTCATCATCACAGCATCACAGGGACAAAGATGTATGCCATTTCTCACAACAACTTTGAAAATAGGTCTCGAAAACAAAACCAAGATGTAGTCATTTTTATACCCTTAAAACAACAGTCTAATCCCATGCACGCTGACCTATCACCTAACGGGTGCTGGGTGCTCACCCAAGGCATGCGTGGGCTCCGAGCTCTCTCCTTTATGTGATTCTTGTGAGAATACATCATCTTATGATAGATATTCAAGTGTAAAAGAATAGAAAAGAACTATGCATCATTCTGAGAACCTAGGATGAGTTATCATATTAATGCATCCATAAAAGAGAAATAACAAACAACATATAGAATTGATTCATGACACGAAGGAAATGCATTAGGATTAAGCTCATGAACACATATATACTTTAGAACATAAACCTTCCATTTATATTAGTGAGTTCAGTAATCACATTACATTCCTTGAGGTCATAACAGACCCATATAACAATGCACAGAGTGAGATCATGCATCAGGAACTACACTATGTCCTTCATATTACAAGGATAAACACAGACCCATCCCTCTAAATATGCCATCACTCCTATATTTTCTCTAATCCTAACCCACATAATCCTCCATGATATTTTTGTAGAGCTTCGCCTCTCTTCCACCACCTCTGTTACTCTAATCTACTACTCTCTTTCTACTACATGTGCACCTCTATATATATCTTTTTGTCCTTCATAGCCATGCCTTATAGAGGTAACAGATTGGTTGTGAAGTGTCCAAGTGGTCCTCCAATGGAACATACTTCCTTTAATTTGAGCTCTCCACTCATTGCAATGATGTCTTTATGGATCCTTCCATCGCATGCATGGAATATTCCTTCCATCACCATCGAGCTGTCAGGCTGACACCTTATCCACTCCACATGCTAGATGGGTCACACTTTTCTCGTGTGCTACCTAGAACGCTGAATATGGAAAAGCACCAAAACCTATCTCACCTTGCGCATGCACCGCGTGTTCTGCAAAACCATGCTAGAACCCTTCCCTACATGCCTTTAACCTGCATGCCCTTTTTCAAATAGGTCTCGCACACCCACGCGCCTTCTTGTACTTAGACAATATTCTTGGGCCCAACAGGAGGACCAATTTAAACTACTTGTATACGTTTAGAATCGGTTATACTATCTCCTATGATGTTTTTATTCTTGCTGAAGAAATTTGGTTTGTTTGTACGTTTGGATTCTTGGTGGTTCTTTAAAAAGGGTTTCAATGTCCCTTTAGCTAATAAAGCCTTTTCGATCTGGCTACCTTTTTCTATAACCTCTTCAAATTTGTTGACACAATGCATTTACAAATGGAAATAATGCCTGGATTTAGATTAGGTAAAAAAATGCTAACCAACTGTTTCTCTGGAATTGAGCAAGAGAAGCGGCTAGCTAACCCTCTCCAGTGTTGTAAGAAACCAACAAAGTCCTCATTATGTCGTTGTTTAATGTTGCACATGTACAACATGGTAACATCACTTTCTACGTTGAATGGGAAATGGTGTGCAAATCTTTCCTCTAATTCAAGCCGCATAAAGACAGACCCTTTAGGTATGTGAAGAAACCATTATAAAGCTTGACCTCCTAGGCTACACGGGAGTAAGCAGATAAGGTAGTTGTTGATGTAGGCTACTTCTTGGCATATCATGAAGAAGTCCTTGACGTGATCACATTGGTTGCCTTTTCCTATATACTTATTAAATTTTAGGTAGTCAAAATTGTTAGGGAATGATGTGTGTAGCATAGCTCTATCAAAGGGGTAAGCACATAGCTCTTCCAATTGGTATTTTTTCACTATGACTGACATTATGTTCCTGAAGGCTTGTGAGTATATTTCTCATGGAATGTCATTCTTGTGTGAAGAGTTGATCTTTGGTAGGGGAAGCTGGTATGTATACCAAGCTATACTTTGATGTTTCACCCTCACGGTTTTTAGTATGAAGTTCACTATGTTTGGCCTTAGGTTTTTCTTGATGTGTGTCTTTGTTCATGTCCTTATGCACATGGGAAGCCAAGCTATTTAATTATTAGTTAAGAACTTGCAGTTGTTGTATAGTGAATTCATCATTTTGGGGTCTGTTTTGGTTGTCATGTGGAAGAGGTTGTTCTTTGTGCTCACGTTCCACCCTAACTTTATGAGGTATTACAAGATGCAGTAATTGATAACCACTCGTGTGTTTAGGTATCTCATTTTCACTGTTGTTGTTTTGGGGAACCGAAGTATAAACATGTCCCCGGTTTAAGATTTCATCAATGTTAATAAGAGGAGGACATTGTACTTCTTCTTCCTCGTGGACATTATTGGTAGGTGTAATAAATTCATGTTCTTGAAGCATCTTGGCACCTTTTTCTGTAACTTGTGTGAGTAATCTATCCCTATTGAGGTAAAGGAAATCATCCAAGTGAGTGGTATCAAACTTGAAATCAACTCGGGGTGAGTCAAACTAACTCCACACAACTAGTACACGTAAGCAAGTTAACCCAATAACTGTAGGGCTAACACAAGTGTAAGAATTATCCTAATAAATAAATAAAAGGATAAATAATAACCTACACTAACACCCCCTGTAAGCATAGCTTAGTTGGGCGGAAAATAAGGTGGGTCCCGAAAACAAGGCCTGATGAGGTACCCACATACAATAAATGGAAAAATGAACACCGCAAGGTACCCAAAACCATTAATAGTTGTTAGGGTAAAATATTATAACCTTTATTAATTATGCATTGCATATTAATTACTTTATTTATTTAATGTTATATTGGTTATATTTCATCATAACCATCTAATTGTATTTATTCAAAACACTACGGGAGTTGTTATATTGTTTTAACAATATTATTGTGTGTATTTGATTCTTGGATTGTAACTGTGTAACCCATTTATCTGTTTGTATATGGCTGTAATAATTCCTATAAGAATTGCAACACTCCATTGTAATTTGGTTGATTTGATATTAATAAAATCTATCAGGCTTCTGCCCCTGTTGCTTAGATTACATTTGGTACCTAGAGTAAGAATCTGGACCTAGGTTGAAGTAAAGAAGGTTGGAGAGAGGAAGCATACAATTTTGGAGGAGATTCTACACTCTAGGAGAGCCTATGTTTCCTCAAGCAACTTCCCAAAACACTCTACATCTCCACAACCTCCTACCATTCTCAAGGTGTTTGTAAGGATAATTTTTTTTGCCTTGGTGCCTCCTGGCACTAGGAAAAATTTGCTCCCTAGATGCTATTTAATTTTTTTTTTAAATTTCTTTTTTCCCCATAGGGGTTTTACCTCTAATATTAGAGATGAGATTTTGGTTATTGCTACATTTAGTAGTGTACTATACTTGGAGGAAGGAATCCATAGGCTTCTGCCCGAGCTCCTGGATGAGCCATTCATCAAACTATATAGTTTTTGTAAAGCCAAGCTGCCTCCCTCATTTCTGTTTAAATTGGGGGATCCTGAGTTGCATCTATTAAATGACTGAGCCACTTTGCATTTCATTACCAAGCTCAAATGAGGCCCATCTCCGTTCAATTGTTTTCAAGCCATCACGTTGAAGCTGAGCCAAATCTGCGACCCCTATAAGCAAAAACAAATACGTTTCAAAAAAAACAGAAGTCAAAAATTACAAAGGCATGTCAAATGGTGGAAACGCATTGCAAAATTTGCATTAGCATTTAAAGAAGGTGGAAACACATTGCCAGGCTGAGCCGTCCCTCCTACACAGCCTATGACCGACCTGCAACCACAAAACAAGAAGTGGATCTTGCAAAGAGGTGGAGAAAACTAACTACCTCCAGCCTATCCTCCAATGAAGTCCTTATTCACCTCCATGTCCAAGTGAATTGCATCAATAAAAAATGGTGAACATTATACCTCTGCAATAATAAAAAAAGGAGGTGACAACAAAGGAAGGAATAAACAAATAACAGCGAAGGAAAGAAGATAAGGAAGGAGAAATCCATTTTTCAAGAAGAAAACCCTAACCAACCTCCAACTCAGCATCATCCACAAGCTCCAAGTGGAGTCTACCAGTCAAGTCAACAGCTAGGTCACATTTTTCAAAGGTTAGCAATTTCTAAGTTTATTTAAAATTCAATTGCTTCATTTTAATACACAAGTGCTCATAGAGCCAATTGGTTAGAGGGAACAAATTGGGGATAGAAGGTTTGGGGTTCAAACCCCACCCCAACACAAAAATTTTGCATTTTGAAATTTAGTGGAAAATCTGGTGAAACCGCCAACTGTGGAGGGGACATTTAGTGGAAAAACCTCCACTAAACAACTTAGTTACAACTAAAAAGGCTTCTAAACTTTTAGCGAGAAAAACCCTAAAAAGGGTCAAAACAAAATTTTCTCCCATTTAGCCTATTTTTTATTCTGAGCATTTTTTGCCAAAGGAGGGGTGATCAAAAACTGCATTTTAAGCCATTTTTTTGTGATTTTTTACATAGAGGGTTGTATTGGGCTCTGAAGGCCACCAGGGCCCGAAATTTTTTTTTTTTTTGCTTGCCATTCAATTTTTTCCAAATTTTTGAATGTAATTGTATGCTTCAGTATATTATACTAATTTGTAGGTTGCCATAGTCAACTGTAAACTTTGTAACTGCTCAGAAATTAGAAAAATATTGTACTAAAAACAATAAAATTTGGTTCAAAAACACTCACGAGATCCTAGATCTCATTCGCAAGCATTCGGTATATACAGTGCCTCTAGGAAGTGCTTACGGGTAAAGCCGTCATGACTACTACTACACTTAACGCCTAATATAGCTACAACAATGTCGTCTGGGCATCGACCCTTTAAATCGATGGGGAGTAATAAGGTCACAGTGCACACACTATGAGCCATCCCATCCGTTTGTGAACGATTACACGACATAAATATGGACTGAGAAATTATCTGAGTATATAGTGAAGTTACGCGTGCGTATGAGGATATTTCTTTGAGCCGGTGTCAATAATCACATAGACCCCTTTCAATACTGTCTTGGTACCACGTATTGAATTCTTTCACGTACGTTAATGCCTCTTTCATGTACCACCAGAGTATATAGAAAGGGTAAGCTTCTTCCACGTACACTGGGTATATCAGAAGGGCGCATGTATATAGAAAGGTTCGGTATATCAGAATGATGGTATATAGATTGGGAGACCTTATACCTGGAGTGATAAGAGCCTAACCCTGTCATTGATTTCTGCAAAATGGGCACCAATGCCCCCAAATTTTTTCTTCTAGATTCACAACTACTCAGAGGAAACAACTATGCTGCATGGAAGACAAAAATCAAGACACAACTTGAGTTTGAAGAGATCTGGCCTGTTGTGAATGGTACTCTGACCAGATCAACTACTGATACAACACAACAACGACAATTTGATAAAGCAGATCAGAAGGCCAAACTCATCATCTTGTTTGGAGTGTCCGATGATGTGCAACCCCACATTCGAGATGCCAAAACAACCAAAGAAGCGTGGGATAAGTTGAGCATGGTATATGAGGCCAAAAACAAGAATGTCATATTGAATTTACAGAGTTAGTTACACACACTGAAGTTCAAGCAAAATGAAAAAATTGAAGCTTTCTTAAGAAGAGTTGCAAAGTTTAGGGCTTCACTTCTAGCCCTGGGAGAAGTGGTCACAGATGAAGACTCTCATTCCCATTGTTCTAAGAGCTCTCCCTTCTTCTATACCACATTTTTGTAACAACACTAAACTTGTCAGATACGACAGTTAGTTTTGACAAGTTGGTAAACCTACTGCAACAAGAGGAAGCCATGCATAATAAGGATGATGAAGAGGAGCAAGCACTTTCTTCACATCAAAAATGGAAAGGAAAAGGTAAAGGAAAACCTAATTCCTATCAAAATTCCTAGCATCAGAATCAATATCAACATCAAGGGGACAAACAACAAAAGAAACAATGTCTAATCTATAAAAGAGGACATGAATTGAAAGATTGTTGGTATAATACATACAAGAAAGGTTCATCAAGTAATTCTGGACCTCAACAACCAACAATCTCACAAGGGACATACAAACTACAATCAAGGGCAGAAAAAGGGGAACTGGAAAAGAAGACCCCATCAGCAAGGAAATATTGTCGAGCAAGAAGAACATTCAGATAATGAAGACTTCTTGTACACTGCTAGATCAAGTGAACCCTCCATATCATCTAGTGATGTCTGGTATGTTGATTCGGGAGCCACTTGACACATGACCAGCCACAGAGACTGGTTTACTTCAATGAGGGACACGCCTTTGAAAAACCATGTTTCGTTGGGTGATGATTCTTCATATATAGTTCAGGGGATTGGGAACATTTCTCTACCCCTTGGTTCATGTAACTGTAGACTATCAGATGTCTTATATGTCCCTGGGTTGACTAAAAAATCTTTTCAGTCAGTCAACTCCTAGATCAAAACTTAAAAATTGACTTTGATAGTCATTCAGCAAGAAAATGTGTTTAATTCGAGACAAATCATGAGGCTCGAAAATAGTTGCAAAAGCCTCCAATGTGGGACGCATGTTCCAGCTTGATTTTGTCCACAGAGATGATCAGACACTTGTGGCTAAGAACTCTACCTCTAGCACAGTTGTGGCATCAGAGACTTGGTCATGTTAGTTTCAAGTATCTTGAGACACTTCACTGATGCAATATGGTACATGGGTTACCATCTCTTCAGAAGGATACAGATAAGTGTCCTCACTGCCTAGCAGGAAAACAACACAGAGCTTCATTCTAGAAGAGTACTTTTCGAGCTCATGGTAAGCTTGACCTAGTTCATACTAATCTTTGTGGTCCAATGCAACCAAGTCATTCTGGATTTCAGTATTTCATGCTTTGTGTTGATGACTATTCAAGAAAAATGTGGATTTTTTGTCTTCACAAGAAAAGTGAAGCTTTTGAAACCTTCAAGAAGTTCAAAAGTAGCTGTTGAGAATGAAACTAGTCGTCACATCAGAACTCTCCGCTCAGATCAAGGGGGGGAATTCACCAGTGATGAGTTCAAAGACTACCTACAACTCATGGGATTCGTTGACAAATGCCTCCTCCACACACACCACAATAGAATGGTGTTGTTGAGAGAAGAAATCATACTATCATGGAAATGGTGTGATGCATGATCGATGATTCTGGACTTGCAAAAGACATTTTGGGTAGAAGCAACAAAGACAACAATGTATTTGTTGAACAGAGTGCCCATAGTTGCTCTTGATGGAGTAACACCACATGAAGCATGGTCAAAGTGGAAACCATCTGTTGCACACCTTAGAGTATTCGGGTGCAAAGCCAAGTATGCACATACCCAAGCAGAACATAAAGAAATTGGACATGAAGTCACAAAAACTCATCTTCATTGGGTACAGTGAAGAGACTCTTGGGTACAAATTGATGGATCCAAAGACCAGAAAAGTCTACACAAGCAGAGATGTTGAGTTTTTGAGAAGAAGGAAGCAGAGAATCCTCCTCTAGACTCACCCAGAGATGTAGATTTTTCACCAGTTGTAAAAATTGAAGCTGATGTTCCCACAAATGATGAAAGTGATGATGGGATGATGATGATGGTGTTGATCTAGATAGAACCATGACCCATGGGAATAGTTCAACATATGCCCAAGTGGTGTACTAGCATGTTATGAGATGCAAGAATGGATGCTCCACTAGATACATCCACCCCTAGACCACAGACTCACAGTAAAGCAAGAGAAGAAGTCAAAATTTGATTTGATGAGTAGAGTTATTGAATCTAGATGAGCCCTCTACAGTCCAGGAAGCCCTACAGTCAAAATCTTGGAAAGATGCCATGGATTCTGAATATCAGTCAGTAATGAAAAATAAACACTTGGCAGCTTGTCGATCTTCCACCAGGGAAGAAACCCATTGGATGCAAATGGATATTCAAAACAAAGTACAAAGATAGATGGGACAATGGACAAGTATAAAGCAAGACTAGTAGCAAAGGGGTATGCACAAAAATAAGGCATTGACTATGAGGAGACATTTTCTCCCACAGCTAAGATCAAAATGATCAGGATGATCTTTTCTCTAGCTGCACAGTTTGGTTGGAAAGTCCATCAGATGGACGTAAAAAGTTCCTTCCTGAATGGATATTTACAAGAAGAAGTCTACATGACTCAACCTGAGGGATATGTTGTACCTGGTCAAGAAGCAAAGGTATGCAGACTCAAGAAATCTTTGTATGGCCTCAAACAGGCACCCCGGGCATGGTACATCAAAATTGATGAGCATCTCGTACAACATGGATTTGTTAGAAATCCATACGATCCCAATATTTACCTCAAAAAGTAAAGGGGGGGAGATTGTGATTGTCGTTGTTCTATGTCGACGATCTAGTCATCACTGGAAGTTCAGTGAGGATGATCGATGCAACAAAGAAAGATCTTAATCGATCGTTCGACATGACAGATCTCGGGCTAATGCACTATTGTCTTGGATTGGAAGTATGGCAGAAAGAGAATCACATCTTTGTTTCTTAGATGAAATATACCAAGATAATACTCGAGAAATTCAGGATGATGGATTGCACATTGATTTCTACACCTATGGAGAACAGATTGTAGTTATCTCATTCAGATCCATCTCCTAAGGTAAATGCCACTCTCTATCGGACAGTTGATTGGGAGTCTCATTTACCTGACCTACACTAGACTAGATATCAGCTTTGCAGTGAGCTATCTATCTAGGTTCATGCAGGAACCCAAAGTTTGTCATTGGAAAGCAACAAGGCGCATCTTGAGATATCTCAAAGGATCAGTGGATCTTGGTCTATAATACAAGAAGAATAACAACTTCTTCTTGTCAGGATATTCAGATTCAGATCATGCAGGAAATATTGATGACAAAAAATCCACTTCAGGATTTGTGTTCTTTATGGGATCTGGACCAATATCATGGGGAAGCAAGAAACAACACTTTGTTTCTCGTTCTTCCATAGAATCTGAGTATCATTCTACAGGAGAAGTATGTTTGTGAAGCGATATGGCTACATCGCATACTTGAAGGACTTGGAATACCACAGGACAAACCGACCACCATGTATGTTGACAATGAAGGTGTTCTCAAACTTGTTCGCAATCTAGTTTTTCATGAAAGAATAAAACACATTGAGGTACAAGTACATTTCATATGCAAGCATGTCTTAAAGCACAATATACAACTTCAGTTTTGTCCAACAGCTAAACAACGAGCAGATATCTTCACAAAGTCACTTGCATGTGACAAGTTTGAGATGTTTAGAGAGTTCCTCTCCTCATCCCTTGAGGCAATGAAAAATTAAGGGGGGGAATGTTAGGGTAAAATATTATTACCTTTATTAATTATGCATTGCATATTAATTATTTTATTTATTATAATTTTATATGGTTATATTTCATCATAACCATCTAATTGTCTTTATTCATAACACTATGGGAGTTGTTATATTGTTTTAACAATATTATTGTGTGTATTTTATTCTCAGGTTGTAATTGTGCAACCCATCTATGTTATTTGTATATGGTTGTACAATTCCTATAAGAATTACAACACTCCATTGTAATTTTGGTTGATTTGATATTAATAAAATCTATCAGGCTTCTGCCCCTGTTACTGATACTTATCAATACACAAAGTAATTAGAGGAGAAAAATCCTGATGTAAGATACTCCGTCATTAATGCTAGTAATTTAATCATCCTCCTCCACCTCCTCAATAATTTTTCACGCCCACTGTGCCCGATTTGAATCCACTACTCAGGCTGTAGAAAAAACAATACCAAAACAAAGGGCAAAGGCTTCCGAACTTTAACTTCAACAATCAGCTCAACAAAAAACAACCGAAACTATGGACCATAATAGAACTAGATGTCGAAAGACCTTGTGATTACAATCTTGATCTATACATAATGGTTGATCCATGTATTTATAAGACAGGTGACGCCATGAAATTACAAGATATAATCAACCAAGTTTATATAGCATGGATTCCACGAGGATCCAAAGGTAACTCTTTAGTGCAAGATGATTTTAGAAAATCCCATGGCACCAATACCAAATGTTCACACGGGACCTGTCTCCCCTCAGAAACAAGCTCCCCTTGGAGTTTTTGGAGAACCCATTCGTACACGACCTAAAAATGGGAAATAAAACCTCAAGACACTAAGAAGGATAATCCAGTAGGAAACAATGACCATGAAGCATTTACACCATCAAACCCTCTAGTACCACATGCCTTTGGATGACCAATAACAAACCAAGATTATAAGGCCTGGCTAAACTAGAGACTTGAAGACATGCAGATTAACATGACCACTTGTACTCATGAATATTCCACGTAACTCCAAGAAGCAGTATCAACCCCTCGACCCTCTGATGATACTCTAATACGACCGAGGCCGGTAGAGGGATTATGAGCTAATTATAGATTTGACCAAGACCTTTTCTCGCAATTTCAACTTTTTGGATTTGTTGAAGAAACCTCCATCTTATTGAGATGCTTTACTAGAAGCATTGGGCCATAAGAGTCACTTAATCCATGTTACCCCTCTGCTAGAGGCATAGTATCAATCATATAGATCTTTGATGTCTACCCCCGGAGCAACCTAAGAAAGTTATGTCATGGTGGTCATCTTCATACATTAGTAAGATGCCCACCGACGCCGAGTTGGCATGGAGAGGTAACCCAACATTAATGCTTATTAGGTTTGGATCTATCAAAATAAACTATGTTAAACGTGCAATGATTGATGATGGGGAAACTATTAAGCACTTTTGAAACTTTTCGATTCACTCCAAATCCGATTTGGGCTATGAAGAGACACAATCATTCCTCAACCCAAAACATGCTAAGAGGATACAACAGTCTGAAAGTAAAACGTCTGTTGGGACTATAGTACTTCTAGTTTCCCTCGAGCCAAAAATGGTGTTGCAACCAAGTGTTATATTACATATCAGGAAACTGACTATAATAGCGATTCTTGGTCAATCCCAGGATTTATCAAATGAAGGAAATCCCTTCCATTCTTTTCTAGGAATTTAGATTCCTACTTATCTGGGAAGTCTTAATTTCTTAGGGCACAAATTTGGAAGATGTCCAAATTTTGACCAAATAGGAATACTAGCAAAGCTTAAAGAAAGAAACCTGGTGCTCACTCTAAGTTTGAATTTCTAGGAAATCAATCGAACAAACCCAATGATTCAACACCAGTGTCTAAGAAGATTCTCTATGACATAATTAGAAGTCCCCAAGGTTATAAAAGTGGTTGTTGCACATGAAGATGAAGCTGTTACGTAGTCAATTTCTAGCGTCGATGCAAGACCACGTCTAAGATAATGGAGTTGTTAGATAATGACCAACTTATCTATCCTTCTATTTGAATCCATGGGCATAGTGTAGGTGATTGGACTCGCTTATCTTTTAGCTGGTGGTTATGAAGATCATTTTCATGAATCCAATAGAGCCCTCCATTTTGTGTAAAAATGGACGTTGCAACAAAGTGCTAACAAATTCCAAAATATATGAAAAAATAAACTCTTGCCTACAAAAAACTTTTAGATGGATGCCTACATCATCTACCACTCTGATACCATGAAATAAACAATGAAAAAATCATTCTAAGTGGCATGTTCTCAGATGATAATAGCACACCACATTAGATTTACAAAACATAAGAGCTAAAATACCATATATGGAAATGTATCATAATCCATAATGCTCAATACATTACAATACAAAGACTTGAATTACTCAATAAGAAAGATGTACATACAGGAGGAGAGAAGTGCAACTACTACCTAAATCATTGGTGAAGAGCTCCCACTAACTTATACTGGTAGTTAAGTTAACTCCACAAGACTAGTAAGCTAACTCCACATAACTGAGAAGCTAACTCAACACAATTAGTAAGCTAACTCCACACAACTAGTATACCAAAGCAAGCTAACCCAACAAGTGTAAGGTTAACACAAGTGCAAGAATTATCCTAATAAACAAATAAAAGGATAAATAATAACCTACACTAACACCCCTTCGTAAACATAACTTAGGTGGGTGGAAAAGAAGGTGGGTCCCAACAACAAGCACTGATGAGGTACCCACATATAATAACTGGGAAAAATAGACACCACAAGGTACCCAAACTAGTAATAAAAATAGAGAGAGAAAAATCATGTTGTAAGATGTCCCAAGAAACTCGAATCTAAAAACTCATACAATGCTAAAGAAGTTTGGTGTGCACTATGGTCTGAATCCACTACTTGATCATAAAACTAAAAAAAACTGACACTAGGCTTCACCAGAATAGCTCCATGTATGAGAGAATGTCAATGGAGTGCTACCGAAAGTGCTAAAAAACACCAAACATAATTTGATCAGTTGCTACAAATATGTGTGTCACAATCTAAGAAAAACCAAGACAACAAGGCAAGGACATGAGATCCAAATAAATTAGAGTGCCATGATCTAAGAAAATCCAAGGTAACAAGGCAAAGACACAAAACCCGAAGAATCAAGATCAATTGCTACAAATAGGGTGTGCCACAATCCAAAAATAATAACCAAGACAACAAGGAAAGGAAACGATATCCAAATAAATAGGAGTGTCATGATCCAAGAAAAGCTAAAGGGTAACAAGGCAAGAACATGAAACCTAAAGAAGCAGTATCAACACCACACCCTCCCATACTGTTGAATGGGTAGAGTAAGACCACATATTTGTATGAGTTTCCCAAAATCAACTATTAAAACATTGACAAAATAACATTGAGCTTCACTAGATAGCTCCCCTACAAGAGAGACTCTCAACATGCCAAAAAAGTGTTGAAAATATAGATCTAAAATCTCTCAACAAATAAGAGAGATATAAATGGCGACACTTTATAATTGAGTGAGTGTTACAAATATGAAATTTTAAATTTTTAGTTTATTTCTCAAAATAAATAGTTCCAGTGGAACAAACACGAAAAACAAGCACCTTTGAAATAAATGGCAATTAAATCCAAGTTACCAATCAAAATATACAAATTTATCAAGTTTGTGCTTTAATAAAAATAATTAAAATGCTCTGCAGTCTTCGATTTATTTTATGGAAAACAAATTCCAATTATATATCTGCAAAATGGAGGAAAAAAAAAAAAACCCAATAGCGAACGTGAAAAACCCAAAAAAACCCAAAAATGGTTTCCCCATATTTTTTGCTTCATCGACACAAATTTTTAAAATACTCAAAGGTAGCATAGATCTAAAAGATCCTCAAATCCTTTGCACACAGGAACTCTGCAAAGCGAAAGAAAAAAACCCATTACCAAATGCATAAAACCCAGAAAGCATTTCTCTAAACTTTTTACCTCTTCGACATAAATTTCCCTATGGCACGGATATTGAATATTTCCTCTTCCCCGTTAAACATAAACTCTAAGAAGTGGAAGAAGAAAACCCATTAACGAATGTAGAAAACCCAAAAACTGTTTTTCTAGATTTCTTACTTCCCGTATAAGGATTTCGTTGGGCACAAATTTGAAAGATGTCCAGATTCTTACCAAATAGGAATGCTGCAAAGTAGAATAAAAAAATCCAAGTACCGAACGCAAAAAGCCCAGAAACCATTTTTCTGGATTTTTTGCTTCCCCGACAAATATTTTTTCCTACGTATCAATGTCCACCTCTGCAAACCCAAAACACACTAAAAAACAAGATGTCTCCTTCAATGACCAAGTTTACACTTGTTTATGGGGTTTTACTGCCTTCCGAATCCAACAGAGCCCTCCATTTTACATTAAAATGGATGCTGCTAACAAATTCTTAAATATATGAAAACACATAAAATATTACTTGCAAAAAACTTACAGATGAATGTCTACATCATCTACCTCTCTGATACCATGAAAGAAACGATAAAAAGATCATTCCAAGCCACGATCTTAGATGATAATAACACACCACATTAGATTTGCAAAACAAAAGAGCTAAAATATCATATATGGAAATCCATCATAACCCATAATACTCAATACATTACAATATAATGACTCAAATTACTCAATAAGAAAGATGTACATAAAGGAGAAGAAAAGTGCAAATACTACCTAAATCAATGGTGAAGAACTCCCACTAACTAATACTAATAGTTAAGTTAACTCCACAAGACTAGTAAGCTAATTCCACATAACTGAGAAGCTAACTCAACACAACTAGTAAGCTAATTCCACACAACTAGTACACCTAAGCAAGCTAACCCAACAAGTGTAGGGCTAACACAAGTGTAAAAATTATCCTAATAAATAAATACAAGGATAAATAATAACCTATACTAACAACCATGTGATGACTGTAAAGGTCACAAAAGAATGTCCAACAACAATCAAAGAATGTCAAATGAAAAAGAATAAAGAACCAAAGGATCACAAGGATTGTCTTAGGAAAACAAGTTTACAAGATGAACGATCACAAGGAACAATCACGCAAGTTTGGAAAATAAATCCAGTCTACACGAAACTACTCCCAATGTAAAATGTGTCTCAATGGTAGGTTGACACAAGATGATCAATGTAATGTCAACACTTAAGTCAAGTTTAAAATAAACAAGACATGAGTATTAACAAAGGGTTGAAGTGACTTCCAATTCAAAGTATACTATAACTAGTCTAGATACAAACAAGTCCTAAATCCCAAAAAAGTGGAAGTTACAAATGTGAGCAATGCAACAATACCACTTAGATGTTGTACAAATGAAAACCAAAAGGTGAACTTCACTCGCAATCAACCTCCTGAGGTTGTGCCGAGATGATTAATGTGGAATGTGTGGATGGATATGGATAACAAAATATCAGGAATTTTCTCGTCAAGGGCAAGGAAGGCCCTTCTAACCTGAATGGGTCTAATGGATGGATAAGAAAGAATAGCCACATGAAGACTCCAATCAATATTGAGCTCCATGGAAATAGTTTCCAATGGTTGTGGGATACGTGGAAAACTAATGGGTTCCTCGTAACGATTTATAGACAAGCTCATGGAATGAATGAGAGAGAGGCGTGGTTCCATTGACGCTATGGGAAGTTAGCTAGTTTGGTCTCGAATGTGAGGTCTCGATGAGATTATTTGTTTAGAACATTCAGCTTCCTGATAATGTCAGGTGGAAGTGGGAGATGCTCTAAAGACCAACATACGTAATCCAGTGTCTAGGTCTAATTGGCCTTCAGTCTCATTCGGTTGGGAAACTGCTAGATCACAACTGTAAACTTTTTTTGGTCATGGTACTTATATGGTCATATGTGTTTACTCTATACTCTATTGCCAGGGGTAGTCCAATATTCATAAGCCTTATCGGCTGCGATGTTTAAAATGTTTTAATTGTGTAGTTTTGTTTTGAGTAACGTGATGGTGTTCTAAGGACAAACATATGGAGTCTAGTATCTATGTCTGTAAGAAATTCATTCCCGTTCAGTTATCGGACCCATGGATCACTACCATATGTTTGTTATTGTTTTGGTCCATTATTGGTCATGTATGCATTTAAAGCATTTTAATCTAATCAATGCAAATAACAATCTAATATAAATGAGCAAAGACTACACTATGTTTTTGTATTTTGTAATATAAAGGAAGTGAAACAATGCAAAGCAACTAATCTAATTAAAATAAATATTTTTGTGCTTTTCTGGAACTTTCTGAATTAAATGAAGAACTAAAGAAATGAAAGCTTATAATTTAATTAATAAATCCTAAAACAAACAAACAACCAGATGTAGTTGTCTATATGTGCAGAAGAAATGTAATCTATTCTAAACAATTTAAAGCTTCTCTAAACTATGGATATGAATTAAATCTTCTATTCTACCTCAGAGGCACGGGAATAAATCAGAGCTTCCTAGAAGATTTTCTTCCCCTGCAACTTCCTCGAAAAAAATAAAGAAGAATTTCATGGAGGATCTTCTAAATGAAATGATGCTTTGGGTTGGCTTCTAAATTAACACAAAAGCTTTCTTGCAGAATCACATCTTTGCAAATCTACTGTAACTATTCAATGATTACAATAATGAAGAATGGAAATGATTTTTTCTACTGTAGTAAATAATGTGCACACATATTTCACAAACAAAGAATTAGAGAAATGATGAAGCCCAATTACAACCCCAACCTGGAAATTGTAGTGTTTGTGGCAATCTAGTTGTGTTGTGCTTTTATGTCCCCTCAGTATTCTTTTCTGACCTTTGGTGTCCATGTGAGTCCAAGGAGATGGGAATGTAGAGGAAGCTAGAAGAAGGTGCTAGAGGCAAGTAATGGCTTACTGGGTAATCTGGTGGTAATGCAAGCATAGGAAGAATAATTCAAGTGAATAAAGCTTGATTTTGTTATCTCTAGCAGTATTGTACCAACATAACATAACAATACATGACAAAATTCTCTAGCCATTTTCTTCAAAAGAAGTGATGGTTTTATAGAATGTTGGATGGGCTGTGCACTATAACACTTGGCAGCCATGGGGTGCCACATCAACACATGAAGGGGTAGTTAAACAATCAATTACAAATCACAAGTGAAAGAGGAGATTGATATGAATAAGTCAAGCCTGAAATCAACTAAATTGATTCACAAACATGCGCTAAAAATGAACTAGAGTGGAGTAACACACGTCTAATTCACACAAAACCGCCGCCTTGCGCAGAGCAACAGTTACGCAACCACCACCTAGGTAGGGTAGCGGTTGTGTAACTGTTTCCTAGGTAGGGCGGCAATTCTGTAACCAGAGGCCAAAAAATAAGGAAAAAATGCTGTGGGAAACTGTAAGAAAAACAAGAAAAGGTTGAGTAAGGTAATTAGGCTAAAAATATAAGCTACAAAGAGGTTAAGGAGTTTGAACACCTTTGGAAAAGACATGAATCATCATTAGGGACTTTTTGAACCATTTTTTGATAATGTAACATGTGCAAATTTGTGTGCGTATAGATACGTGAATCCAATTTTTTGTGGAGAAAGCAAGATATTAGTATCGAAATAATATTAATACAATACGAACAACATTACAATAACACTTTTTAAGGTCAAGACAATGTTTGGAAGGAAACAAGGTCAAAGTATACCAAGGAGTTATTAAGGTGTGGGTAACATAATGATACAATCTAGAAACTTACATCAAGTTTACGAAAAACAAGATGTAAGTATCAAAATTATATCAAGATGATACAAATAACGTAACACCTTAAGGGAAGATCGATGAATAAACAAGCCTAACTATAATGAAACGTCTTGACATGTGTATTAAGACAAGACTATTCAAGATATGAGGACGTACCAACACACTTTCAACGCTTACTATCAAAGTTGCAATAAGGAAGGATATAAGCGAGTGTAAAAGTGGTGGACATGATCTTGAGTAACATATCATATGTATACTTTCTTTTTTCCCAAAAAGGGAAACAAGAAAATAAAGGATTAGACCAAGTGGTGATGAAACAAACCTAGCTTCACTTTGGTAGAGTTTTGCCTTGTTTAAAGTACAAGGTAGAAACTAGGACAAAGTAATGCGTAGTAAGTTTGGTGATGAATAACACGCGGTTCCAAATTTGATGGAATCTCCTCTTGTTCGAATAACAAGGTTTGACTCCAAAAAAATTGTCAATTTGTGAGATCTCTTTGAAACACGATGGATAAGCTCAAGTTGGCCTCAATGCCAAATGGTTTCCTAGAAATTTATCTACAACACTTGTCAATTCTTACCTAATGGAGGTACGTATTTCTAGAATTTCTTCTAGAAAATAGACCATAACCCCATAATCAAATTAATCAACGGGGCCTCATACAGGTAACATGAAGCTTATCTCACAAGGGTTTCAACTAGTCAAGTGGGTAAGTGGGGCACTTCCTGTTTTGTCCACTAGTTCCCTCAAGATGTGGACTAATTTGGGGTTCCTGGGGTAATCCTCACAATGAGTTTTTATGGCTTATTCCAAGATACTTCCCCCAGTTTAAAGTGATCAATCCATAACTCGTAACTGAACCTGAAAATATAGTGTTTTGAATAGTGGTGTGTTTTTTAATCTTTTGATCTTAATGTGGTTTTATACACTGTTGAAAACCTGCAAGAAACTGTATTAGTATTGGTTTAGATAATTTTTTCTTTGACAAGCGATTATTAGTCCTACACGCAAAAGTTAATAATTTTCCACAAGAACTAAAACATCATGAAAGAGGATTAAATGTTGTTTTTGATTCTCAAGGTCATCCTAAGATACAAGAGAAGAGCATACACAACAAATTACCTAACTAATTTAACAATGGAAAAACTTCTTAAATCATAGAACTACCAAAATTATTTAATAAAGTGTTCATTCCCTTAACAATGAAAATGATGAAATGTTATAAATGAAAGAAGACTTAGAGTTATTTTTGGTTCTCAAGATCATTCAAAAGGCATGAGAGAAGAGCATATACAACCCTAGCCTAACCTAAGCAAAAAATGAAGACATAACATTCATCATAAACCTTTAAACAAGTTAGCAAAAAAAATGATTCAAAACACACCCTTTAAACAAAAGTTAGCACCAGAACTTGCAAAATGACAGAAACATCAAAGACCAAGTCCTGGAAACCTAAAAAATAGAGCCCAAAATTTTAATGTAGCACACTAACGTGCACCTTTTGACAGTAGCACGAGATATAGAATGGTAATGCGAGCCTAACGACACTAGCGCAGACATAATGATAGTAGTGTGGGCCTAGTTTATACTAGCGTGGGTATGAGACAAAACATAGACTAACAAGAAAGAACGTTATAGTAGTGCGGCCCAGAGAGATAATAACGTGGGTCCTGTTCACACTAGCATGGGTCTGAGACAAAACATAGACCGACAGGAAACAACGTTACAATAGCACAACCAAAGAAACAATAACATGAGCTAAATAATAGTAGCGTAGGCCTAGTAATGGTAATGCGAGCCTAGTAATGGTAGTGTGTAAGTTTTGACGGTAACACATGGCATTTTCACACTAATGTGAGACTCCTATATGACACCATAAACACATGATTTTGCCAAGGAAAACATAAAAAAGGTCATAACTTTATCAACTTGATCCAAATTTGGCACTAACCCACCTCCTTGGAACCTTCAATGAAGACTCAACACAAACAATTCCAACAAGACAAGTTAAGTAATCCAAATTAATTCAACATGTGAAAAAGTAGAGGTTAGCATACAAAAATGAAACTAATCTAAAAAGCTTGCAAAAATGCATAAGATAATGGAGTAAGTCCCACTGGGCGTGCCAAATGTGTACATGTGAAACTAGCTATACTAAGTGAAATGAAATTAACACCTAGTAGATTCAAAGAATTAATCAAACAAGAACATCATGATAAGAGCTTAAGGAAAATACCTTCTTCAATGCGTAGAACCTGATTAAAACAACTAAATTCTAAGCCATTCCTTCTCTTTTGTGATTGCTATTTAAAGTATGAACCTAATTAGATCAATTGCAATAAAATTGGTGTTGTTTACCTCAAGAATGAGGATGAGATCTCACTAATAAATGGTTACAAGGCCATTTTTGGTTCTTCCCATGCTACTCAATTTGAGAGAATGGATGCAAGAGATGGATAAACTATTTCCGACAATGGAGAATGGTCTCAAATCAAAATGCCTATAGTTTTCACTAATCAAAGTGTGGTGTAAGATGAAAGGGAAGGAGGAGGGTTATTTATATAGCTTGCCTGTTTGGGCAAGGCTTGCAATTTGGTGGATGTGGGACAAAGCCCAAAGAAGAAATACAAAGGATATACCATGTTTAGAAGAATTAATAAAGGATGTGCACGTTATGGGAATTGAGAGGGGTCTAATTAATCAAATGTGATTAATTAATAGGTAGGGATAAGCTTTTAGAATTTATTTAGAGGGGATTTGGAGGAAAATTAACATGATTTGGGGGATGTAAGAGGGGAATTTGACAAATAAAATGGGTTTATTGATAAAAATAGAAGGCATAGATAACTAATACTATTTAAATTAATCACTTAGAAGTGGATTATAACTTACGAAAGGTCGTTAATTAGAATCCATAATGGGGGAAGGGTTAATTAATTAATGAAAGGTCGTTGATTAACGAATAAGAAGGGGAATTGCTAGCTAATTATTGGAAAAGTGCCAACTATTATGGAAATGATAGGAAAGAGGGTAATTAGTGTAATTTTAGTATTAAAAATGTGTAAGTGGATTTTAGGTGTCTACAGGTTGCCCCAATACATGATCAAACAACTAGTTCATGTGGTCCCAATAATCAAATGTGGGTAGATGGATAGTTATTAGACCCCCCCTCTCTTCAGCAAGAGAATAAAGGGGGTCACCATAGACCATTTAGTTCAGGGTTGGGTGCTCCCCTCTATAGAGAGAATTGGGAATTATAGATAGGGGATCCGATACCTATATATCTATTCTATTATGATTACAGGGGACCTTAAACTCTAGTATGCCAGGATCAAATAGTATGCCCCCTCTCTCTAGGTGGGATCTACGAATTGTATTTCTATACTATATATTTCCTCCTTCCAGGCTCGACTAGGCTATAATAGAGCCAAGATGAGCCCAGATCAAGCAATAGACACTAAACCTACCAACTGATATAAATATTCAGATTGGTTGAATGAGAATATGAGATGCCCCTAACACTATGGGTACATTAGATGCAGCTATGTGTGGGTAAATTGGGTGTCAAGGTGATGTGTGTAGCATCTAACCAATGTTTCTTAAGGAGAGTATTATAGCAAGGATCGGTCAGGCAGAAAATAACAAGTAGTATCAAAGGTATACAAGCCAATAATGATTGGAATAGAGATAAAACCAAAGAATATGCGAGGGTATATAGTCAAATCCATATATATATATGTATATTAGGAGGAGAAAGATATGCGATTGAGACACCGAAAGAACAATATGAAATAGATATTATAAACATTGAGGCTTGATTAGATGTTAATAAAAACATGCTTAACAAAAGGCTCATGTACAATAACTTGAACACATAGAGGGAGGTTAGTGTCAACAAGATAATGAGGAGAATCCATTATGGTATCCAAAATTAGAAGAATCAAGCTTAGAAAAATGATAAGGATCATGCACCAAGAGGGATCCAAGATTAGTGATGAGGGTCGGCCAAAATGTGATTTGTGACAAAAAATTCTTGTCATCAAATGGCTAAAATGACCATATTGAATTTTATGAAACAAAAAAGAGGCATTTTTGAATATGATTATGTGAAATAAAAAACCTATGAGGGATTTGCAAGAAGTGTATATTTTTCTGATTACGTTCCAATTATTTAAAATAGTAATTTTGATTTCCAAACAAATGTGCAAAAAATTAGGGGTAAACAATTTTTTTTTTCGTTAACTAAAAATAACCTCAAAGGAATTTTAAAATAGATTAATTATTCTTTGAGATATGCAATGAAATGAGAATTCACAATTAAGAGCCCTAAGAAGAGACCTCAAATGGTAAAACCAACCATAAGACCCTAAGGAAAAATTTGAAAATTAGTTTGAGGGAAAGAAAGATGATGAAATTAGAATATAAGCTCTAGAAAATTGATAGATTTTTAACTAAATAGAAAGGAGAATTTGTAGGGACACTAGGGTTTGATAAAAAAAATGGGTTCACTAAAATGTTTACACCCTTTTTAGATAAGGTCCTATATGGTTTGCTAATCTAAATTTTATTTAGTGGAGATCATATTTACACTAAATGGATGTAGATTTGATACATATGGCTACTTTTATTAATTAAATTCCAACATTAATTATACAATATCAAAGTAACATTATAAAGCATGTAATACATATCATATGAACTTGAAAACAAAAAGGAATGAGTGCACTTAGCTTGTTATAGAGGATTATGGGAAGTTTTAGGACTGTAAAATGCATTAAATAGAGAGATATTAACTTGGAAGTGCTTAGGAACTGAGACTGTAAATACTAACCACCATGGGGTTAGGACCATATAATATTATATAAGGACTATACCATATGGTCTAATCCCTTCTATACAGTCTTAGATATGCTCTGTTTTTACGCCAGCAACTTTATGTGGTGGTTTCTTTCTTGGATTTATTTGTCACTGTCAAACCCTAGTTAGCGATCAAGTAATGAATCTCTCTAAACATACTGAACATCATCTCAAACCCTAACCATGAACGAAGATTCTTATAAAATAAACATTAGTTGGGTTTTGGGTACACATGTACATGAATGATGACACTATTTCAAAGAGGCCTCAAGCTTTACATCATTCCCCACCTAGCATGTGACATCTAAATAGATCAAATCAATTTGGAAATTTCTTTGATAACGCTTGCTTTGGCATTGAATCTTGCTAAAGTACTTGGAGGAGGGATGTTTGAGTTCTTGCAAATGAGAGAGAATGTTCTCTAGACATGGTGAGAAGATTCATACCTGATATGAGTGTTGCCATAATAACTGTATATGTGTTATTGTGAGATCTAGGGAGTTGTGGGTTGCCTTTTACAAGTGTAGGAAGTGAGAGGTATCAATACATTTCAATTAGAATTTCCTGATTAGTAAATGAGGTAGTGTTTATTTGTTTATACAGGGCTTCATAGATGATTTTCTAAGAAAGGCCAACAACCTAGATGAAGTATAAGACCCAAAAAATAATGTGAACTTGAAAGAAAAGTTGGAGGACATGTTAGTCCAATACTTTATAGGGTCGGCCAGGACTAGATACAAAATCCTTACAAAACTGTACAACCTTGACTGGGGATAAAAAACATGAAAAATGAAGTTTGGAGCTTGTCAATTGATTGTTTATTTATGGATTTTATGCATTATGTTCTCAAAGTTTGTCCACATGTTAGTGTGCAAGGATAAATAAACTAAATAAGAGACCTCTTAAAGTGCTAAGAGGGAATAAAGAGGTGGTATTTATCATCACAATGAGTGCATTGTGAAATCAAGTGTTCTCAAAGTTCAAATTACCAAATTTAAGTATCTATAATATCTCGAACATAGTTGGTCCCCACACCTTCGAGATGCGTTTTCTCCCTTTGTAGTCAAACTTGAAAAAACTGATAGTCCTAGATAATCATGGATTGTCCAACAAAAAATTCCATAACATTCAAATGCTTTATTGTCAAGTGGTTTTGAAACATCATACATATGAACCCCATCCCACAAAGTTTTGCAACTCATCTATAAGAGTTTTAAGGTAAATATCCATGTTTTTGACTTGATTCTTTCCAACGACTAGTATTAACCGAAGCAAATGTTATTTTTGTAACATAAGACATGGGGAATGCTATGATTTATCAGTACAAAAAATACATGATGAATATGTTTTTGATAAGTTGGAATATGGATTATCCTCATCCATTACAAGACCTAGTCTGACACTTCTTGCATAAAAATAAAAAAAATTCAGGCCAATTATACTCAATGTGTTTCATAGTCTAGCAATCACTTTGTACACTAATGACCCGATTGCTACTTATGTTATTGTAATACCATGTCATTAGCTCTATAAGTGACTTACAATAATACAGATGTTGTAATGCACCAATAAAATGGAAATGTCACAAAATAGTAATTGAAATTTTATATCTATTGACACGAGCATTGAAATGACATTCCTTGCACTTACGATTAAGAAAAACTATAATATTTTCACACTCTTTCCTAAATAGTACATAATTATTGATACATGCATCATATCTTTCAAATGATATGCCTAAGGATGATGATATTTTTATGCTTCCCTAGATGATGACAAAATTGTGTTTTTCTTAGGAAAAATGACATTTTTAGTAACCTGTACATGTATAAGAATTTTTTGCAATTTCTTTTTAAATAGTTACTAGAAATTTTAAGAATAACATTTATAAAAAAATATTATTTGACAAATACAATATTTTTACTTATTGTAATAGTGTTTTTACACCAACATATGACCATGCAAATATGACTTTCAAGTCCATCAATGCTAGTGTGCCATTCAACAATGTTGTTTTGGCACCCATACTTTGAACAATGGAGTTTAAACTGATTTCTTTATATAATTAATGGTTTCATCCTATACATTTACCTTTTCACCACTTCTAATTGGATCTTCATGGTTGATAATTTCATTAGATACATTCATTGCATTAACACCATCATTTTCATTGTCATTGTCTCTATCTTCCACAACATGATCATGATCATAAATATGACTAGAAGGATGAGATTATAAATGAGTTATCATATCATCCAAACACCCATCTTTTTTGTGTCCACCTTATGACTCTTGTATTGCACTAATTTGAGGTTCACGTATTATGTTATCTTCTAGCAATGATTGTCTTCTCCATTGGATATATATATTTGGATCTAAACTTCATTTCAAAATTTCTCTTTATTGGTGACTCATATTCTTATGATGCATGGGACGATCAAGGTGTAAAATGGGCCATTCATTTGTTTACATTGATGAGAGTGATTTTCCATCTATGTAGTGGCATTTTGATGAAGGGGAGAGATTGTCCATCTACAATATTTCAATTTTTTTTTATAATATTAAATAAATAATCAAGATAAATTTTCATTACAATTTTTGTGTACAAAATTATATAATAAACATCATAACTAAATCATTCATGAAAGACTATCTATTTTAGATCCTGTTTTTATAAGATTTTCTTAACTTTGTAGGAGTGAGCCACTTGTAATGAATAAGAACCTATTCCCTTCATCTAATATCCCTAATTTCCTCAATAGTTATATAATGAGACAATTTATTAGGCATGTAATCCTCCTCTTTTTCATTCCCAAACTCCATAAATTAACAATTTACTTTTTTTGACATGCACCCTTAAGAACTGCTTATGAACCCAATAATATTATTATATGCATACGCAAACCCATCTATATATGTGTGATCATACATTATATTTACTTGTTATACATTCTCAATATTTTCTCTAAGTGTTTCTCCATTTGAACAAATCCATAATCTAACATACTAAAATTATACTTCACCAACATTTTCCAATCTTTGAACTAGTATTCAGGTCCATAGAATGGTAAAAAGGGAATGCCATGATTTTGTGTAGTTTTTGATCCAATAATGATGTGGGTCAAAATAAAAATACCTAAACTTGCATCACATATAGTAGTACATATCATATATTGTTTCTGATACAGGAACATCACTCCACACATATGAATAAGTCATGAAGACATCAGTTTTGGCTTGTCAGGTGTGATAGTAGATTCCTAGAGGTCATTATGTGTCAGCTAGTTGTCTTTGTTGGTGGCTAGGTTTTTCAAAATTTAAACGGAGAATTTTCCCTCCAAATTGCAATATTTGAATATTTGGGCCATTTTGGCTTGTTGTAGTTGTTTCAAAGAATTCTTGAAGCTTGTGAACTCTTTACAAGGATGAAAATGAGGCATGTAAGTGTGGTGTCTTAGGTTCCCTTCTAGGGACTAAAAGTCATAACATGAGTCTAGAAGTCAAGGACTTGGTGTTTAACCTTAAGACAACTTAGTGTTAATGGACCCTCTTAAGGGTGAACTCACATCATGAATCATGTTTGTAACTAAGATAAAGGGTGCAAGCACCTCAAGTTAGAGTTGATGGGGATGACTATATATTATAAGCACGATGTAACTGAAAATCCCTCATTCGATTCGAGATGAGAGTCAGGAGTGTAACTCCAAGAAGATTAGAGAAGAGTTTGGTTTGGTAATTCTTATTTGCAAACAAGCTAATGAGAGCTCAAATTCAATGGGTGCATGAGTATCTTAAGATCATTGTTTCTTTATACATATGGTAAGTACTAAGGTACATGCATGCTGAGATTTAAAAAGTCTTGTCTTTATTTGTTGATTGAATTGGGAGTAATTCTTCAACCTTGAAGGATTAATTGTTTGTAACACTATAGAGGAATCATGGGATTCACTGTGAAGTCTATGAAAACTAGTGGAAGAGTCAGTGTTTCTGGAAGCAAATACTGGGTCTAGAAAGTGAAAGAGTAAGAGTAAGAGAAGATGTGAAATCTCTATTTTAAGTACATGCAGATGTAACAATCAGTTCACTGAGGAAGAGTAAAGTATTAGCTAATAGTTGGGATTAAGGACTCTTAAAGATGAGTGTAGGATTGAGGAAACTTAGATTGCAATGCATGTGAGTTATAGTCACATGGATCTCAGATCATAAGGAGCATAAAGAGATTGATAAGGTGGTAAGAACCTTGGTATTATTAAGGATTAAAGTGTTTAATGATATGCATTAGAGATGATTTGTTAGCCATCCCATGAGAGACTTTGTAACAAGATTTGATAGTGTGTGCAGAGTTATCCCTCCAAAGGGGAAGTTGGGAGTAGTTTTGAAGAAGAATTTTGTGGTTCAAAGTTTGATAGTTGAAAGATCACATTGAATAAAGACCTTGAATGTAGCCCCAAGAACATTTTGTGAATGAAGATACAGTTATCCATTCAATTGATGAACACTGATAAGAAGCTTAAATCCCTTGTTTTGTGAACTAAGAAGATGAAGCTTGAAATGAATTCATCATGGTAACCAGAAGTAAAAGGCTCACTGGTAAAGTAAATCATGAGACAAGAGGGTGAGACAGACCTTTATACCAATTTTTATGCCTTGACAAGGAGTTTAGAAAGTTTTATTTGAAAAATTATAGTTCCTAGGTCTGTAAGAGTACTAGTTAGGGTTTGTAAGGGTTTTTAGATTGAGAACCCCAGCGATGGAATTTGAAGAAGAAATTTGGAACAATTAATTTTGGCACATCCCTCATAAGGAATTTTGAGGTTTTAGGGAGTGAGATAGGTTAGTTTTCCCCCAGCTCTTGACAGTTCCATTTCACATATCTGTGTCATTGAAAGAGACATAATTATAATTTGAATTTGGAGGTTTCAAGCAAGTCTTTATGAAAGAAGACCTAATAAGATTTTACATGCTTATAGATTTCCCAAATGGGTCATGTAAAATGTTCTTAGTTGGATGAATGAATGATTGAGACTAAAGATACAACAAGAAAGTGTAGTCACAAAATCATGAACTTACTGCTACATTTATACTGCCAAGTATGTTGTTTTATTTATGGATCTTGCGTAAGAAACGTATTCACTAACGACCCATCCCTTAGTCATGTCGTCAGTTAGTTAGTCATCATCATCATTTGTCTTCCATAGTCATTAGTTGTTTACACAATTATGGTCATCTCTTAGGGAGTCTCAGGTGTCGTTATTTGGTCATTTGTTGTCTCTAGTCTTTGACTAGGGTGCTTAGGGTAGTACTAGGATGCCCATGGGTGCCCTAGTCCCATTAACACTTGAGTCTAATTTAGAGTTTGAGGTCAGTATTTATAGTTTTCCCTCTCATTTCCCTAGGTAATAGTCAACATGTTGGTTCATTAGTGTTGAAATTTGAGCAAGAGATCCTTATATAAACATATCATACTTACTATTATATAGGCGAACTCCCTAATATCAGGGGCTAGCTATCTAGTAAGGAAAGGGACTGAATTTAGGCATCATTTCATCACACACATTGCATAGGAAGGTTTGTATTCATTCTATTCCATCCACCATTTGCATTTTACATGTAGCTATTGTCCCCTATTTCTTCATCATTGGCGCTAGGGTACCCTAGGCACACAATTACACACATAAGCACACAGAACTACATTGATTCTGGAATGTAGTGAAACACTTAGTTGTAAGTCCACCATTGTGGTAGGTAAGGTTAGTCTGACCCCTTCATATGCATATTTATTTTTTAGGGTTTTGATGCTTTATATGGGGTTTTGCAGGTAAATATTCATTTCAAATCTACAACATCATCGGCGAAGATATTACGACACTCACGTGACAAGGATCAAGATATTGTGAAGATATAGTGACACTACCAAATTTAGATCCTGAGCTATTCAGTAGACTAAAGTGACCATACTACAGACTGGGGAACCCATAGGCACCCCAGTCCTCCTCCAGATGCCCCAGTCTAGGAGAATCATCATCTGCTGCAATTTTATGGGTTATTCCATCATAATGTCCTTAGTATGCATATCATTCTATTCAATCTTGACACACATCGAGGTAAGTTATTTATAGGTTAGTATCTTACCCCTTCTAATTCATTTATTTTATTTCATTTAAATATCAAATAAAATTAATTAGCTTTCATATCTCATTTTACATCAGTTATTACATTTCTGTGCCTACTTAGAGTAACTTAGAATAGAGATACCAAATTTCATATTTTTGTTAATCATTTTGGTAAACTTGTACTTTAGAATATTTTTTCCCTAGGTTCCATTTCAAACCCTAATGGCTAAGAATAGTTCATCTTCTTCACCCATCATGTCTCATTTTAGTTTCAACCCTATATATGACGAGGCTTCTATTGTTGAGTTCATGACTCTCTATGGTAATCCTATTCTTACACCGACTCATACTCAACAAGAAATCTTAGATGGTCAACAATATGTGCCTACTCACTTTAAGGACTCTCCCATTGGTATTAACATTTTCGAGGATCCTATATCCTTCACTTGTTGTACACCATGCTATATGGTCTACTGGTGATCCTCCTTTTGATCTCGCTAAGGAAATTTTAGATGATTCTCTTATTGATTATTTACTTGGTATTGATCATCATTCACATGTTCATACTAATTCTTCTCCTACTCAACATACTACTATAGTATCATCTCATGATTATCCTACATATGATATTGCTTCTCATCATTCATCACATACTAGTTATCATTCACTTTTGTATTATACTGATGATCCTATTGATAGTACTCTTAGTAACATTCTCATCTTTGAGTCTTTATTTGATCATGATGAGGTAGTTGATAGCCATGGTTATCCTTCTTTTCATACTGCCAACTATGAATCTCCTATTCCATAACTGTTGAGTAGATAAAAGATAACTCAAGTATAAAAAATGCACAAGGATTGAGCACACAGGAACCAGGCGTGCATGAAGGTGCGAAAGTGTGGTAACACAAGACGCGGGCCATAATGGTTTAAATTTAGGACAACCACTTTTTTGGGTTAAGGATATTTTTTGAGATGGAGTGTGGATCATACAAAGATATGGAGACTTGCAGTTCACACAAGGCTATTTTCATATTTTTAGTAACTTGATTGCCATGTAGAGCTTTGGTCTATTAATAGGATCTAGACTAGGATTTAATTTTAAAAGATCTATTATTAGCACTTACATGATTTTATATTCTCTTGTAAAGGCACATAACTATTATTAGCATGTAGCCTGTTTTTGGAAGGTGCATGGGTGGTGAAGGGCAAGTCCTGACCCCTATATATATTGATTTGCACAGTTTGGAAAGACCAATTATTGTAGAGTTATGCTGCGGATTTGTTAGCGTACATGACTACGGAAACTAGATCTTGATGTAATGAAGATTTTATGTTTAACAATATTTAATATAATGGATCATATTGGCTGGTTACTAGTATTAGATACGACTGAATATGGTTCTTGTGTGGTAAATATCTTTATAGTTATTGTTTAGTCTATATTTCATATGGTTAGATATAGATCTGGTTTATGTATCGTGGATTGGTTACTATTTGTTATGAATCTGAATATATACATGCACTATCATGCTAACATTCTGGATAAGCAACCCTAAAGAGGGAGCCAGAAGCGTGTTGGTACCCAGATTTAATCTCCTTCACAACTTGAGTAGCATCATGGATTTTACAAGACACTCAAAGGTAGATAAATGGTTTATATGTCATTTTGTAGTCGGGGAAGCAATTTATCTGACTTATTAGCACTCAAGTTTTGAAGAAGTGGGTATCACCTTGAAAGGATTTGATTTTATCCTCACTGATTTAGGTTGTGCCTCTCAACCAAGGTAAGAGAACCTGTATTGTAGCCTCTGTTTTGTGAAAGGGGTGAAGATATCCTTGTATTATGCAGATTGTATAGAAATGGCCTTGAGAAAAACATGATCAATTTCCCATTATTCAAACTCAACAGAGTTGTCACTACTAAATGATGGAAATGCTTTCAAGATAAGGCTGAGGCTACTATAGACATTTGGAATCCTGATATGTTCTGCATACTTTAGCAAATGGATTTTTTTTTCTTTTGTGGATATATAGAGCAAGATAGGGGTAGTTCGGGGTAGGATTGATTAGTTGAAATACTTTTTTGGTGGGATATCAACAAGATAGATTGGAATTTTCCAGATCCTTGAGAAACTTCACAACAAATGGAGAAATCAATAACAGAAAGCTTCAAAATAGTTAAAACATTCCTTCAACCAGAAGGTGTGCATAAATGGAGGACCAGACATGCACTTTTTCACACAATATTTGAGATTATAGAATGAAGGATCGAGTTAGAAAACCCAATAAAACATAAAAATCTAAGATCAGTCATTCTTGAGGTACACCCAGAGGCTTACAAACAATCTCTGTCAATAGATGAAAGAAAAGTGATTTTAAATTGTTTATTTCATTCCCAAATGAAAGATCTTCTAAAAAATGAAATTGCAGATGCCACTAAACTATCACAAGGATTGAGGTCTGTGTGATTTAAAGAGATTTTGATACAAGATTGCAATAGGAACAAGAAAAACTACTTGCAGACATTCTGAAAGTGAAATAAACTCAAAATTTTCCAGAGATTTAACACGAATTAACTCAAAGCTTATCACATTCATCAGCAGGGGAGATTTATTAAAATAATCTCAGAGCTTGTTGATGACTACTGTAACCAACTCAACATGAATGAAAATCTAACACAGAGGAAGTTAACCTGGTTTCTCAGAAAGTTTTCTTAGAGGATGACCTTTTCTCAAAATTTTCTCGTGAAAATGAACTTCTGACCTTTTGCATGACAAATTCATGCAATATATAACCTTTTCTCACTCACTCACTTTTCCCCTCAAATCTTCCCTCCAAAAGTGGAATATTTGAAGCACCTTTGCTTTGCAATATTGCTGGGAAATGAAATTTAACAAACTCACAAAAAGTTGCCAGTTGTTCTCTCAAGAGGTGAATCATTACAAAACATTCATCATTCTTCTAATTGGAGGTGTATTCTTCATCCTTGGCACCTGTAACACCTTTTTCCTCAAAAGAGAAGAATATTCGAAGGACCTTTGCTTATTACCAATTTGTTTTAGATAGAGAAATTTAACAGACCCAGATCTGAAATCTGCTAGGTGGACCAATTGTGAACAGATCACATTTCTTGTGCCCTCAAATAATGACTAGGATGCTAGGCCAAAACTTCTCGGGAGTCCCTTTAATCATTTCATCCTTTTTCCTTTTGAAATTTTACTCTGCAACTTTGGATCTGGTTGTTATCACCGAATCACCACACCCTTATGTTTACACAAGTGCATATACTTAAGCTCACAGTGTGATTGGATAACATGGGTACTATCTCCAAGTTGTGGGACTTGCTACTTGAGATAGACCTCCAGAGAAATCTGGTTCTTGCTCCTAAACTACTTGCCACGATCTACTCTAATGCAGTAAAAGCTAACTATCCTAATCTAACTTTCAAAGGGACCAAGGAGAGAGAATGCATAAAAGTGAAAGCCTACACTACAACAGTAATAACCAGAAAAGGAGGGGGTGAGGGTAGTCTTCCAAGCAATCCTTTGCCCTAACAATAATGCCTCATACTCAGCTATGTTATTGGTGTATTCAAAGTTAAATTTGAAGGAAAAAACAAATTCCTCTTTGCTTGGAGAGATTAAAACAACTCCAACACCATTACCAAATTTGGAGCAAGCTCCATTAAATAACAAAGTCCATGGAGAGCCCAATTATTCAAGACACTTAGACTGATCCATCTCATGCTCCTTACCATTAGAAAACCCAATAAAATTATCAACATCGAAAAATAATACTTCATAAGAAGCATTGTTTGGATCCTCAATTAGATGCAACATCTTCTTCTCTCCATATAATTTTACAAGGTTACCTTCAATGGGAATGGTGGCAAAGATATATCCATTTGGACACTCCCTCTAACACTTGTAGTCCATTTTCTTGACAATAACATACCCCATTTGGTAGGGCAATCAAAAATTACAACATCAAGTTTCAAATTCTTACTTGGATAGGCTGCAAGTTGCACCACCAAACCTTTGACACATCCAACAACTGGCACTTCCCTGGAATCCAATGGTAGTACACTTGCCATATGCTACTGTGACTTTGATATCTAACTCATTCATAACTTCCAAAGGCATGACATTGCGTGATGCCCCAGAGTCAAACATACAATTATGTAGCAACCTATCCTTGATGATCAAAGTTGTAAAGAAAGGGTCAACACTCTGCTGCGATTCAACTAAGGATGTTCCCAAATATACCTCTGGTGGTTCACCAAATTCTTCTAATGCTGATGTCTTTCCTACCTCTTCAATAACAAGTGGAGCCTCTACAACATTCACATTCCTTTTCACTGCAACCTTCTCCTCCTCCAATCCCAAATCCTTAAGTGCTATCTTCTTGTGCTCAGGGGATTCTAAGCAGCTCAACAATTAGAACATTGACCTTGATTTTGCTTAGAAATTGAGCGATGTCATAGGGAATGTATTTAGGAAAAATAGTAGTAGAAGGGGGGTTGGAAGTTTCATTAGATGGCACAAGGTTTTTAATGTTTCAAGCATGGGGTGAAACATAACTTTTTCTTGGGGAAAACAAGGCTCCTAGCAGATGTTTCTTTCTTAGGAACCTCTTTTGGGATATTAGAAAGCAATGGGGTTTTATTTTTAGCCTGAGGCCTAGCTCCCTTGATAGCCTTACTTCTTGTGTTATACTCCTTCTCTTGGGCCACCACAACATTCATAAGTAGCTGCCTATCCTCTTTTGAGGGTATACCTCCATCATACTTCTTGATCATCAATGCCCTCAAATATTCAAAATCATTATTGGGCAGCTCAAAGACTTATACATTATCAATTTCTAAAACATGAGAAGGAGGAAAATGATGTACCCGTTGGATGCAAACCCAAAAGCTAGCAACATTCCTTTCACTTATCACTTTAGTGGATGTTGCTCCTTGACATGAGTTTGTAGGGTAGTCCATCATGCAAGCATCATCATCCGTATTACAGTCATTATCTTCCTCTTCAATTTGCTGATCTATTCCACATGTAGGATGGTGTAAAAAACATCTGTCACACCAATGAATTTGATTTGCATCATCAACAACAACCACTCTAGCATTTAACAGATTAGGCACTACCTTATTTTCCTTGGCTTGAGATTGCCTATTTCCAAATCCAATAGGCCCTTTACCTTTGTCATCAAATCTTTGCTCATTCCTATGGTGATTTCTGAATCTATCTTGTGCTTTCTGCCTAGGCTGACCTTGTGAAGTTTGTCCAATTCCCTTCTCATCTCTTCCAAACTTGTAGGAAATCTCTTTGACAACCCCTGCCAAAGTTTTCACCACTTCCTCCAAGTCTACACTCTTGCTTGCTTGATGCTTCTCAGGGTTTATCAATTTAACTCCATCCCTCCTAGGAATTTTTCCAACTGCTTTGATGTTGTTTTCAATTTGAAGAGCCATGATAAAGGCTTGCCTCAAAGTGCCATGGTTTTTATCCCTCAAATAGTATGCAACCTTTTTGTCAAATGCATCAGCATACTTTATAAGAAAAGATTCATCACACGACCTCAAATTCACAGGAAATCTTCTCAATATCTTATTGAATCTCATATTAAAGTCATGCACTGACTCATTAGGATTCTTTTTAATATTCTTGAATTATGACAAAAGAAACCTAGGGTTTGTTCTCTCACCATACTGCAATCTAAATGCATTCTTCATTTCAGTCCAAGAACCAATAGAGTTATCAGGTAGAGCTTTATACAAGTCCCTTGCATCCTCTTCTAGAGTATGGATAAATAATTTAATGTATACATATTCAAACTCTATTTCGAAATCGTCCATCATATTGACAAAGAGTTTCAAATGCTGATCACGAGTTATTGCATTATTTCCTTGAAACTTAGGTAACCTGTTTCTTACACCATGTGGTACAACATTCAGATAGCCATCCATACCTATAAAACTAATGGGACCAAAAGTATTAATGACAAATGGAGGTCTGGGTGGAGGCTGAGCCATGTTTTTTCTTAGGAGGTGATCTAACAGGGGAAACAAAGTGATGAGGAGTGAGGGGTCTGTGTGGTAGAGGGACACAATTTTTAGAATGGCTATCCCCTAATAACTCTTTTTCACGGCAGACACTATCATATTTGGAAAATACAGGGGAGAATGAGATGTAAATCTTTCAAATACAGGGGTTAGAATGAGAAGGCCCCTCTCTAGATGGAGAGTTTGGATTTACAAAGAGACTACCTGATTGAGAAGCAATTTAGGAAGCATTGTAATCTTCAATCATGTGTTGATTAGTTTCACCAATGGATACCTATTTTCTTGATGCTCGATTATCAACAACCTTCCAAATTATTCCTCCTTCTGAATTAGAATTTCCAAACTCTTGAAACAACCTTTTACCAGGGTCTGCGGTGAAGAAAGATCTTCTTCCTTCCAGCTTTGCAAAGATTAGTAACAAATTTTCATTGACAGAGGTTAATACACTGACATTTATCAAAATAAATCAACATGGAGTCGCCACTAATGATTTTCACCCTAGTTGTGCAAAGGCACTAAAATAATCTGTCAAATGTCTGTTAGCACTAAAAATCATGCAAAGCTTTACAAATCAGACCTTCCTTCATCCAAATTTATCAATGGTGAGGCAAAATTAGTACAATAACTGCTGGAAAGATTGGACAGACAACATGCAGAACTTATAACTTTGTTCAATCCTTACAGATCTGATCAGAGAATGATGTTTACAAAACATATTTGCACACAGAATTGCAATAAACATTACCAGGGTCTGTATGGATACACCTTTGTTCAAATACTTCAAAGAGTCCCTAGCAACAGCGCCAAAAGCGTGTTGACGGGCCAAATGGATACAAATTGGCAATAAATCAACAAATCAGTCCCCGATAGCAGCGCCAGAAGCATGTTGGTACCCAGATTTTAATCTACTTCACAACTTGAATAGCGTCATGGATTTTACAAGACACTCAACGGCAAATAAATGGTTTATATGTCATTTTGTAGCCAGGGAAGTAATTTATCTGACTTATTAACACTCAGGTTTTGAAGAAGTGGGTAGCACCTTCAAAGGATTTGATCTTATCCTCACTATTTTAGGGTGTGCCTCTCAACCAAGGTAAGAGAACCTATATTGTAGCCCCTTTTTTGTGAAGGGAGTGAAGATATCCTTGTATTATGTAGATTGTATGGAAATGGCCTTAAGAAAAACATGATCAATTTCCCATTATTCAAACTCAACAGAGTTGTCACTACTAAATGATGGAAATGCTTTCAAGACAAGGCTGAGGCTACTAGAGACATTTGGAATCCTGATTTGTTCTGCATACTTTAGCAAATGGATTTTGTTCTTTTGTGGATGTACAGAGCAAGACAGGGGTAGCTTGGGGTAGGATTGGTTAGTTGAAATACTTTTTTGGTGGGAGATCAACAAGATAGATCAGACTTTGCCAGATCCTTGAGAAACTTCAAAACAAATGGAGAACTTAGTAACACAAAGCTTCAAAATAGTTAAAACATTCCTTCAACCAGAAGGTGTGCATAAATGGAGGCCCAGACATGCACTTTTTCACACAATATTTGAGATTATAGCATGAAGGCTTGAGTTAGAAAACCCAATTAAACATGAAAATCTAAGATCAGTCATGCCTGAGGTACACCCCAAGGCTTACAAAGAATCTCTATCAATAGATGAAATAAAAGTGATTTTAAATCATTTATTTCATTCCCAGATGAAAGCTCTTCTGAACAATGAAATTACAGATGCCACTAAACTATCAAAAGGATTGAGGTCACTGTGATTCAAAGAGATTTTGATACAAGATTGCAATAGGAACAAGAAAAACTACTTGCAGACATTTTGAAAGTGAAATAAACTCAAAATTTTCTAGATATTTAACATGAACTAACTCAAAGTTTATCAGATTCATCAGCAGCAGAGAGTTATTAAAACAATCTTAGAGCTTGTTGATGGTTATACACTTGTAACCAACTCAACATGAATGAACATCTAACATAGAGGAAGTTAACCTGGTTTCTCAGAAATTTTTCTTAGAGGATGACATTTTCTCAAAATTTTCTCGTGAAAATGAACTCCCGACCTTTTGCATGACAAATTCATGTAATATATAACCTTTTCTCACTTACTCACTTTGCCCCTCAAATCTTCCCTCCAAAAGTGGAATATTCGAAGCACCTTTGCTTTGCAATATTGTTGGAAAATGACATTTAATAAACTCACAAAAAATTACCAATTGTTCTCTCAAGAGGTGAATCATTACAAAAATTTCATCATGCTTCTAACTAGAGGTGTATTCTTCATCCTTGGCACCTGTAACACCTTTTTTCCTCAAAAGAGAAGAATATTCGAGGGACCTTTGCTTATTACCAATTTGTTTTAGATAGAGAAATTTAACAGACTTAGATCTTAAATCTACTAGGTGGACCAACTGTGAATAGATCACGTTTCTTGTGCCCTCGAATAATGACTAGGATGCCAGGCCACAACTTCTCGGGAGTCCCTTTAATCATTTCATCCTTTTTACTTCTAAAATTTTACTCTATAACTTTTGATCTAGTTTGTTATCACCGAATCACCACACCCTTATGTTTACACAAGTGCATATACTTGAGTTCATGGTGTGATTGGATAACATGGGTACTATCTCAAAGTTGTGGGACTTGCTACTTGAGATATACCTCTAGAGAAAGTTGGTTCTTACTCTTAAACTACCTGCCACAATCTAATCTAATGCAGGAAAAACTATCTTTCCTAATCTAACTTTCTAGGGGAGCAACAAGAGAGAATGCATGAAATTGAAAGCCTACAATAAAGTAGTGATACACTAGAAAATGAGGGGTGGGAGAGTAGTCTTCCAATGTGTGAAAAATAGAAGTACAATGCATATTAGAAGGGTTGATAACATTTCTCCACAATCTAGCAAATGCATTCACAACAATATTTCATATATGCACAATAATATTAAGTCCTTGCAAGAACATAAGAATAGACAAAATATTATGTTAATGAAGGTTAAAAGGGAAAGAAGAGTGAAAACAAACATAGTAGGGGAAGATGCATCAACAAACTTGTATTTTATTGCTTCATGATATGCACAGTTCAATCTATTACAAGATAAGGGCCTTGATCACCATGCAAGGAGTCCACTACAAGGGCCTGCAACACATTGGCTTCAAAAAGCAATTTTGAAAGATCTTTCCTACAACAAAAATACCTCTCTTTACAATGAGCCCAACACTCCAATTTATAGAAAATAAGAAGAGAGAGAGAGGGAAAATGGAAATCCCAAATTCTATCCTTCAACCACTTGTAAGAGGTATTAAATAGAGTGAAATGATGTTCTTTTTCTCGCTAAAGGCTCCCCATACTGTCTGATGACTTGTAGCAGTGAAATATGGTAGCCCATGCTTCATTGAATGCGTCCAAATACCAAATAAAACATTATTCTAAACTTGTCCACATTTTCTAAAAAATATCTATCTATCCTTGATCAAATCTAGAATTTAGTAATTTTTGTACGTCAGTCTCAGAGCCTAGATTCCAAAGGTACTAATTTCATGTTATTTTGTTGAGAAATGTAAAAGTTATGGCCTTCTGAGTTCGAGTAGCTATTTTGGGTCTGCTAGGCATTTTCTATCATTTGACAGGAATGAGCATTAATTGATTGGAGGTGAATATTTTTATATTATTTTAATATATCAAATTATTTTATTTTTGGATGTAGAGGACGTCTTGCTCATTCCAAAAAGTCCAATTTTATGAAAATTGGAGCTCGGAGTCAAAAGTTATGGCTGTTTGAAGTTTAGGAGGTCAAACATTGACTTTTTCTCTTCATTGCTTGCTATTTTGGAAAAATCGGGTCCGCATGTCTTCGCTGTCCCGGACACATTATTCCACATCACCCGATTCAAGATTTCTTTTCCTCATGCATTCACCGATGACTAGGCCATGACGTTTGTTGACTTCCGCATTTTCCACATCCCATTTAACTTAGCTCCTTGTGCATTTGCCACATCCCACATGTACTTTTGTCCCGAAATTCTTGGACACATTTCTCCATGCCACCCACAATGCACTAACGTGCGGTAAAATCAGATTTCCGTGTCCTACACGTCCTGTGTTCCATATGTCTTGCAGAGTGTGTGGGATGAAAACTTCCACTTTTTCTATTCTTTACTGGCTGCAGCCATTTCGGCTTTACACGTCACATGTGTACTTTTGTCCCGACTGTACCCGTCAACCGCATGGAACAAAAATGTCTGATGTTTGCACAAAACACCAATATAAGCCCACTTTTTGTTTTTTTTTTCAATTCTCTCTAACTTCTTGAGTTTTTTCCTAGATGGGGAAGTTAGAGAGAATCCAAGGGGACCCTAAAACATGATTTTGGGCCTTGAATCAATTCTACTTTCTCGAGAATGAAAAATTTGATCTATGTTATCAAAATTACCTCAAGGGGTAAATTTTGGATTACAATTTTAGTGACTCAGTGGGGTTATCTACCTGTCAGATGAAGTATGGTGAGCTTCCTATAGCAATCCATTTGGCATGGAGTTTGTCTAATAATTTCTCATTTGATTTGACATTTGAAAACCTACATCCTTCAGCCATTGAAACATTTTTTATTTGATTCTCCTATGGCTGCAAATTCTTTTCTGGGAGCTTGATGAACTATAAACATGCACATACTATAAGCAATAAGACATGTGCACTATCACTTAGGGAAATGAAAACTATTCTAACATCAGTACAATGTGCATAAGCACTTGGATGAATGTAAATTCTAAATTAATATTTACAAGGGTGAGAAATTATCTTTCTAGTAGCAACATTTGAGGTAGATTCCAATGACCGGAATCTACAACTCTTCACCATCCAACATAGCCAATTGGAAGCATTGCTACCTTTGTATTCAATGATCATGTATGGACCATTCCATATGGCATCTAACTTGGAATGCTTTCCTGGCTTTGAACGATCAACATCCCACTTTAGTAGCAAATCTCTAGTTTACAATATCCCGACATTAGCTTTCTTGTCAAAACTCTTTTTAATCAATGCTTGATCCTTTTCCATTATATGTATTGCATGTTCTCTCATTTCTTCTAATTCCATCAGCTCTGCATACCTAATTTCCATAGGCTCAAACTTAGCTAGTTCCAACTGTTTCATGAGTTCCAATGCTAGCAACTTGAGTGATACATGTAGATCTACTTCTTTCCCGCATACAAGCTTGTATGCAGAGATTCCAATAGACCTCTTGGGTGTGATCCTATCATCCCATAGAGCTGATTTGAGCTTTGCGTGCAAATTTCTTTGATTCTCATCAAGAGTTATCCTTATCAATCTTACTAGGTTCTTGTTCATAGACTCTACTTGACCATTACCCTGAGGGTAATAATTTGATGAAGTGCTGAGATACACACAATTCTTGAAAGCCCATTTAGTGATCTTTTTTCCAAGGAATGTCAATGCATTGTCTGATATGATAGTGGCAGGGACACCAAACCTCGTGACTATAACTTCATAGAAATCCAAGATGTTGGATTCATTTTCCTCCTTAAGTGCCACTGCTTCAGTCCACTTGGTGAAATAGTTTGTTGCCATAAGGATCCACTTGTGGCCTTGACTTGAATTTGGATTGAAAACCCCAACGAATTCCAATCAACATTACATGAATGGTTGATTTATTGAATTCAAATGAAGGGGCAGAACTGCCAACCTTTCTTTCCCTATGAAGAATGCACATCTTTTGCATTTCTTGACCCATGAGTAGCAATCATTGAATAGCATAGGCCAATAGTAACTATCCTTCATGATTTTGAGAGATGTTACTCGTGGAGCAAAGTGGACTCCTGCTTCTCCATCATGGAACTCGTGTAATATATTCTCAACTTGACCTACTTTAATGCATCTCAATAGAAGACCATTGATATCCTTCTTGAACAAGATTCCATTAATGAGTACATATAGGATGGCTTGTAATCTAAAGTATCTCCTCTTACCTTTGTTCCATTTTGGAGGGCACAAACCTATTTGGAGATAATGCACCAAGTCTTAAGTCCAACATGGTATGGATGTATTGTTAGATGATTGTTCTTGATCATTCTGGAGTAATAGGACAACATCTTCTTCACCTTTTGACCCATCAGGTTGTTTGGAAGTGAACTGCTCACATAAACCTTTGCCATGAACAAGCTTGCTCACTTTTATTTCAATGTCATATTCCATTACTCGAGTGATCCAACCTACTCTCTTCTTGTTCAAATCCTTGTTTAGGATAAAGTCCTTGACACCAAGATGAGAGACCAATAATTGAATCTTATTGTTCAAGACCAAGAATCTGAACCTCTTTAAACTCCTGATGATAACAAGGACATGCTTTTCAATGAAAGAATAATTTTCTTATTAATCTTCCAGGATTTGACTAAAGAATGCTATGGGATGTTTTGAACCTTCTCTATTCAGCTATTTCAAGATAGTTGCGATTGTATTTGATCCTCCAAAAGCATACAACATAAATTCCTGTAAAAAGTTTGGATTAATAAGAGTTGGAGCTCACGATATTACATGCTTGATGTTCTCAAAACTCTCTTTGCCTTCTACTGTCCATTTGAATGCAAGATTATTCTTCAACATCATTGTTAAAGGCTTCGCAAGAGTGGAAAAATTAGGCAAAAATCTACAGACAAAGTTTATCCTTTCCAAGAAGCTTTGGAGAGATATCTTGTGGTGTGCCAATGGAAGTGTTTAGATGGCTTTAACCCTTTCAGGATCAATTGTTAACCGTTCCCTTCAGACAATGTGGCCCGATAATTTTACCTTGTGTGCCAAGAACACACACTTCTTTGGATTCAATGACACTCTAAACCTTCTACACCTCTGAAACATTTTCCTGAGGTGAAAGAGATGGTCTTCTACATTCTTTGAGAAGACAATGATATCATCAAGGTATATTAGTGCTGTCTTGTTGATTAAGCATTTGAACACCATATCCATATCGCACTGAAATTTCTCTCTAGCATTTGACAGTCCAAATGGCATCTTCTTCTAAGCATATGTGTCCCATTTTGTAGCGAAGGCTATCTTGAATTGATCTTCTTACTTCACCATTATCTGATTATAGCCTGAGTATCCGTCTAGCAACGAACACCTCTTTTAACTAGCTACATCCTGCAAGATTTGTTCCATTGATGGAAGTGGATAATGATCCTTGAGTGATGCTCTATTTAGATCATGGAAGTCCACACACAATCTTATTTCTCCATTAATATTTCTCACTGGAACCAATTTTGTAACCCAACTTGAATGTTTGATGGGGAAGAACATACTAGCCTCAATCAACTTTTCAACTCTTTTCTCATGAGAGGTTCAATATGGTGATTCATTGGCCTTTGGTTCTGTCTGATGGGGTTGGATTCCCGAACCAACTCAATAGTATGTTGTGCCAAATTTGGGTTGAAACCTCTTAAGTCCTTATAAGTCCAAGCAAAGACATCTAGGAACTCTTGAAAAAGCTAAAAAAACTCAGATATTTCTTGTGGGGTACTTACTTTGCCAATTTGCAATGTCTTGCCTTCATTTACGAAAATAGGCTCTGAACCTTCACCCTTTACCTGAATGTTTTCTTTCTCATTCTGGAACTGATCATTTAGGTTGAATATTGACTCCAAGTTTATAAGGCCTTTTGTAATTTTTTAGTTCTCAATTGCACCACTTGGTCGCCATACTATTGCTCCATCTTGTGTTGATTTCTAGCGGAGAACTCAGCTTCTTCTTATAGGAAATTAACAATTTGCTGATCATTCTCAAAGACTTTCCAACTTTTATTGTTATTCAGACCAACTGGTCTCAAAACCACTTTGATATGAGGCTGAGATTTCTCACTTTTGATACTTTCTACAACATCAAATGCAGCCCCAATTACTACCAGTCTATCTGTTGCTTCATTCTTTTTCTTTGGGATGGAATTGTTGCTAAAAGCTTTAAAATCTTCAATGAGATCCCATACCCAATTTTTGTAGTTCTTCAATAGATTATTCTTGGCAGCATTTTGTCCTCTGACTTGGTTCAAAATCACCTCACTATCACTAAATACTTGCAACTTCTTAATGTCTTTCTTCCTTTCCCAGTGCAATCTGTGAATTAAGGATTGATACTCAACCGTGTTGTTTGAGCAAGAAAATTAGAAAAGGAAGGCCACGTAATACTTTGTACCTTGTGGTGAAATGACCATATCTCCTCCTCCTTCACCTTGTCTACTTCTTCATCCATCGAAGAACAAATTTCCATAATTCATTCTGTAATCTGGCTTGGTGATGTTAGGGAGAGGTTGATTCTCTTCATGCAAACAAGAAACTCCTCACTCAGATTCCTCCGTTTCTTTGTATGGATAAAATGCATGTCTTTTGTTGGCCCACTCATCAAGAGTCAAGTTTGGGATACACTCCACCTTGGTATTTTCTTCAGGAGTGCTTAGGAGGTCTTCTTGATCAAACGCTGAGTAGTTTGCATTGATTGGGCTTGGAACATAAGATTTAATGTGGTAGTCTACAATGGGTTCAGATCTGATTATGGCCTTTTCCCCATACCTTACTCTGAATAACATGTGTGACCAATCAGCCAAAAGATAGCCTCCATTTTTAGTAGTGAAGTGTCTTGAAAAACACAATGCAAAGAGTGGTGGTAAGTCTATGACTGATACATCTTGTAACACCATTACATTAGGACACGCGTGCAATGTGAGGCTCAAATATTTTATTAATCCAACAATTTTCAATGTTGTCCCATCCAATTACACTACATCCGTAGAGAAGACTTCATATTGAAGACCTAACTAATTAGCTATTTGTTTTGGCGTGACTAAGCTACTTGCTCCAAATTTAATCATGTAATTATGTACCAACTTATCTCCTATAAAAAATGAGACATATGATGGAGGGGGATTCAAATTTTTACCTTGTTGTCCTCCATGGTTTCCTTCAGGCTAAGTTACATTGGTAAGAACATTTTCTTGTTGATTGGGTCACTGATTTGACGCTGACCAATTTTCCATAGTAGTCTGCAATAGGTCTCTCTATCCTGGGATAGCTAATGACACCCACATTGAGATGTTTACATTCATTTTATTCATTTGCTCAATGATGTTGAATGGAGATGATCTATCTCTCTTCTCCCCCTTGCCTTGCACATTCTTCTCTAGCACCTAAGTTGTTACAATTGACACGTGAGATGGTTTAGAAGGTGGTTTGGGCTGACCCTACACATTTGGAACTGCACTTTGATTGCCAAGTACCTTGTGGAGTAATAAAGGGTTGTGAACCATTTGAGTTGGATGAATGTCCTTCTCAAATATTTCTCTTCTTTGTGGAGCCTATTTTCATGTTAGAGTGTGGTACACCTTCTATGTGTTACACTCGGGTTTTTTTGGTCTTTTGCCCATTGTTTTGATACCCACGGTTTTGTATCAAATTGCTTAAGCAGTTGTCTATTTATATGGTCTTATGCATATGATAGATGAACAAGAAAATGTATTGCAGATATGTTTTGAATTCGGCTGTGAATTTTGTAGAGTTTGTTGAGCATAGCTCCAAACGGATCTGGGTATTGTAGTGAGAGAGCAGTGGCTTGTAATAAAATCTGAGCAAGTGATTCTTGGTGGACGTAGCCCAAATTGGGGTGAACCACATTAAATACAGTCTCTTTGTATTGTGTTATTTTATTCTGGAATTTTATTTGAGATCTGTAATAATTTCTGCATATAAGTTTCTACTGTTGCGATTCTGTGGGGGATTATTCCGCATACTTTATCTCTTATTTCCTAACACTTAGACCGTGTATTGGCAGCTATACTTTGAGAAGGAGTTTGATTCATTCCACAAAATTCTTCAGCCCACTAATTGACAAGCATAGTTTTGTTTGAGGGTCCCTCTCGTTGAGATCCTTGCTTCTGATATTCTTCATGACTATATACTTGTGAAACACTAAAGGTTTACACCATCTGATCCTGATTTAATGCATCATTAAAGCACATTGATTGGTTATGTGGCTGATTGCATGGGAAACACCAATCATATTCTTGTGCTATGTTATTCTATGCTTGAACTAGTGCCCTTGATGTTGAAGTTGTACTTGGATCATATGGCCTTAAAGTTCTAGGAGATTGTGGTTGGCCTTAGTTCTGGCTTTGATTTATAGTCTAAGATGGTGGCCTATTTTGCTGATATTCGGGTCTAGTTTGATACTGACCCTTAGACTGAGCCTGAGGCTGATACAACCTAGAAGTTTGAGATTGTTGTCTTTTAGTGGTTACTATATTGTTCCCCAAGTTCTGAAGTTGTTTCATGAATTCTTGGAATTCCTTGGAGTTGTTAGATGATGAAGTGGAGGCTTCAGCTGAGCTTTGACTCCTTGGGGTATGTATAGGAGCTAATGTAGGTGTTTGGCTAGTATCTGGGATTCCTAACTCAGGGTATAGAGGCATTTATGGTATAGGAGTGATTTTTCCAACTTGAATCAAATGGTTTCTCAGCCCCTATGGAAAGGCTATAGTATGCAGGTAAAGTTGTGCCCCCCATCAACTGATTCATCAAAGAAATATCAGAATTCAAAGCCCTAGAAATTATAAGAAGGCAACTTTGTTAGTGGGATTTAATGTTGTTGGGATCCTATCGTAGGTCTACTAAAATATGAGGTTAAAGTCTGTAACCTTCTCGTTCGGGACTCTCTTGATTGTTTTTAGCTACTCCAACAAAGATAAGTTGTCACCTTTTTCTCCAAACTAGTTGTGGAGATCTGTGCACAAATGGTTCCCATTTTTGATAGATCCTGCCTCAAGGCTCCGGAACCATTGGGAAGATTTCCCTTTGAATGAAGCGGTGAGTAGCTTGACTGCAATGTCCATCTCATGAATTTCATGGAATGTACATACATTCACAATATCTAGGACATGATCACCAGAGGAAGTCTAGTTTTCCCTAGTGAAATACATGATGCTTTTTAACGCTACTATCAGAACTAGATTTTTTACATTTAGGGTGAGTGGGCTACTACCAATGAAGTTGACATATGGATTTTGTTGTGCCATCCTGATTGGTTGAAGAACTCTAGTTGACTAAAAAAAAGGCCTACCAGGTGGAGGTGTTTGAAAAGGTCCTATTTGGTGGAGATGGATACCTTTGATCTCTTCTTCCTCTTCTTGTTCTATCTAGGGATAAATGTAGACAAATAAAGATTCCTTATTCCCTAGTTCTTGATCTATTCTAGAATTCTTTGTATAACTCTACTAGGTTTGGACTACTGAAAGTAGTGGATGATGCCTCTTTTGGAGTCACTAGATGTGCAATTTCAAAGCTCCTTCAAAGTTGGAAATTTACAAGTGCACATAAATCTTGTCATAATTAAAATAAAGACTTATTCTATCCTACCAAGCATGCTATAATTGTTATCACCAAATCACAACACCCTTATGTTTACACAAGTGCATATACTTGAGTTCACTATGTTATTGGATAACATAGGTACTATCTCCAAGTTGTGGTACTTGCAACTTGAGATAGACCTCTAGAGAAAGATGGTTCTTACTCTTAAACTACCTGCCACAATCTAATCTAATGCAGGAAAAACTATCTTTCCTAATCTAAATTTCCAAGGGACCAAGAAGAGAGAATGCATAAAAATGAAATCCTACACTAAAGTGGTGATACACTAGAAAAGGAGGTGTGTGATATTAGTCTTTCAATGTGTGAAAAATAGAAGGAAAATGCATACAAGAAGGGGTGATAACATTTCTCCACAATCTGGTAAATGCATTCACAACAATATTTTATACATGCACAATAATAATGATTCCTTGCAATAGTATAAGAATAGATACAATATTCTTGTAATGAAGGTTGATAGGGCAAGAAGAGTGCAAACAAACACAGTAGGGGAAGATGCATCCATAAACTTGTATTTTATTGCTTCATGATATGCAGTAGTTCAATATGTTACAAGATAAGGGCCTGGATCCCCATTAATGGTGTCCACTACAAGGGCCTACATCACATTGGCTTCACAAAGCAATATTGATAGATCTTTGCTACAACAAAACTACCTCTCTTTACAATGAGACCAACACTCCAATTTATAAAAAAATAAGAAGAGAGAGAGAGAGGGAAAATGGAAATCCCAAAATATTTCCTTCAACTACTTGTAAGATGCATTAAATGGAGTGAAATGATTTTATGTTACTTGTAAAAGGCTCCCCATACTGTCCCAGGTGCTGCAATAGAGAAAGAATGATGACCATGCCTCTTAATTGCACTCCCAACTACCAAATAAAACACTGTCATGAATCCGACCATGTTTTATGAAAAATCTCCATTGATTTCTCATCAAATCCTAAATTTATTAATTGTTGTGCATTGGGTTTGGAAGCACAATTCCAATGGTACTAATTTCGTGTGTTTTCGTTGAGAGATGCAAAAGTTATGGCCTTATGAGTGCGATCAACTATTTTGGGTCTGCCAGGCATTTTCTGTCATTTGATGGGAATGAACATTAATTGACCGGAGTTGAATATGTTTCATGTATTTAAATATTTATACCCTCATAAAAATTAAGAAATCTAGTTTTTTTTGACGTAGAGGACGTCGTGCTCATTCCAGAAAGTCTAATGTTATGAAAATAGGAGCTCGGAGTCAAAAGTTATGGTTGTTTGAAGTTCGGGAGGTCAAACTTTGAATTTTCTCTTTGTTGCGGCTATTTCGGAAAAATTGGGTTCACATGTCCCAACTGTCTCGAACAAAAATCTCTGTATTGCTCGATTTGGGCTTTCTTATCCCTACGTATCTGCCGTTGATCGGTCCGTGAGGGCCGTTGACTTCCGCATCGGCTGCATCCCATCTAGCTTGGCTCCTTGTGCAGTGATTTCACCTTTGCACATCCCGCACATACTTTTGTCCCGACTTTCCTGGACAAAAATATCCGCACTACACGCAATGCACTGACTTGCGACAAAATCAGGTTTTCACGTCCCGACGTCCCAACTGTCCTGCGGGCCGCATGGGACAAAAATGTCTGATTTTGCCGATTCCTTTGTATTTTGGCCACAAACTTGGTATGATGAACCTTGGTACGATCCGCACTGGTGCGACCCACAACCTCCAGACCTGCAATGGATTAAAACAAGCCCGCGACTTATTTTTTGGATTTTTTCAATTTTTTTCTAACTTTTTGGATTTTTTCCTTGGATGGAGAAGTTAGAGAGAAGCCAAGGGGACCCAAAAAACATGATTTTGGGCCTTGAATCAATTATACTCACTCGAGACTAAAGAATCTGATGCATGTTATCAAAATTACCTTGAGGGGTGAATTTTGGATAACACTGGTAATTCACATTTTTCACAAACCAGAGTAAAAATTCATTTAAAAAATGCCTTGGATTCAAAAATTTAACCCCCAAATTGATTAATTCTGACCTTGCAGGCCAAGATGACACGGATTGACAAAAAATCTGATGAAGATTGATGCAAAAAATGCATCTCCAAACTTCCTGGAGCTCAAATGGTGGCCAAATTGGTGAAATGCATAGCAACCATCGATTTGTTCCTCAACTTCCAATTTGAGCCCTCCATGTGGCAGATCCGGGTAAAAACAGTCCTCAAGGCACCTTTTTACCTTTTTACTACTTTTGGAAAATTTGCACAATTTCTTGAATTTCTCCGCCGCTCCGTCGATGAGATTTGGGCATGACACGTGTCCTGAGGTGGGTCCCAAAGGAACCACAGAAAAATTCTGCTATTTGACTCTCTTTTGGGAAAAGGAAAATTTTCCAAGTTTTTCCCCACAGCTCCACCCTTCCACTTCAAGTATCTAATGTGGGTCCCAGTGGGATCCCGGGTCTTTTTATGCCTTTAGCTCCTTTTCCCTCAAAGGAAAAAATTCTCACTTTTTCTCCGAAAGCCCGTACCTCCGCCATTGATCGGGGAAAAACATTGACTATTTCCCTCGGGCCCTCTGGCTTTTTTGATACTTTGAGTCATTTGAAAACAAGAGGCAAAATTTCCAAATTGCCCCTAATGGTCCGCCTCCCCGCCTCTTTGACTAGAAACATATTTTGACTTTTTCCTCCATCAGGCTTGCGGGCCACTTTGATGTTTTAACCTTTATGAGGTAAAGAGGCAAAAATTTTAAGTTGCCTCTGATGGCCCGCCTCCCCGCCCCTTATGACTTTTCAAATTGCCATGTGTCATAATGGCACACATTGAGGTTGTCCCAAAAATTTGTTACCTTGAATGAGCACGGGCTTGCCACGTGTCCTATTCTAGTGAGATTATGTCTGAATGCTTGAAGCTCAGCGGAATGCACCACATGTCATGCTCCGAGGCATTTTCCTTTTTTCCATTGAAAAGTCTAAGTAAAAATGCAAAACAAGTGGAAACCTCCATGTGTCCTCCCGACGCTACTTCAAAGCCAGACCAAAAAGTTGATTCTCAAACGAGCGCCCTTCACCCACGTGGTCATATTTCTGAGCTGAGGCTTTTTATAGAGTTTTTGAAGTATTTAGCTAAGCCACATCTAACCAAAATTTTCCACGTCCCCTGTAGATGCAAGGATTAAAATTTGACTAGGAGAAAACACCTGTCAAATCGTAAAATACAAAACATGAGCATTTGAGCCTGAAAATGAAGTTTTCTTCAATGAAAGAGAGTTTAGACTGTTGGAAGCCTCAAACACGATCCTTAGGGACACATTGACTCATTCTTCTTCAAGTATTTCAAGGTAGAAATGTCAAGAACAAAAATTATGATTGTGGTAATAGAGGGAACAGGAAAATGTGATTTTTGAAAGAACAGAGCATGAGGGACTCAAAATACAGATCCTTCTAGAGGAACAAAGAAACTAGGAGACAAATATGGAACCATACATGATCCTTGACCTAGGGGCAGACTAAAAATGGCAACAAAGACCGTCCAATGCCAACATGGAGAAGGATAAAATGACAGAGGCTGTAAATCAATAAATTTTCAAGGGTATAAATGGGGCGAGACAATTTCGAGCACCAACATAGGCTCTGAATTGTGGATGGGCACTCCCTGCGAGTGCCACAAGAATAGAAGTAGACCAAGTGCCAAAATATCTGTTGGGAAAATGGAGTCACAAGCTAAAACACCCAAAAACCAGCTAATAAACTGACCAAAATCATTGCCACACACAAAGGCAAACCAAAAACCGACCAAAACAACAAAAACAGAGCAGAAAACAAAAAACTGTACACTGTACAAGTGATATACAAACCTCAGTTTTGGGGATCAATCCAAAAAATGCTTCAAATGTCTGCCATTAATAGGTAGCTCAAGAAATTCCCCATCCAGGTCCTTGAGGAATAAGGTATTCTAACCAATTCTTATGTCAATTGAATATGGGCCCATCCACAAAGCATCAAATTTACCATGCTTGCCCTTATCTTCATGCCTGCTATCCCACAATAGCACAAGATCTCCAATACTGAAAAATCTCGGGGTTACCTTCTTATCAAAAAGCTTCTTCATTCTCTCTCTAAATTTTACATGCCTCTGATGGGATGCTCTTCTTGCTTCATCAAGCTCAACAATCTGATTAATCCTTGTTTCATATGGATTGATTTCTTGGTCTTCAAGTTGTTGATCAAACTGAAATGAAGACAATTGTAGATGTAAGGGCAGCAGAGGTTGTGTTCCATATACCAATTCAAACGGGATTTTACCAAGAGCTCTTTTGGCAGTGATCCTGTCAGCCCAAAAAAAAAATTTTAGTTGCTCACCCCACTTCTTCTTGTTCAATTCCAAAGTCCTTTTAATGATCTTCAACAAGTTTTTATTGCTGGACTCAGCCTGTCCATTTCCTTGTGGATTGTAGTTAGTAGCATATGTCAACTGTATTCCATACTCTTTGCACATTGCCACTAAAGGTCAAGCTCTGAAACTCATGGCATTATCAGCAACAATCTTGACTGGCACTCCAAATCTGCAGATGATATGATTCAATATGAAGTCCATTACAACTTAATGCGTTACCTTCCTAGTGGGGATTGCTTCCACCCATTTTATGAAGAAATCAGTAGCTACCAAAATCCATTTGTGTCCAGCACTTGATGAATAAGAGATTTCACCAATGAAGTCCAGCTCCCATTGTTTGAAAGGAGCTTTAATTGATATAGGTTGCAACGGAAGGGAGCTTGAAGCTTTCATTCTTCCGGAGAAACGCTGGCAACTCTCACATCTTCTAACCAATTGAGTTGCATATTTAAAAAGAGTTAGCCACCAATAACTAGTCCTCAAAATCTTTTGTGTAGTAACCCTCCCAGCAAAATTTCCTCCACAAACTCCCCAATGGAAATCAGTAATTATTTTGGGAGCTTCATCTTCAGTCACACATCTCAAGAGGATTCCTTCAGGGTTCTTCCAAGCCAACCCAAAGCTTGTAATGATATATTTTTGAGAAGATAGCTTGAGAGATATTTTTTGATTTTTATTCAAATGTCTAGGATAGCATAAGTGTCTAAGATAAAATATTATGTCCCTGTACCATTCATAACTCAACAATTTCTCAATAACATCTGCCCTTTCTTCTTCTACTTCATTTGCTTCAACATTCTGCAAATTACTTTCAGCCATGAGCTTGGAAAGACCCAAACCTCTTACTAGCTTTGTGGTCTGAATGTACATATCATACTCCTACAATTTTTTAACCCATCTACACCTTTTGCTTGAGATCTCCATCTCTGACAAGATATCTTTCATCATTGTGTGAGGAACATAAGCAACAATTTTGGAACTCAAAATATAAGGCCTAAAATTTTTTGTTGCTTTCACCAAGGAAAATGCCTGCTTCTCAATGATTGTGTATTTCAAATCAGCTACTTGCAATTCCTTACTGAAGAAGGCAATAGGCCTTTCAGCTCCATCATCATCCTTTTATAACAAAACATATGCAATGGTGTGCTCAGAAGTAAAGAAGAAGATTTGGAAAGGTTTCTTGTAATTTGGAGCTGCTAGAATAGGAGCATGCTTCAATGCTTCCTTGATCCCATCAAAATCTTTAAGGGTAGACTCTTCTGATATGAACCTTGCATATAATAAATCAATAAATTGTAGAAGATAACACAACACCAGATATATGGGGGGCCAATATGCCCTAACATCAATATATTCAGAATAATACCCTTAAGGTAGGGCAACGCCATACAATGCTCCTTAAGGAAGGAGTAACTCCACAATCTCCCAAGATGGGAATCCACTTTGAGGGGGACACCTCCAATATACCTCTACCAAGTAGAAGACTCAACTCATACATACCTCCTCATAATGATACTCACATCCTTTAAATAGGATGGGTAACACCTAATCCCAATGTAGGCCGACCCATTCCCCAATATAATTAATTCCTATGTGAGCCCATATAACTAACTAAGGGGATGTGTGCCACATGTCGGCATCTCCATCAACCCATATATATTATATTACCATATTCCAAGGTACATAGCATCTTCCCACATGATATTTTGGTCCTTCTTTAACATTCAAGTAATGGGGAGAGTCAACTTAACAAAATTAGACACAAACCTTCTAATGAAATTGATTTGAGCAAAAAAGGATTGGATTCCTTTCTTAGTTTTTAGAACTAGGATCTTGCTGATAGCTTCTATCCTTTATGGATCAATCATAACTCCTTCTCTAGAGACAATGTGACCAAGTAGTTTTTCTCTTTGCACTCCAAAATGGCACTTATTTGGATTGAGTGAAATGCCATATTCTCTACATCTGATCAACATTCTTTCTAAATGTTGCAAGTGGTCAATTATTTTGCTAGAAAAAAAGTAATATTATCTTGATAAACAAAAATAAAATCATTGATATAGCCAGCAAAAGCAATGTCCATGGCCCTTTGAAAAGTAGCTCCAACATTCATTAAACCAAAGGGCATCATGACAAAAACATATGTTCCCCACGGAGTAGTAAAGGCAGTTTTAATCCTCTCTGATTCTTTGACAACAACTTGGTCATAACTGGAGAAACCATCCAAAGTAGAAAGCATTTCAGAACCAGTCACTAATTGCAACATGTTTTCCATGTTTGGTAGAGGATAGTTATCTTTCATTGATGCTCTATTTAGATTTCTAAAATCCACACAAAGTCTGATACCTCCACTTTTCTTTTTGACCGGCACCAAGTTTGCAACCTAAGAAGAATACCTTGTGGGTTGAATGATTCCTCCATCTCTCAACTTTTTCATTTCCCCTTGCATTTTGAGAGAAAGGAGTGGGTTAATTGGCCTTTGCTTCTATTTGAATGGTTTGGCATATTTCTCAAGAGGAATTTCATGTTGGAACAGGTCTTCTCTATATGCTTTCAGCTCGGAATAAGAGCAAGCCAAACAGTCCTGATATTGTTTCAACAATTGGATATAGGACTGTTTTTCTTCCTTGTTTAAACCACTCCATAACCAAATATTCCTTGGTTTCTCCTTTGTTCCCAAGTCATGCTCTTCAACATCTCTAGATGCAAACATGTTTCTATTGATTATACAATCAACATTGTTAAAATTTGACGTAAGAGCAACCAACCATCTACGGATGGTGTTAGTCTTCAATTGAATGATATCCCTGCAAAACAAAGTTTGTTTTCCATCAATGTTACATACCAATGGTTCCAAATCAATATGCTGGTCCACAAACTCACCTTGGTTCTGAAAAAACCTATGAACTTGAGCATCATCATCAAATACTTGCCAATGCTTGACATTATCAGGGATTACAGGCCTAGTGAGTATTTCAACATCATATTCACAATATGGAGAAATGGTACAATTGTAAAATCTTGAACCCAACACTACTATCCTATCTGCAATCATATTTAAACTTCTGTCATGATGAACAATATTAAAGGAATCAAACATCTCAATCAGATCCCAAACTGCGTGTTTGTATTGTTTCATTCGTTGGTTTTTTGTTGCATACAATTTTCTAACTTGTTTGAAAACCAACAAAGTATCTCCCTTTACAATGACATCCTTTATGCCATACTTCCAAGAAATCCTCAGCCCTAACAATAATGCCTTATACTCAGCTATGTTATTGGTGCATTCAAAGTTAAGTTTGAAGGAAAAAACAAATTCCTCTTTGCTTGGAGAGATCAAAACAACTCCAACACCATTACCAAATTTGGAGTAAGCTCCATCAAATAACAAAGTCCATGGAGAGCCCACTTCTTCAAGACACTTAGACTGATCCATCTTGTGCTCCTTACCATCAACAAACCCAATAAAATTATCAACATCAACATCGACAAATAATACTTCATAAGAAGCATTGTTTGGATCCTCAATTAGATGCAACATCTTCTTCTCTCCATATAATTTTACAAGGTTACCTTCAATGAAAATGGTGGCAAAGACATATCCATTTGGACACTCCCTCTAACACTTACAATCCATTTTCTTGACAATAACATACCCCATTTGGCAGGGCAATCAACAATTACAACATCAAGTTTCAAATTCTTACCTGGACAGGCTGCAAGTTGCACCACCAAACCTTTGACACATCCAACAACTGGCACTTCCCTGGAATCCATGGTAGTACACTTGCCATATGCTACTGTGACTTTGATATCTAACTCATTCATAACTTCCAAAGGCATGACATTGCATGATGCCCCAGAGTCAAACATACAGAAATGTAGCAACATGTCCTTGATGATCAAAGTTGTAAAGAAAGGGTCAACACTCAGTTGCAATTCAACAGAGGATGTTCCCAAATATACCTCTGGTAGTTCACCAAATTATTCCAATAACGATGTCTTTCCTACCTCTGCAATAACAAGTGGAGCCTCTACAACATTCACATTCCTTTTCATGACAGCCTTCTCCTCCTCCAATCCCAAATACTTAAGTTCTCTCTTCTTGTGCTCAGGGAATCTAAGTAGCTCCATAATTAGAACACTGACCTTGATTTGGCTCAGAACTTGAGCGATGTCATAGGGAATGTATTTAGGAAAAATAGCAGTAGAAGGGGGGCTGGAAATTTCATCAGATGGCACAAGGTTTTTAACATTTCGAGCATGGAGTGAAAAATAAATTTTGCTTGGGATAGCATGGCTCCTAGCAGATGTTTCTTTATTAGGAACCTCTTTTGGGATATTAGAAAGCAATGGGGTTTTATTTTTGGCTTGAGGCCTAGCTCCCTTGATAGCCTTACTTCTTGTGTTATACTCATTCTCTTGGGACACCACATCATTCTTAAGCAGCTGCCTATCCTCTTCCGAGGGTATACCTCCATACTTCTTGATCATCAACACCCTCAGGCATTCAAAATCATTATTTGACAGCTCAAAGGCTTGTACATTATCAATTTCTAAAACATGAGGAGGAAAAAGATGTACCCGTTGGATGCAAACCCAAAAGCTAGCATCAGTCCTTGCACTTATCACTTTAGTGGATGTTGCTCCTTGACATGAGTTTGTAGGGCAGTGAATCATGCAAGCATCATCATCTATATTATAGTCATAATCTTCCTCTTCAATTTGCTGATCTATTCCACATGGAGGATGGGGTAAAAAACATCTGTCACACCAATGAATCTGATTTGCATCATCAACAGCCACTCTAGCATTTAACGAATCAGGCACTACCTTATTTTCCTTGGCCTGAGATTTCCTATTTCCAAATCCAATATGCCCTTTACCTTTGTTATCAAATCTTTGCTCATTCCTATGGTGATTGCCGAATCTATCTTGTGTTTACTGCCTAGGATGACCTTGTGAAGTTTGTCCAATTCCCTTCTTAGCTCTTGCCAACTTGTAGGAAATCTCTTTGATAACCCCTGCCAAAGTTTTCACCACTTCCTCCAAGTCTACACTCTTGCTTGCTTGAGGATTCTCCGGGTTTACCAATTTAACTCCATCCCTCTTAGGAATTTTCCAACTGCTTTGATGTTGTTCTCAATTTGCAGAGCCATGGTAAAGGCCTGCCTCAAAGTGCCAAGTTTTTTATCCCACAAATAGTATGCAACCTTTTTGTCAAATGCATCAGCATACTTTATAAGAAAAGATTCATCACACGACCTCAAATTCACAAGAAATCATCTCAATGTCTTATCGAATCTCATATTAAAGTCATGCACTGAATCATTAGGATTCTTTTTAATATTCTTGAATTATGATAAAAGAAACCTAGGGTTTGTTCTGTCACCATACTGTAATCTAAATGCATTCTTCATTTCAGTCCAAGAACCAATAGAGTTATCAGGCAGAGCTTTATACCAGTCCCTTGCATCCTCTTCTAGAGTATGAATAAATAATTTAATGTATAAATATTCAAACTCTATTTCGAAATCCTCCATCATATTGACAAAGAGTTTCAAATGCTGATCACAAGTTATTGCATTATTTCCTTGAAACTTAGGTAACATGTTTCTTACATCCTGTGGCACAACATTCAGATAACCATCCATACCTATAAAACTGATGGGACCAAAAGTATTAACGACAAATGGAGGTCTAGGTGGAGGCTGAGCCATGTTTTTCTGAGGAGGTGATCTAACAGGGGAAACAAAGTGATGAGGAGTGAGGGGTCTGTGTGGTAGAGGGACACAATTTTCAGAATGGCTATCCCTTAATAACTCTTTTTTACGGCAGACACTATCAGATTTGAAAAATATAGGGGTAGAATGAGATGGAAATCTTTCAAATACAGGGGTAGAATGAGAAGGTCCCTCTCCAGATGGAGAGTTCGGATTTACAAAGAGACTACCTAATTTAGAAGTAGTTGAGGTGTGTGCAAGTGTTGTTTTTAAACTAATGCTAATGTAAACAAAGACTAACACCTAAATAATCTTAATTAACAAGAATTAAACAACATCATAAACACCATCATGATAAGAATTAATTGAGGGTTAGATGCTAACAATTATCAATACAAAACTATGAAATCAACTATGTTAAGCACCTAAATATCCTCTATTCTCTAACAACATATAAATGAAGGAACCTAGGTAGGTTCCATGGCTATAAAAAATAATTTTCCTTAATGTTCCAAGAACCTAGGAATGAGGGCTAATCAAAGTTGGGCTATAAGACCCTTTTGACACCTCCCATATGACCCAAGAACTTTAAGAAAGAGGCTTAACTCTTCAAGATGATGAACTCTCAAGAAAACAAGGTGCAAGCTCTTAGTCTCTTTGCTATATGCTTTGCATTTGCTCTCTGAAGAGTTTAGGTGTAAGTAAAAAGGTAGGTGGAGGGATCTTTATATATCACAAAGGATAAAGGATTCAACACATTCTCATGAATGTGGGATAAATGTAAAACATGATTAGGAATGGATAAGGTTGCTTTATTAAAGGTAACCTTACTTTAGAAGGGTTTAATTTATGCTTAGCAAGTCATGGGAGTTGGGGGGTGTTTTAATTAATCAAAGGTGATTAACTAATAGGTAGATGTAAGCTTATAGAAGATAATTAGAAGAATATTAGTACGATTTAGCCTATTATAAGGGGATTAAATCAATTAAATATTAATTTATTGGTTAAATGGAAGGGAAAACTAATTAATTAAAAATAATTAATTAATCTAGGTAGAAGGGGTGATTTATTAATGGAAGGTCGTTAATTAGGGTATTTGTTGGATAAGCAACTTAATTAATTAGCTTAGTGTAATTAATTAATGATGATATGAGGGAAAATGAGTGCTTTTGACGATATGTTGTTGATTTGCGAGAAAGGGGATAATTAATGCAATTTAAGTATTTAAATTGCTTGGGCGTAATTATAGGTGTCTACATTTGCCCCTCTTTGGGGTGGCGTAAGTGATGCCACTTCAAAGATAATAGAAAGAAGAGATTTTGAAGGGATAGAAGAAAAATTAGTAGGAGGGAGAGATGCCCCCTCGAGTGTTGATGGGGTGATGGAAGAAGCTGATCGACGATTGAAAAAGGTGAGATATAGGAAGAAGAAGGGGGACAAGGTAGGATGCCTCGATGAGAGGGAGAATTAGGGGTGAAAGGGAAGTGGTGTAGAAGAAATATGGATGAGGGGGGAGAAGAGCTTAGCCTCTAGCCACGTATTTGTTTGAAACAATTTGGATGTCATCATATTGCCATAGGAACTACGTCATCGGTCCTTATGAAAAATATAAGCATACGACAAATGTAGAATGACATGAAAATCCATAATATGAACAATTGTCCATTGCTAAAAATACCAAATCCACACAACATACAAAAATGCAATGCAATACGAGAAGGAAACAAGCTCATCTAATAAGGAAAACAAGTACGAACACACATATCCAACCCAACAACGGTCAAGACAGTTGTACAAATGTTTTGTTATTAGTGCTGGAGAGATTCACAAGTTCATGATTGATGAAAAGGGTTAAAAAATGATGCCCCAAGAAAGGATACATGTTAGGAGAAATGAAAATGGAAAAGCGTTTGTGCGCAACGAAACATTTGTGAATGGTTGTGAATCCGGTGATCCGCGAGTCGTATTAATCAGGGAAGATGTGAGACAAACCAACATGATATGGAGAAAATACCATTCGCACGACACAAGTTTCAGCCGTAAGAACCAAGTTACCATTTTGTAGGGTGTTTTACTTTTTAGAATTTTTTTGAAAAATTTTGCCTTGTTTTTGGATTTTTTTGATATAGTAAATTTTTGTATTGTTTTGGCTTTTTAAACTGTGATAAACAATAGAAGAAAGGAGAAGAAGAAAAATAAGGGCCTAGGGGCAACAGAAAGTGACCTAGGTGGAAGAAAAGAGAAACAAACGACAAATACTGTCCTTGTTTAGTGGAAAAATTAAGAAAAAAAAATTATTTGAAATTTTTTAATTTACGAGGCTGTGAAGAAGAATAAAAATTGCCAGGGAGCAATAAAATTATCTGGGGGAGAAGAAAGGGGTATTGGACAAAAAATGCCCCAATATGGTGAAAAATAATTATTTAATTAAAAATAATTATTCCACAGTGAACAGAGGAGAAAACGGTGAGCTAAACGGGTGTCCCGGCCATTCGATCGGTGAAAAACAGGTTAATATACTCCCCCAAGGGGGATAAAAACATTGCTATCAGTTCATTTTAACTGCTTAATTTAGAAAACTTACCATAAGGCTCTGACACTCAGGAGAGATGGTGATCACATGTGATCGTTTGAGGCGTGCTGTAGATTGTAGATGATAGATCTGTAGACAATATCAAATGTTATTTTCAAGTGTTATTTTGATGTATATGGATGGGATGATATGATGATATTGGTGCGGGGGGGATAGATTTTTGATTATGCGCAACCCCTCTTTCCCCCATTGATGATATGATATGTGATGATTAGCTTAGCATACATGCATGATGTAAAACTTAGCATTTTGTTTATATATGATGTATAGATGATGCTAGATGTGATGATAGTGATGGTAATGTGATGTGAATGATAAAAAAACAGAGCACATGCAAGAAACACAACCAAATGCTACAAAGAACACCAGGAATTAATGATGTGAAGGGTTTAGGGGCAACAGAAAGTGCCCTAGGTGGAAGAAAAGAGAAACAAACGACAAATACTATCCTTGTTTAGTGGAAAAATTAAGAAAAAATAATTATTTGAAAAAAAATTATTTATGAGGGTGTGAAGAAGAATAAAAATTGCCAGGGAGCAATAAAATTGTCTGGGGGAGAAGAAAGGGGTATTGGACAAAAAATGCCCCAATACGGTGAAAAATAAGAGAAAAATAATTATTCCACAGTGAACAAAGGAGAAAACGGTGAGCTAAATGGGTGTCCCAGCCGTTCGATCGGTGAAAAACAGGTTAATATACTCCCCCAAGGGGGGATAAAAACATTACAATTAGTTCATTTTAACTACTCAGTTTAGAAAAATTACCATAAGGCTCTGACACTCAGGAGAGATGGTGATCACATGTGATCGTTTGAGGCGTGCTGTAGATTGTAGATGATAGATCTGTAGACAATATCAAATGTTATTTTCAAGTGTTATTTTGATGTATATGGATGGGATGATATGATGATATTGGTGCGGGGGGGATAGATTTTTGATTATGCGCAACCCCTCTTTCCCCCATTGATGATATGATATGTGATGATTAGCTTAGCATACATGCATGATGTAAAACTTAGCATTTTTGTTTATATATGATGTATAGATGATGCTAGATGTGATGATAGTGATGGTAATGTGATGTGAATGATAAAAAACAGAGCACATGCAAGAAACACAACCAAATGCTACAAAGAACACCAGGAATTAATGATGTGAAGGGTTTAGGGGCAACAGAAAGTGCCCTAGGTGGAAGAAAAGAGAAACAAACGACAAATACTATCCTTGTTTAGTGGAAAAATTAAGAAAAAATAATTATTTGAAAAAAATTATTTATGAGGGTGTGAAGAAGAATAAAAATTGCCAGGGAGCAATAAAATTGTCTGGGGGAGAAGAAAGGGGTATTGGACAAAAAATGCCCCAATACGGTGAAAAATAAGAGAAAATAATTATTCCACAGTGAACAAGGAGAAAACGGTGAGCTAAATGGGTGTCCCAGCCGTTCGATCGGTGAAAAACAGGTTAATATACTCCCCCAAGGGGGATAAAAACATTACAATTAGTTCATTTTAACTACTCAGTTTAGAAAAATTACCATGAGGCTCTGACACTCACGAGAGATGGTGATCACACGTGATCGTTTGAGGTGTGCTGTAGATTGTAGATGATAGATTTGTAGACAATATCAAATGTTGTTTTCAAGTGTTATTTTGATGTATATGGATGGGATGATATGATGATATTGGTGCGGGGGGGATAGGTTTTTGATTATGCGCAACCCCTCTTGCCCCCATTGATGATATGATATGTGATGATTAGCTTAGCATACATGCATGATGTAAAACTTAGCATTTTTGTTTATGTATGATGTATAGATGATGCTAGATGTGATGATAGTGATGGTAATGTGATGTGAATGATAACAAAACAGAGAACATGCAAGAAACACAACCAAATGCTACAAAGAACACCAGGAATTAATGCAATACAACATGAATCACCATGCCTTATTAACAAGTAACAAAACACAACCAAATGTATTAAGAAAGAAATAAAGAATTAACACACTAGCATGTCGAAACCCACTACAATATGCACAAGTAAGAATGAATCTATTCTAAGAAAGAAAAGATAAACTATGACAAAGTACACCCAAGCAACAAACAACTCAAAAGTAAGCCCGCAAAACACTATACAAGCAACAAACAAAGCAAGGAAAAAAGGCAATGCAAGTAAATGTTTTTTTAAGATATGTTTTCATGCACCGATTTTCTATTATTTAGGTTTTTGTGAAACAATTGTCTATTGTTTTTGTGTTTTCTCGAAACAATTTTCTATTGTTTTTGTGTTTTCTGACGGTTTCCAAAGCTATGTGTAGGTAACCAAGAAAGCGTGGATGCCCCCAACGTTAGGTGGGGAATATACAAGGGTAGAAGCCATGCACTTATGAACAAGAAGGTGACGTCGTTGAGTTTCCCCCAGCGTAAGATGGGAAATCACGAAAGACCACATCCCTTACAGACGATTAGAAGAAGGCAAAGCCGGATCAAGGTTGGACAAGATGGTGTGCACAAGGAAACTCGAAGGCAGAACCAGGTCTAGGCCAAAGACAACTACCCTTCGAATACAGAATGCTTGTGAACAATGAATCCTCTCGAGGCGCTAGAAACCAGTTTTCACCCATGGACTTGTCGAAAGTGCCACAATTGTGTGGTTTTCACTAGTGGACGACTTGTTTTCTCTTTTTCTTTTTCTGATTTTTTTTTTGATGTTTTTGTATGTTTTTTTATTTTTGTGCCATGTTCAAGCATAGAACTTCTTAAGATGCATGGTGTTCATTGGCTCTTGGAGCTCATCATCATTGGGGTGAGCCAGTTTGTATGCCCCGGTGCCATACTTGGCAACTATGACATAGGGTCCTAACCAGTGTGGTTCGAACTTCCCTTTCTTTTCTCGCTCTGCTCTGGTGTTGAACTGGTTCTCCTTCATAACTAAATCACCCACCTCAAACTGGTGAGGGATGATTCTCTTGTTGTAGTTGCAGGAGATTCTAGTGTTGATATACCTTTAGGTGATTAAGAGCATGAATGCGCCTCTCATCCAGGAGCTCTAACTCAGCCAATCTTGCCACTCGATAATCTTCATCCTTATCCAAATAGTCCCGAAGAGAAATTCACAGGGATGGGAGTTCGATCTCTAAAGGGATGATAGATTCTATCCCGAACACTAGGGAATATGGCGTCGCACCCGTAGGAGTGCGAATTGATGTTCGGTAGGCCCAGAGGGATGGGTGGATTTGTAGGTGCCAGTTTCGACCGTAGTTTTGCTAACCATCTTCTCCATTATCCTTACCAAAGTCTTGTTTGTTGCCTCAGCTTGTCCATTACCCTGAGGGTAATATGGCATGTGGACCATTTCAATCTGATTTGGAACCGTTGGCAAAGACATTTCACAGTTTTGTTCTTAAATGACTTCCCATTATCTGTGACAATGGCTGCAGGGATACCATATCAGCAAATAATGTGATTCATGATGAATTTAGAAATCTGTGCTCCTATGACATAGGTTAAAGGGACAGCCTCCACCCATTTTGTAAAGTATTTTGTAGCTGTGATGATATGTGTATGACCATCAGATGAGGTAGGAGTAAGCTTCCCTATTAGATCAAGTCCCCACTTGGAGAATGGCCACGGGGTAGTGATTGGTTGCAATGGTTGCGATGGAGCATGGATGAAATTTCCATACTTTTGGCAAAGCACACATTTTCTAACATAATTACAACAATCAGTTTCCATGGTGGGCCAATAGTAACCTACTCTTAACAGTTTCTTAGCCAAGACCATTCCGTTTGTATGTGCTCCGCATACTCCTTCGTGTACTTCTTTAATTGCCTGGATTGAATCCATCACATCCAGACAATGTAACAGATTCCCATCATAGCCATGATGATAAAGTGTACCTCCTAAAAGGGTGTAATGGGCTATCTGGCGAATCAGGCTTTGCTTTTCAGAATGGGAGATATTGGGAGGGAAAGTACTATCCTTAAGATAGGTGAAAATGGGTTCGTACCACGGGGAATAGGGACCAACAACCTCACAAGCCAGGCAAGATTCTGGCACGTCATACGTGGGCTGGTGTAGATTTTCTACAAAAAATGGCATATCATTGTTCCCTGGCGGAATACGAAGCATAGATCCCACCGTTGCCATGGCATCTGCCGATCTGTTCTGCGCTCTTGGGATCTGCTCAAAGGTAATGCACACAAAATACTCCTTCAGAGTTTCCACCAACTTCTTGTAAGGTATGAGCTTGTCATCCTTAACTTTATACTCATCATTAACCTATTTGATGATTAGCTGTGAATCACCTACAACCTTAACATGTTGAATATTCCACTTGATGGCTAGCTTCATCCCTGCAATGAGTGCTTCATATTCTGCAATGTTGTTCGTGCAAGGGAAGGCCATGTGCAGAAAGCTTGCGGTATAGGATCACCCAAAGGAGTAATAAGGACCACTCCTGCACCTGAACCATGAAACGTAAAAGATCCATCAAAATGTATCTGCCATACGATAAATTCTTCAATGTAGAGCAAAGATGCATCTGGCAGATCCAGACTCAAAGGTTCTATGCTTTGCAAAGGTGCTTCCGCTAGCTGGTCGGCAAGTACTTGTCCTTTAACTGATTTTTGATGGAAAAAATTCTATATCAAACTCACTGAGTAGAATGATCCAATTAGCCATTCTACCTGTGAGGGCGGGTTTGGACAACAAATACTTGAGTGGGTTGACCTTGGATATGAGCTTGGTCTTAGTATTTAGCAGGTAATGGCGAAGTTTCTGAAAGGTAAAAACAACGGCCAAGCAAGCCTTTTCAATCTGAGGATAATTAAGTTCATAGGCGATGAGGGTGCGACTCAGATAGTACACTACTTTCTCTTTATGGCTAAGGTCGTATTGGGTGAGCAGTGCACCAATAGCGTATTGTGTAGTGAGAAATATAGAGCAAAAGTGGTTCTCCTGGAGTGGGAGGCATGAGGACAGGTGGATTAGCCAGGTACTGTTTAAGCAAAGCAAAGGCTTGTTGTTGCTTGGGTCCCCAGATGAAAGCGACGTCCTTCTTAAGAAAATGAGTGAATGAGTGACATTTATCTGCAAGCTGGGAGATAAAGCAGTGAATGGCTTGAATTTTCCCTTGCAAGCTACGCAGTTGCTTGATATTCTCAGGTGGAGGCATTTCTGTGATGGCAGACACTTTAGCAGGGTCTACCTCAATACCTCGTCTTGACACGATGAAGCCTAATAGTTTCCCAGATAGCACACCGAAGACACACTTCTTTGGATTCAGCCTGACTTTGTATTCACGCAGGCATTCAAAGATATGCCACAAAATGATAGGATGATCCTCTCTTGTTTTGGACTTTCCCAGGATGTCGTCTACGTAGTCTTCCATGATGTCATGAATCATATCGTGAAATATTACTGTCATGGCCCGCTGATAAGTTGCTCCCACATTCTTAAGGCCAAATGGCATCACCTGATAGTAGAAGGTGCCCCAAGGAGTTGTGAAAGCTGTTTTTTGTTGGTCCTCCTCAGCGATTTTAATCTGATTATAACCTGAAAAGCCATCCATGAGTGATAGCATTTCATATCCTGCTGTTGAGTCAACAATCATATCAATGTTGGGTAATGGAAAGTCATCTTTAGGGAAAGCCTTATTGATGTCTCTAAAATCCGTACAGATTCAGATACTGACAGGTTTCTTCTGGACAGGAACAATGTTCGATATCCATTCAGAATAGTCAATTGGTCGGATGAATCCTGCTACAAGCAACCTTTCCAACTCTTCCTTGACCAACAAGGCCACTCTTGGATGCATCTTTCAGAGTTTCTGTTTGATAGGCTTGGCGTCTGCGTGCACGACCAGGTTGTGCATGACCAAAGTTGGATCTAGGCCGGGCATGTCTTGGTAAGACCATGCAAACACATCAATGAACTCTCGCAACAACATAGTGAACATCTTTTGTTCTCTAGCTGAGAGTGATGCCCCCAATTTTACTATCTTGGGATCTTCTTTAGTACCAATGTTGACATCAATGGTTTCTTCGACTAACAATTTTGATAAATCCTCCATACGCGTAGGATCGGGAGGTAGGTTGAGATCTTCATCCAAGGATGTCTCTACGAGATTTTCATCCTTGGCATGGTCACTTTGTTTGTCCTTTGATTTTCTTATTTATTTGTTAGCCAGTGCCTCAAAGAGGTTTTCACTGTGTGACTTGGACTTTGATTTTTGCCGAGGCTTTTCTTTAGAACTCTTGCCCTTGATTTTCTTTAAATTTTGCTGACCACGAAGTTCAGCCTCCTCGCCGAAGTAGGTGCAGGTGTCTAAGTCGATAAAGAAACCCTTCTTGTGATCTCCAATGGGAATTGTATCCCTTATGCCCATGAACTCTGCAATAGCCTCATCATTCTCGAATAAATCTAGTGGCACGTGACGTTGTTGGTCCCATTCAACAAGGGAAGGGTACACAAGGTCAAGGGTCGGTTCGGTGAGGGTTATGGTCAGGACAACATTGTTCATGAAAAGGTTCATGGAGGCCAGATCCTCATATAGGCTACAATGGGAATCCGTATCACTGTCTAGGTACTCGGAGCTATCCTCATGCTCAGAACAAGTCACATCTTGATCGTTGGGGTGTGCTCCATAAGGGCGAATCCCAATGCCATATCTTTCTATTTTGAAATGTGGAAGAGGGACTGGTTCTCTTTGTCCTTGTTCATTCCTCCCACATCCTAGGCCTTTGTAGCCCATGGAGTACATCATTCTACTAGATTTTTCATATTCTGGGGTTTGATAACAAGATGGCTGAGTGTCCTCAGGGACCCAAGTAGTAGGTGGATCAAGAAATTTTTCCTCAGCTAACAAGCCTCCAGGTAGGAATGACCCAATAGTGTGTTCCTCTCTAGGTCTCCTGAAGTGGTAGTTGGGTCGACCTCTAGTCTTGGGCGACAAGGAGAGGTCAGAAACCAAGAGTGCTTGTTGTACATTATACTCCCCACAGCCATATTCCAGAATTTTCATCTCCCATGAATCAAATGGAGATGTGGAAGTGGATGCCCCATGAGCGCAAGACCTAAGAGAATCTGAATCCAGCCGGGATTCCATAGCCTCAGACTGAAAAGGAATGGCCATATCCACGGAGGGACATGCGTATGTACCATTTCATGCAAAGCTATTGAGAGCTCTACAATGAGCAAAGGGCTCTGAGTCTCCTGGTATTGTTATCGTATGTCCCTCATGCTTCAGCTTGATGCATTGATGAAATGTTGATGGCACGGCCTGCATGGCATGGATCCATGGTCATCCTAGAAGCATATTATATGGAAGTTCCAAGTCTAGGACGTGAAACTTCGTCTGATGGCAAGTGGGGCCCACCTCCATGGGCAGTGTAATGGTGCCTGCTGACTCTCTTTCCGTGTTGTCGTATGTGGTGATAGTGATGATATGGGACTCAAGATCTACCTCCGTATGTCCCAATTGTTTGACTAATTTAAGCATGCAGATGTTCAATCCAGATCCGTTATCCACAAGCACCCATTTGATTTTCCTGCGGGTGACAACTACCTCAATGTATAAGGGAAGATTATGTTTAGGATTCTCGGTAGGGACCTCCCTATGGTTAAAAGTGAGATGCTCACTTGGTGCAATATTTGCCACCATGGCTTGAAGGTACGTAGGATCAACTTCTAAAGGCACTCCTGACCCCTGAAGAGTTTGATACAAAATGTCCTTATGCACATTGGATATCTTGAGAAGATCTAAGATCGAGATCTTAGCAGGTGTCCTCTCAAGTTGTTCTAAAAGGTTATATTTACCAGTTTACGGGGTCAACAGAGAGGGTTCCAAAATCACGAGGCGGGCACGCCTTGTTACCGCAGCACAGTCCTTTCCCTTGATCCGGATGGTATTGACACGGTCAGTAGGGGAGTGAATACATCCGATAAGTGAATCGTAATGATTGTTATCTCTTTTGGTATACAAGTAATTCGTGGCTTTATAGGTTTGGGATGAGTCTCCCCGATCCGGCTTTGTCTTTTCCGACTTATCATGCTTAGGGAATGGTTCCTTATAAATCCCCATTTTCTCGTTAGGTGTTTGCGTTTTGCCAGGGTTATCCACCTCTATCTCCCCATTATCAATGAGGTCCTGAATATAGTGGCGAAGCCGCAGACATTTGTCTGTCTTATGACCTTTAACACGATGCATTTCACAGTATTCATGCTCCTTATACCATGAAGGTTTAGGAGCGTTGTCATCAAATGGTTGCGTTGTAGGATAGGTCATCATGTGGGCCGCATCCAACTGTTTTAGTATGACGGACAATGGTTCATTGAGGGAGGTGAATGTTCATCACTTTGGTGGTGGTTGAATTGGGCCCTTGGTCAGTTTAAAAGGTTGACTGGTTTGGACCGTTTGAACACGTTTGGAATCAATGATTCCGTCTCCCACCACGTTTTTGTTTTTGTTAAAGATCTTCGGCTTTTCAGCGGGTTTGACACTTTGGTTGTCTTTAGATTGGGTTTTGAGGGTGCCTTTGGCAATGAGAGCCTTTTCTATTTGAATCCCTTTCTCAATAACCTCCTCAAAGGTGCGGACACAATGCATTTGGAGGTGGAAAGCTATATCTGGGTTGAGATTAGGGATGAAAATACTGACCAGCTGCTTCTCAGGGAAAGCGCAAGGGAAGCGACTAGCTATCCCTCTCCATCATTGGAGGAAGCTGGCGAAGGTCTCATTTGGGTGTTGTTTTACACCGCACAAGTCTGCCATGGTGACATCACTCTCTATGTTATATGAGAAATGACGCACGAATCTTTCTGCCAATTCTGGCCAGGTGAAAATTGATCCTCGTGGTAAGCGCGTAAACCATTCCAATGCTTGACCTCCGAGACTCTTAGGAAAAATTCTGATGAGGTAATTATCACTATAAGACACCTCTTGACATGCCATGTAGAAATATTTAACATGATCCCTTGGGTCTCCCTTTCCTTTGTATTTTTCAAACTTTGGCATATCAAATTTCTTTGGAAAGGGTTGAAGGGTCATTGTCTTGTCAAAAGGATAGGGGCATAGTTCTTCGTATTGGTATTTCCTAATACTCCCTATATTGCTTTCTTGTATGCTCGCAAGTGTTGCTTTCATAGATTGCACTTCTTGTGCGAGCAATTGTTCTCTAGTGGGAGAAGCGGGGACGTGTACACGATGATACCCCGTGTCTTCTTCTCCTTGGTTTTCTTGATGGAGTTCGTGGATCCTAAACTTAGGCCTTGACTTTTGAACGTTCTTGTTTGTGTCTTTCTGTACCTGGAAAGTAAGCAAAGCTAGTTGTCGGCTTAGGTTACTGAGTTGTTGTTGGATTGTGACTTGGTTTGTGTCTTCTTCTTCTAAAGGTTCTTCCTCTTCGTATTGTGGAGGTTCTTCCCTTGTCTCATGTTCTATCTTGTTTCTCATGGCACTTTGATGAGGGGTATTCTATGCCCTACCACTTTATCATTTTCTGTGTAAGAAGTGGAAGCATGCCCACCTGTTAAAATATCTTCCATATTGATAAGGGGGTGTTCTTCCTTAGTAGTGTCATTTGTAGGTAATATTGGTTCATTCTCGGTGGGCAATTTGGCCCCTAATTCCATGACCCGTGCCAAAACTCTATCTTTTTTCTAAGGAGAAACTCATCTAGTAGAGTGGGGTCAAAATCAAAGTCTGCGTGTGGTGATTCTAATTCATTTCCACTATGATCGACCATCTCTTCGGTTTCCTTTTCTGCAGAAAACAATGGCCCTAAGTCATGTCCAATGAAGGGGTTTGACCCTTGTCTGTTAGAGGTCTCCCAAGCGTGCACTTGTTGTTCCTCATATGTCTGTTTCTTCAACCCTAGACGTGTTTTGGGAGCCATGTTTTCGTGATAGTTTCACTAGGGTGAGTTGTAGATATGTGCAAAGCTTAGTGACTACCCCTAAGTGAAATGCAAAATGAAATTGCTAAGAGTATGAATATGTCAACAATGTGAGAATACCAATATGATAGAGTGATAAATCACCCGTGATACAAGCGTTTGGTATTAAAACTTGATCAAAGGAAGTACTTCCTAGACTACGTTTCAAAAAGTAGTTTTTGTCGCAAGATGATCAACAAGATGTTTTCACTTATGCCAAGTTCAAGGAAATGAACAAAACGTAAGTAAATACAAGAAGTCAATGCGATCTCCCAATCAAGATATATGATGAGCGAGCTCAAACTGATTAAGACCTATATCTCAAAAAGTGCCAATTACAATTCGTGAATGACACAACAATATCACCAAGATATGTTAACCCACTTTGCTAGAAAGTGAAGTATTGATATCGAGGTGTTATTGATATAACATGCACAAATGGTAACACCTAGCACTCTTTGAAATCAAGGTAATAATAGAACCGAACTAAAAATCTCAAAGTATAGCTAGGAATAGTTAAAAATGTGTGCAGCGTAACCGTACAATATAGGTATTTATGTCGAGTTTACAAGAAACAAGACGTAAATATCGAAATTGTAATGATACGAGACAAACAAGCTAACTCCTCTATGGAAGTCCACGGTGATGAACCATGCCTAACTACAATGACGATCTTGACGTGGGTATCAAGATCACAATGGCTACCAAATGACGTGAAAATGCCTCCGCTCACTTTAGATGTTTAACTAACCCAGCCGCAAACATGGATGGGCGTAAACAGACATAAAAGTGAGAGAAACAGTCGAATGGCAACACAAAGGTAATCACACCTCTTTTGATCAACAAAGTGTCAAAAGAATATGAAGGAAATAAATCAAGAAAAATGACGAAAAATGCTAGCCTCACTTCGAGCAGAGTTTCGCCTCGCCCTAAGGCAAGTAAAAACTAGGCGAAAGTAATACGTCACACGTTTCTCAAAAAGAAGGTTCACAACTCAACACTGTTTTAAAATGGTCAAAGTGGGCTCCTGGCCAAAGTATATTCTCCTAGGTGGTTCTCTCGCCCTAGGTGTTACAAAGTTGCCACGAGTGAGCGTGATTTACCCAAAAAGTCACACTGACTAGTTTGGGAGTATCTCGGCTTTACTTTACCCCCTTCAAGAACAGTAGGCAACTAGTGCGTCTACGTGTACTATCACTGGGGTCGCCACAACGAACAACCTGTAACACTATCTCACAAAGGAATCACTAGTCAAGTAGGTAGTGTGGAGCACTTCCCGTTTCATCCACAAGGTTCCCTCTTGCGTGGACTACTTTGGGGTTCCTGGAACCACCCCCATTGTTGTAGCTTAAGGCGTTATGCCAAAGGGGTTATGTTCCAGTTGAGTGGAGAGGGACGTACCCTTTTCTGAAACCTGCAATACAGTGTTTTGAATATGTTGTTCTTTTTATCTTGTTTAATTAGGTGTGGTTTTCTTGAACACCTTTTGGCAACCTATATAACAACTGTATTAGTAGTTTTTGATTTCGTTTTGATTCCTCCTTTCTTTGACAAGCGTTTTTAGGTCCTGCACTCAAGCGTTAGTAGTTCTCCAAGAAAATCACATTATTTAAAAGAGGATTAAGAGTTTCTTTTGATTCTCAAGATCATCCAAGGATGCAAGAGAAGAGCATACACAACAAATAATCCAACTAAAAAGTAAAGAAAATCTTTTCAATCAATGAACCATACAAAATTCTTGATAAATGTTCATTCCCCTAAACCAAAAGTGAAAGATGAAGTTTCCAATTTACCAAATGTTATAAAATGAAGACTAAAGTTGCTTTTGATTCTCAAGATCACCCTAAGGTGCAAGAGAAGAGCATACACAAACTTTATCCCAACTATATAGAAATGGAAAACTTCAAATCAAAGGACCATTGAAAAATGCTTTGTAAAAGGTTCATTCCCTTAAACCAAAAGTGAAAGAGAAGTTTCAATTTACCAAATGTTATAAAATGAAGACTTACTTTTGATTCTCAAGATCACCCTAAGGTGCAAGAGAAGAGCATACACAAACTTTATCCCAACTATATAGAAATGGAAAAACTTCAAATCAAAGGACTATTGAAAAATGCTTTGTAAAAGGTTCATTCCCTTAAGCAAAATGAATAATCAAATTTTTAAGTTTAATCCCAATGTTAAAAAGATATAGATCAAAGTTGTTTTTGATTCTCAAGATCACCAAAAGGTGCAAGAGAAGAGCATACACATGCTTTGGTCTAAATCGAGGAAGCATGGAAATACAACATTCATCAAAACATTAGACATGTTAGAAAATGACCAGTTTTAAACTAACAGAAAAACCTTGTAATTTATGTAAGTATAAATAAATCCATCACCAAAAGTTTTATGTTTTCATTGCATATTTAACTTCAATACCTTTCCAACGCAAAAAAATGGAGTCATTTTGAGTTCGGGAGTAAAAGTTATGGCCTTCGGAAGATGGGTTACGCATATGCTCTTATGCTCACGGGTATGCACTTGACATGCACTCAAAAAATGTCAAAAAAAACGTCTCTTAATCTGTAAAATGGGTAAATTTTTCCAACCAAGATTCAATTTTGACAACAACCTATCACATCAATATATGAATAGAAGACTCAACGCTATCAAACATTAACATACATGCTCAAGAATTTAAAATTTTCAAGAAATTGACAAAACTAGCATGTAGAATGATGAAAAAGTAAGCTCTAAAAATGAAAACATGATGAAATCTTGAAATTTTCTCACCAAGATTAAATTTTGACAGCAACCCACCACATTAATATGTAAATAGAAGACTCATCACTATCAAACACTAACCTACATGCTCAAGAATTTAAAATTTTCAAGAAATTGACAAAACTAGCATGTAGAATGTTGAAAAAGTAAGCTCTAAAAATGAAAACATGGAGAAATCTTGAAATTTTCCCATCAATTCCAATTTTGACAGCACTTCACCTCCTTTATACCTACAAGGAAGACTCAACACATGCAAACTCAACAAAACAAGTTAAGAAAAACAAGTTAGATCAACATGTGTAAAAGAGGGTTAGTAACCAAAAATGAAACTTAACTACAAAAACTTGAAATTAAGTGCAAAGGACAATGGAGTAAGTCCCACCGGGCGTGCCAAATGTGTGCAAGTGTTGTTTTTAAACTAATGCTAATGTAAACAAAGACTAACACCTAAATAGTCTTAATTAGCAAGAATTAAACAACATCATAAACACCATCATGATAAGAATTAATCAAGGGTTAGATGCTAACAATTATCAATACAAAACTATGAAATCAACTATGTTAAGCACCTAAATATCCTCTATTCTCTAACAACATATAAATGAAGGAACCTAGGTAGGTACCATGGCTATCAAAAATAGTTGTCCTTAATGTTCCAAGAACCTAGGAATGGGGGCTAATCAAAGTTGGGCTACAAGACCCTTTTGACACCTCCCATATGACCCAAGCACTTTAAGAAAGAGGCTTAACTCTTCAAGATGATGAACTCTCAAGAAAACAAGGTGCAAGCTCTTAGTCTCTTTGCTATATGCTTTGCATTTGCTCTCTAAGGAGTTTAGGTGTAAGTAAAAAGGTAGGTGGAGGGCTCTTTATATAGCCCAAAGGATAAAGGATTCAACACATTCTCATGAATGTGGGATAAATGTAAAACATGATTAGGAATGGATAAGGTTGCTTTATTAAAGGTAACCTTACTTTAGAAGGGTTTAATTTATGCTTAGCAAGTCATGGGAGTTGGGGGGTGTTTTAATTAATCAAAGGTGATTAACTAATAGGTAGATGTAAGCTTATAGAAGATAATTAGAGGAATATTAGTACGATTTAGGCTATTATAAGGGGATTAAATCAATTAAATATTGATTTATTGGTTAAATGGAAGGGAAAGCTAATTAATTAATAATAATTAATTAGTCTAGGTAGAAGGGGTGATTTATTAATGGAAGGTCGTTAATTAGGGTATTTGTTGGATAGGCAACTTAATTAATTAGCTTAGTGTAATTAATTAATGATGATATGAGGGAAAATGAGTGCTTTTGACGATATGTCATCGATTTACGTGAAAGGGGGATAATTAGTGCAATTTAACCTTCCAAATTATTCCTCTTTCTGAATTAAACTTTCCAAACTCTGGAAACAACCTTTTGCTAGGGTCTTTGGCTAAGAAAGATCTTCTTCCTTCCAGCTTTGCAAATATTTATAACAAATTTTCATTGACAAAGTTTAAGACACTGAAATTTATCAAAATAAATCAACACGGAGTCGCCACTAAGGATTTTCACCCTGGTTGTACAAAGGAACTAAAATAATTTGTCAAATGTCTGTCAGCACTAAAAATCATGCAAAGCTTTACAAATCAGACCTTTCTTCATCTAAATTTATCAATGGTGAGGCAAACTTAGTACAATAACTGCTAGAAAGATTGGATAGACAACACACAAAACTTATAACTTTGTTCAATCCTTATAGATCTGATCAGAGAATGATGTTTACAAAATGTATTTGCACACAAATCTCAAGAAATATTACCAAGGTTTGTACACATAAACCTTCCTTCAAAAACTTCAAAGAGTCCCTAGAAATGGCACCAAAAGTGTGTTGATGGGCCAAATGGATACAAATTGGAAATAAATCAACAAATCAGTCCCCGACAGTGGCGCCAGAAGCCTGTTGGTACCCAAATTTAATCCTCTTCACAACTTGAGTAGTATCATAGATTTTACAAGACACTCAGAGGCAGATAAATGGTTTATATGTTGTTTTGTAGCTGGGGAAGCAATTTATCTGACTTATTAGCACTCAGGCTTTGAAGAAGTGGGTAGCACCTTGAAAGGATTTGATCTTATCCTCACTATTTTAGGTTGTGCCTCTCAAAAAAGGTAAGAGACCCTATATTGTAGCCTTTGTTTTGTGAAGGGGGTGAATATATTCTTGTATTATGCAGATTGTATGGAAATGGCCTTGAGAAAAACATGATCAATTTCCCATTATTCAAACTCAACAGAGTTGTCACTACTAAATGATGGAAATATTTTCAAGACAAGGTTGAGGCTACTAAAGACATTTGGAATCCTGATCTATTCTGCATACTTTAGCAAATGGATTTTGTTCTTTTGTGGATATACAAAGTAAGACAGGGGTAGTTCGGGGTAGGATTGGTTAGTTGAAATACCTTTTTAGTGGGAGATCAACAAGATAGATTGGACTTTACCAGATCCTTGAGAAACTTCACAACAAATGGAGAACTCAGTAACAGAAAGCTTCAAAATAGTTAAAACATTCCTTCAACCAGAAGGTGTGCATAAATGGAGGCCCAGACATGCACTTTTTCACACAATATTTGAGATTCTAGCACGAAGGCTCGAGTTAGAAAACCCAATAAAACATCAAAATCTAAGATCAGTCATGCCTGAGGTACACCCATAGGCTTATAAACAATCTCCATAAACAGATGAAAGAAAAGTGATTTTAAATCCTTTATTTCATTCCCAGATGAAAGCTCTTCTGAAAAATGAAATTACAGATGCCACTAAACTATCACAAGGATTGAGGTCTGTGTGATTCAAAGATATTTTTATACAAGATTGCAATAGGAACAAGAAAAACTACTTGCAGACATTTTGAAAGTGAAATAAACTCAAAATTTTCTAGAGATTTAACACGAATTAACTCAAAGTTTATCAGATTCATCAGCAGGGGAGAGTTATTAAAATAATCTCAGAGCTTGTTGATGGCTATACACTTGTAACCAACTCAACATGAATGAAAATCTAACACAAAGGAAGTTAACCTGGTTTCTCAGAAATTTTTCTCAGAGGATGACCTTTTCTCAAAATTTTCTCGTGAAAATGAACTCCCGACCTTTTGCATGACAAATTCATGTAATATATAACCTTTTCTCACTCACTCACTTTGCCCCTCAAATCTTCCCTCCAAAAGTGGAATATTCAAAACACCTTTGCTTTGCAATATTGTTGGAAAATGACATTTAAAAAACTTGCAAAAACTTGCCAGTTGTTCTCTCAAGAGGTGAATCATTACAAAACTTTCATCATTCTTCTAACTGGAGGTGTATTCTTCATCCTTGGCGCCTGCAACACCTTTTTCCTCAAAAGAGAAGAATATTCGAGGGACCTTTGCTTATTACTAATTTGTTTCAGATAGAGACATTTAACAGACTCAGATCCAAAATTTGCCAGGTGGAGCAACTATGAATAGATCACATTTCTTGTGCCCTAGAATAATGACTAGGATGCCATGCCACAACTTCTTAGGAGTCCCTTTAATCATTTCATCCTTTTTCCTTCTAAAATTTTACTCTGTAACTTTGGATCTAGTAATTCACATTTTTCACAAACCAGAGTAAAAATTCATTTAAAAAATGCCTTGGATTCACAAATTGAACCCCTAAATTGATTAATTCTGACCCTGCAGGCCAAGACGATACAGACTGGCAAAAAATCCGATGAAGATTGATGCAAAAAATGCATCTCCAAAATTCATGGAGCTCAAATGGTGGCCAAATTGGTGAAATGCACAACAACTGTCGATTTGTTCCTCAACTTGTAATTCGAGCCCTCCATGTAGTAAATTTTGGTAAAAATTGGCCTCAAGGTGCCTTTTTACCTTTTTACGACTTTTGGAAATTTTTCACAATTTCTTGATTTCCTCTGCCACTCCGCCGATGAGATTTGGGCCTGACACATGTCCTAAGGTGGGTCCCAAAGGAACCACAGAAAAATTATGCCATTTGACTCGCTTTTGGGAAAAGGAAAAATTTCCAAGTTTTTCCCTGCAGCTTCGCCCTTTCGCTTCAAGTCTCTAATGTGGGTCCCAGTGGGATCCCGAGTCTTTTTATGACTTTAGCTCCTTTTCCCTCAAAGGGAAAAATTCTCACTTTTTCTCCGAAATCCAGTACCTCCACCATTGACCGGGACAAAACATTGACTATTTACCTTGGGCCCTTGGGCTTTTTTGATACTTTGAGTCATTTGAAAACAAGAGGAAAAATTTACAAATTGCCCCCGATGGTCCGCCTCCCCGCCTCTTTGACTAGAAACATATTTTGACTTTTTCCTCCATTGGGCTTACGGGGCACTTTGATATTTTAACCTTTATGAGGCAAAGAGGTAAAAATTTTAAGTTACCTCTGATGTCCTACCTCCCCGCTCCTTATGACTTTGCAAATTGCCATGTGTCATAATGGCGCACCTTGAGGTGGTCCCAAAAATTTGTTACCTTGAACGAGCGAGGGCTCGCCATGTGTCCTGCTCCAATGAGATTATGTCTGAATGCTTGAAGCTCAGCGGAAGGCACCATGTGTCATGCTATGAGGCAGTCTCCTTTTGTTCGTTTAAAAGTTTAAGTAAAAATGCAAAACAAGCGGAAACCTCCACGTGTCCTCCCGGCACTACTTCAAAGCTAGACCAAAAAGTTGATTCTCAAACGAGTGTCGTTCACTCATGTGGTCATATTTATGAGCTGAGGATTTTTATAGATTTTTTGAAGTATTTAGTTGAGCCACATCCAACCAAAAGGTGCCACATCCCCTGTAGATGCAAGGATGCAAATTTGACCGGGAGAAAACACCCGTCAAACCATAAAATATAGAAACATAAGCATTTGAGCCTGAAAATGAAGTTTTCTACAATGACAGAGAGTTTAGACTGTTGCAAGCCTCAAACACGATCCTTAGGGACACATTGACTCATTCTTCTTCAAGTATTTCAAGGCAGAAATGTCAAGAACACAAATGTCGACTGTAGCAATAGAGGGAACGGGAAAACGTGAGTTTTTAAAGAACAGAGCACAGGGGACTCAACATACGGACCCTTCCAGAGGAACAAAGAAACTAGGAGACAAATATGGACCCATACATGATCCTTAACCCAGGGGCAGACTAAAAATGGCAACAAAGACCGGCCAATCACAACATGGAGAAGGATAAAATGACAAAGGCCGTAAATCAATAAATTTTCAAGGGTACAAATGGGGCGAGACAATTTTGAGCACCAATAGAACCCTTACGCGCTTCGGGTGAGTGCTCATTTCTAGTTGAGTGATGTGCCAAAACACCTTGGGATTTGTGGGTATATTCTAGGCTACTTCAATCACTATCTTCTACTGAGATTGCATCTAGCACTATGCATGATTCCTCTCCATATATTAATTCTTCTTCTCCTACCATTTCATCTCCTCTTGTTACATCATCCACGTCTATTAGCTCATCTTCTCATACCATTGTATCTCCATCGGCCACTTCACCTCTTAAGGATTTTTCTGATGCTAGTCCTACCATCATTATGGATTTTCCACCTACATAATCTATTATAGCTCCTTCAACACCTAATTTTAGTGTGCCTTTAGCATCGAAGTCTCCTCTATCATCTCTTGATATTCCTATGATCACGCACAATGGTAAGTTACAACCTTTTAATACATTACTGCCATCTTCCACTATCCCTTCATAGGATATCATCTCTCTCATGCATGCCATAGGTCAATTACAGTCTCAGGTTTAGTATCTTACTCTCAAAAGTAGGGCTTACTTATAATGTCCCCTTTTCTTGCGCCAAATGCCCAAGGGCCAGGTCGAGTCCAAGTCGTGGTCAGACCCAAGGAGCATTGGACGCTGGGAGTTATGGGGAGGGGCCCATATGGTTCTAATAATCTAATTTTGCGTTGAGGGTCACTTTTGGACCATGACGACTGAAAGGGGAAAAGTTACTTAAGTCACTTTATTTTATCGGCCCCTCCATAGAATGAAATGCGTATAGGGTCTGTTGGGGCTCTTTTACCTCGGGGAAGTATATAAGGAGCTGGGGGAGAAAGGAAAGGAACCTTTTATCACATACATTTTAGCCTCCTTCACGTGCAGCTGCTACTGTTGCACATCTACAACTTGTGGAGTCAAACCCCACAGGGACCCTAGCTTCGGTGGTGAGAGACCCATCCCTAGCTAGTAGGGCATTCTTTGGTACTGAGAGATCTACCCTAGTCTGTCATTTTGGTGCCGCTTTTAGGGTTGTGTGGCGGAGACATTATCAGAGGTTTAAGAGGAAGGATTTCGAGGTTTTTGGGGGCATTTGGGGAAGATAATCAGAGGGACTCTAGATCTGATTCACGACAGCCATTTGGGCTGGGCGTGGCATCACTTTGAAGGCGCCTCCATCATTTTCTGACCCCTTTCCAAGCGTGGTGACTTACAACCTTTATTTGGGGGTTTTCCAGTCGGCCATTTTCAAATTTGAAGGTGGAAACATTATTTCCTATATCTGTTAATGTTATTTCCAAAGACCCTTATTTTTGCTCTTGTATTTAAAGAGTGTCGAACCTCTGAAGTTTTCCAGCCGTCTAGGGCACGCTATGATTTTTCTGACAACATTTTAATCTCTGTAAAATTCCAAAAACAATTTCCTTATGTCATTTATAATAATATCAAGTAATTCAGGTGGACATTTTGCTAAATATTAAGTTTCTTTAGTTCGCTGCCCTAACTGTTAAAATATGGTAAAATCAATATTCTATGTGGCTACATTTTTTCTATACTTTGTGCATTTTTAAGTGGTATCCGACAAGGGATATTTCAAAAGAGCCTCACATATAAATATAACCCTTAAATGTCATTTACACAAAATGACATTATGCTAAACCTCATAGATCACTGCTATAACTTGGCTATACACATCCTAAATCTCCCAAGATTAGTCTAATACCAATCCATGATTTGAATTATAATTTGAAATACACCTAGGTTTGAAGTTATATGTTGTGAAGTGTCTTATGCCGAAAGAAGGATCGCCTGAGTTGTACACGATTGAACATAGTTATATTGGTTAAGCATACATGATCATGAGTGAAGCTTATACACTCAATAACATGGGGAGAACTACATGAATTCTGATTTGTTTAATATGTATTGTAACCCTTCCACACAACAGTGAGCGAGGGGTCAATCTTAGCCTAGCTTAGGGATTTCTTTCATGTCTAATTGAATTTTGGTAGGGCTTAAACCAATAGAAGAAAATTATGGAACATCACATCACAATGTAGAAATTTATAACAAGTTTCTTAGAGAGAGACAAAAAAATATACACATAATTCAAAAATTTCAGTCAATAGAGTTAAAGTTAAGTGGTGCAAGACAAGATCATAGGCAAACATATACTAGACAAAGTTTTAGGCGATAATTTTTTTCAAGGTATGTTTCTTAGTATTATATGACCATGTTCACATATTTTGAGTCTTCAACACAATCATTCATACATACGATCAAGTTGGGTATTTCCTTAGCCATGTTTACACATTATCTCTATAGATTCAATAAAGTAGATCGCCCCTATGTTGTGTGTTTCAAATATGATTACTAATATATTTTTATCAAATTTTACAATATACTTTAGTCTTAATTATTTTAGAATTGCTAATGTCTTTTGGCATTAATCCAACCTTCATAATATATAATAATTGTTGGGATTGAAAGTTTGACTTCACTAATCCTTCAAGCTCTTGCGAGTTACTGGCGATGACTTTAGTAACTCAAGTCAAGATCAAAACTCCATCCAAAGATTTAATAAAGCTCAAAGTACAGTCATAAATAAAGGAGCCTGCCTACAGTGAGATTTTTTCTTGATCCAAGGTGAGGCACACTAGTTTAGGAAAATCAAATGATGCCACCTCCAAGTACCCACCCCACCATTAAATCTGTCACATCCATCATATTCATGCTATCCACCGCATCACGTTGTTTCTACACATTGGCTTCCACAACCTTCTGCACTTGCACATCCCACCATAACTCCATATGACATTTAGTTTGGCATATATTCGTATGCTGCTTCCATCGTGACATGCCACCTTTTTCTCTAGTAGGTGATGTTGATCACCTTACCCCCCAATGACACACTTGTGCTCTTACAATTCTTATGCGACTGTTGAGGATCTTTATCTAAGAACCTTTCATCAAGTGCTTCGTCATTTCATCTAGCACACTCAATAGTTTCCTGATGACACACTCTTGATTTATGTGGCTCATCCTTGAGTGCTGAGGGGTCTTAACTAAATGAGCCCATTTATCTACATGCTGGGGGCATTGCTAATCTCCCCCCCTTAGTTTCATCATACTAACATTTTACGATTACATCACATTATCATTCATCACATCTTGTTAGTTTTACAATTATACATTTTACATCTATCTTACTATAGACATCACACTAATTACGCGTTACAAACTACATCATTTAACTCACCCATACCATTACATTTGTTATCTATAATCATTCACATTACACATTTTGTCTACCATTAACAACATTATACTCCGAGTTTACATCAATCAAAGATGAACAATATATAACACATTACGTACACAAAGACGAAAAACATCAAATCATACATCATTAATCACAAGAAAATAAACTCATCATATAACAATAACATGTGTCCATACATATATCAAATACAAGTCATCATTAAAAAAAATGTCTCATCACTGGGGGGCAGTGCCCCCACATCATATATCATAGTATGAGTCAAATCTCATCATCACTATCACTCTCTGGTATTGCGAGAGCCCTAGAACTAGATACCTCGCCATCAACTCGACGACGCTGCTCGCAGCCTCAATACGCTTCAACTTGCCTCCATAATAAGGTAATTCCATAGAATTCTCAAAATAATGACACTGCACATTCACATATTGTGTAAACACATCTTGTGCTAAGGGACCACCACCTACGTCCTCTTGAGATCATCGAGTCTCCTCACGTGCCTCGTCCCTCTTGCTTAGCAACACCGTACATGTTGTTTTTGCTATGGCCACTGGACCACATAGATGGGTATGCTTGCCCACTATATCATCCACTTACTCAAGTATACCTCCACCAAGTACATTAGTCGACATGTTCTGCATCAATGTGCGGATGGCTGTGTTTACTATTAGGGACCAATACACATCACCTATAACACAAATAACACAACATGTTAGACAATCATCGATATCACATAGGAAACTAACAAAATACACAACATCACTTAGGCAACCAACAAAATACACAACATCACTATCTATAGGTACTTACACTTAGCTAAAATTTCTCCTACATTGTTGGGGGCATGTGCTTCCCCCTCTCCTCCTCCATGCGGTAGCCTTGTTGGACCTGCGAATAATGGGAATAGTAATACCCACTGATGTGTCACCCACCATGCGTGGTACTCCTCCATACAACTTGCATCATCTATGTCTATTGTCTCTATCACTGCATCTACCTCATCTGGCCCTAGTAGTACTAACTACTCTATTGTGGGCCCTAGTCTAGCTCTAACCCTCCTAGGTGTTATGTTAGATCTCAACCATTGATATGGCTCTGGGGGCATGTTATGAGCCATACCAAACTATTGGGATACTCTCTCTACTTGAAAAATCTCAATGATGTTCCTAGCTCATTGCATCTTATCACTACTATCACTCCATCTAGGGTTACATCCATTGCATCATTTGTATCCACATAGTGTCATACATTCAAGCTAGGAGATCTACATCACACACACTTCATAGGGGGAGGGATTCCATTCTATTCCATGCAAACATGTTACTTACATTTCTATAGCTATTATTTCTTGTTACTTCACAAAGTGTGACTGACATGAGAGCACCTATGGCACAACACACATGCACACACACACACACACATCAAAACTACATATGGGTCTGAAATGTAGTGTAGTGCTCAGTGATAAGTCCACTAGCTCGGCACTTGAGGTCAGTCCAACCCATTCATATGCATATTTCATTTTTCTAGGGTTTGATACTTATTTCATTACAGGTCACTCTTTAATTCATCCAACAAATCCAGCGTGACAAACAGGAAGCATTCAGAGGTACTTAGTGACCATTATAGATTTAGATTATGAGCATTTACATTATTTTGAGTGCCCAAATTATAGACTAGGGCACCCCGCGGCACCCCAGTACACTCCCAAGCACATGTGTCATCTTAGACAGTCCAGATATACCCTTTGCAGGGTCCTTAATTGTTTGTCTGCACTACCAGATTCCATTTCTAGATTTATAACAACTTGCGACAGTCACCTTTAATTAGCAGAGTCTTTTCCTTACTCTTCTCTTACACATTAGGGTTTTATTTCATCTAGAATAATTTATTTACATTTATTTCATATTGCTTTAGTTCATTTACAATGCTTTAGTCCTCCTAAATTGATTAACATTAATATCCTAGATATCCCTTTAGGTTATCTAGGAATTAGCTATTTTCTTTAATCATTTTGGTGAAACCGATGTCTCTTTCTACCACCTTCTACAGATTTTTCACTCCACCATCATGAATATCTCCATTACTGAATATTTTCTTACCCATCCTGATTTGTCTCACTGTGTTCAACCCCTCTTTGTTACGATCGATGTTTCCATTGACATGCATGCGGATTCCCTCCATGACACCTTCACCGAGGCCTTTTCTCAACATATAACATTGAGGGAAAATCCTCTCACTGATATTCACCCCTTTTAAAATGACCCACTGCTTTATAGAATGTATCACCTTATAACTTTATATTTATAGGGATCTCAAACTTAATTTCATTATTAAACCTGACAAGATCGACTGAGAAGAAGATAAAGATGACCAACAACTAGAAGTGACCCAAAAAGAAGTGAAAGAGGTTATACATTGACCGGGGTGCCTTGAGGCACCCCAGTATAGGCTGGGGCACCTTGATTTCAGGTTAGAATGTTGGAAAGATCATGAAATGGGATTATAGGTATCGGGAAATATGCGGGAAAGATGAAATAAAAGATAAGAAAAAGGTGGCCAAAAGGTGTGATTAATTAACACTTTGTACACTTGAGAACCTTCTAAATAGTAGTATAAGACCGGGCTAAATATTATCTAATGTGTAATATTTGTGTCTACAATGATCCATAAGACACAAAACATTGTGTATAGATAGAAGCTTCTCCACTCTCACAAAGGTAAGCCTATTCCTCTTAATAGAGTAGATGCAACCATATGTAGACCAATTCCTTTTAGAGACAAAGGATCTAAAAACTTGTGAAAGGAGGAAAATGAAAAGTGGTCGCAACAGTCTTGGAAGCCCATACAGTTACCATCAACTCACTGGTTTCTCATGTGCCAATGCTACCCTATATGCCTTTGGTGATGTTTTGTACCCATCAATTTTAGTGAAGTTGATCCACTCCAACCTAATATGTGAAGCCTCATGTGGACTATACATTTTTTTAAAGGCCTTCATAAGGCCCTTCTTCACCCCATCATCATCCAAAGGGATAACTCTACCTAGCCTCTCCACATACAATTTGGGATTCAGTGCATACTCAACCATATAAAGAGGAGTGTTCAACTTCTCCCATCTATGTTGAATAATGGGTTGTATATGTTCATTTTAGAACTCTAAAGTGGGGTCCCTCACTTGAATAACTACCTTCATTTTACCAAGCATGTTGTTAATGCACTCATAGATCTCACCAAGATTGGGGCTATTAGAATCCCCATATTTGATGACACTAAAAACTGGAGCTATGATTGATATGATGTATTTATAATCAACCCAAAAAATTTCCCTCAACACCATGTCCTTCACTCTTTTCCCTTTTTGTATCTTGGAATCACACCACCTAGTCCAATCTTATGTCATAATCATAATTTGTAAGGGATCCTGCAGCTCAGACATCCTCTCCAAAAAAATAATAGAGGATACAAAGTGGGTGTCAACTGGTTTCAAAAATTTCTTCTTCGAAAAATATTGAAAGAGTGTCAATGATGTGTGATGATTGCATATGAACTTCTGCATGTCCCTGGCGTTATTCACTATCTAGTTGGCCTATTGAATCTTCCCTATCTCTTTCAGTGCATTATTCATGACATGCACACAACATGGGGTCCAATAAATATGTCTATACTCTCGCTTCACTAGCTTACCTACTGCTCTGCACACATAAGCTGCATCCGTGATGACCTGTACAACATTTGAAGGTCCAACCTCCTCAATGACATCTTTCAAAATCTGATACTGGAACTCAACATATTTTTGCTTCCCAGAAAAATCAATTGCTCTCAAGAAGTACGGTCCATATTTGCAAGAGACTGATATTTATGAGAGAATGGTATTTAATATCCATACACCCATCCATGATATTGATATATCCATGTGATACCCATGTGACCTTCATCTCCTCCATCAATAGATTAACCTTGGAATAATTTCTATCCAATATTGTTGTCCTTAGTTTGGTGTCTCTAGGAGGCACATAACTTGTACCTGCTTTTTCAACCTTAGTCATAGCCTCCTTATAATAAGGAGAGTGAGTGACATTAAATGGGATCCCAACAACATAGAAACATTTCCCAATAATATAATCTGCCTCTTCCATTGCCTTTGACTCAAACATGTCTACAACTAGATTGGGGGCTGCCCCCACAACATTTCTCTTCCATATGCTTTCCACTTATGACATTCCAAAACTAGAACCAACCAAAGTATTACTATTATTTCTAGTCCTATGAGAGCTCAAAGGAGTGTTAGCCAAAGTTCTAGTACCACAAACTTCTGCAAAATTGTCCGTGGTATTCCCTAGTACTACATTTTTTCTCCCTTCTCCACTTTCCCTCATTATGGCATCACCAACACTTCCACCTATCTCAAGGTCATGTTCAACCATCTCCTTCTCTGATTCATACTCATACTTAGAAGAAGACATCATGGTGATGATTGCTGCAATGAATAAATAAGCAACCATAACTATATGATTATGTAATGAATTAATTTGAAAAAAAAACTATAAGTATAAGCAATGATTATAATTTTAATTTTCTTTATAAACAATGAAAATAACCATAAGTTACAACATAACCCTATGCAATATGTTTTTACTTTTAACTTTTAAAATGTTATTAAAAAAACATATCCTATGTAATATGTTTTATTTTTAGTATGCATTTTGTAAAATCCTAAAAACTATAAACATAATTACATTGTGAATGTAGATACAAAAACTAAAAAACAACCTCTAAAAAATGAAAATAGAATCTGAATTTTAAATTGGAATTTAAAAAAAAACCTAACCAACGTGCATTTTGTAAAATCTTACAAACTATAAACATGATTACATTGTGAATGTAGATACAAAAATTAAAAAACAACCCCTAAAAAATGCAAATAGAATCTAAATTTTAAGATATAATTAAAAATGTAATTAAAAAAAAACCTAACCAGTTATAACCAAACCCTAGGCAATATGAATTTTGTAAAATCCTACAAACTATAAACATGATTACATTGTGAATGTAGATACAAAAGCTAAAAATCAACCCCTAAAAAATGTAAATAGAATCTAAATTTTAAAAAACTAGAGACTTTAACAAACATTGCAAGTAAACAAAATTATAAATACCTCTCATTTGCTCTTGCTCTCACTCTTGCTCTTGCTCTTTCTCTCACTCTTGCTCTTCCTCTTACTCTTGCTTAGTGTGAAAATGAAATGAGCCCATATTGTCATTTTATAACATAGAATGACACTTTTAGGGTTGGGGTTAGGTTAGGATGTTTGGTTTAAGTAAGAATTACCTTTCAATTAAAATAATAATAATTAAAAATCTTTAAAATATGTTTTTTTTAATTTAAAAAGAATGCTAAAGCTGCAAGGGACGCCGAGGATGTTTGGACGTCCCCGGGACATACCTCAACCGTCCTAGGGACTTCCAGACATCCCCATTGTCCTTGAACCATCCCCCACGTCCCCAAGACATCTCCCTTGCTTACCAAAACATCCCGGGGACATTTCCTCTGTCCCTTGCCTCTTTAGAAACATGGGGGAAGCATTTCCCCCATCCCGACGTCCCCAAAATGTCTGGGACGTCCCATAATTCATATTTTTTTTTGGGGGGGGGATGCGTCCCCACGTAATACTGCTATATACCAAGAAAATTACAAAAAAGGTCACCTACTTATTCAAGTTGTAATCCTCTAGGTCAACATGAAATTTTATAGCTCATATATGGTCTAAATCACAATAACATTATCTACATATCATCAATTTCCATGTTACAGCCATACCATGCTTTAAAGTTCACCATATCTTCTAGACTTAAAATACCATGTTTTCTTAGATTGGATTAAGTTTTATTTTTTAAAAAATTTTGGTTTAGTTGCCTTCAGCGTACATTCACATTTTGCATACATGTTTATTGGAGCATTTGATCTAGTGTCAATTAACCTGTAAATGTAAGTCCATGTAAAACACTAAACCGGTGTGCTTGTCAAAACACTTAACATTTTTTGATTTATTGTAGCCTCTCTCAACCATATTTTTAAGCTTGTTTGGCATAGACATGCCATTTTCCAATGGGATTTGATATTAGGTCAATTTGTAGCTACGACATTTGAAAACCCAATTATGGTTTTATTGATGTCCATACCAAGACTAGAATTTCAACTTAATGGTGCATGTCAATTCAAATTTTGCTAATAGATAACTCTTACAGATGACTTTATGTTGCATTTTTATATAAAACTTTCCAGGCTGCTGGAGCTGTCAGAAAGTTTTATAGGTCCTTATGGTCTAAATCACAAAAAAAGTCTACAGACCAATAATTTCTAGGCTTGGGTTATGCCATTTTCCAATTCTCCCTGTGTGGCATAGGTTGGAGGATGTTGGAAAATGTTGTTGAGATTGGCTTTAGACATGCCAGTTGTATTTTCATAACTATGTCCAAGGCCTTTTCAACAAATCCATATTTTTGTACATCCTGCTACCATGACATTCCATGACAGGGCATTTTGGTCAAAGCCATTTCTTTGAAAATATTTACGCGCTTCCAAAGGGGAGATGTACCTCATTTGAATGACATACACAGAGAAATCAATGCCCTCCCTTGCAGCATACATCGACGTGCAATACCACAGAGAGGCCATCGTTGATTGCATAGAAATTTTTAATTCCACCTCTCGGATCTACCACCTGTTTTGTTCAGTTAGGTTGTGCAGAGTCGGGTACGGTAGTCTTTATTACTACATTGTTGGAGATCAAGAAAAATATTTTTTCCCCTTCCAAATCTACCATTTGTTCTATTTGGGTAGTGTGCATGCACGATGCAAGATAGGATATGGGCGTAATAATGTTTTCCATCGACCATCTCTTATCTTTCGTTGAGACTGTGTTATTTTCTTTTTTTTTTTCAATTAGGGGAGATGACCCCATAATTGTGCATGTACTAAAACATGTACATTGATTTTCACCATTGGTTGTTGAAAAAATGACTAATAGTTGTTCACTTTTTGATTAATGACACTTTTTAAGAGCCAATGAAAATGTGACACATAGGGCGCTTGGTCATTGGTACGTCTTTCAAATGCTTTATATTATTTTTTTCATTTTAAATCAATTCAAAAACTACTTTTCCCTCCAAATAAACATGCAAAACAAAAATGTTGATGTGGCATGATGATACACTACACGATGATATAATTTTTTTATCTTGACGAGACCCCTACATATATCTACGTGCCCCTAAAATTAGGATGCACGGTTATAAGGTCATCTCCCCTAACTCCGCATTAATCACCCTCTGGAGTTCAACAACTTGGGGACCAACTGGAGATCTATTCTAATACGCATTATCTTATTCTTCACCCTTATATCCCTCTTCACTATTATCATAGGTGTACATATTCATGTCGGTTGATCAAACTCATTGTAAATACAGATGCCATGCCATTGTAATAAAAGGGCACACTTTGGGGTTTGAAGCTTTTATTTTTGTGAAATCATTGTTTGTATGTATTAATTCGACATTTATTCGTCTTGCCGGAAAATTAAGGGCAAAATGAAAGTAACAGAGTTCTTGTTGAAACAAAAACGCTGCGTTTTGGTAAAATTTGGAATCCTTACTGTGATTTTTTGTTGTTGTTTTTGGCAATGAATTTGAGAGGGTAAAACATGTCTGAATAATTTAGAGGTTCGTCTTTTTGCAGGAGGTTAGAGAAGAGGGATTCCGTTCTGTATTAACTTTGTAGGTGGATTAGAAAGGGTTAATTCATGGGGAGATGACATTTCCCTTATATTTTTGCTAGGTGCATCTTGTTTGCTGGCTGTGCTATTTTGTAGCACAACCATAATTTAAGGACTTCTGATATTTTAAAGCACAACAATAGCTTTGGAATTTCTTTCTTAACGTTAATATTTCCTTGTGAGTTTATATTCTTATTTCAGTTACTCTTTTCTAATAGCTTTGGAATTTTTTTTCTTAACGTTAATCTTTCATTGTGAGTTTATATTCTTATTTCAGTTATTATTTTCTACTCATGTTGAATTAATTTTGGGCTTTTTGTTTTGTACAGAACACCACACACCAGAACTTAGAAAAAGATTAATATTTGATCAGTATATTTGCTTTCTTCGTGGTGCATTGGTGTTGAAGAGGAGGAATATTGAAGAGCTACTTGGGGCATAATGCAGCTAAGTGGCATGTAAAGCTTATCAGTGAATAAACAAATAATTTAACTTTGTGTTCATGTGTCTATCATAGTCCATATTCTTAACGAAATAGTTTTATTAAAGTCCGCCACAGGCAAAAAATGTAAGACACATTTATCCAAAAAAAACATTTTTATCCATCAATTTATTTGCACTTTTTATGTATGGTATGAAACATTTACAATATAAATGCCTCATATGATTATTTCAAATGTAGAAGAAACTGCATAAACATCCCATACCATAACATAATAGACTAAGTCAATACAAGACCCCAAAAAGAAAATAATGACATAGATTAGATGAATTTGCTTAAAATAAATGGTAATACCAAAGAAATGGGTTTTATAATCCAATAAAACTATACATTTTCTAATCAGGAAAATTTAGAAAAACCCATTATAAGTTCATAAGTTTTCCTACAAAAAAATATATGTAAAGTTGTATGCATCATAAAAATATCTTGTAAGGTGATAAAGTAGTCTACATTATATGTAGACCACTATAACCAATTGCAGGCCAAGGATTATATTACATATATCATACATTAAAAAAATGAACACGCGGGAGCATGAATAAGTAAAGAACATATCCAGATAAGAAATATTTATCAATGTAACTCAACCAATTATAAATATTTAAGTACTTATCGGTAATGGATTTAGATTCACACGGTTTATCAAAAGATTAATTAAAATATAACATCATTATTTAAAATAGTATCCTCCAACTATGAAAATATGAATCCACAAGAGAACCAATACGATCAAAGTTAGTATTAAAGGACAATAATCAATTTATTTGCACTTTTTCTGTATGGTGAAATAGTCTGTAATTAGTGTGGTTGGAATGGGTCCTACACCTATGTAAGCTGCAAATAATATGACGTGCAAAGTTATTGTATAAGTAGGAAAGGCACAATTATGAATATTAGTGGGGTGCTTAGAATTGAAATAACTGTTAGCAAGCTCGCCATTGCTTTACACACAGATTTCTTCCACTTTACTATGCTACGTAGATCTTTCTTGTAAACCATCTTAATTTATTACCATTGTAATAAAAATTACTATTATTCACATCATGTATACTTTCTTTGTCATTTTTTGTAAATATAATTTGTTTTATTAATTAGATCATGTAATAATAGTCGAATATAAATGTGTTTTTTTACTATTGCCCTGTTGTCTTCCAGGGGAAATACAGAGCGTTTATACAGATTTTTGTGTGGAACATACTTGGAATTAACTCTGTAATAGGCTGTGAGTAAGTTTACCATCTCTCTGTTTACAACATTTTTACCGTACTCTATTAGTGCAACTCATCTCGCTTGGAATGTTTATTTGATGTTTTAAAAATCAATATCATTTTTTTCTTTTTCTTTTGAATATGTGGTTATTAAAAATGTGTAAGCCTATTTTATTTCTTTTCCCTTTGATTTTATGGTTATTAAACAATTTTTTTTCCTCACGTGCACATGTATTGTAGATTTGTTTGTCGCTTCCATTTTTACAATAATTTTTCCTTGATTGTAAACTATTCATTTGCTTTCCATAGTGAAAATTTTTGCTGCTTTGCAATATATAGTTTAAATGGAAGTTTGATTGAAAGAAAATATTTTGCTAAATTTCATTATGTTCTTGCTTTTTCGGCATGTGAGGGCATGTACCTTTGTGAGAGTCAGGCATTGTTGTGTGTCAAGGGGACTGGTTCCCTTACGAGGCCACATCGATCCACTCCAAGTTAGGTGATAGACTACACTATGCAAATGTTTTTAAAGCCTCTCACCAAAAAAAGGTTGATGTCCTCTTTTGTATTCTATAGTTCATATTGGAAATATACCTCTTAAGTGGATTCTTACTCTTCGCTGCACTTAGAATTAACATCATATATGTTTTTATTTTCATCTAATGTTATTTTTTTGGTTTTCCTATTTAGAGCCAATGCTGGTTTCCATGGTGTAGTGCCCACTTCCCTTCGACAATTTTGATATTGATCATGATACTACTGACCAAACAGGTTTCCATGAGAATGGACTCTGTGTGCGGGTTAAAGGATGGGAACCAAGGTTTCATGATCAAATATTTTGACTCGCAGTCCAGAGCTTGGAAGCAATGATGTCTTTATCAGACTATTGATAGAGATATATACCATATATGATATATATGCCTATATAGCACATGGATATATAGTCTATCTATACCATATATATATAGATGGATGTCCACATGTTGTGGAGATCCACAGCGTGATAGAGCAGGATTTATGGCTGTTGCCATAGGACCCCCAAATCTACAAATCAGAGCATGCTCTTTGTAGTAAACCTCAGATGAAATCGACCTCTTCCCGAATTGATGATCACATAGTTTTTTTTGACGTATTGGCAAATAGTTTCATGAAAGGGACTATACCCTTGCAATACAAAATAAGACGTCTTTGAAGGAGGTTTCAAGAGACTCGCGCATAGATCCCTTTATCACAGTACATTGAGTTACAATAAATTCAAGGTAGATCACCTTGTTCCAGTTCACACATGAGACCTCGTCTTTCCCAGCAAAACAACCCCAAGATGATGAATGAATATGGCTAGACGTTTGCCAAGAAACCGTCGGCATTGGGAAAGGTGAGCAGTCGATCCACGTATCCAAGGACTACTTCATTGTTTCGCTTGATCCAGGAGCAGAGCTTGACTTTTTTCCAAGCTGGACACGATTAGGGTTACGAGGTACGTCTGAGTAGCGATCCATGGCTTATCGAGCTCCTCGGAATAGTTCACGGAATAGCTCGCGGGAACATTGCCGCGGAAGCAGCTGCACGGAACAGCCACTTAGATTTGAAACAGCTCGCGGAACATGACCGCACGATAAAGTCGTGGATGCAGTCGCGGAGCAGTCTGGAGCAGTCGGAGTCATGTCTATTATTATTCACTTTTTAAGGCGGGATGTTGTTAGGACATGTAGATATTTAGATATATTGAGTAGACCGAGAAAATCTGAATTTAAAATTGATGATTATATAATTGCTGATGAAATTGTAAGTGATATTGTTGATTGTCTGGATGTTGTTGTGATTCATATATATATTATATATATATATATATATTTGAAATTATATTATATTCATTTGGATGTTCTGATATGGCCACGAGGCCAAAGGGGTTATTTGTATTGTGCAGGTTAAAATATCGCAATAAACATCGAGGGATTGAAGACCAACCACATTGAAATTCTAGATGAATTCAACAAGGTCACCATGGCAACTTGCATTGTTCATGCACACGTGTGTTTGATTGTTAGGGAATTCCTATGGGGGAGATCTCCTTTAAATGTGACCAAGGGTTATGTGTATTTATCTATTTGGCTCATTTTTTATTGATATTTGTATGTGTTTATTAAGTGATGTGTTTACCCCCTTTCATTATTTATTAATTGTGATAAATTAATGGTGAGTAAACATGTTGTTATAATTAATTAATCAAATTGGGACATAAGAAAGTAATTATTAGAGTTGTTGGCCTAAAATTAAAGTGTTGTAAGAAATGTGTAAGTGATGTGTAAATTAATTTTGGAGTAGGAAACACTCCACCTCCTTTTGTAATTCAAATTTGTCCTTGGAGGCTGATTTTGGAGGCTTGTGGGACAAGTTAAACTTGTCTCATACCTCTTACATTTACATGCCAAACTTACCTATGGTTGGAGGGTTTAAATCTAGCCTTCATTATGTATTTTTGTAAGTCCAAGTTGTATGCTTTAATTACACTTTCTTACATGCTTATTAATGTCAGTCCTTATGGGGTGTGGGGCTTGATTTAAGTGTTTAAGTAAAATTGTCTTTTATTCACCTACTTAATTATTGTGCCTTGGAGATTGAAGTTGACTTATGAGTTGGAGTTGAGGATGTGTGATGTGGCATCCCACATGGATCCACCTCATTCTCCTCTCTTTCCTCTTCTATATATTCGAATTCCTTGGCTTGTTTTTTGGGGTTTTTTTTACTTCACCTTGCATTACTTCATTTTAGGCAACTTGCTTTTGGTTTTTGGGAGCTCTTGCGAATTTTTGGAGAAAGTTGGAGGATTGTTGAATGCTTGTGGATTATTGATCTCTTGGACTGTTTTACATTGAAAAAAACTTGTTGTTTTGAAACTTTGGAACAAAACTCCATCATGGAGAGGTAGGAGCTTAGCTCTTGCAAATACTCTCCTTTTATTTGTATACAAATGTGAATGGTTGAATGTGTGAATGTTTTGATATTGTTTGTTGGATGGTTGAGTAGATGGCCTAGGGATGGTGTAGGAGAAGACTATGGGGTACTTTGTGGGAGGCATAAGTGTTTTTGGGGAGGTATAAGTGTGGAGGGAGTTGGGGGAGGCATAAGGGTGTCCACCTTACAAAGAAATGGGAGGCATTTCTTTACCTCGTTATGGGGGTTGCCATAAGAGGTTGGGGAGGCATAAGGAAATGTGAGCAATGAGGGGTACTTGGGGGAGGCATAAGGGGCATGTCAGGGATTTGAAATGATATATATAGTATATATATATATATATATATATATATATATATATATATATATTGACGGTTTTTTCTCTGGTGGTGATACCCATTTCCCCTTTGGGAGGCATAAACAACATCCCCCATAGTTTCTTTCTCCCTTTGGCTTGCACGATGAAGCTTGAGTGTTGTTTGTTGTTTTAATTCTGTGGTGGCAAACTGTAGTTTTGTTTTGGACCAGTGTTTTGAATGAGAAATCTATGTCTTTGTATTGTGGAAGCCTATTGTTGCCATGAGTTGAAAAAAAAACACATTTCTTATTGCAATGTGGGTTGGGGCTCGGGGGCCAATGAAGAAGGATGGCTTCTCCCTTTTCATTGGGTGTCTTGGTTAGGTGGAGAGCGTTGCCTTTTCCTTGTTCTGTTGTGACCAAATTGGAGAATGATGAAAATTCATACCGGCTATTCTGGAACTGAGAAAGAAGACAGTTTGACAGTCTTTGCTAAGATCATTTCATTAATGTAACATTTTCCCACTTGAAGTGGATGATATTGTATATTATTTGTGATGGAAAGATGGTCATGTATGGGCTATGAAAGTTGTAAATTGAATTTTGAAAGAGATATACTCTGTTTTTTCTGCTTTTGAAAGAATGTGAAAAAAATCATATTCTATATATTATAAATGGGGAATAAAAGAAGAAATTGTAAAGGTATCTCTTTGAATCAATAAAGGATTGTATTACCTTATTCAAATGGCATTATTGGGGTATTGAAATCTGATTGTTGAATGTATTTTGAAATTCTGTTAGAAGGATGAAAAAGTGAATACGTATGGAGAAATGTCATAATACTCTATTTTTTTAAGAAATAAATGTTTTAGAAATCAAAATTGTAATTTGGCATTTGAATACTTTGCTTGAGTTAACTTAGTATGTTAGATTGGGTTTGGAATGAATTCATAGTTTAAAGTTGGCAAATGAAAATAAATCTATTTGAATTTGAGCTCTGTTAGATAACTTTCATACTGAGCAAATTATTAATCGGAAATTGAATAGAATGACCCGTGCAACATAAAAAAGACAAAATGAAATATCAAATTTTATTTGTAAGGTCAAAATGACCCCAAACATAGCAAAATACTTATGAAATTTTTTTAGAACCTTTCAAATCGGGTAAAGGAAAAATTGCTAAACTTCTTGCTGTATAAAATTGATAAATTTCGAATGCAAATCAATCAAGTAAACTTAACTTTGCAATCTATCCTAAAATATTCCAAGTAAAATCCTCCATGCTTGTTTGGCAAGTGGAAAAAATAATTAACGACAAATTTGAACAAAATTGATAAGTTAAAAATACAAGTTCACTTTCTAAGTGACAAAAAAGAATTTTTCTCAAAATTGACCCTTTAAACTTTATCAAAATCAAATTCCTAAGGTTACCGTGAAAAGAGGACATCGAGACCTTTTCAAAAATTCCTTGTTTGCCAAAAACTGAGTTCCCAATCAAAAGTTATGGCCTTCTGAAGTTTTTACTTTATTTCAGGCTCAAAGTAATCTAACTTGTCAAATTTTAAATGAATAAAATATTTCTTGGGCTGGACTCTACAAGCTAAAAATTTCCTTTTTTTTTGTTTTTTTCCCAAAAGGTGCAAAGTCATGAAGTTTCCTCACTGCTCCGCTAATCCGCAAGCCTTCAATTTATCTAAAAATGATATAAGTCCAAAAAGTTATTTTGGCAAATTTTTCCTCCGCGGCCCCGCCACCCTGCAGCCAATCATTGATCAACACATGGCTTGCGTTGGGCGTCGGCGGAGGCTCGGATCGATTTTAACCTAAAGTGCTTTCAAAAATAAATTTGGAAAAATTTGTAAGTTTTTCTCCCATAGCCCCGCCAGCCCGTAGGTAATCAGGTGCCACCCACGTGGCTTCACGATGACGTGTCGACAGAGGAGCGAATATTTTTAAGCCTTAATGCTTCAGAAAAATTTTGGTGCAAAATTTCCCAAAAATTATCCCCCGCCGGCCTGCCAAACCGCAGCTAATGGTTAGCTAACACGTGGCCATTCTTCTCGCGTTCGGATGGAGGCGCGGGTTCCTTTCGACCTTTTTGCCCTTCCTTTTGAATAGTCAACATTTTCCAAATGTTCCCCGCCGACCCATTGACCTGCACAGCCAATACGGAGCTGGGGAGCTGCCACCTTTGACGTCTCCTCTGGGTCCCGTTGGATTGGAGGTCCGGCGGCGGTGTAAAATTCTCTTTGTCCCAAAGAGGCAAAAGTGCTAAATGTCTTCCCCGCTCCGCCGGCTCCGCGTCTAGAGAAAAGTTTTCTTCCCCACTCCACCAGTCCGCTTTTCTCCTCCGAGTGAATTTTCTCTCCGAAGTCCGTAGGTCCGAGTTGGGGAAAATTTTCCTCCCCGGCCCATAGGCCGCTCTTGGGAAAATTTTCACCCCAAGTTCCGCCGGTCCTATAACTTGAGAAATATGAGGAGTTAGGAGGACTTCTTTATATCACTGGAAAGGTGACGAAAATTCCCTATCTAATGGAAATTTTTTCAGGAATTTTTAATTGTGTTAATCATGGGAAAAATCAAATTGAATCATTAACCGAGTTTTGGGAGTGGGTAAGTAAGAATTTACTCTAATGATTTTAAAATATGTATTCTTTTCCCCCCACTGTAATTAAACCTTGCTCTTGTCTTAGATCTTATGGAATTAAATACCTTGGGTATTTAATTTTTTTGGTCCCTTAACCAAAAAATTTTAATCAGGGAATATATAGCTAAAATGTCAATGCAATCTAGTGATTAAATTCATCCCTAAGGAGATTTGAGCTAGGTGTGGACTTATTACACTTGTTTCTTTTATAATGTGGAATTAGTAATAATTATAATGGGAAAAAGTTATCAATTGAATTTAATTGTCCTTGAGACTTTGGTTGTTAACACTTTTAAAAAAAAATTATTCCATAATTTTGTAACTAAACCTAGGTTGTTCATAGGTCTCAAGTGGGAGATTTTAGCGGGCGTTACACATGGAAGAAAAATCACACAAGGTTAGGTCACCTCAACACGAGATGCCCTTCATTGCACTGCACTAATTGTCAGAGATTTTTTAAAAAGAAACAATTTATTTCATGATGTTTTACGTTACTGTCAGAGCAAACCTTCAAAATCAAATATTAAACCCATATGCACTTGTGCAATGTTGTATAAAACTTAAAAAAGCATTAGTAAACCATGCATTACTTCTACTATCTAAAAACAAATGTCCTCTATTTAGCACAAGAAACTACACAAAAGGAATGGATTTTAGTTGCATTGAAATTTGAAATTTTTGTAGAATGAAACATACTATAATATAGCTATGTTTAGAGATACATTTTTACTATCTACACCCTAAACAAATGGCTTGAAAATACATGCAATATTTCATCACCTTGTTCGATCTACAGCCTTGTTTCACCTCACCAAATATGTAAGCACAAGAAATATGTATAGAATAAAAAATTATCTCTCTTGTACAACACTTTTCTAAAAAAAATGTTATTAGTACAACATGCATTCCTTTTTATATATGCAAACAAATGTCTCTATTTATTGTGAAATTTGAATGCTTTCATGGACTTATATATATGGAATGGATTTTAGTTGCATTGTGTTACATAAATCTCAATAATAGTTTTTTTCATTATATTATTATGTTTGCAAAATATAGTTCTGTTCCTTTGCTAACAACATGTTACAATGTAAGTTTTTAATATGTCATCATTCCTTGCCAATTCCACTCCCCTTTATTTTGGGAGAACCGATTCCCAAAATATTTCAAACCAGCTAAGTCAGACCAGTAAAAAAGGCTACAAAGGCGTGAACATTACGCTCGCAATAGAGAAAGCATTAATGAACAACACTGTCACCATTACTGTGCTTGTAAAAAAGCCCTAGAAATAAATCGTCATGTGCTATTAACCCACACCAACATGCCCACCAACATTCCTAATTTCAAATCCTTTCCACCCCCTACTCTTTGACCTTCAAATAACCTACAAGAAGAATCCAATTTCCTGAATGGACCCCCTTCTGCTAGCCACTTTTTTAGCCTCATGTTCTTGGAGCCGTCCCCAACATATAAATAAAAACCATAATATATTTGATGGTTGCATCATTCTGTATGTTTCCTACTCTTTAAGAATGCCTTCTCACAATAACCCTCTTATGTGCCTTATAACAACAACATTGACCATCAGAACACATTTCCTTCTGAACCATTTTGCTTTCTTCTTCCACAGGAGCTAGAAACATCCTATTCCTATTATTTCTCAATCCCTGCAACAACCCTCCTACTCAATATACACATCATTTTTTGTAACTCAACGCATGTTTCATAAAAGAATTGATATTCTGTCCAAAAGTAATACATGCTCCATTTGTTTAGAAAACTACCTAGACATGACAACAAGAAATTTTGGAGGTGTGCATACCTGCAGTAGATGTAATCTTGAAATAAATGGATATTGCTTCTCTTCATGGAACAACATGGACCCATGATGTCAGCCACCTTGCTTGCAGTCGTTGACACAAGTTGAAGAAATGCTAATTGCAAGAGTTAATCCTATTGTACAGGTTAGTCAAGCTCATAGAGGCCAGTAAAAATACATAGGTCACACGATCGACTTCCCTCAAAACATATCTTCCATCGTGAAATACCTTCCACATCACCTTGGAGAATTATAAATCTTATTTATACAACTGTAGACAATAAATCACACACTTTGGGGTAATTATTTAGTCCCTGATATCATATTACTATTCATATGGTTTTTGAGTGAAAAAGAGTACTAATCAACCCATGTCTTCTGGGCCATTTTAATTTTCTTGTTGTTGTTACTTTCGATATTTCTCTTGTGTTTGCCTAGTCAGTTCTGTCACACTATGTTTTGCCCACTCTGAATGGGGTGCCTCAAGTGCCCTGATTCCCTCTGGGGTGCCCTGATCCTCTTTACACTTTACTCTCACTTTTTTGGAACTTTCTCACCATTTAAGCTTTCTATATTTTTGGTGGTCGGCTCGTTTCAAGGTTAATTACAAAATTAGAACAAGAGAACCATATAAATATAAATTTATGAGACCATAATGAGGGACCAAGCACTAAGCACTAGTATATCTACTTAAGGTTGCATCCATCAAAGTCTTCTAGACAAACTAAATTTCAAAATACATTTTAACGTATAAACATAAAGATCAAATTAATAAGTAAAAAATGAGATTAACACATTTAATGAAATTAGAAAATGCATATGTCAAAATTTCAAATTTATCAAACGGAGTCATTTCTATAATCTCATTGTTCTTATATACCTATTTATGTATTTATATGGTTAAATTATTGCAATTATGTGTAGAATTTTCATATAATCTAAATAATGTAATCTTCCTACTATTATTTTAATTTTTTGAATAGATTAAACTGAAATGATATTACCTCTAACTAATTTGGTGAAAAAAATGTAATCAATTTAGTACGTTATTTATGTAATACCACTAATTTACACATATACACATTGTATACTTAATTCAAAAATAAATAACGGCATTTATTTTTATCTTAAAATACATTAAAACCTTAAATTTCCATTATTGAATATTTTTTATTTGTTATCGTTTCCCTAATTTAAAGATATAATTAGATAGAAGTTTCTAATTTCCACTAAAAGAGCATGAAATGAAACAAATAAACCAGGTCTTTATCTAAAAATGACGCATCCATCCTCAAAATCAAAGGAAAATTCATAGGAGTTGGGAGGAGGGAAGTGGAAATCTCTAAAAAGTGGTAGTTTAGAGAAAGAAGTATATTTAGTTTACACATGCAAGCAAGGAAGATATAGTAGCACAATATAGCTCATAATAAATGCATGAAATAAGGAAATATACCAATGGTTGATGGACTTAAATAAACACAAAGAACTAACAACATTGATTCAGATTAAGTGGCGTACAATAAACAACTTTATTTTATTAATTTTTTTAATATACTATTATTTCTAACTGGTAACTTATCTTAAGAAAATATGTGTAAACTTGTTGAATTATATCAATATCTACATTTATTTTTTGTTAAAATTCATCTATGGTATATATGTTTGTCGATATTTTAATATAAGAATATTGTCATATTTAAATACTTTAATTTTCTTTTGGAAATGTCAACCAGTAACTATTTCCAAAAGTTGAAAATTTATATAACATTTTCTAGAGGTTCTAATTGAGGAAAAAATGACATGGGTATGGGAGGTGCAACCGCCTTATCTTTCATGTCTTGATTGATCTGGATATGTATCTATATCTAAAGCGGGTTCAATTGTCTATGAGAGGAAACTACTGGACATAAACCAATGTAAGCACATTGGAAGGTGCTGGCTTTGTGGTGGAATCAAGATAACAATGGGCACAAACATTTTTCCATAGTCAAATTACAGAAGACACGGAATATTGAATTTCAATGGCTAAAAATCGAACTAAGACCATGAATGTACTAGCATGAGAGGTACAATGTTAAGAAAAATTCTATTTGTGATATCTAAAATGGATCATACATCTAACGATGATGGAAACAAAATCCATTAAAAATGTGTTGATGAGGATCAGTAAACTCAAGAAAACACAACATCCACCTGCAATTTTGTCTTGAGAGATCATACACTAACATATTACGGCATTTCATGCTAGTGAAATAGCTAAGGTCGACATGGCCAACACAAGAAAACATCTAGACAAAGACTTTAAAAAATTATACCAACAACCAAAAAAAGGAATTTGAATAGACCTGGAGGCCTAGGTAACTCTTTCCACATTTTGGAAATGGGATTTGCATATATAAAAACTATTTATATTGTTTTTCTTCGGAATCATGAATATAAGCCCCTTTGCCGATGGATGAAATAAATGAGGAGGCAACATACAAGTATCAATTTTCTACCCTTTATATAAATGTATTTCTATATATGCTTGAGCATTTATAAATATACATCGCAGTACTCGATCATTCTTAGAAGTATGCACAATGCTGGTAATCTTCTAAAAATATGGAACAATGGTGACCGTGCCCCCAAGTGCATTTACTGCAATGTCTATCAAGGTTTGCCTAGTGATATGCATTTCAATATTTAACTCAGAAGTACAATGTAGATCAATTGATAGTAAGTAATAACCCCTTATAAACAAACATTGATTTGAAAATAAGTAGAAAAGAGATTGGTATCATCAATAAAACAAATTCATCATTTAACCACAAAAAATATTCATGTCACAAGTGAGATGAAAAATCATGACATGTTAAACAAGACTCCATTACAATAGAATTGTATTAACTAATCTAAGTAAAGACCCTTGAATTGAGAGTACTTAGAAAATAAGTAGAAGAATTGGAAGTAAATAAAACATTATTTTTTAAAATACCTCCATAGCAACACAAGAAATTCCCAGCAACAACACGAGCACAACCACACAAGCACATTACAGAAAGCCAAAGAAACACTCCTCACGTGCCTTAAATAGGAAATTGACAGTGATGTGTAGAAAATCTATAGTCTTATAAAACAAACAATAAATAAAAATAATAAAATAAACACATAAAAATATAGTAATTCGCTTAAACCAACACTACTGTGCGTTATCAATTAATAACTTCAATTCTGTCAGAGCTTCGGCTCATACAAATCAAGTTGTGTGTGTAACTGTGTGCTTCTACTTTTTCCTGTATAGATTTCACACTTCTATGTGTGCATACAAAGTAAATACAATTACTTTTATTAAATAGATTTTAAAAACTTCCCTAAACTTAGCTATAAACTGCTCTTAAACAGAGATCTCCAAATCTGAACTGGAGTCTTCTAGTTCCAACACATACATCAAACTAATTGTTTATTTATTTGATTGACTTTGTCTATTTACTAATAATATAAATCTAATCAAACTAGAATTCTAACAAGCTACAAACTATATCAAATAGTCAAACTACAGTTAGCTAAACTTATTTATTTGTTTTCCTAAAGCTAGGTGAGGAATTATATGCTGCACATGCATATTTCCAACAACCCCCTTAATTTTGAACATGTAGCTTTCACTATTCCAGAGCTGCATTTGTATTTCTAGAACTACCATGTGCAGGATCACAAACTCCTAGAAAATATCTCAAATATTTAAAAAATTCCTTTGCCAAATCCTTTGTAAAAATGTCTGCAAATTGTTCTTCAAATCTGTAAAATTCAAGATGAATTTCTTTGTTTTTTACCAACTCTCTGATGAAATGATACCTCGTATCAATGTGCTTGCTCCTCTTATGAAAAACATGATTTTTGGACAATGCTATTACTGAGTTGTTGTCATAAAAATCTACGTAGATTCCTCTTGTTTCTGTCTCAAATCTTTCAACACTCTTATCATCCACACAACTTGACATGCTGCTCCTGTTGCTGCTACATACTCTTCTTCTGCTGAAGATAATTTGAAAATAGGCTGTTTCTTTGATGCCCATGAAACCACTCCTGTTCCAAAGTGAAAATTATATTGGCTGAATGTGCCTTTTCGATCATCTATACTTCCAGCACTGTCACTATCTGTATAATCAATGAGTTTGAACTCATCTGAAATTGAATAAAAAATTCCATGATTCCTTATTCCACACACATACCTTAAAATTCTTTTTCCAGCTTGCCAATGTGAATCTTTTGGAGATTCCATGAACCTTGATATGAGGCTCACACCATACATGATGTCACACCTTGTGGCTGTCAAATACATAAGACTTCCAACTAACTTTTTCAATAATTTCGGATCCACCAATGATCAACTATCCTCTTTACTCAACTTTAAACCTACTGCAACTGGTGTTGGTGCTGGCTTATAATTCTACATGTTAAACCTTTTCAAAACATCATTTGCATACTTTTCTTGTGAAATAAAAACTTCACCTTCTGATTATTTTACTTTAATGCTAAAAAATTAATGCATAAGACCAAGATCTATCATTTCAAATTCCTTCTTCATTGCTGATTTGAATAATTTGTAGATAAATTTGCAATAATTATCAAATCATCTATGTATAAAAAAATAATTAGAATCTTAACTTGCTCATTTATCTTGGTGTATAAGGTAGGTTCACTCCTGCTCCTACTGAAACCATTCTCATTCAAATAAGATTCTATTCTGCTATACAAAGCTTTAGGCGCTTGTTTGAGACCATAGAGCACTTTCTTCAACCTGTATACCTTTCCTTCATGACCATTAATTTGATAACCCTTTGGCTGATTCAAATAAACTTCCTCTTCAAGGAAACCATTCAATAATGTTGATTTTACATCCATTTTATAAATAGACCATTTTTTTGAGCTACAATTGCTAAAACCATTCTTACCATGTCCAAACGTGCTACTAGTACAAATGTTTCGTTGTAATCAACTCCATATTGCTGCATAAATCCTCTTGTTACCAGCCTTGCTTTGTGTTTCTGTACTTTTCCATCAACATTGTATTTTGTCTTGTAGACCCACTTGACTCCTATCATGTCCTTTCCTTTTGGAAGATCCATCAGCTCCCATGTCTGATTCTTCTCTATAGCATCTATCTCACCATCCATGGCTTGTGCCCAAACTTCATTCTTTATAACCTCTTCAAAATATATTGGATCTGCAGCTTGAGAAAACAATGTAAAAATTGAAAATGAGTTAGTTATATCAACATTGTAAATCTCCTACTGAAACTATTCTCATTCAAATAAGATTCTATTTTGCTATACCAAGCTCTAGGCACTTGTTTGAGACCATAGAGCACTTTATTCAACTTGTATACCTTTCCTTCATGAACCTTAATCTCATAACCCTTTGGCTGATTCAAATAAACTTCCTCTTCAAGGAAACCATTCAAGAATGTTGATTTTACATCCATTTTATAAATAGACCATATTTTTTGAGCTGCAATTGCTAAAACCATTCTTACCATGTCCAAACGTGCTACTAGTGCAAATATTTTGTTGTAATCAACTCCATATTGCTGCATAAATCCTCTTATTACCAGCCTTGCTTTGTGTTTCTGTACTTTTCCATCAGTATTGTATTTTGTCTTGTAGACCCACTTGACTCCTATCATGTCCTTTCCTTTTGGAAGATCCATCAGCTCCCACATCTGATTCTTCTCTATAGCATCTATCTCACCATCCATGGCTTGTGCCCAAACTTCATTCGTTATAGCCTCTTCAAAATATATTGGATCTGTAGCTTGAGAAAACAATGCAAAAATTGAAAATGAGTTAGTTATATCAACATCGTAAATCTCACTAAGACTCCGTGATTTTTACTGCGCAGGACTATTCGATAATGGACTGCTTTGTGTTGATGGAGTTGCTTTTGGTGATCTCTATGGTGTCTCTTGCATGGATGAAATATTGGAGACCTTTGAGTTGTAAAAGGAGGTGTATCTTGTGCTACAACTTGTTCATTACCTTTCTGCTCTAAAGTTTCATCTGCCATAACATCATGTGGAATAACTGCTGTTATACTCACTGCTTTCTCTATACTTCCATCCCATGCTTCATTCTCAATGAATTGTACATCCTTGCTGATCATAACCTTTCTAGTGACCAGATTATACAACTTGTACGCTTTTTTATTCTCTGAATACCCAACAAAAATACACTTTTCTCCGTTTTTGTCCAACTTCTTCCTTAGCTCATCAGGTACATGTGCATATGCTACACAACTAAAAACTCTGAAATGTGAAACAGTGTGTTTCTTGTTAGTCCATGCTTGTTGAGGAACCATGTTCCTAACAAATTTTTTTCGACACCTGTTTAGAATGTAAACATAAGTTGCTACTGCTTTTGCCTGATAGTCATTTGGAAGGTGCTTTGCCTTCAACATACTTCTTACCATTTTCATAATGGTTATATTCTTTCTCTTTGCCACACCATTCTGCTGTGGTGTATACCTGGTAGTAAACTACTTGTGTATACCATGATATTTGTAAAAAATCATAAAATCATTAGAAACATACTCACCTCCTCTATCTTTCCTTAGAACTTTGATGTAATATCAACTTTTCTTCTCCACTAATGCTTTGAACTATTGAAATGTATCACAGGAATCAGATTTGTGTCTCATAAAATACACCCATGTCTTCCTTGTGTAATCATCAATGAATCTCATAAAATATGAAAAACCTCCAATAGAAGTCATTTGCATAGGTCCACACAAATATGGATGTACAATCTCAAGAGGTGCACTTTCTGTTGCCGTTTTGCCAACTGGGAAAGAATCTCTATGATGCTTCCCCAAAATACAACCTTCATATACATTTTTTGTTTTCTGAATCAATGGAAAACCTTTAACCATATTCTTTCTATGAAGTAAATTCAAACATCAAAAATTCAAATGTCCATACCTTAGATGCCAAATAAATGATTCATCTTTCATGATTGAATGAAAAGTTGATTGTGTTCCTTTAGCGCAGGTCTCAACTGTATTAGCAAAAAAAACCAGCGCAAGACTCACTTGCATTAGCACAGACCTCTTTTATATTAGCGCATGATTTTGTTACCTCATCGTAAGACTCTTTTACCTTAGTGCATGACTCATCTACTTGAGCAAAAAACTCAGTAGTAGATTGATTTTACTTAGCACAGGACTTGGTTGTAAACTGAGTTACTGATTTTGTTGAAAACAGATCTAATATCTTCTTTTTTTCTAGGTTTTAATATCAAAGGAAACATCCTATACTGCTCATCTTCACTTTTGTAATCAACTGAGTGTTAGAAGCTTTGTCCACAATCACACACTCATTGTCTTCCATATAAACTTGGTATCCTTTCTGTACCAAATTTCCAATACTCATTAGATTGTGCTTCAAACCCGCAACATAGTAAACATCATGCATATTTGTTTGATCCCCCTGTCTAGTTAGAATACTAATTGTGCTTTTTTCTTTTACAAACACAATATTGTTATTTCCAAGAGTAACATCACTCTTCACTGATTCATCCAAACTAGAAATAAAATCTAGATTACTAGTCATGTGATTACTGTAACCTGAATCCAAATACCATACATCACATGGAATATTTTCTGATAGATTCCACTCAATGGGGGATATAAAAGGTATTGATTTGGTAATCATTGTGCATGCAATAAACATAGGTTTAGGAGTAGAACTTCCAACCTGATTTCGATTTTGCCTCTCTTGATCATATTATTTTTTCTTACAATCATGAGCATAGTGCCCATACTTCTTACAATAATGGCACTGAACATGAGACTTATCTTGTCTCTAACCATAAATTTGTTCTTGAATTTTTCCTCTTCCACCTGAGTTTGATGAACCGATGTTGCATCCTCTAGATGAACTTCTTCCTCTTCCTCTTGGGCTGAAACTACCTCTTATTTTATCATGATGACCTGTTGTCTGAGAAGAAAAAGCTTGATCTACACTTGCATGGGATCTATTCATTCTCTATTCATGATTTATTAGTGATGCACACAACTCATCAATAGAAAAATGACTCAGATCCTTAGTTTCTTTAATAGCAACAACTAGAGGATCAAATTTCATAGGCAAATTCTAAAACAATTTTTCAATAATTCTTCTGTCTTCAAGAGTTTCACCATGGGATTTTATTTGATTGACTAAGCCAACTACATAAGTAAAAAATGATTCTACAAAATCTAAAATTTTCATTGATAAATTCTTAAAATCTCTACGAAGTAACTGTAGCTTGGTGGTTTTTACTTTCTCCTTACTTTGATATGCAACTTGAAGTGTATCCCATGCATATTTTGCTTGACTGACTGTTGCCACTATGGGAAGGATGCTTTCATTCATCGCCTGATGAATGAAGAAAAGATATTTTCCATCTTTCTTTCATAACTCCTTCAAAGTATATTTCTCTCCTTGTGAGAGTGCGTTATATGCCACTACATCTGCGGGCTCTGTGTACCCATTCTCAACGATATCCACACATCTTGAGATCTGAATAGAGCCTTCATGGTTAATGAAAAATACTTGTAATTCTTTTCATTAAATAGCGGTGTCTGCATATCGGATGTAGAAGACATATCTTGTCTACCAACTTTAATAATTTGCTGGAAAAATCCTACTCTGATACCAATTTGTAGAAAACCTGCAGTCTTATACAATGAACAAAAAATAAATAGAATAAAATAAACACTTGCAAAAATATAGTAATTTTCTCAAAATAGCACTATGTTGTGCATTATCAATTAATTCCTTCAATTCTGTCAGAGCTTCGGCTCATACAAATCAAGCTGTGAGTGCAACTACGTGCTTCTACTTCTGCCTATGTAGATTTCACACTTCTGTGTGTGCATACAAAACAAATAAAATTGTTGTTATTAAATAGAAATGAACTTCGCTAAAATTAGCTATGAGCTTCTCTTAAACAGAGCTTTCCAAATTTGAACTGGAGTCTTCTAGTTCTAACACATACATCATGTAATGCCCATAAAAAATATGTTCTAGGAACAAATTAAAATCTTAAACACTTATCCCGAAAGTTGGGGCAATTTTTTTTGTTTTAAGTTAAAAGGTTTACAAGGGTGTCAACCCCCTAATGCGCATTAAATTAATTTTCACCAATAATCTCTACTTTACAAAGGATGGGCCACGTCTAAGTTAAAGATAAATATTCTTAATTTATCTCTAAGGTCAAATAATTAACATTCAACTAGGAAGGGTGTCAAAATTTAATTTACTTGGTTAAATGTTTTTCTCCTCCTTAATTAACATTCACACCCTAAAATATTTACCTTATACTTAGTTACTTTAGTTCCAAGATCTAAATAACTTAAATGTCCATTTCAATTAATTTTCTATAACATAATAGGAACTAAATTAATGACTTTGCACACAAAGGTATTAAATGGCCCCATTCACCCATCTACACATACCTATAAGTTTATTTAAAACATTTATAAAATTCATTTCTCCCAAGCAATTGTAGGGTTGATCCTCAACACTTGGATCAATTAAATTGTGGCCAATAGATCCTAAGGTTCAAACTAACCCTAAGATATCCTTATGTATTCTTATTAAATCCCTTTCTTTACCCTAGTCTCCTCATTTGGTCACTTTGTTTTTGTTTAATTTACAGGTTGGAGAAATGGAAGCCATGGGAGCAAGGAAGGAAAAAACTACGGAGGAATTTACAAAATCAAGCTTATTTTAGTCTAGGTTGTAGATTTATCATTGTAATTTCTTTCATTCAAAGATTTAAGGGTTTTCCACTCCAAATATAGAGTTATTACAAAGTTATTTGTATTTTGAGTTCTCTATTTAGGGAAAACCCTACCTCCATTAATATGTACGAGATTGATCACTTTTAATTATCCATTCGAGAGATTTACTTCTTTGAACAATGGATTTTAACCATCATTTTCTTGTTGGAGGTTTCCTATGTAGTTTTACAAGCTAAAAATTTAATAATACTAAGTTAAAATTTGCACATGTGCAGATTTGTGTTTTTTTCCACTTTTAGTGACAGAACCGCTGCTCAAAGCAGGCCGACAGTCTTTGGGACCACCACCTTACCTAGGTGACAATTCACGAACCACCCGCCTTTCCTGAGCGGTGGTTCTGAGACTGTTGCCTTTCCTGAGCAGTGGTTATGAAAAGACCGCCACTTTGCATAAGGCGGCGGTCCTGTTCCTTATAAACAGAACCTTCAAATTTGAGATTTTTCAAAAAAAAAAAAACTCACAAGGGTGTTTTGAAATTCATTATGAACTTAAATTTATGTGCCTAAAGTTTACATTTGCAAGATTTAATTCATCTATTCATTCCATAGTAAAATTACTCAATTTAAACATTTCCTATTTCAATAGTAACAACTACAAGATCATTTTCATTTTATGCATCAAATTTTCTTTCAAATCAAAAAGTAGAAAAGAAATTAAATCTACTTCTAATGTTGTTGTTTTTCCTTACTACCAAATGCATTATTCAACAAAATAATTTACTTAACATTTATAGCATCTTTCCATTTCCACTACAACCATTTGTTCAAATAGCCACTAACAACTATGTTCCACATTCAAGGTTTCCAAGCATACACTATTTGTATTCTACAATTTCTATATTCTTTCTTTCCTCTTCACAATACTATAACTTCAACAATGATAATGAACTTTCTTTTCCTCGAGCATAGCTCATTTATTTTAATACAAAGAACTTACTTTCTCACAATACAAATTATAACTAAACTTTTAAACATGATTTCCATTTCGATTCATTTCTTTACATACCACAATTTGAGGAGAAGGGAAATTATACAACTCCTTAATGAGCTTCCTTCAAACAATAATACAACTTACAAAGCAACCTTTCCTTTAAAAAAAATACAATATTACAAGTCTTCCACCTTAAGTGGGAATAACAAGAAGGTTTTCTCATAAGGAAAGATTTCTTTTGGACATCAACAAATGTTCCAAGTTTCACATCACCAACAAGAGCTCCACCATGTGTTGACTTGATCACAACAAAAAAGGGGGAGAGACAACACTCTCCACCTAACCAATAATCCAATGAGGAGAAGGAGCTATCCTCCTCATTGGCCCCCGAGCCTCAACCACAATGCAATGAAAGATGGATCCAACTCATGGAAACAATACAAACTTCCATATCACAATACAAAGATTCCATAATCATACGAAAACACAATCAACACAAATAGAATCACAAGAAGGAAACCAACAAAATATACAAGGCTTCAAAATGTAAAGCCAAAGGAGCAAGGATATAAGGGGAGATCACTTATGCCTCCCAATGGGAATTAGGCGCCCACCTTAAATCCCTCCAGTAAACATATCAAATCCCCAACACAACTCTTATGCCTCCCTCAAGATCATCTTATGCCTCCCACATTATCTTATACCTCCCTACTATCTCTTATGTATCCCTCATAAAAACAAAGTAAGAAATGCAAGCATTTCTTGTCCAAGGTGGGGCATCCAACCCAACTCTTATGCCTCCCTACATGTAAGGTCCCCATAGTCCCCTCCTATACCACATTGAGGCAATCTACCCAAGAACCCAACAAGTATACCAAAATACTCAAAAACATACACATATACACAATATAAAAGAAAATATTTAACAAGAGTGTAACTCCTACCTTTCCATGGTAGAGATTGATCCAATACTTACACACCAAGCTCCTTCAAGCCCAAAATATCACTAAAAAGCTCCAAAACAATCCACAAGCACTCCAAAATCCTCCAACTCAAAAAATACAAGAGCACAAAAGAAATGAAGTAATGCCAAAACAAGCAAAAGAAATCAAATAAATAGAAAAAGGAGAGAGGAGGTTGAGGTGGCTCCATGTAGGATGCCACATCACTCATCCTCAACTCCACCTCACAAGTCAAACCTCAACCCAAACGCACAATAAATTGGTGGGTGAGAGGAATGACAAACCTCTTACACACAATCCAAGCTCACACCTCCTAAGGACAAAATTTAAAACCCATGTAAGAAAAGTGTAATAAATGTCACTTTTTGTCTTACAAAACACATAATGGGGTCTATTTTTGATCCCCCAATCCATAGGTAGGGTTGGTATAGTAATTTAAGAGGTGTGAAATAAGTTTAAATTTTCCCACAAGCCTCCAAAATTAGCCCTTAAGGCCAAATCCGAATTTCCTTGAGGTAGAGTGTACAACACTCAAGGTCACAAGCACTCAACTTACAACACATAACCCAATAGAGCCATCTAATCTAATAAATGAATTCTTTTGTCACATCTATAATTAGTTTAGTAACATGATTAATTTACTAATCTAGACATAATATAATTAATTAATACAAAGAAAATACATCACTATAAAAATCACATACCAAAATTAAATAAAGGAAACTAAAATAAAGAGCAACACTCAAACCCCTTGGTCACAATTAGAGATAATCCCCCCATGAGGACCCCCTAACAACAATTCAAACACACACAAAATAAAATACATATTGCCATGGTGACCATTGTTGAATTCATTTAGCATTCCAATGTGGTTGGTCTCCAATCCCCCGTTGTTTGCTGTGATATTTTTACTTGCAAAACACATAATACCTCCTTCGGCCTTGCGACCTAATCAAAACATCCAAGATAAAATATACCATATAAATCCAAAATCATCCACATGTGAATTAAATCATCGTCTAGGAAAGTAATGTTATTATTTTCAATTTCTAACAACATCTCAATTCTACATTTCATCAATATCAATAGGATCACAAGATTAGTTCAATTGTTAATGTCTACTCAATATGATGAAAATATCACATGTCAGAAATATATAACTATGTCAACAACATATCATCATCAATAAAAAATGTCTCTAGTAAACCACACACATCATACTATGAATCAAAATTCAACAATACTTTTAATATTTCTATCATCTAACATCATGCTAAGTAAAAATGACACAAAATAGCCATAAGTATAGTAAATAGTATTGAAATCAACAGTAATTAACAATATTTTCCTGATTGTGGATTTATATGGTATATTTTATCTTGGATGTTTTGATGCGGCCACAAGGCTGAAGGAGGTATTATGTGTTTTGCAGGAAAATATATCACAACAAACAATGTGGGGATTGGAGACCAACCACATTGGAATGCTAGATGAATTCAACAATGGTCACCATGGCAACATGTATTTTGTCATGTGTGTTTGAATTGTTGTTAGGGGGGTCCCCATGGGGGGGATTACCTCCAATTGTGACCAAGGGGTTTGTGTGTTGTTCTTTTATTTAGTTTCATTTATTTAATTTTAGGATGTGATTTGATAGTGATGTATTTTACTTGTATTAATTATTTAGATGCATGGTGTTGTGTCCCACTTGTTGTCCCGAAAATGCGAGCAAAGATGGTAAATGGGCGTGATCCAAGGTGGGTTCACGCGAACACACCATTCACGTGAACCTGTTTCACGCGAATAGACACGCAAGCCGTTATCTTGCCGCGTGTCACAGTTGATCAGTTCGCGTGAACATCTGGTTCGCGCGAACCCCTTTCGCACGAAGGGTGTTCGCGCGAACCATCCTGTTTATATAGTGGAGGCGCTGCGGAGGAAATCATTTTCCTCTGCCCCGCCTCCTTCGCGTGAAGTTTGTGACCAGAGCCCACCACACCAGACGAGAGCCCACCACACCAGCGAGCCCACCAGCAATGAAGCCCAGCAACGACGAGCCCAGGTATGTTAGCAAAATCGTACCCATTTTTTAGCAAAATCGTAGCCATTAAAATACCATTTTTTGCAAAACCCTGGCTCATTTTTTTTGGTAAAACCCCATTTTTTCTCCTAGAAATGAATTGAATGTGAAGGTCAACTCTGAAAATACCTGGTTGGCCATTTTGTATGCTACATCCTTGTTACTTGTAAGTGGTCTCTTTGAGAAACTCTGAGGGCAATAGGCAATATTTATACCCTTCCATTATGTACGTCCAATCAGACAATAAAAGTATCCTTTTACCAGGTTCAGAGAAACTTGTTTTTTACAATGGACGATTATACTGTAGTTTCAAGCTAATTTTATCTAGCTTTATTTCTATTAGCTTTGATCCATGACTAAGGAAGAATTCATATGGTTGTTACCTGTACATTTTTCCAAGGTCCTTTTGGTTGCCCCAGTTGTTCAATGTATTTTTTTGAAGGGCTTCTTTTATGTGCTGCAAATTGTAACATAAAGGATCTTTTTAGTTTCTGGAAAAATGAGTATATTGTGTAGCTCACAGCTACCTATGCCATACTAAGATCCCAATAGTGGCATAATTGTTGATTGGAGCCGAGATTGCAGAGTGCACTGCCAAAATACCGAAGGGCTCTTTGGCCAAGAATCAGTCTTAAGGGTGTCTATCGATGTTATATAAATATTGATATCGTTGCCCATATTTACATATCAAAGATTGATTTACAAGTTTAAAAAGTGTGAGTCTGTATCAAAATCGACTCAAATATAAATATATTTAAAAGGATTTGTACCGTGGTGGATGGTTAAATGCAACAATAACCCAAAACCACAAGTTTTTCAATACCTTAAACTTATTTTTCTTCCAATGGGTTTTTGCATGAGGTGCATTGAACTTTTTCAGTTGAATCGAGGCATGAAGTATGGAAAAGAGGTATAAAGATCTTGAACACCCTGTGCATTCTGTTAAGACTCGCTGGTAATGCATCATATGTTTCATAATTTTTTAACACCTTCGAGTGTTAAACCCTGTATATTCAAAGCCATTCATACCTGGCTGTTTACATGACACCCAAATGAGGATAAAGAAAAAGGCTTCTGGGACTACAGGTAACACACAACTCTTGTTGAGATACGAAGTGTTGAGGAAATGCCATTCATTAATTAATTGGTTATTACAATCAGAGCTTATTTTCACTATCATTTATTAATTGGTATCAGTGCTGCTGTAAATCATGCCATGGTTTTTGATAAGTACATACGAGTGAATGATTGCAACTATTAGTACACTCATTTGAGATACAAATACATGGGATCAAGATGATACAAATGCATGGGAACTAGATATTTGTAACTTGGTCAACTGTGTAAATGATGGTTTAGAATGATGGGAATGTTACAAATATTGGAGAGTAAACCCGGTTTTCATTCTTTCTTTTTACCCCCTTTTTTCTGTTTCCCAAGATAGAATTCATGAATACAGTTAATTTGCAAAGGTAACTGTATTTTTTTAATCTAAAATTATCATAGCAGATACTCAAGGAAGGGCAATGAACGACACACAGACAATAATTCCTAATGTCATCAGTGTCTGTAGAATATCCAAACTCGCGTATTCAATTATACTTTTATTTCTGATGTAAAGTTCACGGCAATGAATTTTAGAATTAGAGATCTCAGAGATTTCAGGTAGTGTGAAGCATGGATTTCAAAGCAAGAATACCGACTAATTAGAAATCTTTCAAATATTCATTACAAAAATAGAATACTGATCCAATGGGGTGAATTGTTTTCCAACCAAGGCCACAGAATAAGACTTGCATTATGCAGGAGGTTACACTAATAGATTATCAGAGCATAAGACATGGAAGAAGTGCAAAAGAACTAGGAGTTTGTATGATTGTTTTGACCGAATTGTTCCCTGGCTCTTACGTTGGTGGCATCATGCATAAATTTGTGTTTCCTAATAAAAGAGCGTAAATATATGGCATGGGTTATAAAATAGAAAAATTAAAATAAAGAATTTGGGCCTATATTCCCCTGTTTGACCTTGTGTGGTGGATAACAATTTGGGATTGGCATTCATAGCTGCACTGTCATTTTGATTCAAGCACAGTCCTGTTTTGGGATAGCTGGCAGCAAGTGTGATGGCAGGAGAAATCAAAGAAGTTTGCTGGTGAATACATAAGAGAATGGTAGAAGAAATGGTGATGGCATTTTTTGCTATACACCAACCACAACCTTGAATGTAAAACCATCAAATGCCTGCATCTTTTCATTTCACTTCCACAAAATTTGATTTTAGAGCTTTAAAACTCTTCAAATAGGCTTTATATGGTGTTATAACCACCTAAGTGCAGATATGGTGAATGATGGTGAATTCCAAATCTGGAAATGAGTGGAATGGTTGACAAGATGACTAAAACAATCACAATGATCAGGTCCAAAATAAGTCAGATATTGTCAAGAATGAACACATTTTTTTGTCATGAGGCCCCATTATTCCAATAGTCGTGATGCTTGAAAAAAAAAGGAGGAATGGTGCCGATGGGACTCTTGAGAGCAATGGTTGGAAGATGCAAATGCCTAAAGACTTGTCACCTAAAAGAGAGGTCGAGTAAGAAATACAACTATTTCCTGAATCGTCATATCAAACACTGGTTATAAAGATAGTCCATTTTGGAGTCTAATGAGGCCTAAAGACAACTCCATGGTTTGTTGGAACACAAAATGACATTGACGTGAGTGCATTGATTTAATAAAATTAAATCTAAAATAAGGGCACCGCTTATTAAATAGATATAATAGTATTCAAGCAAGGTTATGCAAACAAGACTGATAGATAGGGTTTGGAAAATAACTTAGCTTGCCACCGTAGGTCTGACTTGATTCTGGGTTGATGAATGACATGGAAAGACATATTCTAGACTATCTTAGCTCTGTGATTGATTCTGAATTGTATTAGCTTTAAATACAATTGCTATAAATAGATCTAGAAGCCATGAGAATGGCCGACATGGAAGAGTGACCTGAATATGTTTTCCTTGACTGAAATCAACATTGCTCACTCTTGTGGAGCTTCTCAAGATTTCCGATCTGCAAGTCGTAAACCCTGCACCCGCCCTTCCTCACGTATGACTAAGGTTCAGTTTACGACAGCTTTGAAAATAGGAAACCAGAAAAAACTGCCCTAAAATGATACATCAAGCTACCCCGGATTCGAATTCATCAAGAACATTGATTTGAGTAGCCTGCGTATCCAATGTAAGTTGATTGTTATGGGCATGAACCTGGGTCATCATCATGGCAGCATTAGGTCTTTATTGGTAATGGCATTTTCTCATCGTTTGGAAGGTACAATTGTGCTTATTATGGCAAAGCCAAAACATTCTTACTACAAGTGTTATATAATAAGGAAGAACCATGAGCATTGTGGTAAAACCATTCTTTTCAGAAATGTTGGGTTAAGCTTGGTATTCAAGTGAGTGTGAGTGTGAGCCAAGTGTGAGAAAAATAGAAACATAACCCACCAATCAAATCACTTCAAAAGCATTTATAAGAGTCACTTTTCAATGATAATGAATACAAATTCAATCAACTGCCTGTTCAGCCAGTAATTTGAACTTTTGCACTGCACTATGTCAAGACCCGAGATCAAGTCAGAATACATTAAACTGAATCCAACTGGAAGGTAGGTTATTCTTAAAGCACATCATTTTATGCTCCAGGAAAATTGCTTGGCATTACTGTAGTATATATTGCAAAAAAAATCAGTTATCACCATTGAAGTGAACCCTATATGTATCTAGAATTGTTTTTTTCTAGGGGGTGAAAAAAAAGTTCGATCTAGAAGTTCGATCTATCCAATGTAAGTTCCATTATTGTTGCCTTAAAGCTGATGTAGGGCATCCATGGTTAAGTGCTTCTTTACTAATTTTAGACTAGTTTTCTAACAATAATTTCGTGTTCAGCCTTACAAGGCACAAGGTAAATATTGCTTTTAGATCACGACTCATGGCTAAGCCGGACGCTAATTTGGCCCAACGGGATTTCTTTCTATTTACTTTATATGTTGTTCAAATTTTTTATCCTTTATTTTTGACTTCGTGATTAAGTTCGGGAGAAAATGCAATCTTAATCAGGAACCTACACCTAGAGAATAGAAAATTATTTCTGTACCAGAAGTTAGTCCGGTTAGAAAGTTAAAGAGTCAGTTCAATTAGGACATTAGAATTAGTGCAAGCAGAGACGAGGAGTGATCATTTTGCATAGATAAAAAGAGAGATTCGAGATGGTTGGGACCTAGGAGATTGTTTGCGGGCACAGGGGAACATTTTATTTATAACTTAACAGGGTTTCTATTGGGGCCTACACCATAACCATACAACAAAAGATACAGTCTTTCAGCTTTTGAACGATTGGGATAGGAATGTTACCCTTGGAAGGTCATTGAGGACCAAGGCCAGTCAAATGATAAAGCTTGTGCAATGTCATATCTTGTGTCATTTTGTATAAGAGAGAGAAAAATGTAATGCTCTTAGAGTAAGAAGAAAGATGAAAGAGTGTAAGAAACCGTCCGTAGAAGGTTGATTTTGCAGTAATAGATTAGTGCAATATCTTGTTGTTTTATATAATGGAAGTCTTGATTCCCTAGCCTCTTATGCATTGCAGTTTTGATTAGTGTCCGTAGTTTCTATAAACAAGCATAGTTGAGATCGCATGCATAGTTTTAGTTTGTAAGTTCATGTTTTGTCAAATGTATAACATAACTAATTTGTAAATAGACATAGCACAAATGAGTCCAGTGAGTAGAATACAACTGTAGCATGTCTTGACGAGGAAATTTAGGGACCGCTGTAACAATGGTTCCGTTGCTGGACCTGAAAATGTTGAGATGGCTACAAGGGCAAAGAGATGACCATTTTGTGGAAGAAGAAGCTAGTTGGCATAACCATAACCATAACCATATAGCAAAGTTAATTCCCAAAGCTGGTTCAGGTAGCTCAGGAGGCACCTCTTCTGCAGGCAGATTTACTTCCCATTGCTCAGATGGCAATCCATAGAGACATAGATTGTCCTTATCTGTAACGTGTAAAGACCGGCACAACAATTCAATCAGGAGTAACCAGCATTAAAAAATAGAGGTGCAATCATAATAATGATTACCATAACCTTACTTGCAGAACAATTAAAAGAAAATAAAAGGCAATGAAAAATACCTGAACATTCATTTATTATTAAGGAATTTTCTTACTTAATTACTAGAAATAAACAACTTCCTTGAAATGTAAAGTTGATTTATCCCTGATTTTGTATACAAACACTGTGATGACATCAATAATAGATTACAGATAATTTCAATGTTTTTGTGATTTTTAAGCATGCATAAGTGGTCAACTTGTACATGTGGAGATATAGTTGCATTAGACATGTCTTTTACCGATGTGTTTTGTTGTTTAAAATTGGATTGGTGTTCTATTTGATTGTGCTAATTCTGTATCATATGCACAAAAATTGTGTTCCAGGGAAAGGTGAATCCCACTCAATGTGAGGCTTTGTTTCAATGGTTTGTGCCCAGGTAAACTTACATTCTCTTCTAGAAACATTGCTTTGACTTTAAGATCATCTAAATGTATTCCAAACTTTTCATTTATGAACTCTGCAGCATCACTTGGTATATTTTGTTATCATTGTGATTTGTAATTTATGTAATTTATTTGATTTTGTAATTTATTTTCTATATTAGTTGCATTGAAGCTTGAAAATTTCATATTTCTGTTTTCATTAATATAGGAGAATATCTTAGGAATTTTTTTTAATTAAAAGTACTATTAATTAGAATTTTACTTTCATTTTTTTTACAGTCATGGCTTCTTCTGGAACTCCTAATTTGTTTGAGAGGACCGATTTAGAGATTGCAAAATTGCAATCTATTCTCGAAAATCCAACTACAGTTGGGCAGTATAAAGCCCATTGCAAAAAAATACTGGTTGATCTTCGTAGAATAGAGACAAGTTTGAAAACATATAATCCATTTGATTCTGAATCAATAAAAAAATTTATGGATTCACTAAAATCAAGTGTCTCAGGAGATGTAGGTTATAATGAGATTACATCACGACTTTCCGATAAGGAAGTCGTTAAGAGGTCTTGTTGGAGTTTTTATGCAGACAAACGGAAAATAAGGGCATATTATGTAAACAAATGTTCATGTCCTTTATGTGCCCCTTTGATTTATCCTAGATTTGTGGCCTCTCAAGGCCAATTTCCAAATAATGACCAATTACCGTTATACTTCATAATGATGCTACATGCTGAGGTTCACTTAAACCTAAAGGTGAACTATTTAGACATCCCTAGTTATTTGGGGCAGGGGCGTGGCCGTATTAGCCACAGGCAGGCATATAGAAAGGAGGGAGCTCCTGCAGTTGTTGACGCATGCGGCAGCTTGTACCAAGGCCACAACCATTCTTATCAGGCTTTCAGGATGTCGCAGCACCTGTCGTTATGACTGCACATGAGGCTACTATCGAGGGTCTTGCTGGCATTGCTCGTGAGACCCAATTGATCTCTTCTGACCGTGTGGGTCAGTACCTTCAGAGACGCGATACTAGCAGTGGAGGTGCTAGTAGCACCAGTGATGCACGCAACGAGGTATACGCTCGTGCATCTTTGATTTCCCAGATGACTTTGAGCTAGTTACAGATCCCGCTCAGGCACGTCGGCTAGGACGCATCATGGCTGCTGACTTGTTGCGTGCGTATGAGGTGATTGCTCAGCATTGCAGCATTCCACTATCAGGGGTTTTAGATTTTATAGAGCAGAGTGGGAGTGTATCTTCTAGTCAGGGTACTACTGCCGCTGCTACAGATAGACTTCCTGTTGCTGGGATTGTCACACCTGATGTTCAGCACATTTCTGTTCCGGTGTGTGAAAATTAAACCTTTAATATAATTAAAATTTATTTTAATTGATCATTACTTTACAATTTATTAATATTAAAATTAAACATGTACTTTTGTGTTTAGGCTTCTGCTCCAGTGTGTGGAGCTTCACAGCCCACACCATCTACCCGTGTCACATACACACAGCTCTTGACTGAGCACAACATGGATCTCGATGTTCCAGGTCTGAGTCAACTTGGCTTAGTTGGCGACATATTTGTTGGTGTTGAGGTCGTGGATGACAATCCCATACATTTGGAGACGCATTCCGCAGAGGTATAAATACATGTGTTTTAATATAATTAATATTTAATCTAAATTGAAATGTTAGAAATTAATGAACTTTATTCAAAAAACTTATTTATCAACTTCTTACATTTTATTTATTTTGTTTCACAGGGATCTACGGGACAGAGATCTACGGGTAGCGTAGATACTCCCAACATCCGCGCAGGGACAGATACTGAGGTAATCAATTGTACATATCAGTTATATGATGTATTGAATTAATCAAGAAATTGTTGTAGATTTTTGCTTATATATTTTAATATATGGTACATGCTATATATAGTTTATGACGTGTATATTCCTTTTTTTTAACATGCAGGGTGCAACAGAGCGTAGTGAGGGGTCTGGCACTCGCCCTAGTGCACGGAGGAGACTTCAGTGATATTTTATAGATTTCAAACATTTTAGACATACTTTTAGAGATTTTAGACATGTATATATATTCATACTCATTCTAGACATTATTATTATATTTTGATATATGTCTTAGACACGTGTATTATTAATATATTTTGATATATGTCTTAGACACGTGTATTTACAATTATGGATGTGAATATAAGACACCCCCTTATCTTTCATTTTTGTCTCTTGATGATATCATAATAGGTATATAAGCACAATCAAAGCACATCCAATTTAATGCACAATCAAAGCACATCCAATTTACAAAGGTGAATAATTCGGTTCCCTTTTTTATGTTCTAGAAAACAGAAAATGGGACATCATCATCTCACTAGTAACACCTTTGCAGGATAGCCTAAACTCACAGTCACAGGATCATCACTAGTTTCAGCCGGTCCCTTCTCAATGCAACCAAATTTTTGTGTATTCACTTAGTCTTCAGGTAGATCTCCAACAGGACCATTTGCATATATTTTTCCCTCGTCAATAGACCCACCTCATCATGAACAGGTCCCTCTTCTTCGTCACTGATGGTCAATTTTCTCTTTTCCTTGGAATACACCACCCTGCCACATTGTCCTGATCTATAACAGCTTCAACAAGAAAGTGAATACTGGCAGCCACCAATTGTCTTGCAACTTATCTTCACAGATTGGTCTCCACCTGAGCAATAATTGCTTGAAGTCTGTTGATAGTTTCTTATGTATCTCAGTTGGAAAGAATGCAGCCATACCCCATTAACGAAAAACCAAAATACAACCAAGGGTTCAACCGAGCAGACCCAACACTAGGTACACAAAATAAGAGGAAATACTTAACACTAAAAATGATCTCAGATAAGTAATACACTAGTCCTATCAAAGTGATTACCAAAGGCACGTAAGCCAACAAAACCAACATAACAAGGAATCAAAATATACTATTCACACCTAGGCAGGATAGCCTAGATTCACAGCCACAAGGTCATCATTAGTTTCAGTTGGACCTTGCTCAGTACAACAAACTTTCTGAGCATTCACTTGGTCTTCAGGTATCAAAAGATCTCCAACAGGTCCCCCTCCATACATTCTTCCCTCCTCAACAGGTCCCACCCGTCATGAACAGGTTCCTCTGCTTTGTCACTAACGGTGAACTTGGAATTCACCATTGTCCTTGTCTGTAACAGCCTCAAGAAGAGAGTTTATACTAGAAGCCGCCAATTACCTTGCAGCTTTTCTTTGAAGATGGGTCTCCAACTGAGTAATAATTGTTTATAGTCCATGGCGTTTCTTGCACATTTGAATCAATGAGATTCTCCAGCCAGTTAGGAAGAGTGCTACCATATCCCCTGATCTGGTAGTGGTTTGCCACCCAAAGATGGTGAAGGAGAGTTGGGGGCCACCAATCCAACAATTTCACTCAATTTGTCTTGTGCAAGGGAAGTAGGATCTAGCTTATCATATTGTTCGATAGATTGCAGAGTAGAGTGTAAAGCATCCAAGATACCTTAATTGCCAAATGCAGTTGGGATACCAATGTCTTGTTCACTTCCATCATTGCCAACCAAATTAAGATCATGTGTATCACACTGAAAGAAACATGCATCCCTGATTACATCCTATTCATGTCTGGATATGTGCACATCAGCCGATGCAGAGTGCAACACCTGTGAATCAGGTGGAGGACTGTATTTAGGAAAACCCCTTGTGCCAATTAAGACGTTAGCTGAGATCTTCATCATGCCAGATTTCAAGGATTTGCTCCATCTCTGTCTTGGGCACCTTCAATTGCAGAGTAACTTGCCAATGAAAGACTCTGATAATGACATTTCTAGAGAACCCAGTAAGTCCCCTAGCTTTACCCTGAAAACCGTCATTGTTTCTTTTTTCCCAAATGAACAACGGAATTGCAAGACATTATTAAACATAATTTCTTAAAAAATAGTAGAAGCTTCTTTTCAAAGTAGATATAACCAAACAAAATATTTAGCCAAGACATTTCACAACCATTAAGACTGCCCACGAATCAAGACAATGTATTCAAACAATTGTAGCAATGGGGCACAGGATAAAAAGATAATTGTTTCAAGCTCCCCCAGAAAGGGCTTGCAGAAGTAGAACCATTTATAGAGATGATAAAACCAACAACATGTTTCTGGTGGAGCATAAACCATCTAAAGAAGGACTTCTTGGGTTCGGGACAGGACAAAGGACAACAAACCATCCCGAAAGTGCAGAAACTTCTTCGGGACTTGTTTGATGGGAAGGAGCTGTGCAAAACTATAAATCCAGATGAAGCCGTGGCTTACGGTGTGGCGGTGGAAGCTTGTGCATTGAATGGCGAAAGTGTCAACTTGGTGTTGATGGATGTAACACCTCTGAGTCTTGGAGTTGAAACCAAAGGTGGAGTTATGGAGGTCATCATTCCCAAACACACTCCCATCCCCACACGAAAGGAGGAGTTCTTCACTACAGCAATGGACTATCAAACAAGCGTGGCTATTAAAGTCTTCGAAGGTGAAAGAACTTTGACTGAGCACAACAATATGTTGGGTAATTTTTATCTGGATGGCATTCCAGAGGCTCGGTGTGGAGTGCCATAGATATTAGCCTGCTGTGAATTGGACGTGGATGGAGTTCTGAAGGTGTCCGCAAGCGAGCTCTCAAAAGGTATAAGCAGTGAAATTACCATAAGGAAAGAAGATAGTTTCCAGCTCACCAAAGAAGAGATCGAAAGAATGATTGCCGACGCGGAAATGTTCAGGAGGGAGGACGAACTTCACAAGAGACGGTTTGTTTGCCAAACATGACCTTCAAACCTATGCATACAACATGAGGATTAGAGCCAAAGAGGCCATTGTCAAGGGTAATTTTCCTGTTGAATTATTAGAAAAGATTAAATGCTCTGTGAAGACCGTGGTTCAGTGGTTGAAAGACAATGCGTGTGCTGATGCTGATGAACTCGAAGATAAACTGCAACAGCTCAAAATACAATGCGGCCCACTGATGGTGAACTCCTCCCACTTTCAGTGATTTCTATGTTTTGTTAAATCTTCCTTAGAAGATATCAGTAATATGTCAAAAGTTTCTTTGACTTTTTGTTGTGCTTAAATGCCCTGTTAATTTGTGAAGGATTAGTTTGAGCCTGACTGACCTACCTGCTTGTGTTGCTATTCGAATATAATCTCGAAATGTTTTTGAATTGTTTGAGTTTCAGTGTTGTCTTTTAAATGCCATTGTGTTTATTTTAGACTTCTGAATTGTTTATTTAATGCTAACATTTATGAATATGTGAGGAGGAAGAATTAAAGTGCCTAGATATATTATTAGTACTGCCCCAAGGTAGATTCTACTATAGTCTGAATGTACACCTAAGGAGAGGGTCACAAAATGACCATTTCCTTTTAGGATTTAAAACTCCAGGGAAATAGAATGCATAGCTTTGAACCTGCATTTTGTCTATTACCGACCTTCCGGCCATATTTTGAAAGATCTTGGAAACTCGTGTCTTGTATGCATGAATCTGATTTCAATATTTCCTGCGCATTTGTGTGTCTTCTTGCAGGTCATCCATTTGTTGTTTTCAGTTGAATAATAGCCACAACTCATCCATCATCGACCTGTCCACCCATGCCCACCTGATAACTCTGTGATTCAGTAACCCTTGCTCTTGCATTCTAGACCCACCTTCATGCTAAGCAGTATTTCTTGGCCAATTGGATGTTTGCACCTGTTTTGGACAAAAGAGTCTTCCAACTTAATGGTAGTCTCAGTACACCATGTCTACATTGGCCTTCTACAAGGTTTAACAACATTTTAGATTCATATAATCCCCAAATTCAAACGCCTTCATCAATTATGGGTATGCCTAAAACGTGGCTGTGAAATATCTTAAGGAGATTGAATTACTGCCACATATGCATCAACAATTTTTTAGTAATTCATGATCCAATAAAAATACTTCCAACTGATACATCTTTTGACCGTTGAAGCAAATAAATGTAATTATTTTGTGCTGCATCATAACCAGAATTCAATTGGGCAAGAGATTGCTACCATCTACTCCATGTTGTATCTTTCTGTAAATTGTTATACATGAGAAGGTGAGGACTCAAGTTTTTCTACATTTCCTTCTTCTTTGGGAGCTAAGGTCAGGTTATGGATGACCGGGTGGGTAATAGCTTCCACTATTTTGAGGGGATTGAGATATCTGACAAATGAGTTTAAGGCTGATTATATTGGATGATGATAAGACATTGTATGTAGGGTATGGATTGACTGGATCGGATATAGGTTTGGGAATCTTTAAGGAACACAGTCATTCTTGTAGACCAATAGGATATTGTCCACTATATTTCAATATTTTTCTATATAACATACCAGGTGTGGGTGAATCCTCCACACTTGAAGGTTGGTAAGACTCTAGTAAGCCAACAAGATCAAAATAACCATTCATCTTTCATTGATGAGTGATCTTGGGTTCATGGTTGAAGTAAGATTTAGAAAATAGATATTGAATAATGTCGAGATCTTGTAGTGACAGATACAAACCAACTATAAATTCTAATAAATTAAAATCACGATGATCTATATGGTAGCCAAATTCAACGAGGTTTTTTGAGCCTATTGGGTAGCGAAAACTAGTGGGGAAATTAAAGGGAGTAATAACAGTCCAACAGTGCCATAGACACTTCCAAGAAAATGCTCAATTTCTTTAAACTCAACAAAAAGGCATGATAGCTATTGTCATAAAAAAATCCAAGGGCAAATTTTGGCTGATCGGAACAAAAACCATAAAAAGTGAGAATTCTAGTAAACAGAGTAATGATTGCATTGTCTCAGTTGAGGCTTCTTGGCATCAATCAAAGTGGTAAAATATCATGCTCCAATATCATAATCGAAATGTGGGTGGACAATGATGTCTATTTGGGAGAAATGGATATGCATATATCCTTTGGAGAGCCATATCTCCACATCTACTTATACACTCTTCAACAATGATAAGAACAACATTTTTCAAATTTTCTCCTTGTTCGGGAATCTTAACCCTTAATTTCTTGATATGATCAGTGAGGTCGACCATATACTTGAGCAGTTGTAGGCATTCACTGTGGTTCTTAGACACTTTGTTAATTTTTTGTAACAAATATGCTATAATGGACAGCCCTCCAACCATCCAATGGATATTTCCAAGTTTGTCAAGAATATCTGATACAATTTTTGTTGCTGCAATGGAATGGGAAAAATCTTCCTGCAAACCAATATACCAATTACAAACTAAACAAATTTTCAAGAGTGAATATTTGATATTAGAACCAGAAACATCCATTGGTTACCTTGTTATGTCTATTTTGCCTCAATATGGTCACTGCAAATTTTAGAAAGGTAGATCCACTCTTGATAAAAGAAGTCCATGATGTTATCTTGCTTGTGCCCTCCTCTTTTGTCTTATCTTGTTCATTCTGTAAATCATAAAAATAAAATCAATCATGTTAAAAATATGTAATCACAATGGAACACGCTAAAACTCATATTTTATTCTAACCTTTTGAGTGATCTTGCTTTGTAACAATGCGTTGATGGCATTGATGAGATTATCCACATCATTTGAATCTTTGACAAATTTGAACTGGTCTATTACATTCTCAACAGGGTTGGCGATTGTTTGGATGAAGAGGCCATGTCCTGCTGCGAAGTTGTAGTTGGTTCCTCCTGCGATCGAGAACACCATGTCTAACATCTCATTTTTTGGACAGATTTCTTCAGAGTTCTTGAAATAGCTCAAATAGTTTCCCATGGTGAATGATCCAAAATTCAAACTTAGATTGTGTGGGTACGTCCTACTGGATTGTGTGGGTACGTCCTGCTATGAAGGCATAGATGCTTCTGCTTGCTGTTGAGGAGTGCTGTCAATCACCTCATTTACAGAGTTATTGAAATAGCTCAAACAGTTTCCCATTGAATGATCCAAAAATAGAATTTAACACTTAAAAATCAAATGCTCTGATGACTAATAAGAAATTCTTAAATGATTTGATGAATTGGAATCCAACTAATATACGTTCTATATTTTTTTGTAATCTTTTGGACGTGACAACAATGGAATTGCGTGGGCAGGTAAACTTGTCAAATAATTCATGAAATAATGGTCACCATTTTGATACTTTGGCCGCTATCTTGTTTATTTAGAGGTCTGAAATTCTGCGAAGGGCTTGAGTTTTCTTGGAACGAGTGGTATAAATGTTTATTGCTCTTTTACTCACCATTTTTCCTAAACTCAGAGACTAGAACTTTCACCTTGATATAAATCAAAAGGTCTTCATCTAGCGTTCCCCAAGATTTTTTGTGTAACATAAATCTTATTCTGTATTCCATTCGGTAACTTTCTTCAAAAATATTTGGTTCAACCCTTTGCATGACTCATGTTGTTTCCTTGTCTGCTTGATGAGCTATGCCCCTGTGTCCAAAAGGCTCAGTGTTACTATATTATCATAGCTCATGATCCATAGATTTAATGGCCTGGCCTATAACACTTCATTGCTTGGGGAGATATTTGTGCTTTTGGGCTTGAGTTATGGAGGGTTGTTTTTTTTGTTAAGAAAAACTAAAATGCTATGTAACCTTGATGACACTCAGTGCCCACCTGAAATGTACCATTCTGATGACAGAAAAGAACTGATCTCTACTATCATCTATATAAGAGATAAATAAGGGTCTTGTTGGCAAGAGTTTAAGGGACTAAAAGGTCTCTCCTATAAATTTCCATCTTTTAAATTATAAAAATATCCTCGTTCAAATGTGATGCACACTTGGCAATAGGATAAGGAACATTTGGTAGTAACTTAGTTGATCATTGAGTTTTTATAGGACATATTTGTTATTAAACAACAATATGGTTAGGGCATGCTCTAACTTATTTATACATGATTTCCAATGAAATTAAGACAAAGGACGATATTTGAGAGTGCATGGTGATATAATTAAATGTATATTGGGAGGATACTATGCACAAAACATCAAAATAGGCATGTTTTTAAAATTCACTAGAAATATTTGACAAAATTCCTCAATGAAATGTAGCTTCTTAATTAAATGTATATTGGGAGGATACTATGCACAAAACATCAAAATAAGCATGTTTTTAAAATTCACTAGAACTATTTGACAAAATTCCTCAATGAAATGTAGACTCAAGGACTACATATTTGCAAGAATATAGATCCACAACATGAGAAATAAGACAACATGAAAAAATTTCTTATAAAAGTGAAGGATCAAAATATCTATTTATCATTCTTAGAATAAGGAAATTACAGTTGAAAAATATAACTTGTAGACTTGGTTGCAACATAGAATATCATTGTGATGATTATTTGGTGTAATCAGGATTATGAAGACTTAAATCCAAAGGGGAAACTAATAACTCCATATATTTAAACCTCTACTCATTACATCTATAACCTATACTATACATTCATCCACTTTCTTTACAACACTCACACATCCTTAGTCCATAAAAGCACGTCTCTTGGTCAAATTACGCCTTCTTGCAATCTCATGCAAGACTTACACTTGAAAATTTTATGGACCTTTTGTTTTATCATAAAACTAGAAAAACAATTTGTTCTACCCATAGCCTTTAAAGCCTCACACCATCATTGACATATTGCACCCTTATGAAAAAAATTCGTTGTTCACCATTGTTATTCTTTAGTGCCAAGATGCACCATTGTAAAAATCTGAAGCACTTAACTCCTCCAAAATACCTCATGCTAAGCACACATAATCATACCAATCTTGTGTGCTTCCAAAACACCTTGAAACATGCCACACATTTTCTAGACATGTGATTCAAAATCCATGTGGAGACTCTCGGTTTCTATGCATCTTTCAAAGTGACATCTTCCTAGTTCCACATCACATGGTATGAATATCTTTGTCTAACTATTAGCACCATGTCCATATAGAAGAATTTCAATGATCACTCGACTTGGTAGATGAAATAAATTCTAACCATTATTCTTTATAGTCAATCTTTTATAGCTAATTTTTTCTAACTATAAATATTGTAAGGCATTTGAGAGAAAATAAAGGAGTTAAGAGATTTTATTTCCCCTTTCTTAATTAACTATACCCAGAAAGACTAATACTATCATGTTTCACATTTCTTGTATTATTTAACCATGTCTCCCACATGTTAGCATGCTCCATAATGAATCAACACAATTCCAAGCATATTGAAATATGATAAACTTGTACAGTGATAAGGGTACTCCATATACAACCTTTTGGTTCACAACTAAACAAATAACATATATCAAAAACTATGTACATCTGAATTCCCAACTAACATTTCCACATTAAAAATAATAATGTAACATACATCCACATCATAAATCATGTTTATACCATACATACTTCCATGTAACAACCATATCACAATACTTGTAAACCATAAACCATCTCACAACAAGTAAGAATCACAAGTATTAAACAACTTTATTGTATAGTGGTCTCCATAGTCCCTTCAAGTAGAAAATACAATGCTATCTAGCTTAATAGTTTATTACCAACAAGGTTTAGTAATTTATTCCATGTCCTTCTATATAATACCAAGTGGCTCTGCTCGTTGTTCAATGACTTGTAAAAGTTTTTCATGGTCTTCTACATCTAGTCTCCATTTTTTGCATTTACTATTTGTAGTCTTCACCTGCTGCAATTGTAACCCTGTAGCAATTATGTGATGGGTGTAATGATACACCTTTTTGTCTGGTTTGTAATCAACAAAGTGAATCCCACTTTGGAGGGCTTTCACTTGTTGTAAGTATGTTCCCTGCACTACAATCGAGCCAGTAAAAAATGTTGTCACTTCACTTGTTATTTCACATGTTAGCTTTGTTCTCTCCTCTATGCAACGCAACAAGTAGTACTCCACTTTCTCAATATTGGCTTCTTCAACAATGACTGCAAATACATCTCCTACAACAAAATGCAAAGAAACATTCAATGATCGGATGTATAGTATAAATTATATACATATATATTTAATTATCAAATTATACTTGATCCTTTCAAATAAAACATACCTTGTTTAACCAGTCCAGATATGTGGTCATAATCAGTTGAAATTAATGGCACATCTTCAAAACTATCATCATGATCTGATCCATATGTGTCATCCACAACTAAAGGAACTTGCTTCCACTCACCTACATACCCATGTTTTTAACTATTGCACTCTGAATATGATTTGTTCATGCATTCATAACAAAAACAAGAGTAATCTCTTGTACAGATTGTCCAGTTATTACTATCCATAGTCATCAAAGAGTGCAAAGACCTAGAATTGGGAATCCTTTCACATCCATACTTTTTCCTCCGATCAATACCTTCATTTAATCATGCTCAAAAGATCAATAAAGTTTAAAACAAACAACAAAAATCAGAATAAAAAAAATTAAAGTTAGTAACTTGTAGTTCACTTAATAAATCACATCAAGATTTACATATCTATGTTTTAAATGTGCATGTACCTGTTATCTCCCAAAACACTCTGTGTGGGGTTGAAGCCTGTGGGGTTGAAGCGTGTGATGTTGAAGCCTGTGAGGTTGAAGCCTGTGAGGTTGAAACCTGAACTGTAAAATGTTTCTTACACCATTCAACAATGGTGTGGGCATCAATCAATCGATCTCCCTCATAATCAAAGCTTTGTTTCTTTAGAGCATGTTTGATGCATGCACCCACACCATCGTGTTCTCCCTTCCCATGACCACTCTAAAAAAAACTCCATAAATGAGGAATTTTGTGATGACGATGATAACGACTGAGTGCAAAGAAAGGGCGAGAGGATTTGAATTGTGATGCACAACCATCTGACCAAACAAAATGGTGATCTATTTGTATTCCTCGTTGATGAAGATATTGAAAGAACAAACCAAAACAATGTTGCACAAAGTGGGTGTCATGTTCCTTGTCATCACTTATATAGAAGCGATACTCCTTCTTGATCATTCGCTTCACATATGTACTTTCAACCCCATCCAAATCCAATTGTGCATGCCTATAAAATACTTGAACCATGATAGTAACCTGGTCAGTATGATAATACTGTGTTTGAATTTCTTTTTGATGAGAAAATGAGTAATTCTCAGCAAAATCAACCACGGACAATATGGAACCAATAGGGAATGTGTCCCTATTAGTCTTGAATTGTGTAGCCTGCCACTTTGAATAGTGAGAATGTTTGATGTACGGACTAATTAAACTTTGGAAACTTTGCATGAATGTAGCAATGGGGATTTCCTCTTCTACCAAATCCAACCTGGTTGCATCTTTTCCAAGCCTTGTTGAATATTTTATGTATTTGAACCTACAAAATCAATTCATAACATGGACAAATTGTCATGTATTCATTTGCAATAAAATAAAAATCAAAATAAAATCTAACATCCAAATTTAAAAACATAAATTTATATATATCACCTCTTGCAAGCAACCAGGTTAACTGTGTCCAAATCTTCATTTGTTTTTGGCAATAATTTCAAGTCCCCACACTTGTCACAGACACCTTTGATGCAAGTCATACGATCATCGACATGATCATCAGATACGTTGCAAATAATTGAAGTTATGAATTCACTGACACGTGTAGGTGGGGCAATTTCTTCTCGTAACTTTCTATACACCTGAAAAAAACATAGATTTTGAAATACATTAATTTTAAATCACATCTCAAAAAATGATATTTAAACAAATTTTAAATATATAGATATAAATGAAAGCACGCCTCAAAATATATATACATTGAATCTATAAATTTTTATGTACCTGATAGTGATAATCAAACTCAACGTGATAGCGACAACAACATGTGTCAAGGACTTTATCAGCTCGCACATACCAAGGCTTCAAATTTTCAAACATTCGTTGTCCAATCTTAACATCTGGATTTTCTTCTGTAAACTTTATGTACATCTCATGTTGAGTTATTTCAAGCCAATGTTTTATATGTTCATCATAGTTATTGTGAGTTATCCTATGTTTTAAAACATCCCTCACATTCGGAGAAGGACGAGTCCTCTCAGTCCAAAAATTAGAAACTATCTTCACAATATTATCCTCTATTTTATCAGAACGTGGATTTCTACACATTAGTGCCCAATTTCCTTCCATAGTAGAGTCATCCAATGTCTTCCTCCTCTTTGCATACCTGCTAACCGTCTTTCTAGATAAACCCAATGCCTTGGCAAAGGCGGTAACATGACGATTCTTTGTTGTATCTTCACTTACAACTGAAGTTAATATTGCTCTACGAGAAATACTCTTATCAGCAGACCTAGTTTTTGTACCCAAAGAACTTATTCCTTTAAAAACATTCCCAACAAATTCTTCTTCTACACGTTTTGAATTTTTCCATCCAAAATCAACACCTAACAATTCTAATGTTTCCCTCATATCAACATGATTCAAGAATGTAACCAACAAATGTGCTCTAGCAACTGTAGTCAAATTAACAAATTCACCATATACTATCTCTACACTTTTTGCTGTTTTCTTTCGTGATAGTGGTTCTTGTTGGGAAAATTCTTTTAATTTTTGTAAATCCATCTTCACCAAGTGTTTCACATTTTTTTTGGGAAGTAATTCCATAACTTTTGTTATCACTTCAGCATAATGTTGCGCATCATGATCTGTGTCCATAAACATACACATGGGATCCTATCAAAACCCTTGCCTTTACCCAATCTAAAAAACATAAATTATCATATTTAAACCTTAGAACTAAAAAAAAAATTAGGATCTATCAAGGGTTTCTATACATATGTACCAATTTTTGCAGCGTTGTCTTTCACTTGTTGTGTCTTCTCTCTCTCTCTCTCTTTGTGCCCTCCTACGAACAGATCTTCTAGTATTCTTCTCTGCATTCTCTTCCTCGGTATATTTTTGTTTCTCATTCTTTGCATTTCCCATGATTCATCCACTTCAATAATTTTCACCCGCACACATAAATCGTGATAGATCTGAATGTCTAAGAGTAAACTCGATACAAAACTATATGTGCATGCAACTCTATTTATATACAAATCTCAGTAGAAATTAGGTTATTTTTAATTTTAGTTTTCTATAACTTTAAAACAACTTTTCTAATTTTAATAGAATTTATATTTAATATGTAAAACAACTTTTCTAATTTAATATTACATATTTTTGGTTAAAAACAATTTTTAAAAAAACACACTTAGTTTAAAACATAAAAAATATGTAAAAAACTAAATTTAAAACATAAAAAGTGAACAATATTAAATAAGTAACTTGTAAAACATTAAATTTAGAAGGGGAGACGCAATTGCGAATCATTAAATCTAGAAGGAGACGTTTTGGCGGTGCTTTGGTGGTACAGAGGGGGTTCGTGCGAATGGGGGTTCGCGTGAACCACATTCACCCGAACGGTGTTCGCGCGAACCCCTCTGAGTGGCAGTGACGTGGCGCCTGAGTGGCACATTTTGGCTCCAAATCCTTTTGGGGGACAATTGTGAGCCAAAATCTGCCACTCGGGTGCCACGTAATTAGGGTAAACGAAATAGTTAACTTACAAAATTTTGACACAAAATTCATATTTTTATTGGCTTTCTAAAAATGTAATTTTCATTTTTTAAAAATCTGTTTTGCTATTTATTTTTTAATTTTTACTAACATACGGTATTTTAGGACAATCAATAGTACACAATCAACCAAATTTGAAAAATAGTACAATATATCAAAAAAAATTGAAAAAAATATACTTAGTATTTGTTGAATTCTTCTTCTTACCTGTGAAAAAAAAAATTTAATTTCGATATAAATATTAAAATTTATTGGCATTGAAATATGGACGCCATTTATTTTAAAATATAGTTACTAAATAATTAATTAAAAAAAATATATAAGTCAAAAAAATATGAAAATTTGACAGCACGTCAAAATTATAATCTTGAACATATATCTAAAATTTCATAGTGAAAAGATAAGTTTTCATTTTAAAAAACCACCGGGGGACAGTCATTCCTCTTTAATAACATAAGAAACAACATATGAATAAAATTAAGAAAAAGACTATATTTTTTGCAATTTTTTTAAAAAAAAATATACATGTATTCTACACTCTAAACACAACATTTCGTTAGTTTGTGGAATTTCATGAATGTGTACGGTTTTGTGGCTATTACCTTTAGAAAATCAATTAAACTGAAAATTCATGTTTACTAAGGTACAAACCATACCAAAAAGTGGGACATTTTATTGTGCTTTTACCCAAATATAGGAAATAATGTTTCCACCTTCAGATTTGAAAATTGGCCAGCTGGAAAACCCCCCAATAAAGGCTGCAAGTCGCCTAACTGGGAAAAGGGTCATAAATTGATGAAGATGCCTTCAATGAGCTACCACGCCCTTCCTAAATGGCTTCCGTGAATCTGATTTGAAAGCACCCTATTCTCTTCCCCCAAATGCCCCCCAAAATCCTCAAACCCTTCCTTTGAACCCTCTATTATTATCTCTGAGACACAGCCCTAAAAGCGGCTCCAAAAATGACAAACTAGGGTAGATCTCTCACTACTGAAGAATGCCCTGCTAGCTAGGGACGAGTCTCTCACCACTGAAGCGAGGGTCCCTGTGGGATTTCACTCCACAAGTTGTAGATGCACAACAATAGCTGCACATGAAGGAGGCTTAAATGTATGCGACAAAAATTTCCTCTCCTTTCTCTCCCAGCTCCTTATATACTTTCCAAGGCAAAAGATCCCCAATAGACCTAGACTCGTTTCATTCCATGGAGGGGTCATTAAAATAAAAATAACTTAAGTTACTTTTCTTCTTTAAGTCGCCATGGTCCAAAAGTGACCCTCAACACAAAATTAGAATATTAGAACCATGTGTCCCCTTCCTAATAGCTCCTAATGTCTAAAGCCCCTTAGGTATGACCATGGCTTAGACTTGACCCTGGCCCTTAGGCCTTTGTCACAGGAAAAGGGGACATTACAGTGGTGTATTTTCCCTTTTATCATTAATTGGTTTAAGTGTCTTAATTAAGTTAATTAATCATGTTACTAAAATAATTATAGATGGGACAAAAAGAGGTCATTTATTAGATTTGATGGCTCTTTGGGTTGTGTGTTGTACACTCTACGTCTTCATGGAAATTCGGATTTGGTGTTAAGGGCCAATTTTGGAGGCTTGTGGGACAAGTTAAACTTGTTGAAGTTATAGTATTGTGAAAAGAAAAGAAAGAAAGAACATAGAAATTGTATTATACTAATAGTGCATGGCTTGGAAACCTTGAATGTAGAACAAAGATTGTTAGTGGCTATTTTGAAAAAATGGTTGTAGTGGAAATGGAAAGATGTTATACATGTTAAGTAAATTATTTGTTGAAATAATGCATTTGGTAGTAAGGAAAGACAACAACATTAGAAGTAGATTTAGTTTCTTTTCTACTTTTGGATTTGAAAGAAAATTTGATGCACCAAATGAAAATGATCTTGTAGTTGTTGTTGCTATTATTGAAATAGGAAATGCTTAAATTGAGTAATTTTACTATTGAATGAATAGATGAATTAAATCTTACAAATGGAAACTTTAGGCACATAAATTTAAGTTCGTATGAATTTTAAAAACTCCTAGTGAGTTTTGTTTTTTGAAAAAATTCGGTTTTGAAGGTTTTCTTTCTAAGTAACAGGACTGCCGCCCTGTTCAGAGTGGCGGTCTCGTAACCGCCGCTCAGGCAAGTGGCGGTCTCAGAACCACCGCTCAGGCAAGGTGTGGTTCGCAAATTATCACCCAGGTAGGGCGGTGGTCCCAGAACCACCGACCCTGTTTTGGGCGGTGGTTCTTTCCCTAAAGACAGAAAAACGTAAATATGTGCCTGTGTAAATTTTAACTTGGTCTAACTAAAATTTAAACTTGTAAAAATTAAAGAGGAAACCTCGAACAAACAAATAAAGGTAAAATTTCATTGTTCAAAGCAAATAAATCTTCAAATGGTTAATTAAAAGTGCTCAATCTCATACATATCAATGGAGGTAGGGTTTTCCCTAAATAGAGAACTCAAAATACAAATAATTTTGTAATAACTCTAGATTTGGAGTGGAAACCCCTTCAATCCTTGAATGAAATAAATTACAATGATAAATCTACAACCTAGACTAAACTAAGCTTGATTTTGTAAAATTCCTCCATGGTTTCTTCCTTCCTTGCTCCCATGGTTTCCTTTTCTCCACCTGCAAATTAAACAAAAGAAAAGTGACCGAATGAGGAGACTAGGGTAAAGAAAATGATTTAATAAGAATACATAAGGATATTTAGGGTTAGTTTGGAACCCTAGGATCTAGTGGTCTCAATTGAATTGATCCAAGGGTTGAGGATCAACCCTACATTTGTTTGGCAGGAATAAATTTTATAGATGTTTTAAATAAATTTAAAGGTATGTGTAGATGGGTGAATGGGGCCATTTAAATACCTTGGTGTGCAAAGTCATTACTTAGTCCTAGTATGTTTTAGAAAATTAATGAAATGGACATTAAAGTTATTAGGATAATGAAACTAAAATAACTAAGTATAAGGTTAATCACTTTGGGTTTGAATATTAATTAAAGAGGAGAAAACATTTAACCAAGTAGATTATTATGGCACCTTCCTAATTGTTTTTATTTTAATCGACCTTAGAGATAAATTAAGAATATTTAATCATTTAACTTAGACTTGGTCTATCCTTTGTAATGTAGTGATTATTGGTGAAAAATAAAATCTAACGTTACACTAGGCGTTGACACCCTTGTAACTTTTTAACTTAAAACAATTTTTTTTTTTTACCGCAATCGGGATAAGTGTTTAATATTTTAATGTGTTCCTAGAACATTTTTTTTCTTGGGCGTTACAATTTCTATGCTAGAAAATACCCTATGGTACTTTGAAAATATCAAGTTCCATTTTGGATTTCCAAAAACTATCATATTGAAAGAGAAGCAAAGTTTTTAGGTGGAATTTTTTGAAATATTTTTGGACCATGACATATAAAAAGTTGAATAATTATATCGCATTCTATCTTCATATTGACAGAAATATTGACAAGTCTAATAAGTTGATCATGTATTTTCTCATAATATAAAATTTGAATAAACAAAACACACGGGGTGAAATCCTTCCTTTCATTCATCATAGCTTCAATAGATCTCTTCACAACTCCACTACACATGCCTCTTTTGAAGTTTTTCTTTCTTTTCAAACATCTAATTCCCATCATTATATCTTAGCCTATAATGCCATCAAAAGTAACAAATCCTTCATTTCAAAAGGAAGTTGAGTAGAATGTTAAGTTCACTCGCAAAAGTATAACTATTTAGAAACAAGTACAAACATCAAATTTTAAATTAAAAAAATTGAATATACACATTTCACACCCCACACTTTCCAATTTAGTGATTGGTTGAGGATTTAAATGCAAAAAGAATGATTAACATAACAATTGTTACCAAAAGCTTCATTCTCTTTAGTACATTCCCTATCTATACCATCATAAAAAAGTAAGAAATAATGATTTTGGGATTAATAATCCTTCCTTCCTTACATTTGCTTTTTGTATACAACACACAACTCCTTTGGCATTACATCCCATCTTTGTTGTCTTAGAAACTTCATACATTGTAAGCTCTAAATATATTAAAGATTATTCCTAGTTATATTGCAGTAAAAGAAGAATATCATGTCATTGATGTTAGAGTCAAATATAGCTGATAATAAGAGACCTTTTTCTTTTAGATCATAAAAAACAAGTTGAGAATGTTTATGAGGAAAAAATTTTAGATAAATTTTTCATATTTATGTATTTTCTTCCACAATTACAAGGAATGGGGGACCATAAAGGAGGCTCTGTAACACCCACTATTACATCAGACATAAAAATAAAAACGTCTAGAGATCTATCCCATCAGATTGTTTGCTGTCCCATGAAGGGGATACAATAATTTTTTTTCCCCCAATCTCTACCACTTAATCATCGAACAAGGTCGAAACAGAGCCACCAATTTCTTTAATAAATCAAGGATGGGAATAAACGAACCCATCGACCTCACCAAAGCCCATGACGCCCTTGGAGTAATGATAAATTACCACAACAAAACACCCAGTTCAGTATTGTGCAAGGTGTACAAAAATCTAATTTCTCGGTTCTTCCATTCTTAAAACTAAAGGAGGCCCGTGCAACTGATGGTATGTAAACAACAACAAGACCAACCAAAATATTATGAGAAAACCCACACGAAATTTAAATTTTACAAGAAAAAACAATTCGTTTTGGATCCAGGTAATCAAGGGAAAACCAGAAGAGTAGCATGTAGGATAAAATGACTGTAAAACATCCATAGAACTTAAATCAAATTACCATTTCAACAAATACAAACAATTCATTTCATGACATTGTTAAAGTTGGCATATAAATCAAATGGATAGTATTTTTCATGCCTGTGTATCTCCAAGGCTTGCAAAAAATGTCTACTAGGCTCTTGCAATAGCCACACATGGCGGAAATTTCCTTGTTTTAGTTTGTTTAAAGCCCAAAATCCATTCATGGCCATGTTTTGGCACATGAAGGGAGATAATGCAACAACAACCATGGAGGATGGCTTTGCACCTGCTAATCGCACCTTCTTGGATGGTTCACACCTTTTCAATAAACCCAACAACAAGTCTCCCCACCAAAGCAGCTCACATGTGTAGACATGGCACATCCAACCACCACAATGCTAAAACATGTCTTAAAATTAAACAATGCATACAATATGAGTGGCCAGAAACCAAGAAAAGCGTATGCAAGACATAAACTACAAGACAAATTTTAATGAAACTACAATAAAGGAATGGCAGGTGGCCATCAATTCCACCCACCTCCCTCCAACAAAGGACCAAAACAAGCAATTGGAGCCAATTTTTCCCTCACGCCAACCATGATCCATTAAAACAATAAATGAAAAAGGCAAAGTCGGTGGAGCATAATAAATCCAACTTAAATTTTGCATAACTTTAGCAGTCCCCTAAAATATTTGCACCACCACTAAACCATCTTGACCTACCCATGCAACCAGAGCTAGCCATGGTTTGCCAAGAGCTAAGTTTTTTTTTTTTTGGATGGATGGTCAATTTATTATTTTGTTTTATTTTTTATTTTTTAAAACTAAGCTTATAATTATTAGGTACCTTTTTATTGAAAATAAGCCAAAACACCTTTAGAGAGCTTTCAAATTTTCTTTAGAACTTTTAACCAAAACGTTATTACGCATCCCAAAATTGGAAATACGATTAGTTCACAAGAAAGAAATGTTTGAAAATGACGTTACAAAAGACCCTCGGCAAACCTATAAGTGCTTACGACAGAGCAAGACGATGCAACGAATAAGAAAGAAGGGAAATCAAGTTTACTTTGCGACAAAGATCGTAATTACCTAACGATCATAGGTATGCCTTGGATCACTGAAATTGATCCAAAGCATGACCATTCGAAACAAAATTTGCAGCACACTACGGTACGGGTAACAAAATTTGTTACCAAGGTAACTTGTCTGTAGCTCCAGAAGACTGCATTGACACCAAAATAATTGGGTTCACAAAAATGAGTTTCATAACTCATCATAGGGTATACTAAGCAACCAATCAACATAGCAAACTGGGGTCAAAAGCAAGAACATGAATCGACACCAAAGGGGCATTACTAGGAGAAATTGATCAAGGAGGATCAAGTTATACTCCCACTAGCTTGTGGAAGCAAGACATTTACCTACATTAAAATGATTTGATTTCAATCGAGGGTTCAACATCATACCACACACATAGGTGTGTTGACTACAAGATTCGAAATCTTTTTTGTGTTATTGACTAATTTTTCAGTATTAGCATTATACCATGTAGTTCCATAATAATACCAATTGATGACAATGTGTTAAAGATTAGTTCTGAAGTGGTTGTATTGGTTTAGAAAAGATCCATCTTCCTTCATTGTTTATTGAGGTATGATTATATTCTTGTAAGATAAATTGGAGATAGACTAGAGAGTAGGGAGTACATAGAAATCCTAAATCTAACATTTTGGATCGTATACGTGACTTTGGGTTATATGAGTTTGTATTACAGCTCTACATCATCTGTGTATTCGTTCTCTTTTATTTCTTCTTTTACTGCATTATCACTCTTAAAATAATGTCTTTTGGGTTGTTTCATTCACATTTACAATTTCTACATATAACATTTCTCGAATTTCATTTAGGGTGTTGTCCATAAGTCTTCTCGTGGGCCTATAACAAACTATATAAAAAAATCTTAAGAAGTTCCTTCCTATTGATATTTATTAATTTTTTGGTACATAAATCTATATAATATATTAAAGAACTAAATATGGTTAGTTATATACAAATCAAAGGACTACATATAATTAGTATGTTGTACATATGGAGATTGGAAGTAGTTCTTTTGGAAGAAAAAAATGAATTTTATTGAGAAAGTTTTTTGTGTAATGGAGTTACATTCATGCCTCCTAACAACAGACACCACAAAATTTTTAAATAAAGTGATAAAATTATTAATCTAATTATTATTATGACTACACATTATATTAATAAAAATATATTAGAGTTATAATAACATGACGACGGGACAACTCACGGTCCCATAAAAAAACTACAAGGCACCAAGAAACACCCAAAAGACAAACAAAAAATATTTATCTATTTAAAACATTTGAGAACAATTCAAGTTAAACACCTCTACAATAATAACTATTACTATTTTTGAGATTGATATATTATCTAAAAATCCGCCACTTATGGTTTGTTGCTAGAAGTTGTAATTAGAGCTATAAATAGGGGGTTTGAATAAATACAACCCACCTCAATTTTGACTCCGAGGTATTTCAGTTATTTTGTTTTGTTTACATTCGTTCGATTATTTAGACTTTATCAATCTGCAGTTATTTCGTAATGAATTTACCCCGTAACGTTCTACAGATTGATAAGAGGGGTGATTAATACGGTGCCCGACTCGTGAGATTCTGAACGTGAAAAGCTCTAGTTTGCAAACGAACATTTAATAATACGACCTAACAAATAGTAATATTCTTTATAAATTGAAATATACTGTTCAAGTAAGTGAAACATAGTTTAGTTTGTGATTAATACGATACAGGTAGATTTCCAGCCTGCAATTGTCATGGGGAATTATGTAATCCTTCCGTTCGTACTATTTCTTCTCTTCTGTTTTTCAAGTCTGGTGTGCTCTATTCATGATTTCGAAGAGGTTGGATACTATCCCGAAGATTTAAGCTCGGAAGAAAGACTTGTAGGGAGATTTGAACAGTGGGCGGGCAAGCATGAGAAGACCTACAATGATCACCGTGAGAAACAAAGGAGGATGGACATTTTCAAGGACAACCTGCGTTATATCCATGAGCGAAACCAACAAAATCTATCGTATGTGCTGGGCCTGAACCACTTTTCAGACCTCAGTCATGAAGAATTCAAGAGCAGGTTCGTGGGTAAGTTTACAACTGGTCCAAAAATCAGCAGTATTCGTTATCAGGAGCAAGATGACGTTGATTTACCTTCTTCTGTGGACTGGAGGGAGAATGGAGCCGTTACACCCGTTAAAAGCCAGGCTTGCGGTAAGTGCTATTTTTTATATGCTTGATAATATTCTGTTTAGGAAGACATCAGTACACGATTTTGCTGTCTGATTTTAAATTGACAATTATTCAATTGTTGTTTTTCGGTCAGCTTAAAAAACACATATATTTATAAGGTTGAAAACGAGGTATATGCTAACACAATATATAGAAGTAACATAAGAAACATATGTAATCAAAGCAACTCGAATAAGGAGATCGTTCTTGTTTGTCCTTTCGCCTCAATCACAACCACCAAGAAGATCTTTTATTAACTAGTCAACCAATCAATGGGTGGTTTATTATTTTTTGGGGTGGATTTATCATTGGTTGGTTGACGAGTCACTCTTGCAAACATATGTGATGTTTAGGATGAGTGGATACATCGTATTAAATACTAGTTTTCATTTGTTATTTTCTTTTCTATCTATATGTGCATGATAGGAAAAATGGCGATAGACAATTAGAAAACTTAATTTTAAGGTCATGTGCCACATTGGAAAATCACCATTGTTTCGAGGATGGTCAAGTTTGTTTGACTGGTTTCTTTGGAGATTCTTAGTATTTTTTGTACTTTCCTGGCCTAGGTGTTCGTTTGGGGTTTTTGGAGGTTTGCTTTTCTGGTCTTTGACCAAGCTTCACGTTGTACCTTGTTGTGCCTTGATGTCTATCTTTCGATTGTATAGGCTTCTTGATCCCTTCAAAACCATTCTTGTTTCTTTGTGGCCATCATGAGGCTTGGCTTCATTTTGTGTACAAGGTTTTTTGGTCCCTTCAAAACCAAATCCTTATTACCTTACCTTAAAAAAAATTTGTCACTAAGAATACTACATGCTTGGAAAATGTCACTAAAAGCATAACAATTTATTGTGACATTCTCAAGAACGATGATGGGTACATGCATACCATAATTTACATTTGACGGAAACTTATGCCTATTGAAAAAACCTTAGTGACATAAAATTTTCAATAACCATTCAAATTGTCCTCATCTTTAGTGTTGTATAAAAATTTAAAAGAAAGCTTTCTTTTTTAAGTACTCTTTAATAAAAATTTGTGTGTGTGTCTACATATGTATGTATGTATTTGTGTGTATAAAAAATGTCATTCATAGTCCAAATTTGCAAGTTATAAGAGATGGTGATCTCAAATATTTACAGGTATTTAATAGTTAACAAAATTAAAAATATATCAATGAGTGTCAACTTTAAATCCGACAATCTACCACAATTTAAAGAATTAAAACATTGTCTAAGGCTGAGGGATTTGAGGATTGTAAGATCCTACTATGGAATTGCTTTCTATAGTGAATTCCTCTTTGAAAGAAGACATGGAGGGGTATTCATTTTCAAACCCTTTTCACTCCTAATACAAGCACCTTTGTTGTCAAAAGCATTAGGAAAGCTTGGGCTATGGTCAAATCCATCCTTAAATGGGTGAGTAATGAGTTTGAGAAAGATTTTTTTCTTAACTCTTACTCGATCTGGTGGTCCCAATTATCAATACTCATAATGGTCCCCTTTTCATGAACAAAAGAATAAAAAGCCTTTAGTTCTTCAAAAAAATAGAACCATTAGTGGTATTTTCTACAATCCTCCTGAGATTGGGTGTCTTGGAACAACATTAGACTTATGTTCAAACTCAATAATGAGGTTGTAGACTCTACTTTTTAAATTCATAATGTTATCCTTGAAGAGAACTTAAACATAATCAAAACATTTCTATAGAGGTCCATCGGTGTAAAGATCAAAATAAACTAGTTGCTTGGCCACTCCTTTATGTTGGGACAAACCTCCCAACTTAGTTATCACATATTATCCATGGAATATGATCACAATATGATATCTTCTCACCACATTTGGGCAAAGGAGTCTAATAAACTTGGGAAAATACCTATTTAAATAAAAAAAGGATCACTTTCCATAGTGCATAATTTACCAAGGGTTCCTAGTTGGCAAAAAGATCAAGCATATGGCAATCCCAAATCCCATATGTTCCTTTTGTAGCCAAGTCAAGCCTATTAATCATTTTTTTTTGTCTTATTCCTTTTCCCAAATCAGCTTTGAAGTAGATCTACTCTTTTCTTACATTTTTTATTCTAAAAGTATTCACCTGGAAAATGATTTCTCTTAAAGACCTCCATGTTACCTACAAATAAAATCAATTATAGAAATATTTTGGGATGACATTATTTTTTCAGATATCAAAACATAGAAATTATGCTCTATTTAATCATATTCAGACGAATATAAATTTTTCTATTTCTAATAAAATTGCCATTGTTACAATTGTGTTACTCTAGATTCAACTCTAAATGGAAAATTTTCACTTGGAGGTTGAGCATTTACAAATACTCCCCAACCATTGGGGTATTAAACCATGCAATATCATCCACGAGGCACTAGATCTCCCTCTTCACCACTTTCATTGTTGGAGTCGTGGTCATGGCTTCCCCACCAACATTCTAGGAGTAGATGAAGAAGTTAAATCACCTACTTTCGCTGACCTTCTCTATTTCAGGTGCTTCTAGGAGAATTGATTTGACCAATTTAGTGGCGCTAGTGTTAGTATAACTGTGATGTTTCTTCCACGAGTGTTGATGAAAACAATGGTAGTGGCTCTAGCCGTGGTACTATGGGTCCTTATCCCTCGATAATTTCTTCAGCATTCTATTTCCATTTCTATTCATTATGAAGAAAATAACAATAAAAAAAATGATAATTGGGAAGGAGTCCCTTATCTTGTAAAGCCCTCCAAAGCTAATGGGTGGGTTGGAAAGCTTGATAATACCTGACCACTACGTACAAAAACTTCCATGTTTGTCACCAACACTTAGAAATCTATTCTATACTACTCTTTTTTGGCACCCTATTGATGATGTGTCATTACTAACAACCATTCTTCCGGGCCGTCTTTTCTTGAGGCACTTCGATGTTTATATTTTGTAGTGTGGTTCCATGCAATCCATTTTGTATAATTAGTTATTTGTATTTTTAATAGAGAAACAATTTTCAATCAAAAACATTGTCCAGGTTAGAAATTGAAATTTAAAAAAAAAACACGATAAGCTTTGTTAATGGTTTTGGTGGATTGACTAGTTTTACAAGAGCTTTTTCACAGGGGATTGCTGGGCTTTTGGTGCAGTTGCATCGGTTGAAGCAATCAATAAGATTGTGACAGGAAACTTGATTTCTCTATCGGAGCAACAACTAGATGATTGTGATAAAGTAATCAGCAATGGATGTTTAGGAGGGAGTCCACAATCTGCTATTGAGTATATAGCTGGCAATGGCATTGCAAGCGAAGTTGATTATCCTTATAGGAATGAAGGTGTTAATGGTGTTTGTAACAAGGCGCTGGTATATGTTATTCCAGATCAATTTTCTTGTTTAAGGTTTAGATCTAGATAAACAATTTTGTTTGTTTCTTTTTGTTACAGGTTAAAATTCTTACTGAGAAATACAATCATGATTTTTTATATATGGCAGGAAAGAGAACATATTGCAGTAAAAATTGATGGCTGTGAAAGTCTACCAATCAATAACGAGAAAGCAATGAAGGTTGCCGTGGCACATCAACCAATCACTGTGGGCATTGAAGCTAGTGGAATAGACATGGGTCATTACAAATCTGTAAGTCTCCCAATAGATTATATTAGAGGATTGTTTTCCACAATCTTTAGAAGTAATGAATTTAATATAGTTTTATGCTTTTATCTATCCTTCGTTAACAGGGAATATTTACTGGCAAATGTGGGACCAAATTGGATCATGCCGTGGCAATAGTTGGTTATGGGTCAGAAAACGGTCTGGATTATTGGATTGTGAAAGAAGCAAATGGGCCAATGTGGGGTGAGCAAGGATACATCAGGATGCAGAGAAATGTGGCAGACCCACCTGGTTTATGTGGGATTGCTATGGCTCCCATCTATCCAACAAAGAAATGACATAGTGAAGCCCACCTGTAAAAATTTGATGTTAGATAGACAAAATTGATATGTAAGAGAGATAATAAGATTGTTAAGGTCATCAATTGCTTTTCTCTTCCATTATCTACAGTTAGTATTCCTTTTATAAAAGAGTTTCATTTTGTAAGCTCTTATGCTTTTATCTAGGATGTGTTATGATGTTCTATTTTGCTTGAAATAACATTAAGTACTGCTCCTGTTTCTCACTCCAAATATTGCAATGTTGTACTCGTCATCTTTTCCCAATATTTCCTCATTCTTAGATATATTGAAAACAAGTTCCATACAGTTGGAGAATTATGAATATATTAATAAATTATATTTAAAAATGTTTTACAAATAAATTAACATATAATTTTAAAAAGATTATTAATATAATAGTTTTATGTAGTTTAAATATGTAATTCTAGGTATGAGATTATTTGATTTTGATAATGAAATGTATTTATATATATATTACTCATTAATTTAAGTTATGTTCTTTTTTTTGTTAATAAACACATTTCAAAATTCTAAATCTATATGCGAACCTGAAACTAATGCAAACTAAGTGAAAAAACAAACATAAAATGAAGAGACACATAAGTTATGATCGCATCATATTTTCATATACCTTAGAATGGAAAACACTGAATACAAGGATATAATACCAACATGTAATATCAAACACCAACTCACATATGATCAACATACGAAATCACAAACACAAATGTCCATATCTCATATATCCAAATCCAAAATAACAATCCGAGTAAGAATAGATACCATGAACAAATGATCTCATATAACATATCCTTCCATGACATATATGCTCTTCGGAACCTATTACATATAACCGATCTATATCCCAAACTATTGTATTTGCTTTAATATATAACCTCTAAATGCAATATCACAACCAAGATTAGATGTTATGCCCCTCCTCCCTATCACATAAGTGATAACACACTATCTCTCCACAAGTCTTCAAAATACAAGTTCCTATATATTGGATATACTCAGTGCAACAACCTAGGCTCTTTGTCATAATTTTTCAATAATAATTTTGTGTTTATAAACGAAATCAAAAATTTATAATGTGATATTGGAGTTGTAATTTATCCACCATTTGAAACAATTTTATAATTCTTTTATAATTTGTTAGACCATAGATATCTCCCAATTTATAAAATTTATATCTCACCCACATTGTTTAATTGTATATTGTCTACAATATCTCTACTTAAAATCGTCACAATTATAACAACAAACATGTAGGTGAAAACTACAATTTAATTTCATCCTAGAATTTTGTGAAATATCTTTCAAAAACATATAAACATTACATAAATATTCTTTTAATTTCACATTTCTTTAAATAATTTTATATTTGAATTTTGTACATTTACAAAAAAAAATTACATTATTATATATCTAAATTTATATAATTAAAAAAAAACATTTATTGTTAAAGATATATTAATTTACTACCAAAAAATAAATAGTCAAATAATTATTATAATTAAATTTTTAAATAAAATTATCATCTAAATAGATTGAATGTGGATACAACATAATTTCTATTTATCATAATAAATATAACTATTATATATGTTAAAATTGACACTTTCTCTTAAATAATACTATGAAATAAAAATAACATACTGAATTTTAAAAAAGTCATTATAATATTATTTTTAGATAAAATAAAATAAAATATATGTAGGGTGTAATATAAAGAAAAAGTGGCACTATTGTCTATGTTTTACAAAAAGTCCTTTGGACTACTTAGGTGGAATTATCTAGAAAATATGCACTCAAATTTTAAAAGCACTTAAATGTGTACCATAAGTCTATACATAAAAAAGAGTTTTATTTTTTTTGTAAATATACTAAAAGACAAAAGAGTTCACAGTTATAAAAAGGGTCAAATATTTTAAGCAATAAATTCTAAAAAAGTGAGTTATTTCTAAAAAGTAAAATGACAACCACAATAAATATGATGACATCATGGTGCTTCAATTTATATGGTGGTGGGAATAAGGGGTAAATTTTTTTAGAACTAAATAAATACATTTTAAAAATTTTTTGGGTAAAAAATGAGCATGTCCAAATTTTGAGACATTTGAAAATCAATGTCAGAAAATAATACTAATTTCTTATTGGTTGAAAACATGTTTAATAATAACTTGTTAAAAATGGAGTGAAAGGTATTGTAACCCAAAGGTAGAGACTAATAAAAATAGGATACTAGAAAGAATGATTGTAGAAATTTTTTCAAATATGTTTTTCAAAATTTTCAAAGGAATCACTGATTTCCACTGAGCAAGATTCTCAACCCTTCACTGTCATCCACGAAGGCCAACCAAACCTGAGCATAGCTTTAGTTTATCCCTTGTGACCACCTTGGTCATCATGTTTGCAGGATTCTGACTGGTATGAATCTTCTCCAACTTCAACTTATCTTCCTCCAAAGCTGTCCTGATGAAGTGATATCTCAACTGTATATGCTTCGTCCTATAGTGAAAAGTAGAGTTCTTAGCTAGGTGTATAGCACTCTGACTATCACTATGCAACTTACATTCCTCCTGCTTATGCCCCAACTCCTCAAGTAATTGTTGTAACCAAATCATCTCTTTGCTTGCCTCTGTGGCAGCAACATACTCAGCCTCCATGGTTGATAAAGCCACCAGCTTCTATATTCGTGAAATCCAGCTCACTACTGTCCCACCTACAATGTAAATATAACCTGTCATGCTTCTCCTGTTGTCAACATCTCTAGCCATGTCTGAATCTACATAACCATGTAAAGTGGTTTCTGGTCCACTGTAGCACAAAATTGTCCCCATGGTCCCTCTCAAATACCGAAGGATCCACTTTATTGCTTGCCAATGCTCTTTACCTGGATCACTCATAAATCTACTCACATCTCCCACTGCATGGGCAATATCAGGCCTAGTGCACACCATAGCATACATCAAACTGCCAACTGCTGATGAGTATTAAGGTACCTTGGACATCTGGTTTCTTTCCTGCTCTGTCTTGGGACACTGCTCCTTTGATAACTTAAAATGGCCTGCCAAAGGAGTCCTAACCGGTTTAGCATCCTGCATGTTAAACCTATCCAATACCTTCTTAATGTACTCTTCCTGAGATAAAGTCAGCTTCCGTTCCTTCCTATCTCGAGTTATCCTCATACCAAGGATTTGTCTGGTTGCCACAAATATGTAGGTTTCTATTGATCTAAGAAAAGTTTTTCAGATGATTTGACATTTTAGAAAGGTGATTAATGTTGGAGGAAATATTAATTCATATTTATAGTTTAATTGAAAAATTACAAAAATAATGACAACCGAATAAAGTAGTTAACTTACTTCAGAAAAATCAATTCCTAGGTTGGATTTTCTCTAGAACACTAAGATTTTCCATCATTGAAGAATCTATAAATGAAAAGACAAGTATATTTGAATGCTCTTTTTGCAAGGAGGTCCATTTATGTTTATCTAGGTACTGTAACTAGATGTCTCAATGAATTTGCATGGTATTTTATTGATTAAATTGGAGTGTACAATCTCTCAAAACATCTTCCAAAGAGCCCACCAAGGTTCAATTATTGCTGAGGCAAAGGTCCAGAGATATGATAATAAGGGATGAGGTCAAGATCATGTCCCAGGATAATTTGGCGGAATAGAAACCCCTCAAACCTTGGCCTCTTAGCCGAAGAAATCTTCCCATCTAATCCGTGGGGTATGGTGTTCTAAGACTTGCCAGGTTTTAACAAAAAAAAACCTTCCAATTTGACATAATCTTCAAGCCACAAAATATTTTACATTTAATATATCACAATATTAAAAAAATTATAGAATTAGGAAATACAACAAGAGTTATAGAATTACTTTAATCTTATCATCCCAAAGATAATTGGTATGAAGCCATCATCTAAAAATGCACATAAAATGGTCTCATGTCGTAGAAATATAAAGAGTGCCCTTAATTGTCTATCCCCGCAGAAATACAATTCAAAATAAGGTTGGCTTAAATTATGTGATACAAATAGTTGCAGCCATAAATTATAAATCAAATATTCCGGACTCCAATCCAAAAATTACATTGGTGAATATTTTCTATTCACCACTGCTAGTAGGACCTAGATATAACAAGAGCCGCAAAGCGACCAGTTCCTGCCATCTAAGTTATGCAGATGTTAAATACTCAAAACCAGTGTTGAAGCTTAGTAGGACAAGTGGAGTAAAATAAAAGAGAACGTCATAATTTAATTGCAATAGCATATAAAAGGTCAACTGCCTTGTTTGCCTGAGGGTTGTTCAGATCATGTTTGCATGCTGAGTGGAGAAGGATGATGAAATAAAAGAATTACATTCAAAATAGTAAAATACTATACTTATTCTAAAATAAAAAACATCTATGCTTTGCAGGCTGCGTGGAAGGCTCCAAAAATATTAAATACTAAGTTAATAATAATGCAGAACAAAGTTAATATTAAATACTAAGTTAATATTAAAATTAGCTTTATCTTTATCTTGAAAACAGTCCAAACAGAGCTCAAGTGGCAAAACACATTGACACCAGCCCCGGATTCAACAAATCTATTTTGTGCATATGTTGTAATCATTATAGCCCATAAGCCATAATTTTTAAAGAGTAAAAGCTTTTGCATTTACAATAGATTTGAAGTGGCAAGAGAAATATTATGAATGCAGTGCAGGTATTTCATTTTTCTGTTTCAAAGAAGCAAATGTATCCATAGTAAAACCCTAACAATGTAAACCCAAATTTTCTTTCAGCATTCTGCAGAGAACAATATCCGTTTAATCTATATATTCTGGTAAACGGGAGAAGTTTGACAAAACAATATATACCAAAATTTAGATGGGAAAAAAACAGATGCGATCACATGAAACTTTGCAAATGTTTTGCCTGAATATGGGAGGCCTTTGCATAGCTTGAAATTCGATACAACAGTATCAAGTTCTGTAATGCGGGATGTAGAAAGGCAAATTATATATTTAGGATGTTAACCATATACAACAGTCTGTGATTTTAAAATGTGACAACATTTGGAAGAGGTACGTGCCAAGTTCAAAATATTATGGCTGTATACAATGGGTGGTTTGTTGGAGTAGCAGATTTTCTCTAATATGTCAGCTGATTTTCTCTATTCCTGCAGAAAAGCAAGGATAGATTATGAGTGACAAGAAATTGAAAGTGGAGGGGATTACATGAAACTTGTTATGCAAAGAGTAGTTGAAAGAGTCACCTTATTTTTTTTCTAGTTGGATCCCCATAATGGCATTTGTCTGGTTCAGAGTGAATGTCCCTGTTGCTTGAAATCCCTGCAGCAAATAAATGACAGCAGTCTTATTCTTAAAGTATTCCTCATGCGAAACCCTTGGCAGTGCAGGAAGCAACATTTGCAGCGGTTCACCGGTCAGTGTGCATTGGATATTTTTGTTTTTGCTGGATTTGAAGTTGCAAATTAGCCGGTGTTTGAAGCTGTAAGGACATTGTTGCTGGCAGAAGCGGCATTGCAAAATTTGTTGTTCTACTGTTTGGAAGGTTTCCAGTGACGAGCCACATTTATTGCAAATGATCTCAAATGGTATGGAGTAGATGTTGGCGATAGTCAATGTACCCTGCACCTGCATGATGAGAAATTGTAAATGAGCAAATGCAGAGGTAGAATATTTGAAAGAAAAGATGATGTTGCAAACTGTTATTTATTGCTCATATAGAACTCACCTCAGTGGTTGTGTTTAACATTTCTTTTAAGTCTTGTAGTGCTTTTTCCATCCTGAAGGGCATGATGAATGTCGATTGAGTAGTCTTCAAGGCTTTGTCATTATCATTTCCACCATGCCTTGCAACATTTTTGAACAAATAAAATGTGTGTTTTTGTTTTTGTAGTTGTTCCTCTATTGCTGTAAATAGAGGTGCAAATGTTCCAAATAGGTATAGCTGCCAAGAACTTTGTTTTTCATCACTTTCTGGTTAGTTCTTCACTGCTATTTGAAAATAGAGGCGACTTTCAAGCAAACAAACATCAAAGCAGTCTGCAAACCTCGGCGAGGAACTTTTTTCATGAATTTTGTCAAATAGTTGTATTTAAATTAAGGCATTAGAAAAATCCAACAAAACAACATCCTGGTTGGGAGGAAAAGAGAGATAGTAATCATGACCATATGCACAAACGGATCAGATATCCCTCTGCTTCCAACAAGCTTTACCCTATTTCTTCACTAACTTGTTAATCAAACAAAGGAAAGGGCATGGGCATGGGCATAGAGCCGAAGCAAAAGATAAAGCAGAAATGGAAGTTGGACTTACAACCTGCTATTTTGCCAGTCTATAAGACCACATTTCTTTCAGGCATTTTGTCGAACTTCTCAGTAACAGTCAAGAGTTACTACATTGCAAAAAAAGATTGTCTGATATTTTGCATCTAGCCACCTTACTAGTAACAAGCCCATAAACTTACAACATTTTAAAGAAAGACATACTTCATGAAAAGAGAGAAAATGTAGGATCAGAACAAAGTGCAATTCATACTATCTTAAATAATTTTCAGTGAAAAACAAAGAAAACAGCCAGATGCAGCAGAACTGAACATAGCTATACAGAAGACTGGCAAACGTTAAGTTATTTATGAGCCATACCTGACAACTTGCACTCGAGAAGAAAGATGCAGTGAAATACAATATGGTCCTGTCATTTATTTACAGCCTGTGAGAGTCGAGACTTATACTAAAGATCAAAGTAAAAAATACAACTGTTGCCGCAAAACATGTAGCAAATAAATGACTAACTAAAATGTAAAAGTTAACGAAGGTAAAGCTTCCTTTTCTTTAGATCTTAGACTCTTATCGTTTGCAATATTAATTATTAATTCTCAATTTCTTTGCCACTGGTCAATTGTATGTTCCTATGCTAAGCCACAACCATTTACTGATCAACCACCTTTGGAACACATTGGGCTTGGACAAATTCAACGGAACAAGAACAGAATGAAATATTGTGAGGACAAAAATGACATGAACCATGCAAATCTGAATTGAGGGCATACCCCAAAGGCTCTTCAGAAAATAACCGAAAGTCCCAGAAGTCTCGAGGCATAGAGTATAGAGGCAAAAGATTATGAAACATAATCAGCATAACAGTAACGTGAATTTTGCCAAAAAGTGAAAATCACAAAACTCTTCATTATATTCCCATCCTCCTCACCTCTGCCTAGAACAATGGCCAGACAAAATAAGAGTGGCATTTTACATCTCCATGCCCATCAACATCCCATGTTATAGCATCTTTTAGACTGCTATCAACATAAGTTATTCATTTGAAGCAGATTAAATTTATTCATATCCACGACTAACCAGAAGGGTAATTCTACTATTTCAGAAGATTCCAAAAACCGCTTGTAACAGTAAAACGCAAATTTCATCAAGTGACAAAAGTAATATATGTTCAGAATCCCAACCTGGGATATCAAATGACCAAGAAGTTTGAAAGCAGCATCTATCTGTGCATACATAAGCTAAAGGTGTTATTACTAAAGTTTATTTGTGGGGTAAAAACAAGTGGTATTGCAAGCAATTATAAAGATGCAAATATAGACTGGCAAAATAGCAGTTTGTAAGTCCAACTTCCATTTCTGCGATTTTACAACTGAAACAGTGGACAAAAGTCCCTTCTCCATAATGCTACGATAGATATCCATGCCCTGTTTCAACATTGCTAGCAAATATTATGCAAAAACTTGGAAGATATTTAGGCATACAAATATTTCCGAGATTTTGGATGCAAGCATCTGGGAATTCTCTCAGCCAGTGAAGTGCCAACAGCTTTTGCAAGAGCACATGGCCCACTTCATCCCTTTCTGTATCTTTTGACTGTCTGGCACCTCGATCAGATTCAATCCTCCAAGTGCTCTCAAACTGGACTAGTTTATAACCAGACATGTAAATTATAGCAACTCAAACCTCTTTCAGCAGAGCTCAAACCGAACAAATGCAAAAATGAAAACAAACTGATTTTTCATGCGATAGCTTTTCGAAGAAACTTCACAAATTTATAGAAATTTAATGCTCATTAATTCAATTCAGTGGGCAAAATACTGTCAAACTTTGATATAAAATATAAGGACACTTGTCACTTTAAATTTTTTTATTTTAAAATGTTACAAAATTGTTTTGGCAATAAGACTCAAAAATAGTCACATCACCCTTGAACACCAATCAAATGGCTAGAAAAGTAAATATGTTAATTTTAAAAATGTTTGAAATTACTCATAACTTCAGAATATGCCAGAGTTGAAAAAAAAAATGCACTCTATTGGCCACTTTTGCAAAATTAATTTGTTCCATTAAAATGTATAGTATTCCTGCGGGAAGTAGGAACTAATAATCTATAGCCAATATCTTTTTGCCACGTTCACGAACAACCCACATACCATATTGCAAATTAATTTAGTAAAGTTACCATTACCTACGGAGGACACAAAGATATTTGGTTTATGATTCTTAATGATGTGGATCTTGTAACACTCGTGAAGAGCCACGGTCATATGTTGCATGAGGTAAAGCCGGAGAAGTTCTCTAAATTTTTGACACTTGGACTTCTTGCAATTGCTTGTGCTTACAGGTAAAAACTAGAATCAATTGAACTAAAACCATGGGTGATGTGTTTTTATCAATTTCATTTAATTTTGCGTAATGCTTTGTAAGCTTGCTTTGGTTATTTCTAGAAACATTTAGTAGTGTTTGTTATAAAAAGTTATACAGCCATAAAATGCAAAATTAGAGGAGGTTTGGTGCCACACGGAAAGTTTTTTTAACCTTGTAAACTCCTCTAATTAATTTTATAATTGATTCTTACAAGTGTAGAAGATATTTTGGTGATGGTTTTGGAACCGGGGCTTACTTTCGTGTCATATTTCAATGCCTCGACCATAAATGAGAACCCCATGCCATTCAAACCCATTCTTTAAAACATTATAGATATTTTGGAATTGTCGGAGCGACTTATCTAGCATAAATAAACCCATGTGACATCATTTTTCAAACTTCCTTTGACTTTGAATTAATGTCCTCTTGACTTTCTGTTTAATGTTGTAATTTAAATCATTAACCACATTAGCCTGGAGCCCCAACATCTTAGTGACCCGTAGGTTTAGAAAGTGTCAACATTTACCACACTAGAGGGGGGATTTTTTAAAATCAAAATAAATTAAATTTATAACTACTATTCCCACCCGCATGACTCCATAAAATGAAATCTAATCTTGCAACCAACACGCATAACATAGGAGGAGTTCATAAATCGAACGATGTGTTATGAATTTTCAAATCATTATGTTTTCTTGCACCCAACATGTAGAACAAAGGAGGAGTTCAAATATTTTCTTAAATCCTTGTGTTTTCTTGCACCTAACATGTAGAATAGAGGAGTTTGTTAGTGTAGGATTTATTTTCCTCGCTTTATTTGTATTATCCTACTCGGGATATTCCACCTCACTTGGAGTTTCCCTACACTTATGGGATATGTTTGCTTAGGTGTACACTTGAGTACTGTAGTGCCCACTCCTCTCCAACACTATTTCATTTTGATGTTGTCACTGTTGATTTGATACTTAGACATTTGAGTATTATATTTTGATTAGTAGATGATGGACTATGCAGATATTTAGACCATTGACATTATGTGATTTACATTTTTATTATGATGCACTAGATAGTGATGATAAACAGTTAATATATGTACATTTGTGATATTATGATTTTTGTCCTAACATGTCGTAATTTGGATGCATAACCTATGTTGGATGTTTTGAGTAGAATTATGATTTTATGGATGCCAAAATCGAACTAATTTTATGATGCTAGATAATAGAATTGCTAATGTTGAATGATGATTATGGATTTTATATGTATATTGTCTCGATGTTTTTAATATGGCTGAAAGGCCAGAGAGGTATTTTGTTTGTTTTGCAGGACATTTTATCACATACATCGAAAGGGGATAGGGGACCAACCATGAAAGATGTCAAGTGTTGAGCAACGTGGCCAAAATTTGACAACTTGTGTAATGTTATATTGTGGTGTTTTGCATGCCTAGTTAGGAGGTTTCCCATGGGGGTGACCTCACATGTGTGGCCATGGGGTGATATGTTTTCCCTTGTTTTAATTTTGTGTGTGTTTTATTTGTGTTATATGCATTTAAATTTTTGGAAATTGTTGTCACTTTATTATCAAGTAATAATTTGTCTTAATTAAGCTAATCCTTCTTATTTGGTTAACTAAAATTGGGATATGACAAATAGATAATTATGAGGTTAGGTGGTCCTTGTTGTAAGTGAGATTTGTGTTAGTTTGTGTGTGATTTACTCCACCCTAAATTAAAAATTCAGATTTTGACTTGGGAGGCCTTTTTGGAGGTTTGTGGGACAAGTTAAGCTTATCACATGCCTCTTAAAATTACCCAACAACCCTACCTATGGTATGTGGAGTTAATTTTTGACCTTTTTTATCCTTTTTGGAGTGTAAAAGAGTGAAAATAATTGTACCTTCTTCTTGTCACAATAAATTTTGTCCTTATAAGGCATGGTGTGTAAATTTGAGTGTCTTGTGGGTTGTCAAAGTTTTTATATGCTCATTATTTGTCTTGGGAATGGTGTTTCAATTGAGTGTGGGAATTGAGAAATGATGAAATGACATCCTACATGGAGCCACCTCATCATCCTCACATTCCATTTCTATTTATTGATAGATTTTGATGGAATGGGGGTTACTTGTTCATTTTTCTTCTTGTGCACTTTTAGATTTGGGGAAATCTTGTTGGAGTTGCTTGGAGTGTGCTTGGCTTGAAGGTGTCAAAACTTGTGGAGTGAAGATTCTTGGAAATTGATGGAGAGGTAGGCTCTCCACCTTTGTTATTTTATTTATTATTTTTGATGATGTGGAAATGTTGTGATTGTTAAGTTTGTTTGAGTTTTGTGAATGTGCTTTTGTGTGGTTGGGTAGTATGCTTTATTTTGGGTGTGTGAGATTGACTTATGGTCTGAGGGTAAAAGCACAATAAAATGTCTCGCTTTTTGGTATGTTTTGTAGCATTATAAACATGAATTTTTAGTTTCATTGATTTTCTAAAGGTAATAGCCATAAAACCATACACATTCATGAAATTCCATAAACTAACGAAATGTTGTGTTTAGAGTGTAGAATACATTTAAATCTTTAAAAAAAAATTGTAAAAAAAATGGTCTTTTTCTTAATTTTATTCATACGCTATTTCTTATGTTATAAAAGAGGAATGACTGTCCCCGGGTGGTTTTTTAAAATGAAAATTTATTTTTTCACCATGAAATTTTAGATATATGTTCAAGATTTGAATTTTGAGGTGCTATAAAATTTTCATATTTTTTGGACTTATAATTTTTTTTAATTAATTATTTAGTAAAAATATTTTCAAATAAATGGCGTACACATTTTTATGCCAAAAAATTTTAAGATTTATATCGAAATTGATTTTTTTTTTCATAGGTAAGAAGAAGGCTTCAACAAATAGTAATTTTATTTTTTTCAATTTTTTTTTATATTTTTTGCTAGTTTTCAAATTGGGTTGATTATGTACGATCAATTGTCCTAAAATACCATATGTTAGCAAAATATAAAAAATAAATAGTAAAAAAAAAATTAAAAAATGAAAATTATATTTTTAGAAAGCTAATAAAATTATGTATTTTGTGTTAAAATGTTGTAATTTTATCCATTCATTAACCCTAATTACGTGGCACCTAAGTGGCACATTTTGGCATAAAATTATCCTCCAAATAGATTTGGCGCCAAAATGTGCCACATAGGTGCCACATAGGAGGGTTCGTGTGAAGGGGGTTTGCGTGAACCCCCCTTCCCCCACACCCCCCTAAACCCTAAATCTGCCGCCCAAAACTATATAAATATCTATATATAACTCTTTGCCGCCAAAATTATTTGAACCCAAAAAGGTTCGCGCGAACACCCATTCGCGTGAACCGATTTCTTTGTCCTACGTGGCAGTTCGGGTGAAGGGGGTTCACGCGAAAGGGGTGTTCATGTGAACACCCTTGATTTTCGATCCCACCCAACCTCTTACTCGCGTTTTTGGGACATGAAGTTTTAGACTTATATTTTTTGAGGTGTTGTCAAATTTTCGTATTTTTTGGACTTAATTTTGGAAATGGGGTTTAAAAAAATGGCGGGAGGCATAAGAATAGTTTCATTGTGTTATAAGAGGGAGTTGGGTTGGGTTGCTCCACTTGATGATAAGTAACACTTGAGTTTATCATGTTTTCTTTATTTGAGGGAGTCATAAGAGTGAGGGAGGCATAAGAGTTATTCTTTTGTGGGAAGCATAAGAGTTATTCTTCTTTTGGGAGGCATAAGAGTTTTTGGGATTGTGTTGAGTTGGAGGAATTTAGAGGTGGGAACCCAAACCCTGGGGAGGTATGAGGAGATAGCCCACGTTCCATTCTCCTTCTTGGCTTGTGCATTAAGACATTGTTTTTGAATACTTGCATGAGTTATCAATCTTCTTGTTGTGTTATTATGTTGAATGATTGCTTGAGTGTTATCGTGGAAGTCATTTTGGATTGTCATTGGTTGCTTTATATTCCTCATTGCTTCCTTGTTGGGGCTCGGGGGCCAATGCGGAAGAAGACTTCTCTTCCTTGTTGGGTATTGGTTGGGTAGAGAGCGTTGCCTATTCCCCCATTTTGTTGTGTGCTTGAATCTTGGTGAATGATGGTGGAATTCTAATGAAGGTTGACTCATTGTGCACTTTAAAAAAAAATACCTCCATGTTAAACCGTGGACATGTTGCTCCTCTCAAAAGGAAAACTTGTATACCTGCATCGTATAAGGATGGACCTTAAATATTCTACTTGGAAAATTGTAATGATAGTTTTGTTGTAAACGAAAGTGAAGAGCTTGAAAGTTACTCCTTTGTTTTATTATAAAGTGAGAGTTCATCTTATTTTAGAAAATATTTGGATCATTACAAGAGCACAATTGTAATATTATATAGGATGGCAAAAGAACTTGAAGGTTGTAGTCAAAGGGTAAGTGTATATCCTTCTTTTCAAAACTGAAAGTAAAATTTCCTTGCAATTACTTCCTTATTAAAATAGTGGAGTTAACAAGAGAAAACCTTGTAAGTGATTTAAATATACTTATAAAAAAACAAAGTTAATTAAGAATGTTTTATTTTCTTTATCCAAATGGAAGTTGTATTATTTTTAAATTTGAAATTAGATGATTACTTGCTTATGTTGTTCTTTAAAAGGGAATGGTGGAAATAGGATGAGAAAAGTTTGTAAATAAATCTAAATCTACTTATTGGTTTAAAAGGCCAAGTATCTTAGGTTGAAAGTTATTGGTTATGTTTATTAAAATGAATATAAATGAGAGAGTTGTAATTATGTTATTCTCATTACAAAATATAAGAAAGAACAAAAAATAAATAAACTTGTAGTATCTTACACTTTGAATATGTGTTCTCTTGTTAGTTGTGTTTTTTGGAAAGAACAATAAGTTTTATTATTTTTTAAAAATAAAATCCTTTTAAGTGAATATGAAGGTAAATGCAAATCATCTTACTTATAGCTGGTTCCATGAATAAACGACCATAAATACAACTTCAAACCACTTTACACAAAAAAAATAACACTGACTAAATGTCTAGTTAGACCTATATAAGTATTTAACTTATTTTGCCAAAAAACATTTATCCACAAATAGGAATGGAACTATTATTTAAAATTTACTATCAAAACTAGCAATCGCATGCATACAATGCAATGTGAACGCCGGACGGTATATGTTATTTGATTTTAGAGGGATAGTTATTAGTTTTGTAGTTGATGTTGATAAGGGGTGTGATTGATTTTGTAAGTGTAGGAATATAGATGAAGCATTACATTTAAAGGTTCTATCTCTACATTTGAAATTTTTTACAAATTCATACATATACATTTGTAAATCTTATTTCATGAGTGGTAGCGTTTTGCAGACTATTTTATTTGAACTAAACATGAATACATGAAAACTTCCGTACATTTGCAGATTTTATATCATGAGTGGTAGTATTTTGTGGCCAAGTATTTTGGCACTAAACATGAATCATTTATACATTTGATACTGCTTTAAATACAAGAAGTTTGAGTAAGGTAGTAGTGGAGGTGCTATCAAAGTAGAGGCTAGTATTTACAATGGGTTGATTTTGTTGAGTGATATTAGTCTCAAATGCTTTGGTTAATGATGAATTGACTTGGGAAGTATATATGGAGTAGCCATGTGGATATGCAAAAGAGAGCAAAAAGCATTTAATGTGTTACTTGAAAGAGGTGTTGTATAGATTGAAGTGTGCTAAATTTTCCCCAAGTATTTGCACAATGTTTCATAAAGTTTGTGGATGCGAATTTGAGGGCATGTATTTTTGGATGCCTAGAAAATTTCTTCCTTGAGTTTTAATTCAAGGAAGAACATAGCAACAAAAACCACTTTTTCAGCTCACAACTCAAGGAAATACATTCATAAAAACTTGATCAAATTTAAAGCGAGATGCAATACACCACAATGGTTGTTCATAGATTGAATACTACTCCTGAAAATGAAGTATCCTTGTAATCAGAATCTTGTAGATCATGGTGGCTCCCAAGAAGTAGTGGGGACTTGTTGTCACTCTTTTCAGATCCTATAAGAGTGTCTGAAGTCATCAATTATGTTGTGATGGATGTCCACACCCTGTTCTAAAGCTCCCATTTTGGCACAGGATGGGAGGATGCTGACAAAGGTTATGGAGTATGGAGTTATAGTTGACAATTGCATTTACTTAAAATCTTCAACAACCTTTTCAAAAATCCCATTTTGTACATATCCTGTAATCATCGCATTTCATGAGACCACATCTCTTTGACACATTTTGTCGAACACTTCATGTGCATCGTGTATGCTTCCACATTTTGCATAAATATCTATCAGGGCATTTGCAACTATAATATTTGACAGAAAACCACTTTTCATTATTCTTTGATGGACGTCCATAGCTTGTTCTACAACTCTTATTTTAGCACAGACAGGGAGGATGCTGACAAAAGTTATAGAGCTTGGCTTGAAACCTATCGATTGTATTCGTTTAAATGTTTTCAAAGCCTCTTCAAAAAACCCATTTTGTGCATATCCTGCAATCATTGCAGTACATGAAATCACATCTCTTTGAAACATTTTGTCAAACAATTGACTTGCCTTGTTAATGCTTCCACATTTTGCATACATATCTACCTGGGCACTTGCAAATGTAGCATCTCACAAGAAACCCCTTTCAATTATTTTTTGATAGATGTCCATGCCATGTTCTACCGAACCCATTTTGGCACACACTGAGACGTTGTTGGAAAAGGTAGTGGAATTTGGCTTGATTCTTGCCAATTGCATTTGTTTAAAAGTTTTGAATGCCTTTTCAACAAACCCATTGTGTGCATAACTTATAGTCATTGCGGTCCATGTGACTACATTTCTTTCAGGGATTTTGTCAAACAGTTCATGTCCCTGTATACGTCCACATTTTACATATATATCTACCAGGGCACTCGCAATTGCAACATCTGACAAAAATCCTTAAGCATGGGACCCCACTTTCAGATCCCACCGGCTTCTCTTTCGGAATTTTCCTCCATTTCAATACTTATTTTCGTAAGTATATATGACACTTTACTTGTACCAATGGCCCAAAACATCACAGGCCATCATAGAGGAATAAGTATTCTTCATAGAATTGGCATTGGCATGGTGTTTTCCATTATATGCATGGTAAGTGCAACTTTGATAGAAATCAAAAGGATCCACACAACAAAATCCCATGGCTTGCTTGACAGGGAAAAAACTACAATTCCTCTCAGTATTTTTTGGTTGACCCCACAGTTTGTTTTGATTGGAACAGCAGATGTTTTTAATCTGGTAGGACTACAAGAATAGCTTGGGGATTTCCTTCTTTCAGAGTACTGATTCAAGAAGATTGTAAGTAATTTTTAGCATACTTTTGTATTACATGTAGATGTGAATTAAACCCTATGCATTACGTCAAACATATATAGATCATTAATATTTACTCTGTTGAAGACTTAAGTGATTATATAAGGTAAGTTTGAAGAAAATCAACAGAAAGTTTCTTGGATGGCTTACCCATCTGATCTAAACCGAGCAGCTCCATCGACGACTCCATCGAATGACTTGGATGCAACTCACAAAATTATAGAAATATAAACTCAACAGACAATAATACATACAAAGACAAAGGAGACACGCATAGCTAGAGAAGAGACAGAAATGGGTAGGCCGCATTATGTCCCCACACATGACGAAAGTCACAATACATTTTTGAGTCACATAATCTTTTATCCTTGTCACTTGTGATCTCTGCCAGGTCAATCCATTTTTTAGAATTTCACATTTAAAGGCAGAGAAGATTCTTGGTATCATTAATATGTGCAGGTGGCCATCGCTGCCAGTGGGAGTGAAGCTTGCTTTTGTATTGCAATCGCTGCCTTCACTCTCCTCCTAATCGCACACTTATTCCATAATAAAAAATCAAAACCAGAAGGGAATGGGTTTACTCATTATCCTCTGCTTGGCATTCTCCCTTCGTTAATAAAAAACCAACACAGGATCCATGATTGGTTTGGAGACACACTCTCGGCTTCTCCGTCTAATACAACCCAATATGAGCGTTCGATGGGAATAAGAGGGTATTTGACTGCGAGTCCTGCAAACGTGGAACAATTGCTCAAAACAAATTTTGAAAATTATGAAAAAGGACCGCGCCTGAAGATTCTTTTTCACGATTTCCTGGGCAGGGGAATTTTTAATGTAGACGGAGAGCTATGAAAGATGCAAAGGAAAGCTGCCAACTACGATTTCAACACCAAATCTCTGAGAAGTTTTGTGATCGAGACGCTACAGCGCGAGATCGGAGATCATCTCGTGCCACTGCTTTCCAATGTCTACAATTGAGGCGGGTCTGTAAATTTGCAGGACGTTTTGCAAAGGTTTGCCTTTGATAACATTTGCAGCGTAGCATTTGGAGTGGATCCTGCGTGTTTTCCCATAAGTACCGTTCTCCCGAGCTTTTGACAATGCCAGGGAATTGAGTTTCGGAAGGATGTGTAGCAGGAAGTGGATGAATCAGATAAAAGATCGATACAAATCATAAAAAATAGGTAAAAGCCCGTCAAATTTAATGATTTTGAAAAAACGTTCAAACCGCTGTCAAGACGTCAAATTTAGCATCGTTGCAGAAACATCCGAAGGTCACTTACCATAAGGGGAACACCTTCAACATAATAATTACATTTAAATTATGTAATTATATGCATACATATATAAATATAATATATATTTACATATATTTATAAATATATATTATATAAAAGTATATAAAGTTTATATAATAATTATTCAAATGGTAATAGATACAAGGCCATGGAATGGCACATACTGCCGTCGGGGCTGGAATGGACTTGGGCAGTGTTGTCCACTCAAAATTTCCCCGCGCTTAAAGTGTTTTTTCAAAATTTTGAGTTCTGGACGTCTTCTCGGTTGTCTTTGAAAAATGTCAAAAGACAAGAAATTGTAACAGATCTGCATTCGTGGGCCATTTTGTGTGTTTCTCGCGTACTTCGCGTATTTTTTATGCCACATGTCCCAGTTGCAAACGGGCCGCTTTGTTGCATTTTCGCCCGAAACGCCTTAGCCGCGTACTTCGCGTATTTTTGTCCCGCATGTCCCAGTTTCAAACGGGCCCCTTTGTTACGTTTTCGCGCGAATCGACCCAGTCGCGTACTTCGCACTTGGTGGTTCCAATTTCACCCGAAACACCCGAACCGCGTACTTCGCGTATTTTTGTCTCGCATGTCGCAGTTTGAAACGGGCCCCTTTGGTGCATTTTCGCCCGAAACGCCTTAGCCGCGTACTTCGCGCATTTCTGTTCCAAATGTCCCAAACGCTTCCGGACCTTTTGTCACGTTTTCGCGCGAATTGACCAAGTCGCGTACTTCGGAACTTCTTGTCCCAAATGTCCCAAGTCAAAAAAGTGCAAGTCGTTTCAATTTCGCCCGAAACACCCGAACCGCGTACTTTGCACTTTCTTGTCCCAAATGTCCCAATTTCAAAAGTGCGCTCTGTTCCATTTTTCGGCCGAAATGCCCGAACCGCGTACTTCGCGGGTTTTCGTCCCAAATGTCCCAAAGAGCATTTGTGCGTCTTTTCCCGGTTTCGCCCGAATCGGCCGAGCCGCGTGTTTCGCGCATTCGCGTCTTACATGTCCCAAGAGAACCAAGTGCCATTCATACCTAGTTTTTCCCGCTGACCGCGAATATGTTGCTTCTCAAATTGGCAGATATGAATTTAATGCGCATTGATTTCCTTTCTCTCTCCAAAACGGCTATATAACGGGCAGAACCCCTTTTACATTTTCCACACTGCTTCCTTGGACGAACCCCTGCAATCTAATTGCCTGCGCAGATACCCGTTCCCTACTGCAATTCCTTCCCAAGTCTAGATTGCAATTCTCTCTCAACTACTATCAGTATGAAGATCAAATTCCAGGGACAGGAGCAAGTTTCACCACTAGAGTCTGCGGTTCTGAACATTGGAGACAGTGAAGCTCGACATCTCGACTTCGGCGATTTTTGGGCGAGGGTGGCAGATACAAACCCTACTCCATTGGCACAAATGATTCACGACAGCGGTTTGGCCTTTGCTGGCGGTTTCCCGATCTCGGTACAGTGTGCTGATACCGTGCTTTCATGCGGAGCTCATTTCGACTCCGCCTCGAGCGAATTGACCAATATACACGGGGAACTCATTGCCAAACTAGATGCTGCCGCCATTAGCACTGCTCTGAGAATCCCAGAGATGGATAATGCCATAGTCGTTTCCCGGGAGCAAGCACAGGCCCTGTTCAATCAGGACAGCGACAAATACAAAGCACGGATTGCAAAGTCCTGGCTGAAGAACCCTAAGAAAGGAGCTTCTCGTCTGACCAAAACCCTCTTGCGGGTAGATTTTAATGAAGAGTTGTCTGATTTCATAATTCTGTTGGCTCGGGTTATGGGCTTGCCCTCCACCAACGAGTTCCATTTCTGGATGTGCCCGCTCATCAACATGGTGTGCGAGGGAACACAGAATATCAACTGGGCGGAGATCATTAGCATGAATTTGGCAGAGCAGCTGCTCAACGTGCAGCAAACAAAGAAGTTCTATATGACTTCGTACCTGATGTACACTCTGGCAGCATCAAGGCAGTGGTTTGGTTTCTCTTACATAGATGAACACAAAGACGATCCGATATATGCATACTGCCCGCAGTTCACCCTGGAGACCAGCAACCGTAACTTCAGAAGGGTCAACGACGCTTTCACCATGTACGTGGTCAGGCTGCTCGAAGGTGATACTGCCAGGAGATTCTCTGATGAAGCTATGACTCTGATATCGCACTACGGTGCTTACTTCATCCAGTTCAGAAAGTTCTCTTATATCAGGTTAGCGGGCTATGAGGGCAGCCCTCTGAGACTGCCCATGTTCTGCAATGATAAAATGGCCTTGATAGAGATATGCAGGCAACTAGACAAGTTGCACAGAACTTGCAGAGATAAGAGGATCACTGGTTTACACTTTCCCATTTCTTTGGGAAATTATACCTGCAAAACAGCCCTAGATGCACAGAATGTAGAAAGAGCCCTGGTTCCCATCACGGTTCACTTCTTCAAGCCAAGGACTTGCTTTGACTTGAAGAGGTTCATTGGGCAGAACATCAAAATAATCTATCATCACAGAGGCGATACAGAAGACTATTGGGCCGATTGTGCCGATGACTTTGAGGCTAGAAGGAGACATTATGGCAGGTTCTCTCTGCCATTGATCCAAGAACTCGGTCTGTATCAAGTTCCTGAAGGACTAAAGGATGACAACTCCGATCTATACTCGTATGAGTATGAAAATGTGGTTAAGCACACTCCTTTAGAGGAGGTGGATTGGAACAGGAAAGAGAGGGACGACCTGGCTGAGATCCTTGGTCCAGTTTTAGTCAGGACCAGGGTCTGGTTTGACAGGAAAGTTCGAGAGTTCAGGAGGCATTCAGGAGAATCCTCTTCTAAGGACGCTTCAACACCGAGAAGAGAAGCATCTACTCCAAGGTCGGAAACACCAGTAAAGACCCCTTCTGCCTCATCAACTCAGGGACCTGCAGAATCCACTCCTTCCTCATCCACCCAGGTATATAAGAAGAAACTCAAAGAAGCAAAGAAAGAACCTGTGGAAGAAGATCTCCAGGAAAAACAGGCAAATTTGCCTATAGGACCAGAGAACATTATTGTTCTCAGTGAAAGTGAAGAAAGTGAAATGCCAACCCTTGCAAATGCTCCTGAAGATCCAGCCGATAAAGATAAAGAAGTCCAGAGCACTGAACTTGCAGGTGCTGCAGATCCTTCTACCACAATTGCCTCCAGTACTCCACTCACATCTCAACTTGAGTCAACAGCTGCACAGACCTCGAGTGCCATGAGCTCCCTGTGTCTTGGTCCCCTTGCTTCTCCTGCTGATTCCGCTTCCTCATTTGCATGGGTGCAACCTTTGGTCGACAAAAGGAAGAGGAGATTTTCTTCTCAAAGCTCAGGACCAAATTTTGATGCTGTGGCAGCTTTGTTAGGTACCACTCCTTCTCGCGCCAAGAAAGCCAGAACTACCTCCAGAATAGTGTCTGATGCTCAAGGCCAGCAATTCCTGGAGATTGCCAAACCTACAACGGATAAATCAGAGCAGGACTTGCAGGTATGTGACTTGGAGCTCTCGAGAATCCCAATGGGAGAGTCTACCCCTGAAGGTGAAATCAACAACCTCCAGGAAACAGTCACAAGAGTCATTGGGAGGGTAGAAAAGGGCCAGCAAACTATTGAACAGTTGGAAGAACAGGCCCAAGTTCTCACAAGTTTCATCAAGTCCTTTTTGTCTAAGGACAAAGTTTTGGACCCTACCCCCTTGACTGCTCTCCCACCTCGTGTAATTCTAAGCCAGGATGAAGTGCAGAGTATTAAAGATATGCACAAGTATTCTGTCTATGGCAGAGCTATTGAAGCCATGGTGGATGACATGCTTGTTGCTGGGTTAAACTTCATCGGCGAAGCTTTCAAACTCCACGAAAAGGTGAGCAATGTGCAACTGAAGCTCTCCTCCACTATCAACACCATGGATAAAGAGCTCAAAATCTGGAGCAGTTGCATAGCAGATCTTCGCCTTATGGGACAGACAGACGAGAACATTTTGCTGGCGAATAAAGTTTTCGACGATGCAAAGGACAATCTATCAAAATCGTGGGTCTACAGCGTGGAGTGGAAGATCAGAGTCTTGGAGGAGGCTTTGGTAGAAATGAAGAACAGCTGGCAGAAGGGCGAAGCCTTCAAGACATTGGTTGTCTCGGCCTTCAAAGATATACACTGTCATCTTCAAGATGAAACTTCAGGTGCGCCCGTTTCCTTACAAGAGATCAAAGCTCAGTTCAGAGCTTTTGTAAAAGACAATTTATTCAAGGAAAGCTCCATCTCCAAAGAAAAAATGAAGGAGATCTGCTCTCTTCAATCTGCCATCGAAGAAGCAAATAAAGATTATCATACTCATGTCGAGTTTGATAAAGAGATGGAGAAGTGTCTGGGATTTTGGACTCAGTCTGCGGCCAACACGTCAGTTCCCCGTGGCAGAGACATAGCCGAGGCGTTGAAGAGATTCAGACAACGGATTCTGAAGTCAGTGGGCCCCTCTCAGTGACCGGCTACCTGTCTTATTCCCCATTCTTTCCTCCGCTTGCCTGTTTTTTTCCGTTTTCTTTGCAATCGGTTGAGGCACTGCGATTTGGCGGTCCTTAACTATTCTTTAGTTAAAAGAAAAGGTTACGAAGAGTAACTGGCTTGTAAGCTACATAATGGCCTTTCCACGCCATTTTGAAAAGAGGAAGAACTTGGCATATTTTCTGAAAGTGTAAATAGATCACAAAGAAAGCAATACAGAAAGGCTTTCCGTTCTTTGTCTATCTGATTTCTGTTATCTCTGTGTTTCCTTTTAATTTTGTAAAGATCATTTATCTCTGGTTTGTTAGTCTCACTGATTGCATATTTTCAAATACTGCAACCCACGCTGATCTTGTATAACCAAGGAGGAACTCTGTGTCTTCGATTAATAAAACCTTTGTGTCCTGACAGATGGTATTTACAGAACTTTGGGTCTTTAAATTTCATCTTATTCATGCAATGCAAATGATCTTGTTTTAAATTCACTACAACTTCGCATACATAAAGAATTATTCTGCTATCTATAATTGTGCATGTTGCTCTTCTGCTCATCCTCGTATTCCCTTTCCTCAGTCCTTTTGAAACTGATGATCCTTGTAGGAAACACTTTCGTAATATCCAAGTTCAACCATAAAATCATGTCTTGTGTACATTTGTAAATAAGTTCGTTTCTGAATAAGGGAACCTCTCCCATTAAAGAGGAGGGACTTCGTGTCCCCTGACTGTTGCTCTTCTTAAAAGTCTTATCTGATGACCAACAGGCAGGTGCCGAGCAGAAAGACAAGAAGACGTGAAATTTGAAAACATGTTGTTTGGGGCGATCAGCGAAATTTGCAAATGCGATTGCAAAGACTAGTAAAAATGCTGCGAAATGCAGTTGCAGAAAGACATGGTAATCTAGACCTCTTCCAACATACTATTAGCATTTGCATTGTAAGTTTTGTTGTGGCAGCAGCTGGCAGCATGGTTGCTCGTGTATGGAGTGTCATTTGTTAGATCCGCCTCAAATGTCGCTGTGGCCAATCTGACATACAAAACTGGCTCAAAGTATCTGCATGGTGCAGTATGCTATCTCCGTTTTGAGTTCACGACAAAACGATCAGATAACCCCTACGAAATTTTTGAAGTTGATACCCGAAGTCCACTTAGTCCTTTAAATCGGGTTTTCGGATTCCCGGCGCATCGGAACATGCCTAATCCAAAACATGTTTTATGCCTGATGCTTTCCGATACCCGAAGTGCGCTTAGTCCTTTGTATCGGGTTTCCGGGGCTATGTAACATCTAAGCACCTCATGCTTTATGCCTCATGTTTTCCGAAACCGGAAACCCGAATTGCACTAAGCGCTCTCGTGTCGGGTTTTCGGACCTCTCAAACATGCTGACATGGCATTGATGCCGAGTGGTCGGTGAGTTGGCACGTGCCGAGCTGAAATGTATTAATTACCAATTTTCTTATAAATACGCGGATTTCCACGTCATTCTTACCATATGCATTTTTAAATACGTGGATTTTTCGTCCATGCTCTTTCGATTTCGAAACCCGAAAGCTCGCCTTGCTCGATTGAATCGCCTATTTTCGATCTTCCAGTTCTCTGTTTGAAGGTATTTTTCTCTTCCTTATTCATTCTTAGTTTTTACGGATCGATTGCGCGTGTATTCGTCCCAAATTCTTGCCGGGTTTTGAGGGTTTTCTTTTCTTCTCGTTTATGGAAGTTGTTTTGAAAAGGGTTTTAGGTTTTAGGGTCTTTCTCTTCAAAACCACTACTTGGCGCTATTTCCTTGAAGTTTTAAGTAGATGCATGATGCATGAATGACAAAAAAGGAGATTGCATATTTGGAATCCAACGAAAAAGCCTGTTTTTCTTCTGGGATTTCGAAGATTGTTTTGCAGAGTCAAAGACCCGAAGTGTATTGAAAGTTTGAGGTGTCGGGGTTTCTTCCGTTCGCGTCATCAACAGCAGGTGTCGGGGTTTCTTCCGTTCCCGTCATCAACAGCAGGTGTCGGGGTTTCTCAAAGTTCCGATATCAAGAGCAGGTGTCGGGGTTTCTCCCGTTTCCGACATTGACAGTGAGTGCCGGGTTTCCCAGAGTTCCCGTTATCAACGCAAGTGTCGGGCTTTACCAAAGTTCCGACATATCAAACTTGACGGGTTTTCAGGATTTTCCGACATCCTCCTCAGCGTGTCGGACTCTTCTATTCTTCCGGCATATTCAGTAGATCGGGATTTTCAGTGTGGACAACATCTCCTGAGTTTCGAACCTTTCTTCCTCCAACGTGCTTCATGTCGGACCCTGGTGCATCGCAGGAAAAGGCCGAGAAGTCTGGCAGAATGAAATACAAGTTCAAGAAGCCGGAATCTCCATCGTACATTGATTGCAACTATGATATCAGAGACACTGAACTTGGCAATATAGACATGGAAGACTTCTGGAATAGGGTGAGGAGTTCCTCCCAAACTCCGTGGATGACAGCTATAGCTAACAGTGGCTTGCCTCTCGCAGCAGGTTTTCCCATGTCCGCCGAATGTCCGGAATTCATTTTGGCTTGTGCATCTAGTTATGACTCGGCTTCTCGTTCTGTGAGGAGTCAGGGTGGCGAGATAGTAATCAGACTGGATGGAGTTTACTTTGATGATCTCCTAAAACTGCCTAATTTTGAAGAATATGGGGAGTTGAACATCAAGTCGGCTCAGAAGGCCTGGGATACCAATCAGGAAGAGTGCATCAAGGACGTAAACAAGAAGTTCCTGATCAAGGCTAAACCGGCAGTATCTAGATTTCCCAGGACTATCCCCAGAAGTGATTTCATCCAAGAAATCAATGATATCATCACCCTGTCGAGTCGGGTTTTTGGCTTGCCCGAATCAAATGTATTTCATGGATGGATGTATCAATTTATGGTTACTATCAAGAAAAACCAGCAAGGGATTGACTGGGGGACTCTCATCAGCAATGAGATTGATTCTCAAATGACAACGGTCTTGTCAACCGGGAAGTTTTATATGTTTTCATATGTGGCTTATGCAGCAGCTGGGATGAGGAACTATCCTGGGCTGGATACTAACGGAAGCAGAACGGCGAATGCGGTTTATAAATATTTCCCTCAAATAACGAAAAAGGGGTCCAAAGAACATTTCAGAAGGGTAAATGATGCCTTCTTCTATGAGAATATCTGCCGGATGAACCCAGAGCTAAGGAAGACAAGAGTCTCAGACGAGGCTTGGGCTGAAGTGTCCAAATGGGGGTGTATCTTCTTGCAATGTAAGAAGTTTACATATCTTCGAACAGTCATGTACTCGGGGGAGCCTTTTCGTCTACCCCGCTATCCAGGGGACAGGTTGATATTGATAGAATTGGTTAGACAGCTGTTGGATTTCCATAAATTCCAACAAAGCAAGCACAAGGCCGCTGTATCCTTCCCAATTTCTATTGGGAGATATACTTGCTCAACAGTAGCAAAGGCCAAAAATGTTGAATGCGAACTTCAGGAGAAACTGAAAAAGCATATGAAGTCTCGAGATGGTTTTGACATCCGGGGAGTGCTTAGGGCCTATGGAACCCAGCATCTGCACAGGCCAGACATAGAGGATATTTGGGTTGATCTGCGTAATGAAGTTGCTGTTCGCAGAAAGGATAATAGTAGATTGACTATTGATGAGATTCAGACACTGGAGCTTGCTGATTTGCCAGAAGGCACGAGTGACAATGAAAGTGTGTTGGATATTTCCTATGATGGACTAAATGAGGATCAATATGTTTTCCCACCTATTGATTGGTCAGCCAGCGAAAAAGCCTCTATTACAGATAGGTCGGCTCTAATTCTTGCTCGTACCAAAAAATGGCTGTCCTCTTGGGGAATGAATTTTAAAGATGATAAGTTTCGAAAGTTGGTTGCTTCAGAGGCGGGGCCCTCCAAAAAGAAAAAGGACAAAGAACCTTCTAGGGGGCCTATAAAAATAAGGATTCCCAAGAAGAGGAAAGAAAGACAAATCTGTTCAATTATTTCTCTAGCTGAAACGGTGGATGTGCCAGAATCACCAACACCACCAGAAATAGGAGAAATTAATTTGGAAGAAGGAGCAAGCCAGCTCCTGGCTTCATCATTTGTTGATTATCAAACTGAAGAGACTTTGTCTCTTGCATCCCAGGCTCTGGAATCTGAATCTGTGCGTCCCCCTCAACAACCACTCCAACCTCCTCATTCTCCATCCACTTCTTCAAGCATGGCTGGCATTTTCTCTGGACTCTCACCCCTCTCTGCTGGAACCCAAGTGATCACCAATACGCCCCAACCTGTGCCTCTCTTTATTGAATCTACTACCACATTAACAACTGTTCCCCCTCCAATAGTAGAATCTTCTCCTCTTGAGAGTAGAATACCAGTTACTACAACATGGGCAATTTCCTCTGATACGCCACAATGGCTACTCGAGCAAACTCCGAGGAAGAGGAAAGTGATTGTACCCCTACCAGCCTTCGATTTCAGCTTAGTCAAGGCTTCTACTGGGAAATCAGCCAAGAAACCCAAAACAGTTTCAAGGGTTTTGGTGGATGGTTCAGGAGATAAGTTTGCAGAGATTGCCACTCCCTGGGCTGACAAAACTAGAGAGGATGTAACAGCCTCTGATTATCAGATAACCAGGGTGGCTCTAGGGAAAGTGACAGCAGAAGGGGCGCAACAAGATGCACGGGATTCTATAGACGCGCTGTGCCAAAAGTTGAAGGAAACAAAGGACAGCAGAGATGAGCTTAAGAGAAAAGTGGAGCAGTTGACAGAGGTTTTGATTAAACTCTCAAAGCCCCTTGAATCCATACCACTTTCTTCTGTTTCTGGCGGATTCGATTTCTCATCGGTGCCTACGATTGAGAAGATTGCTAAAAAAGGAAGGGTGGTTGATGAATGGATTCAAAGGGTGCTCCAACAGGGGAAGGAAGTGATTCAAGAGGTGGTGAAAGTTCATCAGTCTTTAGGGGACATCCAGAAGGAGGGAGAGAAGATGGATGAAGAATTCACTCAAGAAATTGGACAGCTCGATTTGACTTGTGAAGCTCTTCAGGTGTTAAAGCGAATACCAGCACACCTCTTGGTGGAAGAAGGTATTCTCCCAGATAAAGATAAGCATTTCCAGCTGACCAAGGCCATCAGGTTCAGAGTAAAGATTCTCAATGAAGCCTGCAGCAAGCTGAGAGATTCAAGGGATAAATTGATTGATGGGAAAAATGATCTGGAAGAAGAGTTGCTGAAGATCTGTCCAAATGTGTCAGTTGGGAATTCAGGTATCTTATCAGCAGATGATCTCCTCAAACAAATCCAAGAGTCTGTCCAGCATGAATCAATACCTGGATTTGGTCTTGAGATCATTGATCGGTTTGTAAGGATTGAACATACTTTGGAGGCCTTAAGAAAGCTCAGCAAAAGATTGAAAAAGCTTCCCGGCACTGCCAGTGATATTCATGAGACCTGCGAAATTTGGAATGATCATTCCACTGCACCTGACGAGAACGAAATGCAAGGCATAATTCGGAAGTTCCAGGAATTTCAGAACAAACAGTCTGAGCTGGAGGAAGAAAAAGACTAAGGAGCAAAGGATGATGATTCAGATTAAGTCTCAATGTTTCATGTCATTTCAATCTTGAAATTGACATGTCTTTTTCATTTCCGTTTCGTCATTTTTTTGAATCACTATTTTGACTTGATCTCCTGCGCGAGAATCACGCAAAACTGAACTCTAGTTAAAATGCTACTTTTTAGGATCTGCCGTATTTTATCTCTACTTCTTTTCTGTTATAAATAAGGGATGCTTTTGCATTCTGTTGTCCACTCAAAATTCCCCGCCCTGATAAAAGTAAAAATTTCAAAATTTTGAGTTTAGGTGTTTTTTCTGTCGGGCTGGTGGTGTGAAAAAGGCCGTGAAATTGAGAAAATCTGTGTTTTGGGTCATTTTGTAAGTATTTCGGGCCTGTCGGAACTTTTTGTCCCAACTGTCCCAGGTTCAAACGGGTCTTCTATTCTCCGATCGGCCGAAATCCCCGAAGTTGTCCCTTTTTCGGGCCCGTCGGAAGTTTTTGTCCCAAGTGTCCCAAAACTCAAAGTGCACTCTGTTCCCCGATCGGCCGATTCGCCCGAACCGCATCCTTCGCGCAATTTTGTCCCAAGTGTCCCAAATAGAATTGTGCAAGTTGTTCCATTTTCGGCCGATTCGCCCGAATCGCGTCCTTCGCACATTTTTGTCCCAACTGTCCCAAAGTCCAAAAATGCAAGTTGGAACTTTTTCGGCCGAAACTCCCGAACCGCGTACTTCGCGCTTTCCTGTCCCGTCTGTCCCAAGTTAAAAAGTGCGCTCTGTCCCATCTTCGGCCGAAACGCCCGAGTCGCGTCCTTCGCGCATTTTTGTTCCAACTGCCCGAGTCAAAAAAGTGCAAGTTGTTCCAATATCGGCCGAAACACCCGAATCGCGTCCTTCGCACATTTTCGTCCCGAATGTCCCAAAGTCAAATCGGGCAAGCTGTCCCTTTTTCGGCCGAAACTCCCGAACCGCGTACTTCACACATTTCTGTCCCAAATGTCCCAAAATACATTTGTGCGTCTTCTCCTTGTTTCGTCCGAACCGGCCGAGCCGCGTGTTTCGCGCATTCGCGTCTCACATGTCCCTAGCGAACCAAAAGCCATTCATACTTGGTTTTTCCCGCGCTACCCGAATATGCTGTTTTTCAAACTGATAGATATGAACGTTCGTCGCTCGAGTCCGCCATTGAAGAAGCCAGCAGAGATTATCACACTCAAGTCAAATCTGATAAAGAGATGGAGAAAAGTCTTGGATCTTGGACACATGTCTTCGGCCAACACGTAGGTTCCTCGTGGCAAAGACATAGCTGAGACGTGGAAGAAATTCAAACAGCGGTTTCTGAAGTCAGTGGGTCCCTCTCAGTAACTGGCCACCTGTCTTCTTCTCCTTGTTCTTTTCTCCTCTTCCCTTTCTTTTCCGTTTTCTTTGTAATAGGTTGAGGTATTGCGGCTGGCAGTCCTTAACGGTTCTTGATTAAAGAAACGGTTACGAAGGGTAACCGATTTGTAATCTATATAACGGCATTTCTACGCCATTCGCCAGGAGGAAGAACTTGGCATATTTTCTGAAAGTGTAAATAGATCTTAAAGAAATCAATACAAAAGGGCTTTCCATTCATTGTCTATCTAATCTCTGTCACCTCTGTGTTTTCCTTTAATATTGTGAAGATCATTTTGTCTCTAATTTGTTAGTCTCTCTGATTGCATACTGTCCGGTTTTGCAAATACAGCGATCTTGTATAACCAAGAAGGAACTTTGTGTCCTTGATTAATGAATCTGAAGAAGGTTATTTACAGAACTTTGTGTCTGGTAATCTCATCTGGTTCACCCAATGCAAACGATCTTGTTTTAAATCCATTGCAACTTCGCATACATAAAGGATTATTCTGCTATCTATAATTCTGCATGTTGCTTTTCTGCTTATCCTCATATTCCCTTTCCTCAGTCCTTTTGTAACTGATGATCCTTGTGGAAAACACTTTCGTAATATCCAAGTTCCACCATAAAATCATGTTTTGTATATTTGTAAATAAGTTCGTCTCTGAATAAGGGAACCTCTCCCATTAAAGAGGAGGGACTTCTTGTCCCCTGACTGTTGCTCTTCTTAAAAGTCCTATTTGGCGACCAACACATTCCAAAGGGTCGAGAATTTTTGGAATATTTAGGGGCTATTGGAAAGGAGAAAAACTTTGTGTTTTCTTTCAATCATTTCGAACAATAGGATTTGATACTATTTGACAGACTTTGTGTTGTGGAATATATCTTACTTAAGACAGTGCTCTTATGTTCATGATCTTAAGCTATTCTGTGCAAAGAATCTTAGTGTTTCTAATTATCTCGGACATTATATTTATGATCTAAAGCTCGTATGATTATTTTGTGCTCTGTGTTTACTTGAAAGAAAACACGTTTCTCGCATTGCCTTTCTATTGCGCTTCTTTCATTGTAACAGTTTCTAACCCAGTTCATTTACGAAAGCAATATCCTTGAATCGTGTGAATTTGGATTTCGGGATTTCATCTCAACCGGCGATGGTTAGATTAGTGTGAATACTGTATATATTATTTTTGCCGTGTTTTAGATTAGCAATAAACAGGCAGCCTCGCCTGTCTTTGTGGCGGGTTTTTGGAACGCGGAAGCATCGCAACATCATGCTTCGTGTTGCATGTTCCCCGAAACCCGAAACCCGATTTGTTCCTTTGTGGCGGGTTTTTGGAACTTCGAAGCATTGCAACACGATGCTTCGTGTTGGATTTTCCCTGAAACCCGAAAGCCGACTTGTTCCTTTGTGGCGGGTTTTCGGAACTCCGAAGCATCGCAACATGATGCTTCGTGTTGGATGTTCCCCGAAACCCGAAACCCGATTTGTTCCTTTGTGGCAGGTTTTCGGAACTCTGAAGCATCGCAACATTATGCTTCGTGTTGGATGTTCCCTGAAACCCGAAACCCGATTTGTTCCTTTGTGGCGGGTGTTCGGAACTCCGAAGCTTCACAAATTATTTTATTCAAGTATCATGTACAACAATACAAACTTGTTGGCTTGAAGTGAATATGTTTGGTCACTATTCACTGTCCACTTTGCAACCGCATGCACAAAATTTGTTCCGTGCACTTTTCACAACGTAGGCACTCTATTATGCAACATGGGCCCCCTCCTACATTTATCGAATCTCAATCTTAATCACAACATATTTTTGAGTTGGGCAAAACACAATCCATGGGTAATGTAGGTAATTTAGGCGGGAACTGTCATCCCCTATAGTCCATTGGCATCAAGAAGAACCCTATATGTGCTCCTTGTTACCCAGCGTTCGTAGGCGCTGCAAGATTTTAGATAGGGTGTTTATTATCCTTACAAAGCATATATGTCTTTTAATGGGTTATTATTTCCACCCAAGTAGCAATTTTTTTGTAAAATAGTGTTTAACATGAGACATTCAATATATGGAAAGAATATGGGTTCATTTAAAAAAGCGATAATTTTATTAAATTAATCATAAGTGGAAGAAGTAAAATCAATGTTTTTAATTAAATATTGATGCATTTAATTGTTTAGTTAGGGAGTTTTCCAACTAAAAAATGACTTGTTTTAGAGTATTTTGTCAAATTATTTACATTTTAAGAATTCTATGTTTTTACATTGTGTATACAATTTTAGATCAGATTTCTAGATAAAATTGTGTTCAAACCATTCCCATAAATTAAAATAGTATCATTTTTTTATTGTTTATAAGTATTAAATAAATAAATAATATAACATTAGACAATTACTCCCCAAATAATTAAAAACCACAAACATATCCTTGTAAATCAAATAACTTATACCGTTTGGTGCTAAATATCAACTCTTTATTGATTTTTGTAATGAGATTGCTAGGTCGTTGAAAGGATTGTAAAGATATCTTGGGTTCTAAATTTTTTCCAGCATCAAATTTTACAATCAATCTAATTTATGATGAAATGCTGGAACGATTGCTTAGCAGCACCGAACATATTCCCTTGTAATCCAAGACCAGCTTGCAATACTCTGCTTTTCATATGGCCTTTGTGTTGAGTTTGAAATAACTGAACATGTGTTGGGCTCTAGCGCATTCTGTTATAGTTGTTGTTTCCCCTTAGAATCCTATGAAATCTACGGGTCTCCTTGGGAAATTTGAATTGAAAGTAGGTTTTGGTGGCTTTTTCAGTTTGAGTAATTATGCTGTCAGGAAGCAGGAAAATGATGATATTCATAGATCAATATGGATTTAGAGTGTTGCATCCAAGGATGGCGGTATTGTTGAAACAAATCAATTTGAAGAACCCGTTTCTCTGGGAACAAATCAAGCTGACATACACAACGAACCATTTATGGAGATTGCTTTTTTATACACATGCTATGGGAAATAAAATGGTATAATTTTTTATGGAGTATTTAAATACATTAATTGCAGAATTTATTGTGTATGTCAGCGTTATTGCACAGTATTCAAAGTTGAGTATTCTTATGTTTAAACTATATGAAATCAAAAAATTTGAAATTCTTGCTTTTTTAATATAAAAATGTAGAAATGCTTATAAAAATATTCCAGCCAATCAAAAAATCAAATCAAAACAAAAAATAAATTAAATAAATATATATTTTTTGAGAAACTATATACCAAACATATGGAAAACTCTGAAGCATCGCAACATCATGCTCCGTGTTGGATGGTCCCCGAAACGCGAAACCCGATTTGCTGCTTTGTAGCGGGTTTTCAGAAGTTGGAAGCATGAAAGCATCACGCTTCGCGCCGGTTGTTTCCCGCAATCTGAAATCCGATTTGCCGGACGCAACTCATTCCAATGAGCTGGACCTTTGTTTTTCGCGAAGCTCCTAAAGTCGTGCAATAAGGAACCAAAAAAGGATACCTAAATAATACATGAACTTGTGGATGGGTGGAATTCTTGTTAACATAGATTTCTCCTTAATTTTTGTGAGATAGATATTCATATTACACTCCCATATCACTGATTTTCTATGAAGGTTTGGTACTTGGGCAATATCGGTAAATGATATAAGATAGATGCTTGTTTTTTTGTTATATAAACCTCACGACTTTAGTGCTTTTATTTGAAAGATACATTGTTGGATACCAAATGCGAAGTCGGTCGAAGACATCTGGTGGGCATTATCATTGCTGCTGTGATTTAAGTATGATCTATTGCATGGTTAAGGTTGTATTTCTAGTCACTTGGAATTGTATCCTTGTGAAGCAGAACCAAAGGAAGTGAACATGAATGAGTAGGATATATATTGTCATGAGATGTGTAATTAAACTTCACATGTATGTTAGAAAGTTGTCTGTTAAGGAACATTGCAAGATTTCATTTATTTAAATGGTAGATGGCATAAATTATTAGGTGAGGGTTATATCTTATCATGCTCAGTTCTAGCAAACTGACTCTAATAAATATTTGTGTAGATGGATTATGCGAGTAGGTTATAGGAAAAGAGTGTAAGGGTTTCTTCAGTTCAAATTATGGAGTTTTTCGTAGAAAGTTCAATGTGTTGTGGATTTTGTAACCTTGCTTGCAAGGAGTGTGGAAGATCCCTTGTCCTGTTATGTTTGGGAAAAAAAACTGCGTGGCGAAGTGCTCTTCCCTTTTGTGGTCAGGCTAGTAAATCCGTGTATAAACGTTGTCCGGAGGAATGATATTCTGCCTGGATTTGGATGTGTATAAAGGAATACGTAATAAGAAAACGTCCTTGTGTAGGATAAGGTATGAGAGCTCTGTTTGATCATTTTTTTATGGTCCAGGACCAAATTCAGGGGATATACGACAGGTTGGAGTTTTGTATGTTGTTATGAAACATTATTAATGTGGACGTCATTGGGAGCGCTGAATATTTTCTGAGTTTCTGTACAGCTCTTATTCTCAATCGAGCAAGGATGCAATTCACAGGTGGAAGCAGTTCAACCAGGGTTGTAAGCTGTGGTATGCAAGAACCTGTACGGAACTCAAACCACAAACACGGTATAAATTGTGCATTCCAGAAATTGAAACTGAAAGTACGGAAGATGAGAATGCAACAAACATATGAACGATGTGAAGAAAGTAAAGATAAAATGCGAAAAAAAGGTGCTAACCAGTATGACTATGCATATACAATACCGATATTGTTTTCTATACATAGGATAAGGTATGAGAGTTCTGTCTGATCATTTTTTTATGTTCCAGGACCAAATTCAGGGGATATACGATAGGTTGGAGTTTCGTATGTTGTTATTGGACATTATTAATGTGGACGTCATTGGGAGCGCTGAATATTTTCTGAGTTTCTGTACAGCTCTTATTCTCCATGCAGCAAGGATGCAATTCACAGGTGGAAGCAGTTCAACCAGGGTTGCAAACTTTGGTATGCAAGAACATGTATGGAACTGAAACCATGAACACGATATAAATTGTGCATTCCAGAAATCGAAAGTGAAAGTACGGAAAATGACAATGCAACAAACATATGAACGATGTGTAGAAAGGTAAGATAAAATGCCAAAAAAAGGTGCTAGCCAGTATGACTTTTCATATACAATACTGATATTGTTTTCTGTACAATGGACATGACAGAGTAGGTCTTTTTGAACAGTACGAAAGCTGGTCAGCAAAATGCTATATCCAGGAACGACTGTGCAATGAAAACCAAGTCGAAAAGATGCTCTTGAACTTGAGAAAACTAAAGAGACAAGCACTATATTATTTACATGGGAAGCATTGGATCGCAAAACAAAGCTGGCAAAAGTTTGTACAATGCGCCTGTCAAAGCATCTGCAAAGGTGAAGAGAATGGGGACATTAGCAATAAATAAAATTTCGTAAATGAAAAAACTGCGATAGTATAAATGCGGGAAGGTAGAAACCTTATGGGTGGATATCAGTGTTGACACTGACAATGGTGTTGGTTTGATCAAGCGTGAAACTTCCTTGCACAGCAAAACTTCGGAGGAGATGTACAATGGAGCTTTTGTTTTGTATGTACTTTTCATGAGTTGTTTCAGCCAGAAGAGGCAGTAGTGTGCACAACAAATGACCAGCAAGAGTGCATTTGACAGTCGATGCAGATGTTCTTAAATCACAGATCAGTCGGTGGCTATGGTGAAAAGCGCTCTCCTGGTTGCAATTTGTACACGTGATTGTTGTTTGTTGCAATGAAAGAAGGTCTTGAACTTCAAAGTTGCATTTTGTGCATACAATTTGAAACGGCTTGGAGTACACATTGGAGGCTCTTAATACACCTTGCACCTGAGAAATGGCAAAGAAGAGGAAAGAGATAATATTCAGTATTGCAGAAATGGAATACTGTATTGAATGGCAGTCCGCTGCAATTTGAATTTTCTCACCTCTGTTGTTGCAGTCAACAATGTGCGCATATCTTGGAGTGCTTGTTCAGTCCTCAGGGGGGCGATAAATGTAGATTGGCAAGTTCTCAAAGCCTTGTCCGGGCTGTTTCGCTTGACAATGTTCTTGAACAAATATATAGGAACTTGTTTTCTATGGAGTTGTTGTTCAATTGTATCAAACAAGGCTGCAAAAGACTCGTACAAGTATAACTTGTAACCAATGAAATGTTAGAATGGTCAATTTGTTCACAGTGAAAAAGAACAAGCAAAGGGACGCAAAGTGACAGAGATAATAGAAGGAGGAAAAGATACCTGTGCTTTGTCCTCTATGGAGAGGCCATCCTTAATTTCAAAGACAAACTGTGTTCCAGACTTGCGGGCAGCAGCGACAACAGCTGCAAGTGTCCCAATTGTATAGTTATCTGTGCTACGAAGGAGCTGTTTTATTGAAGTATTCGGTATGAACTTGAACTCGTTGCAAACTGGAGGTATGTTCTCTATGGTGCTGTTGTTATTCAAGAGAAGAATGTAGTCACAATCTCCACGATCGTAATTGGTCTTTGGCGCTATGTTGAATTCTTTTATGCTGACTCCTTTGGATGGTAGAAGTTTTGTTTGATGTGCCTCAATTTGCTGTCCAGTCACGTTTAGCGTGACGGTCATTTCACCTTCTTTGTCGGTTAAATCTATGCGTAGAAGCTCTTTGTTCAGGTCTTTGTTGAGTATTGCTTTGTATGCAACAACGACATCCCCTTGAAACAAAGCGCCGACCTTGCGACTGTTGAGGTCATCGATCGATGTAGGTGTACATGGAAGTGTCTGTTGCCTGCAAAATAGAATGTAACTGCATGAATGATATAGCAAGTTGTAAAGTGACGGTCAACAAGGTATCTGCAATTTCTTACGTCTTTGCTTCCTTTTGTGGCGGTTCATTCGCGGAAATGGTTTCCAAGTTCCTCTTCATCTTGTTGTCCTGGGAAGAATATTAGAAAAATGAATTCCAGTAAGTGCAGAGAAAAGAATAGAGTCCAATTTGTTAGCAAAAAAAAATGAAAGCCGACCTTGCGACTGTTGAGGTCATCGATCGATGTAGGTGTACATGGAAGCGTCTGCTGCCTGCAAAATAGAATGTAACTGCATGAACGATATAGCAAGTTGTAAAGTGACGGTCAACAAGATATCTGCAATTTCTTACGTCTTTGCTTCCTTTTGTGGCGGTTCATTCGCGGAAATGGTTTCCAAGTTCCTCTTCATCTTGTTGTCCTGGGAAGAATATTAGAAAAATGAATTCCAGTAAGTGCAGAGAAAAGAACACAGTCCAATTTGTTAGCAAAAAAAAATGAAAGAGAATGGATTGTTGTTTTCAGGAATAAATTCTGGAAGATAAAAAGGTGTGATAGTGTTATAAGACATAGTTTTTTTTGCAATGGAATACAAATAGGCAATGTATAGAGCTTCCATGGAAGTGGTTCGCATCGAAAAACCATGGCAAAGAGCAAGGAGCGCACCTTTTTTTTCAGTTGTCAAACTAGATGAAATGCAAGATTTTTGCTAAACAAACTGGTTGTTGCAAGAAGGAACAAGTATGAGCATAAGTCACAGTCAAAGAGTCGGAGGCCGATATAGCATTTGTATAATGTAATATTACTAGTAGCAGATATTATTGGAGTATTAAAAAAAAATGCATAGTTTTTGAAGCGATGGAAAATATGTTTAACAATAAGTTTTTTGTTGAATACCTTAAGAATCCTGAAATTGTTGTGAAATCGATGATAGTTGTTGCCATGGAAAAAATAAAAAATAGTTCTTGTGAAAGTAAGAGCGGGTAGAAAATTTGTAAGTGCAGGAAAATGCTACGGAACTGCGAAGTTGCTTTGGTTGAAGTCGGGAAAATAAAGTTTTAGCTGTCCACGTCAAGTGCAAGGAAAATGGCAGAGTGGTCAGTCCAATATACATGTCTTTGAAATATGTGGCTGGAGCTATTGCAATTTGACCATATGTGGTCGATATGTTTTTTAGTGAATGGATTTTCCTTTGCGATGCAAAAATGAAAGTTGCAATTGGACATGTATTTATGTAAAAGGTCAGTAGTATTATTATGTTTTTGCATATCGATATTAAAGTCTCCAAATATGTATGTGCATTGTTGTTCAGATGAATTCGATAAAGCTCGATCAATAATTGCAAGGATATTGTGAAGTGTCGCATTTGGAGCTGCATAAAGATTTATAATTGTTAACTGTTTGTCATGGAGATGAACAACAGCAAGCAATGCTTCTACTTTTGTGCCATGGAATTGCATTGTGTGCAGAAATGGTATATGCAATTTAGCGGAAATCATTATACCGTGTACATGATGTGTGTGTATGTTATGGAAGGTTGAAAGTAGATTGTGCGCATTGCTATCAGATATGTGTGTTTCTTGTAAGCACAATATGTCAGATTGCATTAGGCTAAAGTCGTGTATGATGTCTTCTACATGAGCATGAAGGCTTCGGGTATTCAAAGAACAAAGTAAAATGCATGGGTGGATATCAGCCAAGAAGAAATCATTTTGAACTTGCCATTGTGCTTGGGATTCAAGGCGATTCATTTCAATAGTAACTTGATTTCTTATGTTGAAGTTTTTGTTTGTCAATGGTTGCAGCAAATACAAGCTTTCTATACTCTTTACACGCGATAGCGCTGTGTAAGTCAATCCATGTCTCGCCACCCCAAGTGGGCTAAAGGCAAGTCCGTCTAATGTAAGTCCTTGGGATCTATGTATCGTGCGGGCACATGCAAGCTGGACAGGGAATTGGCTACGAATTGTCAAAGTTTTCTTATTTGGAGAGTGTTGTAAAGGCTTTGCAATTCGTAAGATAGGCACAGATTGTGGGTCAATGTTGGCGGGACGCAAGTGTGCATGCTTGGCAATTTGATGTTGGCCAATGCTTAAATCGTTGAACCGGATCCATATGATGTCCTGATTTTTGGCAGTAGTGTAAGCGTCAAAAGTGCCGTCTGACCCGTTGACCAATCCGTCCTGGATATCATAGTTACCAGCAAAGAGTTCAACCAAGATGCCTTTTTTAAAAGCAATTGTCTTTGGAAGGCAAATTGTCTTGGTGTATGCATTTGTTTCATCATACAAAGAATCCTGTTCGTCAATTGCGTTGATGACAATCTCCTCTCCAGGCATTTGTGAAAGCATTTTCTTGTTATGGCCATTGACATCTATGTTTTTTAAAAAAAGGTACGGAAAAGAAGGATCATTCGGCGGTGGTCTGTGACACCTATTGTTGAGGTATGAAATGTCAGAATATGTGTGCGAACATGTTCGAATTCTATTAAGGATGGAAACAAAGAGTTGGTCCTTTTGTCTAATTGTTTCAGTCAATTCATAGACCTTGACCTTGTCAGCCCAAAATCCATATGGAATCGGTTGTTTGTCTATACGAGGTGGTTCAAATACGAAGCAGTCGCTGACAGGTTGGGCCTGGTAGAAATCACCACAAAAGACCATGTCAATGTTCCCGAAGTGCACTGTGGGCGTTTGTTTTATATCCCTTAGTCGATTGTCAGTGTGATATAGTAATTGCGCACCGACAAGCGATATTTCATCTATAAAGACGAGTTGCAATTGTTGATAGTGCTTTGACAATGTATCTAGTCGTTCAGCGCCCAGCGGTGTCAGCAGAGACTTGTTAAACGGCAAAAAGAGTGCTGAATGGAATGTTGTGCCTCCAGCATTGTATGCTGCTTTTCCTGTGAACGCCAAAATGAGACCTTTTGGTTTTAGTGGATCACTTTTAGTAGAATTGCTATAGATACGAATCAAAGTCTCGAAGATCATTTTTGCAGTAAATGTTTTTCCTGTTCCTGCACCCCCCGTCAGGAAGAGATACAAAGGAGTTGTAGGATCAATATGTTTTTTCAGTGCAATGTCTTTTACGATTTCTTGTTGTTTTTTGTTTAACATTCTCATTTTTTTGTGATACAGTGCGTTATCGGAGATGAATGGATGTTTTCCGATTTCAAACAGTTTAGTTTTTTTTTTGGGTGGTATCGAATGACACAAAGGAAGATCTAGACGTATGTCATATGTTTCGTTGACTGGTTCAGTTTGTTGTTGGAAAGAGAATGTTGTGGAATCATTGTTTGCTTCATTCTTTATGTCTTGAAGGGCTGATGTTATGTCACCCCATGTATTGTTGATATTGTGGACAAAGCGTGTCTCATTTCGCCATATAGTGTTACGATGGAAAATGTATGCATCTTGCCATGTCAATATGCCTTTCTTGAGGCTTTCCTCGCTATTTTGGAATGGAACATATAACAAGACCTTCTCTCGACAATAATTCTCTTTGTCCACATGTTTGTTGTAATTGACAAACCGGATTACACGCTCTTTGCCTTTTTTGCAATCTGGTTTGCCATCCTTAGTATATCCAGAAACAAAATCAGCAAGGCAAATGTCGACAATTGCTTGTGGCCGTGCAATGTAATGGTCTATGATAGATCGACACATAATGCTTTCGGAGTCATCAGGTTCTTGATTCAATTGTTTTGGATGCTTCAAAATAAATGTTCGGTCTTCAGCACAAGAAGTGTTTATGAACATGCATTTCCTAGAACTACCATGTAACGGTATTGACAAAACAATATGTGCTGCTTGTTGTGCAGACATCTGATGCGAATTAAGCATTTCATTAGATAATTTTTGTATCATTTGGACTGCATCAATGCACGATGTGTAGTGTTCTTTACGTATTCTTTTGAATGCTTTTGTGGTCGATCTATCGATTTTTGTCATGTACGAGCTCACATAAGTTGCAGCTGCATATGCATTAAGGATAAACTGTGCATCTGTATTCGCCTTCCATATCGGCGGCATTTTTTTTGAAAAGGTATTGCTCCATACTTGTGATGGTTTTCTTTGCACGAATAGTGTTGGCCGCTTGATAGTGCTTTGGATAGCTTGTATGTATTCAATTTCATTCATGTTCAAATCATCTAGAAACATAGCAAAGGAGAATGAGCTGTCATAGCGTTTCTTTGCCAAAATTGAGAAAATGTGTTTTGCATTTTCAGATACCGATGGATAAGTGGTTTCTAGTGGTTCAAGTATTTGTGTTTGTTTTATTGGAGGCTGGGGGAAATTGTACCTGCATTTATTTTGTTTACCTTTTTTGCAACTCTGTGTATGGTGATGTTCATGCAAATTCGCTACTTTAGGAGCAAAAGATTCTGTGTTACAAGTTATGTACGTGTCGACAAAGTGTGAAATGGACGGGTTTTTGTCTTTTCCATATACAGGTGCGTCTTTTGTCCATACCAACCAATGGCTATGGGCATTTCCCCGGCTTTGAAATTCAGTAACCCAGAAATAGTCAGCAATGTCTCCAAAGAATGTGCTATCGTCACACAACAATTTTTTGAGTGCGTTTAGCCGATGTTTATAGTAGCGAGTACATGTGATTGGATCGTGTTTGATGTGAAAGTTTTTGTCATTATAATCACTAGGCTGTTGTTTTCCAATAGGAGAAGATTGCATATGTTGGTCATATAGGTTTGATAGTGCAAGTGAAAGGGGTTTCCAACAATGCTCAGCACTTGAAAAGGTCAAAAAAAATGTTGGGGGTCCTAGTTGTCGTATCATGGCAAAAACATTTTTTTTTAGTTGTTGCATGTAGTCTGGGGAAATCCGTATTTTTTTGAAGTCGATGTATCCAATATCGGATTTCAATATTTTTTCTAGGTTGGGCTTGTATTTAACATCTTTTGCTAAGAGCTTTCTTCCTTTCAGCTGCCCTTTTCGAATCCGAACCCAAATGCATGCTCGCACTTGGGCAATAATGATCTTTATTGCTTTGAAAAACAAGTTGGCAATATGATAAGAAAATCGCCGATCAGTATGCAAGACTTCCCATTGAGCAATTTTGTGAAAAGAAATTGATTTCACAGCATTTGCGTGACGAGGTTCACCAAAAAAAAGAGTGGGAAAGTTCATCTCCTCTGAAAATTTATCTTGGAATATACCAAGTGGACGTTGAGCCTCTGCCGGAGCAATTTGTATTACCTTATCTTGCAGGTCAACAATGCGTTGCGCATTTGTAAATCGATGGACTAAAGTATCACTGATGTATTCGTTGTCACTTTCTTCGTCCGTATCACTATTGCTTGAAATTGTTTGATTGTCGAAGTCAACATCAGTAATTGATGGAAGGAATCGAATCCATTCTTTATTGACATGAACTTTTTCCATACGGTACAAAGTTGTTTTGCAAAGTTGATGCAATGCTTTCATGATGGCGTTAGGTCGCACATTTCCTGTATGAAAGGCATCTTTGTATTGTAAACGACGTTTGAGTTCGACAGCAATAGTTTTTGTTTCTTCAACATGTCTTGGCAATGCTTTTTGTATTATATCCACATTGGAAGGCACGTTTATTATGGCTCCTTTCAAGGCGAATTGTGGTTTTCTATGTGTGCAATGCCTTATTTGTGCAAATGCTATTCTCATAGCAACTAGCCTCTCTTCAAGATCAGTAAGAACCGCTACAGAAGCAATCTCGGAGTTCAATTCTATGCAAAAAGGCGATGCAAGTTTTGGCAATCTTCCATTTCTCAAACATCTGTAGCAATCAACACATATGTTTTTCTGTTCTTTTAATTTTTCGTCTTTGCTCAGATCAAAATATGTTTTTTTTTCTGGATCTTTTAACATAGTCATGTTGGACTTGAACTTCAATTGCTTACAAACTGGACAACCATGTATTGGCGTATCATTAATTTTTTTTTTGAAATTGTGTATACAAATCTTAGATTTCGATTGCTTGTTTCCATTTTGGCGAATTTCAATTTTAAGACAGCGAAGCGAAATTCTAGAGTGGTTTATCACTTTTTTTTTTGGTCATTGGAGTGTTTCGAAGTTTGTGAGCATTTATTGCTTTTTTGGGTTCGTATTTCATGTTTCATCTTGCGCAAAGAATTGGTTGATTGCGATCTTTGTGTCTTCTCATGCAAAAAGGAAGTACAAGTAGTGAACGTAGTTGGCGATGCTTGAATCAAACCTTCATAATGAGAATGACGTTCATTTGCAAAAAAGCACAAAAGATTGTATGTGGTTGCTGGTTTTGATAAACCAGAATACACTTCGACAATGGTAATGGTTTGTGCATCCCATACTTGTATTTTTACATTAAAAATGATCGACAACCATTGTAAGCAAAATTGATTTCCTTCAATTCTTCCATTGTTATAGGGAGTGGCAATGTTTATAATAAAGCCTTGCCAATTTGCAATGTGCGGTATGTTTTCAATTATAGCAACGTGAAGGTAATTTTGCAAGCAAGACAAAGCATGCAAATTCTGGGACAAATATGCATTGCAAAAAGACTGTGCAACATATCGCCTCAGGCAATGAACGTCAAATTCACGATTGCATAATTGACAAACAGAGTCAAATAGGCTTTCACCACAGTTTAAAGTAGCATGTTTTATTCTGCGCAGGCCTGCATTCTGCAGACTACGGTCAACATTGTTCCAATTAGTCTTAAGTGCAATACAAGAGTCAGAAATCGTGTTTGTTTCAAGTGCAACAGAGAAGCCAGGTTTTTTTTTCCAATACAATGGCTCATAGTGGCCGCAACTAGGGTTTGCATCATGAAACAACACACAGAATGGAAGCAGATGGCTTTGTGCATTGAATTGGAAATAGTTATTGCCTCTTGTTTTCGACCAGACCCATATCGGTATGTTAAGCCATTTTGCTAACCAGTTTATACAGAAGTTGTCGCCCCATAGACCAATCTCGGTTGCATTTGCAATGGGCATTGCCGAAAGTCGCATCCGACGGAAATATGTTTGCGCATCGTGGATATGATGCAGAGCGTAAAGGGTGTCACGATCTAATTCCAGATGGAGCGATTTAAAAGCATCTGCATTGCCTCTATGCAAAGAATGCAAGAAGTGGTCTATGATTCCAGTTCGGAGTTCAATAGAGGTATAACGAAAGTGTAACAAAACAGCAAATGTATCAAATAAGCAATCGCCCACGTTATACTTGAATGCAATGTCTCTAAAAAGGTTATGTTTTTTTAGCATGTCATCAATGTGAGCTGGTTTCTTGTTCGCAGGGACATAGCCCTCTACAGAAATGCACATGGCAGCCATAGTTTTTTTTTGGTTTTTTGTTCAGTCCAATAGCAAAAAAAGTAGCAACAGGGAGAGCAGAATCCCCATAGCATGAAAGAGAATTCCAAACAATGAAAGCACATACTGTCAAGAGAAAAAGATATAGCATGCCATACCTGGAGCGTATATTTGTTGAGTTCAACTTTGAAAGCCTGGATTATGGCAACAGAGACGGGGTTTCGCACATTGATGTTCGCTACACTATTCACTTTTTGAATATGCTGACTCCCTGCAAAAAAACATGCACACATCAACTTCGATGTTGCAGAGACACATGGAAAGAACTAAATGCACATGATACTAAACCGATTCTCATTGCGAAAAGAAAATCTTGGTCGCCCAGCTGCATGCTGTGCTTCGCATAGTTTTCAGAGCAGATAAAAAACCAGCAGAAACCACGTCAAGTTGTTCTGCTATGGAAAGACATGAAGACATGGATTTCTCCCATAAAGCATTTCTTTTTTTTGCTTTAAGCGAAAGCGAGAAGCCTAGTTGCATGAACGTATTATATACCTTCAATAAGATGTTTTGGGAGAAATTTCCATTTGTTCAAGTTGGCAGTCAAGGAATAAGCCTTACTGTTTATTAACATATATGGTGTAATTGTTTCAAACGAATAGAATTCAGCAAAAAACAAAAAATGTATAGATATTATCTTCTGTTTCGAAAATTAGTTTAGTAACTATAAACTTTGTGAACTAGGTTAAGAGGCTGATAGGGAAGTTGACCAAAAAGGAAGTGTTTTGTGAAGACAATGATGACGTACAGAACTAAAAGCACCTAACTTGAAGATTGGAGTTGAAGTGCAGAAAACTGAAATTACAACATAGAAAAAATGAAGTAATCTAAATTACACAGGCATGAGAATTATCTGACAACATGCCTCGGGAAATTGGCGTTTCAAAGTTCAAAGGACTGTAGGGGCCGACCAAAAAAGCCTTGGGGATTTCTAGGCAAAGACAAGCAGCAAGTGTAAAGCTAATCGCAACAATATTTGACACCTTTTGCATGCTTTGATAGTTGTTGAATTTGGCAGGCAGATTGTCATATACTCTGTCAGCCCCTGCCAACATCCTCCCAGCATGTGTCAAAACGAGAGCTATGGATGGAAAACCACCAAAAAATATTGAATCGTAGGTTTCTATCAGATGTAGTCGGCACCGTTGTGAAGAGGAGTTAACGAGAAGGCACACATATCTGGTCTGAGATGTTTTATGACATACGAAAATGGGCTTGTTGATAAAGGCAAGGAATTTCAGAAAAAAATACTATTTGCAGTTATATGGTGAAATGCAGAAGCCTTCGAAGATAATATCAGAGTGCGCCAAAATGGGAGCTCTAGTATAGGGATTGAGGTTCCATCAGAAAATGATGATGTTTTATCAAATGCTGTTGTTGCAAGTGACTGAAACTACAGTGACCAATACCTATTTGCCAAATGAGCAGGCACATAGTAGGCTCTCAAATCGTTTAAACGGCCTCAACAAAATCTGATGTCATCAAAATTACGGTCTGAAGAATGGATGAATTACTTAATAGAGATTTATTTGATGGGGAAGTAGTGAGCATGGAGCTTGTTTGGGATGCCATTTGATCAGCAAAGAGAAAGATTTGAAGAGTGAAGCCATTACATTAAGCCGAATTGGCAAGCTATACTCCTCTGTTTTGAAATTGGAAAATCAGGCCCATCGTTACCACTTTGAGAGCACCAAAATTGCCATTATGCGCCCTCGCCACCATGTGCCCTCGCATAGCAGACTCTAACTGGTATAAGTACTCATCATTGAAGGTCCGTGAACACCAGAAAAATATTGTGGATGAAGAGAAAAGAGAACATGACAAGAAGAATGAATTTGATGCACAGAGGCTGCATGAAGCAATTGATATGATTAAGAAGAAACGGGAAAAGAGTGTAGAGTCTTTCTTGCAGTTCATTTATGAAGTGCACACTCATCCAGATCCGAGAAAGACACTGATGGGTTGCTACTCCAGATAATGTTAAAGCAGCTCTCCGAAAAGCCATAGTAGCATACCACCCTGATAATAACTGCCAATATGATAAAAACTGGCAGGTTCTGTCTGAAGAGATCACAAAGATTTTTAATTCCAAATATGAAACCTACAAGAAAGCATGACAAAGGGTTCTTGTTATTATTATTATTAAGGAACCAGAAAAATAGAAAGTAGGACCAGAAAATTTTGATAGCATTATGCAATAGAAGGGGCCAGTTTTGCTTCAGTGGCAACTTTATCGTACTGGTGTCACGACTGCGAGAAGGAAATTGACGCGGCAAGGGAGGTAGCAGGCACACTTGTTTGCACCGTATGTAAAAGTAAAGTAAAGTGGATGAGTTGAAGACAATATCCTTACCTTGAGCAGTAAAGTAAAGTGGATGGTGGATTGGTGAGCAGCCAAACAAAACTTGAAATCTGCAATACATTCCTAAATTTGCAAACGGGATTGATGAGCAGTCAAATCTGGAATTTCAAATCTATTCTGCGCATTTCCAAATTAATTAATTTAATGTGTTTGGGCAGATATGACGATCACATAATCCAGGCAATTGGCGAGCAGTCAAATCTGGATTTTCAAATCTGCATACCCAGTGCAATTCATATAAGAAAGTGCCATTGTATTCTGTGCATCCCCAAATCAATTAATATAATTTGTTCGGACAGATCTGACGCAAGACCAAACGAATGCAATTGTGCATTGTCGTTCGGAGTGGGTTTAATGTAGACTTGGCACAAATGCAAGACGAAACTAGTGCAAGTGTGCATTCTCGTGTGAATATGTTTAACTAGTCTTATCTGCGCATTCCCCAATTACTTTATTTTTGAATAGACAAAGGAAGTGGCACTAGGTACTTTCTCTCCTGATTCCAATGTCTCGTTGAGTAACTCAAAAAAAATCAAACGGAATTTCAAATCTGCAAACGGAATTGGCGAGCAGTCAAATCTGGAATTTCAAATCTATTCTGTCACCGCTGTGCATTCCCAAATCAACAAGAAAAAGATAAAATAGAAAAAGTAAACTTGGATCGATATTAGTCACAAAGAAAGTTCTAGACTGATTTATTATTATATGACTAAATTTCATCCTAGAATCCATGAAGAATTATCAAACCAACATTTGAACACAGTCTTTACCCATTCACACGCAACACCGATGGCTTCAATCTGGCTCACAATCTTGAGAGCTATGGTTCAATTTTTAAATCATCTTGAATCCCTTTATTTGTGGCGTTGGGATTTTCCATTTAATTGGCAGCCAGGACACTAAATTGTTCATCCAATACATTTTAGGTGGGCTTGATCGTTAAGACGATCAAAAAAATCAAAGCCTTGTGTAGAAAAACTCTAGCACTTTAACGAATCAATTTTTTCTCTCATCTTTTCATTTCTCGCTTTTTGATATTCATCTAAAAATTAATAGTTAAAATTGAGAAATTAAGAAAAAACTCGGACACTGAAAAAAATACTCAGAAATTGTGTCGAGATAACTAAAAAATTAAGGAGCAAAAAGATGCTATAGCAGCTAACGCCATCTCAAAACATCCCACCTCCTCATTGAATTCTTAAATTTGACTCTCGACAGTTTCCGATGCATGTACAATATCCATACAATCAATCAAGAGATTCAGGAAAAAGAGCTCGAGCGCAATTTACAAAAAAGCACAAAACCTGGGGAATCCAAGCATTTATGAGAAAAGCTATTTCAATGACTAAAGATCCCCTGTTTTTTGCTGCTGAGGCCTCTGAAATGTGCAAAGGAGTTAATGCCCACTCCAAATCCCACAAATACCCTTCCTACACTCAAAATGTTTGGATAGGGTGCAGCCACCAGAAAGATAGCTCTGTGAAGATCTAGAAAAACTCTTGTGACGCAACCATAGTTGGTTGGATTGGCGATCGAGGCATGGTGATCAATCTCAACCTAGACTGTAGATGAGGATCCTGTTAAGTCTGCGGATCGGACACAAAAAAGAATAAATAAAAGTCTTATCAAATCCCTCAGACCTCCAGTATTGTGACTGGAGCGTTCCAGGCTGTGTAAGATTAGGAAAAACCATCTGTGAAAGTGCTAAGGAAAACCAGAAATGAGCCGTTGAAGAAGAGAGTTGGCCATACCATAATTAATGTGAGCTCCCATGGAGATGATTTAGGATTATACATTCACCTCAAGGTGCCTATAAATAACCTAAATGTTTCATAAATGTTGCAGTCTCTAAATTGTGCACTTGCAATATGTTGGAGCCTGTAAAATGTACACTTACAGTAATATATTTTGTACATGTAAATTGCTAAAATTCTGTAACCTCTAAAACGTACAGTTGCAGAAGAAATGCTGAATCTAAAGCGAGGAGTGTCATCTCCTCAAGCGGCCACTCCACAATTAGTTTTAAGAACAGAAAATCTTTAAATCTCAGGGAAAAAAAAAACAAATTCCCTTGTTTTTAATCAAATAAATTTAAAATTATTTGCAGTAAACGAATCTTGAAGACAGAAATTCGTCCATTTTTGTCTTATAAACTTCCAAACGATACAATTTTTGTATTTCCCACAACAAATATTCATACAGGGGAATAAATCATTCACATTCTGAATAATACAATATAGAACCCAACTAATTGCTCGTCCCATGCAAAAACAGAAACCAAAATGCGAGATGGCGATGAAGCACCGGTTACAGGAAAACATGCAATGCATGAAATAAGTGACAACTTGCAGAAACTCCTTAAAATTTACAATCCTCCAAGAGAACAATCTTCGGAACACAGCTGCACTGTTATACAGCTGAAATGAAATAATGCCTACACTACAACTGCAGAATTTGATGAGATCAAAGAAAATGGACAGCATATTGTTCTGAAACCACTTACCAGTCTAGTCAGGACCTTCAATCGGGAACCGCATTTTTCATGTGTTTTAGCTAGCCAAGTCTCATGGCCAAGTCTCATATTAATCGAAACAAAAAATGAATCAATGCGACAGTAATTACATTCAGTAATTGCAAGTGCTTGCATAATCTATACTCTGATTTTTTTTAAATGGAATAATTAATGTTTGTTGTCAGGATTGTTAAATGTTTGCATTCAATATTTACTGTCACATAATTTCTGATGTTGAAACCATAGGAAATCAAAAAAATTTGGAAATTCTTGATTTATTTAATCAAAAAATACTGATATGGTTATAAATTTGTTTCAGCCAATCAGAATATTAAATCAATGTTTTTAAAAAATTCAGATAAATATATATTTTTAGAAAACTATATATGCAACATGTGAAATGACAGATGGATTTCTGTCATTGGTCTACAAAGATATTGAAAATAGTTTTTTTGATGCCTTAATTATCTGCCTACGGCAGTATAATAAACAAGTAAAATAACAAATAAGAAAATAGGCAAACCCTAGGAGAGGGATGCCAAAAATAGATATCCATCTTGTGTGGATCCACCCAAGAAGCTTGGGTATTATTTTACCATGGCTGCTTCCTTTTCCTTCTTCCTTCAAACCTGCAACCAAACAAAAGAATATGAAAGAGTTAAGAGCAAAAATGTGTAATATTAGAAATCATAAGGATATCTAGGGTTTTCTCTAGTCTACCCTAGATCTAAGGGCTAGGATAAAATTAATCCAATGGTCCAAGTTTGACCCTACATCACTTAAGTGATAGGGAATTTAGTGGGAATGAATTAAATTAAAAGCATGGGTAAGGGAATGAATGGGGCCTAAGAGGGTTAGCCTAAGTTGTGCACCCCCTTTCCTTTGAGTAATAGACCAAATAATAATGTGTGTGATTTTAAACTTTAGGGCATTTAGTTTCGCCTAATCAAATGTAAATTAATTTAGGGACCCTTAATTAAATAATATTAAGGGGGATAATTTGGGGCTATGTAATTAATGGCAAGATGATGAATATTTTAAATACAATTCTAGAGCTTAGTAAGAAGTAGAATTAAATCGAAGTATCATTTCGACAATCACGTCAAAAATTATAAGTAATCATTTCCCGACTACCTTAGAACGCTAAATGAGAAATACAATTTAAATCCTCGGTGGATGTTTATCATCATTATCCTTTAGAGAAAATTATAAAATGTGATATTTTAATTGAGGATCAGATCAAAGTTAACGAATGGTGGATTTTTCTGAACACCATGTTAAAGTGTAAAAAAATATAATCAGGATTAAATTAAAACTTGAACAATGTATTATCCATGTTAAAAAAATTATCCCATAATTTTCATTGGTTGTTATGGGGTTTTATTGTGGGTTGAGTGGGAAAAATGTGAGTGTTACATCTACCACCCTTAGATTATGCTGTAGCAGCTATTTTAACTCAGATATTGCAGACGCTACATGATGTTAATGCCGTTATATGCAGAGGATTTTTAGGAGGGCGACCTAACAGACATGACATAGATCCATTAGGGGAGGCTCGTGCAACTTCACGTCACAATGTTGAGGACAGGGTAGAGAAATCCCATGTGGAGTTGGTTAGACATGGGTCACCTCCTAGAGAGCTCAAAGATCAAGTTACGTGGTGCAAAGATAGGTCTAGGAGCCCTAGACCGAGAGATGATCAAGTTGAGAGGCTGACAATCGACTGTAGCGGACCACATTAGAGAGATACTGAAGTTGTACCCACCTCATTTTGTTGGAGACACAGACAAATTTCAGGATGAGGCGTGGTTGGTTAGCTTGAGAGGATCCTTCAAGCTATGCCATTTTTCTAGCAATACGAAAGCTCGTGTTGCCATCCACCTTTTGAGAGACGGATTTGGAGTTTGGTGGAGGACTAAGGAGCAGAAGATCCACGTGGATTATGAGATAGTCACTTGGAAGCTCTTTGAGGAATGCTTCAGGAGTAGATATATACCCAGGAGATTCATTCAGCAGTAGATCAATGAGTTTCATGATCTGCGACAAACTTCTATGACAGTGGAAGAGTATGAGGGTCGGTTTCTGGATCTACTTCAATATGTAGACTACATGCAGGATGAGTAGGTTAGAGTTCACAGGTTCATCCAGGGCCTGAACTTAGTCTTGGGAGGTGCAGTATGCATTCATTTCCCATAAAAACTTTCAGAGGCCATGGAGAAGGCCTATATAGCAGAGGAAACTAGGGGGAAGACTTAATAGGCTTGTGACAGAGTGAGGAGACAGATACAACAAATGCATGATAATAGATTGAGGGGATTAGCTCCTCCTCATGGTGGACACACTTCAACATAGTCTTCCTTTCGGCCTCTTCGATCTCCTCAGCAGCAGTAGCAGACTCGACCGCCCTTTCGACCTCCATAGCACCATGATTCTCAAAGAGGGCGTAGTATGAGACCTCCATCTAGGGGGCCCAACAAGACACAAGCTTCACCTCGAGCACAATTGACAGGAGTATGTCCACCGTAGCACCCATAGAGATCTATAGAAGGATAATCAAGTTCTTCAACACGTACTATTGGGCCACCTGGAGGACAATTTGCTCAGTGGAGAGGACCAGGTACTTGTTATGGATGCGGTGTGCATGGACATCATTGGAGAGAGTTCCCTCAGAACCTCGATAATCAGGGTAAGGCATATGTTTATAAGCCTACGGTTGGTGACATGGCTAGGAGCCACATGATATATGTTGCGGTCGAGAACCGCCAAACAGAGCACTAGGGCACGATGATTGAGACCATATGTAGCATTGGTGGTATTTCTACCCCTATCTTATTTGATTCAGGCTTGTCAGATTCTTTCATTTCTCTATCATTAGTAGAGCATTGCTGGCTGGTGGCAGTGAGGTAGGGCCTTAGTTGGAATGTCGAGATGGCTTCTGGAGCTAAGATCTCAGTAGACTCTTTAGTCAATGAGTGTGTAGTGGACCTAGGACCCTTTACCATGACGACCTTGGATCTTCGTGTCCTTCCTTTGGGTTCTTATGGAGTGATTTTGGGCATGGATTGGTTGTCTGCACATAGAGTCAGAGTTGATTCCTACAGTAAGATTATATCTTGTGTAGATGATTTAGGTGTGGAGTCAGTGATAGCTAGAGTTAGGAGACCCATCTCTATTCACACTAGTTCCACTATGTAGCTGAAGCGGTATGCGTGACGGGGTTGTCAGTTATATGCTATTACTGTTAGTGATAGGTCGGAGGATGGGGCTAGTGAACCTTAACTTGATGATCACCCCATCTTATAGGAGTTTTATGATGTTTTTTCTAGTGAGTTACCAGGAATGCCTCCCCCACGTGAGACAAAATTCCACATTAACTTGGTTCCAGGAGTGGAACCTATCTCACGCACTCCATATAGGATGACCACACTTGAGCTATGTGAGCTTGAGTTGCAACTAGAGGGCTTTCTTGAGAAAGGCCTAATCCATCCTAGTATATCCCTTTGGGGTACACTAGTGATTTTTGTAAAGAAGGATGGATCCTTGCAGTTGTGTGTGGGCTATCGACAACTGAAAAAATTAAGGATAAAGAATTGTTACCCCCTTCGTCGCATCGATGATTTGTTTAATCAGATGAAGGCGGCCACTATGTTTTCTAAGATAGATCTTAAGTCTGGGTACCATCATCTAAGGATTGCAGAGGTAGATGTTGATAAGATAACTTTCTGTACGAGATATGACCACTATGAGTTTACAATTGTGTCATTCGTTTTGACCAACACCCCTGTAGTGTTCATGAGTTAGATGAACGAGGTGTTTAGGAATTTTTTAGACCGCTTTGTACTCGTGTTCCTTGATGACATTTTGATATACTCTGGTATGCATGAGGAGCACGAGGAACACCTTCGTCAGGTTCTATAGTGTCCTCATGAGCAACAACTTTACGAGAAATTGGAGAAGTGTGCATACTTTTAGTCAGAGGTATAGTATTTGGGTCACATTATTTCTGGGGAAGGTATTGCAGTTGATCCTTCCAAGATTAGACCCATTATGGATTGGCCAACACCCACTAGTGTGACCGAGTTACATAGTTTTATGGGATTAATAGGTTACTATAGGAGATTTGTTTAGGAATTCTCTCGGATTGCGCACCCCACCACTTCCCTTTAGTGGAAAGGGAAGAAGTTCCTTTGGACAGATAGATGTGAGCAAGCCTTCAGGACACTAAAGGAATGCCTTACGACAACACCCATTCTTGAAGTTCTAGATCCTCAGGGAGAGTTCTTTGTTTACATAAATGCTTCTTTGGTAGGATTAGGAGGTGTATTGATGCAAGAGGGGCGGGTGGTAGCCTTTGAGTCTCACAAACTCAAGGATTATGAGCTCAATTATCCAACTTGTGACCTTTAGGTTGCAGCAGTGGTGCATGCTTTGGTTCGATGGAGACATTTCCTCTTGGGCAGGAGATTCATTCTCAGGACTGATCATTTGAGTCTTCATCACCTCTTCAGGTAACCTAATCTCAACACTCATTAGCCACGTTGGATGGAGTTGCTTTGTGAGTATGATATGGATATAGAGCATGTGGAGGGGAAGGAGAATGTGGTTGCGGATGCCTTGAGTCATTGGAGACATTTAGTTATGGCTACAACATTTGGTACAATCTTGAGGACTAGGATTTTGTAGCAGCTTCCTCATGAAAACTTCTACCTTTCAGTCAGAGAAGAGATCGAGATTCATAGACCCCTTGAGGGGAATTTTGATGGTTTTTCTTTAGAGGTAGTAGTCTTCTTCGGCACAGGGGGAGGATATACGTTCCTAGAGATGGAGGATTGAGGTAGGATATCCTTGTTGAGGCATACCATGCACCATATTCAACCCATCCAGGGGTGAAAAAGATGCATGCCACTTTGAGACAGTTATACCATTGGAGAGGAATTTAGCGAGATGTTTCTTAGTTTGTGTCTCATTGTTTAGAGTGCCAGAAGGTGAAGGCCGAGCATTAGCATCCAGCTGGCCTTCTTTATCCTCATGCCATACCAGAGTGGAAATGGGACACCATTTCCATGGATTTCATCGTAGGGATACCGATGTCGAGATACCACCACGATGCCATTATGGTCACAGTGGAAAAATTGACGAAAGTGGCTCACTTTTCTCTGGTGAATACCACCTATATTGCTAGTGCAGTGTCACGAGTAAATATAGATAAGATTGTTAGACTGCATGGGATTCCGTAAAAGATCATTTACGATTGTGATCCCTTGTACACTTCTCACTTTTGGTCCACTGTGCAGTAGGTTCTTGGGACGAGTATCAACTTCAGTACATCTTACCACCCAGAGACATACATGCAGACATAATGAGTAAATCAGATGTTGGAGAATATGTTACGGGTGTATGTCATGGACCATCAGTCTAGATGGGAGGAGTACTTGTATTTAGTGCTTAGTATTAGAGTCATGGGTTCAACGCTTGGACACTTTGGCACACTTTGAAACACAAACAGATAACTTAGTACAACCTACAACTAGATCACATGACATTGCATGATATTTTAAAACGTAAAAAACCTAGAAAAATGAAAAAAACCTAGAATGGTAAACTAACTCCCATCTTGGTTTGTTCAGGAGGCGTAAATCAAAAGAGGGTATTTTTCGTGTGGAGTTAGACATACATCCTCTAGAGTAGGAAGTCGCCGTTATACTGCCGTAGATACTACAGACATTGTAGGATGTCACTACAACTAGACGAGGTAAAGTGGTAGGGGCACGCCCTAGTCAGCATGATAGGGAGCCATCACATGAGGATCAACACCCTTCAAGACACATCGATGAGCATAGTGTAGAGAAATCTCATGTAGACTCGACTAGAGTAGGTTCACCTCATAGGGGGCATGGAGATATGATTACAAGACACAAAGACAAATCTAGGAGCCTTATGCCAAGGGATGAGCACGTAGAGAGACCTAGGGGTTGTCAGTTATTAATTTTAGATCATATCAGGGATATCTTGAAGCTACGCCCATCTCATTATGCTGGAGATACATGAGGTTTTCAGGAAAAGGCTTGGTTAGTGAGCTTGAGCGGGTGCTTCAAGCTTTTACCATGTACTAGCAACACAAATGCTCATATTGTGATTCATCTTTTGAGGGGTGGAGTAGGTGTTTGGTGGAGGACTGAGGAGGAGAAGCTTCATGTAGAATTGGAGATAGTTTCTTGGTAGCTCTTTGAGGATCAGTTTAGGAGATAGCTCTTTGAGGATCAGTTTAGGAGAAGTTTATTTAGCATAGGATAGATGAGTTTCATGACCTGTGTCAAGCATCCATAACAGTAGTGGAGTATGAGAGTTGGTTTCTAGATTTGCTTCAGTATGTTGACTACATGTAGGATGAGAAAGTTAGGATTCATAGGTTCATCTGGGGCTTGAACTCAGATTTGGGTGGTGTTAGGAAATAAGAGATAAAATATGCGGAATAATCCCTTACAGAATCGCAACAGTAGAAACTAATATGCAGAAAATATTACAGATCTCAAATAAAAGTGGAGAATAAATAACACAACACAGATAGACAAGATTTAATGTGGTTCACCCAATTTGGGCTACGTCCACCAAGAATCACTTGCTCAGATTTTATTACAAGCCTCCACTCTCTCAATACAATACCCAGATCTGTTTGGAGCTATGCTCAACAAACTCTACAGAATTCACACCCGAATTCAAAACACATCTGCAATACATTTGCTTGTCTATGTATCATATGCATAAGACCATATAAATAGACAATTGCTTAAGCATTTTGATACAAAATTGTGGCTATCAAAACTATTGGCAAAAACTGTGGGTATCAAAACCATGGGCAAAAAACCGTGGGTATCAAAACAATGGGTATCGAAAAACCATGGGGCCAAAAATAGCCCATAATGGTTACCCATTACCCATGGGTTAATAAACCACCCATGAAAATTTTCTTTGGGGGCTTCACCCCTGAACCCCCATCGATTGGGGGGGCTTCACCCCCCAAACCCCCCTGACCTGCTCACCGGCGAGTGGGACCAACGTAAAAATACCCAAGTGTAACACAAAAAAGGTGTACCACACTCTAACATGAAAATAGGCTCCACAAACATAACAGGTGGTGTATTACGCATTCATTTTCCATAGACCTTAGCTAAGGCCATTGAGAAGGTCTACATTGCGGAGGAGATTAGGGGGAAGACGCAACAAGTGGGAGATAGAGCGAGGAGTTGTATTTAGGAGATGTAAGATATTAGTTCGAGGGGGTCAAGTCCTCCACCTCATGGCGGACATGGTTCTGCATAGTCTTCATTCAGGCCACCATAGCAGCCACCTCAACAGTAGCAATAGTAGAAAAATCGTTCACTATTTAGACCTCCACAAAGATTTCATACTTATAGGGTAAGGAGTATTGGGCCTCCTCCTAGAGGACCCATCAAGACAAAGGGAGCACCTAGAACTCAATTAGTAGTATCTCGTCAGCAACAACCATAGAAATCCATGGTAGGATCCTCAGGATGCATGGCACATACCACTAGAGTACCTGTTGGAGCCGCATCTCATTAGACTGAACTAGGTAGTTTATATGGATGTCGGTGTACTTGGACACCATTAGAAAGAGTGACCACAAAACCCTAATAACAAGGGTAAGTAACCTATCGCAGAGCTTATAGTTGGTGACATGGGACATAGCTATCACATCTATGTAGCAGTTGAGAACCATTAGGAAGAGAACTAGGACACAATGATAGAGACTATAGGTAACGTTGGTGGTATCCCTACCTCTATATTGTTTGATTATGGCTCGTCTAATTCTTGTATTACAGCATCATTAGTAAAGCGATGGAGGTTGGTGGTAGTTAGGAAGGGCCATAGTTTGGATGTTGAGATATTTTCTAGAGCCAAGCTCTCAGTAGAATCCTTAGTCAAGGAGTGTGTAATGGACCTAGGACCCTTCACCACTACCCTTGGATCTTCGTATCCTTCTTTTGGGTTTATTATGGAGTTATCTTGGGTATGGATTGGTTATCTTCCTGTAGAGATAGAGTTTTCTTATTATAACAAGGTTATATCTTATGCAGATGGTTTGGGAGTTATTGGCGGTGATAGTTCAAGTTAGGAGACCCATCTCTATTTACATTTTTTCCATTCTGCAGCTTAAGTGTTGTGTGCGGGGTGGGTTTTAGTTGTATGCTATTACAGTTAGTGATAGGTTGGAATATGGGGCTAATGGACCTTCACTTGATGATCATCATATTCCGGGGGATTTTTCTGATGTTTTTCTAGGCGAGTTACTAGGGTTACCTCCCCCCATGTGAGATTAACTTTCATATTAATTTATTTTTGAGAGCAGAGCCTATGTCACGCACTCCATATAGGATGACCAACCTTGAACTATATGAGCTCAAATTACAGCTATAGGGCCTTCTTGAGAAATTCCTAATCCATTATAGTGTATCTTCTTAAGGTGCATCAGTGATTTTTGTGAAGAAGAAGGACAGATCCTTGGAGTTGTGAGTGGACTATAGGAAGGTGAACAAAGTAACAATCAAGAACCGTTACACCCATTCCTCACATTGATGATTTATTTGATCAGATCAAGGGGGGTCACGGTGTTTTTCTAAGAAATATCTTGAGTCTAATTAACATCAACTAAGGATTGTAGAGGCAGATATCGAGAAGACAACTTTCCACATGAGATATGACCACTAAAAGTTCACAATGGCGCCATTTGGTCTGACGAATGCCCCTATAATGTTCATGAGTTTGATGAATGGGGTGTTCAGGATGTTTCTAGATTTATTTTTTCTCATGTTCCTTGAGAAAAATTTTGATCTACTCATGTACATGTGAGGGCATGAGGAACACCTTCGTCAGGTTCTGCAGTGTCTTTATGAGGAGAAGCTATACGGGAACTTGGAGAAGTGTGTATTCTTGCAAACAGAGGTTTGATATTTGGGGCACATTATTTCTAGGGAAGGTATTGCCATTGAGCCTTCCAAGATTCGAGATATTATGGGTTGACCAAAACCTACTAGTATGATCAAGGTGTACAGTTTCATAGGATTCACAGGTTACTATAGAAGGTTTGTTTAAGTTTCTCTCATATCGCGGATCCTATTACTTCCCTTCAGTAGAGAGGGAAGAAGTTTGTTTAGTAAAAACAGATGCGAGCAGGCTTTTAAGACATTGAAGGAATTCCTTAAGACAACACCCATTCTAGTAGTGCCAGATCCACAAGGAGATTTCTTCGTATTCATAGATGCTTCTTTGGCAACATTAGGTGGTGTATTAATGCAGGAAGGTCATGTAGTTTCCTTTGAGTCTCGCAAAATAAAATATTATCAGCTCAATTATATGACTCATGACCTTGGGCTTGCATTAGTTGTGAACGCTTTGGTTAAATGGATACATTTTCATTTTAGGGAGGAGGTTCATTCTTAGGACATATTGCTTGAGTGTCTGTCATCTCTTCATACAGTCTAATCTCAATGTTTGACAATGACGTTGGATGGAGTTTCCCTTTGAGCATGACATAGAGATAGAGCATGTGAAAGGGAAGGAGAATGTATTTTTAGATGCCTTTATTCATCAAAGACATTTTGTTATGTCTATAGTAGTTTGTATAGACTTGAGGACCAACAATTTTACATCAGGTTCCAAATGACATCTTCGACCTTTCAGTTAGAGTAGAGATCACATCTCAGAGACCCCTTAACGGAAGTTTTTATGGATTTTAATTAGAGGAAAATGGTTTTCTTTGACACAGATATTGGATCTATGTACCAAGAGATGGAGGACCTTTTTGAGGAACATCATGCACCCTATTCAACCCATCCAAGGGTGAAGAAGATTCATGCCACTTTGAGATAGTTGTACCATTGGAGAGGGCTACGGAGAGACACATTTTGTGTCTCATTGTTTAGAGTACTACAAGGTGAAAGCCAAGCATCAACATCCAACTTGGCCTTCTATAACCTCATGCCATACTAGAGTGGAAATGGGAAACCATTTCCATGGATTTGATTGAAGGGCTACCTACGTCGAGATAACACCACGATGCCATTATCGTCACAGTGGATAAATTGACGAAAGTGGATCATTTTTCTCTGGTGAATACCTATACAACTAGTGTAGTCACATGAGTATATTTAGATGAGATTTTCAGACTACACAACATTCTATGGAAGATCATTTGTGACCGCAATACCTTGTAAACTTCTCACTTTTGGACTATTATGTAGTATACTCTTGGGATGAAGATCAAATTCAGTATAACATATCCCCTGAGATAGATGAATAGATAGAGAGGATGAATACGATCTTAGAGGACATGTTTTGGATGTACATCATGGACCATCAGTCGAGGTGGGGAGGAGTACCTCTACTTAGTGGAGTTTTCCTACAACAATAGTTTTTAGAGTTCGATTGGTATGGATCCATTTCAGGTACTGTATGGTAGGGAGTGTAGGAAACCACTGAGTTGGGATAGGTTGGAGGACAGGGTATCTCTTGGCCAAATTTATCATAGTATATGGAGTAGTAGGTTGTCATGATTTTTTAAAAGATTACAGGAGGCTCAGGATAGACAGAAGAAGTATGTAGATGAGCAGAGGAAAAATCAAAGTTTTAAGAAGGGCACGAAGGTGTTTCTTCATGTTAGGGCCTCATAATATCCCTATCTGTTATGGAAAAGGATCTAATATTTCTCCTAGGTTTTTGGGTCTCTTTGAGATCTTGTATCAGATCGTTCCCTTCACCTTTCATCTATCATTATTTCCCATCTTGTCTCGCATCTATGATGTATTTCATGTTTATGTCCTTAGGAGGTACATTCCAGATCCTTATAATGTATTGGATTGGATCGCATTGTAGATTCAGGATCAGGTGTAGGTGATGACGAAGCCTATGCACAAGTTAGAGCACATGACCCTGGACCTTCAAGGTAGAGATATTAATTAGTTTCATGTCTAGTGGGATCGATATGATTAGATAATAGCTGCTACTCAAGACTCCACACCTTTGAGAGCACACTTCCAACACTTGTTCCAGTGACTTCCAGGAGGAATTGGAGCCTAAGGGGAGGTGGATGTAGTGCCCACTCCTCTTAGACATTGATATTACTATGATTCTTCTTACTTTTGATTGGAGCCATAGACATTGTCATCATATTTGATCTTTAGACATTGCTAGATAGACATTGCTATATTTCATTAGCCTATTTGATAGAGAGTATGGATGTGTTAAACTTATCACATGATGTGATTTACATGATGCATTATATGTATGGATTGACATATCAATATTTGATGATATAGAGCTACTACTGTAGTGACACATTGGATTTCATATATAGATTTTTCTACAAGATTTTGTTGGTTTATGACCTTATTGCTAATTGATGAATTGATATAATCAAAATATTTGGAATTGTGAACAATTGGTGAATTACTTGATTTTAGCAATGGTTTTAGTTATGATATTTGATGATGTGAATTGATATGTATGTGTGTGTGTTTTATTATCTCGATGTTGTTAATATGGCCACGAGGCTAGAAACGTATTTTTTTTATTTTTGCAGGAAATTGTAACACAACCAAACAAAACGGGATAGGATACCAACAGTGAAGGAATTTGGGTTATTGATAATAGGTCACCTTGGAATTCTTATGTAATTGTATGTTATTTTTTTTTGTTAGATGGTTAGGAGTTCACCATAAGGAGTGGCCTCAAATGTGACCTTGGGTAAATATGTTTTTCTCATTTTTGTTTTATTTATTTTGTGAGTATTTATATTTGTTATCTGATTTTTCCCCTCATGTGAAATTGAACAAAAAATACCTTGTGCATAGAGAAAATGGAGGGATTTATTCATTCATGGGATCTTGTATTTTAGGATTGGCCAAATAGGTGAAATATGCTGAGAACATTGCAGAAGAGTTCGGGAAATGAGGAAGCTCCAAAGTATAAATTTCATTTTTCGGAGGTGGGATAATTTGGAGGAAGGATAAAGAAAAATTCAGGGACTCAGTGGAAAGAAGCATAGCAAAATAAAAACTCAAGGTCTAAAACATGAAGTCTGAATTTCAGACTTTGGAGGTTTGGAGTTTCATAGGTCTTAGTAGGGTCAAGCAATGAACAGTTCCCGAAAAAGGAATGCAAAGTTCTGAATCCCCAATGTCTGAAATTCAGACTTCGGGCTTTCATAGTTTTAGAGGTTTCATGTGTCAGGAAGATATTCGAATTCCCAAACCCCCAAAGTCCAAAAACCTGAACCCTTGAGATCCTAAAGGTCCAAAACCTGAAGTCTAAATTTTGGACTTTAGGGTTTTAGCATTTCAAAACCTTGAACCCCCAGTTCGAAAAAATCACAACTCGAATTCAAAAACCCGAAGTATGAATTTAAGGACTTTAGGGTTTCAGACTTTCAAAGGTTTTGTTAAATCAAGTAGATGAATAGTAACCTAACCTCTAAAATGGAAAATCCTAGTTATGAAATCCTAAAAGTCTTAAATTTCATATTTCAGAGGTTACGATGCTTTTCAAAGTAAAAAAAAATAGATCCAACCACCCCCATTTATTACAGAATGGCACCCTTATCTTCAGATGGCCATAACTTTTGACTAGGAGGTATGAGATTCCTTTCTTTCCCAATAAGGAAAATTAGATGGAGGTATGATTTTGCAGTTGTGCCCATCATTGTCATAGGTGATTTTAATGCATTTTAGGGTGGTTGAAGCAATATTTTTAATTCTTCTCTCTCCCTTCTCTCATTCTTCCTATATATTGTAAGGATGGGATCATTTTAGAAGGTTGGAAACCTTGTATATGCCTCCTTTTTTATAAGAGATTTTGTGGAGATTCTAAACCTCCCTACTGGACATTGTAATGCAAAATATGTACCTTTAGCCCTAAATGTGATGTATTTATATCAACTTTGATAAAAATAAAATAATATTTGTGGATGTTTCAAACCCTTTTTTATGTTCTAGTGCATCTTTATGATCTTTCATTACATGCAAGGTTATTGCGTACTGTTCTATTTACGCTGCAAGATTCTAGTTATGTTGTGTTTATTTTGTAGGTTATTTGAAATATTTCTTGGTGCATCACCTTCCCTTGAGTAGGTTTTAATTTTTATGCATTTTATCTAACTATGTCTCCTTGAGAAATCATTAGATTAGTGTTACACTTGCAACTCTCTACACTTTTGAGTAATTGGCACTAGGATAGGATAGGAAGTCAGCCTTCTCCAGTGGGTTATCCCAATTGCAAAGTCCCACACTTTGGGATAAATCCATGTTTGACGACTCACACTGACTACCTCAACCATTAACTTGCAAGCAATAAGGGGTTTTGTGACCTCATCATAAATGTATTATTTTATTATTATGAGTCACCTTTATTAATGTTTGTTAATGTGATCCATTTAAGTTGATTAAACTTGAATAATTAATGTAATTTACGATTTGACCAAAGAGATTATTTAATGTGGGTAGGTGGTTCTTTATTTTTGTTAGATTTGAAAGGATTTTATTACTTTTTAGTGTTGTGTACTAAACCTTACATGTCAATTTCATATTTGGTCTTAAGGGACATTTTTGGAGGCTTCTGGGACAACTTAAACTTTCCCCATACCTCTTAATTTCACCTACCAAATACCCTTATGGGTTAAGGGGTAAAAAATAGACCCCATTATCTGATTTCAAGAGAAAAAGGTGTTATTTATTGCACTTTCTTATATATATTTTTAATTTTATTGTTTAGAGGTGTGGGTTTGCGTTTAAGTGTGTAAGAGGGTTGTAATTCCCCTCAACCACCAATTTATTGTGCTTTGGGGATTGGGTTTTACCATGGGATGCGGAGTGGAGGAGAAATCATCTAGTATCCTACATGGAGCCACATCACCTCTCTCTCCTCTCATTTCTATCTATTCAATTTTGTTTCATGATTTGGGGGTTAATTTTTTTATTTGGACTCTTCCATTTTTTAGAGGAGCTTGATTTTGGAGTGTGTGTTTGGAGCTTAAAGTCGGATTGTGCTTTCTTTGAAAGACGAAAGGCTTGGAGATTATGCTTGTGGATTGGATACTCTTGCAATGGAAATGTATGGACTACACCTATGTTTTCTTATTGCTATTTGTTGTGTAAATGAATGTGAATCGATGATTGTTGCATGTTTGTGATTTTTTGAAATAGAATGACCTTTAGGTTGTGTAGCAGAAAATGCAAATGGGGATACTTTTGAGGGATGCATAAGAGTATTATTGGGTATTTTAGGAGGGATTTGGGTTGCGATGTCCCACATTGTTGATAAGTGAAATTTGTGCTTATCTTGGTTATTTTTATTGATGGAGGCATAAGAGTTGGGGGAGGAATAAGATTTTTTTTGTTGGAGGGAGGCATAACAGTCTTGTGAGTATGTGATTGAGTTTCTTGGAGGCTTTAAGGTGGGCACCCAAAACATTGGGAGGTAGAAGTAGATCCCCACGTTCTTTCTCTTTCTTAGCTTGAGTTTAGAGCCTTTTTGTTGGGAAACTTGTGTGTTGATGTGATTTTTGTTATGGTTCTTAGTGTGTTGAATGTTTCGGTTTGAATGTTTATTGTGGAATCCTTGTAATGTTGCCTTGGTTGTCTTATATCCCTCATTGCTTTATTGAAGGGATTTATTGGAAGTAAAAGTAACATATAAAGGGAAATGAAAGGCACTACAAATCTCTAAGTCTCATGTAATAGAATTCCTATCAACCCTTATTAATCCAAAAAACACCTTACAACTTGCAGGCGGGAACTGGTCATTTCATGGCTCTTGTTAAAAATAAATTATTGTACCATTCAATCTTGTATGGAAATTAACAGATTTAATGAAGTTATAGTACATTATTAAAAAATGATTAAGTACATAAGGAATATTTAATGCCAAAACATTTATATGATTGAATAAATTATGAATTGTCGAGGAATATTTTATGGTTGTGCTTATAAAGTAACATTACATTGAATTACTCCAATAAAAAGTATAATTAGAAAAAACGGGAAAAATATGGCTTTCTGTATGGGATGAGGAATTTTTTATGATGATATACAGTCTATACTTTCATACTTAATTTTTTTATTATATAGGGTAAAAAACAGGGATAGGCTTCCCGACGCCGAGTACAAAAGATTACATCGTGAAAGAAGAAAAGTTGGACTAAAAATGAAAAGGGCCCCCAGAGTTAAATAGACTTAACTCCAAAATAGAGAAGGGGGTCCAAGAAACAACGAGTGATAAGGCCAAAATATGTCTCAATAATGTACAATAAATGATCTTATTTTACTCTCCTTTTTATCAAGTTTGATTTCATTTTGTGACTTTTGTTTGATCTAATATAAGTTAGGATGTAATAGTCCATCTCTTATTGATTGTAGTTCTAACGTTTAAAAACTCTAAAATTCCTAACTAAGTGCTTTGGAAACTCAGTTTTGTAATAAAACAGGTCACAATCAGGCGGAAGAACAAATATGAAGCGGATAACATGTTTTTGGAAGCATTGAGATCAATACAGTTTAGTTCCAGAACTACCAGAATTAGTTCCAGAACTCCACAACGTAGTTACAAGTTCTGTCACTTAGTTCCATAACTTTCAGACTTAGTTCCAGAACTCTAGTACTTACTTATGGAATTATTGGAATTAGTTCTGGAACTCCTGCAGATAGCTCCGAAACTCTCTCGGTTAGACCTAGAATGATTTCCTTTAGTTATGGAACTCTTCTAAAGTTCCATAACCAATAAGAATATATTGAAAATGGCTAGTGATTTGTCAAATCAATGATCCTATAAATTAGGAGCATATTAGAAGACTTCCAACTTTCCATACTCGCAGATCCAAGATAATTATCACACAGATGTACATCCAGCCATGTTCCAATTCAATAGCTATTCTGGGCACAATTCAGTTCCATCGTATCAGTGGAATAGTTACGACCATAAATGCACCCATGGAATAACTATATACATACAGACCTACAGATAGATTAGGAATAGATAGAAAAAATAGATATATAATGATAAACAGAGGATTAAACAGAGGGATAGAAAGAACTAGTACGTCTTTTGTAATGCATAACATTTTATCAATAAAATAACCATTTTTGTTTTGAGAGAAAATTAAGTTTCCCAATCCTATTTTGAGGCGAAGCAAGGGCCCACTCTTCCAAGAATAAGGATCTTCTTTTTTGTTGGTATTTATATTTTTAAAGCAAATGGTGTAGATCTATTAAATTTGTAAATGCTTTCAATTCCTTAAGTTGAAATCTGTTGTAGACTTGTCCCTGCAAGTGTTCTATATTAAGTTCTTATTTCTTTGCAATCATTTTCCAAGCATTCTCAATTGTGTGTTTATTTTTGTAATGTGTGTTTACTTTCAGCAATCTATTTCATTCCGCAAATGTGTATTTATTTCAAGCAATTCATTTCTGCAAAGAGTGTTTCTTTCCAACAATTTTTCCTAGTGTGATTTCAATAAAGGTTTTGGCAAAGAAATCCTTAAGACATTACAAAAACCCCTCATAAAACAAAATAAACAAAAAGAAACCGACATTCAATTACTAGATCACTAAGATTATTCTTGTTGCACATAGCTTCAGACACACCCTTGGTTTGAATATGACATCAACAAAAAGTTGATTAAATGAAGGGAATAACAACACCTATTAGTGAGCAGAAGAGAACTAAGACATTAAGTAATAAAAAATAGAGAAATTTCTCTGAAACTCCACAAACAGTTTGGGAGAAGTTACACCACCAGGGAAGACAACTAGTTAGAATTATCTAATTAGGTGTCAACAAGAGTAACAATCATACATTTAGTAATTGAAGAAATATTCCCTAAGCTATCACAAAATTTATGAGTAGACCAAGAGACTCCAAGGGTAGATTTCTCCCAAAAATATTTAAAAAAGAATTACAAACATCCTCTAGTTCAAGTAAGGAAATTGACCAGGAATTAGAAGCACCATTGTCCTCAGTTAGCCAAGAAGCAAAACTTCCACCTTTGAAATTCTGGGATCAATTACCAGAAGGAAGTAGAGCCTTTAGGAAATAGATTATATCTCAAGACCCGTTTAGAGCAAGTTTTGATTCACAATTGAGTAGTCAACCTCCTACTCCTGACTTTTCACCATCTCCAAAGCATATCACATACCACATTGATTGGGAGACAGGACTAGAAAATACTAGAGAAATGGAACGAGAAGCTGCAAGAGAACCTTATAGGACCTTTACCTATCCCATTCAGTTTGAGGATGATGAAACCACTATGAAGAACATTTCACTTGCACACTTTCCCACATTTAGATGGATGTCATCTGAGGATCCTGACCAATTTCTATTTGAATTTAAAATATTGTGTCAGACCTATGATTACAAGATAGATAATCAAAATCTCAAGTTGTTTCCATCTACCCTGAAGGATGCAACAATGAGGTGGTTTATGGGATAAACATATAATTCTATTACCAATTGGGCACAAATGAAAACTACCTTCCGAGACAAATATCGAGATTACTGTAGAGGAAGAAATAGGAAGGAAGATTTTTTTTTAAATCAAACAGGAAGAGGATGAAAATATGAAAGATTATTTGGACAAACTCCTCTTTGTGAGTAAAATATGTGGATTTGTACTTCAAGAAGAGTTAAGAAAAACCATATTTCTCAAAGGTATGGATGATGAATCTAGGGATAACCTCGATTTAATAGGAGGTGGAAACATTGATCAATTAAGAATGAATGAAATCAAATAAATTTGTAGAAGCTATTCAAGGACAAGAGGCAGACCTAGAAAGGGAAAAACAGTTAAAAATTCGAATCTAGATATGAACAAACTGATGGATGAATTGGAAAACTTTAAAACAAACATACTAGTTCTATTAACCTCCACCATGGATGGATTGCAAGATAAAGAAAATACTAAGATTGAACCATTAGCCATGTATTGTCCTAGATGTCGGAAAAAACATGCATTAAGAGATTGTCCTTAGGATAAAACATAAATGTGCCTTATCTGTGAATTTATGGACCATGAGAGTAATGTTTGTTCTATTCTTCCATTTATAAGAAACCAGATCAAACAAACCAACACATCAGAAGAAGTAAAATTTATCTAGAGACAACCTATCTAAGGACAGTTCATGCCAAGGTCATCTCCTAATCCTTGGATGATGTCATGAGCTGCTCAAACAGTACCACATAGTTGGGGACAACCACCTTGGGCCCCTCAACCAACTTGGAATCCCCAGGATTGGGTAAGTCAATCTTGGTATGCTCAAGGACACCAACAACCATGGACTGGTCAAAATAACCAGTATGCTTGGACACAACCTAGATGGATCCCTAATAACTATTATCAAGGGAAAACATATCCTAATCAGAATAAACAAGCCATAATGGTTTCCCTAACACAAAATTCACAAACTGAAAATGTGGTTCAAATGTAAATACCAGCACAACCAGTTGTTAATCCTAGAAACAAACAAACAACCCCTATCTATGGAACAGAACAAGAGAAGCCAGTTGATCTTAACATCATAGATTGTAAGGATATTCACACTAGATCTAGAAAAATAGTTAGCAGTCCACCTGTTATCATCACTGAAATGACAGAAGAAACTGAAAACCCTAGTCTGGTTGCCCCCAAGAAAGATGAAAAAAAAGAGATAAGGAACCAGAAAGAAACTTAATGAGACTCCATTTTTAGAAAGATTTAAAGAAGTTATAGAAACTGAAAAACTCTGAATTGGTGCAGGAATTGAGAAAATTAAATATTGAAATTCCATTGTTGCAAGGAATCAAGGATGTTCTGAAGTTGAACAAGTTAATCAAACTGTTATGTTTAAAAATACCTTGAAGAAAGATGCAGTACCCCAAGACTATTAAGGTAGATGGGAAACTTGCTGATTTATTAGTAGGAAAGCTCCTACTTCCCAAATATGGAGATCCTGGAAGCCCTGTTATTTCTATCTCTATAGAGAATAAAGATATACATAACATTTTGGTTGATTTGGGAGTAGCTATAAATGTAATGACAGTGGACACATTGAAAACATCACCATTAACAGGCATACAACCTACTAACACTACTTTGCAGATGGCAGACCAGTTTGTAGCAAAACCAGAAGGAGTTATCGAAGATGTGGCAGTTATGGTGGATTCATGGGAATATCCAGTTGACTTCATGATATTATAGCCAAATGGTAAAATACTTAGTTATCTCATTATTTTGGGAAGACCATGGTTAGCTAAAGTTGCTGCCTTAATTGATTGCAGGTCATGTGATATGAGTATTTCAAATGGTAAGAATTCTAAGAAAATTTCATTATATTCTTTTGCACAACCTTTTATTGATAATCAAGAGCAATTATGGGTTGATAATCTTGATATTAATGAGAAAAATCTGTCTTCTTCGGCTATGATAACATTGCAAGATCATGTATGAGAAATAGAAGATATGATTAACCCACCATTGAATGTACACAAATTATCATTGGAGCAGTCAGGAATAGTTCTGGAACCTACGAAATTAGTTCCCGAAGCTATGAAATTAGTTCTGGAACCTACAAAATCTATTTCGAAAACATCACAGTTAGTTCCAGAACCATCACAAGTAGTTCTGAAACCACACCAACAACAATTCCCTACAAATGAAGATAATTTCACTCCGGAGGAACGATATTTATCTTGGGGAGAGGAAGAATTTGTAGCTTCAACTTCACATATATCAGGAGAAGATGAAGAATTTATGGAAAACAGTAGTGACGAGGAGTTCGACCTACAACAAGATAAGTATCATAACTCTTCCTGATGTCCTTTGTCGAGCATTCTGTCTCAATGAACTTTTGGAGATGTTGCTGCATATCATATGTTGTTACCACATGCATGTCCACTAAACACCTTAATGGAACCCTTTCAACAAATCAGTTCATCATACACTGGAACCAAACATTTTGAGATTCAACCACAATCAACTGGACAAGTAGAAGCAACAAACAAAGAATTGGAAAACATCCTTACCAAAACAATTGAAGCAGGAACAAGAGATTGGGTAAAACGAATACCAGAGGTTTTATGGGCTTATAATACAACTTGGAAGACTACAACAAGATTTTCACCATATGAGTTAGTCTATGGGGAAAATCCTTTGTTACCTATTGAATTTGAACTACATACATTGAGGACTATGGTTAAAGTGGGTATTGAGTTGGATGTAACACAAAAGGAAAGAATTCTTCAACTCAATGAGTTGGATGAGTTAAGAATGGAAGCACTTCAGCAAATGGAAATAATCCAAGATCAAAGGAAGAAATGAAATGACACACATATCAAGAAGAGGCAATTCAAGGTAGGGGACAGTGCATTACTATTTGATTCAAAGTATCAAAAATTCAAAGGCAAGCTAAGAATCAGATGGTTAGGACCCTATCAGATTGATCAAATATTTGAAAATGGTTTTATTCAGTTACTTCCCATTGATGGCAGAAGAAGAACACTTTTGGTCAATGGTCATAGGCTAAAGCTTTATAGGAAGCCTCCTACTAAGGATGAATTCTTGAGGCAGATTGAAACTGATAAAGAATTTGATCATATGGAAGAATCTAGTTCTTCCAAAATGATCAAATAATCAGATGGATAGATCCAGACTAAATGGAAGAGAATGAATACCAGTAAATGGTGTTCTCCTCCCTAAAAAAAGAAAAAAAAACAAAAAAAACAAAAGAAGAGAGTGAAAACTAGTAAATGGTGTTCTCTTCCCCCAAATTTTTTTTCTCTCAAAGATCAATTGAAAACAAGCAATGGTGGTTGATCTTCTCAAATAAATGGCTAATTCAAAATTTAAAAAAATCTTTGGAATTCCAACTGTTTTTCTAACCATTTTCCTTTTGTTTCACTTTTTTGGAATGTTGAGTCATCATTACAGAGGGATTACATCATCAAGGACGGTAATTATGTCTTTAACTTAGTAAAGGTTAGATTAAAAGTTTACATGTGTGATTGAATTTGATTTAAAAGTTGATATGATGAGTCATCTAATGTAAATTATGATTAAAAAGAGTAATGATGAGGGTGATGTCGGTAGAACAAAAGTGGCGGAAAAATTATAATGAGATATCAATTAGGCGGAATAAACAAAGTGAAGAATAAATTGAAGAAAAACTCCAAGGAAGAAACAACAGAATTCGATTTGCATTCTGTAGCTAATTCTGTCTGTTCCACAGGTAAGCAAAGAATTATGTTGCCAACGGGATAGAATAACAATTTGAAGGAGAACAAATTTGAATCACCTCTGTAACATGGGGATTAAAAATAATTCGGAACCAGAGGATGATACCCAACTCATTGCAAGTGAAGAAGTGCAGCTATCTTTCAATACGCAGGATGGGTGGAATTTCTTAGAAAGTTCCCCAAGTATAACAATGAATTGGTAAGAGAATTCGTTATAAATTTAGAGAAATCTAGGAAAAAGGTTATAAATTTTTTCATTCCTTTTTCTATGAATACAATAAGAAATATACCTGGAGTTCTAATTGTGCATGTCCCAAACCCTGTCTGAGGGACATTAAAAGAACTAGTTGAAACCCTCCTAAAAAAGGGGGAAGCTGAATCCCAATATATTTACAACATGAGGAAAATCATAAAAGGGGTCAGAATGAGCAGCTTGCCCAAACTCTTTGACAGAGTGGAATTTTGGATAGTCAAGTATTTAACTTGTGATGGTCAGTTCAGGTCGGTAGGAAGAGAAGTTATGAAGATACTCATATACCTTAGATATGGAGCTACAAAACTAGAATATATAGTAAACCTTCCAAGGTTTCTTTTTGAATCCATCCATACAATGGCCCAGAGGATTTCTTGGGGTGTGGGAACAATAAGACATCATGGATTAGTGCATTTAGTGTGCCAACACCATTTTCTTTCAAAGAAAAATGGAGAAGAAATGTGGGAGATATTTCTTAGCAAGTTTAAGCAGAGCCCTAATATTCTCAGGAGAGTAATAACAACTCCTTCTGCTCTTGCAACTAATTTGGAAATTGATGCCATTGCAGAGGAAAAGAAAGAACTAGGTGGAGAGGAAATACCAAAAATAAGAAGATATAAAAGAAGGCCTAAAATTTCAGAACTATTGTGCCTTCTAAAGAAATTCCTTCCTTTGCAGTAGCTACAAGAGAGCTAATATTTGTCTCTGACAATGAAAGTTCACCTAGGCAAGAGCAAGAGGTGAAAATTAGAATAAGCTCTAGGAGGATACCCATTTCTGTATATTTTGAGGCTCCTAAAAGAAGGAGAATTCATAAAAGGTCTAGAGAAATTCCAAAGGAGATGGAAGATCAAGAAGGGTTGGAAAAGGAAGCTGCTCATATTTTGGGCAGCATGGCCATGAATCCTCCTGGACCAAGCCAAACAGAGGTAGAAAAAGAAGATTAGATATTTGAGGAACAAGTTTTCCAAGAGATGGGTGAATTAGCAACACCATCACATGAAGAAGATGAATTGGCATCTTGGAAATGGAAAGGGAAATCCCCTTTGGTATAAGAAAGATTCTTAACCCCCAAGGAACTTTCAGAGAAATAAGAGAAACAACAAGTTAAATAGGCTCCATTTTTGTCTAGAGCAGAACTCATTATTAGAGAAAAGGATGAGGTGTTGAATTTTCTCAAACTTAAATTGAAATAGAGAGAAATGTTCATTGGGTAATTAACAACTCAGCTCACTAACAAGACTGAAGAATTTACAAGAGTTAAACAAGAGATAATGGGGAAAGAGGAAGAATGTCAAAAATATGGAAAATAAACTACTTTATCAATAGTCTCTACACAAACTAAATTAACTTATTCGTCACTTAAAATAACTATGGGATGATACTTGCAAAGAACTTAGTGAAGTCGAGACATCCAATGAGGGACTTGAAAATTAAGATAGAAGAAGAGAAGAAAGAAAGAAAATAATGGGAAGAAAATTTTTACAAAGAAGAAAAAGACAAATTTAAATATCTTGTCAAAATACAAATGGTTTGCATGATGAATGAGAAATTGCTTACATGTAGGAGACCTTCTCTTACATATAGTGTGTTTTTGGAGGAACAATTCATTCGCTAGAAGTTGTCAAGGATAGCATGTGGCCTTCCACATGAAATAAAATATGAAGCTGATTTCAATGCAGCCTATTACTTAGCCAATGCATAGTAGAAAAATATTCTCATCGAATTCTATCTCTGCAATTTCATGCTGGAAAAGAACTCAGGTTTTATGATCAATTTGTATGTAGGGGAGATCCAGCTTAATGCATTTGTTTTTGTTCTTCAAAAGAAAATTTACATGGAAGGAGAGGGTGTCAAAGCATCTGTTAAAGGATAGTTCATCTAGTCTCTGTATTAAGATTCATTATGGTAAACCATCTACCTTTGTTACACATTCCAGATCCCATGCATTTGAAAAAAGGTTCAAGGAACCTTATCTTGCAAATTTGCAGAGAAGTATTAATAACATCACCTCTTATGAAGAGGAAAATTTTGAAGATATTTATGAGGCATGTTTGAAAATATGGGAATTTCTCATGGTGGGATTGAGAAGAAGGGAATTAATATCTCCCACAAACTTAATATGGAGTTTGCATAGAGAAAAATCCTTATGTACGCTAATTCCTCAAATTAATGAAAATCATAGAAGGAATATGGATGGGAATGAGAATAATACCTCCAATCCTTCTCACCCCCATATCACCATGGTAGAATAGATACAATAAATGATCTTATTTGACTCTCCTTTTTATCAAGTTTGATTACATTTTGTGACTTTTGTTTGATCTAATATAAGTTAGGATGTAATAGTCCATCTTTTGTTGATTGTAGTTCTAACGTTTAAAAACTCTGAAATTCCTAACTAAGTGCTTTGGAAACTCAGTTTTGTAATAAAACAGGTCACAATCAGGCGGAAGAACAAATATGAAGTGGATTGCATGTTTTTGGAAGCATTGGGATCAATACGGTTTAGTTCCAGAACTGCCAGACTTAGTTCTGGAACTCCACCACGCAGTTACGAGTTCTGTCACTTAGTTCCGGAACTTTCAGACTTAGTTCCAGAACTCTAGTACTTAGTTAGAATTATCAGAATTAGTTCCAAAACTCCTGCAGATAGCTCCAGAAACTCTCTTGGTTAGACCTGGAATGATTTCCTTTAGTTCTGGAACTCTTCTAAAGTTCCGGAACTGATAAGAATCTATTCCAAACGGCCCGGTGATTTGTCAAATCAATGATCCTATCAATCAGGAGTAGATTAGAAGACTTCTGACTCTCCATACTCACAGATCCAGGATAATTATCACACAGTTGTATGTCCAGCCATGTTCCAATTCAACATCTATTCTGGGCACGATTCAGTTCCATCGTATCAGTGGAACAGTTACGGCCATAAATGCACCCCTGGAAGAAGTATATACATACAGACCTGCAGATAGATTAGATATAGAAAAAATAGATATAGATCGATACACAGAGGATTAGACAGAGGGATAGAAAGAACCAGTATGTCTTTTGTAATGCAGAACATTTTATCAATAAAATAGCCATTTCTGTTTTGAGAGAAAATTAAGTTGTCCAATCCTGTTTCGAGGCAGAGCAAGGGCCCACTCCTCCAAGAACCAGGATCCTCATTTTTGTTGGTATTTATATTTTTAAAGAAAATAGTGTAGATCTGTTAAATTTGTAAATGCTTTCAATTCCTTAAGTTGAAATCTGTTGTAGACTTGTCCCTGCAGGTGTTCTAGATTAAGTTCTTATTTCTTTGCAATCATTTTCCAAGCATTCTCAATTGTGTGTTTATTTCTGTAATGTGTGTTTACTTTCAGCAATCTATTTCATTCTGCAAATGTGTGTTTATTTCCAGCAATTCATTTCTGCAAAGAGTGTTTCTTTCCAGCAAGTTTTCCTAGTGTGATTTCAATAAAGGTTTTGGCCAAGAAGTCCTTAAGACATTGCAAAAACCCCTCATAAAACAAAATAAACAAAAAGAAACCTACAGTCAATTACTAGATCACTAAGATTATTCTTGTTGCATATAGCTTCAGACACACCCCTGGTTTGAATATGACATCAACAAAAAGTTGATTAAATGAAGGGAATAATGACACCCATCATTTTTGGTGTCATTGGGGAAGACAACTAGTTAGAATTGTCTAATTAGGTGTCAACAAGAGTAACAATCATACATTTAGTAATTGAAGAAATCTTCCCTAAGCTATCACAAAATTTATGAGTAGACCAAGAGACTCCAAGGGTAGATTTCTCCCAAAAATATCTGAACAAGAATTACCAACATCCTCTAGTTCAAGTAAGGAAATTGACCAGGAATTAGAAGCACCATTGTCCCCTGTTAGACAAGAAGCAGAACTTCCACCTTTGGAATTCTGGGATCAATCACCAGAGGGAAGTAGAGCCTTTAGGAAAAAGATTATATCTCAAGACCCGTTTAGAGAAAGTTTTGATTCACAATTGAGTAGTCAACCTCCTACTCCTGACTTTTCACCATCTCCAAAGCAGATCACATACCACATTGATTGGGAGAAAGGACTAGAAAATACTAGAGAGATGGAATGAGAAGTTGAAAGAGAACCTTATAGGACCTTTACCTATCCCATTCAGTTTGGAGGATGATGAAACCACTATGAAGAACATTTCACCTGCACACTTGCCCACATTTAGAGGGATGTCATCTGAGGATCCTGACCAATTTCTGTTTGAATTTAAAATACTGTGTCAGACCTATGATTACAAGACAGATAATCAAAATCTCAAGTTGTTTCCATCTACCCTGAAGGATGCAACAATGAGGTGGTTTATGGGATTAACATCTAATTCTATTACCAATTGGGCACAAATGGAAACTGCCTTCCTAGACAAATATCAAGATTACTGTAGAGGAAGAAATAGGAAGGAAGAATTTTTCAAAATCAAACAGGAAGAGGATGAAAATATGGAAGATTATTTGGACAGATTCCTCTTTGTGAGTAAAAGATGTGGATTTGTACTTCAAGAAGAGTTAAGCAAAACCATCTTTCTCAAAGGTCTGGATGATGAATCTAGGGAAACCCTTGATTTAATAGGAGGTGGAAACATTGATCAATTAAGAATGAATGAAATCAAAGAAATTTGTAGAAGCTATTCAAGGACAAGGGGTAGACCTAGAAAGGGAAAAATAGTTAAAAATTTGAATCCAGATATGAAAAAACTGATGGATGAATTGGAAAACTTTAAAACAGACATACTAGTTCAATTAACCTCCACCATGGATGGATTGCAAGCCAAAGAAAATGCTAAGACTGAACCATTAGCCATGTATTGTCCTAGATGTAGGAAAAAGCATGCATTAAGAGATTGTCCTCAGGATAAAATGGAAATGTGCCTTATCTGTGAATCTAGGGACCATGAGAGTAATGTTTGTTCTCTTCTTCCATTTATAAGAAACCAGCTCAAACAAACCAGCACATCAGAAGAAGTAAACTTTGTCCAGAGACAACCTATCCAAGGACAGTTCATGCCAAGGTCATCTCCTAATCCTTGGATGATGCCATGGGCTGCTCAAATAGTACCACAAAGTTGGGGACAACCACCTTGGGCCCCTCAACCAACTTGGAATCCCCAGGATTGGGCAGGTCAATCTTGGTATGCTCAAGGACACCAACAACCATGGACTGGTCAAAATAACCAGTATGCTTGGTCACAACCTAGATGGAGCCCTAATAACTATGCTCAAGGGAAAACATATCCTAATCAGAATCAACAAGCCATAATGGGTGCCCCAGCACAAAATTCACAAACTGAAAATGTGGTTCAAATGCAAATACCAGCACAACCAGTTGCTAATCCTAGAAACAAACAAACAACCCCTGTCTATGGAACAGAACAAGAGAAGCCAGTTGATCTTAATGCCATAGATTGTAAGGATATTCACACTAGATCTGGAAAAATAGTTAGCAGTCCACCTGTTATCATCACTGAAATGACAGAAGAAACTGAAACCCCTAGTCTGGTTGCCCCCAAGAAAGATGAAAAAGAAAGAGATAAGGAACCAAAAAGAAACTCTACTGAGACTCCATTTCCAGAAAGATTTAAAGAAGTTATAGGAACCAAGGAATTTGAATTGGTGTAGGAATTGAGAAAATTAAATATTGAAATACCATTGTTGCAAGCAATCAAGGATATTCCAGAGTTGAACAAGTTAATCAAACTGTTATGTTTAAAAAGACCTAGAAGAAAGAAGCAGTACCCCAGGACTATTAAGGTAGATGGGAAAACTTGTTGATTTATTAGCAGGAAAGCTCCTACTTCCCAAATATGGAGATCTTGGAAGCCCTGTTATTTCTGTCTCTATAGGGAATAAAGATATACATAACGTTTTGGTTGATTTGGGAGCAACTATAAATGTAATGACAGTGGACACTTTGAAAACATTACCATTAACAGGTATACAACCTACTAACACCATATTGCAGATGGCAGACCAGTCTGTAGAAAAACCAGAAGGAGTTATTGAAGATGTGGCAGTTATGGTGGAGTCATGGGAATATCCAGTTGACTTCCTTATATTGCAGCCAAAAGGTAAAACACTTGGTTATCCCATTATTTTGGGCAGACCATGGTTAGCTATAGTTGCTGCCTTAATTGATTGCAGGTTAGGTGATATGACTATTTCAAATGGTAAGAATTCTAAGAAAATTTCATTATATCCCTCTGCACGACCTTTTATTGATAATCAAGAGCAATTATGGGTTGATAATCCTGATATTAATGAGCAAAATCTGTCTTCTTTGGCTATGATAACATTGCAGGATCATGTATGGGAAATAGAAGATATGATTAACCCACCATTGAATGTACACCAATTATCCTTGGAGTAGTCAGGAATAGTTTTGGAACCTATGAAATTAGTTCCGGAACCTATGAAATTAGTTCTGGAACCTACAGAATCTGTTCTGGAACCATCACAGTTAGTTCTGGAACCATCACAATTAGTTCTGGAACCACACCAACAACAATTCCCTACAAATGAAGATAATTTCACTCCGGAGGAATGAGATTTATCTTGGGGAGAGGAAGAATCTGTAGCTTCAACTTCACATATATCAGGAGATGATGAAGAATTTCTGGAAAATACAGTGACGAGGAGTTTGACCTACAACAAGATAAGTATCATAACTCTTCCTGTTGTCCTTTGTCCAACATTCTGTCTCAAGGAAATTTTGGAGATGTTGCTGCATATCATATGTTGTTACCACATGCATGTCCACTAAACACCTTAATGGAACCCTTTCAACAAATTAGTTCATCATACACTGGAACCAAACATGTTGAGATTCAACCGGGTAAAATTTTGAATATTAATAGTTGGTTGAAGAATGATGAAGAAGCTAAACTGTTTGATGTTCTGAAAGATCATACTAAATCTTTTTCTTGGGACTATAAAGACATGAAAGGAATTCATCCAAGTATCTGCACCCATCACATCTATACTGAAAACATTAAACCAGTTAGGCAACCTCAGAGAAGGATAAATCCAGCCTTGAGAGACATAGTCAAGCAAGAAATTGAAAAACTATTACAAGTAGGATTTATCTATCCTATCTCAGATAGTCAGTGGGTGTCTCCTCTGGTAATTGTGCCTAAAAAGAATGGAAAATGGAGAATTTGTGTTGATTATAGGGAACTAAACAAAGCCACACTGAGAGATTATTTTCCCTTACCATTCATAGATCAAGTTTTAGACAACCTTGCAGGTAAACAATACTTTTCCTTCCTGGATGGCTTTAGTGGATATAATCAAATCAGAGTTGTTGTTGAAGATCAGGATAAAACTACCTTTACTTGTCCATGGGGTACCTTTTCTTACAGGGTATTGCCATTTGGACTATGTAATGCTCCAACAACCTTTCAAAGAGTTGTATTAGCAATTTTTGTAGACCTAACAAATGACTGTGTAGAGGTATACATGGATGACTTTACTGTGCATGGAGATACATTTGATGATGCCTTGAAAAATTTGGATAGAGTATTGACAAGATGTGAGCAACACCACTTGTCTCTTAGCCATGAAAAATGTTTGATGATGGTTGATGAAGGGATTGTATTAGGACACCATATTTCAAAAAGAGGAATTCAGGTTGACCAAAACAAAATCAGGATTATTTCAGACTTACCTGTTCCTCAAACCCCCACAGATATCAAGTCATTTTTAGGGCATGTTGGATACTACAGGTGCTTTATCAAGGATTTTAGTAAAATTTTGCCCCCATGTTTAATTTTCTTACCAAGGACTGTGAATTTCTTTGGGATGAAAAGTGTCAACATGCTTTTGAAGAAATTAAAGAGAAATTAATAATTGCCCCAATATTGAGAGGACCTAATTGGGAGAAACCTTTTCACATCCAAACTGATGCCTCAAATAACTCAATTGGTGCAGTTTTGGGACAGAAAGATGAAGAAGGAAAAATGTATGCTATCTACTATCTTAGTAAAAATCTTACTCCCACTGAAAGAAATTACACTACCACTGAAAAATAATTTTTGGCTGTGATCTATGCAATTAATAAATTCAGACATTATATTACAGGGTACAAGATATTTGTACATACAGATCACTCAACAATTAGATACTTAATGAATAAACTAGTGGTTGGAGGTAGGATAATTAGATGGTTATTACTTTTACAGGAATTTGATATTACCATTGTGGACAATCCAGGAAAATCTAATGTGGTAGCTGATTTCTTGTCAAGATTAACCACTACAGGGGAGCAAGATCCAGTTAAGGACAACTTTCCAGATGAACAATTGTTTTCTATTTCAGCTGATACACCATGGTTTGCTGACATGGAAAATTATCTTGCAACAAGGGAAGTTTCCTCCTTCTTTCACTAAGAAACAAATGAAGAAGTTAATCAAAACTAGTGCACACTTTAAATGGTTAAATGGGATGTTATTTAAATGTGGTCCTGATTTGGTTTTGTGCAGGTGTGTGAGAGAAGATGAAATATTTGACATACTCAGGGCATGTCATGATGAACCAAGTGGAGGAAACTTTTCAGTAAAAAGAACAACTCACAAGATACTTGGCACTGGCTATTATTGGCCATCTCTGTACAAAGATGTGAAGAAATATATCAAGCGGTGTGATCCTTGTCAGAGGATGGGACAACCAACCTTCACCAATGAAATGCCTCTGCAACCTCAAGTAGTTATAGAACCATTTGAAAGATGGGGATTGGACTTTTTTGGTCCCTTTAATCCTCCTTCACAAGGAAAAGAGCACATTCTTGTGTGTACTGATTATGTGACAAAGTGGGCAGAAGTGTAGGCTTTAACAAATGCCACTGAAGAAGTAGTTGTTGATTTCCTTTGGCACAAAATTATGGTAAAATTTGGTGCACCAAGAAGTATAGTTTCAGATCAGGGGCCACAGTTCATGTCTATCATGATCCAAGCCTTCACAATGTACTATCAGATCAATCATAGGAATTCATCTCCCTATCACCCACAATCAAATGGACAAGCAAGAAGTAACAAACAGAGAATTGGAAAACATCCTTACCAAAACAGTTGAAGCAGGAAGAAGAGATTGGGTAAAAAGACTACCAGAGGCTGTCTGGGCTTATAATACAACCTGGAAGACTACAACAGGGTTTTCACCATATGAGTTAGTCTATGGGAAAAATCCCTTGTTACCTATTGAATTTGAACTACAGACACTGAGGACAACAGTTAAAGTGGGTATTGAGTTGGATGCAACACAAAAGGAAAGAATTCTTCAACTCAATGAGTTGGATGAGTTAAGAATGGAAGCACTTCAGCAGACAGAAATAATCCAAGATCAAAGGAAGCAATGGCATGACACACATATCAAGAAGAGGAAATTCAAGGTAGGGGACTGGGCATTACTGTTTGATTCCAAGTACCAGTAATTCAAAGGCAAGCTGAGAACCAGATGGTTAGGACCCTATCAGATTGATCAGATATTTGACAATGGTTCTATTCAGTTACTTCCCATTGATGGCAGTAGAAGAACACTTTTGGTCAATGGTCATAGGCTAAAGCTTTATAGGAAGCCTCCTACTAAGGATGAATTCTTGAGGCAGATTGAAAGCAGATAAAGAATTTGATCATATGGAAGAACCCAGTTCTTCCAAAATGATCAAATAATCAGATGGATAGATCCAGAATAAAGGGAAGAGAATGAAAACCAGTAAATGGTGTTCTCTTCCCAAAAAAAAAAAACAAGGGAAGAGAGTGAAAACCAGTAAATGGCGTTCTCTTCCCCCCAAAAAAAAGTTTCTCTCAGAGATCAATTGAAAACCAACAATGGCGGTTGATCTTCTCAAATAAATGGCTAATTCAAAATAAAAAAATTCTTTGGAATTCCAGCTATTTTTCTAACCATTTTCCTTTTGTTTCACTTTTTAGGAATGATGAGTCATCATGACGGAGGGATTACATCATCAAGGATGGTAATTATGTCTTTAAATTATTAAAGGTTAGATTAAAATTTTGCATGTGTGATTAGATTTGATTTAAAAGTTGATATGATGAGTCATCTATTGTACATTATGATTAAAAGTGAGTAATCATGAGGGTGATGTCGGTGGAACAAAAGTGGTGGCACACTTATAATGAGATATCAATTAGGTGGAATAAACAAAGTGAAGAAGAAATTGTAGAAAAACTCCAAGGAAGAAACAACAAAATTTGATTTGCATTCTACAGCTAAGTTCCGCAGCTAATTCTGTCTGTTCCATAGCTAAGCAAAGAATTATGTTGCCAACGGGACAAAATAACAACTTGAAGGAGAATGAATTTGAATCACCTCTATATCATGGGGATTAAAAAGAAGTCAGAACCAGAGGATGATACCCAGCTCATTGCAGATGAAGAAGTGGTAGCTATCTTTCAACAGGCAGGATGGCTGGAATTTCTGAGAAAGTTCCCCAAGTATAACGATGAATTGGTAAGAGAATTTGTTATAAATTTAGAGCAATCCAGGACAAAGGTTAGAAATGTTTTCATTCCTTTTTCTGTGAATACAATAAGTAATATATCTGGAGTGCCAATTGTGCATGTCCCAAACCCTGTCAGAGGGACATTAAAAGAACTAGTTGAAACCCTGCTAAAAAAGGGGGAAACTGAACCCCAATATATTTACAACATGAAGAAAATCATAAAAGGGGTCAGAAGGGCCAGCTTTCCCAAACCCTTTGACAGAGTGGCATTTTGGATAGTCAAGTATTTAACCTGTGATGGTCAGTTCGGGTCGGTAGGAAGAGAAGTTCTGAAGATACTCATATACCTTAGATATGGAGCTACAAAACCAGAATATATAGTAAACCTTCCAGGGTTTCTTTTTACTCCATCCATACAATGGCCCAGAGGTATTCCTGGGGTGTGGGAACAATCAGACATCATGGGTTAGTGCATTTAGTGTGCCAACACCATTTTCTTTCGAAGAAAAATGGAGAAGAAATGTGGGAGAAATTTCTTAGCAAGTTTAAGCAGAACCCTGATATTCTCAGGAGAGTAATAGCAACTCCTTCTACTCCTGCAACTAATTTGGAAATTGATGCCACTGCAGAGGAAAAGAAAGAACTAGGTGGAGAGGAAATACCAAAAAGAAGAAGATCTGGAAGAAGGACTAAAACTACAGAACCTACTGTGCCTTCTAAAGAAATTCCTTCCTCTGTAGTAGCTACAGGAGAGCTAATATCTATCTCTGACAGTGACAGTTCACCTAGGCAAGAGAAAGAGGTGAAAATCAGAAGAATCTCTAGGAGGAGACCCATTTCTGTACATTTTGAGGCTCCTCAAAGAAGGAGAATTCATAAAAGGTCTAGAGAAATTTATGGAGGAGATGGAAGATCAAGAAGGGCTGGAAAAGGAAGCTGCTGATATTTTGGGCAGCATGGCCATGACTCCTCCTAGACCAAGCCAAACAGAGATAGAAAAAGAAGATGAGAGATTTGAGGAACAAGTTTTCCAAGAGATGGGTGAATCAACAGCACCATCACATGAAGAAGATGAATTGGCATCTTGGAAATGGAAAGGGAAATCCCCTCTGGTAGAAGAAGAATGCTTAACCCCCAAGGAACTTTCAGAGAAAGAAGAGAAACAACAAGTTAAACAGGCTCTATTTTTGTCTAGAGCAGAACTCATTATTAGAGAAAAGGATGAGGAGTTGAATTTTCTCAAACTTAAATTGGAACAGAGAGAAATGGTCATTGGGGAATTAACAACTCAGCTCACTGACAAGACTGAGGAATTGACAAGAGTTAAACAATAGATAATGGAGAAAGAGGAAGAATGTCAAAATTCCAGAAAACAAACTGCTCTGTCAACAGTCTCTGCACAAACTGAATTAACTTATTGGCCACTTAAACAACTATGGGATGATACTTGTAGAGAACTCAGTGAAGCCAAGACATCCAATGAGGACTTGAAAAGCAAGATAGAAGAAGAGAAGAAAGCAAGAAAATAATGGGAAGAAAATTTTTACAAAGAAGAAAAAGACAAATTTAAATATCTTGTGAAAATACAAATGGTTTGCATGATGAGTGAGAAATTGCTTGCATGCAGGAGACCTTCTCCTACATATAGTGTGTTTTTGGAGGAACAATTCATTCGCTGGTAGTTGTCAAGGATAGCATGTGGCCTTCCACATGAAATAAAAGATGAAGCTGATTTCACGACAGCCTATTCCTTAGCCAATGTAGAGCAGAAAAATATTCTCTGCGAATTCTATCTCTGTAATTTCATGCTGGAAAAGAACTCAGGTTTTATGATCAATTTGTATGTAGGGGAGAGCTAGCTTAATGCATTTGTTTCTATTCTTCAAAATCAGATTGCATGGAAGGAGAGGGAGTCAGAGCATCTGTTAAAGGCTAGTTCATCTGGTCTCTGTATGAGGATTCATTATGGTAAACCATCCACCTTTGCTACACATTTCAGATCCCATGCATTTGATAAAAGGTTCAAGGAACCTTATCTTGCCAATTTGTAGAGAAGTATTAATGCCTTCACCTCTTATGAAGAGGAAAATTTTGAAGATATTTATGAGGCATGTTTGAAAAGATGGGAATTTCTCATGGTGGCATTGAGAAGAAGGGAAGTAATATCTCCCACAAACTTAATCTGGAGTTTGCATAGAGAAAAATCCTTATGTACGCTAATTCCTCAGATCAATGAAAAGCACAGAGGCATATGGATGGGAATGAGAACAAGACCTCCACTCCTTCTCACCCCCATGTCACCATGGTAGAACAAAGAACCACAAGATCCCACTGAATTTGAGGCATGGCTGAAGAAGGTAGCATTAGGATCAGGATATAGCACCTCTGAATTAAAACACTGGAATATTCAGTATCAGCCATTTGACCTGAGCAATCAGTTGGAATGCAGAATCCACGACCCAAGATCTGAAGAGTAAAGTTTGTAAGGGGACTTACAAACAAGTAAGTATGGGGGAGATGATAAGGCCAGAATATGTCTCAATAATGTACAATAAATGATCTTATTTGACTCTCCTTTTTATCAAGTTTGATTACATTTTGTGACTTTTGTTTGATCTAATATAAGTTAGGATGTAATAGTCCATCTTTTGTTGATTGTAGTTCTAACGTTTAAAAACTCTGAAATTCTAACTAAGTGCTTTGGAAACTCAATTTTGTAATAAAATAGGTCACAATCAGGTGGAAGAACAAATATGAAGCGGATTGCATGTTTTTGGAAGCATTGGGATCAATACGGTTTAGTTCCGGAACTACCAGACTTAGTTCCAGAACTCCACCATGTAGTTATGAGTTCTGTCACTTAGTTCTGGAACTTAGTTCGGAACTCTAGTACTTAGTTCCAGAATTATCAGAATTAGTTCTGGAACTCCTACAGATAGCTCTGGAACTCTCTCAGTTAGACCTAGAATAATTTCCTTTAGTTTCAGAACTCTTCTAAAGTTCTCGGAACTGATAAGAATCTATTCCAAATGGCCGGTGATTTGTCAAATCAATGATCCTATCAATCAGGAGCAGATTAGAAGACTTCTGACTCTCCATACTGATAGATCTAGGATAATTATCACACAACTGTATGTCCAGCCATGTTCCAATTCAACATCTATTTTGGGCACGATTCAGTTCCATCATATCAGTGGAACAGTTACGGCCATAAATGCACCCCTGGAAGAAGTATATACATACAAACCTACAGATAGATTGGGGATATAGAAAAAATAGATATAGATCGATACACAGAGGATTAGACAAAGGGATAGAAAGAACAATATGTCTTTTGTAATGCAGAACATTTTATCAATAAAATAGCCATTTCTGTTTTGAGAGAAAATTAAGTTGTCCAATCCTGTTTTGAGGTGGAGCAAGGGCCCACTCCTCCAAGAACCAGGATCCTCATTTTTGTTGGTATTTATATTTTTAAAGCAAATAGTGTAGATCTGTTAAATTTGTAAATGATTTCAATTCCTTAAGTTGAAATCTGTTGTAGACTTGTCCCTGTAGGTGTTCTAGATTAAGTTCTTATTTCTTTGCAATAATTTTCCAATAATTCTCAATTGTGTGTTTATTTCTGTAATGTGTGTTTACTTTCAACAATCTATTTCATTCTGCAAATGTGTGTTTATTTCCAGCAATTCATTTCTGCAAAGAGTGTTTCTTTCCAACAAGTTTTCCTAGTGTGATTTCAATAAAGGTTTTGGCCAAGAAATCCTTAAGACATTGCAAAAACCCCTCATAAAACAAAATAAACAAAAAGAAACCTACAGTCAATTACTAGATCACTAAGATTATTCTTGTTGCATATAGCTTCAGACACACCCCTGGTTTGAATATGACATCAAAAGAAAGTTGATTAAATGAATCAGTGAGCAGAAGAGAAATAAGACATTAAACAAGAAAAAAAAGAGAAATCTCCCTGAAACTCCACAGACAGTTCGGAAGAAGTTCCACTAGTTAGCTTTACCTTTTTTGGAGGGATTAACCTCCCTGGTCTCCTCTTTCATGCTAGAATCTGAATTTAGCTTCATCTGGGGGGTTTCCTTGACATCCTCCTTAGTTTCCTCCTCAGACACCTCCTCCTCCTCAGACTCCTCCTCTTCCTCTTCACCAGAACTGATACACCTCCTTTTCCGCTTCTCTTTTTCCACAACATCGAGACGAACACCCAATTCTCGAACCAGAGAATCCAACTACTTGATATCCCCACGAATGTTCTTCTAGGCCAAGAATATTTTCTTGGTGACTTTGATATTATCAATCATGCCCTTTATCACCACTGAATTGGTCTCTTCCAGGACCTAGACAACCGTACTGGACAAGTACTGAACTTTTAGTTCTTTTACCCACATATCAATACCATGCTCTCCTTCCAAGGTAAATTTTTCCTTCCCCTTCCACAGACCATGGACTTCCTAGTTTTCCATCCCTTCCACATTCTTTTCATCACCCATCTGCTTAGGATCCATGGATTTCCTTCCCTCATTTTGGGACAGACACTCAACAAGGGTAATATGTCCTCCTCCTCTTTGATTAGGGGCATTTGTTTATCCCAGGATATATTCCCATTGTGAAGTAGGAGAAGAATGAGATCCTTTTGGATGGGAGACTACACCTTATTTTTTTGAAAATCCCTCACCGAGGTTGCCAGAGACATAAAAAGATAGAAGGGAATACTGAGCAACTTCTTATGTCTAAATATGTTCAGAAACAAAAAGAGGTTGGTATATATATTGCGATACTTACCCTCAAGATTCAGATACTTCATGATGTGTAGGAAGACCACTCTCCACACCCCAGGAATGCAGGTATGAGAAATACCATTGGTGAAGTAATGGAAAATTTCCTTTCTGATAAAGAAAGTATTGATTTCATACTCTCTTTGATTCCTATCCTTGAATATTTTCAGACCTTCCATGTCCATACCAGTAGCATGGGATATAGATTCCTCCAATGTTTCTATTTCCATGCCACGAATCACTGCTTTCCCTTCCTTCCACACCATTTTGAACTCCATAGTAAGTGAGGGGGTCATGCCCTTGGAGTCTGGTGATAAAGTTACTGAAACCCCTAATTCGAAAAAGGTGCCACATGGAATTATCTTACACAATATGCCCATGGATGGACGATTGCTCAACTCTAATTCTATCACCACCCATGATCAGCAAGACAATGCAAAACACTTTGAGCTTTGCAATTTTTGAAATTAGACTTATCTTCCCAAGAACTATCTAAATCCAGATACACTTTCTGAAATGTTGGAAAATGAACCCATTATTCTCCCTCGCGCTGCTTAAGGTGACGTTCTTACAACTTTTCATGATTGATAATATCATTAATATGTGCAGGTACGACCTCACCTTTTTTCCACATCTTGTAATCATTATTTTGAACTCCCTCATTTGCACTAATCTATCTGCACAAGCATTTCCTATACAAGGGATATGAGTAATGATATGGGAATCAAAGTACTTAAGGTGTTCTTTAGTATCATTAATAATATTTCCCAAGATCCAATTATTGTGACTAGTCTTACTGATTGCATTTAAAATGAGAAGAGAGTCCCCCTCAATAAGGATATGTTTAATTCCTTTCTCCTTTGCAAGACTAACACCCCAGAGAAGAGCATGAGATTCAGCCACATTGTTTCTATGAGTCCCCAAAGGACCAGCATAGGCTAAGATCCAATCCCCATTATGATCCCTAATTATGCCTCCTCCACCAACCAGGCCAGGGTTACCTTTAGAACCCCCATCAAAATTAAGTTTGAATTCTTCCCTTTCAGGTTTGGACCATTTAATTTTAGTGGATAGGAAAACTGACTTGAGGTGGAATGAAGGTGAACTGTTTGAGCACTTCCTCTTCTCTACTAGAAGTGGAATTTTTAGACATTCACCTTAATGAGTTTGGAGTTTTCTTTAATTGAGGAAATCATCCCAGCACTGACATTTCTGAAATTGGCCTTCTGATTTCTGAAGATGAGAGCATTTCTTTCCTTCCATAAGCTCCAAAAGAAGTGTGGAAGGGCCATTTTCTGAGGTAGCCATAAAGAAAGGGATACCTAAAAGGGTAATCCCATTATAACCAACATTCTTCATGGACTTAGGACAGACCCATTGGACCTTGAAAATATCCAACACCTTGGACAACACCACTCGAGCAAAGGGGCATGAGATTAGGAGGTGGTTGACACTTTCCTCCTCTTTTTTGCAAAGGACACACCTGTTGGGGAGGATCATGCCTCGTTTCCTCAAATTTTCCACAATGAGGATTTTATTCTGAGAAGCCAACCATAGGAAAATGTTAACTTTAGGTAGAAGGTATTTTACCCAAAGTTTACTCCAGTAATCTTTTTGGCTAGAATTCTTGAAGTTAAGGAGGTAAGCAGATTTAACAGAGAAATTTCCATAGAATCCTCTTCCTTCCAAATAATAGAGTCCTCATTTTGTTGGAAAAGAGGAATATACATGTTCTTTAACTTCGAGTTGAGGTCATCAAAAAAATGAGTGTCTCCAATGAAGTTGGGAGGGGGAAGCACCTTCTCCCAAAGAACAAGATTGTTGGAGAAGCTCCAATAGTCCTTAACCCAAAATTTACTATTTTCTTCAAAGAATGTGCACCACAGTTCTCCTGGGATCATCCTCCATAAGAGGTTTATCAGAGATCCAATAATCCCTCCAAAAGTGAATTCTATCACCTTTCCCAATGTTCCATTTAATACCCCTACTCAGGATCTCCCTAGAAGAGAGAAACATAATTCCAAAAAAAGGATCCCTTAGGGATATTTTCCTGCAAAAAGAAAGTCTCTATTCTATCCAATATTCCTTAAATATTTCCTTTTGATGATATCAATCCATAGGCCCTCTTCCTTTATCACTCTCCAACCAGATTTAGCCACAAGAGCTTCATTCATGAGTCTCATATTTTTTAATCCCAGCCCCCCACAATCCTTAGGCTTGGTCACTTTTTCCTCAAGCCACAAGAGGAAATTTGAACTTCTCCTCAACCCCAGCCCACAGGAACCTTTTTTGAATTTTTTCAAGAGCTTCCAAAATCTTACCCAGAAGCTGAAAAAGGGACATGACATATATTGGAACACCTTGAAGAGAGATTTGGAGGAGTTGAATTTTTCCCGCTTGAGATAGGAGAATCCCTTTCCAAGAAGACAACTTATTGGAAACTCTCTCGAGCATAGTGTTCCAGATGGAATGATTCGAGGTTTTTTGTGAATGAGGGGCATTCCCAAATAGGAGTCAAGAAAATTATTTATCTTATAGCCAAAAATGTGGGCCAGTCTCTCTTGGAAATGCTCTTCCACATTTATGAAAAAATAACACTTTTGAGGAAGTTGACCAGCTGGCCAGAGACCTCCTCATACTCATTTAGAAACTCTTTGAAGATATAGGCTTCCTATATAGATGCCTTCCCCATCAAGAAATTTCATCCACGAATTGGTTGAGGCAGGTAGGCTGAAGGCCATTAGAAATTTTGAGACCTTGCAAGAGGTTAAGGGAAACTTCCTGATTGCAGAGTCTACTTAAAGTTTCTACCACAATCGTATAGAGGAAGGGAGAGAGGGGGTCTCCCTGTCTGAGACCTCTACCATCTTGAAAGAAGCCTTCTGATTTACCATTGATCATAACAGAGAAACTGGTAGAAGAAATGCAAACCATAACCATATTGATGAAGAAGGCATCAAACCCCAACTTGGACATAATGGCCCACGGAGGAGGGCCCACGAAACTCTGTCATACACTTTGTGCATATCCAACTTGACAAACATGGCAGGATCTTCCTAAAATTTTGACAGAGTGAATGGATTCTTGGATGATCACAATGTTGTCAAGAATTTGTCTCCCAGGAACAAAAGCTCCTTGATTAGGAGAGAATAAATTGGACAACACTTTCCTGAGCCTGAAAGTGATAATTTTGGTAATCAATTTGTAGCTGGTGTTGCATAGATTGATGGGTCTAAAATATTTCACATCCTTGGCCCCTATCATCTTGGGAATAAGGACTAGGAAAGTGTTTGTTGATCTGTTTGAGAATCTGACCATTATTGAAGAAAGTCTGGATCATCTCAGCTGACCTCATTCTTGACCACTTCCCATAACTGTTGGAAAAAGAACAGCTGGGAACCCATATGGTCCAGGAGATTTATCTGGTTCCATGTCAAAAACAACATATCTGATTTCTTCTCCCCCAGAATGAACATGAAATATTTATTTTCTTGATCCAAAATGACATTCTGGAAGAGTCGAGGGCCTTCTCCCAAGATGTTCTATTTGGATCAGCCCCAGGGAGAAATAGGTCGCTTAAAATAATTGACAATAACTTCATTGATTTATTTTTCATCTTTTGTGAGCGTACCATCATTTTTTCCTAATCTCCTTGATCTTGAGATGATTTGTCTTGGAGGTGGATAGAGAAGTGGAAGAATTTAGTACTTTCTATCACCCTCCTTTAGCCATTTAACCCTAGATTTTTACTTCCAGTAGACTTCCTCCTTAGCCAAGATATCATGGTATTCAATGAGGAGAGATTGCTCTTGACTTTTAAGTGCTTGGTTGAGCCCATCTTCCTCCATCAGTTCATCAATAGTCCTTAAGTCTTCCTCTATTATACTCTTAGACTGAAAAATGTTCCCAAAAATTTCCTTATTCCAAGTTTTCAGATTTTGTTTAACATGATTCAACTTTAAACTTAATTTATACATTAGAAACCCCATGGACCATGTGATCCCCCACCACTCCTGAATTCTCAAGAGGATGTCAGTATGTTAGAGCCACATTTTTTCAAATCTGAAAGGTCTATATTTTTTAGGAATAGCCATACCCAGCTTGAGAATGATTAGGTTGTGGTTAGAGCCAATTCTGGGCAAGGTGGAAAGAGAGTAGAGTTGATTAATCATGCAAGAATGGTATCACCAAAAATCTGTCCAGTCTGATTTAAATAAGGTCCTGTCTAGTTCTTCTGTTGGCCCAAGTAAATTTGGACCCTCCAAGCTCAAGGTCCACAAGTATCATTATTAACTAAAAAATTAGCTAACTCATCCATGCTATCCGTATAGGAAATGACCCCACCTTTTTTTTCCCTTGGGAAAGAGGGGTATTGAAGTCTCCTCCAACAATCCAATCACCATATTTAAAAAGGGACCTTCCCCTTAGAAAGTTCTCTCCAAAGATTCCTTCTACCAATCACAGAGTTGGGGGCATAGATATTAGAAACAATCTAGGACTTGTTTGAAGTTAAATCAGTAAAACCCATGGTTAGGTGGTTGGACGATGATAGGAGCACCATGCCTTTAACTAAGAGGGGATTCTAGAGGGTGAATAATGCCTCCTGAAGCCCCTTCCGAGCTTACCCCATCCCAAAGGCCATCTTTCCAGACCATCTTTCCCACTTCTTTGAATCTTTCCGTACTCATCTTTGTTTCTTGTATCATCAGGTTATTAGGTTTGTATTTGTTCCTAAAATCTTTCAGGATTCTTTTCTTACTGGGGTTATTCAACCCTCTAATATTCCAAGAGAGTAAGATCATTTATTCTTTGATTGAGGAAACCTAAGTGGTTTCTATATCCCTTTATCCATGTCTTTCTTAACCAAGGTCTCCCTCTTCTCCTTGTTATATTTTATCCCTTTAGGAGTTAAATCTTTACCCACATCAGCTCTAAAATTACTTCTAGTAATAGGCTTGGACCCTATTGCAGGAGTAATAGGGGAGGGCACTAGCTCAACATAATCCATAACAATACCTTCAATCAAGAGGTTAAAATTATTAGAAGTTGAGATGCCTTCCTCCTGTCTTTGGCCAAAAAAAAATTGTCTAATCATGGATAAATCTTCCATAGAAAGACCCTGAGCCACTTTCTGCACACAGTTCCCTTTTGAATCAGATAGATACTCAAATTCCTTATGATTTTTATATTTGGGGAAAATTCCCCTTCATGCATCTTCTCATTTTCTAATTTACCCCCATTCAACCTTGTTCTTTGGATTGTCTACTTTAGCTTTAGTTTCAGCCTCCACCTCAGCCACAATTTGTGTGTTTCAGCCACTATAGGCTCATTTGGACACCTATTGACCCCTTCCCGGGTCCTTGCCTAGAAAGTTCTTCCATTTTCCCCCACTTTTCTCCATTATGTGTTATCTTTATTAGGACTCGTCAATAAGAGATCTTGGACCTGATTCCTTCTTCTTCTTCTTCTCTATTGGGAAATTTTGAGGATCATGCCCTACATATTTTCATTTGTAAAAAAAAAAAGGGGGACAAAGTATACTCAAATATTTACATCCAATCCCAAAAATTTGAGATCAAAGTGATAGTTTCTTCCAACACGTCTTCTTATTTCATATTAATGTAAAACCTCGCATGTGTAATCCTGGTTATAGATTTAGTAATATGATCAATCACTATCAGGGTTCCCATAATTTTGGCTATACCAATCAGAACTTTAAGTTCCCAAAACTCAAGAGGTAAGCCAAGGAGATTCCCCCCACATAGGATATTTAGATACGGTTTTTGCAAAGGGATTAAAGGCCGGTTCCCATTATTGTCACCACCACATGGTATTTACCAATGAACTAAGGCCCTCCAAATAGAATTCTTAAGACATGGTCTTTATTAGAAAGAGAAATTAAGAAAAAACCATTCACATATGTAGTTACCTTAATAGATCTGTTTTGCGCCCATCTTCTCTTAGCCCAACTGCGGAAGAAATCAATGTTGGTATGAGATCCCAAGCATTTGGCGAATAAATATCCTTCCATATTTTCCTTGGATCACTCCAAGAGAGAGTCTGGTATTTTAAGAGCCAGAAGGCCCTTATCTTTAGAAGTCTCCAATCCTTCCAAGGCATTTTTGTCCAGCTTTTTCCTGACCAATCTTTCTGCCCACATGGATTCCACAACTGGCTCCACTCTATTATCCTTACCTGGGTCAGGCACGTGCTCCTGCAACGGCCCGTGAGGCTTCAAAAATTCTGCAGAATCCACAGCAGGGCTTCCATCGCTCCCACTTCCACCATTCCAACTAGGATTTCCTGCCTCTGCTGCATTTAAAATTCTGCTTCCCACTCCCACTCCTACTTCCATTTCCCAAATTGTTGAAAAATTTGAATAGTCAATAGTTAATGATGGTCAAAGGTGTTAGGATGTTTTCTTTCACTAGATGTTTGATTTGTGTTATTGTTTTGTCAAAGATTTTGTTTCAATAATATTTTAAATTTGGAGGACTGCCTTTTTGATTTACCTTGTTTCTTCATTAGGATTGAATAGGAAGAAACTTCATTATAGGATTGTAGTGTCTATGAACAAATATGTGAGATATCGAAGAATATAATTTGCTTTCACATATTTCCTCTTGGCACATATCTTTATTAGTTTTTTTTATCTTTTAGATTGTTTGAATTTTCACTTGCACTCACATACGCACATGCACACATGCATGAATCCATAGGCACACACTTTTTGGGTACATTAATATCATTACCTTCTTTGTTGATGAGGTGTTCATGGGTCAATTAAGTTTGTTGGTTGTGCCTAGCCCCACATAAGTTCAATTCTCACTAAATTTACAATATCAAATGTAGTTGATTGTAATACAAATTTATAACCGGTATAACTTTAACAAAATATTAAAAATTTAACCTTTCGTATACAATAATATTATTATCTTCCTTAATAATACAATATTTATAAATTTTGCACAATTTCAACTCTGGATAAATGTATTTAATTGAATGTAATTAATTGTAATTCTAGTTTATAACTTAGATAAAAATACATTTACATTTTTCTAAAACAACATTTTATCATCTTACGTGTTTCACACCATTTAAAAAAATCAATATATCAGGGTCATCATACAATGGCCATTTAAAAAATAGATTTCAAGGCCCCCACCATGTAGTTGACCATTTAATGAAGTATAGATAGACTCTTTTAAAAGGTGAGGTTTTATTCGTAGAAACCATAAGGTGTGGCCATATGAGCATTCATACTAGACACTCGTATCTACGATTGCATGAGAGAGGAAGTTACTATAGAACTCAATTCGGTTCAGAGCTTGCAAAATACACCATTAATGATTAAACGCTAGGAGCACTATATTTCTGTAAATTTTCCTTCTTTCATTCGACAAAATACATGATAAAAAATTAGCTCGTATCCATGATTTGAATCTCATAGTTAATAAATGGTAGTATACAATTATATATAAAAATAAGTGAAATAAACAAAGAAAAATTACTACATTGTTGTCATTTCTACCCTAACACCAAACATATGACTTGCTCAAAACACGGGGCACAAGATCCATGGCATTTTCAAAAAACAATAGATAAAAAACATGACTGTACTTTAAAAACCACCAGATAAATTGAGATTTACAGAGCAATAAGTGTACTGGTTTTTGTACAAAAGATACCAAAACACTGGCCAAAAAGAAAAAAACAACAAAGAAGGGAAGAAAAACATCCCTGAAATGGATGGGGTAATTTACTTGCTATGGTTAAGAGTTTTTTTTGTGATGCTTGAGGGGCTCGAAGCACTAGAACTTGAGCTGCTGTTTGAATTTTTTTATGAAGTCATCATCCTTTGCATTCACTTCATCAGTGGAGGGGACTACTTCTTCATAATACCCAGGGGAGGGAGGAGGAGGAGAAGGCATTTCCCATTGAGTATGGCTTTCAGTCCGCTCAAATGTCTCTGATTTCCTTGTTTTCCTCGATAGAGGAGGCGGTGGCAGAGGAAGTTGCAGAGTCATCCCTCACTTACTATACTGCCATTTTTGAAATGAAGGGCCAAGAATCTGTTTTTTAAATCATAAATCGAAAGTTCTAGAATTTGTGAGGAAACAAATTTAAAGATTTATTTGAAATCTTCAAGAGTGCACTGATAAAGTTGAAATAAATGCGATAATAAATAATTCAATAGCTGAAATCAATTTTAAAGCCAACATGTTCTTTTTAATAAATGTTAACATACATGTTATTTTGTAAAAAATTAAATTAAAAATTTGTAAAAAAAATTGAGTGCAATAAGACTCAAAATTGATCATTTCACTAAAAAAAAACCAATAGAAATGAAACAAATTTGTCTTTCTATTTATTTTTAATTTAGAAAATTATAAAAAATAAAACTTTAACATTACAAACATAAACAATCATAAAAAATAAAATTATCTTTTCGATTGAGTCATAACTAAATTGTTAAATGAGAGATATAATATCATGCCTTTGAAAAGATAAAATTAAAGGTCTTTACCGACTTACTCCTTCAAATCACTTGCTTCTTGAGAGGGTTCAACATAAATGGCGAGATTGGGATTGTTGGTTTTGATTTTTTATTCCAATATGCTCCGCATTCCTTTAACCCCTCTCTAAAGGCATTTGTTCCCGTCACACTAAAGTCCAACCATTCCAGATTTTTTAGGAGCTCCAATCCACATGGAGCTTTCATCACACTCGGACACACTTGCACTATTAATTTCTCAAGGCGTGGCATCGCTCCCTCCAATTCTGGCAACTCCTCCAACACAGGGAAGTATCGAATACACAGAAAACGGAGCTGTGGAAATCCCCTCGGCTTTCCAAACCCTTTTGGCAATAGCCTGCAATTTCTATTATAAACCATTATCAACTCTTTTAAATTGGGCATCTCTTCTAATGCTGGATAATCAACACACTCGCACTTCCATAACTTGAGTTGCACTAAATTTGAGAAACCGCATACCCAAGCTGGCATGGCAAACCCCGTTAGATAAAGCATTTCGAGATGATCCTTCATAGCTAACATTTTCTCCGATAACTGTGGAAGAACAGATTCATCATAAATTAAACTTTGGGGATTACTTATTCTTAGAAGACGCATGTTGACCAAGGGAGCAAGGATCCCTGCTTCTATCCTTTTGAAATCCTCCACGTGTTCAACATCTATCCTCAATTCGCGGAGGTTGATCAAATTGACGAGATGTTCCACCTTTAACTCCTCCTCATTCCCTTCATCCCTCGATAGTGTCAAGGGATCTGATGATCTCAGTACCTGCAATGACACAAGCATTGATATTCCCTTGGGGATATGACCAACTATACCACCTATATTCAGATATTTGAGGCAATTTAGCTCACCTATCCACACAGGTAGATGATTATTGAATCCCAAACAAGAAACGTCAAGGAAGCTCAGACTCTTCAACCTTCTAACACACTCTGGTACCTCTTTAATCAACGTTCCACTTAAATTCAAAACTCGCAGGAGTTTCAAATTTCCCAAACTTTGAGGCAATGCAGAGATACGAGTGCAACTCAAGTCTAGAACCCGCAGTGCTCTCATTCAGGTAAACAATTTTGCCGGAATATTCTCAATGAAACCATTTGAAGACAATGAGAGAGTGCGAAGGCGTGAGGCAGAGTATGCCCCACTGCTGCTTGTGAGGCAGAGTATTACCTCATCGTGTATGCTTTTCTTGCCCAATAAAATTCTGCGACAGTATCTACCTTCGACTTTATTGAATGCCTCGTCCATACTGAATGCACTTTGACCTTCTTTTGAGATACTGATCGCCAAATCCAACAACAAATCATGCATTTTACACGTTGTGAATATCTCATCATCGGATTCGTCTATTTCCACTAGACATAGATTGGCAAGTTGATTCATATAACTCCACCCAATCTCTACCTGGTCTCCTCCACCCTTAATAAATCCTTCTGCTATCCACAGATAAACGAGATATTCGGGCTTTATTCTCTCATCCTCGAGAAAGAAAGAAAAATATGCAAAACAGGGCTTGAGAGAAGCAGGGAGAGAATCATAGCTCAACTCGAGAATCTCCACAATTGGATCGTGCTTATTAGATACCTCTTTTATCTCCCGCAATTTAGACTCCCAATCCCTTGGAGATCTCTTGCCCGTCAGAGAGGCTGCCACTGTTTTAACAGCCAGAGGTAGTCTTTTACATTCCTCTTCAATTTGAGAAGCAATCTGTTCAAGGTGGTGTAGCGGCAGATTTTGGTCGAAGTCTGAGAAGTCAAAAGCACAGAAGAGCTCCCAACTCTCTTCTTTTGACAAATGCTTCATCTCATAAACACGAGCATTCATGTTTCGGCAAACATCCCTGCTCCTCGTGGTGACCACAATTTTGCATTGGTTGTTATTCCCAACTGGAAGACCAAGTGTCGATATGAGGTCATCTTCCCCAGATGCCCTCCACACATCATCCAGCACAATCAGACACTTTGTGCTTTTTTCCAACCTCCCATGAATCAACTGTTTTGGCTGCACCTCACTAACTCTACCATTAACTACCTCAGCTAACTTCATCTGGGAGGCTAAGTCAGCTTGCAACTTTTGAAGAGAAATTGAAAGCCAGATAGAATACTCAAACCTATCTTTTATTCTGTTGAAGACATTCTGCAATAGAAATGTCTTCCCAACGCCGCCCATACCGACAACGGCAGGAGCTGCAGGGTCATCTATTAACTCGAGGATTTCTTCAACCTTGGGCTCTATCGCCACAGGTCGTTCATCCCTCTCTAAGACACTTGATCTCTTCCACTTTACATGTTGAGATGTACTTGTGGAGGGTCGCTTTGAATGAGTTAAATCACCAACAAGTTTCAACTCAGCTGCAGCTTCCATAATGGACCTCATTCTGTCTCTGATATCTTTAATCCGGCGTCCCATTTTATACCGTGTTTTTAATTGAGAATGATTGAAAGGACATACAACCCAACAGGATTGAGTATTACCATCATTACTATGAACAGATTCAACTGCACATTCTTCGAGTATATCCTCAGCATCCATAGCAATATCTGCAACAAGCAGCAGCCATCTTTTGACGGGTGCACTCTGCGGATCTGCATCATTGAGATAGCTCCTTATAATTGTGAGCTTCCCACTCAACCATTCAAAATCCTTGTTGAAGTCCAAAACCAGCGAAGCCTGGTTAGTAATATGTTCTAAGAGCATCCCCCCAAATTTCCCAACCACAACATCAGCCAGAACAGAAGCCATATTTGACAATTTTTTAACACAATCCACAACTTAAAATAAATCTCAAGTTATTAGAGCAAAACAAAAACTACCCAAACCGCAATGAATCAATGTGCAACACCTACATTTATAATACTTGCGCATACAACTACTAACACAGAATTCCTCCCTCTGGCTGTCCATCATATTTGAACCGAAGTTATTCCAATTACTTTTATTTTAATTATTCTCTCTTCTTCTTCATTACATTTCTATTTCTCTTAGTTTAATTATTGCTTCGGTCTTTTTAAATTCAAAATACTTTCACTTTAATTACTTTTATTTTAATTATTCTCTCTTCTTCTTCTTCTTCATTACATTTCTATTTCTCTTAGTTTAATTATTGCTTCGATTTGCGCATTTGTTGACCCTTCACTTTAATAATTCTCTTTCGAATAATAATTACTTGAGAGCCACATTTACTTTACATGCTTACCAAACTCTTAATTATTCATTGTTCTTATGCTTCTCTCCTCTTCTTTTTGTTTTTTTCCCAAAAAATATTCTTATGCCATTCATCTATCTATCTATTTTCTCCTCTTTTTATTTTATGCTTCTTCTATTTCTGCTCTTTTTAAAGTTATTCTTATATTTTTCTTTATTATAAAATTAATTTTGATATCAAAACAAATAAAAAAATGTATTTTCCCATAATTAAATAAGATTTATTATTTCACATTTTATATAAATAATAAATTTAATATAATTATGATATTTATTCGCTTTCCAAATTTAAAATTTACTCTTTCCTGTTGTATTTTTTTAATGAATATATTAAATTTATTATTTTAGGTTTTCTAATCAATACATGTAGGTGAATTAGGTTTGATTTAAGTGTATATAAATAATTTCTTATACATCATTATAATTTAAGGTATTCATTTGCTTTTGATTTCTTACATCTATATTATATTTATTTACCTATGTATTTATCTATTCACTTATTAAATAATATCCTACTATAGATATGTTAGCCTTAACATTATTTTATGCTTTCCTTTATCATATAGGCATTTAATATCTTACATATTAATTAATTATTTTATATTGTTTTGGCTTCAATTGTAATTTTTATTTATAAAATTCATTTATATATGTTTGGATCATTTCCTTTTCTATGGGTTTCTTATTTCACCTACGTTTATCTCTCTTTTATTAATGTGATCTTCTTTTTGTTTTTTTTTCCAAAAAATATTCTTATGCCACTCATCTATCTATCTATTTTCTCCTCTTTTTATTTTATGCTTCTTCTATTTCTGCTCTTTTTAAAGTTATTCTTATTTTTTTCTTTATTATAAAATTAATTTGCTATAATTTGCTATATTTCTTATATTTTGCTATTTTTCGATGTAGCAAAAGGAAGTAAGCGCACTTGTGCATGCAAGGTAATGTGGGAAGTAGAAAAAAAAGTTCAAGCTATCATGGGAAAACATTTAAGAAATGATGCAAATCATGTGTTAGGTATCATTTACTAACCTTCATATTCTCAATACTCATAAACTCGTAAAAATTACAAAAAACTTATAAGCCTTTTATACTGCAACTACTTGTTACTCTTCCCTTTATCTTATTCAAACACTAAGAAGAACAAGGTTCATTTTAAGAGACCTCTTGGAAATCAGAGGTGGAAAATACCTGGCAAATATCCCTGGAACCAGTTTAGCAGGAAGGTGAATTGTTTGGAGGTTGTATGACATGAGATTTGTTGTCACGCGTTAAACACCTTGTTGACGTGTAACAACAAATCTTCTGTCACGCGTCTGCAGCCTCCGCCCTCTGGTTGCGTGAAAACAAAATATTTGTGTTATGCATCAACAAACTCTCTATCACTCATCTTCTTCCTCTGCACTCCTGTCGTGCGTCAACAAACTCTCCCTATCGCACGTCAACAAAATCTCTGTCACGCATATGCAGCCTCCGCCCTCTTGTTGCGCATCTGTAGCCTCCACCCTTCTGTCGCACATTTACTGTATTTGATAATACATATGCTCCCAAGTGGTATGAGTGAGCTAGTAGTGTTCTACCTGGTGAGTAATCTAGGATTATATAGGGGATAGTTTCAAGGGTAGGCGAAGCCGACCCCTAAAAAAAATTAAACTGTAATTTTTAGGCGAATAGGTCACTGATCCACGCTAGAAAATTCACCTTTTTAAATTTTTAAAAAATGGAATATTTACCATATTATGAATATTCGCTACTAAAATTATCCATGAAGAAGAATAGTGGCTATGCACATTAAAATTAAATCACATGGTATGAGTAACATATTTCTTATAAAGATTAGAATTCCATGATTCCTTTTTATTATTTTGACCATTCCAAAATCCTTTCTTTCTCCCTTCCTCACACTCTAAATGAGGGCCTAATTAGGAACATAATCCTCTAAAAAAATTGACAATTTTTATAGTATTGTATTTCTCATATTAAAACATAACTAAAAATCAAGTATCTTATCACCACCACTTAAATAACCTAAACAATGTTGTGCCATAGTGACTAAATTGTGGATGCTTAGGAAATTCTTTATTGTGGAATCACACCAACAATAGATGAAATAATAAAAAAAACAATTTTTTTCTTTTTTTATAAATAAAGGATGTGTATTAAAATTATCAATTAATAACAATATATTTAAAAAGTTGGTCCGAAAATTAAAAAACAAAATTTATGGTCCAACTTTACTTTTGACCAAAAAATCAAGATCTGTGATCTAAATTTACTTTAACCTATTTTACTAACACATGTTTGAAATGGTAGACACATAATAAGAATATGTGGGATGTGGTGACATTGTACAAATATTACCACTTATCCTATTGTAAGCATTTATGGAATGCACTAAGAAAACCTTGTATATGGGATGTTATAAATGAAAATACCTCTATCTATATATGGGGCACTTGAAGAACATGAATTTGAATACATATAATCATTATTATGTGTGTAGGAGGTTGAAGCCTATACACATGGATCTCTCTTTCTTTGTAGAGTAGATTATGGTCATCTAAAGATTATTTCTCATGATGGTCTGTTATATTATACTATACTATATTATACTATACCATACTATATGTTGAAGATAGTAGTGAATCTTCATGTAATGTTAATCTAAACAAATAGAAACATTATTGAGGAATGAAATCCAATTGTATTAATTGAGTGTAGACACTAAAATTTGGTAACTTGTCTTTTAATAATTAATTTTTTTATATGTTCCCTTGTTAAGACAAATGCTCGCATTCAGAGTCCAACAGGTATATTTCTCTAGTTCTTTCATGAATTTATTGTCTCTACACCCTACTCTCTCACAAATTTAATAAATATAAATCAATCAAATTAGTAAATAATCCTTATGCAAGATGCTACTAATTTCTTAGTTTTTTTCTCATACTACATAGTTTTGTAAGGATGTGAAATACGGCCATGACTGACTTGTACGACCCTAAATTTTTGATATCCTCCAACTCTATTTTTAGTCTGAATATCTTTATTGTGTCATTTCACCTAGCTAAGTTTGGCCTTATTAGAATATATATTACCTACAAAAGGTTTTATAAGATTTATAACTCACTATAATTCTTACAAGATATTATTGAAAATATAACTCCAAATTCACTCAAGACTCTCTTAAATATTATTAAATAAGTTACAAAACATTTAGAGAATCAATACTACATGTATGAAGCACTCATCCAGGTCAAAGAGTCTAGATTCTACCATTTTCAAGCATTGAAAGGTCACAGAGCCATGTCTTACCAATAATAAAGTGACTCCAAGAATTTTCAAATGGTTTCAAGGAACAAAGGCTTTGTAACGCCCACATTTTTCTCGCACAAAACCCAAGATAAAACCCAAAGATTAGTTAGGAAAATTTACTTTATTTTAACGGGTTGCAACTGAGATGACCTTCAACTATATTTAATTACATCACGATTAATAATTCATTCATTTTAATTAACAATTAATTATTATTATTATTTTAATTCAACATTTTAGGCTTAAATCCCCTTTCAGTGTTCCTAATAATTTTCATTAATTAACCCTTACAAGACATTAGCTAAAATACCCTTATTATAATATTTATTTAATTTAGTATTATATTTCAAAAGTCATTTATTGACTTAATATTCCATGGCTAAGGTCAAACTTACCCTAACATTATGATTTAGTTCAAATATATTTTAATCCCTATTATAAACATTGTCTAGTTATCATTGTGTAAATTTAATTTAATTAACTCCTAAAGTCAAGGCATTTAAAAAACATTCACTAAGCTAAAACAATAAGGTCACATTTTACACTTACCTCCTAACACCCCTTTAGTGGCCCCATTCACAAGTTGCACATACCTTTAATTTAAAAAAATATTCCCACCCAAATCCTCACCTATTTTTTGTAGGGTTGAGTCACAACCATTAGACGGATTCATTTAAAGCCCTTAGATCTATTTATTAAACTAACCCTAAACATCCTTATGAAAAGCTCTTATTCATTTCTTTTGGCTTATTTTCTCATTTTCATTTTGCAGGTTTGGGAGGAGAAGAAAGAGGGAGGCCATGGAAAAATACTCAAGCTCAAGGATGGATGCACATTTTTATTTCTTGTTCTATTTGTAACCCTATGTAGTGCCTGAAACTTTTAACAAGAAAAAAATTATATTAAAAAGAGGGGGGTAGTTAATAGAGCTGACAGGAGTGGATGGGAGGTGGCGTGAAGGCATGGAAAACTGGCAAGGCATGTGGGCAAGTGGAGGAGTGGAGTATGGGCTGTCAAGGGTGGCAGGTGGGAAGGTTTTTCAACACGTCTCTTCCCTTGCAAATAATTTAGGAACTTTATTTGGAATCCAACACCAAAACCACAAGGAGACCAATGTTAACATTGTAAACTTAGCGGTAATTGAATAATTACAGTCATGACTCGGTCTATGGGCCACATTAAATAATATGAACATTGCATGAAATTGGGTTTAATTGAGCTAAAACTATTATCCATCCTCCAATCAAACCCAATATGGGTTAAATTACTCCTACGCATAGGATATATCTCAAATGAATTTATTCAAATGAATTGATTTGGATCTGTGCATGTGTTAAGTGGTTTCAATGGGTTTAATGAGGAAAGGAGACTGCAAATCACTGTGTTGTGTGCAATATATCCCCTGTAGAAGTGTTTCCTACTTCTTGTTTTTTTTACAAGTAGTTCATCTATTGTTTAAGACAGTGAAACTACCTTCCCCGCTACCCATCACATACTTATGAGGATTTTGTCTTTTTCACCATTCTACCTGTGTCAAAATGAGAGATTTACTCATCCTTAAAAGCTTAATAAATATTTTCATTAGACAACATAGCTGCAAGTTCCCTGTGGGACATGTATGTAAATGTGGAACCTTACGCAAGACATGTAAACTGTTTGAAAGAATGTTTTAAAAAAATGGCTGTGGGTACTAGATGAACTCCAGGATATGCACAATGTGGATCCGCTGAAATGGCCTTGGGGTCATTTTTTTGTGACTATTACAAGAGAAATGGTCATTATTTTTTTGTGAAAATTGGGTCATCCGTGGAGAGAAGCAAACTTGAGATAGAAAGGGATCGTGGGGATGATTTTTCTTCCTGACACAACACAGTCCAGTCTCATTCCAATCGAACAGTGTTTTGTGATATCACCTCGCCAAATATCACAAACAAATTCCCATTAGAATTGATGTTTGTGCTCCTGCTACATCTTTGTGCATACCATCTACAATATTTTAATTCGAATACCTCATGTGATAATTACTAGGGTCTAGTTGGTTCATTTTGATACTAGGAACTTGCTTTAGTGCAAACCATGGATAGCTGTCAAAGAAAAATGGAAGGAAAACTTATCCATGGACATATTTTGTGCAATGGGTTTGAGATGGATGTTATATGGGGATTGCACTCTTAGAGATGTACAAAAAATACAGGTGTATAAAGTTTACACGCCAAGTGTTTGATTAAATTTATGAAGGAATTGTAGTTTCATGGAGTTCCATGATTGCGGGTTTGTCTAAAAGACAACATAGGGATTTAAGTAAATATCATTAGCAGATCTAGATTAAATTTGAGACCTTGTGAGCCTCATTTGTACCTGTGTAAATTCGGGGCTTTAGTATAGGGTGCAAGAATCCACAAGCGTAACAGAGAGTAGAAATTGTAAACCTATGGTCGTGTGGTGGACATATTGCATGTGTGTATTCAATTTAGCTTAAGGTTGCATGCAAAATATTTAGAAGAATGTTAAAAGAGGGTTAGAGCTTTGCGGAATGCGGGCGAACCCACCCGGACCACCTCTGCTCTGTAAACATTAGTATTTCTAGGCATGGTTCATCTGTCCCTATATTTCATTTTTTTTGTTTTTTAGTTGTTCATTTGTAGTGATATAAATTGTTAAATGTAATAATATCATAGAATTGATAGTTTTAAATAAACTTGTTTTTTAAGGCAAAAACAAAATGTTGTATCATAGCTATGCTCAGGATCTAAAATATTCCTCGGTAGGAACAGTATGAACTTAAATCCTCACTTCGTGATGATAAAAAAAGAAACATCCTAACCAGAACTAGTTTGCTACATTACACCCTTTATATTGACAAGTTGAAGTTGAGCTTCTCCAGTTAATATGTTGACCATCTCCTATGTTTAAATAGATAAATTGTGATTTCGGAGACTCGCAAGGCAACCTTCGTAACTCTGGAAAGGGGATGTTAAGTTTCCCATCTTGTACCTTGTCATGTGAGGAGTCACTTTAATCCTTGAATAGACCTCAAATGATTGTATGAAATATTTTGATGCCCTTCTAGGAGCCTTATTACATCGTTTTACAGCTGTAGGAAGTTGTTAAATTTCAAAAGTTGAGTTTCATTTTGAACTCGTTGTTTGATCCCTGAACAACGAAATACCTATCCGACTTCGCAAACCTCTAGTATTTTTACTAGACAATTCCCTGGAACCTTCAGTTTGAGGAAAAATACTTTTCTTGATAGTTTGGCAAAGGCATTTTGTAGGCCTCTGGTTGCATTTTGACTAGGTCAAACTTGGACCAATTATGACCGGTGGCTCCAGAAAACATGTCATTCATTTGAAAACCGTTTTCTAGTTCTCAGTCTTGTCAACTCTGATGAATTCTCCATATATAGGGGAACTTGTAGGAAGTTTCTCATTGCACGTACATCCATCAAACGTCAGTTTTGGACGTGGTTTTCTGAGCCCTCGAGCTAACTTTTGATCATTTGCAACTAGCTCAATTATGACCGATGGCCCTGGAAAACTAGCCTCTAATCGTAAACCATTCGCCAATTCCAAAATTCTATCAGTTCCTATGAACTCTTGGTATATAAGTGGTAATGTATAAATTTAACCGTGGTGTTTTTTCTCATCAGAAGATAATGTTTGAAAGTGGTTTCTTAGCCTCCTGAGTCTAATTTGAACATTTTTGTAACTAGCAAGAAAATGTAAAAAAGGAAGTTGTAGGAGCCCTGTCGGGTTGCCAAACCACTGTGGAAAATTTTGACACATGTAAATAATTGTTTGAAAACTCTATAGTGTAACTTGTTGTGTGAAATATAACTTTTGACAAAATAGTGTTTCTCTCTCTTTCCTATCTCCTTCTCTCTCCTTGAAGTTACAAATGAAATGAAATGAAATGAATACATGTTTCTAAACCTTTTCTTTCAAATGCAAATTATAATTATTATTATATGTAAATGGGGAACTGAAAAACATTAATTATGTTAGATTAGGGTGGATTCCATGCCAACAATTTATCACTTGATTTCATGCTCACATGGTTTTACAGGATGCAAGAAAGATGGCGAAAAGGCGATGTGTAATTCATTATTTATTATTGTAATTTATATAGGTCATTGTAAAATGAATATATGTATAATGTAGTCTCTTGTTACATAAAATTTATATTTGAAATTTGCTAATATGTATGAGATGCTAGTTTTTAGGGATATTTTAGGAAATGTGCATTAATCACAAGTTCAATTTGATTCATAGTTACGTATGGTAAAAGGGTTTGATATATATATATATATATATATATATATATATATATATATATATATATATATATATATATATATATAGTAAATGAATTTGAAGTTAATATATTGTAGTGCATTTTCAGTGTTCAATAAACGATTAATTAATTACTTGTGTTGTATTCTTACCTCGTAAATGTAATAAAGAGATTTAATTGAAACACTCAACCCTAATATAAGATTTGTGCATAACATGTCTTCATGTGTGATCCTTTTTACCATAGAAAAAATTGAAACCGTAGAATGAACTTAAACTTTGCACTCGATGGAACCTCCTAGCTTTAGGTAAATAAAACCCCTAGTTTGGGTTTACCATCATAGTCGTTATGCTTAGCAACATTGTCGTGAACCCATCTTTTAGGAACGACATGGTCCAAATTTATCTGGAGTATGTGGTTTCCTTCTAGTTTTGGTAACCGTGAGGAGAATGTCTTCTCTTTAGGTCTGACACCATGTTGAGTGGTGAAGGACCACCTTGGAAGTCACCTTAAGAGTCCTTGTTTGAAGCAACGACTATGCAGTGTAACCTTACCATTTATGGAGTAAGTAGAGCTATTACTCCCTTAGTATCCTAGTGGACTGCCAAGTCTTACGAAAGTTAGATCTAGAAATTTTCTTGTCATCAGCGAATAAAATCCTTGTTGGACCCCTAGACGACATAAATGGAGATCGTGAAATAGTTTTTCTATGACTTAAACTCTTGTTAATGAACTCTTTAGTTCCTCTCAGATAAATGTGTTACCTTGGTTACTATCAACATAACACCTTGGTCTTTTCTTGAAGGTTGGTTTAGCATAAATATGTCCTCTCAGCCTTAAACTCATTTTATGGTTGAGGCATAGATTTTTAGGTGCAATTGGAATTAAACTAAACGTCAGTTGATTAGGAGGTTAACTTGGGGTTCATGTGTAGTTATAATGCTTCCAATCATATACTTCTTCAAAATGGTAAACAAGTACTTTCGTAACTCTTCATGTTATAAAGTAATGCCAAAAATGAGACCTAGAAACATTGTTAATGAAATGAGAAATGAGAATATATGTGATAATGGATTAAGAAAATAAGTTTCACTTGAAGTCCTTATGGTTGATTTAAGAATTGAATTTTGTTAAGAATGGATACAAATTGTTCTTGGTGGGACTAAATTTGAGAAATATCGAGTCCACTAAAAATAAAATAATATAAAATTATGTCTTATAAAGGCTTAACTGAATTAAACTAAATTTGAACTAAAAAACTATAGTACGAAAACAAATGTGATTGAATGGAATGTTTATAGGAAAGGGAAACTTGAACCTTCACCTCCTTTGATGTGTATTATTTTCCCTCGACAACTCCTGGTTGGTCCCCTTGCATAATGAGGGTAAAATTAAATGTCAACTAAACATATTTTGAGAAACAAACCTTTAGCATAAGAACGAGAGAATTAGGAACTTTGTAGGTAATTGGAAATATGGAATTTAATTATGTAAGTTATGGAGATTTCATGTAAAGGATAAAGAGAAAACTTAAATGGTCGAACTCTAAGTTGAATGTGGAATGAATTAAAGAATCTGTATCGGTAGAAAATGGATTAAAAAATCCTTGGAGAAAATTATCCTGAGAAATGTTAATCATGTAACAATCCAAGATGTAATCATGTAAAAATGATGTGTAATAATGGGATTGCACAATCCTTGAATCGATTTTCTTGTAGTTGGGTTATTGCTATCATATTCATTCATCCTGGGAAGGTGTGGCATGACATGTATATGGTGTTGTCATGTGTCTATGTAGGTCGATCAACTTAATAAGTGTCGTATGTGTTAGTGGAGTTTTTACTTACTTGGAGCCTACTTGTGGCATTGTGTAGTGAGCAATATAAGTAAAAATGAAATATTATCCTATGTATTTTTACTGTTGTATTTGTTGGGCACACACTATGGAAATTATTTGATACTGTTATATTGTTGGACACCATGAATTTCCACCAATAAAGGTTGTACTTCATCAAAAATTAGATTTAAGAAACTTTTATATAACTTTTTTAGAAAATCAGATCATGCAGAAGAATTATTGGAGGCTTAGATCATGACTAGAATATCATCTACTATTTCCACTAAAGAACAAAAAATTGTCAAGACATACACTCATTTGTATGTAACCAACATCTTAATAACTTTGCATAACAAGTCTACACTCAAAACTCTAAACAAGTCAATTTCCTTGAGCAAGATTAAACCAAACAACCGCAAATTTTTTTTACCATACATGGTATAGATCTAGAACAAAAATTATCTCTATATATGTTGGAGAGAAAATCATATTAACAATCCATCTTTTATGGGTAGAGGTTGGCTAAAAACCTAGTTAATGAAGCGATCGAGTAAGTAGTTGTCATTCTTTACAAGGAACCCTAATAAACTCATGCTTTTCCACTCTATGTTTTCATTAATTTTATAAAATACTTGGGCGCCACATGTGATATTGACAACCTGACCCACTTACCTATCCCTCCAAAAACAAGAATCCTACAATTGCCTACAAATTCTTCTGAAAATGGCATGGGTGTTGACAATTCGTAAAGCACATAGGTATTGCTACATTTTTAAAACAACAATAGATATTGGTGGTGTCGATCAACAAGGACTATACCTTTTCTGCAATTTCACATGTTTGAAACTATTGAATCTCTACATCTCCCTAATTTTTTCATTTGTTCATTACACATGATTTGAAGTACATGATAAATATGTTGACAACTGAAAACAATCATAAGCCCAACTTCACTTAAAGAGCAATATTGTGCACAATGCATAAAAAATTTAACACCACTCAAATAGTTTGTGTGCGTAGATTCTTTCTCTGATTACTAATTTCTTACTTTGCTACTAGTTTATTCACTTCGTTTCAATAGAACCGATCAAGTGACTCTCAATTACATACACTCTGCAATGTAAAATAACAGAACATATATATGCTTCCTCTAAAATTACACTCAACACTTTTTCTTAATTAACATATCATACATACACAATTTTGGTTTGTGAATATACACATATCAATTCAAAGAGATATTCTCAAAAGAGTCTATATGCCAAGGGCGAAGTGATAACTTTTATGAAATAGTCCACCTCTGGTTCGCAAACAATGCAAGCATCTTGCACCACCTAGTATCTGAGTTCGTAGATGAACGCTACCAAAGCAAAGATATTATTGAAGAAGACGATCTTTTCACATTTTAACTGATTCATTCCAACATGCCACACATATATTGAACAAGGCCACAATTGCAATTGAAGACACTCAATAAATCATCTAAACAAATATTACAAACAATTCTATACACAACAACTAGAAAATAACGATAACTAATAAATCTATACACTTATATATCCCATTTACAAAATCCTAACACCAATATACAAAATATTTGAAACAGTATAATACAACCCACTCAATTGTAATTATATTTTTAATATGCAATCAACTAATATTACTTAGGTCTAAAACACAACAAAAAATAGTACATAACAGTAACAATTAGACCAAAGACTAACTAACAACAATTAAAATAATAGGAAAGTAAATTAACAGCCACACAAACAAACATCACTTTCTGGACTTTTCCAAACAAAATCTACGTACTTTCACCCATTCCTTTGACCGAGACTCAATATTGACATCCAATGAAGCCTGGTCACATCCAACAACATCCCCTTTCCTTTTCTTCGGATATCCATGCTCATCCACTATAATCCTGTAAGCATTGGCCAACTAGCCAAGGATTTTGAGAAGTTTCAGAGTGGATATTCAAAGTAACAAAACTCCATTCCATATAGCTAATCTAAAATAGATTCGGTGTGATCCACCTCGTTGGAGAGGTTGTTGTAGTTGGCTTTCAGTTGATTTCAAGCTCGCCCCCATTATGCAGATGGAAAGAAATTTGCCACATCTTCAATCTGCATTTTTATTTTGTATCAATTGATTAAAGAGGAATTGAACTGAACTAATTTCTTAGCCTCATGTCACCTTTTAGTTCTTCAAGAATCCATTGCCATGTTGGCAAGATGATTATCCCCTTTCTTAGGACCCACTGGACCCGATGCTTCAATCTGCTGCTTACTAATTGGACATTCACAAGAACCCACCCCTACATGCTCGATTTTCCTATGGTTTTGACAGATAAACTAGGAACATTCTTCGACTTTAGCTCCCTCAGATTTTGAGTCGGCATCAATTCCCACTATATCTTTTTATTCTCAGCCCTCTGGATGACATATTCAGATTAATCTAGGGACATGTTTTTAGAGAGAGTGTTATTTGTGCATAGTTACTATTTTTTTTTTTAACAATAGCAATTTGACATATTTAAAAAAACTAATATATATGGCGCCTTTTTTTAAGAGGTTACAAGGATAATGTAAATTAGGCCATAGATCACAACCTGAGAATCGGCAGAACGGTGAGAGTATTTATTCCACAATTTAGAAGGCATGATTGTTCCACGTCAACAATTGATGAAGGTATATTTTACTCATAATATTATGCGAAAGATATGAGATAGTATGGCTCCAAAATATGAATGAATGATGTTGCTATATTTTATGTTGTTCTTTAGAGGCAATGAAGGGTTGATAACTTATAGTTATGAGTTGGAAAGTTTAAAGTAACGGCATAAGTGCAATCACTTCTCTCCAATCCGTCATTTTTAAATTTGAGATTGTCAGGTTCACTGTCAACTGCAGATTCCTTTCCAGCTACTTAATGCACTCTTATCATGGTTTTAATTCAACGTTATATATCTTGTGTGTCTACACATTGTCAGTGACCAGGGGTTGTTATAGGGAGTTGTTTGCATGAAAAATGAAAGAAAGTTACGCATGGAAAGATCTAGTTACAACTTTACAAATATCATGAATAAGTAATATAGTGCGTTTCTAGAATGATTTTTGTATCGATCTAGTTACTTGAGTCGCATCTTTATAACGTGAATATGGTCATTTTTTTCTTTTTTTAAAAGTGCCTGGAGGATATGAGAATATAGATTCTCTTTTGTTCAATATAGACCATTTAGTGGAACATGTTGCTATGAATGGGTTCCTGTTAAATAATAATGGTAGCCATATTTCCTTGAAATATATATTCATCCATGTCCATTAAGAAAATGAATCTCTCAAAATGTGATTGTACCGTGCATGTATTAACTTCTCACACTTGCGGGTCTTATCAAGCCAAAACTATTAAATATCATTCCCTTTTTTTGATTTTAGTATTTGTTACAAGTTTTGAATTTAAATGTTAAATTCATAATTGATATTTTTTTTCAAATTCACAATTGTTAAAATTGTGGTAATGCAACAACTTTTCTACAATTGAATGTTTGAACGATATTGTTATGGGTGGAGTAAAAAAATTGGATTCACAATATTTTCTTATCCACTCACAAATATATTGTGAAAAAATCTAAAGATATTGAGTTTGTGTATCTAGTACTGATACAAATTTGATACATCGTATTTTTCAATGTTATTTGTAGAATTAACTCTTTTGTTTCATCTTATTCTAATAGGTCTCCATTTTGACAAGGTTTGACTCATTTCATGCTTGGTTTTTTAACACACATTTTAATCATTTTTCAAATTCACAGATAAAAGAATCATATTGTGTTTTTTTGTTTAGTAATGAGGAGTTGAAATCTTTATTCTTTCTATATTATTTTGCACCCATGTGTGTTACAAGAACATTGTTTGTATTTCTTATTATACACTACTTATTGGGTTAATCCCTATACACTTTGCAGTTTGAAAGGTAACATTTGTGTTTTCATTTCTCTGTTGTTTAGATGTTGATACCCATTACTCAAAATCGTGCATATGCTTTTAGTAGTCTATCTCGCATCTAAATTTATGTGTAGCACCCAGATTGTAATTTGCATTTAAATTTTTTTTGTAGGATTAATAAATTAATGGTTGAAATGTATATTTATTCCTCACTTTTCTTTTTATAATAAAAATTATGCATTGTTGTATTAAAATGGTTTTTTTAAATAGCTTATTGCAAATCTCTTTTGCTCGCAAGTATAATGAAGTTGAAAGAAAATCTAGAAGGAAAAACAAATTCTCATTACACCCATGTTGTTCTTCTTTGTTCCTGGTATGTGAGGTAATGCGCCTTTGTCAAAAAAAAAACTTGTTATATGCTGATGTAGCTTGTCCCATTAAGAGGCCACATCGATACACCTCTAATTGGGTGGTAGACTGTGATGGTCAAAGGTTGTTAAAGTTTCATCGCTGAAAAAAAACATTGATCATTCGCTCAAGCATCCTTCTCCACTCCATCCAAATGAGGCTTCTTAACTAGATTCATGTTTTCATCATAGTTGCTTGATTTTTTGTTTATGCCTTATATTATTTTGACATTTTCGATGCAAAATTATCATACATTTCATACTTATCTTTCTATTGTCTTCATATTTAGTTGCATCCTAGGTTGTTGTCAATGAAAACCCATTTTACACCATTCATAAGCCTCCATAAGGAGTGAATTTGGCATTGCCCCACTTTCAAATGAAATAACAATTTAAAATAACCAAAAAATTTATTATTGTTTTTCTTTGCGAGAAGTGTAGTCCTATGAAACAAAAAACTAAAGAAATTTTGAAGGCTCGCTTGTATTTTGCAATTACATGTTTGATTTAGATTTCAATGTTTTCCACTGCTAGCTCACATTCTAGAGGGCTTTTCTTTAGCATAATATTCTAGGAAAGATGCACAAAAATTTGATTCCCCAAAAATTGAGGAAGATGGGCATTCCAATCAATAAATCAAAATATTTAAAGGAGCAAAACAAATGTGCCAGAAAATTCCACATGGAGGTAATAAGAAATTTGTCATTAAAAAAATATCATATAGTTGGTCATTTTCCATTTTCACTAATACATTGTATATGGTTGTTTTCTTTTATACAAATAAGTTAAAAAATTTATTTATAAAGCCTCATATTTTGTAGCAAAATTTCTAAAATTTCAATCCATGTTTCTATAATAATGTAATTTGCAAAACCCTCCACTTCTCCCATCCTTTCTCTTTCAGTTGTTACTCAAAAGAGAAAGGAGACTTGCTTCTATTTTTTATTTTCCTGACTTGTAATATATGTAAATCTCTCCATTTTTCCATGTCTGTAGTGCCCACTTCCCTTCGACACCTTTTGATATTGATTATGACACTATCAACTATACTTATGGACATTATTGTAGCTTTTCATTTGGCATGATGTTAGATGTTAGAGATCATGGACTATTGTTGATTTCATTTCATATATGATGCATGTCGATTATTGGAGACATTTTATATTGATGTTGATATACTCATTGACATATATATATATATATACATATATATATATATATATATATATATATATATATATATATGTATGTATGTATGTATGTATGTATGTATGTATGTATGTATGTATGTATATGTATATATATGTATGTATATATATATATGTATATATATATGTATATGTATATATATGTGTATATATATGTATATATATATATATATATATATGTATGTATGTATGTATGTATGTATGTATGTATGTATGTATGTATGTATGTATTTTGGACATGTGTTATTTCATCATATTGAGTAGACCTAGATAATTGTACTAATTTTATTATCACATGCTTATTGATGAAATTGTAAATGATGTTGTTACTTTCTTGATGATGTTTTGATTCATATATAGATGATTTAGGAAGTTATATTTAATATTTATTGTGGATGTTTTGATGCAGCCACAAGTCCGAAGGAGGTAATTGTGTTTTATAGGTAAACATGTATAAACAAACATCGAGGGATTGGAGAACAACCACATTAGAATTCTAGATGAATTCAACAAGGTTCACCATGGCAACATGTATTTGTTATTTTTGTATGTTTGTTTTGTTGTTAGGGGTTCCCATGGGGGGGATAACCTTCAAATGTGACCAAGGGGTTATGTGAATTATTTTATTTAGTTTCCCTTGTTTAAATTTAGTATGTGGATTTTAGTGATGTATTTTCGCCTTTATTATTTATTTTATTTGTGTCTAGATTAGTGAGTAATCATGTTGTTAAATAAATAAAAATGGGTCAAAAGAATACATTTATTAGAGCTGATGGCTCTTGGATTATGTGTTGAAAGTAATGTGTAAGTAACTTTGACTGTGAAACACTCCACCTTCCTTTTGAAATTCGGATCTGTCCTTAGGGGCTGATTTTGGAGGCTTGTAGCACAAGTTAAACTTGTCCCACACCTCTTAAATTATTCCACCAATCCTACCTATGAGTTGGGGAGTCAAAAATTAGGCCTTATTATGTATTTTGGGAAGGAAAGTTGTAAGTTTTTATTGCACCTTCTTGCATGAAATTAATTTTGGTCCTTGGGGTGTGGACTTGGTTTGTGTGTGTTAGTAAAATGTGATTTATTCACCCACCTTTTAATGGTGCTTTGAAGTTTGAAGTTGACTTGTGAGGTGGAGTTGAGGATGAGTGATGTTGCATCCTACATGGAGTCACCTCATCCTCCTATCTCCCTTTTCTATTTAATCAAATTCCTTGGCTTCATTTGAGGTTACTTCATTTATGGTGATTTCATTTTGGTTACTTCTTTTGGTTTGGAGCTCTTGTAATTTGGAAGATAGTTAGAGATTTTTGATGAATGCTTGTGGATTTTGGAGCTTTTGGACTGTTTGGATTGGAAAAAAAATATTGTTGTTGAAATTTTGGGGCAAACTCTACCACGGAGAGGTGGGATCTTGGCTCTCTAAAATGTTTTTCTTTTATTTATGAATATGAGAATTCTTTGAAAATTTTGGTATGTTGTTGGTTGGTTGGGTAGATTACCTAGGTATGGTGTAGGTGAAGACTATGTGGATCTCTTGTGGGGAGGCGTAAGAGTTTTGGGGAGGTACAAGTGTTATTGTGGAGGGAGTTTTTGATTGGGTTCCACCTTGTAAAAGAAATAGCTTGCATTTCTTTACTCGTTATGGGGTACCATAAGAGTGTGGAGAGGAATAATAGAATGAGAGGTATAGGGGGTACTTGGGGGAGGCATAAGGGTATGTAATGGTTTTGAAATGGTGTGTGTGTGTGTATATATAATATTGGGGGGTTTATCTTAATGTCGACACCCCACTTCCCCATTGGGAGGTATATAGCATATTCCCCCATAAGTCTTGCTCCCTTTTACTTGTGCATGCATGAAGCCTAAGTATTATTTTCTATTCTTCTTGTGCTTGCAAACTATAGTATGCATTTGGACTGTGTTCTATATGTGAAAATTGTTTTTGTGTTATGGAAACATGTTTGTTTCCATGAGTTGAAATATATTTCTTATTGCTTTGTGGTTGGGGCTACGGGGGCCAATGAGGAGGACGAATTCTCCTCTTCATTGGAATTCTTGATTGGGTGGAGAGCATTGCCTCTCCTCCTTTTTTATTTTGATCAAAAGATATATGGTGGATCTTCTTGTTGTTATCCTGGAGCTGAGGGTGAAGAAAAATTTCGTAGTCCCCCTTGGGGTTTCATTGTTGTAAAAATTTCCCACTTCAAGTGGATGGCATTGTTTATACTATTATGTGGTGGAAAATTTGCTTTGTTTTTGAAATGGAAATCTAAATTAGAATTTGAAAGATGTATATTATGTAAGTTGTATTTGGTAAATGAAAAAATGAAGTTGTAAAATAATTATTGGAGTTGAATAGAAGTTGTTTTAATTACCACAAATGGTATGGTTTTCATTTGAAATATGTGTTTGAAATATATTTTGAAATCTTTGTTTAAAAATTGAAAAAGAAATACATATGAAGAAATATTACATTTCCTTGTTTCATTTGAAATGCATGATTTGAAGGTAGACCTACATTTTGGGTCTTCATGCATTGCTTGAAGTAAAGTTAAATATTGTAAATTAGATTTGAATGAATTTAAATATTTAGAGGATGATAATGAAAAGTAGATCCATTCGAGTTTAAGTATGAATTCTATTTTTGATTCATTGTAAAACTGTAAATATTTATAAAAAAAAATTATAGAGTACTCTACAAATTGAAAGAAAAAATGAAACTTTAAAATGAATTAAGGATGAACAAGTCACATCATGAAACAATTGCATTTCCCTAGTAATTTATTCGATACTCTAGTAATCAGGAAAGAGGCATAATAATGCAATTTCATTGAAAAGAAAAGATATTCGTATTGTAATCTCAACTGCTAATCAATTAATCCTTACAATCCTTTTGAAATATTTTAAGTGTGTCTCTCCACATCTGTTTGGAAATTTGAAGAAGAAATAATGGCGGATTGAATCAAGTCTAGTTATTGAAAAGGTTTAATTCACATTTTTATGGAAAGAAAGACGTTTTCTTATAATCCACCCACTTAAGTTTGTTAAAAATGAATTTTGATGTTTCCTATGCAAAGAGGAGTTCGAGCCCTTTCCAAAAAGTCCTCATTTTTCCAAATTTGAGCTTCTAGTCGAAAGTTATGGCCTTTTGAAGTTTTTACTTCGCTGAGTTTTTTTTTTTTTTTTTTAAAAAGGGGGAAATTTTTGTAGAACGGACTGGTAGGCCCAAAGATTACTTAGGGAACTTTTTGAAAAAATTCCAAAAAGTCACAAATTCCTTTGCGGTCCCACAGCCCCGCCAACTCTCTTTTGTGAAAACACTTTCATGGGTTCGCTTGCCTGTACCTTCAAACTTTACCTTTTTGAAAAAGGGTGAAAAATCTTAAGTCTTCCCACTAGTCCGCTTCCCTGCCTATCACTATAAGTTTGACATGTGGCTTCTTTAGGCATCGACGGAGGCACGGATGGTTTTAGACCTTATCACCTTTAGAAAAAGGTTGGCAAAAATTTGTAAGTTTCCCCACCAGCCCGCCCTCCCGCAGGTCACTGTTGGACTGACACGTGGCTTCGCTTGGCGTTGGTAGAGGCACGGGTTGTTTTTAGCCTTTGCAATTTTTAACAAAAAATCTGACATTTCTAAGTTTTCCCCGATGGTCTGCTTCCTCGCTTGAAATTTTGGGCATGACATGTGGCGTCCCTAGGCATCGACGAAGGCGCGGGAGTTTTGGAACCTTTAATTTGAATTCGACTACGTTATGAAGGAGTGGTTAATATGAAATGTTTTTAACCCTTTAAAAAAATCACCATAATTTTTCCCTGATAAGTTAATAGAATTTGGTGTGGTTTTGAATGTCAAACTTGCGGCCGTTACACTTGGTATCAGAGCGGAGGTTAAGACACTTCAACCTCTGGGATTAAGGTAATAATAAAGACAATATAATTTGTTTGGATTGTTGTTTTCTCAAATTTTTAAGGTCATAAACCCTAAGGGAGGTGAAGTGATTCAACTTCCATGGACTTCTTATGTGAAGATTTCATGAAATTGTTATTTCTAGAAATTACTATTTTTAGACAACAATGTGAAAATTACATTTGGAGCCTTTTCATGAGATTTTCGAGGGTCAAACTTTTCCAAAACATTTTTGGCACTTGTTCAGCACATTCTATGTGTCCTAATATTTCTGACGCCTTTTGAATAGGGTGAATAAGAGCTACAGTGCAAACATTATGGCTCCTAGAAGTTACCTCGCATATTGACGTGGAACTGCTACTCGGATCAGGTTTGTTAGGACGACAGGCTGGGTGTTGTTGCTTTCAGGACTTAATTACAATATGGAATAGTAGATATCATGACATGATGTGATAGTATATCTATTTTGTATGTTTATTCTGAGATGTGAGCTCAATGTTGAGTACCCTAATTACAACCCACAAAGGGCTGGGAAGTGATTGTGATTTTGATATTTCTTGTGTTTTATATGTATACAATTAAATTATTTTATCAAGGACCAACATTTTATTTTAATGATTTGATTGAGAATTTCTGAGGCTCTGCTTATTATTTTTATCTAATTACAAGATTTTCAAGGATTGTAATATGGCTACTTAGCCATTTATTTTGATTGCCGAGATTTCTTGGGTTTTACCTTTAATTGATAACTCAGAGCTTGTTTTCATCAATGGAAATTTGGCTAAATGTCGTCAAGAATGTTATGTGGTTTTCTTCTTATCTGCTGATGAGCTGGTTCAATTACGTTGTGTTATGTTCTCTCATTCAATGGGGGTATGCCCTAGGAGTCTTGGTTGTTATCCTTAGTGCTTTAGGTTATGCTTGGGTTTTGAATTAATGAGGATTTTCATGTCTAGGACCTTAGAGTAAACCTTTTGTTACTCATCTTCCCTAGGGAGAGATATATTCGTGTCGTGCAGTATAGTTGGAAATGTTGACAGTGGTTGTGCTACTTTGCACCCTGGTAGGATCTTTGTTCATCGTCAGAATAGATTTGATATTTGATATGGAGTTATGGATTATGTTAGGGATGGACTAACTATTGGATAATTATAGGTATTGGAGAATAGTGTATTTTTTGGATGTGATGGTCCACCGATGGGCACACTGAGTTGTAACGTGGTTTCCTTGTTTAATTTTAGAAAATATAGATAGTGGATTATATGCATCTTGGGTAAATATGGTTATACTTAAGCCCCTTCGGGCATTGTGCTTAAATGATTGTGTTGATTTTTCTCTCAAAGACCCATACATATATATACCCTTGTCTTGACCTTTTATATTGTTTAACCTATACCACAGTATAATCTGTTAGTGCCATGTTTATGTTAGATATGCATGGATGATTTTGGGCTCCCTTGAACTTGTTCTTAGAGATCTTAGTTTTATAGGTCTTAGGAGTTCGAATTTAGCAATGGTTATGTCATGCTCTTCATCCAAGCTATAACTCTTGGCCATAGAGGCCATGTTTGAGTAAGTTATTTGACTTTCTTCTTTTTATTTGATGTCCTCTTGATGAGGAAGTGTGGTTTCCTTGGGGTAATATTCCCCTTGTCGTTTTGATTGTAGGGTTAATGGCACCTGGTAGAGGTATAAGTTGGGTTTGGAAACTCTCCCTTTCTTTTATAGTGAACCTATTTGAGTATAAGATGTAAAAATTGTTTTCTCCCTCACACTAATCTAAACCTATTAGATTTGTAAAAATGATTTTATAACTTGTTAATGTATTCCTTCATTGTAACTTTTATTGATACTTATAGAGATTCACTGGGAATGCATCGGTGATGCATGTGATTTCTAAGAAAACTCTTGTAAAATTGGTGTGTTATGCTTTGGTTAATGAATTTCTGTTCCTATGAATTGAATAATGTGATAAGCTTAGATCTTCTTACCCATTCAAATCCAATTGGTAATGTGACAACCTGAGCATATTAGATATCTTATTGGGAAGCTTGGAATTTCGAAACTTATAAGAAAATTTTGACACTAGGAAGATGGATCCTTACTCTAACTTTGTGTTTTAATAGAAGAAATAAAACTCAGTGAAAATAATAAGAAACCTCTTATACTTTTCCTAGAAGTAGAATGAGTAAACCTTTCTGCCTATATGGAATGGTGAGAAGTCATGTCAACATTGATGATGATCTTTAATGACATAGTCCAAATGGTTGAGCTAATTGAAAATTTTCTTTTGAGCTACTGTATGACTATCTAACCTCAATTTGTGCCCTAAGATTTTAGGTGTTACAAGTAATATTGAATATTATTAAAAAAATGTATCAAATATATATATATATATATATATATATATATATATATATATATATATATATATATATATATATATATATATATATATATATATATAGCCCCTTAACATATCATGTATTATGTTATCATTGTAAAATTATCACGATCTTTTACGATAATTAGTATGTGATATAGTATCAGAATTCTAAATCATGAAAGAATAAGTCGTTTCAATGTTAGATGGGTACAAAAAATTTGTGAATCTCGTAATCAATTCTAAATTTTGAAACCATGATAATAGAATGATTAGACCTCCCTTGTTATATCAAAAAGTTTTTTTTGTATAATGGTTATAATGTAAGTTACATGCTAGAGAATTTTTTGATCTCTTAATGGATAGTATGAAACTTTGTTTAGAAGTATACATATGGAGTTTATCCCCTTGTTAAAATGGATTAATTTTTATGTTCATATTGATGGGTCCTAAGTCCTTTTTGTCGACGGTGGTAGATTTTTGAGCCATTAAATCTAACTGCCTGCCTTGAATAATGGAGTACCTTGTAAATTGTGACGTTTTCCAGCCATGTTTACTCCCTTGAACTCAAATGTGTGTAATCCTCCTTGATGGAGTCTTTCATAGCATCATACCCTTTTTTCCTTTTAACTTGACAGGTGTATGGTTTTTGGTCGTTTACAAGTAAGCCTATTTCTCCATTTTTAGGGAGGCACCCTTCTTGTGTTAGGAATAAGACGTTGATAACCTAGGCTAATTGACAAGCTTAGGAAACCTATGTTAAGGATATGAAGGAAGTTTAGAATCCTCTTTCTTTTGAGAACCATGATGTTATTCCCCTTGTCCTTGGGAAGATAATGGTACATGTTGTTTTCATAAGTGTTCGCAGGAATGTTTTGTGTGTTTCTCTCGTGAATTGTTCGTTGGACCCCTCTTGTTACCTATCTTCTCCTATCCCACTTTAATGTTTCTATTTATTATTATATTAAGATTGTGAAAGTTTTAATATTATTTTAGTTAGGGTAGGTTTAAAATTAATAAATGTTGTTTTTGATATATAGAGACAATGGTACCTCTGGTCTCAATATGATAGTATAGGCAAGATTGCCTATCGCCAAAAAAATAATGGAAATGTTTTATAACTGATTGGGTTTTTGGCTGCATGTTATGATGTTTTGGTACAAATTAAAGACTATAGAAAACTTGTGGCCAAGATTATTCTTAGTGTTACCATGAAAATTTAAGTGAGTTCTTCCGAATTGTTTAGAGTACTTCTAATGGATAGTCTACATCCTTATAAACAAATTTGTTAAAGTTAGATGCCTCCTTGTTGTTAAGCCTCATTTGTGTGGCCTTGAAATTGTTATTCCTATAATAAGGTGTGGTTTCTTGTGTAAAATCGAATGTCATGATTGGTAGTTGTTAATCTTGTCTAAAACAATGAACATTGAAGTGTAATTCACTATAAGTGGAAGTTTCATCTTTCATTTTTACCATGTGTTGTGTCTATATGTGGCTATGTGGATACTTTGTGTACATGAATTTTTCTATTCTTCATGGATATTAGTTTTCATACATTGGGATTCTGTTGACAATTATTTTTAAAATATTATGTATTGTAAACTGGGTTAACCTCATAGAGATTATTCTGGAGGTTTGATCACTAGTAATCTTGTTTGGATAAGGTTTAGTATTTGTTCCTTATAGTCTCCCTTCTCTTGTTTTAATAGTGTTGAACCAAACTGGAGTTACGAGGGACAATATTTTCTTCAAAGTAAAGAAACCCCACGGAAGATGTGACTACTATTTATATGTTTTATTTGCCTACCTCTTTCTGTGACATCCATGAGGAAGTTGAGTCTAAGGGGAGTGAGATGTAGTGCTCACTCCTCTTCAAAATTGATCCAGATTACTAGGATTTTTCTTACTTTGGATTGGAGGCCTTGACTTTTTTTATCATATTTTATCATTAAACATTGATAGAAGGACATTATTATATTTGATTATTATTTTGATAGAAATTATTGATATTTTGATTACAGATATGTGGTGACTCATAGTGTGAATTATATGCAAGGATTGATATTTCAGTATTGATGATGATCTAGAGTTACTACTTTATATGTATAATGACACAAATGTTAGATTTTGATATATAGATTTTGTTAGACGATCCAGCTAGTCTTGTGATCTCATTGTTGATTGATGAAATGATATAATTGAAATATTTTGAAATTGTGAACAATTGGTGAAATTAATTAATTTTAGTGATGATTTATTTATGTTATATGATGATGTAAATTGTTACATGTACATGCGCTTATTGTTTTTTATGTCATTGATATGGCCACAAGGACGAAGAGGTATTGTTTTGATTTTGGCACAAAATTATAACACAACAAACAAAAGGAGATAGGAGACTAATACTGAAAGAATTTTGGGTATTGATAACTAGTCGCCTTGACAACTTGTGTTTTTCTATGTTTCTATGTTTTGGGTAAATGTGTTGTTTTCCCTTTTCATTTTATTATTTTGTGAGTATGTGATTTATTATTGTAATGTGTTCTACTTTATTATTTTTAGTTAATTTGATCTTATTTAAGTTGATTAATCATGTTAATTAGAGTAATTTGGGATGTGAAAAAGGGGTATTTAATTTTGGTAGGTTGCCCTTGATTTTATTATGGATTTGAAAAGGATTTTATTAGGTTTGGTGTTGTGTACTCAACCTTGCATGTGAAAGTCGGATTTTAGCTTAAAGGCAATTTTTGGAGGCTAGTGGGACAAGTAAATCTTGTCCCACACATATTAAATTCACCTACCAACTATACCTATGATGTGAGTGGATTATTTTAGGCCTGATTATGTGTTTTAAAGGAGAAAAGTGGCAATTAATTGCACTTTCTTATAACTCATTTATTTTTTCCCTTAGGTGTATGGTTAATGGGTTGTGTGTGGAAGGATATTTTTTCATATGAGCTTTGGCCTTGGTGTTTGACCATGTGATGTGGAGTGGAGGAGACATGATGTGGTATCCTACATGGAGCCACATTGTCACTCTCTCCTCACTTTTCTATTTATGTATGTTGTTTTGAAGTTTTGGGGGTTACATGTTTTATTTTGACTCTTGCATTTTGGAGGAGATTTCTTTTGGAGTTCTTGATTGAATCTTGTGATATTGTTGTGCTTGTTTTGGACTTTGAAAAACTTGCAACTCATGTTTTTGGATTGGATATTCTTACAATGGAAAGGTAGGAACTTCACCCATGTATTTTATTTCTTTTGTTGTGCAAATAGTTGCTAATGAATGATTTTTGTGTGTTTTGGGAGGGATAGTAGTTTATATTATGAATTTGGAGGGATTTTTGGGTTGGATGTTACACCTTGTGATAATAAGAAATATTTCTTATTTATCTTAATATGTTTATTGAGGGAGGGATAAGAGTTTGTGGGAGACATAATAGTTTGAGTGAGACATAAAATTTTGAGGGATACATAAGAGAAATATAGGGAGGGATATGAGTCAGATTTTGGTTTTGTGAATTAAGTTTTGGAGGCTTTTAAGGTGGACACTTAACCCATGGGGAAGCATAAGTGATTCCCCATGTTTCTCCTCTCTCTTGGCTTGGATATTGAGCCTATTTTCTTGGGAAATTTGTATGTTTGTTGTTATTTATGTATTGTGCTTATTGTGTTGAATGTTTGTGTGAATGGTTGTTGTTGATACCATGTAAAATTTTCCATAGTTACTTTATACCTCTTATTGCTTCATTGTTGGGGCTCAGGGGCCAATGAAGAGGATGGACTATCCTTCTCATTGGATTATAGGTTGGGTAGAGAGCATTGCCTACTCCCCTTTCCTTTATTGTTTTATTGTATATTAAAGAAATGAAGGAGCTCATGTTTTCACCTTGGAGAGTGTTGTGTTTAAGAAGATAAAAGAAAGAGATAGTTATTTTTGTAAAATTTGGCCTTGTTGTTTTCACTTGGAGTCAAAGGCTTATGACTCTCGCAGTTTAAGGGAGTAGTTCCTCATGAAATATATTTATTAAACATTCTACTATTATATTTTAAAGAAGGATGTTGAAGTGGTATTGTAATTGAAATGAATTTCTTTTAATTTCAAAAGAATGGTGTTATTGTATGGAAGGGATATCTTGAACTCATTTTTTTGTATTGTGGTAAACTTGATTTGAAAAGAATAAGTTTTGTTAAGTAGGTTATACCTTTTTTTCTTTCTCTCAAGTTAATATGTGAAAAGGAATGATTTAAGTGGTTGTTAAAATTAAATTGTACAAATTGTTGCAAGGATGAATTGAAATTACATTTGCTTTGTGTATTTACTAAATAACCTCTTTGAAGTGGATTATAATTTAGTGAAATATTAGTATTGTTCTATAAGTGAACAAAAATAAAATAATAAACAATGTAAATACGTATAGTAATTTAAATCAAAAGAAAATATACTTATAACACTCTTCTCCTACCTTGTATTGTTTAAATGGAAAGAACAATACTTTAACGATCCAATATACAAATGTACATTGATCTATAATAATGTTATATACTTTTCCATATTGATATTCCTCATTTTATTCAAGAAAATAAAACCACCTAAAAAACAACTAATATTTTGAAATAAAACACCAAACAGGACACATATATAAAGGTATATATATTTATATAATTATACATATAAATCAATATAATCATATATATTATAATTATATGTTTTATTGATATATATATATATATATATATAATTGTAATATTAAATAAACTAGCCTAACATAATCGATTGTGTGCATTATTTAAAAGCAATATGGTTAGGGCCAAAAAGGAATGTGCGACCATTGTTTATTAAAACAAATAATACATGGGGTGGGGAAGCACCCCACATGTCTTTAATTAAACAAGGGTTAGGTCGGGGCGGCGCCCCCACCTCCCATTCCAAAAAACCTTAAGCCACACACATGAGGTCATCCCCCACAAGAAACCTCCTAACCAAGCATAACAATTAAAAAACATACACATAGAACATAAGTTGTTAAATTGGCCTTGTTGTAAACACCCAACATTATTCTAGGGTTGGTCCCCTATCACCTTTCAGTGTATAGTGATATCATTCTCTTGAAATCATAAAAACAATACCTCATCGGCCTCAAGGTTGCATACCGAGCTTATATCCCTACTAAAGCCCCTAGTTACAGCTAAAATCCCACTAATTTTGGCGAGAAAAAGCCTTAAAACGGTCAAAAATGATTTGTTCTACTATGCTTCATTTTTGATTCTGAGAAACAATTGCTAAAGGGGGTACACCTAAAAATTGCATTTTCAACTATATGTTTACAATTTTTTGCATCGTGGGTCATTTTGGGCTCCAAAGGCCGCCAGGGTCCATAATTTTTTTTTTTCCCTACCATTCAATTTTTCCAAATTTTTGAATGTAATTGTGTACTTCAGTGCATTATACTAATTTGCAGGTTGCCACAATCAACTGAAAACATTATAACTACTCAGAAACTGGTAGAGAATTGTAATAAAAAATACTGAAATTTGGTTCTAAAACACTCATGAGATCCTAGATCTCATTCACATTGTTTGGTATATACAATGCCTCTGGGAAACACTCACGGGTAAATCTATCATGACTACTACTGCACACTTAATGCCTAATATAACTATAACAACGTTGTTTGGGCATCAACCCTTTAAATCGACGGGGAGTAATAAGGACACAATGCACACACTATGAGCCATCCCATATTTATGTGAATGATTGCACGACATAAATCCGGACTGAGAAATTATCCAAGTATATAGAAACTTTACATGCATGTAAGAGAATATTTATTTGAGTCGGTGTCAATAATTCCACAGACCCCTTTCAGTACTACCTTGGTACCACGTGTCAAATTCTTTCATGTACGTTAACGCCTCTTTCATGTATGACTGGGTAGATAGAAAGGGCGAGCTTCTTCCACGTACTGATGTGTATATTAGAAGGGCATGTATATAGAAAGGTTCTGTATATTGGACTGACAGTATATAGATTGGGAGACCTTATACCTGGAGTTGTAACAACCAAACCATGTCAATGATTTCTGCAAAATGGGCACTAATGCCCCCAAAGTTTTTCTTCCAGATTCACAACTACTCAGAGGAAACAACCATGTTGCAGGAAGATAAAAATTAAGACACAACTTAAGTTTGAAGATATTTGTCCTGTTCTGAATGGTACTCTGACCAGATCAATTACTAATACAACACAACAGAAATAATTTGATAGATCGGATAAGAAGGTGAAACTCATCATCTAGTTTGGAGTGTCTGAAGATGTGCAACCCCACATTCGAGATGCCAAAACAACCAAAGAAGCATGGGATAAGTTGAGCATAGTACATGAGGACATAAAAAAGAATGTCATTCTGAAGTTGCAGAGTCAATTACACACACTGAAGTTCAAGAAAAATGAGAAAATAGAATCTTTCTTGAGAAGAGTTGCAGAGTTGAGGGCTACACTTCTAGCCCTGGGAGAAGCAGTCATAGATGAATCTCTCATTCCCATTGTTTTGAGAACTCTCCCTTCTTCTTACCATATTTTTGTAACAACACTAAACTTTTTAGATACGACAGTTAGTTTTGACAAACTGGTAAACCTATTGCAACAAAAGGAAGGCATGCATAATAAGGATGATGAAGAGAAGTAGGAACTTTCTTCTCATCAAAAATGGAAAGGAAAAGGGAAAGGAAAACCTAATTCCTATCAAAATTCCCAACATCAGAATCAATATCAAAATCAAGGGGACAAACAACAAAAGAAGCAATGTCTAATATGTAAAAGAGGACATGAGTTGAAAGATTGTTGGTATAATACATACAAGAAAGGTTCATCAAGTAGTTCTGGACCTTAACACCAACAATATCACAAGGGAAATACAAACTATAATCAAGGGAAGAAAAAGGGGAACTAGAAAAGATGACCCCATCAGTAAGGAAATATTGTTGAGTAAGAAGAACATTTAGATAATGAAGACTACTTGTACATTGCTTGATTAAGTGAACATTCCACGTCATCTAGTGATGTTTGGTATGTTGATTCGGGAGCCACTTGACACATGACCAGCCACAGAGATTGGTTTACATCAACTAGGGACAGACATTCAAAAAACCATGTTTCGTTGGGTGATGATTCGTCATATACAATTCAAGGGATTGGGAAAATTTCTCTACCCCTTGATTCACGCAACTGTAGACTATCAAATGTCTTATATGTCCCTGGGTCGACTAAAAATATGCTTTTAGTTCATCAAATCCTAGATCACAACTTAAAAATTTATTTTGACAATCATTCGGGAAAGAAAATGTGTTTAATTCGAGAAAAATCACAAGGTTCGAAAATATTTGCAAAGCCTCCTATTAGTGCGAAATCACAACACCCCCAAATGAGTTCTAAAGATCTACTTTTCTAAGGTAGAATCATCTGGTGTGATTACATAACATGGAACTTTTCCTAAGGTGTGGGACCTTGCAAATTGGAAAATCTCTCCAGATTAAAGGCAGGTTCCTTATTCCTCTGTTTAGGTGCATATGTGAGGATTTGTAGAGGAGCTATATCTATACCTAGTCTAAGACTTACCATGGTGATAGGGATAAAAGAGTATAGAAATGAGAAATAACTAAACTACCAGGTGATGCACCATAGGAATGATGAATAATTAGTTTACATTCGACACAAACCAATAAAATGCATACAATAAACAAACATAGACATCCAGATCTATAATGCAAGATTAGGTAGAAGCAAAAGAAACAAGAAGGATATGTGATTGATCACAAATGTATTTTATTACTCTAACAGATTGATACAGTTGATTACGGAATATCCAAAAGGTAGAAATGTAATACAATTTTAAAGGAAGGCCTAAACCCAAAAAATCCTTTGCTAGAAGGAGAAGGGAGCTTGCACAACTAAGAATATCCAACCCTTTACAATGAATCCCCCCCATATTTATAGAATCAATCAGAGAGAAGAAAGAGAGAGAGAGAGAAGCGGGAAAATGTGGATTGAAGCTCAACCTCCGATTTTCATGTTTTCTGCTGAAATCTACCCCTGAATCCATCTTTACTACATTGATCCTTGATTTGGTGCCTTGAAGGAAGAGGAAACGGTGGAAATAGATCAAATCTGATTTGGTTGTTCAGACTGATGATCTTGCATTGAAAGCTTGAAGATGTTTCTCCATTTTTATTCTACCTACCCTCTCAAAAACTAAATATTCATACTCTCATGGTGTAGACAAGGTTAAGATCTTTCCAATGATATCAAATTTGCAATCTCTCGAGCCATGAGTCGAAAGATATGCCCCTTTGAAGTTTTGCATTGATTCTGTACAAATAGGTGGGAAAACAACTTGAAAATTGGTCCCTCTTTCAATTGGTACATGTGGTAGCCAGATTGGTTCAAAAATTTGGGTCCATAGCCTGTAATTTACCTTTTGGCCCTTTACACAAAAATGTAAAAACTCAAAAACCTCCGCAGCCCCGAAACTCCATCTGGACATGTGGCTCCTTTTGGTTGGTTGGGAAACGTGTTTCCATTTTTACCTTTATGCCTTTTGGACAAAAGGAAAATTCTCACTTTTCACCCCAACGCCCCCACCTTGGCTTTGAATCAGGTCTATATGTTGAATTTTTCCCTCTTGGGCGGAGTCGCGTGTATTTTTAGAATTTTTACCCCGTTTGAGGCAAAGGGCGAAAAACTAACCTTTTCTGCGACTCCCCGCTTTCCCTTGGGACACACGTCACCCTGGCACTTGCTTGGGAACCTTCTCTCCTCTTGATCCTTGAATCAACATCATTAAGACACTTGGCAGCCTCTGTCGACCTGTTAATGTTTTGACTTTTCAACTAACTCTATCCCCCTTTGAGGACACGTGGAGGCACCACGCATGTTTATAAATCCAACCCAAAGTTTGTCTTTGGAGGAGCATCGGGTTGACACTTGTCTGCCTCCGGTGCTTTGTGGACTGTTCAACAGTCCTTACTTTTTAGACTTTGAGCTATGTGGCAGTCTCGTACTCATTTGGGTTTCTACCCGAGGGCTAACTCTTGGAAATGTGCTAGGCTGACACACGGCATTCTCCACTTACGCTTCTATACTTAACCAATTTCGAAGCCTTCCTTTTGTCCTTATTTGACCCTTGACTACGTGGAGGGCTGGCGCAAGTTTGAGTTTCCACCCAGGGTCCCCTTTATGAATTTATGCCAAGCTGACACCTGACATGCTTCACTCTCAGTCGAAGACCTTTCAATGCCCTACAACTTTTGGGGACTTTGGACATGTGGAAGCTTGGTGCAAGTTTGGACTTCTCCTTTTTGGATTCACCCTTGAAACAACCCCGTTAAGGCATGTGGCCCTTTCTGCTTCTTCCTCCATACTTATTCATTTTTTACATTTTTCCTGAACCAATTCGAGCCTAAGGACTTCAAATCTTCACCGTTCTTCCCTCTTCTGGCTTCTTTGTAGCATTGATCCATATTGTTTGACCTTGTTATTTTATAGTTCTTCCTACATGTAACTTGGAGGATGGATTTATGGTGTAGAAATGGCCCGACAGAGTCATTTTCTTTCTATACAGTGTCCTTTTATCTTTCTTGGCATCTGCCACTCCATTGCTGAATCTTCTTGCAACCAATTTGTAGGATTTGGATGAGTTTTCTCGGGTTCCTCCCAGCGGGGTTGTGATTTGATCCAATATTTCACCCGAGGTGAAATATGGACAACAATTAGGTGACTCAAGGGGACATCTACCTACTAGATGAAGATATCAGTTGCCTTGTTGTATCTGTTGAGCATGGAGTTGAGAATAACAGTCTGATACTAGTTCCACCTCTGGTTCATGAGCCTAGTCACTTGCATCCTCAAATTTTATAAGAAAATCCTGAAATGAAGATTTTTGAGAGTAGAAAATTATTTCAACTCCAGGGCTTTATCTGTTTTTCTGAATGAACTGCATAAGAGCAACAAAATAGCACCAAGACTATGTACAAAATTGAAATCATACATGCTCCAAATGGAACATGCAGAGCATGCAAAATCACTTATGAGAAAAGCAATCTATGCTATAACAAGACAATGTGTAGAATCACTTAGAGGAAAGAGAAACTAAACTAATATGTTCAGAGTGGGACTTCCCTTTTAGTAGGAATGCTTGAGATAGATCTTGTTCACTGGGATTTGTAGCTCTTCACCTCCAATGTGGACAATTGGAAAGCATTGCTACTTTTGCATCTTGTTATCATATAAGGACCACTCCAGATGACATCAAACTTAGAATTTCTCCCCGGTTTTGCTCGATCTGCGTCCCACTTCAAAACCAGGTCTCATTCCTAGAGAGTCCTTGCTTTTTCTTTCTTGTCAAATCACTTCTTGATTGAATCCTAACTCCTCTCCAATGCTTGGAGAGCACTTTCTCTGGCTTATTTTAATTCTATCAGCGCCGCATATTTGACCTCCATTGGTTCAAAATCAGACATTTCTAGTTGCCTCACAAGCTCCAATGCTGGTAACTCAAGTGATATAGGAAACACTGCCTCTTTCCCATAGACAAGCTTGAATGGAGAGCTTCCTGTGGATCTCTTGGGTGTTATTCTATTATCCCATAAGGCCATTTTTTAGATTTGTGTGCAAGGTCCTTTGATTCTCATCTAGAGTTCTCTTGATAATATTTAACAGATTCTTGTTTGTAGACTCAGCCTGGCCATTACCATGAGGGTAATAATTTGTTGAGGTGCTCAAATAAGTCACATTCTTGATAGCCGATCCTGTGATTTTGGAACCTATAAATGCTAATGCATTTTCTGAGATGATGGTGGCTGGTACCCCAAATCTGGTCACTATTCCTTCATAGAAATCCAGGATACTAGACTCATTTGCCTCCTTAAGTGCCACTGCCTTGATCCATTTGGTAAAATAGTCTATGGCTATTAGGATCCATTTGTGACCCTGGCTTGAGTTTGGATTGATGACTCTAGTGAAGTCCAATCTCCACTGCATAAAAGGCTGATCAATTGAGATTGGGTGTAATGGAAGTGCTGCTAGCTTCTCCTTCCATTTGAAGAAAGCACAATTCTTGCATATTTTAATCCATGTATAACAGTCACTAAACACTCTGGGCCAATAATATCCTACTTTCATGATTTTAAGTGCTTTCGCTCTTGGGGAAAAATGGACTCCAGCTACTTCAACATGAAATTATTGTAGCACTCTCTCCACTTGATCCATCCCAATGCATCTCAGTAGAATAGCATTAATGTCTCTTTTAAACAAGGCACTATCAATAAGAACATATGTAATGGCCTGTAACCTGAAATGTCTTCTCTTTTCTTTATTCATCCCATGAGGGCACATGCTGGTTTGAAGGAAATGCACCATGTCTTGGGTCCAACAAGGAGAAAGTACATCATTTCTTTCTTTTTCTTGATCATCTTGTAGAATTAGAATAATCTCCTTCCCAGTGTTTGTTTCATCTTATAGAGTAGAGGCTAGCTGCTCACACAAGCCCCTCCCACAGACCAGCTTGGTGACCTTAATCTCAATGTCATATTTCATGACACGAGTAATCCACCCTGTATGTTTCTCATTAAGGTCCTTGCAGAGGAGGAATTCTTTGACTCATGCATGGGAGACCAATAGTTGGATTTTGATGTTTGACACCAAATGCTTAAACTTCTTCAGTCCTCTGATCACTGCCAAAAATTGCTTCTCAATGAAGGAATACCTCACCTCATAGTCTTCTAGACTATGACTGAAGAAAGCAATTGGATTTTCTATTTTTTCTTTGTTTTGCTGAACCAAGATTGTAAAGATAGTGTCATTTCCACCAAAGGCATACAATATGAAGTCCTTGGAAATATATGGATTTACAAGATTTGGGGCCTATGATATGGCATCTTTAATAGCTTCAAAGATTTCCTTTCCTTTAGCTATCCATCTAAATGCTAAGCTCTTCTTCAGCATCAGTGTTATTAGCATAACTAGAGCAACAAAGTTTGGGACAAACCTTCGAACAAAGTTGATCTTCCCCAAGAAGCTTTGAAGAGCCTTCTTGTGACTGGGTAATGGAAGTGCTTTAATTGCTTCAAACCTTTTTGGATCAATTTCCAGACCCTCCTTAGACACAATGTGGCAAGAAAGCTTGCTCTCGTGGACCAAGAATATGCATTTTTTAGGGTTCAAAGACACCCCAAATCTTATGCATCTTTGAAACACCTACCTTAGATGGAAAAGGTGGTTTGCCGTGTTCTCAAAGAACAAAGTGATATCATCCAAATATATCAACACTATCTCCTTTATTATCCCTTTGAATGCCATATCCATGGCTCTTTGGAAAGTAGCACCAACATTAGACAGTCCAAATCATGCACAATGTCAACAAGTTAATCCACCACTTCTTCTATATCCCAAAATCCTAACATAAATACCGTAAACATGTTGCACACTATTAATCAAGATCCTAGCTCACCAACAGATTCACCATATTCATCAACCACCACATCCACCTCTTCAAACATTTTTGCCACATCCACAAGTTACTTAACATCTATTCCCATATCTACACAATTCATACCGACATTTATTTTGGCATCTATTCCCACATCCATACCTACTTCCACAAATACACAAGTATAACAATCCCCCTTGAATATTTTATACAAAAATTATCCTGATCTCATCATATACCCAATATTGATCCAACACCTATATCATCTTCTTTATTTATCACTCCTACATCAACACTGCTCACATCAACTTTGTTCGCGTCCATTCCACCTTTACCCATTGTACCGTCCTTAGCATTAGTCCCAATTCCTCTTTCTGCACTCTTACCCACACCCACTACATCAAATAATGTGACCACATCACCTTATTCTTCTACAACACTTTCATCTCTCAAAGATATTTGGAAAGAACTCCAAATCACAATGACTTCAAGTGATCCCCTTATCTCTTCTAAACAATTAGACACCTTCACATCAAAATAATATTCGCTTCCTTTTGACATTATCATGAAAAAACTACTCCCTTCTCATTTATAAACCACAATACCATATTTGAACCCTGTAATATAAATTTTTGTCATTCCTCCCAAGGGTGCCTCTTCAGAAAAAAGATCTATACCCCTTGGTACATTTCCTCAACATCATGTTTCACATCCTCAAAAATAGGTATAACTTCCTCCCTCTAAGACCAATCCTCCTAAGGCCATGTCATCATCCTTTATTTTGTGACCCCTCCCCAGATATTATTCTTATATTTTATGACCACTCCCTTCATCGTCTTCCTCTATTTTGAGATCACTTCCTTCATTGAAAAAGTACGCTACTAATAAAACAACACAACAATGACCTCTTTTTAAATCACTTCCCAAAATTGAGTCTAGGGCATCCACATCATCAACAAATATTCCAAAACAAACACAGTTAACTCCATGCTCATGAAATCTAAAATAGTATTAAAATTCTCTCATCACACCACTACATGGAAAACTATCATCAGAGAAACGTTTTCCTATATCTACATCATCACCCATCCCCTCAGGATATTATACTACCATGATTTACCAATTACTCTAGACCCTGACAATCACCTTGTTGCTAGTTAAACCCTTTGACCCAAGTACACTTGAACACTCATTTTTTAACTCTAACCTTATTTATGCATACCACCATGCACCAGGGCATGACACTGGACATTATAGATCCCTTCAAACCATAATAAAAAACTTCATCAACAAGAATGTTTTCCTTAATGATAGAGAACCACCTCTTCCACTAACCCAATCAGCTCCCTCACCCCTACATGCATCGGTTAGAACATCTAGGCTACCCATTTCATCAAAGACTATTTGCACCAACTCATTACCAAAAGAAGAAAAATATAAGGACATCACCAACCCTCCACCAAAATAGGATGATTCAAGTGATGATCCCCCTCTTTTGATCAATTTTGTTCATATAACAACCTGCTCTAGATCACATAATCCTAACTTTTCCGCCCAAACTATGCCAAATACCTTTACTACTATCCCTCCTCCTTAGGATATTACCGCATCCACACCCCTATCACAGCCTAAAGTCGTCATCACTGCTCCCACAACATATCCAACATGAGCACCTATGTCTTCCTCTAAGGCAAGGGTATCTGTTTTGGCCACTCCTAAACCTTCTTCCATCGAACAAACCATTTCCGAACAACTTCACCAGACCTCAGTTAAAATTTCACTTTATGAACTCATCCAAAGTTCTCCTAACCCCAAACAAGCTCTTATTGAGGTTTTACAACGGATCTCGGTATCATCTGATGAGCCTCAACCCCTTACGGATCTAGCTGATGATCTCACAACATCTGCTACCATGTCCTTCGAGGATTTGGAAATCCCCAATATGCCAATAGAGGAACACAATATTCCTCTCTTCACGGTCCACATAAATTATACATGTATCTGACGGACCATGATTGACAATGGTGTTATTATTAATATCATTTCTTCTCACACCTTCAACTATCTCAAACTACCTAACACCATTATTGTTGAATCTCCTACCATCCTCCATTCTTTTAATAATGTTGCAACCCCTCCAGTGGGTACAATTTTCCTTCCCATTCACTTCGGCCATAAAAGCCTGCTTATTTTTTCCCTGCATTCCATCTAGACCTAAGACTTCGGACATTTCACATGACCTATAGACCTAAGGACGTGCTTATCCCCAAATCCAACTCTTCTTCTGATGCATCCACTAGTTCTTCTATTCCCGCATCGACATTACCCCCATGATGGATCCTCTGATGTTATGATGTAGCAACCTTGCCTTAGGAGAAAATCAACTCCTCATTCTTAATGCTCTTCCTTCTCCCAACCATATCGGCCACCTGGATAAGGCCCCATGTATCAATTAAATGTTGGGGATGTCATCCCATTTTGTCCATCTTCTCTCAAAACCAACCTAGTCTATAATGGCCTTGATCGACCTTCTTCTCTTGTTGAAAATATCCCTCACACCAAACCATATACTGGCAGTTTTGGGTTTCTTAGAAAAACCATATTTTACCCATACATACCTCTAGTATTGTGCGTGGAAGGGGTTTGGTATGGGGCATTATGAACAAGTCCCTCTTTGGAATGTATTCAAACAAACCCATGAACCATGTGAAAATTTTGTCTTGGGATACAAGGATCCCTCCATCCCTCCTTTAGGCACATTTGGATCCTCTCCCATCAACCTCGATTCGCCTAAGTCCTCTCCATCTAACTATATTACCAATCCACATGATACCTCCTCTCCATCAAGCTATCTTACCAATGAAGATGATACCTCCTCTCCATTTGATTATCTTACCAATCTACATGATACATTCCCTCCATCCAACTATCTTACTGATCCAGATGACACTGTATCTATTCCCCCTAATGTTTTTCTTTAATTTCCACCATTTCCCTCAGACTAGTTAGTTATCAATTTGGAAACGAAACCCCCTTCCTCTTAAACATCCAGAGATGGTAGAGGAATATTCCCCTACTATTTAAATTCTTCAGTGTGGCGATGATAACTCCATTATTTCTTACATGGGAGCCAAGAATTCTCATATCCATAAATCCCTTCCCCTTGACACTTCCATTCTCCTAAATGAATCCACTATCGACATTAATATTGGGACCCCACAAGATCCCCACATTCTTAAGGTGGGATAATCTCTTAAACCTCAAGAACTCAAATCCTTTACCTCTTTCTTATCCAATCATAGCCAGGCCTTTGCATGGTCATATTTCAACATGCCAGGGCTTGACCCCTCCATTTTCATTCACAACATCATTACCATCCCCAACGCTAAATTGGTTAGGCAGAAGCTTCACCGCATGCATCCTCAAAATCATCTCCTTGTCAAAGAATAGTGGTAAAATCTTATTTCTTCTAGTTTCATCATCCCCATTGACTATTACCAATATATTTCTAACATCTTACCCATCACTAAAGCGTCAGGTAAGCTTCGTATATGTACTGAATTTTGGGATCTTAATCTTGATTGCCCTAACAATGACTTTCCTCTTCCTAATATTGATAAAATTGTTGATCTTACCATGGGACATGGTATGTTTTATTTGATGGATACTTTTTCCAGTTACGATCCGGCTACGATCAAATTCTCATTGCACTATAAGATCAACATAATTCTTCTTAATGAGCCATGACATATATCTTCCATGACCTCATACATCAAACCATAGAATACTATGTTGATGACATCTTTTGAAATTCCAAACATCGATGTGATCACCTCTCTATCCTTGAAATGATTTTCTAGATTCTCATCGATTTCTTCCTTCACCTCAACCCGATAAAGTGTTTTTTCAGAGTTCTTTCTGGAAATATCCTTGGATTCATAGTTTCTATCAGGGGCATTGAGGTTGACCCTGCAAAAATTAAAACAATCCTCAAAATTCCTGCTTATAATCTCAAGTAGCATCTCAGTCTTCAAGGCTTCCTCAAATCTATTTTTCAGTTCATCTCACAAATTTCTTATTGTTGTCAGCACTTTCAACACCTTGTTCAAAAAGACATAAAATTTGATTGGGATCACAACTGTAAAAATGATTTTAATGATGTTAAACAATATCTTTTATCTCCGCTAGTGCTCACACCTACACGTGAGAGGGAGCCCTTATATTTATACATCTCTGTAACCAATAATTCTCTAGGAGCCATGTTAGCACATTGTAATGACCAAGGTTGCAAGAAGGTTGTCTAGTACATCAGTCGTATTCTTAACAACTATGAAACTTGATACACTAAATTTGAAAAGCTATGTTGCACCATTTTATTTTTTACTTGAAAAATTGACATTATCTTCTTATTCACAAGACCCGTCTTTTACTAGCTTCCAACCCCACAAAACAATGCAATCTAGACTATATCATAATGATCACATCACTTGGTGGCTCATGCTCATGACCGAGTTTGACCTTGAAATCATTCGTCAAAAATATATTAAGGGCCAAACAATTGCCAACCAATTAGCAGAATCCATTCTTCCCAATACACAACCTCCTCATGAGCATTTCCCAGATGAATCCATCAATCAGTCTCATCATGATCTCGTTAAAATGATCCTCTTCTTCTATGGTTTTGAATGTTAACAAGGGGGAGGTGCGGGCATCATTCTCATTCCTCTCGGGGATGTTCCTATCCCCTCACATTCAAACTTGACTTTGAATGTACAAACAATATGGAAGAATACAAATCCCTTATCCTAGGTCTTGAAACTGCTGTCTTCCAAGGAATTCGGATTGTTGACATCTATGGTGTTTCTAAACTTGTAATAAAATAAGTCATAGGCAAGTATCAGTGCAAAAGTGATACTCTAGAATAATATCACAACATTTCTTATGGTGATTAAATAATGTCTTGACAAACCATTTCATGACGTACCCCAAATCCATCTTGTTGAAACTAATTCATCAGACCTCAGGTATTCTCATATCTTTGAATATTTATCCAAATTTTTCACTCCTCTTGACCTCTCTAAAACTGCCAAGAGTTCTTTCATCAGACGCACTATCCGAAATGTGATCCTCAGTTGCATTTTTATAAACGCATATTTTATGGGGTCCTTCTCTGATGCCTTAAATCCCATGAAGCCTCTCAAGCTATCCAAGAAGTCGACGATGGTATTTGTGGTGGAAATTTTAGTGGCTTATCTGTTTCTAAGTATGTTCTCTATCTTGGCTATTATTGGCCTTCCATTAATCATGATTGTTGTGAGTATGTCAAGAATTGTAAAAAATGTCAACAAAACTCTAATCTCATCCATGTTTCTAGACAATATTTATAGCCTGCTCAGGATCTATGGCCCTTTTCGCAATTGGGTTTTGATCTCATTAGTATAATTCATCCTCATTTCTCACAGTAACATCATTCTATCATCATTTCTATAGAATATTTCACTAAATGGGTGGAAGTAATCCCACTCACCTCGACTAAATCTGGTTTGATCATTAATTTCATCTATCAACACATCATTTGTTGCTTTGTTTCGAAAATGGAAATTCCTTTAAAAACAAGGATCTTAAGAAAATATGTAATGTATTCAACATTAAGCTTATCTTTTCTTCACCATATTATCCTCAAGCTAACGTCCAAGCTGAAGCTACCAATAAAAATATCTAAAATATCATTTCCAAGACCATTAATTAAGCATGTCGAAACTGACATCTCCATCTTCCTTTTACCCTATTGGGCCTATCGCACTAGAATTCACACCTCCATAGGGTCCACTCCCTTTTATCTTGTTTACAGGTTCCAAAGCCATTCTCCTTCTCGAAGTTCAAATTCCATCCTTATGTGTGTCTCTTCGTGCAACTTCATTTATGATGAAGATTATCGCCAAGAGCATCTAAGACAACTTGAGTTGTTAGATGAGTGTCAACTCCTTGCTCTTGAACTGTCATCATGTTTTTTCAAGAGCATATCCAAGTGTTCTTATAACAAGCATATCAAAGAGCATGAATTTGAAATAGGCGACCTTGTCTTAAAATAAAATCATAACATGACTACCCTAGAAAGGAGCCAATAGGAATATTTTGCTGCCAACTAGATTTGGACCATATATTATCATGCATACGTATGGGTTTGGGGCCTATCATTTGGCTTCCCTTAGTGGTAAACTAGAGACTAAACCTATTAATGTCATTGCACTTATGACCATTCTATTGTTAGCATATATACCATGAACAGATAGTCCTATATTTAGATCATTCCTCCATCATGAACATCTTCCATCTATCACTGTAATGATTTGGAATTATGTGGTATGTTGTTATGTTCCTAGATATGACCTTAAATATGGGTACTACGGGTCTACCCATTGTATTTTCCTTATAAATAGGTTCTCCCTTTTTGGTGAGTACTTTGCTGATCATTATACACATCACCTTCTTATTCACTTATTAGATCCATGCAAAGGGGTCTAGGGATGTCTCTTGTACATTAATTTTCCCCTCCTAAGTGTTCTACTTAGCTATTCCGAGCTCTCCCCCATGTAAAGTTAACATTCATGGATGAAAAAATCAAAATCAAGGCTATCAAAAATAGACTGATCCCTTGAAGGAAAAATATTTATAAAAATTATAAAATAAAAATAGTCGGGTCCCACTAAGGAGAACTATGAAGCATATCATATCGCTGTCATTGATTTTTTTTTTAAGAAAAGGTAGACCATACCCTAGAAGGATGGCTACTCTATTGTTTCATTACATTAAAGGCTTCCCACATTGATCAACCTTCTATATATCATAGCATCCTAAGAACACTTTCCGCATTGATCAACTTTCTCATATACATTTCAGATTTCTCACATTTCTCAGGTCTACATCTTCCCCCTTCCCAGATTTAGGGCATAGTCCTAGGAACAACCACCTATGGATAATCCTCTTCCCATGTACAAGTTACATCTAGAATCCCCTTTCTCATGTCACCAATAGGTTTATGAGCATATTTAATCCATATTTCCCTCATGGTATTTTGGTATAACTAACCATCGTTGGTTATGTGTTAACACCTGTTATTGGCTGCAAGTCCAATGCCTTAAGTGGTAGCCTTTCTTGTTTACCTCCAATCCAGTTCGACGCATGGTTTCCATGTACACCCCTTGCTATGATTATGTTTCATTTATCTTATCATGGTCATCTTTTATCAAAAATCATATTCCTCCATATTAATTTTTGACCCATGAGTTATATATCTGCATGTTTCCCCTTAAGGATGACATATATTACAATCATCCATATTTCCATGAAATCTGTTAATATTAATACATGTTCCCGCTAATAAAATTTTAAGTTTGGGAATTCTACTTGATCTTAGTTACAGTTTGTGAATCCTACTTGAGGATATCTCTCAAGCAGAATTCTTTATCCATAATACTCCTCATTCCCCACAATGGTCACCATATATTTGATCCATTCATCCTCGCTCTTAATTTCTACTCATCCGCTTCCAACTTGATGATCTTCCTTAATCCCCCATTTTGCTACAGGCATCTCGAGTGAGTTATACCCTTTTCCTAAGATCTTCCCACTGTATAAAATCTTCCATCATCTCCCTTTTCATCAGACAACAATCACCATGACACACATCTTTTCACTCCACATATTTCACTCATCACTTTTGTTTCATCACTCTCACTGCGTGGGCATCACAAATAAGGATTCCCCTCACACTCTCCATCCTACACCACATATATTATTCCATCCATTCATATTACACTCATTTGTTTCATTATCTTATCATTATCAAGTCCTCTTACATCTTATTCCACTCTGGCATACACCACTCACTCTTTTCTCATCCTTCCTAATACCCGTCTTCTGTCTACACTCTCACGGTATGGAAAATTTCCTTGAGGGTTCCCTTTCATTCCATATTTTCATGCCCTCTTCCTATTAACTCTGACGGAAATCTACTTTTTCTCATCACTCTTCTTCTTCTTTGGTTTGGCAATAACCACTCCTCCAACATGGTGATCTTACTTAAGAATCCCTCTTAAGGATGATTTGTCATCATGTACTTGCCCATGATTACACATCCTCACCATCTACATTCTCTCATTAATCCCCATCATCACATCCTCTCACCAACTCTTCCATTCTCGCAAATACCATCTCTAGTTTTCTAATTTTCCATCTCCATCATCCCTCTCTTGGAACTCTTACTTAACCACTTTTGTCTCATGACAATTTTACATAAGATTCCTCCTTAAGCCCAACTTGTCATTTTGTACTTCTCACTTTCCTCATCCTTCATTCCCCCCATTGATTGTTTCTTCCTCCTCATTTTACTTACCAACCATATGTTATTCCTACCCTTATCCTTTGTTGACCTATCATATTGTGATATGCATATACTCTCTTCCACTTGTAACAATGTTCCTTTCCCCCATATTTTTCTTCTTGATTCATCATCCTTCATACCAATTCTTGCCATTATTTTTCTTCACCTTTCGTTCATTCATTCTCATCCACTGCATCCTCTCCTTGCCTTCATCTTAGAGAAAATCATTATCCCTCGTTTCTTTACTCTTTCCACTCCATCCTCCAGAGTTCTCCCACATATCCATCCTCACTAATAATAATCGGTAGACTTCTCCTAAAATTCACTCATTCCCATTTTGCAAAGCCCTGTTCACTCTTTGTGACCCCATCCATTATATCTTCATTCATTCCTTCCTCTATGCACACCAATAATTATCGATGGCCTTCTCCTAACATCCTTTTGTTGGTTTTTCTGCCTACATCCTCCATTATCCTTTTTCCTCCCCGCCTCTTCATCTTTGTCCTCCTCCACCAACCATTATCGATGGGCTCCTCCTAACATACCTTCACCAAAACTGCCTCTTCTATACCCGCTTCTCTCTTCACTTGCCTTCCTTGTCCCCACCTCCACCCTTTCTTATCGCTTCTTACCCACTTCTCCATCTTTTGTGTTCCCTCTTCAATATTCTTATATCTTCATCATACATCCTTTTTCTATTGTCTCGTACTCCTTGTATCCTCATCTCATGCATCTCCATATATTTTCCCTTTTATATCATTACTCCTTTCTAGCTCCTCTTTAAATTCCTGATACTTCCCATTATTCACCAAATATATCTATTCTTGGTTTCCTTCCTTCTACATAATTGAACATCTATTTGCCTCTCCTCCTTTCTTCTTCTAATCTCATATCACTTCCTCTATATTGTCTTCTTCCATTTTAAGCTTTGTGTTTCCTTCTTACATCCCCATTTACAACTAGAATCTTCAACATTGTCCCATATTTTTTATCATCTAACCATCCACATGCATTTCCATGCGGTCTGTCCTATATTAATTCGGTTGCTTCTTCTTCCAATATCCTAGTTCCTTTAATATTTTCCACGTCTCTTTTCTATCCTCTCTTCTTTCCCTCTCACTTTTACCTTCCCACTACCATCCTCGTCCATTCTCTCACATCCCCAAATTTTCATGTCATTATATTCTAGTCTCTGCTCTTCTCCACATCATTATGGCCCCTTGTTGTTTCTTTCTCTTCTCTATTCTACCTTCTCTTTTGTCTTCTTTTTTATCATCCTCATCTCCTTCCTATTTTCATCTTTTTCTTCCTATCTCCTAATATCACTTCTTTTCTCAACTCTATCGTCTCTTACCCATTGTTTCTCTCCATTCATCCCCTTCATTTGTTGACCTCTTTCTTAGTTTCACCCTATGCTCTATCTTTTTCTTTTTTGTCCTTCATCATTTCCCTCTTCCATTGATCATCCTTCTTTATTATTTCTCTTCTATCTCTTTCATTATTTTTCCTCCTCCTTTGTCTCTTCTCACTCTAACTCATACCTTTGTCTTCTTCACATTTTATTTGTCTTCTTATCATTAATCATTACTCATATACATTCCTCTTTTCTTGTTTTGCTCTCAACCATTGTATGTCTACTCTTACTCCTCCAACATCTCTTTTTTCTTCCTTACATTCCTTCCATGTCTCATCTTCCTCTTTTTTCACCATTTCTCTCCATCATATTCTACATCATTCTCCATGTTGTTGTCTATTGTTTCCCAGTGTTTTCATTTTTCACATCTCTCTCCTATTTTAACTTTCTACCCTATCATCTTTTATCTCCTCTTTCCCTTTTAGTTTTTTTGTCTTCGTGTCATTCCTCCCTTCAATTTTTCTTCCTTCATCTTTATCTCTTTATCCTTTTCCATCTTCTTCATTCCATTTTTTCATTATCCTATCTAAATTTTCCTCTTTTCTTTCCTATTCCTATCTCCACATCCCCATATGAGTGGTTTTCACTTCACCTGACATCATCATCACCATCTTCCAATGACTGTTGGGATCTTCCTAACATTCTTTTAGTGGCATAGCTTTTGTCATTCCCCATTTCCCTTCTCATATTCCTCTATTTTATTTTTCTCTGGACCCATCACATCCTCTCTATTTCTTTCTTTTCTCTATTTTCTTGTGTCTTTCCCATCTCCCTACCCTTATCTTTTCCACTACCTTCATCCACTCTGATATATTCTCTGGTTTCTTTTCTTCCTTCTCTATTATCCTCTTCCTCATCTTTCCCTCACATTACAACACAATTCAAAACCCTATTTATTGGAAAACAATAGTTTCTTTGTCCTATTACACCCTATCCCAGTCTTTCTCCTTTCAAGGTTGCTCTCTCTTCCTTTCGGGACTGGTGTCATTTGTTTTATTCTTGTCACCCCTCTTAGTAGGACATCATCCCATTCCCATGAAAAATACACATTCCCATAATCATCCTTAATTAGATAATTAATCCCCTTCAATAATTAATTATCATTATTTATTGATGGGATCCATTTAATATCATTTCATAATTCATGTTTTAAAATAATTCACATCACCTCACCTAGTAATCAAATACTCTAAAATTATTCAAATCATGCACCCCACTCATGAATCAAATACTTATATACTCCAAAACACCTTTAAATCAGGCATCCCACTCATGAATCCAATAATTCACTAAAATCCACATGGGATTCTATATTACACATAATCACTCAAATCCTATACCCCAATCATCCAAAATCACTCAAATCTTGCACCCTAGTCATCTAAAATGATTCAAATCCTACACCCCACTTATGAATTAAATAATACAAAATGATCCACATGAATCCACTATTGCACCTACTCATTCAAATCATGTCTCCCCCACTCACTTAATTAGGGTTAATTTTGTACACCATGGTTACCTGATAACCCCTAAAGTTAACCTCATATGCAGGCTATAAATACAGGCCTTTCCTTATGCGGGAACATAACTTGCAGTGACCATAACTTTTAATCCGACCGTTGGATCGTCCTAAAATTTTATAGGGTGGTAGATATACATTAGTACTATGCTGGGGTCAAATTTAATTGCAAGGTTGTGCCCATTTCGGCATGTTTTCCGGCTCGGATTCCTTCATCTAGTGGCCTAAAATTGGCTCTGAATGTTTTTTCCGCTTTTGACTAGGTCTTAGAACTTTAATAACTTTTGTTGTGCTTGTTAGAATAAGTCCAAATTTCGCGTGAGACCTAATTTATGAATGCATATTTGGCACGCAAATTTTGGGGTCAATCCAAGTTGTTTTAAATTTTAGGGTTTGTTGGCATTTTAGGGTTTTAGAGTAGTCTTGAAATAAAAGGAGGATTGTAATGATGTAATAGATCAGTGTGAATTCTAGAATGAGAAGTAAGCTATTTTGAAACTCCTGGTTTTATTTACAAAGCTATTTATGTGTGTTTTTGGATGTATTTCAACCTCTTGCAGCTGGATTTTGATCTTGCGGAAATAGTTAAGGTAACATATTACATTTTTTTGTGTAGTTTTTACCTCTATTTTATATAACCATGGCTAGACGTGGGAGGGGAGGTTATCCCCAAATGAATAGGCATATGCAGGAGCTACAGAGACAAGTTGCTGAGCTCACGGGAGAAGTTACCCGCCTTAGAAGGAGACATGCAAATGGGGATGCAAGCCCAGATAGTGATATTGAAGAAGAGTCTCCATTAATGAATGAAGGAGGAGATGAAGAAGAAAATGAGAGAGACGAAGAAACCTTGAATGAGAGACCATTTGAGGAGAGATTGATCAAGGCTTTAGAGGGAAAGAATGATGGCATCAAGATTAATGTTCCTGATTATGGTGGAGGGTTACGACCAGAAGAGTTAATTGATTGGTTAAATTGCATGGAAAAATTCTTTGAGTGGAAAACCCTTTCAGAGGAGAAGAAGGTTAAGTTTGCATGCACTAAGTTGGCCGGACATGCATTGAACTGGTGGGATCACCTACAAAATGAAAGACAAAGGAATGGAAAGGGCAAGATATGAAACTAGAATAAAATGGTAAAGAAGCTGAAAGAAAAATTTCTTCCTGTAGATTAATGCTCAGATACTACTTCAAAGGTTCCAAAACCTAAGACAGAAGGATCTCAACATTGAGGAGTATACTAATGAATTTTATAAGTTATCGATCAGGGTGGAACAGGGAGAGTCTGAAGAATAAAAGGCTACACAGTACATAAATGGGTTGAGTTACACCATACAAGATGAGCTGAGTATGCTCCGGATCCATAGCTTAGATGATGGTTATCAACTTGCATTAAAGGCAGAGGAAAAGAACAAGAGTAATAATTTTAGAAGAGGTGTGAAGAGTGGTCCATCATCATCTCCAATGAGGGGCAGGGGTAGATTTGAATCTAAAAAAGGTGAATCCTCTACTACAGAAGGGCATGAAGATTCTAGTCAAAGCCATGGTAACTACTAAAGAGGTAGGGGGCTTCAGAGGGGAAGAGGTTATAATGGATGACGGGGCTAGAATAGCCCCCAAAGGTAATATACATGTTACATATGTGGTGAAGAGGGGTATATAGCTTTTGAGTGTCCGCACTATCCTACACAAGATAGATGGCAAGGAGAAAAACCATGAGTGAATCTGGTTGAGGCTAAAGAGGAAGAAGAAACGAAGGTTGCTGCAGACTTGGGTGAAACCCTCTTGATAAGAAGGAAAATGATTGTCCCAAGGAAGGAGAAAGAACATGATGTTGCTAGAGCTGATTCGTGGCTTCGAACAAATATATTTCAAACAAGATGCACCTTTGGAAGGGAAAGGTATGTAAAATTATTATTGATGGTGGTAGTTGTGAAAATATGGTTTCAACTGCAATGGTTGATAAAATGAATCTAAAATGTGAGAAGCACCCATATCCCTATCATATATCATGGTTCAAGAAAGGAAATGAAGTAACCATAGATAAAAGATGCCTTATAAAGTTTTCAATTGGGAATACCTACAAGGATGAGGTGTGGTGTGATGTTATCCCAATGGATGCATGTCATATATTACTGGGTAGGCCTTGGCAATACGATAGAAAGGTTACACATGATGGAGGGAAAAATACATATACCTTTTGGAAGGATGGTGTAAAGGTGGTCTTGTTACCCTTCAAGGAAGAAGAGAAGAGAGAGGGCTTATTAGCTATAAAAGAGTTTGGTACAGAAATGGAAGAAGCTGGATGTTGTTATGCACTAATGTCAAAGAAGCTAGATAAAGAAGACTTTAATATACATGTTGTGGCAGAAAATATACTAAAAGAATACAAATATGTCATACCATATGGGTTACCTCCAAAGTGAGATATTCAACACCATATTGATTTGATCCCAGGATCGACCCTTCCAAACCAGGTAGCCTATCGGATGAGTCTGACACAGAGTGAAGAGTTGAATAGCCAAGTGACATATCTAATACAGAAAGGGTTAGTGAGAGAAATCATGAGTCTATGTGTAACTCCAACGTTATTGACTCCCAAAAAAGATGGAGACTAGAGAATGTGTGTAGACAGTAGAGCCATAAACAAGATCACAATTCAGTATCAGTTCCCAATTCCGTGATTGGATGATATGATGGATGTGCTAGCGGGAGCTTGATATTTTAGCAAGATTGACATACGGAGTGGTTACTACTAGATCTGAATCCGTGAAGGGGACGAATGGAAAACTGCTTTCAAAACAAAAGGTGGATTATACGAGTGGATGGTGATGCCATTTGGGCTATCTAATGCACCCAGTACATTCATGAGGTTGATGAATAGAGTACTCCGAGAATACAATGGTAAGTTTTTTATCGTCTATTTTGATGATATTTTGATATTCAGTAAGACAGTGGAAGAACACTTGTTACATCTGAAATTGGTGAGACTTGTTAAGTAAAGAGAGTCTATATGCAAACTTAAAGAAGTGTAGATTCCTTCAGAAGAGTCTTGTTTTTTTGGGATTTTTCATATCAGAGGATGGAGTGAGGATGGATGAGGAAAAAGTAAAGGAAACTCTGGAATGGCCTATTTCAAGGAATGTGACAGAGGTTTGTAGTTTTCATGGATTGACAACTTTTTATAGGAATTTCATTAGGAATTTCAATAGCATTGCTGCACCCGTAACAGAGTGTACAAAAGGGAGGGAGTTTGTATGGACCAAGACAACAACAAATAGTTTTGAATTGTTGAAGAAGAAAGTGTTAGAAGCATCTGTTTTGGTATTGCGAAATTTTAGCAAGGTCTTCGAGGTTGACTATGATTCCTCACATGTTGGGAATGGAGCTGTGTTGAGTCAAGAAGGACGACCTGTGGCATTATTCAGTGAAAAGCTAAATGAAGTTAGGAGGAAATATTCTAATTATGATGTGGAATCTTACGTTATTGTTCAGGCATTAAGGAACTAGAGACATTACTTGGTAGCAAAGGAATTTGTACTCTTCACTAACCATGAAGCCTTGAGGTATGTAAACACACAGAAGAAACTAAATAGTAGGCATGCAAAATGGGTTTCATTTTTGCAAGAATATACTTTTGTTTTAAAGTATAAGTCTGGTAAGAAGAATCAAGTTTCTGATGCCTTGAGTAGGCGTGTAGCCCTTTTGACAACAATGGAAAATAAAGTACTAGGGTTTGAGGCAGTTAAGGAATTGTATGAAGGTGACCCAGATTTTGGTGATGTTTTCAGAAAACTTAAGGAGCCTACAGTAGGTAGTGATTCTTTTGATTATTTGATATAGGATGGTTATTTGTTTAGGGGGAAACAATGTGCATCCCTGCTGGTTCAATGAGAGAAAATATTATAAGAGAATTGCATAGTGGGGGGTTGGCTGGACACTTTGGTATAAGTAAGACAATTTCTCTTGTTGTAGAAAAGTATTATTGGCCAAAGATAAAGAGGGACATAAGTAGGGTTATAGCAAGATGTAGAGTGTGTCAAATGGCTAAGGGCCATGCAAAAAATACTAGGTTGTATATGCCATTGCCTATCCCTACAGGGAAATGTGTTGATTTGAGTATGGATTTTGTGTTAGGGCTTCCTAACACACATCGAGGGAATGATTTTATCTTTGTTGTGGTTGATAGATTATCTAAGATGGCACATTTCATTTCTTGTAAAAAAACTAATGATGCTTCTAGAATTGTAGATTTGTTTTTTTTCAGAAGTGGTTAGATTGCATGGAATTCCAAGAACGATCACTTCAGATCGGGACATGAAGTTTTTGAGTCACTTTTGGAGGAATCTATGGAAGAAATTGGGGACACAACTATAGTTCAGTAGTGCATATCACCCCCAGACTGACGGGTAGATGGAAGTAGTGAATAGAATCTTGGGAAATCTCCTACATTGTATAGTTGGAGAAAAGCCAAAACAATGGGACTTAACTTTACCTCAAGCTGAGTTTGCATATAATAGCTCTGTAAAACAGGTCAACAGGGAGGTCTCCTTTCTAGATTTTATATGGTAGGAATCCCAAGGGGGTCCTAGATCTAATTTTTCTACCAGGTGAAGATGAAACCAGTGATGATGCAGAAGCATTTGCAGAACACATTCTATAGCTGCAAGATGAAGTGAGGGAAAAGCTGAAAGTGAGTAATGCACAATATAAAACAACTGCAGATGCCAGTAGGAGAGTAATTTTATTTGAAGAAGGAGATATGGTGATGGTTCATCTTATAAAATAGATGTTTCCAAAGGGGACATATAATAAAATCAAGTATAAGAAGATTGGGCCATGTAGGATTCTGAAGAAAATGAGTGATAATGCCTACAAGGTGGAGCTACCTGAAAACTTTGCAATGTCACCAATTTTTAATGTTTCTGACTTATATAAGTTTCTAGGTAATGATGAAAATTTTTTAGAGGAGGAAGAAATAAATTGGAAGCAATAGTTGCTGAAGAAGAAAAAGGAGAGGGTAATGTGTGTCTTGGACCAAAAGACAATCACTACTAGACATGGGAGCTACAACCGATATTTGGTATAGTGGGAAGGTTTGTAGCAAGAAGAAAGTACTTGGATTCCTGAGTGGGATTTGAGGAAAATTGATAGTGCAAAATTAGATGAGTTCCGTCAATAGAATTCGCACGAGCTGAATTCTTTTCAACTAGGGGAGAATGATGCGGGAGCATAACTTGTAGTGACTATAACTTTTGATCCGACCGTTGGATCATCCTAAAATTTTACAAGGTGGTAGATATACATTAGTACTATGCTAGGGGTCAACTTTTCTTATAAGGTTGTGCCCATTTTGGTATGTTTTCGGGCTCAGATTTCTTCATCTAGTGGCCTAAAATTGGCTCTGAATGTTTTTTCCGCTTTTGATTAGGTCTTAGAACTTTAATAACATTTGTTGTGCTTGTCAGAATAAGTCCAAATTTTTTTGTGAGCCCTAATTTATGAATGCATATTTGGTACAAAAATTTTGGGGTCAATCCGAGTTGTTTTACATTTTAGGGTTTGTTGGCATTTTAGGGTTTTAGAGTAGTCTTGAAATAAAAGGAGGATTGTAATGATGTAATAGATCAGTGTGAATTCCAGAATGAGAAGTAAGCTATTTTTAAACTCCTGGTTTTATTTGCAAAGCTATTTATGTGTGTTTTTTGAGGTATTTCAACCTCTTGCAGCTGGATTCACATCATTTCCCCCTCTTTCGAACAAGGAGGAAGTCATAAAATAGTTTTTATATTATATCCCCTTCATTTTTTTATATTTCAAATCCATTGTAAAGTCATTTATGTTGTCATAGTATCATATTCATCCCTTTGTATTTGTTTCTTATCCAATCTACCACAACATCATCTAAGTGCCCTTGTTATCCCTTAGGAATATCACCAACATCACCACAACATTATACAAGTATGGGTTATTGTTAGATGGAAATTGGAGACCTCGCTCACGAAATTACTAGCATTCATTATTTTCTATTAGTTCAACACCCTTACACTTTGGAATAATACCATATATTGCATGATTTGACTGTGTGTGCACTCCATCATGCTCCTTTAGAGGAACTTGATAACATTTATGAGTTCATTCATGTAATCCACTATGTGGTAGAAGATTATTGGTTTACGTATTTTGATCATCTTCGCATTCGATCTACACTTGTTTGGGTTGTATTTGAGGCTGAATAGGACCTTCCTTTCGAGATCGAGTTCGAGCCATAGTATTCTTCTTATCTATCTCTTACCCATCATTTATTTGCTTTATATCACATTGTACATGTTTTTTTTTGTTATCATATTAATTTCTTACACAGGGTTTGACATCCACCAAGGAAGTTAATGCTTCTTAGGTTCGCTTTGTCAGGAAAATCCCATATATATTTATCTAAACATATATATTTATTGTTTTACAGATGTAATAATACATCTACCTTCTTGGCACCCACATATCTACATCCACATCCGAGGCACCTTAAGCCCTCCATCATTCAAGGTTGATGGTGGATTTCACTATCAGAGCATTCACGTGTATGAGAACAAGTTTTCTTATACAAAACATCACATGATAAAAAGAAAATATAGGATTCCACTTAGATTAAATTTATACTACATTTTTTTAATTTTAGACTAGATTAACAACTACCAATCATGACTTACAATTTTTCATGAGAACCACACCTCTTATAGAACCAAAAAATTCAGGTCCACACAAAAAAAGACTTACTCAACAAGGAAAACACCCATATTTAACAAAACATTTACAAGGAATAAGACTAATAATTAGAAGTACTTTATATAATTTAGAAGAACTCACTTAAATTTTTAGTGTAACATTAAGCATAATCTTGACCACAAGATCTCCATAACTTTGATTTCGTACCCAAAAATTATAACACACATCTAAAATCCTTATTTAGAAACCCAATGAATTAAGAAACATTTCCATTTTTTGGTGATAGACAATCTTTTCCCATACTATCATATCAACACAAGATATACCATTCTCTCTAAAATAATCCATGGATTTTTTTAAATTTAAACCCACCCTATCTCAAAAGAATCTTAAAATGATCATAAATTACTATTATAATACATAAGAACACTTAAGTGAGCTAGGAGAGAATAAGAAACACGTGAGGTCCAACTAACAATTCACTAGAGAAACACACCAAACATTCTTATTGGAAATTAGGAAAAACATCATGTATCATTCTCTTCCTAAGGACAAGGGGGAAAACACCACGGTTCCCCTAAAGGAAATAAGATTCTAATTTCCTCCATATCCTTAACATTTGTCGCCTAAGCTTGTCAATAAGCCTAGTTAACCAATGGCCTATTCCAGCTTAAGGAGGATGCCTCTCTTACAACTGGAGATATAGACTTACTCCTAAAAGATCACAATTTATACACTTTCTAAGCTAAGAGGAAAAAGGGTAAGAAGGCCTGAAAGACTCCATCAAGGAGGATTTCATAGATTTATGTTCAAGGGAATAAAAACGGTTAGAATAAATTACTATCAACAAAGCACCCCATTCCAACAAGGTTATAATATCCCTATCCATACTTTTAAAACTTTTATACTACTAGAGATAGTTTCAAAATAATCTAGCATGCAACTTGCTTTATAATCATTAACATGTGTTTGTTGTTTGATATAACAAGGGAGATCTAATCATTCTATTATCATGGTTTCAAGTTTGGAGTTTGTTACAAGATTCATAATAATTTTTTAAATACTAGTCTAGGATTGAAATGGCTAATTCTTCTATGATTTATAATTTTTGTCTTATATTGCATACTAATCACCATAAAAGATCATGATAATTTTACCATAGGAACATAATATATGCTATATTAAGGCTATATATATCTATTCGATACATTTTTTATAACATTTCAATATTATTTGTAACACCCAAAATCGTAGGGCACAAATTGAGGTTAGACACTCATACAGTAGCTCAAGCGAACATTTCAATTAGTTCAATCCTTCAGATTATGTCCTTTATGATTTTAGGGCATACAATAGCAATTTATATAATTGAGGTTATTTATTTGTACCTTCTACTTGTGTTCAATCCCATAAAATTATCCATTCCATATTCAAAATTATTAAAACACAAGTTATAGCTACGTTTGCCAAGCATATTTCTTGTTGGTTTTCTAATTAATGCACTCATATTTTAATATCCCATATCTTGTGTCATTACGTTTCTTGGTAGATTGTCTCTCCATTCTCTATAGGTAAAAAAGTTATTAATTCTACTTCTAGGGGAATATAAGAGGTTTCTTGTTATTTTTCACATAGTTTTATTTCTTCTATTAAGCTACCAGGTTAAATTACGGAACCATTTTCCTTAATGCACACATTACTTATTAAGTTTCAAAAGTACAAGACCTTCAATTAGAGTTCTAATATACTTAGTTTTATTACATTACCAATTGAATTTTAATGAGTAGGAAGAGCCAATCTTATCACATTATTAAGTTCATAGAAATAAGAGGTCATTAACCAAAATAGAATACACCAACTTTACAAGAGTTTTCCCAAAAGTTACATGCATTACCGATGCATTCCAGGTGAGTCTCCACAAGTATCAATAAGAGGTACAATGAATATAAACCTTATGAAGTTATGAATTTTCTTTTACGAATTCGAGTTTATATCAGTGTGAGGGAGAAAAATGTTTATGGCTTATTCTCAAAGTAGGTTCACTATATAAGAGAGAGTTTCCAAAACAAAACTTATACCTCTCCAAGATATCGTTAACCATACAATCACGAAAATAAATGGGAAATTTCCCCATAGAAACCACACTTCCTCACCAAGAGAACATCAGAATATCAAGTGGGTAGTCGACTGATAAAATCAAAACATAGCCTCTAAGACCAAGACTTATAGCCTTGGATGAAAGAGTATGGCATAAACAAAGCCAAGGTTGAAAACTTAAGACCTATAAAATTAAAATCTCTAAGCACGAGGTCGAAGGATCCTAAGGCATCCATATCTATCTAAACATGACTTGATGCTAAATGGATTATAGTCTGGTATGAGCTAAACAATATAATATATTTACCACAAACATATATCTATCTATGGGTCCTTGAGATAAAAAAAGCATACTTATTTAATCACAAAGCTCAAAGGAGATCACGTATAACCATATTCAATCGGGATATAAATAGTTCAAAATGTTGATCTTTTATTAATTAGAACAAGAACTGAGTTAGGACTTCAGAAACCTATAGTTATCCAAGATTTAATTTTTTCCTGACAAAATCCCTAATATTATATGGAGTATCACATCTATCTTGATGATGAAAAAAAATCATACCAAGGTGCAAGCAGAACATAATCACTGTCAAAACTTCTAGCTATTTGCACGATACAGTGCACCCTCTCCTTTGAAGAGATGAGTAACAAAAATGGTTACTCCAAGGTCCTAGGCACATAAAGTCCTATCACTCAAAACCAAAGGCATGGCCTGAGGCACCTAGGATAATAACCGAGACTCCTAGGGCATACTCCCATATAACGAGAGAACATAACACAACATAAAAGAACTAGCTTGTTAGCAGATAAGAATAAAATTGCATAATATTCTTGATGATATCTATCCAAATGGACATTGAGGAAAACAAGCTCTAAGTTACCAACCAGAATTAAAATTTAAGAAATCTCAGCAATCAAAAGAAATGGCTAAGTAGTCCCATTTCAATCCTCAAAAAATATCACAATAAGACAATAGTAAGAGAAGGGAATTCAACAAAATATTAAAATAAAATTATGGTTCATGAAAAAAGGACTTAAAATTACAAATATAAACACAAAATATCCACATCACAATCACTTTGTAGCCCTTCGTGGCCGCCGATAGGGGTACTCTATATCGCACTCCTATCTAAGAATATACATAAAAAAATTGGATCCACTGTGAAATCATGTCATGATATCTATTCTCCCATATGGGAATTAAGTCCTCAAAGAGACAACACCCAACCTATTTCCCCGAAAAACCTAATCCGAGTGGTAGTTTGACTTTCACATAGACAACTTCTGGGAGCCATGACTTTTGCACTGTAGCTCTGATTGACTCTGTTTAAAATGCATTGGAAATATTAGGAAACGTAGAATTTGGTGAAGGTGTTCTGAATTTGTTTTGGAAAATTTTGACCCTCGAAAACCTGAAAATAATGCTCCAAAAAGTAATTTTCACAGTGCTGTCAAAAATAGTAATTTTTAGAAATAGCAATTTCACAAATTTTCCACGTAGGAAGTCCGTGGAAGTCAAATCACTTCACCTACCTCGGGGTTGGTGACCTTCCACATTGGGGAAACAACAATCCGAATAAATTTTATTGTCTTTATTATTATTTTAATCCTAGATGTTCTAGTGTTTAAACCTCCACTCTGATACCAAGTGTAATGCCCACAAATTTGATGCGCTAAAACCGCATCAACTCTATTAATTATTTGGGAAAATTTCTCTATTTTTTTTAAAATTTAAATAAGGTCTCATGGGTGATAAATATTAATTACGATCAAATAAAAGTATGTTTATTAACTTCTATACATTCGCAAGTTAATCATAATTAAATTAATAATTAAATATTATTAATTAATTTTCTAAATGTATTTTGGAATCCAACCCTTTTCTAAGGTTTCCTTTTAATTCAATTTGAATATATTAACTAGGTCAATTTGGTTTAACCTAACATCCAATCCATCATATAGTTATTTAATTGTACATTTAAATTCTATAATAATTTAATTTTTTTATATCCTTAACTAATTGTCCCTGCACTATTTAATTATTTAATCATCCATGGTAAAAGAGTATAAGGTTCCAAAAAATTGCCTAACCCATTTGGTGGTCCCATTTAGCCAATACTCATACCCTTTGGTTTAAATCACATTCCCCTAAAAATGCCACCAACTTAAAAAGTTGTAGGATTTATTTTCAACCCTAGGATTAAATCTATTATAGCCCTTGGATTAAGGTTGCCCTAAAAATCCTTATGCGGTTCTTATATTCACATTTACCGTAATTTTTATTTCTTTTACACATTCTTGTTTGTAGGTTTGAAGGAAAGGAGTCCATGGAGATATATTTTCTTGCATTGGCATATTGGGTGGATACACACAGATTTGAATGTTTCCATTTGCATCCCTCTCCTAGAGTTTTCCATATATTTCATTTGCTATATGTATTTTGTGGATTATTTACTCTATACGGGTTATCGGCATTGTTTTCCCCATTTGTTTGTTTCAGATTTACACATATTTGTAGGTTTTGTGGGTAGATATATATCATATTATATTTTTTTATTATTGGTAAATAGTTTTTTGAAAGGGACTATACCCTTGTATACAAAAAGGGCCTAGAAGCCAGAATAGGAATGAAAAACATTATAAGAAGGATCAAGATCCAGATAAGACATAAAAATCTAGTGTAACAAAAGAGTAGCTACCCTAAAACATCAAACTAGTTTGAACACTGTAGAAGAGTAGCCAAAAAACAACAAAAAACACGACAGAATACAATAAGAGCAGCGCAGATCCACAATTATTTCTTGGCGGCTTTGGCAATTTTAGATTTAATAGTCTTCCAGGAGGATTTAATATATATTATATTTATTATTATTAGTATTTTCAATGTGTTTACAAGCTGGGTTAAATGTGTATTAATATATTTTTTGTTTATTTTGAATTCGCTAACTATGCAAGCTGCGTAGGAAAATATGGACATTTGAATATGTAAAAAAAAAGTTTGGGGTGGGCAGCCATGACCGACCCACCCCCCAATTAATATTTGATGGGGTGTGTCAGTCATGGCCACCCACCCCTAACTCTCCTTTTATTATCCTGTCGAAGGCTAGGATTTTGTTTTGACAATAGCAATTACTTTTGTATGCTGCTTCCAATGAGATTTTCATGTTTGTATTTAAATGTTGGTAGACTATAGTTTGTAGTTTTGATTTTGTATTTGTGGCAAATTTGTATTGGTTATTCCCTTTATTTACCACTATAGAGGGGAAAACCGAATGTTGATTGAATGCATTGAATGCATTTACTGTGGAAAGGTTTTGTGTGGCTCAAGGATGGAAAGATTTCATGCGTTTAATGCAGGATTGGTTTTGTGTGGCTCGAGGAGGAAAATGATTCATGCGTTCAAACTAGACTGTTTTTCTGCCATTTTCATTTCTGAAGATCAACCAGTTTGAAGAACAACAAGGTGAAACTATTTTCCCTTTTTTCCTGCCGCGAAAATGTGTTCTATGCTTTTTAGATTGTTTGTGTTTTCTGGTTTTTGGCACCATTGTTGCTATTTTTGTGATTGCAGGGGACCTATAGGAAATAGTTGTAGGTGTGCAGAAAACTCAGAGAGCAACGTAAGCAACAATCCATTCCTGTGTAAAGGTCATGAGCTTGTATTGCTTTGCTAAATGCAGCTGAACCCAGATACTTAGTAACATGATAGCGCCCAACAATCACTGAGTTTAGAACGAAATGAAAGTTTTTATCTTCCTCAAATCCAGTCCTGGACAATAATACAATATAATGATAACATAAAACAATATGAAGAAAATTCATAGAGTAATAGAAACCCTATTAAACCTCTATCCAATAACTGTGCTCAACAAAATTCTAACCCAACATCACCAAGCATGTATGCTTCTTATGCAGTTTTTTCTCCAAAAGCATAGCAGCAATTTTATGTTCCTAATTTGCATGTTCTAGATCTTTTGTGATTACCTTCAAACAAACACAGCACTAAAAATTCAAATGCATGGCAGCAATTATATTTCCCAATTTTGCATGCTCTAAAAGAGCTTATAGAATAAAAGAAGTTTACTAAATGAGTGTCATATGTTTTTCCTATGTACTATCTTCAAAATAAATGTTTCAAATTCGTCCTCCTGTGCTCTTATCTGTCGAACTTGTTCTTGAAGCTCTTCATCATCTATGCTCCTACTTCTTCATGTTCCCTGGGATCATTCAAATTCTCTTCTGTGTCCCTTTTCTGCAATTCTCTTTCAGCAAGTTCATAATTGGAATAGGTAGAAGTAGTAGAGTGTGCAGAACTTTTTACATTAACCTGTTTCTCATCCCTTGAGCCTAAAACAGGTGAAGATTCATTGCTCTTATGCCTCCATGAAGCCAAAATATCATCGCCTTCAATCACATCATTGCCATAGTCATCTGCATCCTCATAGACTGTCATATTCCCCTTGGTTGACCAAAGAGATTTTCCAGACTCTGCTTTTGATCCTGCCATATCGTTAGTACTAGAGGGAGATGGAAAAGAGAATCCTCCAAACTCGACACCACCACTTTCAGCATCCCTTCCCTTGACAACATGTTTGACAATGTCTTGATCTTCACAACTACTATGCCCACTTTGACTATTGCCAGTATTGCTGCGATCTTGCTAGGAATCGTAATTCCTGCTTGTTAGTTGATCCTTGTTCTCATCTACAGCATCATATTTAGAAGAATCCTGTCTTCGAAAAGTCTCCCCTCATTTCACTACCAAAATCAGCTACATCACTATGAATCTCAATACCAATAGACCTCACCAAACCTTATTGAACATCATCAACACCAAAGTCGTCTGGCCGTGGCCGTTCAAGATCATTCGTAGCCCTTTCACCACCCAACATTAACAGCTCACTATTTTGTGTAACAAAACCTTTCCATACAGGTTCTGCTCTCATTAAGGTCAACTCCTCTTCATCCATCAACTGTCCATCATATTGGGCTATTAAGTCATTGTCGTCATTTGCTCACACATTCTAGATGTAGACTATCCAATGGGGTCCTCTGAACCAGCTATTTGTTCAATATTCTTTGACTAAAAATACTGTTCCCCTGAGAAGTATGAGTCTTCTTCCACAAAATATTGGTTGTCATCTTCATCCTTCCCAGCATCCCTCTCCTACTGATCAGGAATGCTCCCATGTCCAGTTGCTTTCTCATTGTCACTGGGATAATCAATCTCATGGGCTAAAAAACAGGCCTCATCTTCTATGGGCTACCTGATATATCCAAGATCCTCATCATCCTCATATTCATCTGAATCCCAATACTCATTTGGATAATCAACAGATTCACTTAAACCATCCCCAATAGTAGCATGGCCTGGAATAAGTTCTGAATCATCTTCGGCAATGCCCTGGCTTATAGACAATTGACTGCTTCCCATCATACGCTTACCAGCTAGTCATCATAAATCAAACATTCAGCGAATAAGGAATAAATAAACTTAGGTTTGAGATCAAGCCCATGAATGTCACTCCGTCAATGACCAGTAATAGGGCATACTTCCATAGAAAACAAAAAGCTTGGACTACATTAAAAAACACTGAAATAACCAAGATACAAAATAGAAAGCTGAACAGACAAACCAATCTTTAGTGTCCCTTATGAAGGCAACAAATTAATTACTTCAACCAAATTTCTAAAACCAAACCTGAATTGATAATTTCCTGACCAACAGGTACATCCAGAAATGAACCCTCCATGTTCGTAGCCTTTGTGCTTGATCCTGTTGAGTCCAATTTATCTCCCCTTTGAAAATCTTCCTGGGAAAAGTTGAGATTCTTCTCCTCTGACTTAAGCCTGACAGGAGGCAACCTTGGGAGCTCTTCCAAAGGCTTTTCTGGAGTCACCGTGATCCCCAAATTCTCCAACTTTTCTTGCTCTGTATTTTCTTGAGCCTTTAACATCTGAAACAATCCATGCTCCTTATCAGACCTTTCTTTTGTTGACACTAACTCTTTCCAAACTCCTTGCCCATTTACTTCTTTGCCACTATTACCTGCTTGTTCAAGATTCAAAGTTTGCAATGGCTGCCCAAGGTTGGCAGGATTGGCAGATAATGGATATGGAAAGGGCGTCTTAGTTAATCCTTCTTTCCATGGATCAAATGAAATTGACCTATGATCCTCTGGTTTGAAAGGTATATTGTCCAGTAAGGGATCATAAAAGGATAAAATATCTTACTTAAACTGTTCAATCCTTGTGACGCTTGAAGGAAAGTGAAAGAGATCTCTAAAACCTTGGGCCACCCTAGATTTCTCTCTAGGCATTCCTCTAGCCAGGGCCTTTTCACCTTCAAACAATGAGACTCTCTCTTCGGGTCTAATAAAAACACCCTCCTCTGCATGTGCCAGAAAACTCCTGTCTCCATCCAAATCTAGCCTCCTAGCACCACCTTTGCCGTTTATTTGTGAAGTAGGATTGAATGGATATTGAACATGCTCTTCCTCATACAAAGACCCACTGGTAGCTTTCTTTCCATTCCTCATCTCCTTTGCCACCCAAGATTTCATTGGCGACCCCTAAACCTCAGTACAAGTAAAATATGATTAGGGACTTTAATAAATTTTGGAAAAAAATAAAGCCCTCAATGATTTGAAATATATGCAGACGTTTCCTCCCAATATTTTAATTTCCATCCTTTGGGGAGGAGCTGTCAATAGTACTGACTTCGATGAAATAGTGCGTCTCAGATATGTCCCCCACTTTGAGTCTAATCCATATTTTAAGCTTAATTAAATTATGTTCTTAGGTTACTTGTACCAATGAACATAAAGCCCGCACCTCTACCAACTTGGGCACCTTAAAGTGTGAGTTTCAATTCAATGTCATTTATTTCAAAAGAATAAAAAAACGCTGTAAAATAATGAAGAAGAAACATACCCCATAGCAGTGTCGATGGCAGTCCTGATTGTTCCAACAGCTTGTGAATAAAGATTCTCTTCATCAGAAAGGGAAATCTCTTCCTAACTGATATGTTACTACTATATATGAAGCCAATACACATATTTTTCAATCTTCTGTCCCTTCACCAGTCTTTCTAACTAAAATTTTCTTTGCTTTAGATCATAATTTGCTGAATACATATGGTTTATGCTTTACAATGTTTTTTTAAAAAGTGTGCTCTTTCTTTCATATTTCATTGTGGTGTTTGCTTTATTGTATAAACAAAGTTTCTTTTCCTAAGTACTTCCATTTTCAATATTCACTAAATGTGTAATGCCTTTTATGTATATTCCAGGTTTGTGGCAAAAGAAAAATCAAAGAACAAGATACATTCCATCGGTGGTTGTTTGGATTGCTCGTGCATTATTGGACAAGGTACAAACATTATTCTGTTCTTCTATATTGTGCTCAAGAAACCTTTTTTCCTAGAACAGAAAAACAAATCAAACGCATGAAAACAGCCATGTCAACCACACCCATGGACGTAGACCAATATACATTATCAAATATAGACACTGTGTTGCATACCTTTAACCTTTTCCGAGACTATGCTTTCAAATATGGAGTCGGTGATTGTTTGTTTGATTCCTTTGCAGTATTGCTTCATTTCCGATACACATCTTTGGAACTTAGAACTGGTATCATTGAGCATTTTGAAACTTTTCTCTCATTATCCGATCCTGTAGCGTTGGAATCCCTAGAGTTGGAACTAGATTCTGAAACTCTTTCTTTTTTGCATGGTGTTCATAGCATGGTAACGTATTTACATCGAATGAAAATATCTGCAGTGCTCTCAGAAGAAGCAACTGAACAAGGCCTTTGGGGAGACATATTTTGCATAAAATGGCTTTCAAAGTGGCTCAACTTGCCAATATGGGTTTGGTCCACAACACGAGGCACAAATTACCTTCGTTTTAATCCAAATAGTGAGCAACTTCCATATTGTATTCTTTTCCATGATTCCAACCCTCTTAGTGGTCATTACGAACCTTTATTTTGGAAAAAATATGTGCGTTTTCCTGAGCCAAGAAACAATGCTGATCTATTATCGCTCCACTGTTTTGTTGAAATGCTTTGGACTGCCCTATGCACTGAACTAGAACAACTGCACCTTGTTAGACTACCAACAAGCGACAACATTTGCATTGATAACCTTTTCAATTCTATTTGCTTCCTTCGCAACCACGAATTTGATCCTTGCTGCCTGCGTAGGTATGCTGCTCAGGATTTTTGTGGTTCTATCCTTCGAAATGACCATACAACTATTCACTTTCTCCATACATGGCTTTACCAAAACCCGATTAAGAACATGCCGCATATTGCCACATGGTAAGGCCTTGTAGTCAACATATCCATGTTCCATGGCCACAACAATATACAAGAAGACGAGTTTAGCATCCATTGGTTATGCGTACTTTTCAAAATAAATATTCAATTGTGGCATTCGAATCCTTTGCAAGTTTCAAAGGTTTTTTCTAGCAATGCACCGCTTGAAAAAACATACAATCTTATATGATTTTCACTTCCCCACGGCCAATTTCATTATGAAGTTTTGACTGTCAGCACTAAGTCTGTACTGCAAGCACCCATACCATATACATCTACAAATGCATGCATTCAAATAGGTACAAAACCTGAAAACATATATTTGCAAACAACTACAAAAAATAGTGTACATAACTGGGACAAAAATAGATTGCCATTCTCTCTTCGCTCGATAAAAAAACATATACGAAAATAGACGCATCAAATAGCTAAAAAAGTTTGCACTAATATACGTTCTGTGCTGTTCGAAGGCCATACACATACCAATTTCTTTGCTGGAAAAACAAACTCCATGTCCATGACAGTTGCATCTGAAATGCAAATGTCACCCACCATAAAAAAATGCAAACCAACAGTGCCCAGATTGTCTCTTCGAAAGCTAAAAAACAACTATACGAAAACACACACAACAAACACCTAACTCTGCACGTTGTATTGCCCATTTTTCATGCCTGAACAAATGACACACCAATTCATGAATGCCAAATTTGTAAGCAGCTCCATTTCAAGTTGAAGTTCACATGCTTTACAGATGCAACAAAGAAAACATATCTTCAAATCACATCAAACAAAACAATACTTGAACTCAAAAAAATTTGTCGGTGCATGCTCAACAAGCTTATTAAATGGAAAATTTCCAAGATTAGCATGCTATCAACATATCCAATTGATTCCATTGCTTCCGACAGCTGCAATGCTTTCTGAGCTTGAAGAAAGGCTTGTGTCTCTTCGGCTTGCATTCGATCAGATAAGACATCGAAGTCATAGACGTCCTCAATACATGCTAAAGGGAGAAATCATAAACGTCCTAAAAAATATTGATATAATTAAACGAGCTTTTCCAAGGCACCCAGAGCAAACAAAAACAATTGCCGTGGCACTTAAACGTCGTCTTGAATACAAAAAACCATACCATTCAGGAAATGTTCGCCCTATAATCACCATGGCCGCTCTTAAAGAATTATGCATGACAACATTATACCTCATGCATGAAGTCAAAATAAATCATGGCTGGGATCAAACACTTTCTATTGCCAAAAACTTTAAAACAAACAACAATGAAGAACATGAAGATATGTCATTCAACAACAGTTCTTCCGAAGATGAAATTGATAATGGCGATCCACATGATACACTAATTCATGGTTTCACCGACTCCTCAGCTATTCACTATCTTAAAGACAAGATGATAAACATTGCTCCTTCGAAGGGCTTTACACCATTGGGAATTTTCCAAGACAGATTTTCAGAAGAAATGAATTTCCCAATTTTGTTTTTTCGGCCAACCTCGCAATGAGATGACTACAAAAACAATATCATATCAAAAAATAGCACAATGGGAGTTGATGCATTCAGATCGTAGATTTTCCTATCATATAACCAATATATTTTTCAAAGCACTAAAATTACTAATTGACCAAGTAGGTCATTCAATGTGGCTCAGGATCAAAAAGGGACAATTAAAAGGTCGAACACTAATCGCAAAAGATGTTAAATTCAAACCAAATCTTGAGAAAATATTGAAATCTGATATCGGGTACATAGACTTCAAAAAAATTCACATTTCCCCGGATTATATGCAACAAACAAGGAAAAACCTATTTGCCATGATTCGTCAACTAGGCCCGCCTACATTTTTTTCCATATTCTTGAGTGATGAACATTGTTGGTTGCCACTATCGGAAACCCTCAGTAATTTATACACCCGCTACCGCAATAATATTCCTTTAGACAAACCAACACCTTCAGATTATAACGACTGTAACTTTTTTGTTAAAAATGATCCCGTTACATGCACTCGTTACTACAAGCATAGACTTAATGCATTGAAACAATTGCTTTGCTAAGACAAGTCCTTTTTTGGACAAATACAGGATCACTTTTGGGTCACGGAATTCCAAAACAGAGGCAATGCTCATAGTCATTGGCTAATTTGGAAAAAAAATGCACCTATCTTTGGAAATGATGCCAATGACATTGTAGAGTCCTATGTTGATCGATACATAACATGTGATACTAGCTTATTCCCTCACCATATCGCTAAACTGCAATGCCATCACCACACGCAAAGCTACAAAAAAAAAACATTCCAAGTGTAGGTACAATTTCCCCCAACTTCCAATGAGGTGTACAAAAATACTTGAACCTCTAGAAGAGCCAACATAATCTGCTATTGCGCATGCACATTTGGTTTTCTCGATTCTAGAAAGCAAACGGTATGATACTTGCATTACACATGGTATGTTCCTTACAGAACTAGACCTTGATGAAATCACTTACATAGAAGCAATATGATCAACACTTACACAACCCACATTGCTATTGAAAAGAAAACCAACACCCGCATGGAATAATAGCTTTTCCAAAAAAAATGCCCATGATCTGGAAAGCAAATACCGATGCTCAATATGTTCTAAATGCTTATGCAGCAATAACCTATTGCTGCTCGTACATGACTAAAATTGATCGTACAATGACCAAAGCATTTGCTAGAATTCAGGCTGAGCATCAAAAAATGCATCTAGATGCCTTTCAAATGATTCAGAGCCTGGGAAATGCAAGGTTAAATACGCATCAAATGTCAGCACAACAAGCAGTCCACATAGTCCTTTCCATCCCTTTAAACAATACATCGTGAAAATGTGTTTTCATAAACACCTCAAATCCAGAAGACCGTACATTTATTCTAAAACCTTCAAGTCACCTGCAACAAGAACCCGACGAATTGACAAACATCATGTGCTGCTCTGTCATAGATCACTACATAGCACGACCTCGTTCCTTACATTCGATTTGCTTGTCTGATTTTGTTTCCATACACAACATTGGTAAACAAAAAACACCTCGAAGCAAGCCAATCATTGTGCGGTTTGTCAACTACAACAAACATCTTGACATAGAGAACTATTGCTGTGAAAGGCTTTTGCTTTACGTTCTTTTCACAGGTAATGAAAATGTGCTCAAAATAGATTTCATGACTTGGAAAGATGCATATGCATTTCATGAACAAACCATACATGCCAATAAATCCAAATTCCACTATACTACCAACACCAAATGGGGTGACATGGACACAACAATTCAAAATGTTCAATTTACTCTTCAAACCTCTGAAGGAATGCCAACAACAACTAGACAAGAAAACCTCCCCTTTGAACACTATGACATAGATCATGATTTGCCTTTTCATAATGCACAACAACATTCTAGTATTGCAAAGAAACACTTTCAACTAGGAAAACATCCAAGCATTGAACACAACACAACATATTTCAAACAAATGCAACTTCTAAACAAGAAACAACAAACCATTGTCAAAGACATCTCTTTCAAAAAAAAAAAAGATCCATCAACTCCTATCTACCTTTTCCTAACCGGAGGCGCCGACACAGGAAAAACATTTGTTACAAAATTGATATTTGAAACATTGGCAAGTATTTACAACACCTCCATGCATAGTGACCCCCTGAAAATCAAAGGCTTGATCTTGGCATTTACAGGCAAAGCTGCTTATAATGCTGGTGGAATAACACTCCATTCCGCTTTCCTCTTACCTTTCAATCGATCAAAACTACGCCCATTGAACAATGAACGATTAGATTCCTTGGCAAAGCACTATGAACAATTACAACTTGCTCTAATAGACGAGATTTCCTTGGTTAGAGGTCAAATTCTATACTTCACAGACCACCGACTTCGGCAAATAAAACACAAGCCCACAACTTGCTTTGGAGGAATTGACATGATCTTTTGTGGAGACTTCTACCAAGCACAACCAGTCAATGACTGTCTTCTATTTCACAACCCCAGGATTTCTAGAGAATTGATCGGCTATGACTTATGGAATACACACGTGAAAATATTCGAATTGACTGAAACAATGCGTCAGAAAGATATTGCCTTTGTCTTCGTCCTGAATAGAATTCGCACTGCAGAACATTCTGAATATGATCTTGCATACCTCAACAATACCTGCATTCGACCAGTGCCAATTGATCCAACATTTCCATTCCTATTCTAAAAAAACACAGATGTTCTTCGACACAATAAAAAAATGCTTGCTCTTGCTCCTGGTGAAAAAATTGTTATCACCTCTATCGATGAGCAAGAAACATCAGTTTAACAAATGGAAGCCTTCTCTAAAACCATCAAATTGCCACAACATATAGAGCTCAAAATTAACATGTTAATTAAACTTTTTTCTGGGAATTATGACATACAAGACAGTCTGGTTAATGGTTCAGACGATGTTTTCAAAGCATACACAATGACAAATGACTTTGATGCCATATGGATTAAATTCAATGACCCCTGTATTGGAAAACAACAAAGATCTAAACACCCACAATTGTCAATACGCAATATAGAACTTGATTGGGTTCCTATTGTTCATGTAGCTAGACCCTTGCGTAGAACATCATACAAAAGACCGGTTACAATACGGAAACAATTCCCTGTACAGCTTTGTTGTGCACGCACAATACACAGAGCACAAGGTCTGACCCTTGACTGCCTTACTTTCAGTCCTCTTGGCATATCATCACATGGCTTAGCATACACAGCTCTGTCATGAGTCAAAACCATTTCGAGTCTTTACTTGCTATCCCCACTTACGAACAAAAATTTCAGCATCAAGCAAACTATCAGTACAGAAATGGCACGCCTCCTAAACGAAGCTAAATGGAATATTGAACATGACTTGTCTATAGCTCATATTTCTTCCTATATTATAGTTGCTTCGCTTAATACTCGAAGTATACATCCTCAAAAAGAAGACATTCTCCACGACCATGAATTGATGCAATCCCATATTCTCTGTTTGCAAGAAACTCACATGCCTTGCCCCATTGCAGTTGACTATCTTGACGGATACCAATGCTTTTCTGCACACCATGTACATGGTCTTGCAATTTTCATTGCAAATAATATAGCTTTCCTACAAATTTTTTTTTTCAAAGCACAAACGTAGAGTCCCTACTTGCAAACATATTACTGCATGGACAGTGCATAACAATTGTAAATGTCTACGCTGTGCCAAATGCAAATCTTGAGAACATTTTCATTGTTCTCAAAAATGTTTTCCAATCCATTGATATCAGCATCCCCAGTTACATTTTTTGAGATTTTAACATCGACATGCACAAGCAAAACAAAAAAAAAACTTGCTTTCAGCATTTATGCAGAAAAAAAACTTCATTTCCCACATTCAACAGCCAAGTGTCTTCACAAAAAACATCATCGACCATATATGGTCAAATACTATACAAGAAACCTGCAATTCATTTGAAAGATTTGCATATTTGACTGACCACCTAGCAAAATTTTCCCTCCTTAAAAACACTTACAACAACCTTCCACAATTGTAAGTGCACATACCTCATTATATTGATTCTCAATAACTAACATCTAATTAGTTTACTATTTCCTTTCCTTTGTATTTGAAACTTTGTAACAACCATGTGCATATGTCAATGCTTTGCAGATCATTGTAGCAAGGAAGACATGGAACAACCAACAAAGAACAAGGGCATTGACAGCAGTGATCTTTTCCAAGAACCCCCTAAACGGTAATCTCTTTCTCACATTTATATAATTTCTTGTAATCATTCATTCACTATATCCTCCTCAACATTTTAATGAATCCATGGTAATATCCTTCAAATTCCAGGCCAAAACCAGTAACACAACAGCCATCCTCGATACTTGACATTTGTGCAGGCAAAATTGCAACCATGTTTGAGGGTGATGTCTTGGTCGTATACGGACCAGCACATGCAAGCAACATTTCCCCTTCAAAATATGAAATCCTCCATGCTGATTTAGCTGACAAGAAAGGTTAAATGACCATTACTTTGAACATGAGCAACACCTTTGTCCACAAATTTGCATCAACTGTAGTTGCTGGTTCTAGTTTACGTATTACTGGTTTTGCTGTCAAAGAAAAAACAAAGTATGAACGAGGATATGCAAGCTGCTCTCTGTCTGCAATTGCAACAACCACTATGGAAAACATACCAACAGTTTGTGAAAATCGTAAACTGACACCAAACATGACAATACAAGAGCTTGTTCAATCAAATGCAACATTCTCCATCAGGTCATTCGCTGTAATTGTAATAGGAATCCATCACACCAATGACATGTTCACCCTTTATGTTAAAGACACCGACATTGACAACGCCAAAGCAACAGTATGAACACTTTCCCTTATTTCATTTACATATACATTGCATCATATTACTATGTTATCTTTTAACAAAACATCATCCTTTCTTCTTTCAGGTACACTTGGGCAACTCTCATGGTTCCCTATGTCACACAATAAGAGACAATATTACAATAGGCAACATGCCACTATTGCTTTTCAAAAACTTCATCAGACAAGGAACAAAGGGATTGCATGTTGTACGTGTAGGCCATTCATCCTTCATCGACCCTTTAAATGATGAACCTACAAAAACATTTTTACAGTCTCTCATAAACACAAACATAGAGGCACGTGCTTCAGAATTTTGCATTTTTAAGTTATCTCACTTCAATGTTTTCTCTCCATCAAATATGCCTATTAAGAATATATTTCCCTAACAACTTCATCACCCTTGTGCAGATCAGTGGCGTGCTTCGTGCAAAGAACATCTACCTTTCTCCTTTCCAAGCCTTTTGTGTCAAATGTGACCATCTCATGGAACTAGATCCAGCAGAACTACAACAAATTTCTCTTTGTCCAACTTGCAATACATCCAAACCATACAAGTATAAGCACTTGCTCCACTGCACTTTTAAACAACAAATGACTCGCTTCACTACACACTGCGAGAGCCATTATTGAGCAAAGTCTTCCCTCAGCTGTCTCGAAAAGAATATGAAGAATATCAACAGGACATCTCTAAGCCTGTATTTCTTCTCTGTCAATTCCAAATCAACGGTACATTCACTTTGACAGTTGACAACTCAATTTCAACAATCAAAGAAACCTAATCGCTTCTCTGGTAAGCTTCTCCATTTCTCACTTCTATTCATTGCATTTGAGTTTATTTCTTTGTTTTCTGTGTAACATATCCATCATGCTCTTGCAGATTCCTGGAACGATTTTGCACACTATGCACCTAAACAAACATTTTCATGGCTCGTTGCCCATATGTCCAAGAATAGTACAGCATTATACTCTAGCTTTTTGGCTATTCGATATAGCTACATACATCGCTGCTTAACAACATGCGAGTTCTGGCACAGTTTTTTGCCTTCATTTCCTTGTATACTTTTTGTAATTATGGTACTCTTAGACTACTTGTAATACAAAGAAAACATAATCCTAAAAAATTACTGGCAATTATTATTCTCTCTTTTGTCTATATGAAATGCAACAATGTTTTCCACTACATGTTTTTTGCTTTACAATATTGGTTTCCACTGTTGAAAATAGAAACCTTGTTTACATTTTTTCCCTTTTCTTGTTGCCCAGATTTCTATTTTGAAAGAATCCCTTTCTATAGCATTTGTACAGTCCTACGTTTTTTAGTCTTTTTGAGATTTATGAACCTATATTTCACTCCTGTTGTTGTATTTGCCCTCATAGCTCGAATTGCATGTATTCCTCTCTCAATCTGGGCATGATTCGTTCCTGCCTGCTCTCTTTAGTAACATCTGTCATTCATGAATATGTATTCTACAAAATTACATCTCCTAACACATTGTGTTTGACAACGAAAGTTGCATCTATTCCTCTCTGAATCTGGGCATGATTCGTTCTTGGCTGCTCTGTTTATTTGGCTGCTTTGTATTAGCCTTTGAATCTATACAGATATATGTTTAAGACAAGAAATTTTTTATGAATCTATCGTAGTTGACCACCTGCATGATACTGTATGCCATTTCCACAAATTTTGCATAGCACTGGAACTTTAATGAAATATTGCATTCTACTTTAATGTTGCATATGCAAGTCTTAAAGAATTTCTAACTCATCGCCTATTAATAAAATTAAAGAAAACTTTAGCACAGCAGAAGCCTCTTCTACACAAGCACAATAAAAATTGTTTTCCACAGAATACGCAGCTTTTCACTGTCAATGCTTTAACTCATTTTTGTTAAAATCGCAGAAGTAAAATCAAAATTTGAAAAATACTCTTTCACTTTTCTTTTGGATGTTTTCGTGCTTCCATTCCTGTAAAATGTGCCACTACTAATGTTGTCTGCATCAAAGTCTTGACCGCCTTTCCAGCCACCCCAGCCTTCGTATGCTCCAAATTGGGCAACACAACTGATGACATGCTGTGTAGTCAATTCAAGTTGACAAAGACAAAACTTTCCCCACTCAAGAGATTACTAACAATTGATAAACCTTGCATCTTATCTACATGTCCCAGTAATAGGCAAAATTTATATATACCATACGGACGTTCTCAACAATTGACCTTAAGCTATTCACTGACAGCCATAGCATTCCATCTGCTTGCATCGCCATACTGAAATCAGAACACAAAAAACATCCGCTGTGCAAACTAAAGAACCACCAGTCATAACAATATCATACTTCACCTTACTCTACAATCTATACTTATATCTAACATCCAAACAACTCAAGATGTCAAAAAAATACAAACCTAAATTAATTCACATAACACAAATAAGATTCACATTTTTCATCACAATAAAAAAGGCTTAATAATAAGACAAATGGAAATAATGACATGGAGTCTTCACCTTATGCCTCCCATGTGGGAAGAGGGTCCACCTATATACCTACAAGTGCACTATCAACATCACACAAAACACATTATCTCTCCCTTTGTAAATGCAAAAATAACATATAACCCTTTTACCTCCCCACAGGTGGAGTACCTCTCCCACACTCCCTCCACATTTTCCTCACTAACTCCCTTTTTCCTCCACAAAAAGAACTCCATTTACTTCTCCCACACCACTCTTAAAGGCAATCTACCCATCCCAATATAATACAATCACAACATACATAGCATACACTCAACATTCAAAAATTTCACTACTACATACATATATAAAAGAAGCAACAATAAGTGAAGATCCTATCTCTCCATTTAGCTTCCAAAATATTCACACAACAAGCTTCAAACACCTTCAATCCAAGAAAAATCTCAAATTGCAACTCCAAAAGCTCCAAGCATGCAATCTCAAGCCAAAATTCCAAAATGCAAGTGTAAGAAATGAGACAAGTAATCCCAAATACTCCAATTTCACTTTAATAAATAGAAAAAGAGGTAAGGATGATGAGGTGGATCCATATAGGATGTCACTTCATTATTTCTCAATTCAAACTTTACAAGTCAACACATAAGGACCAAAGCTAATAAATGAACAACTAAGGCTATGAAATTCACAAGTGTACACTCCAACATGCACTCTATACCTTCTAAGGACATATTAAATGAGGTAAGTAGAAAAGTTACTTTATTTACTCTTTTTCACTCAACAAATAAATTAAAAATGCCTAAAATTAACTCCATACTTCATAAGTATGGCTGGTGGATGACTTTGAGAAGCAAGGGACAAGGTTGATTTGTCCCACAAGTCTCAAAAAGTGGCCTCTAAGGAAAAATTCGAGATTGGGAAAGGAGGAAGAGTAAACACTTCAACATGCACTTAATTCCATTCAACATCAAGCAAATATCAATGGACCATCTACCCTACTTAATGCCCAATTTTCACATCCTTCTTTTTAGTTGACAATTAAGTAAAATTAATTAATTAAAAGTATATTAATAACTACTAATAAATTGACTAGATTTTACAAATAATTAGATACATGCACCACAAAATAAATGACCAAAATTAAAAGAAGGAAACATCACAACCCATGGAAACACACATGAGGTCACCCCCCATGGGAAACCTCCTACACCCAAGCATAATAATTAAACAACATACACATAGAACAAAAGTTGTTAAATTTTCCTTATTGCAAACACCCCAATATTCTTTTAGGTTTGTTCCCCTTATCCCCTTTCGGCGTATAGTGATATCATTTTCCTGCAATCACATATAAAAATACCTCAAGGCCTCAAGGCCGCATCAATAACATCGATAAATAAAATATACATATCGATCAATAATCATCATCAAAATCAAGAAATGCTATCAATTGTCTATAATTTCTAATTGATTCGATTCTACCATTTTATTAGCATCAATGAGATCATAAAACTAGTCCAAACATCCAACATAGGCAATGTGTCACGAAAATAACGTGTCAATAAAAAATCATAACAATGAAATCAACATGTATAAAACTTTCCACCAGTGTCATCTAGTGTATCATAATCCAAAACATGAATCACAACATATCAACAATCTAAATGTCTATATAGTCCATCCCCTTGCCTAATCAAAATGCAAAAGTAATGTCCATTTACCAATGTCTGTTAATCAAAATATAACAATAATTCCCAGAATAAACGTCAAAATGTAATGATAAACACAATATTCATAGTGTTTAATAGTAGTCTATTCAAATATCGAACGAGGTCCAACTATCTAATCAACAGTGGTCAAAACCATAGTGAAAATAAGTGTCGAAGAGAAGTGGGCATTACAATTTGACCACGTTGTTCCTAAATGTCGGGTTCATGATGATGTTGCTGAGCATATAGGCTATGACGACAACCTCAAACTTAGGATCTTAGTTACTTAAGCTAGAAGGTGTTATCATTTGTAAAGATTTAAATTCATTCTAAGGTTTTAGTTTCCTATGCTAAAAGAATCACACAAGAAGAATATTTAAGCACAAATTTGTACTAGGACTGACTGTTTCATTTATATTTCTTTGTTACATTTTCAAGGTAAGGAACGCAACACACTAATTATTTAATCATTAATTTCACACTGGAATTTTAAGTATAATATATTAAATTTAATTTCATTTAATACATATATTCAACCTTTACAATACAAAATTTAGATGAACATTTCTCTTAAACACTATCATCTTAAGAATATTACAAAACTTCAATAATAGACCTTTTAATACTTCGCAAAATGTTGAATTATCCTTTAAAATTTCGTTTAACACACACACACACACACACACACACACACACACACACACACACACACACACACACACACACACACACACACACACACACATCCAATCCTCTTTTTACCATATGAAAATCTGAATCAAAAGACACCTTTGGTTAAATAAAAATTTCCCACAACACCCCTAAAGCTAGCATCTCATACATATTACCAAATTTCAATAATAATTTTTAGTATGTAGATACAAAATTATGCACTTTAGACAATATTTAACCCAGTCTTATACTATTATTTAGAAGGTTCTAAAGTGTATAAAGTACTAATTAATCTCACCTTTTGGCCATCCTTTTTTTATATTTCATTTCATCTTTCTCACATATTTTCTAGCACCTATCAGCCCATTTTACTTCTCTAGCATTCTAACTTGAAATCAGAGTGCCTCAACCTGTACTGGGGTGCCCTAAGGTGCCCTGGTCACACCTAGGGTGCGCCAATCTTTACAAGTACTATTCCACTTATTTTTGGGTCCTTTCTAGTTGTTGGTTATCTTTATCTTTATCTTAGTCGGCATTTTCAGGATTAATTACAAAATTAATCTTAAGAGCCCTATAAATATAAAGTTATAAGACTATAATAAGGGTCCTAGGTCTTAGCATCATATCACTACTATCACTCCATCTAGAGTTGCATCCATTGCATCACTTGTATCCACATAGTGACATACCTCAAGGCTAGGAGATCTGCATCACACACACTGTATAACAGGAGGGATTCTGTTCTATTCCACCACACACATGCTATTTACATTTTCTATAGTTACTATTGCTTACTACTTCATAAAGTACGAATGGCATAAGAGCGCCTAGGGCACAACATGCACACACACACCAGAACTACATCCATGTCTGAAATGTAGTGCAATGCTCAGTGATAAGACCACTAGTTTCATAGTTGATGTTAGTTCGACCCATTAATTTGTATATTTATTTTTCTAGGTTTGATACTTCCTTTTGCATTGCAGGTTACTTTCCAGCTCATTCGGTAGATCCAACATGATAGACAAGAAGTATTCAAAGACATTTTAAGACCATACCAGATTCAGGTTTTGAGCATTGACAAAGATTAGAGCACCCATATTACAGACCAAGGAACCCTGGGGTGCTCCAGTACACTCCTAGGCATCCCATTTATTATAGATCTTCCAAATTTATCCTTTAGAGGGTCCTTGAGTGTTCTTCTGCAGTACCTGAATTTATTTTTAGATCTGTGACAACCTATGACAATCACATTAAATAATTTGAGTCCTTATCTTACTCACCTCTTGCATATTATGGTTTGTTTCCATTAGATTTAATTGTGTATTTACTTTACATTATTTTAGTATACTTGTTTACAACGTTTTAGTCCTCATAATTAGATTAACATTAATACCCTAGTTTCCCCTTCTAAAAAACTTATGTAACTTATTTTTGTTAATCATTTTGGTGAAATTGACATATTTCACACAAAGGATCCTTATTAATCTTATATCATGGGTCAAGATTCTTTATTTGAGTTACTTAAGAGATATCCCACTTGTTAGGATGTTTTCCAACAATCCCTAGATACCAAGTATTTTGACGACAATATGCCACCACATGAATTAAGTGTTATGCTTCATTATTTCTTTGTCAACCCTGCATCTAACCAGCCCCATATTAGTATTGATCGATGCCTTGCATGACAAATTTTCTATCATGGAATCCATAATCACATACCTTAGATCTAAATGTCAACCATCTAAGGATTCTTCTCAATCATGTACATCCTCCATCCAATCTATAGAATCAACAATCACATCTCTTAGATCTAAAATCAAACAGCTTAAGGATGCTTCTCAATCAAAAACATCCTTTATTCAATATATGAAATCCACTATCACATCTCTTAGATACGAAATTCAAAAACTTAAGAATGCTTCTCAATCACATGTTTTCTCTTCTACAACATCTCTTATTTAATCTATGTCTAGTACATGTCACATAGTTGAACCTCAAGTCACATCATCACTATAACCTCTCATACTTAATCACAATGTTATGACACATGACATTCTAGCCCAAATTCTTAGTCGTTAATTGATTTTTCTACCACCTGCTCATTTTTATCCTCATCGGAAAATAAAACACCAAGATCATCCATATTTCCATTATCATCGAATCAATGGGTATAGTGACCACAATTTCTTTGATTTATGATGTAGAATTAAACATCTTAAGTGTTAGGAATTTATCTCATTGAATGGAAATCATCTTATTACACACCCACCTACAAATACTACATCTAAATGGGCTCCAAAATCTGCCCCTTCTACATCTGAGGACCCCCACCCTATGGATTCACATAAAAATTCTTCGATTGTTCTAGAGCCACCTAAGAAAAAACCTCTCCAAATTAGTTCACCATATCCTCCTACTCTGTCCTCTACAACCTTATCGTGCATCAAAACAAGTCATCACTTCTTAATTTTTCCTCTACATCACATCCTATTACTAAGTCATCTATTGTATTACCAATTCAAGCTAAGAAACCTCCTTTTAAGGATGATTTTATTCCTCCTTCATCAAAAGTATATACAATATCATTAGGCCATGCTCAACAACCACCTCCTAAAGTTAAGCTAATTATTCCAACATCCGTTATAGACCCTACATACGTTGATAATCGGGACTTAAATGACATTTACTATGATGATGAACCATGTGATTATCATACTTCTCTCTACCATCCCATCAATTTTTTCAAGGCAAGTAATCCCATACATTGATCCTCTTAGTGTCTCTTGATTAGACCTTCATCACATACATACTTGGGGGCATAACACTCACACACACACACACCCCATCCTCATTCTATCATAGTTCCATTTTCCCATTCCTTTTTCCTTCACATATAGGCATATTTATCACATATTATAGCATCCTTGTTACCCGACGACACACTCTTATGCTTCGGTTCACACTAGACTATTGAGGGATTACAATTACATTGAACCCCACACACTGCATGCTAGGTTATACACATTTACACTCTATCATTATCTCTATACATATCCTACCTCTTACAAGCCAATACATACCTCATCTCTTATTCATTTATACATCCTCTATCTTATACATACTACACTAGTCATCATATCATTTACAGGTAATTCTGCATCCATTTATTACAATCTATATTTATGCTAGGTCACATTATGCATGGGTTTAGATTTACCTTTCATCACTACATATTATATATACACCATTCATCCTAAACATATTTATACACTTACATTATACATAACATACACGATCCATCATTATCCATGAGCCTAGTTTGACATTCCATCCTTAAATTTTATATTGATGTTAGATCTCATCATACATGGGTCTAGATTTACTTAGTACATCCATCCATCGTATGCATGTTACGTGTTACACTAGAATCCATTATATATGGATATAGTTCCATCTATCATCCTTACATATTCTATTTCTATATACACTTATAAGTGCTCTTCCTACATTACACACGCCATATATTTTATATTTCATATCTTACACTCCACATTTAAATTCTATAAATCTCACTTGGTCGTTTACACTACATTATCTTCTATGTGTTGCACTCACCACCCTATGATACACTCTAGTTCCTCGATCCATACTCGGTTGTCGAGGGTTTACCAATAAAATGGACCTTATATTCATCCAACGACTTTCCCTTGTACAACATCTTTCTCATACCGGTGTTTCCTGTGTTAGTGACATACACCTTAGGTTAAATTGTCACATATCTTATCATATTCTTGTGGTATACACTTAGACTATAGGGTCCACACACATCTTTACATTTGTCTCATCCCTATACACTCATTCTATAGTGATATATGCTTAGGGTTAAATCATGACTCATCCATTCAATGAAGTCGTGATATATGATTCAGCTATAGGGTTAATGCACATCTTTTCCACATGTCCACATTTCACCACTACACATCCACATTCATCATAGTGCGCTAGATACAACCAACACTAATCGACCATTACTTGATGACATACTCTTGTTTATAGTTCATTATTGACTACTGAGGGGCCAAACAAAATGAACCTCACTACATACACATTCCATCCACTTAGAGGGCACGTTGCTCCTATCATTCCATATTTCATTCCATTCCACACTTCAACAACATACTACATTGTCTTGGTGGCATTTACTCATAATTTCTAGTGTTTTTCATGCTTACTTTGACACACCTGTTAGATTTATTTCCTATATGTCATTATCATACACACATGCACATTCACGCCTTTTTTTAGTGTGATCGTAAATACAAGAATCTACACACATCATGGATGCTCACCTTCTACCCTTCCTAAACTAGTCGCTGGGAGCATCCACATTCATCTTATCCATGTGTTATTGTTTCATTTTGGACTTAGCATCTTATACTACTTCCTTATACACACTTTGACATATTGGTTATTGCTCTAACATGCTAATGGGTGTTCTATGTTCAACACTTGTTTTACAGGATTACATGTTTCCATGATTACTTGTTTGTTTCTACTTGCCTACTTTTTTTCCATTGTTTGTTGGCAACATCGCGAGTGGTGTCCCATGTTTGAAACCCACTTTGTGTGGTATGATTTTTTTCTTTCATGTTTACAGTACTTTGATTGGTAATTTTTACATTGTTTGCATATTTTACACTTGTCTTATTACATGCATGTGTTTTCAGACTAACACTTGCCTTGGCTAGCCATCCTTTTTTGTGTCCACCTTGGTATCTACCAATTTTTTCCCTTTAACCCCTACGGGGTAGAGTTCTAAAGGTCAAAGTGCGGTTGAGTCCTCTTTTGGGGCCACATTCTCCTTTCTGCAATGTTGCATGTGCCACCAAAAAAGGGGGGCATAACTAAGGGTTTTCATCTACTAAAACAACGTATTTAACATCAACTCAAACACAATGAATGAGTTCAAAATAGTCTACAAACTCCATTTATAGGAGCCCTTAATAGGACATGGTGTCCTTCGGTAATTTTATGGAGTGGTTATAGACTTAGGGGTTATAATGGGTGTACCTCTCTACACTTCTCCATCAAGTGAAATCAGATTGCCTAAAAAAACCATGTCAATACAAATATGTCTTCACACATTTTTAGTAGAAGTAGTTAGAGTTGGAGCATATAGCGCATATCCTCCCTCCCTACAATTCTTTAGCCATGGTGGTGTGAGATTTCCCAGAAAAGTTGCGATAGTACAGGATATCCTTCTATACCCTTTTTCTTGACATGGATCAGGTGCACATGTTCCATTTAAAAATTTTCTAGCATATTTTACAAATTTCCATTTTTTATGCGTATTTTACACAAAATTTTTACATACATGGATATTTTACTAATTAATCATTTTCTCCTTGCAGGTCTTCCATATGAGAAATACATAGTCCAATTGGGGGCAACAACATTAAAAAAAATAGTGACAATGACAACAACAAAACACCACTACAAGCACTTTCCTTTACTAACCATGTAGGCACATCACTACATAGCAGGAGCTACACACAGGTTTCACCCTAGGTTCACCCTCATCACTTTTTATGCACATTTTTCATCTTTAGAATCCACTCTCCTCCACATTTTTCTTTTTTTCATTCAACACTCTATTTTAGTCCATTAGCACATCTTCTTCTACACTCTACATGTATATTAGGTAGACATTTCTATTTACTTTATGTTACCAGACCATTTCGCTCAACAACATAAAGTGGGGGGAAAATGTAGACAGAAAATTATGCAATTTAGAAAATATTTAGCCAGGTATTATACTACTATTTAGAAAATTCTCAATTGTATAAAGTAATAATTAATCCCACCTTTTGGAAATCTTTTTCCTATATTTTATTTCGTCTTTCCCACATATTTTCTAGCACCTATCAGCCCATTTTACAACTTCCCCAACATTCGAGTCCAAAATAAGGGTGCCCATCCTATAATGGGGAACCTCAATCTATGCAAATCCTCTTCCACTCCTTTTTGGGTCCTTTCTAGTTATTGGTCATCTTTATCTTTTTAATAGTTGGCCTTGTCGTGATTAATTAAAAAATTAATCTTGATAGCCCTATAAATATAAAGTTATAAGACCATAATAAGGGTCCTAGGTCTTAGCATCATATCACTACTATCACTCCATCTAGAGTTGCATCCACTGCATCACTTACATCCACATAGTTCCTAGCATTAAGGATAGGAGAGCTCCATCACACACACTGCATAGTGGGAAGGATTCTATTATATTCCATGCAAACATGTTATTTACATTTTCTATAGTTACTATTACTTGCTAATTCACAAAGTGTGACTAGCACAAGAGGACCTAGGGCACGATGTGCACACAAGCACGCACACTAGAACTACATCCGGGTTTAAAATGTAGTGCAATGCTCAATGATAAGACCACTAGTTTGGAGGCTGAGGTAAGTCTGACCCATTCATTTGCATGTTTTATTTTTCTAAGGTTTAATACTTCCTTTTTCATTACAGGTTACTTTCGAGCTCATTCGGTAGATCCAGTGTGATAGATAGAAAGTAATCAAAGACACTTCGTGACCATACCAGATTTAGGTTTTGAATATTCACACATATCTAAGCACCAAGATTGCAGACCAGGGCACCCTGGGATGTTCCAGTACACTCCTAGGAACTCCAGTCATTTTAGATCTTCCAGATTTGTCCTTCGTAGGGTCCTTGAGTGTTCTTTTGAACTGCTTGAGTTTATTTTCAGATCTACGACAACCTACAAAAGTCACATTAAATCAGTTGAGTACTTTTCTTACTCACCTCTTGCATATTAGGGTTTATTTCCATTAGATTTAATTGTGCATTTACGTTACATTATTTTAGTATACTTGTTTACAACATTTTAGTCCTCCTAATTATATTAACATTAATACCCACATTTCCCCTTCTAGGCATCTTAGGTCACTTATTTTTGTTAATCATACTACGACATATAAATACACACATGATAAATTGTTGGCATGACATCCACCTAAATCTAGCATAATTAATGTTTTTAGTTTTCCATCAACATAATAATAATAATTTGCACTCGAAAAGAGACGGTTAGAGACATACATTCATTTCATTTCTTAAATAAGGAGAGAGAAAGAGATAAGGAAGAGAGAGAAACACTATTTTGAAAAATGTCCAATTCCACACAACAAGTCACAAGATAGTGTTCCAAATAGTTATAAGTGTTAATAGGTTTCCATAATGGTTTTCTTACTTGACTAGACTCCTACAACTTTCTTTTTACATTTTTCCTACTAATTATAAAAAATTCCCAATTTAGGCTCGGAGGCTAAGAAACCACATTCAAAACCTACCTTATGTTAGGCGATGCAAAATGGTTAAATTCTTACATGTCCTCCTATATATCAGGAATTCACAGGAACTGACATAATTAAAAATTGATGAATGGTTTTCAATTGGTGGCTATGTTTTCAGAACCACTGGTCATAATCGGTAGTCAACAACAACCAAAGGCTTACAAAATCCCCTTGCCAAACTAGCTAGGAATACATTTTTCCCCAAATTGAAGGTTCCAAGAAATTTTCTAGTAAAAATAATAGAGGGTTAAAAAGGCGAGCAAGCATTTCGTTGCTCAGGGTCCAAACAGTGAGCTAATTCGAAACCCAAATTTTCAATTTTAGCAGCTTCTTAAAAGTACAAAATGGGCTAACATGGCTCCTAGAGGAGCAAAGAAGAGAATACAAACGATCAATTGGTGTCAATCTAAAGCTTTATGTGGCTCTCCTCATAGCAAGGAATAAATACAACACTTGAGATCTCTTTTATGGGGCACACTATACTATTTTGCACATCTCTAGAAGTTGCATTTTTCTAGATTTTCATGGTAGACATAAATGGTTGTTTTAGTTAACTCATCTAGCTCTTGCCAATGCCAACGAACAAAAGCACCAAGTTTTGACACCCTAGGTTTAGAAATGCATAAGGTTGTGGTCACCACATGGTTGAGGTTCAAAGGTAAGTCGGTACCATAAATTAGGAGGTGTTGTTTTATTGATTGCACTAGCCATCTGGTTAAAATATCTAGTTGTTTAAGTATCTAATAGTTTAATATTTCTATTATATTGCAAATGAAAAACTAGAGCTGAGATCGGGTAAACATGCATTCGTTATTTTTTAGTTGCGATTACTCTTTCTTGGTTTCATTTTTTTTACTCTGCATGCAAGTTTTTCGATCACTATTTTTTGGAATTATTTTGCTAATCTCTCTAACAAGCTTTCTCGGAAAGTTGTCATTTTTTGTGCCTTTTTGTGCATGTGCAGGTTTTCATCATACCTTGAGTAATCAGGGGTTTGCCGCCATTTTTAGTTGGTTGCAGCGAAAATCAAAATAGAGCATCTCTGTGGTTTTTTAAATAGAGATTAATCTCATTTTTGTCCTTTTTAAATAAATTCTTAAAATGGAAGTGAAATTTTTTTAAGCTCTCTATTTTTTTTGCAGTTCTAGAATTTTTTTTAGAAAAATTGGCTTTGCTCTGCGTTTTTTTGGGAGCTCACATTTTTTTTGGTGCATGGTCTGCGTGGACTATTCAAAAAAATAGTTTGCGTGGATTGTTTAAACTCTACAGCGGCCCACAACCCCTCTTCCCTACACCGTTTAGCCGCCCTGTGTGCCCATGCCGTCGCATCTACACACAAACAAAACCCGTTCCTTTTGATTGTTACCCTTTTCGCGGCCTGCAAACAAAATCCAACCCTGCTATCACGTGGTCTCCAACCCTTCAAAACCTTGCATCTTTCTTCTCTTGGCTGCGGTCTACAATTTTTGGTACGTGTTCATTTGCTAAGTTCTTTTTTTAGTAAGTTTTAAAACACCTATTTTTTAAACACTCAATACTTTTTAAAATCAAAACGCAAAAAATTCGATCGGTTCACTTCTAAAAAAGATCTTTCCTTTTTTTCAAAATACGTGTTTTTTTTGGCTTTTTTTCAAGTTTTAAAAAGCTCTTGCTTTTTTAAAAATTTTAAAAGTTTTTACCTTTTAAAACCGTAGCTTTTTCAATATTTCTTTTATTAAGTTTTTAAAATTTGCTTTTCTTTAAAACTTACTTTTTTAAATAAAAAGTGGAAACTTTTAAATTAAGTTTTTAAGTGGAAACTTTCCTTTATTTATTAGTTTTTTTAAATTAAGTTTTTTTTATCTAAATTAATTCTTAGTATTTAATTATTATTTTTTAATTAGATATTAAATAATCATAAATTAATTAAATTATTATTATTTATTTGTGTTTATAATTTAGGATTAGGTATTTTTTTAAAAAAATCGACATTTAAAATAATGTTATTTTTATTTTTTTTTGTCCTAAACTGTCCGAACTTTAGCTAAACTAGATGTTTCTGAATGATAATTTATTACATGTTATTGTTAATTTTTTTCTCTAATCATGCGCTCAAGTGTGCAGTAACACTTCGTGCACCTCCTTGCCTTCCAAGCTCTTTTCCAACGTTTTGAAGGCTATCTGAACTCCTTGGGTTCCCAAACCTTGTATTTCACCCTTATTATTGCCTGCGACTAGCTAGCACGTCCACCATAGTCTGTAGCAAGGGGGTTTTCTTTTATGACGTGAGACATTTTTTTTCACCACTAGGGTTGGCTTTCACCTCCTTTCTATTTTTTTTTTGTGCTTGTTTACAGTGTCTTTTTTTTTGCACTCCACGAAACACTGTTGTGGTCTCCTCTCTTGCACATTATTATGCTAATTGCAAGACGAGTTACCAAGTGTTTCAAAACACACGCACGGACCCGATTGTAATCAACGCACTAAACTATAAAGTGCCGAAAGCAAGGGGGTTGTTATTGTCCTGGGTGGTTGTGTTTCTTTTCTACATTTCTTTCTCTCTCTCTCACTATGAATGCACTTTCAATTCCTTTACTTATGCCATTCACCATGGGAACTGAGACTTAACCAGATGACGAACCTGAAAAATCTAAGTGGTTAAACCGTAGTGATGAAGCTTTAGGTCTTCTTTGCATGTCCATTTCTCTTGACTTGCTCTTCCACATTGAGGCGTCCGAAACACCTAAATCTGTGTGGAAAACACTGGATGTGATGTTTGGACAACTAGATGACATGAGAGTGCATGAGTTGGAAAATGAACTACTAGGGTTAAATACTAGTGACTTTGAAAACCTACAAGCTTTCTTCTCAAAATTTGTCCACATTAGATTATTGTTAAAAGGATGTCAAGTAGAAAAGGAAGATTCTCAACTGATCTTGTCGATTCTCTCTAAGCTAGGTCCCGAATATTCTATCTTCGTGTCAACTTTCTACGCTACAAAAGCTTCTTTGGGCGATACTTGGACTATGCCCTCCTTTGACTATTTTTTGTCCCAATTCATTCGAGAACAGGACAAACTCATTCAAATGGGGTCTCTCAAGTCCAAATCACATGCCCTTGTAGCAAGTACTAGTAAGGGAAAGAATACTGAAAAGAAGAAAGAAACAAAGGATCAACCTAAGAAAGAAACTAAGACCAAACCTAAAAATGACACAAACACTTCGACTTCTGAGCCTAAGGCACAGAAAAACAAGTATTTGTGTTCCTATTGCAAGAAGTCTGGTCACGACGAGCAACACTGTTTTAAGAAACAGATTGATCACTTATCTCATTTACTTGAGAAGAATAAAAAAGTGTTCCTGAATCCATAAAACAAAGTGCTCCGAAGGCTGAGTCTTCTGCTACAAAAGGTGCTAAAAATGATAATAAGAAAGGAAAAGCCCTTGTAGCCAGAGTTGCTCCTTCATCGACATGGATTATAGATTTCAGTGCCTCGCACCACATGGGTTCTTCGCATGTTGAGTTTTCCAACATCGAACCTTGTGGTATGTCCCAAATCACAATGGGTAATGACACGACAGTGTTGGTTTCCGGTAATGGATCGGTAGAGATGGATGGGGGAACATTTAACCAAGTGTTGAGTGTTCCTAATCTCTCTACCAATCTCCTATCGGTTTACCAAATTACTCACCTTGGTGAAGGAATGTGAGTGGAATTTGGTCCTAACTCAGTGATCATTCATGAGCTTAACAATGACACTACAGTGGCTGAGGAAAAGGCAAATCACCGTTCACGGTTGTATACCTTCTCCCACTTTACTTCTGATTCTACACCCACTGCCTTTCTCGCTCATGTAAATAAGGTTAGTAAGCTATGGCATGAGCATTTTGCACATCTAAATTATCACTACCTTGAACAATTGAGTCAAAATGAAATGGTCAACGGGTTGCCTCGCGTCAAGTGTTCTAAGGGTCTTTGTGAGGGTTGTACCCTTGGAAAGCATTCTGAAAAGAACTTTGACAAAGGAAAATCCTGGAGAGCCACTCATCCCTTGGATCTTGTTCACAGCGATGTTTCTAGTCCATTTCCTTCTCCTTCATTTACTAGAGCTCTTTATGTGCTAACCTTCATTGATGACTATTCATGATATACTTGGGTATATTTTCTTAAGCTTAAGTCTGAAGTCTTTAAAGATTTTTAGGACTTTAAGGCTCTTGCTGAGAAACCAGCGGAACGGTCTATCAAGGTTCTTCGAATTGAAAATGGAGGTGAAAATGTAAACAATAGGTTCATGGATTTTTGTACTTCTGAAGGGATCTCTTTGTAGCATACAGTTGCTTATAGCCCTTCACAGAATGGAGTCGCAGAAAGAAAGAACCATACTCTAAAGGAGATGGCCACTTGTATGATTCACTCAAAGTCTCTTCCTCCGTAGTATTGGGCCGAAGCAGTGAATTGTGTAAATTACATTCAGAACCATGTTCCACACAAGGCAGTAAGAGGGATGACACCCTTTAAAGCCTGGTTTGGACGCAATCCTGATGTTGAGCACTTTCAAGTCTTTGGATCCAAGGCTATGGCTCGGATTCCCAAGAAGAAACGCAAGGATTTAGAACCACAATCCAAACCTTGTATAATTGTAGGGTATCCTGATGGTGTGAAGGGATATCGATTGATGAATCCTACTTCTCATGAGCTGTATATTGAGAGAAGTGTTAAGTTCGATGAGTCTTCTTTGAATTCTACTTCTCTAACTATTGAGGTTCTTCAGCTTGCTGATTTGGATTTTGACTCATCAGATGATGATACTATTGAGTGTGCTCCTCTTCTAGATCCTCCTGACCATCAGACCTTTGAGTATCCTGATTCTGACAGTAGTGATGATGAGGACTATGTCCCTTCTCACTCAAGTGAAGAATCTTCCGACTCTGAGCCTGATCCTCCTAGTCCCCTTTGGGCCAGGAAAACCTTGCAAAGTGCTAGAGATTTAGTTGGAGATACTTCGGATATGAGACGTACTTGCTCAGATTTCATTGGACCCCACTCCTTCTTTACCTCTGCTTCTGATCCACATTCTTTCCTGGAGGCTTCTGGTATTCCTGAGTGGGATTCTGCCATGGATGAGGAGTATTCATCTCTCATGAAGAATGATACTTGGGATCTCACCACTCTTCCGAAAGGAAGAAAAATCGTTCGGTGTAAGTGGGTGTTCCGAACAAAGTATGGAGTAGATGGAGACGTTGAAAAGTTTAAAGTAAGATTAGCAGCTAAGGGTTTCTCCCAGATAGCTGGGGTTGATTATACAGAAACCTTTGCTCTAGTTGGGAAGATGACTTTTATTCGACTGACCATAGCCATTGCCGCAGCGAATAGATGGAAAGTCCATCAAATGGATGTTAAGAGTGTCTTCCTTCATGGTGACCTAGAGGAAGAGATCTATATGTAACAACCTCTGGCTTATGTCTAAGATTCCTCCCTCATTTGTAAGTTAAATAAGTCTCTTTATGGCCTTAAACAAGCCCCTGGAGCTTGGTATGCTAAGATGGGCTCCTTCTTACTTACATCAAGGTTTACTAGGTGTCACTTTGATCCAAATGTTTATATTATATGGTAAGATGAATCCATACTCATTCTTGTTCTATATGTTGATGACTTGTTGATCATAGGCAGTTCTTCCTCTATTATTGATTATGTGAAGATCGCCTTAGCCAACAAGTTTTCCATGACTGACTTAGACCTTTGCTTCATTACTTCCTTGGGATCCAGATTTCACAATCTGACTCGGGAATCTTTATTTCGCAACCTAAGTATTCTCTTGATTTGCTAGCTTGGTTTCAGATGCCTGATTGTAAGTCTTCTCCTACTCCTTTTCTTTTCGGGGTTAAGTTGGTTTCAGATTGCTCTACTCCCTTGGTTGATGGTACTCTTTATCGACAGTTTGTAGGGAGCTTGATTTACTTGACTCACACTCAACCGGATTTATCATATGCTCTTGGGATCGTGTCCAGATTCATGCAGGAGCCACATGAGCTGTATTGGAAAGTATCTAAATGGATCCTTCATTATGTTCATGGCACTTATGCTGATTGCATTCACTATCATGGAGGGGTTGATATTGACTTGATTGGATTCACATATTCTGATTGGGCCAGTGACTTAGATCATCGGAAATCTACTTCTGGCTATAGTTTCTATCTTGGTTCGGGTCCTATTAGTTGGTCTAGCAAGAAGCAGAATGTAATTTTGATATCATCTACAGAGGCAGAATACAGTGGAGCAGTTAACGTTGCCATGGAAGCTATTTGGCTACAGGGTATTCTGACAGAGTTTGACATCCACTTTCAGCGGCCTACCATTATCTACTGTGATAACATGAGCACAATCTCTATTTGTAGAAATCCAGTTCAGCATCAGTGGACGAAGCACATTGAGATCCATATGCACTTCATACGAGAGCTTATTCATGATGTTATCATCAACATTCAATACATTTAGACAGCTGATCAAATTGTAGATTTATTCACCAAGCCCTTCACTGAGTTGAAGTTTCTTCACTTATGATCTCTTTTTGGGGTGAGGTCTTCTGTAGCTACCTATCTTCTTTAGGCTATGTAGTCCTTCTTTTCTTCTTCTTCTTCTAGGAAGATTGTGTTTGTACATGGGCACCTTATAATGCCTTTAGTTGCTAGGCCCCATTGACACATCTTTCTTAGTTGTTTAGGAGTGTCTTCCTCTTCCGTCTGACTCATCATAGCCATTACCCTAGCTTCGATGAAGGGGGGTGTTAGTGTCAGTTATCCAATGTGTCCTCTTCTCATATTGAAGGGTCATCTCACATGGGTTAGGTTTAGGGTTTCATGTGTGTCATGCACTAGGGTTACTCAGCAACCTATATGTACCCCTTTTCTATTCATTTATGAGCATGCCAAGACACTCCGCTGTCTTTCCTCTATGCAAGCTTTGTTTCTATTGAGCAAGTTCTTCCATTACTGATCAATTTTTCCTTGCTATCGCTGGAGCTATCACGATTCTGTTGGAGTGCAACTACTTTGTGCCTCGTTTCCAATTTGATTCTCACAAACTCTTTTCAGTGGTCACCACATGGTTGAGGTTCAAAGGTAAGTCGGTACCATAAATTAGGAGGTGTTGTTTTATTGATTGCACTAGCCATCTGGTTAAAATATCTAGTTGTTTAAGTATCTAATAGTTTAATATTTCTATTATATTGCAAATGAAAAACTAATTATACAAAAATTATAAAAGATATAGGTGAGGATAACATTCCTGGAAAATATTAGTGGTCATAGTGTATGAGGTTCTCTAGAAGGGTCCACCCACATTCACAAGGCTCCTACTCTCTTCCAAGAATTCTGTTAAATGGTTTGTGTGCACTTTGAATACCCATATACTTTCATTTTAACATAATTTCATGGTCCATTTTCAAAGCATGATCTTTAAGTTATATAGATGGGAACATTACAAATGCTTGACCCCTCATTCAACCCTTTGCATCAACTTTACACCAAGTCTGGATTCGGCTTCCTCCATATTCATGAAAAGTGACCCAAAAAACAAAGTGGAAGTCATCCACATTTACATCCTTTTTCAAGTCCTTGATGTATAAAACACGAGCTGGATTTCTAGGAGTATAATTCTTAATCATTGAAAGGTCTAGAATCTCCGTTAGAGGTAGCTTACCAGCCTCTAAGTTAGTAGTTGTTGCACAAAACTGTGTTGTATCAGCCTCCTTATCTTTCATGACCTCAACTTTAGTGTTTAGATCATCTTTATTTTCTTTAATATTATCACACGGTTGTCCCTTAGGAGTGATATTGATCTATAAAATAGGTTATTTTTTTCTTTATAGTTGGAAGCTCCTTTGGCAAAAGAGGAGTTAGCTTTGGTCGAGGAGATTCAACTGAAACTATATTGCCTTCCTACTTTGGACATTTTCTAAGAAACTTCATGTTTCCTTTGTTTGACTCAACTATACTAGTTACTTCTCCGGACGCTATTATCTCATCTAAACCACCATGTTCTGAAGATTCCAGTTCAAATTCATTGCTTGATAAATCTCCTGCAACAAAGGAGTGAAGCAAAAACAAAAATCTCCCATTTTGACACAAACTGGGAGGATGCAGGAAAAGCGTGTGGAATTTGGATTTACACCTTCCAATTGCATTTTCTTGAAATTTTCTAAGCCTTTTCAACAAACCCATTTTGTACATATCCTGTAGTCAATATTGTCCACCAAAACCACAATTTTCCTAGAGATATTTGTCAAACAGTTCAGGTGCCTATCTATGTTTCCACATTTTGCATACATGTTTACCAGAGCATTTGCAACCATAACATCTGACAAAATTCCTCTATCTTTTATACTTCGATGGATGTCCATAAAGGATGTTCCAGATGCTGACAGAGGTGGTGGAAATTTGGCTTTAAACCTGTAAATGCATTTGCTTAATGTCCCCAACGGATTTTCAAAGGTCCATTTTGTGCATACCTACAACCATGGTAGTTTTTGAGAAGGCATTGGCTGAGGAATTTATTTAAGGAGCCCAATAACCCCTTCAAGTGCACCAATTTGTGCACAAACTGCAAATCAATGCATTCCATGAAGAAAACCCACGCATTTTGAGGTATTCTTCAAACAAAGGGTTTCACGCAAAGGAGTGAATGAGACAAATCTTGCAAAGTCATAAGTGGGATAGCAGGAAAGGGCACTTTCAACCACACTTACATGTTTTGTATTTCAACACCTGCAACTGAAAGATCTGACAATTTTGGCCTTCTTCAACATGCCTCCACTCTCCTTCATCCACCCAACCACTCTCATCACTCTTCCACCAGCCTCCTTCATTCCACTTCCACCAAATCCTAGTTAATTTCCCCCCAACATTTTTCGGCCACATTTTTTTATTAAAATTGATTACATTTTATTAATCTGTAATGGTGGCACTACATTCTCCCATGCTAATGTCTTTTGATCATGTTCTCTTCGAATAAATTACTTTTGTGTGAAGATTACTATTCTATCTTAAGCATTATCTCATCTTGTCATGGATGATAATATGTTGCATTTTTTGTGCCGACATAAATTTAGAGAAATTGTATGAAAACTATTGTCAAACATCCCATTGCCATGTCAGTAGAGACCCACGAACATAGTCACACATGGGTTCAATTGATTCCTTTTCATAGTTTCTAAGTAATACAAAATTAGTATTTGAACATTCCAAGGTTATAACTTCATGTTGAATTCTCACATTGAACATTGAAAAGAGGTCATGTTCACTTTGATTCTTGTAAAAGGAAATAGATTTCTCCAATGAATCCATGATTTAAACCTAAAATACATAAATCTAAAAACTCTACAAACATTCAAATTAGTGACTAATAAATGACTAGGGGGCATATTTAGGGTTACAATATATTATTTTGGCATAAAAGAAAAAAAACTATACAACATTATTTTCGAAAAAAAAAACTATACAACATTATTTCTAAAGTCTATGTTTTATTCTTTTCTTTCATGTTTAATGTGTTCTACTTTGGCTATAAAAATGCATAATATTTATGATATTCCAAACAATCCCAACAAGATGATTGAAAGAGAACTCAGGCCATTAAAAATAGGCACAATACTACAAATAAAAACAAGTTTATCATAGAAGAAAGTTGTTGAGCCTTGTCTCAAGTTCTCACCAAAATTACTTATTGTCAGGTTTGGTTGTAGACCATTCATTCTACATAAATTATACTCAATATCCTTTCCACTAACGTTTCTTTCACCAATACCCTCTTCGGCATTCTCTATAACAATACCTTCAACTTTAGGCAAATGAATTCTCAAAATTTACTACGTATTTACACAAGCACACTACTTTTACATCAATCGATAACTATCAACCTCTATTAATCTAACAAACACCTTGTAACTTGTAGGCGGGAACATGTTGCTTCGCGGTTCTTGTTACAAACATCATCTATAAACTTTTTATTAATATAAGTAAAAATAGATGTAGGATTAGAATGTCTACCAAAATAAATAGTCTCTATAATTTTGGTCAAAATATTTTTATTAAATTAAAAAGTATTATTTATCATTAAATGTGTATATATAATAAATTAATACGGATTAAAAATATATGGAAGTACTCATTATTTATTTATTATTGTATTTTGTAGAAAAATATTAATATTTATATAACATTTGTTTATAAATCATAATTTTTTTTTAATTTAATTATAAATTTATATAATTTAAAAACTTATTTGAAATTATTTTAATTATCATTTTTTATTTATAGCCGAAAGGTGTTCCCCCTATGGTAAAGGGCTTACGGTCATTCATGCCATTGTCCTAAATTTTACGGTCATTTTAACATTTTTACCAAGTGATTAAATTTGATGGGAATTTTGACATATTCATTTTTTTAAAGCTATTTTTAGTTGTTTTGATAGGCAGATGCATGTTTCAGGCAGCCACTTTTGGTTAGAGGTGTCCTTTGTAATCTGAAGGCCTAAAGCATTATGCATCTAGAGAGACCATAGGCACTGCTGTACTTTTGGATAGTGGTGGAGTTGGGTTACAGATCTATCATGCCCTACCAGAAAGTACATGTAGTTGAAAAGAAGCTAAGGAATCAGAGAAATTGAGTAGGAATATTTTCTAGGATTTGGAAGAATAAGATTCTCAGAATATGGATGAAAACATTTTGGCTTATACATAAATCCACGCCATCTCATAATCAAAATCCAAGAAGTCTAAATAAAATTGTGAATCCATAGGGAAATGCAGAGGACTAAGAATAGAAGCGGAAAGACTACATTTGGATACAATGAAGTACTAACTCATTTGATGAAGGCTCAAAATGGACTATGGAAGCCATTCTTTCTAGTTGAAATCATTGTCTCTCATTATTTTTTGTAACTGAGTAAGTAGGGAATTTTCATTGACTAATAGGTTTCTTTAGCTCCTTGGATAGTTTAATCCCCTTTTAATGATTGTGTCTTAGTATTTTTCATTTATGAGTGTGGGGACCTATAATTCCCCTCTTCACTCATTCATAACTCTAGTCAAAACAATTTATGGATAAAAAAACACTTGTAACATAAATAAAAGAGAAAATGAATATTGAATTTGTCCTTGTACATCCAAAAGGATGTGATCTCTAAGGTGAGATAAACTATCATAGTTGTGGATACACTTGTAACCATAAGATTGTAACATGCCTATTAATCTTCATTTAGTCAAAATCTTAATTTTCACTAAATAGTAAATACATTTAATAGAAATTGGAACTTTGGTGCAAAAAGGCTCTAATGTTTTCCTTATTTTCTAGCTACACACCATAGTAATATGAATCTTATTACATCAATGTATAGGATTTCTTTACAAATTATTTAGAAATGAAATTATGAATGCACCTTGAATCCACTAATATTTGAGCTTCAACTCAGTTCAATGTTCCATGAGTGAAGAATAACTATATAATTATATTTACTGCAATGATCCAAACTTACTTTTTGAGGTACAATTTTTGGAGTTTTATCCTAGCAGATTATGGTCATATACCCTAGTTCTCCATCCCCTCTTTAGTTCCTTGGAGACTCCTCTTATTCCAGTGTTCAAGGGATTTCTCGAGACTTGACGAGATGGATAATTTTCGTAGATACAAGCAATTCCTCTTTAATTGGTTCTTATATATAAAATCCACATGATTATTTAATTGCTTCAAAAAACCCTTGAAAAAAGCCTTCTTCATTGAGAAACTAGAGGAGCCAAAAGATGCCTTGTGCTTCCTTTCTTAGTAGTAAAGTGGTTGCTAATAATAACTACTTAATCGTTAAATTTTTTCCAAAGTTCAAATTGCTACAAGAACATCACTAATATGAGGTTTGAGGCCATCCACATAAGGAATAACTCATACCCATCATAAATGTTGAAAAGTTAGGCCATTAAGTGTTTCATTTTAGGACTAATTTTTAGTAGTGTCAACATAATTCATATAGGTCTACCATTCAAAACCGTTAGTTTGTCACTTTTAGGTGCAAGTATTCTTATGAATGCAACCTTTGACTCATATCAACATTTTTAAGATCCAAGTCTTAAATTCAACACCAGGTTGATTAGTTATACCATTCTTCTATTCTCTTGCAAGCCCCTTTAATGACAATATAGATATGGCATTCTTCCAAGCCTCATCCACTCACATTGAGTGAAATAATGTTTTACCCATCTTAGGTGGTCCTCATATCTTTGCCATGATATTTAGGAAAGTCAATATTAGTAAAATTTTTACCTTTCTTATAGTGGTACATGATTAAAGATGTCATAGCCTGATTTGGAGGTCCTACTTGTAGGGTTTTAAAAAAATTAACTTCTCACAGAACTTGGTTCAAAATCAATCATCAAATCAGGTATTACTCTCTCTTTACAAGTTATCAAGAGTGTTAAATTCTTGATGGGACTTCTTAAATCATTTCTTTTGATTTACTTGGGCTAAGTGATCAATTTCAAAGATTTGGACCATCCTACTCAATGGGAAAGATTTATTCTAGTGTTGATATCACTGTTAAAGAAACAACCTTCCATACAGTAACTTAGATTATAAGAGATAATTTTCAATAGTAAAGTATTTAGACATAATAGTAAATAGCCTTTCCTACAATCGATTAAACTAAATCGTTAGAAGATATCAAGACAAAACCCCTATTAAATCCAAGTGAAAATATAATACAAGATTCTTAAGGCTAAAATTTACTTCCCGCAGCCTAAAATTATGAGCAAATTCCACTTGTCATAGTCTTAGTGACCCATAAATACTATATTAGTTTCTTCACTACATATTGCAAATTAAACTTACAAACAACATATCATGGAAAGAATATGGCATATTCCTCAACATGACCCTTTTGAGATGCTTTATGCCTCTTTGATGCAATATTTTTTCATTCTTTCATGTCCCTTGGATTCATGAAGAGGCAATTAAATTACTTCTATCCATTCTTTTACAACTCTAATTCATTTGCACTTATAGACTCATGTATCACCTACTATTTAATCCTTGTTAGAATTTGGAATTTGGTCTTATCTGACCAAGAAGGGCACCATCCATTTTTTGTTACTATGTTCTACTATCCCCCTTAGGCCTTATTGGTCATATCGATAATGTGGGCTCTCATTACCAGAGATAAGTTTTCAATAAAAACATCAAATGTCATATCTAATGGTTGAGGATTCAAGGATGTTTTCCTCATAGCATTGATGCTATAAGAGGTAGGAATATAATCAAATCTTGGGATTAGGAAGAGGAGACATAGGTTCTATATCGAAAATGAACCCAGATGTCCTTCTAACAAAGTTGAGAGATAAACTAACTCAAGTAGTCAATAATGAAGGCTCAAAACCAATCTTGACATAGATGCAACAACTGTGCAATACAAGAAAATTAGTCAGTGAAAATTAGTTTATTTATCTAAATTTATATGACCATGTGGCATACCTTGCAATTTAAACATAAATAGAAGTGGTTTTTTATCCTTGAAAACAGTTAGTAAGCCTTAACTACTACTAGAGGACTTTTAAATGTAAATGTATATATTAATGTTTTCCAACTTAGAAAAAATATAAAAAAAATTCATTTAAGAATTATTGTATTCTAGTTTCTAATTCAATTTTTCTAATATATTTGTTGATTAACTACCATTTTTGGTCTACAATTTGAGCAGCCAATGTATGCTTCATTGGTATCATACCCACAATCCTACTACTGTCGATCTTCTTAATGTGGGCCATCATCATAACCAGTCTCCATTCTTATTCCTCCTCTCATTATTAATAATTTTGACACCAAATTTGATTTTTTTTCTCAACCTAATGTGTTATCTTTGCTTCCAATTTGACCATTGTAGATAGCTATGGTGCAATCTTCACAACAAATCTACTTATTCTCAAATTTTAAATGTGAAAGATAACTAGAGAAACAACATAGTCTAAGAAATGTATGACAAAATGTTCTTAAACAATGGATAGAGTGTATGATAGAGTGATGGAATCGTCAATGAAAGTTTTTGTTCCTTCACAAGCACATCATCACAATATCAATCAAAAAAATTAGACTTTATGTTAGTGCATGAATACGATCAAAGGATTTCAATTATCAAGTTTTCTCCACAAATTCAAAAGGTTATTTTAGTCAATGAAGATGAATATTCAGAAAATAAAATCTAGATCTACATTCACAATCTCAAGCAATATTTTAGAATAAACACAAACAAAGATGAGGGAAAGACACATTTTTTTATGTTGCATTTCATAACATTTCATCTAAATAGAAGTATAAAATTAAATTCAGGAATCTCGGAAGGTAATTTACTAATTTTACATTACTGGAGGAGTCTAATTTTAGGTCTTTATTTGATGATAATTATTCAAAGATTGTTTCCTCCACTATATATGGGTGGAAAATCCTATAACGTATTGACATTATTCCATATACTTTTGTCATGAGTGAGACATGGAAGGTATTATCTTCTTGGATTCTTATTTGTAGCTCAAAGACCAATGTGGTTGATTCAAAAACCCCTTTTCTCAATATTATTTCTCTATAGCACATTAAGATTAAACATAAAAAATACCCCTGATTAAGGACCTTGAAATAAGAATATGATTTGAACTTACAAAGGATCTAAATGGACATTTAGTGGACTATGACAAAGCTCTGATTGCACATTTAGTGGTCCGTGATAGATGGTTCAATGTGCATTTGATTGATCTTCTATAGGGCCTTTAATGATCAAGAACAATAAGAAGGATAGGTTGATATATCTTGAAGATGGGAAAAACATATGTAAAAGGCTACCACACACGATATAAAAATTTTAAATGTATGGAAATCTTCATGTATTCATATTTAGTCCAAATAAAATAGTACACAAATCTACGAAATGATACAACTCATGATATAAAATTTGCAAATGTATATGTACGAATTTATAACAAATTTGAAATCTAAAGATAGAACCTTTACATATAATGCTTCATCTATATTCCTACACTTACAAAATCAATCACACCCCTTATCAACATCAACTACAAAAGTAATAACCATCCCTCTATATCAAATAACATATATTTTTTGGCGTTCACATTGCATTGTACACATGCGATTGCTAGTATATAAACAAGAGTAATTGAATGTTTATATGAAAAATAATATATTTATAAGAAATAAATAATTTTACATACTCATAAATATCTATTTTATTTGAATGAAGCGTTTGATACAAGATATAATTGAATAAACATATAATAATTATTATATTTTGTCTTTAATATAGGAATTAAAATTTAATATTTACTCTTACTTTTTCCATCTTAATATGTAATAATGCAAATGGTAAATGAATAAAAGAGTTGAAACAAAATTCAATTTAATTCCGAATATAATAACATTAGAAATTTATTTTCTTCTAATTTAATTATAATTTGAGTTTTAATGGCCAAAGTTCTCATGCTTAAATATCAATTTTATTTGAATGAAGCGTTTGATAAAAGATATATTTGAATAATTATATAATAATTATTATATTTTGTCTTTAATATAGGAATTAAAATTTAATATTTACTCTTACATTTTCCATATTAATATGTAATAATGTAAATGATAAATGAAAAAAATAATTGAAACAAAATTCAATTTAATTCCAAATATAATAATAACATTAGAAATTTATTTTCTTGTAATTTAATTATAATTTGAGTTTTAATGGCCAAAGGTCTCATACTTAAACATAACTCAATGGAACTTAAATATGTCTACCTAATAACACCATCAATTATTTATAATTTTATAAGCTCAAACATGATTGAAAAAAAATATATAAGTCAACGTACATGAAACAATATGTATGTCTAATAACTCTAGATAGAAGAAATTTATATATAAATTTAGTAACTTCATATACTATAACCTAAGTAAAAAACAATTATATGTAAGGATACTCGCAAATAACTCCAGTGGTTCTTATTTATACTTACTAATAACTCTATGAATAAATACTACTGGTTATGGTAACATACTCATTTGTGACTGACAATGCCATTGGAGTCATCGCAACCATTATAGCCTACGTGCATAAACATGTGTATTTTATAAATTTAAATGAGACAGTGGCATAAATTGATAGGGAAAGTTAACTCCCGACCCTATTATTCACATTTATTACACTACAATCATTGTGTATTAAACAATGATTTTCAATGTATTGCTTGTTGCAATGTGCATTTATATTAGGAAGGTCACTCCTTTAATGAAGTTGAATTTTTTATTATTCATAAATTAAAATTAAATTATAGCTATATATTTTTAAATCAAATTGTGTAAGGTAGGTTTTAAAGTATTTTTATTTTTTATTAGTTAGAAAAAATTTAAATTATTTTGAATATAAGATAGCTTTAATATTAAAGCCCATTTTTATGATTTAGTTGTTAAAATTTTAATGTTAAATACTTAACTCTTATTTCATTTTTGAAACAATAAAATGTTTAGTTAGATAACATTTATGGTTGTTTCTATTATACACTTTTGATTATTGAGAATTGAAGTGGATTTTGAACGTCAACATAAAATATTAATTGAATGTCAATTTTTTTACGTGTTTATTATAATTTAAAGGGAAACCTGTGATTGATATGAATTAACAGTAAATTATAATTGATTTGTTTCATCAATTAAGCATAAAAAACAAATTTAAATTGCTTACAAACACTAACACTATATGAGTTGTAACTATTTAAATTAAATGATCTTGTAGATTAATTTTTTACATAGTTTTAAATTAGATTTTACTTGGTTGATTAGAATAGTGTGAAATAGTGATGAAAAAATTATATAGTGTTTGACATTGAGATGGGTTTGACATATTTTAATTGATTATATTTCACATATAAATGAAAATAATATCAACCACTTGACAAATTTTCCTTAGTTTATGATTGCAACACAAGTTTCTTACCATAAATAAAGGGGGGGAATAATCAACAAACGATCAATAGATGGGATCTATGAGGATAAGAGATAATGTTTTGTACACATATAAGAGAAATATCATTAAGAGTGAACCCTATGTTAAAACCTTTTAGTACCATTGAGATGGGTAGAATATAGTATTGCTAACACCTTACTGCTTTATTTTTCATGTTAGTTTTAGGAAACACCATGTATCCAATGTCAAGCCCTTTAAAACATTGCATTTTTACTTTGGTTTAATCTCTCTCTGAAATCAAAATAAAATTTTAGTAACCCTTTCAGCACTGTAATAAATATTAATGGACACATTCTACACATTTGTAATGAAAGTTGACATGAATTTTTTTCCGATAAGAGTAACTCATTATAATATTTCTATGAATAAATCTCTTATAATTCAACAATCTATTATAAAATATCATTAATTGTACAAGGGTCACTTAGTGATTAATAAAAGGCTAAAATCTTATTTTAGTGCTTGAAAGAAAAAATAACCTTTATTACCATTATGAAGACTTATAATAAATACACATTAATACTCTAACTTAATATTTGTTTCCATAGAATGAAAATTGAGTATAAATTTAAATAAAGTGATGTTTGATCAGGTTGGGCACAACTGTCCATATGGAGGAATTGAAGATTCGTTAAAGGGAAAGTATATATTTTTACGCCGAAAGGCATTTTCATAGGTAGAAACTCACCCCCCACTGACTATGTCAAGTTGCACGCAAAAATATAAACTGTAGAATCTATGAACCATATCAACATCCTCCGATGAATATTAGCCATAGATTTTTCTAGCTATCTGTGAAGCAAGTTTCTGTCTACTTCTGTTGTGTTGGAGTTGTGAAATTACCTCACCATGTACATTTTACCAGGGTTTGATTAGTCATCAACCATTAGTCTTAATAAATAATGGATCCAATCACTATGGAGCCATCGTTAGCTATTGGACTATGCTTGCAACATGACATTATCCGCTCTCCCAGTGCCTTATGTCCTTCTATAATTGTTGGTGCTTACTCTGTTCCCTTCCATGCATTTCCATTACTCTAATTCAAAGCTATTGTTTTAGTGCGGGATATGAATATGCACATAATTATAAAATAACATTATTTTTGGAATTTTCTCGCTATCCTTGGAAAAAACATAAAATTCCCAAGAAATACATGCATTGCACCCCTACTTAACACTTTATATAGGTGATTTTATATTAAAAATTAGCCACATCTTTCATTGTTCAATTCTTCTATATAGCTAACTCGATGTTCACGTGGAAAGCGTAATTACACTAAAAGGAATTTTCACAGGTAATTAGTGTGGCATCAAAAGCCTTAATTTTCTTATATTTCTTTCAGGTCTGGTGGTTAATTTCTTTGAGGCCTTGTTAAAATTACGATTTTGTTAAATCATGAGAAGGTCAGACCAATGTTGCTGCAGTGTAATAAGCAGATTGGGCCTCCTTGGTTGAGGCTTCTGCCAAAGATGATCTTCTTTGTGCCCTGTAAAGTCCATAACAATTCCAGTAAGAGTGAATGTAATATGTGTTGTCTGGACTGTATGGTTTATGCATTTTTGCTCTTATTATCTTGCCCATAATAGGGACTATTTCATTGTTCAAGTGTGTACCAATTCTACTGGCTGGGATTTGTTTGAAGTAATTCTATAAGAGGCTCAAGTTTTGGTTTTTAGCTAATGTGTAGATAAGTCAGTCTTCCTACCATAATGTGATTCATGTTTCAGAGGTTCGAAAGGTGTTGGACACAACCAATGTGTAGACATATATCATAAATAGTGTGAGGATTGTTTTTTGAACGAGAAATGTCACTCCACCACGTCAACCATACAAAAGCCAATCAAAGTGTATTGGAAGGTTTTGGTATGTTGCATCATCTACCATGTTTGCTATCGGTGATTGTTTTGGTTCAACAAAAGAAATAATTATCTTTTGCTTATGTCAAGCTTGCCACATGGGATTAATTACTTACACAATAGATTATGTGTGCAAAAAAATAGAGTGGGAAATATCGAGTTTTCAATTTTGCCCACTTGGATGTCAAGGTATTTACCCAATTTATCTAAATTGCATTTGATAGGAGCATAAATTTTGTAGTTGCGATACTGTAATTAGAATGCAGAAACCCACCACAAGCGATGCAATCAGGTGTTAAACTTGGCAGTTGACAGGATTTAATTAGAATTTCGAAACCCGTAACCAATAAATGAAGGAATTGGGCATTTAAGGGGAATTTAAATTTTGTAGTTTGTCGAATTTATTTAGAAACTAGCAACATGTTATTCATTTATTGAAACGAATGATTTAGCTTTTTAATCAGACTATAAATATTTGCAGTTGGCAGAAATTGAGCATAACAGGGACACAACATTCATTCTGTCAGGAAAGGCATCTGAGACATAGAACCATGATTATGTGAGCAGGAGCATCAGAATCTGAAGATTCTTCAACCCATAACAAGAGGTCGAGATTAGCCAAGAACTTATTCCATTGTTTTATAAAGTATAATAACAATGCAACATACATTGCGTCGACTTACACAACTCTATCTTATCCAGAGTTCACGATCAATGATGATGGTGTTGCCAAGTTTCATTACGGAAACCCCAATCTTAATAAAGATAGTTTTCTCAAGATTTATCCTCTCATACAACCAATGGTGATCAATGATAAGAGGAGGAGAAAGTTAATTACTCACAGCTCCCGTCTCATTAGTTAAAAATGTATGATACTCTTAAATCCACTATAAAAAATATACTTATTATTTTTCACAATCATGTTTCTGCAGCTTAGACGTTCAATGTAGCATGGAAAATCCTAAGGAACCCACCTGAAATTTTTTTATAGAAATCATGGTGAATATGCCTAGAACTAGATACATTGGGTTGGCAAATTATTTAAAATCGACAATAGTGGCATTGATGAAATAGGATATAATTTTTGAAAGAAATTTTTGATGGAGTGCCGAATGAAGGATAACTTATCATATTATGGACTTATCCATTTTTTGTAAGTAGAGGACCACTTTACATTTGAAAGGACACCAAATTTTAAAGACCTACTAGTTGCGATTTTATAAGGGATTATTCCGCATAGTTTTATCTGAAAGGGACTTATACCCTTAACAAACACCGCTCAGAAGAGGTAGATGTGAACAAATAAGGCCCAACGCACATTAGTCACAACAAAAGCATTGAAAAATTCTGCACATAATAAAACTCAAGACGGACAGTGCAATTCAGCATAAAAACAACTTTTACAAGATCAAACAAGTGCTTGACAAAGAAAGTGAAACATTAATGATCAGCAGGTCAGGTCGAGAAACTAGCGAGGCCTTGGAGAAGCGGTATTCAATGGAGAACAATTTTTTATTTTTACGCACCGTAATCCAGCCTGTAGCAGCCTCCATAATTAGGGTATTGAAACAAGGAGGCGTATTTTCCTTATCCTCCATAGATCCAATGGGACAACGGATTAATATGTGCTGTCTGGACTGTATGGTTCGTGTAATGCCACCAACAGAATGAGATTCTTGGCGCATTCAACAAGGGACCATTTCATTGTTCAAGAGGTGTTCCAATTCAAAACTGGCTTCAGTGATTGTATTTGAACTAACTCTATAGGAGGCTTCGAAGTTTTGGTGTTTAGCTAATGTATAGATCCAGCCAGTTCTTTCTACCATAATGTGATTCATGTTTCAGAGGATCTGCAAACATCAGCGTGTTGTGACACAACTGGGGTAGTATACATATATGCATATAATAGTGTGAGGATTACATTTTTTGAATGAGAAATGTCATCCAAGTTCATGTTTTCAACCATAGCTCATATCCGATCAGTGTATTGGAAGGTTTTGGTATGTGTCCAGCTCATGTACCATGTCTATGCTATATGTGATTGTATATGCGTCAACAAAAGTATATACATTATCAATGCTATATGGTATGACCACATGGCATTTCCAATATGTACAGTATAGACAAATTATGTGTGTACATAAATAGAGTGGGTAATATGAGTCTTCATTCATTTCAATCCAGACTTGGTTATGCAAGGTATTTACCACACATTTATCTAAAGCCTGCATTTGATAGGACATACATTTGTATATTATGATAATCGCCTAACCAAAGGTTTTTATGGACAGAAACCCACACATAAGCGATGTACAATCGGGTAATATACTTTTGGCAGTTTGACATGCTTTACATTAGAATCTTTGAAACCTTTAATCAATAGAGGCGAAGGAATTGGAGCATACATGAAAATATATATATGGTAGTTTATCAACTTTACTTAGATATAGTCAACATGTTATTCATTTATTGAATCGAATGATTTAGCTTAGTGATTAATTTCTACTATGTATGTGTGCAGTGTGTGCGTGAAATGTGTAGATAACAGGGACACAACATTCATATGTGTGTATATACATATACATATAATTTCCATGATTATGTGATAGGACCGCACATCACACATCACACATATACACGTACATACACACACACACACATATATATATATACATAATACATATATACATATATACATACATATGGAAAATTTAATTAAATTTCAAAAAACATTACCTTAAACATATACGTGAATTAGACCAAATGACCAGGAAGATTCCATAATTTTTTTGGCGATCCAAGAATATTTTAAAATCGCAGCTTATTAATCACGTGACAATTTAATAAAAAATATACATTGGAATTGGAGATCCGTTGGCTATTTGCATGGGACAAATTAATGTTTTTAGAAATTTTGGGCAAAACGTGGGAACCGCTATGGTCATAAAAATAGCCGAATTCATATTCCAAAATTTCTACTTTTAGCCAAATTACGCATATTAGCCACTAAAATTTTCCATGGAATGTAGATACATCCGTATATACACTTAATGTAAATACATAAAGCTTGAGTATACAGTCGGTTGGGTAAAAACATATATCAGTATACAATCGGTTCAGGTTGGGTGACGGTCTAAGTAATTCTTGAAGTTTCCAATGTGTGAAAAAAGTAAAATACATATGTATGTTTTTCGAGGAGAGGGTCACCCTGGTGTTTTTTGGAGGTGGTATTTACAGTGATAATGTTCTATGTATAAATATAATAAATGTATATGTGGAGTTTCTTACAAGGTCCAAAAAATAATCTGTTGGCCAACCAGCCCCCTTCCATTGTGTTAGGCTACACACAAATATCTAGATCATAGATTTTGTACCATATAAAACAAAGTTTTTACTAACAACTCGTATACCTTCGACTAGACAGCTCCACTTCTTCCTTTATTACTCCACTACACATTTAATTCATCCAATTCATCATTTTCGATGTTTAGATCCCCACGTGTGATTGCTAGTTGTAAACATTGAGATAACAAACCACCTATTTCTCCTAAAAAAAAATGTACATGTGTTGATTTGCTTTCTTTTTATTTTGATACACACATGAAGGATTGATAGGCTGCCTTGTTCATTTGGATATGTGGAGGCTAAACTATATTATATTTAAGCTGAAGGTGTTCCAAGTTGGATTGAGGGTTGCTCTCGTTGACAGGACAAAAGACATCCACAGTGTGAATTGCAGGAAACATGACGTTGGAAAAATCAAACCCCTTTGTCCACGTGTCGAACAGTACATCTATGAACAATCCACGTAGAGGGAAACAATAAAGTGAAGCAAAAATCAGAAATATCCACCCATGTGAGAAATCAATGGAATACGTTTTTATTTTACAGCCAAAGTAGAAATTTGATCTTATAAATAAGACTTTTCCTTATATAAATCCCCCTGCACACGATAAACATTGCATGCCTCTGCAGATAAGAAGAAAAAATTCCATGTACAGCTTGGTTTTTTATTCCCTGCTCGCGGGAATAGCTCTGTTATATCTGATATTTAGCTAGAATCTGTCCAGCAAGTCATCAAAGCAGCTTCCACCTGGACCTCGACCCCTGCCTCTCATCACCAACATCCTCCAGGTAGGCAAGAGCACCAACTAGTCTCTCTTCTACTTGGCAAAGCTCCACACGCCCTTCGCTACTACGTATATGGCAAGTGAGTTTTGGCACGTTCCTATCCTTCACAAATATTATTAGATAGAAAAACCTTTGATGCCATGGGGAGTTTCGTTGAGTTTAACAAATACCTTTAATTATACTAGGAAAAGCATCCATATGTGCTTGTGAGAGGCCGATAGGCATATATAAAGATTTATTAAAATTATTACATAGTTTTTTTAATTATTGGTAAATAGTTTTGAATGGACTATACCTTGTAACAAGGAGGGCTCACCAGCCGGATAACACAATGAAGATATAACAACAAAAGATCAAAATCCAAATACAACCAAGTTTCCACAAGTAACCAAGACCGGGTTACAAACAAGAAGCAAAAAATGGCATAGACCACCTCAAGACCGCAAGAAAGCAACAATGACACAGAAAAAAGAACGCAAAAAAACAGCAACAAAACTGGATTCCGTCAGCCCAAGTCTGACTATTTCTTGGATGCTCTTTCAATTCTGGACTGAATCGTCTGCAACGAGGTAAAAAGTGCCAGAGTGGTTGTGTGCATTGAGTCTGAAGCATCCAGCTGTGAGATGGTCATACTCCTCTCTTTTTCATTCCCCCAAATAGTTGCAGGGATCCCACTTAGCATAGCAATGCTCCGAACTTGTTGTTCTAAGAAATCACTTATGGCCTTAAAGATGGCCATGTTATGCTCATGTCTATCTTTAGCTCTCCCTAGTCTGGTATCAAGGGAGCTCAACTTCTTGTAAATATCAGTAAATTGTTCCTTACCATCGTCACTCTCTTCATCAAACTTTCTCTTACCTTTTTTTTTATCTAGACGCTGAAGGTCCTTCTTCAACTGTTTCATCTCAAGCTCCAGGGTTTCCAACCTAGTAGGCACATTAGACTCATCCAGATGCAGGGCCTGTTCAATACCAGCATTGCTGATATGAAGTAGATAATTATTATTATTACATTTTTAATAATTGTATTTAATATGTATTTTGTAAAATCAATATTTGAATTAAATTTTAATGTAAATAAATAATAGTGGTAATTATGGATTGATTAATTTGTTCATGACAATTGATTCACATATAGAAAAATAATTATGTATTCATAGCATCATCGGTGGGTACTTATGGTAGGCCAATACGAAAATATTTATTAGTGTAAAATAAATAATGTAGAAAAAGGCACACACTGAAAGATATAGATTATGAATGAATATATGAAAATATGCTAATAATAACATTAGTGTTTTAGATGATTTAGATTCTAGAAAGTAAAATTACGTCATAAAAATACATTTAAATGTAGTTAATAATAAATAATGATTTACTCAAATTTTACAAAAAAATAAAGAATTGTGAAGTATTAATGGAGAGTAAATGTTTCTTTCAAATTTCTTGGATTTATATGTTCCCACATTTCCCATGCACGCCTAGCATGGCACTAGCAACTTCATAATACTAAAGAAATATAATGTGATCCATGAATATATCTTTTTTATAAAGCTTTCAATTTGACATATGTTTGTAAACTTTTAAGAGACATATGTTTGTAAACTTTTAAGAGACAAAAATTCACAAGAAATACATATTGAACTCGGTATGATGTATTCTAAGATCTCATATCTATTTAAAAGGGTATTTCACCACAAATTCTAGAAAGATTCCAATTGTTACAATATAATGTAGTGCCCAATTGTAGTGTCCTATCTGACAACACAACTTCACAGGCTATCTTATCCTCTTCCTACATAGTATTGACTCGTCTGGAAATCTGTGATTGATTGATGGGCATCCTAAGCAGATTTTAGACTTGTCATTTTCCTTGCAGAATAATACAAGAAGTTTAATTGAGATCCCAGGGTGTTAACCATGATGGAACCCAAGTTAATGTTATAAATTTAGCAGTCATTGGATTGTGGCAGCGAGTGCATGAGTCAGAGCTCTGCGTGAGGTAGAGTTCTGCATTGTCATAATTAACAACCATAACGATATACGTGTTTAGAGTAAATTTTACCTCTTCAATTTAAGCTAATAAGCAAGATGATAAAACTTACCAAACCTTGAAATTATGGGGTTTAGAGGTACTCGTGGATGTGGATGGATGATGTTTGATTTTTTTGCTCCATGTATCAAATGAATTAACTTCTATTCTACAAATGATGTTGCAATCATAAACACTGCACAAAATGCCGCGGATGTGGATGGATGGCATTTGATTGTTGTGCTCCATGTATCAAATGAATTAACTTCTATTCTACTAATGGTGTTGCACACATAAACACTGCACAAAATGTTTGTTATTCAAATAGCAAGTAGGTTACCTGGAAAAGGCCAGTCCCAAGAAGCCACAATAATTCCTCGCCAGGATGCCAACCTACTGTTTACACAATCAAGTGGTTTTGAGAATAAAACATGATATAATGGATAAAGGATGTTCTGACAAGTTTAGATTTGATTACAAATGTATATTAGTAGATGATAAAAGTATGAAATATGTAGACTATGGCTCAAAGGTCTGAGTCCAAAGATGTGTCAAAGTTTTCAGATGAAGGTGAATCTTCTTCTTTAGTAAAATCAATGTCTTTCAGATAGTTCGAATTCTTGCGGTCACTGAAGTATTCCCTAAAGATGTCCGAAATATAATCAAGTTATTCCTCCTTTATATCAGAATCAGATTCAAAATCTGATTTCTCTGAATCAGCTAGATCTTCATATTTGGATTCAGAGCTTAATTCTTCATGTTGGGCTTCATACCGGTATTCAAACTCTGTCAAGTCGGCTCGAAGGCATAAAATTTTGAAATAGGCCTCCCAAAACTCATTCGTGGCCTCACGAATCCTCTGATTGGATTCAAATATGTTTTAAAATTGATTTAGAGGAGATGAATGAATTGTCCACAATTCCAAGTCATGGAGAACGTCATATTGTTCCTAGCGTAAGGGATGGTGGATAACAGGAAGCGAATGAATACTAGTTATCTTGTGTCCTCCACCACCTAAAGCCATCTAAACAATCCATACTTGATCAAGATGTTAGTAGGAATAAAAATATGATAGAAAAGATTGATAAAATTGGTTAAATGTTATAGGTGAACAAAATGTGTAGAAATCGTAGGAGATTCTGGAAGATATTAATAGCCTAATAAAATTATAATGTTTGATTGTTATGATTCGAGACTATGGATTTTCAAAATACTAATAGGAGTTAATAGATCAAAATGAAATATTTAAATGAAGAAAAAAGATTACAAGATAAAATTAGACCTTGATGAATGTGATGGACAGAGCTTGAAACTGACTAGTGAATAGTTGGTTGTTGATCAAGCTCCAAAATGACCCTTATACTTTCTTGGTGAACATGGATGCTGGTACTTGAATGATATCGTGTCATTTTTGGTGTAACATGACAATAATGTACCGTGATTGAGGACTGAGATTCAAGAATGTGAGAGGATGATCTCGTAAAAAGGTTGTAGTTTGGGCTTAAATATTTGCTTGTGATTTAACAAATCACCAGTGATTTCAGCCATTTGGAATTTGTTTAGAAAATTGGTGAAACAATTTGCTAATTCAGGTTTTCTTTTTCATGTTTTCGGAAGATGGGTTTGTTGGTTGGTTTTGAAAGTGTCATGTTTTCTAATGAGGTGTCAGGGAAGGGATTTTATTAGTTAGATATATTCTAATTTATCCTAACTTTGTTTAGGATATATAATAGGTTGTTTGATTAAGATAAATTAAAAAATACAAATATATGATTGTTTAGGACAATATAATATTTTGATAAGATATTGGGGGATTTACAAAAATAACCATGATAGATGTGTTAAGATAGGAAATTACAAGTGATTTTAAATAATAATTAGAGAAATTTCTTAAGTGAAATTAAATATTACGAGATAAAATATTAATGTTTATGAGAAAATATTTTATTTAACCGTGATTAATGTCATGTTATGATATAATTAATTTATTACAAATGGGATAATTAAATCAAAATAGTTGAGTGTAAATTTATAGTGTCTACATTTTCCCCTTTTTGTCTGGCTTCTTTATGGACAAAGCATCAGGAAAAAATGATGAAAAGTTATATGGGTGAACTGCGGGGAACACCAATGTTTTGTGTGCCATGTGCTTCACAAAGTTGCCTCAGTCCTAGAGGTTACCGAAACAAGATGTGCTACCGACAAGTCAAATGATAGGATAACTAAGGGGTTTGACACCTATAGACATATGATCCGTAATGGTAGGCTAGAAGAATGCGGAAAACTAATTGATGGGAGCCAAAGGAAACATGTCCCATAGACAAATGGACAATCCTGATGTGAACTTTGCTTGTTTTTGTAATGTTTCAATTACTTGGGTCCATTGATAATTGGACACACTTGTAAAAAAGTGTGATTGCCATGATTTTGGAAAAAAATGGGCACATATGCCAATAAGGTATGGTTTGCAAGTGATTAGAGGAAAATTTATGAAGATTAAAGGAATCACCAGTGATTTTCTTAGTGTAAAAATTGGCCTATAAAAAGCTAATTACTGTGATCATTTCACCACAAGGTGAAAATGATTTGTTAGAGCTAGTTGCATGGGGAAAACATCTTTTCGAGGATAAAAAGGAGATTTTCGGATGGGATGGTGACTTGAATTAGGATATAGAAGCCCACAATGGTCGGGGTAGGTGATCTAACCATGTTTTTGTTAGAGTAGTTATTTACCTTAGCTCATGTTAACCTAGGTACTTTATTTACATTTATTGTATTTATCCTCGCCCACTTATGTGTGTTGATATTTCTTTTTATTTATTTAGATATTAGGGGGATATTATCTAATTGTTATGTATAGTTCTTTCCTTGATCTATGGTATTGACTAGATCCTTGATGTCTAGTTATTTCCTAAATCTATGGTCTTGACTAGTTCTTTGATGACTAGTTCTTTCCTTGATTTATGGCTTGATCTACGACCTTGACTGGTTCTTAGATAGTTATTCATTTCCTATATAAGCAAGGCCCATTCTCATTGTATTTCATTGAGTTCCATATTAATATATGATATTACTGCTCATTTGTTTGCAAAGGTTTTATGTAAAGTTATTCTGGTGAATTTATTTCATCTTATTGATCGTGGTGTTTGATTAACATCTGAGTTCTTGGCTTGGTATGATCTGGTTATCGTTCCTTTTAGTTTTTGTATTTATTTTGTGGATTTTTGGTAATTTTAGGGTTGTGTTTCCATTTTAGGGGTAGCGCAGATGCCATAGAGTAAAATCATAGGTATCGCTGACAATTTAAGTGATTACGAGTGATTAAACTGAATCACCGATGATTCTCCTGTTTTGTGATTAGTTTGCTTGTGTGGTCATTGTTGTGATATTTAACAAATGTTTTAGGTTCTTACATAGTGTTTTTAGTTTCAATATTTATATTAATGTTGGATCTAATTGATATTGATCAAATTTTATTTTGTGACAACATTAATTTTGATATCTAAGCAATTTTGGTAATTTGATTTTTGCCTTTGAATATGGAATTTCATTTTTAGACGGCGATGTGTCATTTAATTTTTATGTTTTAGATATTGGTATTTTTAGGTGTTGATGTTGATGTTGATGTGGGTGAATTTTTGATATGTTTTGAATGATTCTTATCATTTTATTTTAATAATGAAATTAATGTTCATTTGCTTTCATTTTGTAGGTGGATGCAAAGTTGTCTCTTTTTTATCGTATACCTTTGATTTTAGATGAGGTGAGGGATGATATGTTTGATGATGATTTGGATAATGTTGAGGCTTTAGGCTTCAATTCCATTAGGAAATTTCGTTGATTATACTGGTCTCAGAGTTTTATGTTGGCATTTTTTAAAGCGGTGGAATTCTTCCACCAATACTTTCTGGTTGCCTACCAGTGAGATCACGATTACTTTGGAGGATGTACATAGCATCCTGAGGGTACCTATCCAAGGAGAGGGTGTATATATCATCACTCAGAAGGAGAGGGATGGGGTGATGACTAGGTTGTATGGCGCAGATACGGACGATGTTAGATATGAATTAGGAGCATTTTCCTATGGCCAAATTTATTCACTTGACATAGAGGGTCGTACTCAGATGACCATGATAATGATGGAAATAAATTTTTATGCTCTATCAGATTCAGGAGGTTCCTGATTTCCTTGGATGACGACAAGGGTTATGTCTGAGATGATGGAGCACCATACCCTTTTTGAGTTTGGTCCTACCCTACTTGCATAAATAAACAGATATTTGTGGGCCTTCGAGGACATTGTAGTTGCTTGACCAATGGGATTATCCTTTAGGATTAATGATCAACATCCTTATTTCATGAGGTGGAGGGAGGATGTCAGTCAGAGGTTGAAGAGGAGGAGGTCAGGATACTATAGAGAGCTATTATCGGGGTTGCAAGTAGAAGATGTCTTATGGAGGTCGTGTTTAGATTTTCCTGTCTGGCTTGAGTTTGCTAGGGAGTTGGTTAGTTTACTACTGCCTATATGGGTGCAAGATTGTCATCTAGGTGAGCAAAAGCTGCTCTATTTTGATCATGTGAGGATACAATTTGGACTTGTGCAGAGAGTGCTAGAGGATCATGTATAATATAGATGGTAGGACGGAGATATAGAGACCCCTAGGGTAGTTTTGAGAGATCTTGAGGTTATTGTTGATTAAAAAAGGGATGTGGTCCCTAATTATGAGGGTCATATTTTCTCGATTGACAACACATGGGTTACCTATAACTATATAACATGGTGGACCCATGTATTGAGGTGATTTAACAGGACTCGGGTTTCAGAGAGAGCAGTACAGAGAGTTAGACAAGTATGTGCTTAGGCAGCGAGAGGATCACTGGCACATGATGCAGTAGAGGGTGAAGAGGATGGTAGTGAAGAGGAGGGTGACAATGATGTAACTACATCTATTGCAGTAGTTATGGCTGAGAAGGACTTAGTTGAGGATGAGTAGTTGAGGGATGACCTCATTGGTATTTGAGACACATTGATCACTGAGCAGGATAGGTTGATCACTGAGTGGGATGGGATCAGTGGCACATGATGTAGTAGAGGGTGAAGAGGATGGTAGTGAAGAGGAGGGTGACAATGATGTAACTATAGCTATTGCAGTAGTTACGGCTGAGAAGGACTTAGTTGAGGATGAGTAGTTGAGGGATGACCTCATTGGTATTCGAGACACATTGATCACTGAGCAGGATAGGTTGATCACCGAGTGGGATGGGATTAGTGCACAACTAGTCTAGGCTATTGTAGATAGAGATAGGTACAAGGGTTAGAGAGATGGGATGGCGAAGGCCTTAGGGATTATTGAGCCTTCTAATTCTGGTGTAGAGTTGGTGGATATGGGTGAAAGAGTGTAGGACATTGGGTAGATACCTAAGGCTAGTGGCTAAAATTCATAGGCTAGTGGACAGAGGCCAGCTACGGGGTCTGGAAAAATTTCTAGGGCTCACTATGAGTCATTGAGGGCTGAGTTACAATATTATATTGATATGGTGACTCATGATTTTCTAGAAGCAGTTTTGTATGCCAACCATTTGGCTCGGTAAGACAACAGGTCCTACTACTAGTGGTGCGAGTGTGGGTCACCCATCTCGGAGACTTGAGTGAGTTGGTGATAGCGAGGAGTTACTACAGGAGATACCGATGTTGTGGCTAGTGCGGGAGCATAAAGAGGTGGATGTGCTCAGGGAGGAGAGGGTAGTACAAATCCTCATCACTAATGTCTTAGAGATTTTCAGTTTACTAATTCATGATATGTAGTCGATAGTAGATGTATGGCTCATGGAAGCCCATTTTTGTATGACATTGATATGATGTATTTTTATGATCTGGATCATAGAAGCTTATTTTTTAAATTGATGTATATGGACTTGATTGATATATATATGATGATGATGATGATGATGACGAGGTTTAATGATTTATATTGTTTATTTTCATGTGTAGTTGATCTCAATGTTTATGGTTATGTATGTTTTTAATTTGAATGTGTTAGTATTATATTGAAATATGATCTTTGAAAAGTATGGTTAAATTGAACAACATAAAACATGATCACTAATTATATCAAAATGTGGCTCAATAAAATAGGATAAACATGAAATTATTGTCTAATCATGGATTTACTACATATGCGATGGGTTTTGAAAGCTTGAACACTCTTGCACTTATAGCCTTTAACAAGTGTTAAATATGATCATCAATAGGTAATTATAGAATACTTAATAAAATGTAGAATTAAATGAATGTTTCTCATTTAATACATAGTTTAGGTGGTTTGAACATGTACAGATCAATGATGGGAAACAAATTCTCCTTTTTTACAAGTCTAAAGAAAGATGCCCCAACTTTATTTTTAATTTTGAAGCAAACCAATCAATGCAAAAAAAATTGCTATAAAGGAAAGTTGATCAATTCAGGAAGCTTTCCTGGATGATTTTGATATTGATGTATTTATTTTGAAGTATGATCAATGCGGGAAGCCCTTATAGGTAGTCATCCTTCAAGGTTATGGTCTACACTTTTAATTGGTAGCTATCCTTCAAGGGATCATTCTACTTTTGATTTTTTTACGGATAGCTATCCTTCAAGGGACCGGTTTATGATTTTGATGGATAGATTTCCTTCAAGGGATCAGTCTATCATTTATTTTGACTTTTTAGAAATTCTTCCAAATGATTTACATATATTTTTAGCTGAGGTAAAATCCATAATAGACCGTTTAGAGGAGGAGAAAAGGTGCGTATATGATCTACACATTTGTAACCCATGTCATGTTCCTTAGTTGGTACATGGTAGATGGGCCTAGTGATTAAAGGCGTTATTTTTGGAGAAGAAATTTTCCATAAAGAAAGATGTTATGAATAGAGCCGTGGTGCTCAACTTTAAGGTGATTTTAGGATAATGATGGATGACCACATGTTTTAAATCACTACTGTGATATGATGGATGGTTTTGATTGGATGATAACATGTCACTATTATCATGATCATCTAGTATTTAATAGGAGAAGGGCCATAAGTGTAAGGCGTTCCAAGGTTCTACTTCAGGCTCACCATCAAGATAAGTGAGATGGTATGCTCTTGACCCATATTTATGAGTCATGATATATGGACCGATCCAATTAGGGGAAACAATTCCACGTTTACACCATTCTAATTTAGTGGCATTTTGATTCTCTTTAAGCAAAATATCAATGATTTTAAAGTCACATTCTTCAATATGTTTTTTATATTCTCGTTTAACGTGTTCTTGATAAACTTGACGATGTTCAAGGGCCATTAGATGGTTTTCATCTAATAGTTCAAGTTGTGCTAAATGGTCTTGTTGATACTCTTCATATGGAATGAAGTCCTTGAGGGATACATGAAGTGAGGGAATTTATATTTCAAGAGGTACAATGGCTTCGGAGCCATAGACAATTGAAAAGGGTGTTGCTCCCGTAGGATTACGGATACTAGTTTGATATGCCCAGAGAGTGAATGGGATTTAAAGATGCCAATTCCTTCCTGCATCGTTTACCATTTTAATAAGGATTTTGTTGAGTGTTTTATTAGAGGCTTCAACCTATCAATTTTCTTGGGGATAATATGGTGATGAAAAGATGATTTTATTGTTGAAGGTATCACAAATATTTTTAGCTTCTTTATTTTAAAAATATTTTCCATTGTATGTGATGAGTTTATATGGGATGCCGAAATGACATATAATGTGTTGATATGTGAAGTTGATAATAGGTCCTAACTTAGTTGATGTCAAATGGATAGCTTCAACCCATTTGGTGAAATATCTAGTGGCTGTGATAATGGAATGATGTTGATGAGATGACTTGGGATTGATGGCCCCAATGAGGTCTAATCCCCATTGGGAGAAAGGTCGCAGGTCTTGAGTTGTTTATAATGCTTGACTACGAACATGGATAAGGTTTGAATGAATTTGAAATTTCACACATTTCTTAACATACTAAAAAAAATCCTTAGTGATAGTGGGAAAGTAATACCCTATCCGTATAACACATTTTAGTGATGGAATTTCCACTAAAATGACCTCCACAAATACCTTCATGGACTTCTTCGATGGATTTAATTGACACATGTGACTTAAGGAACCTTATTAAGGTACCTTCAAAACTACATTTGTAAAGTATACCTCCAATAATAACAAAGCGAGTAGTGCATTGAATAAATGATCATTTACCGTTATGTGATAAATCAAATGGGATTTTGGATTCAGTGAGATAGTCATAGATTTGAGTATATTATGAATCAATTGGATTATCATTAACAATGTTGATAGGAGGAATTTCATTTTGATGTGAAGGGTGATCCAATCATTGAATGATGACAAATAATTTAGTGTTATCTTTAGATTCTTAAGTTTTTAATGGGATAAGGGATCCCAAAGAGGCCATTATATCTAAAAACCTATTAAAAGATCATGGGATAGCTTGGATAGTGTAGTGATTAAAAGCACCGAGGAGAAAGTCAACGTTGGATTTATATTTTTGTAGGATCTCGTTTTTACACTAATATTCTCCCTTTCCTTCACTAATAACAAGTTGTGAATCTTCATAGATATCTAAGATGTGAACACCTAGGAGAATAGAGGTGGTGAGACCCATGATTGGAGCTTCATATTCCGCCATATTATTAGTGCATTTAAAGTTGAGTTTAAATTATAATGGGATAGGAATACCCCAAGGAGGGATGATAACAAAACTAGCTCCCCCCCTTTCTTGACATTTAGAACCATCAACGAGGAGAGTTGTCTAGTCATGGATGGATTCATATTCATCGAAATTACTAATGGATTTGTCTAAAAAATACTCATGAGGAAGTTTATTATCTGGTAAAGGAGCATCAACGAGTTGATCTACAACAACTTGGCCCTTAATAGATTTTTGTGATATGAATTCTAGGTCAAACTCAGTCATAAGCATAAGCCATCGAGTGATATAATCACTATGATATGGTTTAGACTGTATATTTTTGAGGGGATTAAAGCTATTGACAACGTACACTTTATGATTAAGAAGATAATGACACAACTTAGAAGTGGAGAAGTCTATAGCACAACATATTTTTTCATCTTCGGTGTAATGGGTTTCATATTCATTGAGTGTGCAACTGATATAATATAAAACTTGTTCTCGACCTTGATTATCATGGTGAGCGAGCATGACCCTAAGAGAATGTTCTAAAGAAAATATCTGTAAGTAAAAAGGTTCTCCTTCACGCGGTGGAATGAGAACATGTGGTTATAAGAGATAATGCTTGATTTTTTCAAAGGCCTTTTGACAATCAAAATCCCAATGAAAATATATGTCCTTACGGAGGAGGTGATGAAAAGGCTAACAAATATCATATAGTTATGATATGAAATGTCATATGGACTATAATTTTCCCTTAAGGCTGCGTAGTTGTGTAATGTTAGATGGTGGAGGAATTTAAATAATGGCCTTAACCTTTACTGGGTCAACTTTAATACCTCAGATAGATATAATGAATCCTAAAAGTTAACCAGTGAGAACACCGAAAACATATATCGTGGGATTAAGACGAAGACAATATTGGATGAGATGAGTGAAGATTGACTTAAGGAAAATAAGATGATATTTGTGTTGTTTGGACTTTCCTAAAATCTCATCAACATAATCTTTAGTTGTTTTATGATTGAGATTGTGAAAATGTAGGTCATGGCAAGTTGATAGGAAGCTATTGCATTTTTGAGGCCAAATGGCATGACGTGGTAATAGAAAGTTCCCCAAGGGGTGATAAAAGAGGTTTTGTGTTGGTCATCAGAAGCAATAAGAATTTGATTATATCCTTAAAAAACCATCCATAAGGGAAAGCATTTCATGGCATGTTGTTAGGTCAACGAGATGATCTATGTTTGGAACAGGGAAATCATCTTTCGGACAAGTGAGATTGAGATCCCTAAAATACATGTAGATATGTAACTTATTTGATGCTTTAGTTACAAGAAAAATATTAGAAATCCATTTTCGATAATCAATAAGTATGATGAAGTTAGCATATAAAATACAGTGTTTAACTCTTCTTTAACAAAAAGAGCTATGTGGGGATGTATTTTGCAGAGTTTTTATTTAATAGGTTTGGCATTTGGATATGTGACAATATTGTGTACTACAATATTGGGATCAATTCCAGGCATATCATTATATGACCAGGAAAAGGCTTGATAATATGTTGATAAAAATGAGGTCAAGTCATATAGTTCTTGTATACTTAATGAGTGGACAACTTTAACTATACGAGGATCTTGGGAGGTTCCTAAGTTAAAGTTGATGGTAGATTTGTTGAGGAGATTCATTTTTTAAGATGGTAGATATTTCTGAAGGAAGTAAATCTCAACTCTGATATGCGAAATGATGTCCTGATCATCCTGACATTGATGGACATTCACTATAGGTAAATCTTCCTCAACCATTTCTAGCCAAATAAGAGGAATATGTTTAGAGTTTTGGTTATATTGATAAGTGAGCGGTCCTAATGATATGGTATTGACTAAAAAAAATTAGGTGGTATCGATACAACGTTCTATGTCCATAGGGTCTTTAGGGGATACTATAAATGACAGGTCTAATTCAGTAATAAGCATGGATGTAGGAGGTTTGGATGCAGTAGCTTCGGATGTTTCTGAACCAAATTTCTTATAACCTAAACCATATTTATCATAATTTTTAACGGAACATTGGATGACCAAATCATGTATTACATGTTCATAAAGCTCGAGGCCAAAACCTCTCCATGCACAATGGTGAATATACATATGAGCGAAATTTAGATTATCTAAATATTTGAAGTCTAATGTGAAAGGCATGACATGGTGTTGATTAATGGTACGAGGTAAAGGATGGTCTAGTCCCCCATAGAAAAAATTGTTTGGAGATAAGCTGGACTGTAAGGGATAACATCTCCCACATTAGGTTCATACGTGGGTTTCTTGTCAGGGACACCATAAATTTTTTGTGAAGGAATATGATTAAGCATGAAGAGACGATATCCTTCCAACATGAGGCATTGTACAACATCACTAAGGGAAGAATCATCTGGTAATTTAGAAGAGGGAATAAATGAGCTAGTCAAAGCTTCATTGGATGAATCAGACGTGGATCTAGGAGTAAGTATGTCATTTACACGATACATCATATAACAATCAGTGAAAGGATACAGATCGGTAGGAAAAAATAAATGTTTGACCCTATGTTCATACTTGAGACAATGATGAAGAGTCAATGGAATGTAACACATAGTGTGTATTCATGGGCGTCCTAATACAATATTATATTGAAACTCTCCTTCTATGATGTAGAAGAGTTATGGGAGAGTTTTTACACCAAATTTTAGTGTTAAAATTATTATACCTAATGTGGGTACGATAGTATCATTGAAGGATCATAATAAGACTAGTGTTTGGGCTATAATGGTATTAGGTAGTTAAAGTTGATCAAAAGCCAGGGGAGGATATAATGTTAATAACATCACCACTATCAATCATTACTCTTTTGATATGAACATCATTAATTTGAGCTGTGATGAAAAAGTGGTAAGTGGTGATCTTCCAGTTTAAGGGAAGGTATTTCAGATGATTCAAATGAATGGTGGAAAATGATTTGATAACTCCTACAAAGTTTGTAAAATATGATGGATAATTTGAAGGTATTGTTATTGATTGGAGGGATTCCATCATCTCTTGTTTATGAAGTGGTGATGTTTGTATCAGCTCATATAATGACATTTTGATGGGAGCTTGATGTAATTGTTTAATGAAAACCTTTTATATTGCGGTGGATGTTGAAGGTGGTGCAGCGTGGATAAAAACCTTGGTTGTAAGTGAAATTATAGGACCAGATATTTTGGGAGCCACCGGGATGGATAATTTGGGTTGATCCAAAGGAGGGGTTATTTCTGGTGGTGGAGTATATCTACATAGGTGTTATCTTTCTTAGGTGGAGATGAGTATGTGTCATAGTTCTGTGAACTAGTACTGATATGTACAACATCAACCTGATAGGAAGGAATTTCATACATGGATTCCTTATATTTTGATAAGGATGATGACGATGTTAATGTTAATGTCACATGTGGTTTGGAAGTAAGGAAGTTGCTGATGTTGTATGTGATTTAATTGAAAGGGAAGCTAAATTTCTAGTTTCTATGCAATCAGGTGGAAGGCTTTATAATCCTCAATAGAATGTCCTCATGTTCTATGATATTTACATGAGATGTTAAAATCATACCAAGAGAGCTTACACTCTCATGGATCTTATGATTTGAGAGGTGGTAATGTTAGGAGTTATTTTTTAAGAAGGTCATCTATAATTGTTGTGTAACATCTCTTAGGTGCATATGCAAGTGATGATGGAGTTTCAGATATCTTATCTTTCGATGAAAGTAAGAACTTGGCTAGGGATTTTCATTTTATTAGCTACAAAGGGATTTTGGGTGTTATGATGGATGAGGGATGAGAGCTACTGTGTGGAATCTTAATAAACAAGGATTTGGTCTTAAAACAATGGGGTGATTCCTAGGTTTAAGGGATTGAGGACCACGTAGGGGATTATAATCTGTGGGGACATAATAAGGGAGTTTAAAAATTTTGAATAGGTATATTTTTTATGAGGTCCCATTGTGGAATCTAGGTATGTAGTTCTTGGCCTTGGCGATGACAAGAGGCTCAGTAAGAGTTGAAATGATCTTTTTAGGAGGAGGTGGAATAAAAGGACGGAGGGCCACAGGAAATGGTATGTTTCATTAAAGTAATGAATCCTAAATACATGTGAACCATACCCTGTTTGTTGGGTCCTTTTGAGATTTTAGGTGAAAGCTAGGTGAGTTTATTGAAGTTTATGCTAATAAATGAAGAAGAGTTTTGAATAATATGGTTAATGTAATACAAATGGTTTGTAGGTTTTGTTGATTTTAGATTGTTCATTTTTATAGGAGGAGGATGAATATGGCCTAAAGTTTTCAATTAGGCAGATTTGGTTGTGCTAAGAATGTTTCAAGAGGTATCATAGTTATATTTTTGAATGAGGATGTAGTTATATGATTATCTACACTAGAGGGTGGGATTGGTAAGGAGATAGGTTTGGTAATAACTTGTGATGGCAATGGAAAGATGGATCAGACAAAGATTCGGTAGATATAGGTTTAGGTTGAATGGGTATCATCGATGATTGTGTTGATGTAGATGTTTCTTCAGTAGATATGTTTTTTTATTGAATAGAGGTGGATGTTGATTTAATAGCTATTATTTCTGGTTCAATAGATGTGGATGTTGATTTGGTTGGTATCGGTGCTGATTTAGTAGGTGTAGGTATTAATTTGGTTTCAAGAACATGTGTTATTTTAGTAATAGTATGAATGGTTTGATGTACATGAATGCAACACGTATCTTATGGTTGATTAGTGGATGGAGGATGATTCGGAAAGGGTTGTTTGAATATTTCAAGGTTTTGGTTTAGTGTTGCATTGGGGTTATGTAAATTAAGTTCACCCTTATCAAACAAGTCTTGAAGAACATTGCAAAATTTATGAACACCTTTAAATATCATGTCATTTGACCCTATGGTATTTACAATATTTATTGTCCTCAATAGCACATGAGGGCTTAGATATGGATGTATTGATAGGTTGAATAGGAGGTAAAGTTATAATATTTGCAGCTAGTAGCTTGTCAAAGACCGTCCTATAAGTCTCTCCAATCATGGTGTGTAATTATGTTGTGGATGGGAATGCTCAGTGGTAGGATTTTATTTAGGATGTAGGCTTGACTAATATGGCATTAACAAATGATTTATATTTTCCAAGACTAAAGGATGAATTAAATGGAAATTCAGTTCATGGTTTCCTAGGTCAAAGCTTAACATGACAACCATCTTCTAGAGTGTGTAGTTCAAATTTACAAGCCATAGTAAAGGCTTCATCAAAGGTCTAGGAAAGATTGAATTTATAATGTTGATGAATATATGTTTAGTGCACATGATTGACCATAAAACTTCAATCAACTTAGTTTTTGGTAATGAATAGGATAATTGATTGATTATACCCCTCCAACAGAGTAACATAATCAGCAAAGGACTCATCCTCAAATTTTTTGATACTGTAAAGGTCGTTAATGTTGAGTTTACAGGATATGTTTATAAAGAAGTGTTATAAAAACAATGCTGTGTGAGTTGAGTGAAGGAGAAAATGGAATATTTCAGAATGCTATTGTACCAATCTAGAGCAGGGTCAGTGAGGGAGATGAGGTTTTAATCATGAGCTATCAGATAACAAGCATGGATAAATGCAAAAATGTGTTGTTAAGGGTCTTCCTTGCTATAGAACTTAATGAATTTTGGGAGCTCCTAGTGAGGAGGATATGCTTTGTATGGGACTAAGGGGTGAATGGGTTCATTACAGATATGATTGTAAGAGAATACATTTTTAGGTGTAAATGATGTGGCTTTTACAATTGATATAAGATTCATAAGATATTCAAGAAGTTCAGTTGGCACTGATTATTATGAAGATTGACTAGGCTGGGATGCAACCTGGTCAGGTTGTGAGTATATATGATATTTCTAAGGAATGTTTTGTTGATAAGGAAAGTTCTATTAAGGAACATATTTTTGATATGGAATATGTTTTTAGGGTGTATTCTATTGTGGGATATTTTATTGAGGGATATACTACTGGGAAGGAATGTTTTTCTGGGGTATGTTCTGTTGTGGGATATTTTGTTGAGGGATATACTACTAGGAAGGAGTTTTTTGATGTTGATGAAGAGTTTTTTGTGGAATTAATTGTGGAGAAGGGATTCTTTGTTGTTTTGATATAGTTTGTTAAAGAATGTATTGTTAAGAAGGGATGCTTTGTTGTTGTGGAAGTTTTTTTTGGTATGTATTGTTAAGATGCAAAAGTTTGGGAAGATTGTATATACTAATGAGGAAAGGATTGTGAGTAAGGAGGTGGTTGTTAAAAAACCATAGTAGAGGCCCTAGAGAATAGTGCTTGTTGTGAAACATATTTTGTAGGAGTAAATTATGTTATAGAAATTAACGACAATGATTTTTGCGGTATGTATTGTGAAACAGGGTGTGTGGTGGCAATTTCACTAGTATTGATTAAATGAATTGACGCTAGGATAGACATGGTAATATTAAGAATGTTACTAGCTAGTTGAGACATGATAGTAGAAGAAGCAATGGAACTCATTGGAAGTGTTTTAGTGACTGAGGATGTTGGAGGGGAAGATAATGAGGCACTGAAATTACTTTGTGGAGTTGTTGAGCCAGTAGAATGGAAACTTTTTGTGGTGAATTTTCTTAAACTTGTGAATATTAGGGATATTGGAAATTAGAAATGGTGAATTTTCAGCAATTAACTACCACCCAGAAAATTTCAGCTGACAAGTCATTTGTATGGGTTAGTTCACCTACTATTTATATGTAAAAATTAATCTATACATGTATTTTTTGAGGTATAATACATATCCTGGGGGGTTGGAGGGGGTACCAATTTAATACAACATCCAAAAAAGAGTGGTTATCCATCCAATGTAGGTTGGATAGACAACCATTGTTTGTCGTCTAACCTAGGTTAGACAATAGGTGATTTACGTTTGTCTAACTTGGGTTGTATGGTCGACCATTATCTATCATCCAACTTGGGTTGGACGACAGATAATGAACGGTTATCCAACCTAGGTTGGAGGATAGATAATGTACGACCATCTAACCCAGTCATTCAACCTACGTTGGAAGGCCATACATTATCTATCATCCAATATAGGTTGGACAGTTGGGTTGGACGAAAAAAAATGGATGGTCATCCAACCTAGGTTGTACAACAAATGATAGATGATCATCTAACCCAGTTGGCTTTGCCATGCAATGGTTTTTCAAAAATTTACCATTGAAGAGAAAGTCAATTTTTGAGATTCGCCACCAATTATAAACTACTTTTTCAGAGGGGGGTGTTAAAATGAACCTTGACCAGTAGAAGGCTTAGGTGATGATGTATGTTGTTGGGAAGTTGTGTCCTACAAAGAAACCATATGAATACTAAGAATGGGAACAGAGGACGTAACTTCTGAAGTTTCAGTTTGACTCAGAGATGGATATGAATGTACTTTTTGGATGACAGGTTCCTAATTTGAAACAAGTCTTTCAATGGTAGAGGAAGGATTGTATGAAGATGGTGGTTCATGTATAGATTATTGGTTTGAATGAATGGTTTGTGTAGAGATAGGAAAACTTGAAAATGTTTTGGATTCAAGTTGTTTTGAAGAGCCAGAAAAAGGTTCAGGAATGTTTGTAGTTGGCTATGGTGTAAATGGTTGGAGCTGAACACCCCTAGCTATCAGATAGGCATTAAGGGTAATGGATTTTGAATCTAACATTTTTTCAAAAACTGGGTCTCCTCTTTCAAATAAAATAGTTTCATAAGACTCTGATTGTGAGATGGGGGAGTATGGTTTTTCAGTGTCTTACTGTTCGTATGTATTGAATAATTGACTACAAAATTGATGTATAGAATTTAAAAGATGTTGTCTCATTTCTTTAGTATATTGTTCCTCTATTTCATTCCAAGTTCATTTAGCATTAGTCAGAGGAGTTTATGTAATTGAATGATGGTGTAGATACAGTAGTGGATAAAGGTGCCGAAAATGGAGTAGATAAAGGAATTTGTTGCTGTAAGGGTGTGGACATTGGTTGAGACACGTTTTCAAAAGTTTGGTTGAAAGCTTGTTGTCTTGTTTATACCATTGTAAACAAACACACATAAGAATTATCTAAGAAATGGATTAAAAAAGGGTTGATTATAAATATCATTCAAATGTAAACAAGATAGATTTTTATGTTTTCTTGATTTAATTACAAAGTGAAATGTGTAAAATGGTTAATGAGGGTCCTAAGAAATGGAAATCTATGGCTGATTTGAGGTATGTTTAAGGGAATATTCCTCAATATACACAAAGGTACATGAGGCCCAACTTTGTATTGTTGTCTATACATGTGTGGTATTGGGGCCTACCCCGTCACTTCACAGTCCCACAACGATAATGGTGTCAGGTGCTTAGGCAATATACACCAATAGAAAAATGATTATACTCGGCCAGAACATTGAGTCAACTTCTCCTCTTGGTGATCAAATCCAAGTAGGTATCCACCTACGTAGGAATTATTTTAAATGTTTTTTTTGTTTAAGTGGTTTGGATATATGTGGGGGAAAGAGAAGTTAACACAACAAAATATCCTCATAATTAATTCTATGTGAAACAGGAAGGATGAAAAGTTTGTTTTAGATCCCAAAATGAAGTGTTGATTTAGATGAAGACAATCAATGAAAATGCAGTAATAAAGTCAAAAAGAAAGTTTTAGGACTCAAAATTAAACTCTCCTTTTATTTTTTAAAAAAATTTAGTAATATTTAAAGAAATCAATCTAGCAAACGAGTACACCAGAAACAATGTCCTGTAGACAGGTTAGGAAAAACAAAAAACAGAAAGAAGAAAATAGGAAGGAAAAAGAAAATTGTTAGAATTTGAAAAAAAACAACCAGAAAAATCGTTGGCGATTTTTACACAAAGAATCAAGAAATTAAAAAAATGCTATTTTAATGAAATAAGACAAAGAAACTGAGGGACTCTGTGTCCCACCAGGCATGCCAAGATGTTTAGATTAAATTTTACCTCTTTAATTTAATCTAATAAAAAAGATGACAAAACTTACCAAACCTCGAAATGGCGAAGTTTAGAGGCACCAGTGGATGTAGATGGACGACATTTGATTTTTGTGCTTGGTGTATCAAATGAATTAAATTTTATTCTAAAAATTATGATGCACTCACAAACACTGCAAAAAATATTTATTTGTAAAATACTAAGCAGATTTCCTAGCAAAGGTCAGTCCTAAGAAGCCACTAGACTTCCTCACAAGGATGTTAGCCTGAAGTTTACATAATCAAGCCGTTTTTAAAACTAAAACATGATATAATGGATAATGGATTTTTTGACAAGTTCACATTTTATTACAATGTATCTAGTAGATGGTTAAAATATGAAATATGTAAACTATGGCTCAAAGGTCTATGTCCAAAGACGTGTCAGAGTGTTTAGATGAAGGAAAATATTCTTCTTTAGTAAAATCAATGTCTTTTGGATAGTCTAAATTCTCGTGGTTACTGAAATCCTCCCTAAATAAGTCAGAAATATAAACAGATTCTTCCTCCTCTATATCATAATCAAATTTAGAATCAGATTGTTTTGAATCAGTTAGATCTTTGAATTCGACTTCAGAGCTTAATTCTTCTTATTGGGATCCATACTAGTATTCGAACCATGCCAAGTCATCTCGAAGGTGTACAACTTGGAAATAGGCCTCCAAAAACTCATTTGTGGCCTCATGAATCCTCTGAGTGGATTCGAATATGTTTTATATTTTCTTTAGAGGGGCTAAATGAATTGCGCACAATTCTTAGTCACAGAGAACGTCATATTGTTCCCAGTGTAAATTATGGAAAATAATCGAAAGAATACTAGTTATCTCATGTCGTTGACCATCTAGATAATACATACTTGACCAAGATGTTAGCAGTAATAAAAAACATGGTAGAAAATATTGATAAAATTGGATAAATGTTACAGGTGAGTAGAATGTGTAGGAATCGCATGTGATTTAATGAATCGCTGATGATTCTGGAAGATATTAACAATCTAATAAAATTATAATGTTTGATCGATATGATTCGAGATTGTGGATTTTCAAAATACTAATAGGAGTTAATAAATTAAAATGAAAGTTTTAAATGAAGAAACAAGATTACAAGATAAAATCAGACCTTAATGAATGTGAAGGACAGAGCTTGAAGTTGACTGGTGAATTGTTGATTCTTGACCAAGCTCCAAAATGACCCTTAGACTTTCTTAGTGAACACGGATATTGGTACCTAAATGGTATCATGTCATTGTTTGTGTAATATGACAATAATGTATTGTGATTGAGGAATGAGATTCAAGAATGCGAGAGGATGATCCCATAAAGAGGCTACAGTTTGGGCTTAAATAATCACTATCAATTTTGGCCATTTGGATTTTTTTTAGCAAATTGGTGAAATAATTTTCTAATTCAAGTTTTCTTGTTCATGTTTTTAGGAGATGGGTTTGTTGGTTGGTTTTGAAAGTGTCATGTTCTCTGATGAGGTTTCGGGGAAAGGATTTTATTAGTTAGATATATTCTAATTTATCCTAAGTTTATTTAGGATATATATTGGGTTGTTTGATTAATGTATATATCAAACATACACATATATGATTGTTTGGGATGATATAAGATTTTGATAAGATATTGGAAGATTTATAAAACTATCCATGATAGAAGTGTCTAGATAGGAAACTATGAGTGATTTTAAATAATATTCAGAGAACATTCTTAGGTGAACTAAAATATCATGAGATATAATTATAGTATATATAAGAAAATATTTTATTTAACTGTGATTAATGTCATGTGATGATATAATTAATTTATTGCAAGTGGGATGATTAAATGAAAATAGGTGAATGAAAATTTTTAGTGTCTACAATAGGGAACCGTGCTAAACAAAGATCTACTAATAGCTTTCCTAATATCTCCTTATTTAACCTTATATGAATCGATCATTTTGCTTCTTTATCTGTATTGAAGCAGGATTAATTATCTCTGAGAGAAGAACTACTTCCTGATACTGGTTTTTTGTTGTATGCAGTAGAAGATAGAGATTAAGGATAAAGAGGCACTACATTAAGGGGTAATACCTAGCTATATTGTTTTTAACTTTTCTACTTTCGAGTTGTGCTACGTAGCATTGTAACCTGGGTAGCACCATTCTTAAGGTAGGAAAAGTCTACTACCTTGTTTTCTTGTTGTTTTACCTCTTACTTCAAGTTGTTGTGGAATTGTTAAAGAAATTGAAATTTTGTTCCTGTTATCCCACGTATGTCTCTGCCAGATATGTCTCTTCTAATCTTCCTCCACATGAGACCCTCTTCTTTCTTTTCTCAGCCACCGCTTAACCAAATGCAACCAACAGGTGCCATTGGAATTTTTAACCTTTGCTATCATATTCTCAGCCTTATTAAAAGGAGGGGGATTTGAATCAGGAAACCTACAAGTTCCCTAGTTGACATGTATACAAAATGTAGGAACATACATATGGTACGTGAACTATTTGACAGAATTCCCCAAATAAATACGTTTCATGGAATGCCCAGGTTCTAGGATATACACAAAATGGGTTTTGAGAAACAATTTTTTAAAACTAGTGCGCTGCCAAGGAAATAGGAATTTTGGCAGGTTTTGATCAATATAAATGGTTTTTTGCCAAATTTGGTTTTTGTACAAGTGTAAACATGGTGTATCAGTTGTTGGCAAGGATAATAGCTTGTTAAGTGGTTGTGGTCACGTTGGCAATGTTTTGTTGGAAAGGTGAATTGCTATTTGAATGTGCTAAGTGATATGTTGGGGGAGTTTTTTATTACACGTGAACTATCAACAGAATTAAAAGAGAGTTGGATCCTTGATAATGTGGGTGAACACCCCTGGAGCACTCTTTGCACTATGGATGCTAATATTTTCCAGGCATGGTCTCCTTACCTTCATCTTTTATAATTTTCATATAATTTGGTTCTTCATTTGCAATATAATAGAAATGTTCAAACCATTATATACTTACACAATTGGTTATTTTAAAAAGACTTGTAACACAAAACAATAAAACATCACCTTAAAACATAACTTGTAACACGTGTTACAAATAAACCTTGGGTGTAAACCTTAGACTTAAACCCACTTTCTCAGATATTTTGGAAAATTTGGTAATCGAACTAGATAGTTGCAGCCCCTCAAGTGGGATAGTTGAGTTTGAGTTTTCCAATAAACCTTGGTAACGTTCCTTTGGTAAAATTTGGTAAATTATGATTTTCGAAGACTCGCAAAACAACCTTCTGTGGCCCTGGAAAAGGGATGAAAGTTTTCATCTGTGTCCCTTGTTATGATGGGGAGTCACATATATTGACCCCAATTTGATTGACCCCAATTGATTGTTTGTGCTCTCTTACTCCACCCCTCTAGGAGCCATGTTATCCCATTTTGTAGTTTTAGGGAGCTGTTAAAAGTGGAAAGTTGGTTTTTGTTTCGTCTCACCATTTGGTTGTTGAGTGAAGGAACGTTTTTCCGCTTTCACCAAACCTCTAGTATTTCTACTAGAAAATTACTTGTACAACCTTAATTTTGGGAAAAACACATTTCTAGAAAGTTTGGAAAAGGGGTTTTGTAGGCCTCCAGCCACTGTTTGACTAGGTCAAACTAGACCAATTACGACCGGTGGCTCCAGAAAACCTGTCACCGTTTGTAACCCGTTTGTGTGTTCTCAGTTCCATTGACTCTGGTGAATTCTCCATATATAGGAGAACTTGTAGGAAATTTTCTCATTGTGCATTCATCTATCGAAAAGTCAGTTTTTGGATGTGGTTTTCTTAGCCCTCGAGCTAAAATTGGATTGTTTTGCAACTAGGCCAATTATGAATGATGGCCCAGAAAACTAGCCGCAAATTGTAAACTAATTTACTAGTTCTGAATTCTGTAAGTTCCTATAAATTCTTTGTATATAGGGTTACACATGAAGGAACTTAACCGTTATACATTTTCCCATCAGAAGACATTTTTTAAACATGGTTCCTTAGCCTCCAAGCCAAATATAGATGTTTTTGCAACTATTAGAAAAATGTAAAATAAGGTGCATAGGATCCTAGTCAAGACAATAAACCATCGTGAAAACTTTTGAAACTGTATAAGTAACTGTAATAAAACTCTCTCTTGTGGCTTGTTGTGTGAAATGTGACTTTTGGAAAAATAGTGTTTCTCTCTATTCTCTCTCTTCCCTATCTCTTTCTCTCTCCTCCCTTAGATAAGAAATGAAATGAAATAAAATGAATATATGTCTCTAACCCTCTTCTGTTGCGTGTGAATTATTCTGATTATGTAAATGGAAAACTAAAAATGTTAATTATGTTAGATTTAGGTGGATGTCATGCCAGCACTTGTGATGACCATGCAGTGGTTGCAGGTACCAAGACACGGAGAAAGAAAAGTGTACTAGTGAATTCATAACTTGTTATTTAGAAAAATGTAATTGTACAAGTTGTAGCAACAATAATGTTAAATATATCAAAAGGTTTATTATTAAAATTTTGTAATATGTATGAGTTGCAAGTGTTTAGGGTTGTTTTGGGAAATGTGTATCTAACCATGAGTGTCATTTTGATTCAAAATTATGTATTGTAAAAGTTGGATATATATGTTAAATGTAATTGAGTTTGACATCTTATAGTGCCTTTTCAGTGTGAAATTGATGACTAAATCTCTGGTGTGTTGTGTTATTTTCCTTGATAACATAGAAATAAAATCTAAATAAAACAGTCAACCCTGGTATAAAACTCTCGCATAACTACCTTCTCGTGTGATCCTTCTTAACATGGAAAAACTAAAACCATAGGGTGAACCTAAATCATTAAACTCGATGGAAAATTCTAGCTTAAGGAAATAAAATCCCAAGTTTGAGGTTATCATCTTAGCCTGTATGCTTAGTGACATTGTCATGAACCTAACAGTTAGGAACGACATGGTTAAACTTTGTCTTGGGTATGGGGTTCCCTCCTAGGATTGGTAGTCATGTGTGTAGTAAGGAGAATGTGTTCTCTTAAGGTAGTACTCCATGGGAAAAAACCTTTAACATAATGTAAAACCCTCTTGGCCTGACACACATGTAGAGTGAAGGATGTTAGGTAGAAAAGATCGTCAACTACTCTTGAAATTCACCTTAGACAGTTGGGATTATAAATGAACTCGACACCCAATTTATATTATCATTTGGGATTCTATGGTACAATGTTAAGAGTTAATTGTGGAACTTAACAACATTTTAATTTATGATTAGTTTGTGAAAGGGTAACCATGAGATGGTATGCTAGGAGAAAATAAAAATTTAGATCTTTCTTGTAACATGTTTAAATCATCATGTTGAGAGAAACAGAATCCATGACGCATAAACTTTAATGTGAACCTTAATATTTAAATGAAGAGTTACTCCCTCTTGTTCTCCCACTTGTCCCATTGTGAAATGAATGTATGATGTGAAAACCAGGTAATCATGTTCTTGAGGAAATTCCCTAGGATGAGATTCAGTAGTCTCATGAGCATGAAAATGTTCCTTATTAACAAATGGGTTACACAACTAATTTCAAAACTATTTAAATCAAGTTAAGTGAAATTATTTTAAGATGAATGTAAATGATTCAAGTGGATCCTATGTTTTAGTTACCTACACATGAGAATATTGAGTGTGAATCCCCTTTAACCCCTCTCAAACAAGAGTGTCAGCTTGACAAGAAGTATCAAATTTACCTAGAGTTACATGATGATTGTTGGAGATAAGGGTGTTCAATCACTCTAGTTGTGACCTTAGTAAGGTGTGTAAAATTTATAATTGAATGTATCCTTGTAACATGCATCTAATACTTAATTTCCAAGGAATCCAAACTTGGTTGAGTGTGAAATCATACTCCTTAGGATCTTAGTGATTAAGTAAAGGACATATGACATATGATTATCAAAGATTGTAAATATTTCTTTAGAAGGATTTTGAACACGTAAAATTTTATAACTTTTGCATTTGAACCCTTTTCCCCCTCTTAGATAAATGTGTCCCTTAGCATGTAGTAGTGGGTTACCATGTGCTTCTTGTATGGTGTAATTTTTCCCCATCCATGAATGCTTTTGAAGTTAATAGATCGTGGAGCCTCTCTTAAGGGTATTGGTGAAAGAAATGCTAATGCATATTTACTAAATGATTTAAATAGTCCTTGGAAGAAATTTGAGAAGCATATAGTTGTTGGGTTGTCATGTATTAGGAATTTAATACTTGAGTGTTTAAGAGAGATAAAATGAGTTATTTTGTGCAAGGTCATCACTCCTTGTAGTCATGAATCCCTAAGTGTAAATTATGTATCATTTGAATTACAATTGTTCTAAAACAATGCCAATAGTGAGACCAAAGTATCTAATATAAGTGTAAAGAGTATAAGAGTTAATGATATTTTGGTTAGGAATAATGTCATACTTGAAGTCCTTATAACTCAACTAGACATTTTCATGTTGTTAAAAATAAATATGAATTGAACTCTTGGTGAGATCAAATTTTCAACATAAGTATATATAAAGATATATATAAATCTAAATATAAATTTCTTGATGTGAAAATGTTGAATGGATTCAAACAAGTTATTGAACTATAACAACTATAACAGGAAAATAAAGATACCATGATGGAATAATGTTTATGGGAAGAGGTATCTTGAATCTAAATCTCCCTTAAATCCTAAGATTTCTTCCTTGACTTCATGTTAGTTTCCCTTGTGTAACAAGGGTAAAATTTAAACATCAAATAAACGTTTGAGAAGCATAACCTTAACATAAGAACGAGAGAATTAGGAATTTTGTATGCATTTTGAAATATGGAAAATAATTATTTAAGTTATGGAGATTATCGTAAGGGATAAAGAGCCAAATTAAGTTTTCATATTGTAAGTTGAATGTTAAATGAATTTAAGAATATGTAGGTGGAAAAGGAGAATTTATCCTTGCATGAAAAATGCTCTTGGAATTTTAATTGTAACTAAGATGTAACCATGGTAATGTTGTGTTGTGGATTTTCCAATCCTTGGGTCCCTTTTGTGGTTGGGTCATTGCTAGTATTCGTTCATTAGGGAAAGTGTGGCATTGACATGTATATGGTGTTATCATGTTGTCTATGTGGGTCGATGTTTTGTGTAAGTGTCTTATGTGATGTTAAGTTTATCTATTGGATCCCATGTGGTGTTCATGTAGTGAGCATTTAAAGTAAAAAAAAATTATTGGATAATTTTACTGTTGTATTTGTGTGTCAAATTTTGGTGTTACATATGGTATCAGAGCATAGGTTCATGTTCTCGAACCTCTGGGATGGATTGGAGTTGTGATGATTTTGCATGGTGGTGGTGGAGATGGGAAGAGTAATGTGATATATGTTGTTATGTGACCAACATTGTAATTGTGATATTATGAACACACATGTTGTGCATGTCACTTAGTGCGTATTTTTTATCATGTTGATGTGCTTGTGATGAGAGTATTCACTCTCTTTTTCATGGATTCAATGAGGAGTTCATGTGTGATGTGCCACCTTGTTGTGTGTGAAAATAATGTTATTGTGGATTGCAGAGTGTTGGAGTGTCTTGTTATTCTGTGATATGTAGGTGTGATGATGTGTTGCATGAAAAAATTGGTGTATAGTGAATTGGATTGTATCGTGATGTCCCCACCATGTTGTGATGAATCATGTGTGTCACCATGTTGTATTGCAATTGACTATATATGTTGTAATGTTAGTCACTGTGTCATCATATGTATAATTCATGTAATATGTGATGGTTCATGTCGTGAATTAGGGGCATATGGTGATTGTATGACCCCTATTGTACAGTACTTAACATTTTGGGTGCATTATGTGGAAATGTGATGTATTGTAACCCTTGTGAAAGTAATGATTTTGCTATACCCTGTATATATACCATTGCATAAGATGCTATGGTTAATGTGCATGAACAACATTGTGTTAGTGATGTAGTTATGTGCTATGTTTTGTACCTTACACTAGATGACCCTAAGGGAAGCAATCGTTAAGAGTGTATGTGTGGAGAGAGGAGGCATGGACTAGGTTTCATAACCTTGAGCTGAGTATGAGTTAGGAAGTGGAGTCTCATGTAGACTGAAAACCCACTTCTATTTGTTTAGTATACTTAGAGCTTGCTCAGTATATTGTGGATGCAGCACCACCTTAGGCTCAACTTATGAAAACTAGCATCCCCTGCTCTTTCCTATGTGGGTTGTCCATCAAACAATCCTATGTGATTTTGACTATGTGGATCCTCGTATATGTGATTGGGAGATATATGGAGATATGCTCATTTCTGGTTATATGTATTTTTTTACAAGCTGAGGCTCGATATTTGAGTGTCAGCAACTCGATGAGTACCCCTTTGGTGGTTGCCGAAGGGCCACGTAGTGATCGTAATGTGATATTTCTACACTTGTATTTTATTCATAATTGACATTCTTCTCTTTTCTTGAAATAACCAGTAGTTTTCTTGATTGATGTATTCTTAAATTTTGGGCATATAATTTGATTTGTGCTTACCAAAGGCCTTTGCATTATTGCGGCTATTTAGCCATTTGTTTTCTTAGTTTTAAATTTCTTTTCAAGTTTAAAATTTTTATAGCCTAGCCCAAGGCTTGGAATTTTTCCACTTGGCATTTGAAATGGATTTTTATGTTGGTTCTAATGTCGTAATGTGTTGGAATAGGGTCATGGGATTCACCATGGAGTGGTTGGACCTATGGACCCACTTCATTGTATGGGGGTACGCCCAAGGGGGTCATAGGGTTGTGTAGTTTTTGAACTACAGGTTACTATGCCACTTGGGTGGGGGTGACGGGGCTCTATGTGCCTAGGGCCATAGGGTGACCTGACCTCATTAAATGGAGAAATAAGGAGATGGGGCTCTATGGTTGAGTGACCCGATATGGAGAAATAAGGAGATGGGGCTCTATGGTTGAGTGACCCAATATGGAGAAATAAGGAGATGGGGCTCTATGGTTGAGTGACCCGATATGGAGAAATAAGGTGATGGGGCTCTATGTTTGAGTGACCCGAATTGGTTTTGGCACTATGATTCTTTCTCTTTGGGAGGTATATGGAGTTGTTTTGTGATGCTTTAAGGAGGTATATGACACTTGTTTTTTTGTGATGTTTGGGAGGTATATGGAGTTTCTTTTGTGGTTCTTATGTTGGTCGATGAAGTACTCTTGTGAGTCTTGTTAGGCATTGTTATGATTGAGGTTTGACACTCCTCTTGGTTAGTATGTACTATTGGATCTTGTCTTGGCACTGTGTTAGGTATAGTCATGGTTTTGGGTCATGTGATACAAGTTATATATGTATCCAGCATGATGATTTTATTTGTTAGTCACATGTGTGTGTTGGATTTATGCCTATGACATAATTGTTGGAAATTATTCGTTATGTGGACTACTTGTTGTCTTTCCATGGTGGAATTAGAGGTCTTGTGATGTGATACAGTCATGAAAGTATGTAGCAATATGTCTTGTGGGTTAATGTTTGTGTTGTGTTGAGTTTTGTGTGACATCTTGAGGCCAATTACTATTGGGCACCCACGAACATAAGACAATTGAAATTCTAAACAATGAATATTAAGAGCTTGAGATTAAGAAATACTATAAAGAAAAGACTAATTGAGTAATAAAGTAAAAGATAACTAACTACCAATCTTCACAGAACATTAAAATTTAAGATATTGCCAAAATTAGTTTCTTCCTTGTGGTCGCATTGTACCAACAAGTTGTTTTGTTAAATGACATGTGTCATTATTGAATTTCTTGCTTATGTATCCTTTGAGAGCTTTAGTGTTGTGTCACACCAAGGATGATGCTCTTATAAGGGGAGGGAAATGTAGTGCCCAACATAGTGTCATAAATAAATAAATCTAAACAAAAAAACAAAATAAATACTTCAAATGCTATATTTTCCTCTACCCGTGGATTGTCAAGGAAATATGTTCCTTTGACTGATGCACATCCTAAGTGGCTTTTAAACATGTCATTTTCCTTACATAATAATACAAGAACTTTATTTGAGATCTAAGGAATTAACCACGATGGAACCCAAGTTAATGTTGTAAATTTAGCATTAATTGAATTACAATACAGCAGGTGCATAAGTAAATAGAGCTTTATGGGGATGGTATAAAGTTCTACACTGTCATAATTAATAAACCATAATGTTAAGGGAAGCCTACTAAAGATAATCTCTGTCAAAGTCTTCCTAATATCTCCTCATTTTACCTTACACGAAATGATTGTTTTGGATATGTATCTGTATTACTTAACATTGATTCATTTTTTGTATTTGCAGAAAGGGAACTACTTCATGTCGTTGGTTTTTGTTGTATGCAAAAGAAGATAGAGATTGAGGATAAGGAGGAATGCATGAGGTGGTAATACCTAGTTGTATTGATTTATTGAATTATTTTGCTTCTTTTTGCTACTTAGGATTGTAACTTGGGAAACCATTCTTGTGGTCTTAAGAGTAGAAATGGCTACTACTTTTTCCTATATCTTTATTTTATTTCGAGTAGTTTGTATGCATTGATTAAGACATTGAAAGTGCCTTCCTTTATCCACATATGTCTCTGCTAACATTTTTCTCTTTCAATCTTCCTCTATGTGAAACTTTCTACCTTGAGTTTTCTCATTCGTCACTTCACCAAAATAAATATACAGGTGTAACAGTTGTAGTGGCATGGATTCTATCATATTCTCAATCTTACCTTTAAAACAAGGGGGATTTGAATCAGTTAACTAAAATTGCAAGTACCTTGGTTGGCATATATGCAAAATGTGGGAACATACACATGGCATGTGAACTATTTGACAGAATTCCCCAAAGAATATATGTTTATGGAATGTCAGGTTACAAAATATATACAAAATGGGTTTTGTGAAATGACTTTAGAACTGGTGCATTATTTCCATGGCAATAGGAATTTTGGCAGGGTTTGATCAATAAAAGGTCTTTTTGCGAAAGTTGGTTTTTATAAAGTTTAAACATGGTGCATCAGTTGTAGGCAAGGATAATAGCTTGTTATGTGGTTGTGGCCACGTTGGAAAGGTGAGTATTTTTTTGAATGTGGTAAGATATATGTTGGGGAGATGTGATTGCAAGCAAACTATTCGATGAAATGCTAAAAGAGAGTTGGAGTCTATGCCTTGTTGAATGCGGGTGAAACCACCTGGAGAACTCATGCACTATGGACACTAATATTTTCCAGGCATGGTCTCCTTACCTTCATCTTTTATAATTTTCGTATAATTTGGTTCTTCATTTGCAATATAATAGAAATTTCAAACCATTAGATACTTAAACAATTGGTTATTTTAAACAGACTTGTATCGCAAAACAATAAAACATCACCTTGTAACTTTGCACGTTGCAAATAAACCTTGGTGTAAACCTTAGACTTAAACCCACTTTCTCAGATGTTTTGGAAACTCTGTAATCAAACTAGATAGTTGTAACCCCTTGAGTGGGCTAGTTGAGTTTGAGTTCATCCATTAAACCTAGCTAACGTCCTTTGGTAAAAGTAGGTAAATTGTGATTTTTGAAGACTCGCAAAACAACCTTCTGGACCCGAAAAAGGGATGAAAGTTTCTTTTGTGTCCCTGTTATGTGGGGAGTTGCATCAAGCTTTAGATTAACCCCTGATTGATTTTTGTTCTCTCTTCTCCGCCCCTCTAGGAGCCATGTTATCCCATTTTGTAGTTTAGGGAGCTGTTAAAAGTGGAAAGTTGGTTTTCATTTCAAATCTCACCATTTGGACCCTGAGCGAAGGATCACTTTTCTACTTTCACAAACCTCTAGTATTTCTACTAGACAATTTCTTATAAACCTTAGTTTGGAAAAAAAAACATTTTTCTATAAAGTTTGGAAAAGGGTTTTGTAGGCCTCTGGTCACATAGTTTGACTAGGTCAAACTGGACCAACTATGACTGGTGGCTCCGAAAAACCCATCCATTTGTAACCCATTTTTAGTTCTAAACCCCGATGAATTCTCCATATATAGGAGTAACTTGTAGGAATATTTTTGCGGAGAGTTCATCCATCGAAAGTCTATTTTTGGAAGGTTTCTTAGCCCTTGAGCTAAAATTGGTTGTTTTTGCAACTAGGCCAATTATGACCGATGTCCCCGGAAAAGTAGCCGCAAATTGTAAACTGTTAGCTAGTTCTGAATTCTGTAAGTTCCTGTAAATTATTTGTATATAGGATTACACGAAGGAACTTAACCATTATACATTTTCCCATTGGAAGACATTTTTCGAATGTGGTTCCTTAGCCTCCAAGCCAAATATAGACATTTTCACATCTATTAGAAAAATGTAAAAATAAGGTCATAGGACCCTAGTCAAGACAATAAACCATCGTGAAAACTATTGAAACGTATAAGTAACTATAAGAAACTCTCTCTTGTGGCTTGTTGTGTGAAATGTGACTTTTGGAAAAATAGTGTTTCTCTCTATTCTCTCTCTTCCTTATCTCTTTCTCTCTCCTCCCTTAGATAAGAAATGAAATGAAATAAAATGAATATATGTCTCTAACCCTCTTCTATTGCATGTGAATTATTCTAATTATGTAAATGGAAAACTAAAAATGTTAATTATGTTAGATTTATGTGGATGTCATGCCAACACTTGTGTTGATCTGACCATGTTGATCATACAGTGGTTGCAGGTACCAAGACACAGAAGAAAGACAAAGTGTACTAGTGAATTCATAACTTGTTATTTAGAAAAATGTAATTGTACAAGTTGTAGCAACAATAATGTTAAATATATCGAAAGGATTATTATTGAAATTTTGTAATATGTATGAGTCACAAGTGTTTAGGGTTGTTTGGGAAATGTGTATCTAACCATGAGTGTCATTTTGATTCAAAATTATGTATTGTAAAAGTTGGATATATATGTTAAATGTAATTGAGTTTGACATCTTATAGTTCCTTTTCAATGTGAAATTGATGACTAAATATCTGGTGTGTTTTGTTATTTTCCTTGATAACGTAGAAAGAAAATATAAATAAAATAGTCAACCCTAGTATAAAAATCTCACATAACTACCTTCTTGTGTGATCCTTCTTAACATGGAAAACTAAAACCATAGGGTGAACCTAAATCATTAAACTCGATGGAAAATTCTAGCTTAAGGAAATAAAATCCCAAGTTTGAGGTTATCATCTTATCCTGTATGCTTAGTGGCATTGTCGTGAACCCAACAAGTTAGGAATGACATGGTTAAACTTTGTCTTGGGTATGGGGTTCCCTCCTAGGATTGGTAGTCATGTGTGTAGTAAGGAGAATGTGTTCTCTTAAGGTAATACTCCATGGAAACCAACCTTTAACATAATGTAAAACCCTCTTGGCCTGACACACGTGTAGAGTGAAGGTGGTTAGGTAGAAAATATCGCCAACTACTCTTGAAAAGTCACCTTTAGATTATAAATGAACTCAACACCCAATTTAGATTATCGTTTGGGATTCTATGGTACAATGTTAAGAGTTAATTGTGAAACTTAACAACATTTTAATTTTTGATTTTTTTGAAATGGTAACCATGAGATGGTATGCTAGGAGAAAAGAAAAGTTTAGATCTTTCTTGTAACGTGTTTAAATCATCATGTTGAGAGAAACAGAATCCATGACGCATAAACTTTAATGTGAACCTTAATCTTTAAACGAAGAGTTACTCCCTCTTGTTCTCCCACTTGTCCCATTGTGAAATGAATGTATGATGTGAAACTAGGTAATCATGTTCTTGAGGCAATTCCCTAGGACGAGAACCAGTAGTCTCATGAGCATGCAAATGTTCCTTATTAACAAATGGGTTACACAACTAATTTCAAAACTGCTATTTAAATCAAGTTAAGTGAAATTATTTTAAGATGAATGTAAATTATTTGAGTGGATCCTATGTTTTAGTTACCTACACATGAGTAATATTGAGTGTGAATCCCCTTTAACCCCTCTCAAACAAGAGTGTCAACTTGACAAGAAGTATCGAATTTACCTAGAGTTACATGATGATTGTTATGAGATAAGGGTGTTCAATCACTCTAGTTGTGACCTTAGTAAGGTGTGTAAATTTATAATTGAATGTCTCCTTGTAACATGCATCTAATACTTAATTTCCCAAGAATCTAAACTTTGGTTGAGTGTGAAATCATACTCCTTAGGATCTTAGTGATTAAGTAAAGGACATATGATGTATGATTATCAAATATTGTAAATATTTCTTTAGAAGGATTTTGAACACATAAAATTTTATAGATTTTGCATTTGAACCCCTTTCCCCCTCTTAGATAAATGTGTCCCTTAGCATGTAGTAGTGGGTTACCATGTGCTTCTCATATGGTGTAATTTTTCCCCATCCATGAATACTTTTGAAGTTAATAGATCATGGAGCCTCTCTTAAGGGTATTGGTGAAAGAAACATTGATGCATATTTACTAAATGATTTAAATAGTTCCTTGGAAGGAATTTGAGAAGCATATAGTTGTTGGGTTGTCATGTATTAGGAATTTAATACTTGAGTGTTTAAGAGAGATGAAATGAGTTGTTTTGTGCAAGGTCATCACTCCTTGTAGTCATGAATCCCTAAGTGTAAATTATGTATCATTTGAATTACAATGTTTCTAAAACAATGCCAATAGTGAGACCAAAGTGCGATATAAGTGTAAAGAGTATAAGAGTTAACAATATTTTGGGTTAGGAATAATGTCATACTTTAAGTCCTTATAATTCAAATAGGCATTTTCATGTTGTTAAAAATAAATATGAATTTCTCTTGGTGAGATCAAACTTTCAGCAGAAGAAAATATATATATATATATATATAATAATAATTTCTTGATGTGAAAATGTTGAATGGATCAAACAAGTTATTGAACTATAGCAACTATAACAGGAAAATAAAGATACCATGATGGAAGAATGTTTATGGGAAGAGGTATCTTGAATCTAAATCTCCCTTAAATCCTAAGATTTCTTCCTTGACTTCACATTAGTTTCCCTTATGTAACAAGGGTAAAATTTAAACATCGAATAACGTTTGAGAAGTAGAACCTTAACATAAGAACGAGAGAATTAGGAATTTTGTATGCATTTTGAAATATGGAAAATAATTATTTAAGTTATGGAGATTATCATAAGGGATAAAGAGCCAAATTAAGTTTTCATATTGTAAGTTGAATGTTAAATGAATTTAAGAATATGTAGGTGGAAAAAGGAGAATTTATCCTTGCATGAAAAATGCTCTTGGAATTTTAATCGTAACTAAGATGTAACCATGGTAATGTTGTGTTGTGGATTTATCAATCCTTGGGTCCCTTTTGTGGTTGGGTCATTGCTAGTATTCGTTCATTAGGGAAAGTGTGGCATCAACATGTATATGGTGTTATCATGTTGTCTATGTGGGTCGATTTTTTGTGTAAGTGTCTTATCTGATGTTAATTTTATCTATTACAAGCCCATGTGGTGTTGTGTATTGAGAATTTAAAGTCAAAAAAAAATTTATTCTGAATAATTTTTACTGTTTTATTTGTGTGTCAAATTTTGGGCATTACATATATAAATAAATAATTCTAAAAATCACATTTGATTATGAGTTGATTGATATTTATATGCTTAAATTAGAAATCTCTATTATGGTAGTGCAATATGGAAGGATGTTTGGATACGTTATATAATTTATCCTTTTACACGACAGTTGCATAAATATTATTATTATTACCAAATCCAAATCCACAAACCTATTTTGTATGTATCACATAATTAGTATAGCTAGATCTAATTACCTTATGAGTTGATACACACGAGTAAAATACATAAATTATACGTTGAAATTGATTATTTTTAAAAAAATGACCTTAAAATAAATATAAATTTTATACCTAAATATTAGATCCAGATGTTTTAACACTCTTACTATTACATCTAATTTTAAAAATTTCATGAGAACTTATGGCTATGGTTTTTCAGTTTCTAATTGGATATATGGTAAAAAATACTTGTATCCTTATTATAATGACAAATTTGAACATAAATAACATTTAGTGAATCCCATTAGTGAATTTTGAATATGTGCATGTTGCAGTTAGTAATATCTTGGTTATTTTATATGAAAAATGTGAAACAAATTTTAGAATTCCTAGATTATATTACTATATAGAAGACGGGTGGAGCCTAAAAGGAAAGTAAATTTCAATTTCCTTATCATTATATGGAAATTATAAATGAAATATACACTTAAAATACTGTAACATAAAAAAAATATTTTTTTAAAAATCGCAATAGACATTTAATAGCAATTAACTATACTTTCATGACACAATAAACAATACTAAAATTGGCATGAGTGAGGTTGTAGATGGATTAGTTGTCTGACCAACGTATGAATTCACTTCCCAAGGGTTTTTTTTGTGAGGGAGAAGACATAAGAGAGGTTCATGGGCCAAACCACACTTGTTCTTGAAAGTTACATCCACCTCCTGAGTCAAATCATGTTTCAGATACAATCACCTAGTGAAGGATTAAACGCAATACGAAATAGATCAGACTCAAGCCAATGTCAGGGCTCAAAATTGATATGTGCATGAGATATCTAATTCACGTGAAGAAATATCCTCTATAAAAAGTTACAAATAATAGAATTAATATCCATGAATGAAAGCATTCTTCTTGCCACAAAAAGATTGCAAACTCTTGTCAACTATTTACCTTCCTCCTTTCCTAAAACCAATAGGAAATAAAGTAGTTTTGGTGGAAATTTAACATTGAAAATTTTGTAAGCAAAACATTTAAAACTTTAATTTCTCTTAAATTAAACATACATCATTAATAATATGTAAAATTTGAGGTATTTGGGTGCTTTAAGTGACCCATTATTTTTCAATGAAACTGGAGATTAAGAGAAGGATTGGAGATGAAAAGGCTTCCAACATCTCATCAAAGTTCCATCTCAACAAAAGTTGAATCAAATTTATAGTTTAATATTTTTTTCATTTTAGATATCTGTGAGATCTCTTTGTCCTTGTTTTAGTAAACTCTTCCTCCATCTCAACACCACATAGCATGTCTTTTATTTAATCTAAAAATCTACCGGGTTGTAACCATATAAGATTCTTTTAAAAGTCTTTGTTATCTATATGCCATACAAAATAATCATAATTTTCAATCCTTGGCATGTTGAGGAAACTACATGCCTACCCTTTCCAGCTATCCCACTCATGTCTATATAAAAGTTTTATCTTTCACTCTTCCTTTACGTGAAACCCTTTGTTTATCCATTCTCAGCCAAAATTTTAATGTAATGAATTCAGTCCTAGAATTACATTGGAGATGAAAAGAAATAATATAAAAACAATAAATAACAAAAAAAATATCATGATATTTCCAATAAAAACTCCTGAGATACATTAAATTATGTCAGTTACAAAAGAGCCAAAACCATTAAACTCATAAATGTCAATTACATAAGAACCAAAACTATTAAATTTTTTATTACAATTTTTAAAATAAGGACAACTATGACAATGAAATGTCAGTTACATGGGGTTGATAGAATAATATTGAATGGAGCTCTGGAAATTTTCTCTGGAGTCATATTTTTTAGGGTTTCTTGCTTTAATGTTTATCATTTTGTGGCCTTCTCAGGCTCTGCAGGATATTAATACCATCATTTTTTAGTGTTTGCTGCATGTCAGCACCCCTATATAATGACCTCTCCCTCTTCATGCCCATTTTTTTAAACCATGGTTGGAGATAGTGGATCTTTGAGAAATGGTATCACCAGTAAAACGTCCACATAATTTTGTCCCGAAAGTCTTTTACGAGGTAATATTTCTCCTACTAAAGTGGTTTTACCATTTCCTACTTTTAATACTACTTATGAATGGCTGGAGAAAGTCTATCTCATTGGATATTTTGTGAGATGAATCCCCTTTCAAATCATGTTTAAATGTTGGGTGAATTTGGATTGGACTCTTCATGGGTTCTGACTCACAGCATCCAAAATATGACCAAAGGATTCTTCCTTTTCCATTTTTCTAACCTGGATAATGCCCCAAAAAGTTATCCCAACAAGCCACCTCATATATTTACAACGCTTTGCCAGAATTTTCTACATGGATGAAATACTTTTTTGTGTCTGAGTATGCCACACTTAAAGTACCCGTATGGGTAGAATTTCCTGGCCTACCCCTACCTTGCACACATTTCATGCATCATATTATTTCCTCTATTGGGTGGGTGGTCTGCATTGAACCATAGCGGTTTTATCATGCTCACCCATAGAAGTGGGTTTGCATCGAGTTTGATTTGTCTCACGACCTAAAATAATTTTTGTAAATCCATATGAGAGAAAAATGATGCTCCCAACATATTTTTTATATCAACTTACCTAACACTTGCTTCCACAACCAGGCCTCTAATCATAAGATCAAGGATTGTCCCCTTTATATCCCTCACAATCGTCCAGTGGCCAAAGTAGCCTTTGGACCAGCAAAACCTCCGCAAGTGGAAGGTTATAAAATGGTTGGGGGATGGAAAAATAAGAACAAAAATCAATAGTTTAAGGCTTCTTGTTTGAATGGTTAGCATAAGCCAACTGTTAAAGAATCCCATAGCCCAAAAACTAAGGAGCCAATTGTTGTTGCTAAGGAACCAAATAATATTTCCAATTCATCTTTCCAGTCGCCAAAGTTTTCTAGCACGCCCCAGGGAGCCTCAGTTCTCATGGACCAAACCAATTCTGTTTCTAATGCCACCATGCCACAACCAATGCCACTACTGTTAACAAATATCTCACAGGGGCCATATAAAAGACCCCAAAGTCCTCCTCACATCTCTCAGGACCATAGCCTAATATGTAGTGTGGAATCAACAAAAGAGGAGTATAACATCAAATACGTTGGGTGGAGAAAAATTTATTTGTACGATTTTTTACAGCATAACAGTGCTCAGTTATTACAAAAACTAATTTGACACCCTTGATGGATTAGATGTTAAAGGCATGGCTCTTGACCAATTTCATCCATGAATTTCCTATCTTGGAATGTTCGGGGTCTTACAAACTCCTATCGCAATTATATTATTCGTGAAGCTCGACAAAAAATTACCAATTTAGATGTTTTATTTTTGTAGGAGGTGAAAATTATAAGTTTTCAGCTACAGGTGGTTTGTAAATCCATCTAGCCCAACAGCTTGGCCTTTTGCAGTAATCATGAAGTGGAGAGTGGGGGTTATTTTTCCCTTTTTAATCCCAAATGACAGCCACTAGTGATTGACCATGGCATCGACCCGGCCAACTGTGTCATATGGGTCTTCTTTAATGTTGACGGTCACCCTTTTGGCATCATTAATATTTATGCCTCTAACTAAACAGCCAAAAGGGCTGATCTATGGTGGTGGATAGCATGTTCCATTCCTTATACGTATTTGGTCATAAGTGGTGATTTTAATATGGTCGAGTCACCCACTAAAAAGCACGGCCATCTATCGATGAGGTGGATAGCTAGCAAAAGGGAGGCATGGTTTTTCATGTGCAATAATTTTGGGTTTTATAACCTTAATAATTCTCACATCCCCACTTTTGAAGCATGGTTCACTTGGTCCAATCTCCGAGGAGGATTGGATCATGTTATTAAATGGCTCAATTGAGCCATGTTTTTCACTCAGGAATATTTTGATTTTGATGGCATTTATTCTATGTCGGTGGAAGTCATGCCTGACTTTGTCCATTTGGATCACTCCCTTATTCAATTTTGTGTCTCATGGCATGATAAGCACATTTTTTTTCATAAAGACCAATTATTTCTTAACAATTCCTTGATATAGCATGGGCTCACTCTCAATCATATTAAACGTGTGTGGAATTTTTCCCCTCGACCTAGTCATTATCAGTGCTTTCATCAACATATGCATACCAGATGGATTCAATGGTGGGAGGATGTCATGATTAAGATTACTAGATTCCTTAGAATCGATGGCAGAAAACTAGCCAAAATTTAACACCACTCATACTCTGCCAGCACTTTCACTCTTAGCCAGGAGGTGGTTGCAATTTAGGGTCACCCCTTCTCTGAACCTCTGCAACTTCACGTTGCAATGCTTCACAAAAAATCCAAATTACTGACAACTAAAATGCTCAGGGAGCTCAAATTCACACCCGTATGCATTGGATTAAAATTGGCGACCTCATCTCGAAATAGTTCTTCCTTTCTCTTAGAGCCAAAAATCCTTCTCAGCAAATTTTTTCCATCAGTGATGATAGAATTAGGGTTATAGACCCTCAAATCATGCTACACACATTTGTACAACATTACAAGTTAGTCTTTCAATCTCAACTACCCACTGTTGACAACCAAGCATCCCTTGCGTAGTGTTTGGTTGTGGATTCGTACAAGATTTTCCTAGCTCAGAAGGTTTTCTATGATTGGATGTTAACCATTAATTACCTCCATGCAGCCATCATGGAGATGGCCAATTATAAGGCTCCAGGGTGCGATGGCTACCCTTATGAATTCTACAAAGATTTGTGGGATTTAGTAAACCCATACCTTCCTTAAGTCTATGTCAAAAGTTTTCATAACCAGTCTTTAGGAGCGTGTATCAACAAAGGGAACATCAAGTTCATACCTAAACCTGGGGATCTAGAGGAAATTATCTCTTTGAGGGCTATCACATTGTGTAATGTCTCCTACAAAATAATTTCCAAATCACTGGCTATGAGGCTGTACAATGTTCTCCCTCCTGTTTTTCAACTAGAAAAAACTGGGTACATTCAGGGGTGATACATCCTAGACAACATCATTATAGTTTGGGAAGGCATGGAATGGGCCTACCATTTTAATGAATTTTCTCTATTCATCAATATTGATTTTGAGAAAGCCTATGATCTGATTGAATAGTCGTTTATCCTTGCCATGCTTAAGCCCTTGGATTCAGCCCTGTTTTCATTCAATCATTCATAATGCTATTTACAAATTTCTCTACCCTGATCACCATTAATGGCCTCAATTCTAATTCCTTTGGATTATTCTGTTCTATTATCCAAGGATGCCCATTATCACCTGCACTCTATGTGCTTGCTGCCAAACATTTTTGTTATATGTTTTCCCATGCCAAAGCTTAAGGGCTTGTTAGGGGAATTTCATTTCCTCCTGCGAATAACTCTCAATTTCTTATTGGTCACTTTGTGGATGATTCCTTTCTTATGCTTATTGAGGAGGAATCCAATATTTTAAATGTCATGTATTGCCTTGATATTTTTTGTCTGACATCTAGTTCTTCCATTCAATGGATGAAAAACCAATGCTACCGACAATCTTTCCTCCTAACGCCTAATTAGCTGGCCTTTTTTGTGTGGAATATTCTTACACATGGTGAAACCTTTCAATTTATTAGTATCCATTTTTCCTTTCAGGTTTCACCAGCCATGTTATAACAGTATGTTATTCAATGGGTGGCCAACAAAATGGACTACTAGGTCACCAAACCTCTATCATTGGCAATAAAATTCCAAATTTTCTCTAAAGTCTTGGTGGCCATAGATTTTTACTAATCCTCTTGTTGGGTTCCCTCCAAATCCTCTATTTAGAAGCTGGAGAAGCATCTCAAAGACTTTCTTTTGGAAAATAATTCCACTGAAAAAGGTTTTCATTATGTTGCTTGGGAGATTTGTTGCCTTCCCCATGATTCTGGCGGGTTTGGCCTTATTGAAATTCAGCGACAAGGGTGGTCACTCTATGTGAAATGGATTGATCAATTCATCCAAGGCCAAGAAGCATAGAGATTTCTCATATGTCATGGAATTGAAGAAGGATCACCTTACGGTTGCCTTGTAAGGAAAGGTATTGGGTTTTTGAACCTCCTTATTTCTCTGGTTCTTATTAAAATTGTTGGTGCCTTTGTACTTAAAAGCATTTATAAAGCCTAGGAGTGTATCAAACCATGGCTATAATGGAAAGGTGACATCTTTCGCAATGGCCTCTCCATTAACCATCATTACCTCTGGTGGTCACTGATATTTCAAGCTCAGGATAAGTGTTTTTTAAATACCCCGACAATTCTTATGGTCAAATTTTTAAAGCATGGAATTTGTATCATCCAAGATTTATTTTATAAACACTCTCAATACTGGTTTTCTTAGCTTCAGCTTAAAGTTTGATATCGGCTTACCAACCAGGATCAGGCTAGCATCACAACAGTGCTCAATTCGGTCCCAAACCACATGTTATACAATATTTATGTGTGTTCTTCTCGCCCTTGGTGGATGGATTGGAATTGGTATGTTGATACACCTTTTTGCATTTATTCAATCAGTAAAGGCTACAATTTTCTTTTGCTTCATCTACCCATGGTTGAAAAGCTCAAAACTCGATGGGGAATTCATTCCAATCCATCTTCCTGGAGAAGGTGATTTGACACCATTTGGTCTATCTATATGGAGCCTAAAATTTCCCAGATTTATGGTATATACTACACCAAGGTCTCCCTGTAGGATCTCATCTTGTTTAAATTAGGTTCCTAGCTCCTAAGTGCCCAGTCTGTGGGCCACTTAGAATTGATAATGCATCTATTCTGGTTTTTTTCAAAATCTCAACTTTCTTAAAATTGGATACAAACATTCTTCTTTCTGCTCAAAGCATATTGCTTTACTTGGAAGAATATCATTTTAGGAGATAATCCTAATTTTATAGCTATGTTCACCCAAATTTGACATGTTTTCAGAGGGGAAATTTTGTTTTTGGATATGGAAAGAAAGAAATGCTTCCTTCTTTGCTAATTTTTTAAGTTGATCAGTAATTTTTTTGTGTAGAACAAATCTATGGTTATATCCAATGTGTTATTTCATATTCAAGTCCAGGAGAAAAAATTAATGCTGGAGGTGGACCACCTCCAGACTCTTCTTCTACATTAGGGGAAGCTCCTTGTAATGTTTCCCATGTGCCACCTTTTTCAACTCGGTGCTCCTAGCCACCTGGTCATTTTGGTTTGCTTATTCATTCATAATGGTGTGTTTTAAGCTGGGCTCGGCGCTCCCTGGGCCCTCTCCATCAGAGGATTTATTCACTAGCTTACCCACGTGACCAGGGGTCAACGCGCCATCATAAAAAAGGAGTCCTTTTCCAACTCTTCAGCAGGATTGGGGATCACTGGCTCTTTAGCATGGGTGGGGCTCTCCTCCAACCTCCACGCAACACACTGTCAATGGATGAAATCTACCCCCACCATCACCATCTTGTGAAAAGTTACCTCACCTCAACCTCGTCATCCCCACTCGAGGAGAGGAAGATCAGGGAGAATAAAATCCCACTAGCTAGGATATACCAGATACTAGCAAAGATCTACCAGGATCAAGTTGGTTGGATGATCATGATCCACCTGGTTTATAAATGTTTGTTGTTACTACTTGATTTGGTCCTTTTTAATTTTCTAGGCACTGCCTAGTTTCACGGGGGGTTCATTAGCAAGGCAATATCCTAGCACGTGGGTTGATATTGAGGTAATTAAAATTAATAAAATTAAAGTCAATATACCAGTAGACATGAGGGGGTGAAAGGGTTTAATTTTTTAATGTTTTGAATTAGGTATTGGGGGGTAGGTTAGAGAGGTGAGCCAAAGGAAAGTGAGGTTTGATTTTAATATAAAACTAAAACATTTGAACCCTAGTTTTTAAAAGTAAATACCTTAAAATTGAAAAAGTAGTGTGGTCATAAATTAAATTATACTCTCTTTTTTAATAAAGAAATCTAGATTCTTAACCAAGAAATAATAAGATGGTAGAAAACTAGGATTGAGTATGCTTTTCAACACAAGTGATATTATTTCATCATCTTAATTATTTGAAAAACTATTGATAAATGATTAAAGCTTAATATATATAAGGTGATCTGTACTAGGTCTGCAATGGCTTCAAATTATCTTTCGAGAGGAAATGCATATTAAAAAACATTGAGTGAAAAATATAATATATTTTTTGTCTAATATATTAGGGTAGAAATAAAAAGGGGTAAATAAAATTGTAATCGAAAAATGGGTAAGTAAGGTACATGGAAAAAATAGGGGGTATTTTCATTCTAATAATATAATAGGAGGGGGGGTATTAACAATTGAGTAATTAGAGGTAGAAACTAGAATTAAGGGTATTATTTAATACCCTTTGAACGCACGTGCTATACCATAATTTTACTAAGTGAACCCCCCGTGCCTAGTTTTTTTCTTGCTCTCTTAGGCTCAACCTAGCTTGTTTGTGGTTATGTGGCGTGCTCTCATACCGCCTTCTTTTTTCTTAAAGTAATCTTGTATCTTATTGAATAATATAATATAAGATCTCTTTTCATAAAAAAAATGTCACCTAACAAGAAATTTGTCTCTAGTAATGCCTATCAGCAAAAAATGCATGAAATAAATACATGTCTTTTTATTGTATCAACTTCACATATGTTACATGTCAATATGGGTTGAACTTCCCTAATATTAATGATGGTGATTTGTTTTGGCTAAACTAGTATTCATATTGAAGGAGTGCAATAGGAACATTGACATGTAGGAAATAAGGAATAGTTTCGTGTGCACTTGAAAACATGAGAGCGTAAATTTTTGAACAATACAAAAGCACAATCTATGAGGCTACAAATTGGAATTTTCTTATTCGATCCTAAATTTGAGATCTTTTCAATAAATCGAGGGATCATAAATTATCCTCTCCATTAATACTCAATAGAGGCTACATAGTCAAAAAAATATTTCTCAATTCTACCCCTGGTTGTGAATATGCAAGCCAACATTCTTGCCATAGAGCATTACCATTTGTGAAGTCCATTTTGTTGATTTTTTTTCACTAGTACCTAGATGCGAATGCATTCTCCTTCACTATTGCCTACAAATACGAAGCTTGATTGACATTTGAGTTTAATACACTTTTTCCCTTGCCTGTCAATGCATATAGCTCATCTTCATCATCCAACTTATCAGTTTCATTAAGATTCAACAAAGGCCACACAAATGAAATAGATCACCCAATTTTAACTATGAGTTCTTCCCAGGATACTCAGGGAACAAAATGATCCACTTGTAATGGGAAAGAATCGATCCATTGATTGTTGCATCCACATTCTCCTTGAACTCCAAGTTTTTTCTTAGTTTCCTTCACCAACACCTAGTTATGAATGCACAATTCAAAGCTCCCACCTAATATCATTATTGTCCACATGGAACACACATTTCTAGATTCCTTTACCAATATATTTGAGATAGAATATTTGTAGGGAAACAGGGGATGTAAAAACAATCATCAATAATTGATCCCTCAAACAGTTGGCCATATGAGCAACAAGTAGATTTTTCTATTAATCAAATTTTGTTATATTTTAATTTTATTTTGTCATGTTATTAAGGAAATCGATTAGAAAATTTTTAATTTGGAAGATAATACGTAGACATGAATGGAAATCTAGAAATTAGAAGGTAGAAATTAAATACCTGAAAATATGAGACGTATTTCATGTCTCTAATTCTACCCAAACAATATCTTCTATATGTCCTCCACTTTATAGTCCTTATCTCGCTTACACTGTTCATAGTGAGTTTAATTTGTGATTAAAGGGGATAAAATAAAATATGGATAAAATCCAATAGGTTCTAGATTCAAAACCCAAAATTTCTACTATGTCACCTAATATCCAACACCAAGTCTCCTTGTCAAGCTCTCATGCAAGAAAGGTTTGTCTCATATGATGATTTAATTGATAAAAGTGGTGTAGTTTATAAATGCTCTATTGGGTCTTCCCCACCTGTCAAAGAAATGAGAATTATTTTTTGTGTTTCCAATGCCTAATGTAGCATGATAGTATGATGCCATGTTGGAGGTGACAAGGACCTAGAGAGGGGTTGGGGGGGGGGGGGGTGAATCAGTCCCCAATAAAATCTGTACACTTGTGCTTCTGTTGGTCGTCAGATAGGACTTTTTAGAAGAGCAACAGTCAGGGGACAAGAAGTCCCTCCTCTTTAATGGGAGAGGTTCCCTTATTCAGAAACGAACTTATTTACAAATGTACAGAACATTGTTTTATGGTCGAACTTGGATATTACGAAAGTGTTTTCCACAAGGATCATCAATCACGCAAGGACTGAGGAAAGGGAATAAGAAGATGAGCAGAATAGCAACATTCAGAATTATAGATAGCAGAATAATTCTTCCTGTATGCGAAGCTTCAAAGAATTTAAGACAAGATCATTTGCATTGGCTGAATGAGATTAAATTTAAAGACACAAAGTTCCATAAATAACCTTCTTCAGATTTATTAATCAAGGACACAAAGTTCCTTCTTGGTTGTACAAGATCACTGTATTTGCAAAACTGAACAGTATGCAATCAGAGAGACTAACGAGTTAGGAACAAAATGATCTTCACAATATTAAAGGAAAACACAGAGATAACAAGAATCAGATAGACAAAGAACGAAAAGCCCTTTTGTATTGATTTCTTTAAGATCTATTTACACTTTCAGTAAATATTCCAAGTTCTTCCTCCTGAAAAAAAATGGCGTGGAAAGGCCATTATATAGATTACAAGTCAGTTACTCTTCGTAACCGTTTCTTTTAACTAGAGAATAGTTAAGTACCGCCAATTGCAATACCTTAACTAATTACAAAGAATACGAAAAGAAAGGAAAGAAGAGGAAAGGAAGGAGAAGGAGACAGGTGGCCGGCTACTGGGAGGGACCCACTGTCTTCAGAATCCGCTGCCTGAACTTCTTCAATGACTCAGCTATATCTCTGCCACGAGGGACTGACGTGTTGGTTGCAGACTGAGTCCAAAATCCCAGACATTTCTCCATCTCTTTATCAAACTCGACGTGAGTATGATAGTCTTTGTTTGCTTCTTCAATGGCAGACTGAAGAGAACAAATTTCCTTTATCTTGTCCTTAGAGATGGAGTCTTCCTTGAAAAGATTATCTTTGACAAAAGCTCTGAACTGAGCTTTGATTTCTTGCAAGGACAAGGGAACGCCAGAGTTTTCATCCTGAAGATGACAATGCATATCTTTGAACGCAGCAGCTGCCAGTGTCTTGAAAGCTTCTCCCTTCTGCCAGCTATTCTTCATTTCTCCTACAGCTTCCTCCAGGACTTTGATTTTCCACTCCACGCTGTAGACCCAAGATTTTGACAGATTGTCCTTAGCATCATCGAAAATCTTGTTCGCCAGTAAGATGTTCTCATCTGTCTGGCCCATGAGGCGAAGGTCTACAATGCAACTACTCCAGAGCTTAAGCTCTTTATCCATTACCCCAATAGTAGAGGACAGCTTCTGTTGCAAATTATCTACCTTTCCATGTAGCTTAAAAGCTTCATCGATGAAGTTTAGTCCGGGCAACAAGCATGTCATCTACCATGGCTTCGATAGCTCTGCCATAGACAGAATACTTGTGCATATCTTTAATACTTTGCACTTCATCTTGGCTTAGAATTACAGGAGGCGGTAGAGCAGTCAAGGGGGTAGGGTCCAAAACTTTGTCCTTAGACAAAAGTGACTTGATAAAACTCGTGAGAACTTGGGCTTGTTCTTCTAGCTGCTCAATAGTCTGCTGCCCTTTCTCTACCCTTCCAATGACCCTTGTGACTGTTTCCTGGAGGTTATGAATCTCACCTTCAGGAGTAGACTCTCCCATAGGGATCCTTGAAAGCTCCAAGTCAGATGTCAGCAACTCTGATTCTGATTTGTCTACTGTGGGCTTAGCAATCTCCAGGAATTGCTGACCTTGAGCATCTGACACAATCCTGGAAGTAGTTCTGGCTTTCTTGGCACGAGAAGGAGTGGTGCCCAACAAGGCTGCTACAGCATCAAAATTTGGTCCCAAGCTTTGAGAGGAGGATTTCCTCTTCCTTTTGTCAACCAGAGGTTGCACCCAAGCAAAAGAGGAAGAAGAATCTGCAGGAGAGGCAAGGGGACCAAGAGACAGGGAGCTCATGACACTCAAGGTCTGTGCAGCTGTTGACTCAAGCTGAGATGTGGGTAGAACACTGGAGGTAATGGCGGTAGAAGAATCAGTAGTACCTGGAAGTTCAGTGCTCTGGACCTCCTTATCTTTATCTGCTGGATTTTCAGGAACACTTGCAGGAGTTGGCATCTCACTGTCTTCACTTTCACTGAGAACGATGATGTTCTCTGGCCCCATAGGCAACTCTGCCTGTTTTCTTGGAGGGTCATTCTCTGCGGGCTCCTTCTTTACCTCTTTGAGTTTCTTCTTGTATACCTGGGTAGATGGAGAAGGAGTAGATTCCACAGGTCCCTGAGCTGTTGAGGCAGAAGGGGTTTTCACTGGTGTTCCAGACTCTGGAACTGATGCCTCCCTTATGGGTGTCGAATCATCTTTGGAGCTGGATTCTCCTGAGTGCCTCTTGAATTCTCGGATCTTCTTACTGAACCAGACCCTAGTCCTGATCAAGACTGGAGCAAGAATCTCAGCCAGATCATCTCTCTCTTTCCTGTTCCAATCCAGGTCCTCCAGAGGGGTGTGCTTAATCACATTTTCATACTCATACGAGTATAGTTCAGAATTGTCATCCTGGAGACCTTCAGGAACTTGGTACAGACTGAGTTCTTGGATCAATTGCAGGGAGAACCTGCCACAATGCCTTCTTCTGGCTTCAAAATCATCTGCACAGTCGGCCCAGTAGTCTTCTGTATCTGCCCTATGATGATAGACTATCTTGATGTTCTGTTCAATGAACTTCTTCAAGTCAAAGCAGGTTCTTGGCTTGAAGAAATGAACAGTGATAGGGACCAGGGCTCTTTCTATGTTCTGAGCATCCAGAGCTGTTTTGCATGTGTAGTTTCCCAGAGAGATGGGAAAGTGCAAGCCAGAAATCTTCTTGTCTCTGCAAGTTCTGTGCAACTTGTCTAGTTGCCTGCATATTTCAATCAAGGCCATTTTGTCATTGCAGAACATGGGAAGCCGCAGAGGAGTGCTCTCATAACCAGCGAGCCTGATATAAGAAAATTTCCTGAACTGAATGAAATAGGCTCCATATTGTGATATCAGGTTCATGGCTTCGTCTGAAAACCTTCTAGCAGTGTCACCTTCGAGCAATCTGACCACGTACATGGTGAAAGCATCATTGACCCTTCTGAAATTCCGATTGCTGGTCTCTAGGGTGAACTGCGGGCAGTAGGCATACACTGGATCATCTTTGTGTGTATCTATGTAGGAGAAGCCAAACCACTGCCTCGATGCCGCTAGGGTATACATCAGATACGAAGTCATGAAGAACTTCTTTGACTGCTGAACGTTAGATAGCTGCTCGGCCAAATTCATACTGATGATCTCTGCCCAGTTGATATTTTGTGTTCCCTCGCACACCATGCTGATGAGCGGGCACATCCAGAAATGAAATTCATTGGTGGAGGGCAAACCCATAACCCGAGCCAGCAGTATTATGAAGTCTGACAGTTCTTCATTGAAATCTGCCCGGAAGAGGGTTTTGGTCAGACGAGAAGGACCTTTCTTAGGGTTCTTCAACCAAGACTTCGCCACTCGAGCTTTATATTTATCACTGTCTTGGTCGAACATGGCCTGTGCTTGATCCCGAGAGACGACTATAGCATTATCCATCTCCGGAATCCTCAGAGCAGCTCCAATGGCGGCAGCGTCCAGCTTGGCAATGAGCTCCCCGTGTACGTTTGTCAATTCGCTCGTAGCGGGGTCGAAGTGAGCTCCGCATGAAAGTACAGTATCAGCACACTGCACTGAGATAGGGAATCCTCCGGCGAAAGCTAAACCGCTATCGTTAATCATCTGTGCCATTGGCGTAGGGTTTGCATCTGTCATTCTTGACCAAAAATCACCGAAGTCGAGATGACGAGCTTCACTGTCTCCGATATTGCTAACGGCAGACTCAAGTGGAGAAATTTGCTCCTGTCCCTGAAACTTGATCTTCATATTGATAGATTCGGAGCTGCGACCTAGACTCTGGAAGGAATTTGCAAAGGGAAGGGATATTTGCGCAGGGAACTAGATTGCAAGGGTTTGAGCAAACGATAGCAAGGAAGCAATGCGAAAAATGCGAAGGTGGTATGCTTGGTTATATAGCCGTTTGAGGAGCGGAATGAATTTAATGCGCATTGAATACACAACCACCAATTTGAAAAAACATCATATTCAGAATGAGCGGGAAAAGCTAAGTGTGAATGACACTTGGTACGCTTGGGACAGGTGAGACGCGAATGCGCGAAACACGCGGCTCGGCCGGTTCGGGCGAAACAGGGAGAAGACGCACAAATGCATTTGGGACAAATGGGACGAAAATGTGCGAAGTACGTGATTCGGGTGTTTCGGCCGAAATTGGAACAAAGGGCCCGTTTGGACTTGGGACATTCGGGACAAAAAGTTCCGAAGTACGCGACTTGACCGGCTCGGCCGAAAATGGGAAAGCTCGCACTTTTTGAGAATGGGACATTTGGGACAAAATTGTGCGAAGGACGCGGTTCGGGCAAATCGGCCGAAATTGGAAAATTTGGGAAAGCTCGCACGCACTTTTAACTTTGGGTCATTTAGGACAGGAAAGTGCGAAGTACGCGGGAAGGATGATTCGGCCGAAATTGGAACAGTTCGCACAAAACGTTTTGGGACACTTGGGACAAAATTTTCCGACGGGCCCGAAAATGAGACAGCTTCGGGGATTTCGGCCGATCGGGGAACAGAGTGCACTTTCGTACTTGGGACAGATGGGACAAAAAGTTCCGACAGGCCCGAAAATCACACAAAATGACCCAAAACACAAATTTTTTCAATTTCACGACTTAGGCACTTCAGAGAAGAAACTCTTCAACTCAAAATTTTGAAAATTTTACTCTTATCAGAGCGGGAAATTTTGAGTGGACAACAGCTGGCTCCTTCTGGGGATGACTTGGTGTAAATTCATAGAATGAGACAAGGCAAGAACTTAGAGAACTCGGTGAAGCAGACCAGTGCCTTATCCATTGGGCAAAGGAGTCAAAAACAAACCAATACAGAGGGCAACACACACAACAGAAGGGAAACACACCAAAAGCAGAAAAAGCAAAAACACTGTACATAATATACAAAGGGACTCCCTAGTCACCTAGGACTTGAACAACTTCAAATACTGCCCACTATAAGGAAGTGGGAGGGGAGAACCATCCATGTAATCAAGATAGAAAGAGTTCTTACCAGCAAAGTGTCTTATCTTGAAAGGTCCAAGCCACAGAGAATCAAATTTTCCATGGCTGCCACGAGGTTCATGTCTTTTGTCCCATAACAGCACGGTATCACCAACTTGGAACTCTCTGGACCTAGCTTTCTTATCGAACAGAACCTTCACCTTCTGCTGGTGAGCAGATATTCTGTCAGCAACCTCCAATCTATCCTCGTTCAGTTTGTGCAGGTACATGATTCTTTTGTCCAGAGCATCACTGAAACTAGTGTCTTCAATGGCCTTCATCAGGTGCAAGGCTGGCAGTTCCACTGTCACTGGCAATTGGGCTTCTACTCCATACACTACTTGAAAGGGGGACATTCCAATGGCTCTTTTAGGTGTGATCCTGTCTGCCCAAAGAGCATCATAAAGCTTCTTATGCCAGTTTCGCTGAGACTCATTGACCAACTTCCTTATGATAGTCACCAGATTTTTGTTGGTGGATTCTGCTTGTCCATTCCCCTGGGGATAATAATCTGAAGAATGAGCCAGAGAGATGCCATACCCGTAGCAGAAATCCATGATCTCAGTTGAGGAGAAGTTCGAAGCATTGTCTGTTACAATCTTGTTAGGTACACCATACCTTACCAAGATGTTCTCTTTGATGAAGTTGCATACAACTTCAGAAGTAGTGCTCTTGACTGGGATAGCTTCCACCCATTTGGTGAAGTAGTCAGTAGCAGTTAGCACATGCGTGTGCCCAGCACTAGAAGCAGGGTTCAGTGTACCAATGAAGTCTAGACCCCACTGTTGAAATGGTTCCTCAATCACAACTGGCTTGAGAGGCAAAGAGGCCAATTTAGGTCTTCCTACAAAAGTTTGACAAGCCTCGCATTTATCCACCCACTTGGATGCATCTCTGAACAAAGAAGGCCAGTAATATCCTCCCCGGAGTATCTTGTGAGCTGTGACTGTTGATGAATAGTGCCCTCCACATGCCTGATCATGGAAAGCTGAGAGCAACTTTCTCTGTTGTTCCTTATCCACACACTTCAGGAATCTTCCATCTAAGCCACGCTTGAACAAGGCATTTTCCCACAGTACATATTGTGCTGATCTCAATTTAACAGTCCTCTTTTCCTTGGCAGTTAAATGAGATGGGCATTCCCCATAGGTGAGAAAATGGGCGATGTCAGCATACCATTCATCAACTGAACTAAGGAATAGAACAGTAGGAATGTCAGCTTTCTCCTCCAGCAACTCATGTTTGGCTCCTTCAGCAATGAGCTCACAAAGACCTTTGCCACGAACCAGCTTGGTCGGTTTGATATCAATGTCATACTCCTGGACTTTAGCCACCCAGTTTCCTCTCTTGGACCCAAATTCTTGCTGTGTAAGAATTGACTTAACAGTCGTATCTGGAACCAGCACCATAGAGTGAGAGTTGAGGATATAGAAACGGAACTGCTTGACAGCTTTGACTACTGCAAAAGCATGCTTCTCCATCATGGTGTACTTTAGCTCATGATCCTTCAGGATATAGCTCATGAAGGCAATTGGTAGCTCATGTCCATCAGAATCTTCTTGGGTTAAGACAGCAGCCAGGGTATTGTCTGTAGCGTAGCAATAGATGATGAAATCTTTGCTGAAGTCAGGGCAGGCCAAAACTGGAGTTTTAGCAATGGCTTTCTTGATACCCTCAAAGGATTCCTTTCCTTCAGAAGACCAACCAAATGTTTGCTTCCCTTTCATCATCTGAGAAATGTTCAAAGTTAATTCAGCAAAATCAGGGATGAATCTTCTTAAAAAATTGATCTTACCGAAGAAGGAATGCACGCCTTTTTTACTGGTAGGGAGAGGAATTTGCTGGATGGCTTGGACTCGTTCGGGATCAATCTTGATACCATCCTTTGAGACAATGTGCCCTAATAGCTTTCCTTCTGTAACACAGAAGACAGATTTTTTAGGATTTAAAGAAATCCCATGCTCTCGGCATCTTTGCAGAACTGTTTCCAGGTGGTCGAAGTGATCTGCTCTTGTCTTTGAAAACACTGTCAGGTCATCAAGGTATATGACGATACATTTCCCTTTCAAGCTTCCAAAAGCCAAATCCATAGCTCTCTGGAAAGTGGCACCAGCATTAATCAGTCCAAAAGGCATTCTCTTGTAGGCAAAGGTACCCCAAGGAGTGGTGAAGGCTGTCTTGTGTTGATCTGCAGTATCAACCTCTACCTGATTGTATCCCGAGAATCCATCAAGCATAGATAACATTTCAGATCCTGTTACTGCTTGCAATATTTGATCCATCATAGGTAGAGGGTAGTTATCTTTCAGAGAAGCCTGATTCAGGTTCCTGAAATCAACACAGATGCGGATCTCACCATTCTTCTTCCTAACAGGCACAATGTTTGCAATCCATGTTGAATGGTGAATGGGAAAGATGATTTTAGCCTTCAACAATTTCTGAATCTCCTGAAATATAGTGTCAGCTATTTTGGGATTATACTGCCTTTGTTTCTGCTTGAAAGGCTTGATTCCTGGTTTGAGAGGGATAGAGTGCTGCATTTCTTTTGGCTTGAAGGCTTTTAGATCTTCATAAGAATATGCAAGAACATCCTTATACTTCCTTAGAAGATCAATTGCTCTTCTCCTCTCATCTGTTGTGCAACATTTCCCAATATTCACCAGCTTGGGTCATCAGAACTCCCAATATCAATCTTATCATACTCAGCTGATTGCTGAGGTCCAGTAGAAGCTTTAGATCTCACGTATCTGTCATGTTTATCAAACAACTCCTCCAAACTCACCAAACCTTTGGGAATCTTGTTTCCTTTGAGTTTAATGCACCCTTCCTGATCTGTTTCTTCTCCTTGGGTGACAGCTTGGTCAGAAGACACACTCTCACGAGGCAGGTTGTCACTTCCCTCAAAATATAGTTGTTCGAAATTACCCTTGAGTTCCAGGAAGGAAAGCAGATGCTGGTCATCGTTGAAAACTTGCCAGTTATTAGTATTGTCAGGAACACTAGGCCGGTGGACCATTTCAATAGTGAACTTATCCTGAGAGAATTCAGGATGGGGAATCAATAATGACCCTGAGACAGCCAGTGAATCAGCCCTGCTGTTCTTTTCTCTAGGTATCGCTTCAATAGAGAAAGCATCAAGGAATTCAATTGAATCCCAAACCTGATTCTGATAATGCTTCAGCCTCCCATTCTTTACCTGAAAAAGGCTTTTGACTTGCTTCACAATCAGCTCTGCATCACCACGAGCCAGAAGATTTTTTACACCTCGTTCTTTGGCTACTTGCAGTCCAAGAAGGAGAGCCTCATACTCTGCTGTATTGTTAGTGTTTTCGAACTGCAACTTGAATGAAAAAGGGTGTAGGCAGCCTTCAGGTGATATTAGCAGAACACCAGCTCCCGAACCAGCCGAGGAACAACTTCCATCAAATTCTAAAATCCAAACACCATTGGGATCTTGAGGTGATACTTTGGAGGGTTGGATTTCATCAGGGGACAAAATCATGTAATTACCATGGCCCCTGTCCTCATAGAGTATTTGTGCCTTAGGATCATCTGTCTTTTGCACAATATACTCGGACTGCTTCTCAGGTAGTAACTTCTTCATTTTTCCATTGACAGGTATGAGTGCGTGTGACCAATCCATTTGAATCTCTCCACCCACATCTTTACAGAAGTTCCTACTTAGCAACATTCCATAGGAAGGAGGAATGTCTGCTACTAGGATGGTAGCCAAGACCTTCTTCTCAGGTAAAGCAGCAAAAGCCACTTGTGCATCTTTAATCCTTCCAACTAAAGGTACTTCCTTACTTTCCATGGAGTAGCAAGATCCATAAGTGCGGGTAAGGGTTAAGCCTAAAGCATGAGCTACCTTAGCAGGCATCACATTATCAGAGGCTCCGGAATCTATGACACAGTTACTGAGCCTATGGCCCGCTATAAGAAGTGTTACATAAAAAGGCTTGATTTTGTCACCAGGCGAGGTGACAGCAGCTACCAGACTAGGCTGTGGTATAGAAGGAGGAGTGGGCAAGAGGCCTTTAGAGGTGGTCTTGGAATGGGAATTTACAAATTGGATCATCTTGGCAAAAGCTTTGGGATGGGTTTGGTAGTATTCAGCTTCTGAAATTTGAACCTTGGTCCTTTTTAGGTGATCCACAATGTCAAAGGATCCAGAGGTGGATGGGCCATCATCATTTGAAATTCTAGGCTTATCAACCTTAGGAGAAAAAGAAGAAGAAGCAACTTTGGTAGCAGGATTGACAGTACTTACCTTTGGTGCAGATGAGGTAGGGATAGGAGATCCTCTTCTGGCAATTACAGGAATAGTTGCTGGTTGCTCCTTAGATTTCTTCGTGGGCTGTGTTACTTTCTCCTTCTGCCTCGTCTGTTCTCGAGTCATGACAGCAAATGATTCACTGTTCATATCTGCTACCACTTCATCATAGTTATCTCCATCATCAGTGCCTTCGGTGGTAAAGAAATTAACCCGAGATCCTTCGAGTTCTTCCGCCTCATCATCAAATTCCTCCAGGAATTCCTCACGAGCTTCGTCGTCCACATCATCATCGGGCTCTTCAACTTCACAGGTTGCGTTCACAGGAACTTTGACAGGAGGACCTTCAAGTGCTAGTCTTGTGTGAGGAGCAGGCAAACGATTTCTGGGCTGGAAATTTCTTCTTGGAACATCTGCGTACGGGGCATGCTGGGCCAATTGTTTCTTTATAGCTACTAGATCATTTGCAAGTTTCTGGACTAATGGATCAGTATTGGGTCCAGAGGTGGAAGAGGAAGAAGCAGCAGATTTAGATTTGGGAGGATCTCTCTTCAACTTCCCTGACATGATCAGGTCATCCTCGACACTAACAGCCAGTTCTTGATCCAGAATTAACGTTCCAAGATTAGCCCTTCTTAGAGCATAACTGACTTTGGGCGTTTGAGCATTTAGAAAGAAACATTTTTGAATTTGATCAACCGGTCGAGTATTTACAGGAATTTTGTTGATCAGTCTATTGAACCGAGCCACAAATTCTCTCATGGGTTCTGATGGATCTTTCTTTATCTGAGAAATTTGGGCAAGCAGGGCATGCACATCTTCTGCCGGCTTGAAACGGCTTTCGAACTGAGTTCTCATTGTATTCCAGTCGGTGATGGCACCAGCCGGAAGGTGATAGAACCAGTCAGCAGCATTATCCTGTAACGTCTCAACGAACAGCCTTACTGAGACGTCTTCATGTTCAACTCCCAAGACTCCACATGCAACTATGAAGGCTGCGATGTGTTCATCAGGGTGTACTTTGCCATCTCCTCTAAACTTGGGGAAGTTCTTTCGGTTACCTCTAGGTAACTCATGCAAAGGCTGAGTAAGGGCCAGGGGCCCGACACGTTGACCCCATGGCAATTGTGCCGCCATTCTTGGAAATACGGCTTGGAGGGGAACTTTAACACCAGCAAGGATCAAAGCTCGTAGATTGGGACTAGCAGGCTCTGAAGGAATACCACCCGTAGGACTTCTATCTTGAACAGGCGGAGTGCTCGTCGAACGAGTTCTTCTATTTGAAGGGAAAGGAAAACCCTGTTGCTCCAAAAGCTGAAACTAAGAATCTTCAATACCAAGGGTCCTTCTCCCTCAAGTGAAACGCGGAGTCACCAGATCAAAGGATGATCGAAAAATTGCAGTACTGGAATGCGATTTTCCCCAGCGGAGTCGCCAAAAACTGTTGGTCGTCAAATAGGACTTTTTAGAAGAGCAACAGTCAGGGGACAAGAAGTCCCTCCTCTTTAATGGGAGAGGTTCCCTTATTCTGAAACAAACTTATTTACAAATGTACAGAACATTGTTTTATGGTCAAACTTGGATTTTACGAAAGTGTTTTCCACAAGGATCATCAATCATGCAAGGACTGAGGAAGGGGGAAAAAGGAGATGAGCAGAATAGCAACATTCAGAATTATAGATAGCAGAATAATTCCTCCTGTATGCGAAGCTTCAAAGAATTTAAGACAAGATCATTAGCATTGGCTGAATGAGATTAAATTTAAAGACACAAAGTTCCATAAATAACCTTCTTCAGATTTATTAATCAAGGACACAAAGTTCCTTCTTGGTTGTACAAGATCACTGTATTTGCAAAACTGAACAGTATGCAATCAGAGAGACTAACGAGTTAGGAACAAAATGATCTTCACAATATTAAAGGAAAACACAGAGATAACAAGAATCAGATAGACAAAGAATGAAAAGCCCTTTTGTATTGATTTCTTTAAGATCTATTTACACTTTCAGCAAATATTCCAAGTTCTTCCTCCTTTTTGAAAAAAAATGGCGTGGAAAGGCCATTATATAGATTACAAGTCAGTTACTCTTCGTAACCGTTTCTTTTAACTAAAGAATAGTTAAGTACCGCCAATTGCAATACCTTAACTAATTACAAAGAATACGAAAAGAAAGGAAAGAAGAGGAAAGAAAGGAGAAGGAGACAGGTGGCCGGCTATTGGGAGGGACCCACTGTCTTCAGAATCCGCTGCCTGAACTTCTTCAATGACTCAGCTATATCTCTGCCACGAGGGACTGACGTGTTGGTTGCAGACTGAGTCCAAAATCCCAGACATTTCTCCATCTCTTTATCAAACTCGACGTGAGTATGATAGTCTTTGTTTGCTTCTTCAATGGCAGACTGAAGAGAACAAATTTCCTTTATCTTGTCCTTAGAGATGGAGTCTTCCTTGAAAAGATTATCTTTGACAAAAGCTCTGAAATGAGCTTTGATTTATTGCAAGGACAAGGGAACGCCAGAGTTTTCATCCTGAAGATGACAATGCATATCTTTGAATGCAGCAGCTGCCAGTGTCTTGAAAGCTTCTCCCTTCTGCCAGCTATTCTTCATTTCTCCTACAGCTTCCTCCAGGACTTTGATTTTCCACTCCACGCTGTAGACCCAAGATTTTGACAGATTGTCCTTAGCATCATCGAAAATCTTGTTCGCCAGTAAGATGTTCTCATCTGTCTGGCCCATGAGGTGAAGGTCTACAATGCAACTACTCCAGAGCTTAAGCTCTTTATCCATTACCCCAATAGTAGAGGACAGCTTCTGTTGCAAATTATCTACCTTTCCATGTAGCTTAAAAGCTTCATCGATGAAGTTTAGTCCGGGCAACAAGCATGTCGTCTATCATGGCTTCGATAGCTCTGCCATAGACAGAATACTTGTGCATATCTTTAATACTTTGCACTTCATCCTGGCTTAGAATTACAGGAGGCGGTAGAGCAGTCAAGGGGGTAGGGTCCAAAACTTTGTCCTTAGACAAAAGTGACTTGATAAAACTCGTGAGAACTTGGGCTTGTTCTTCTAGCTGCTCAATCGTCTGCTGCCCTTTCTCTACCCTTCCAATGACCCTTGTGACTGTTTCCTGGAGGTTATGAATCTCACCTTCAGGAGTAGACTCTCCCATAGGGATCCTTGAAAGCTCCAAGTCAGATGTCAGCAACTCTGATTCTGATTTGTCTACTATGGGCTTAGCAATCTCCAGGAATTGCTGACCTTGAGCATCTGACACAATCCTGGAAGTAGTTCTGGCTTTCTTGGCACGAGAAGGAGTGGTGCCCAACAAGGCTGCTACAGCATCAAAATTTGGTCCCAAGCTTTGAGAGGAGGATTTCCTCTTCCTTTTGTCAACCAGAGGTTGCACCCAAGCAAAAGAGGAAGAAGAATCTGCAGGAGAAGCAAGGGGACCAAGAGACAGGGAGCTCATGACACTCAAGGTCTGTGCAGCTGTTGACTCAAGCTGAGATGTGGGTAGAACACTGGAGGTAATGGCGGTAGAAGAATCAGTAGCACCCAGAAGTTCAGTGCTCTGGACCTCCTTATCTTTATCTGCTGGATCTTCAGGAACACTTGCAGGAGTTGGCATCTCACTGTCTTCACTTTCACTGAGAACGATGATGTTCTCTGGCCCTATAGGAAACTCTGCCTATTTTCTTGGAGGGTCATTCTCTGCGGGCTCCTTCTTTACCTCTTTGAGTTTCTTCTTGTATACCTTGGTAGATGGAGAAAGAGTAGATTCCACAGGTCCCTGAGCTGTTGAGGCAGAAGGGGTTTTCACTGGTGTTCCAGACTCTGGAACTGATGCCTCCCTTATGGGTGTCGAATCATCTTTGGAGCTGGATTCTCCTGAGTGCCTCTTGAATTCTCGGATCTTCTTACTGAACCAGACCCTAGTTCTGATCAAGACTGGAGCAAGAATCTCAGCCAGATCATCTCTCTCTTTCATGTTCCAATCCAGGTCCTCCAGAGGAGTGTGCTTAATCACATTTTCATACTCATACGAGTATAGTTCAGAATTGTCATCCTGGAGACCTTCAGGAACTTGGTACAGACTGAGTTCTTGGATCAATTGCAGGGAGAACCTGCCACAATGCCTTCTTCTGGCTTCAAAATCATCTGCACAGTCGGCCCAGTAGTCTTCTGTATCTGCCCTATGATGATAGACTATCTTGATGTTCTGTTCAATGAACTTCTTCAAGTCAAAGAAGGTTCTTGGCTTGAAGAAATGAATAGTGATAGGGACCAGGGCTCTTTCTATGTTCTGAGCATCCAGAGCTGTTTTGCATGTGTAGTTTCCCAGAGAGATGGGAAAGTGCAAGCTAGAAATCTTCTTGTCTCTGCAAGTTCTGTGCAACTTGTCTAGCTACCTGCATATTTCAATCAAGGCCATTTTGTCATTACAGAACATGGGAAGCCGCAGAGGAGTGCTCTCATAACCAGCGAGCCTGATATAAGAAAATTTCCTGAACTGAATGAAATAGGCTCCATATTGTGATATCAGGTTCATGGCTTCGTCTGAAAACCTTCTAGCAGTGTCACCTTCGAGCAATCTGACCACGTACATGGTGAAAGCATCATTGACCCTTCTGAAATTCTGATTGCTGGTCTCTAGGGTGAACTGCGGGCAGTAGGCATACACTGGATCATCTTTGTGTGTATCTATGTAGGAGAAGCCAAACCACTGCCTCGATGCCGCTAGGGTATACATCAGATACGAAGTCATGAAGAACTTCTTTGACTGCTGAACGTTAGATAGCTGCTCGGCCAAATTCATACTGATGATCTCTGCCCAGTTGATATTCTGTGTTCCCTCGCACACCATGCTGATGAGCGGGCACATCCAGAAATGAAATTCATTGGTGGAGGGCAAACCCATAACCCGAGCCAACAGTATTATGAAGTCTGACAGTTCTTCATTGAAATCTTCCCGGAAGAGGGTTTTGGTCAGACGAGAAGGACCTTTCTTAGGGTTCTTCAACCAAGACTTCGCCACTCGAGCTTTATATTTATCACTGTCTTGGTCAAACATGGCCTGTGCTTGATCCCGAGAGACGACTATAGCATTGTCCATCTCCGGAATCCTCAGAGCAGCTCTAATGGCGGCAGCGTCCAGCTTGGCAATGAGCTCCCCGTGTATGTTTGTCAATTCGCTCGTAGCGGGGTCGAAGTGAGCTCCGCATGAAAGTACAGTATCAGCACACTGCACTGAGATAGGGAATCCTCCGGCGAAAGCTAAACCGCTATTGTTAATCATCTGTGCCATTGGCGTAGGGTTTGCATCTGTCATTCTTGACCAAAAATCGCCAAAGTCGAGATGACGAGCTTCATTGTCTCCGATATTGCTAACGGCAGACTCAAGTGGAGAAATTTGCTCCTGTCCTTGAAACTTGATCTTCATATTGATAGATTCGGAGCTGCGACCTAGACTCTGGAAGGAATTTGCAAAGGGAAGGGATATTTGCGCAGGGAACTAGATTGCAAGGGTTTGAGCAAACGATAGCAAGGAAGCAATGCGAAAAATGCGAAGGTGGTATGCTTGGTTATATAGCCGTTTGAGGAGCGGAATGAATTTAATGCGCATTGAATACACAACCACCAATTTGAAAAAAAAAACATACTTGGAGCGAGCGGGAAAAACTAAGTGTGAATGACACTAGGTACGCTTGGGACATGTGAGACGCGAATGCGCAAAACACGCGGCTCGGCCGGTTCGGGCGAAACAGGGAGAGGACGCACAAATGCATTTGGGACGAATGGGACGAAAATGTGCGAAGTACGCGATTCGGGTGTTTCGGCCGAAATTGGAACAAAGGGCCCGTTTGGACTTGGGACATTCGGGACAAAAAGTTCCGAAGTACGCGACTTGACTGGCTCGGCTGAAAATGGGAAAGCTCGCACTTTTTCAAATGGGGCAGTTGGGACAAAATTGCGCGAAGGACGCGGTTCGGGTAAATCGGCCGAAAATGGGAAAGCTCGCACTTTTTAACTTTGGGACATTTGGGACAGGAAAGTGCGAAGTACGCGGGAAGGATGATTCGGCCGAAAATGGGAAAGCTCGCAAAATAAGTTTTGGGACACTTGGGACAAAATTTTCCGACGGGCCCGAAAATGGGACAGCTTCGGGGATTTCGGCCGGTCGGGTAACAGAGTGCACTTTCGTACTTGGGACAGATGGGACAAAAAGTTCCGACAGGCCCAAAAATCACACACAATGACCCAAAACATAGATTTTTTCAATTTCACGACTTAGGCATTTCAGAGAGAAACACTTAAACTCAAAATTTTGAAATTTTACTCTTATTAGAGCGGGAAATTTTGAGTAGACAACAACTTCAAACCCTAACCACACAATATCATGTACAACACATCAAAGCATACATCCTTTTCAATGAAGTGAACTCAATGTAGTGAATATAATAAGATCTCAAATGAACATATATTTACTAATAAAATTAGATTCAAAAACTTATATTGATGCTCAAATCAGATCACAAGAGTATTATCTTCAACAATGAATTAATAGATGCAACAAAGTGCTCTCAATACAATCCACAATGTCTCAAGACCACATATGAATAAGTACAACTATAAGAAGGTCTTAAACTTCAATATAAGATATGAAAACACCTTAGACACCAGAAAATAACATCAGCATACTATGAAGAAAGCATCCAAACTCAAGTACCAAAATATGCCCTCCTCCAACTCACTCTCAAAGAAACAACACCAACTTTTCCTTTGCTCCAAATCTCATCATGAAAACATAACCAGCAGCTGACATAGAATGATATTTCATGTGTTTTTGGCTAGGATCAAAGGTTTTTTATTTGTAGTAAAATGGTTCTTCAAAAGAAGATAAAGAGGTTTTCAAAAGCTAGAACTATTATGCCCAAAAACTCCATTTTATACCCTTTTCTTGATTAGAACTCAAAGGATGTCAGTACCTCATGAAAATTTTTACCCATGCATCATTAAAAAACATCCCATTTATTTTTTATAACAGTTTCAAATGGCCCATGTGGGTCGGCCTAGCAAAAACATACTTTCCATGCACCAAAAATCACCAAAACACATGCATCAAGATGCCAAAAATATTCTCATTCCAAAACCATGCTTAGTAAAACACCCATATTCATAAAACATGAGAAATAAATCATTTAAACAAAAAATATGGTTTCAATGTTTGTGAACCAGTCATATTATTTCATTTAATGGGCTTAGTTCCCTTTGCAATTCTCAAAAAAATTGTTTCTTACACCCTTGAACACTCTGCAAACTTCATACTACAACAAAATCACTCATACTGAATGAAAAAATTCCATGTAACCACTCACAAGAAATTTAAAAACTTGTATAACACTTCTAAGAAATTTATAAGCCATGTAATAACCTCTAATTGAAACCACAAGAATATTTTCCTTCACCAAATCAACCTGCCAAAATATCTATCTTCAAAGGTTAGCTCATTAAACCATTAATACATATATTAAATCCTTATAAAAGGATTCATTTGATGAAATATTCATCCATGTTAACATTATAAGTGATTGGAATCATCACCTGATCCATCCCATGCTTCAAAACGTGTCCAACTTGTATACCCAAACAGATGTTATCTTGAACTGCCAAAAATATTCCTTATAAAATAATGCCCTGAAAACCCTATGATATGACCTCATCATGATGAAATACATATACCATGGGAAATACCTCTGAATTATATTTTGAACACAACTTTAATCATTAAAGGAATCATCTTGAAACTTAAGATATGATCAAAACACTACAGACTATTTTTTGAGATCCTAAAACTGCCCTTTGACCAGTCAACCTGTTTGGTCCTCAAAACCTTATGAAAATGAATAAAAATGATCTGAAAACTCCATTTAAATCAATAAAAAATCCCATGGATTCCACAATATCAACTTATTCCATACTCTATATGGAAAATTTCTTCTCAAACTAGAACTCTTCAGAAACTACTTATTTCAGGTGATGCCCACATATCACCATGACCTAAAAATTACATTTCTAGAAATATCTCATATTCCTATAGAAAATACAATCATCACATTTTATATTTCAATAAAACATGTGTCATTTTACTTCATCTTTTGCAAATTGATCCTCGCTAAGGTTTAACTAAGGTTTTTGAACTTCTTACCTTCTTAAACTTCGTTCATAAAAATGTGATGATAAAATAACCTAATTATTTTTATGAAATCTTCTTAAATCACCTTAGAAACTTCCTTTAAATCCATAGTATACCATGTAAATCATATTGTCCACAAAGAGCATTAGAAGTTTAAACTCGAGCTGGATTTTGCACTGTTCTTGACCCTGTTTCACCAAAAATTACATATCCTGCAAAATACTCATCATGGAACCCTAAAATTTTTATGAGAGCACTATGAATCATCCCTATAACATTTCCAATAATCATAATTTAAATTATATTTCCAAATATTTATATTCATTAAGACTTACCTAAGCATGCATGTTAGATCCTCACTGTAGCAACTAGGGCCACCTGAAATAGTTCAAGAACTGAATATGAAACCTCTCCAAATGACCCATATTAACCTCATATTACATGAAAAACTTATTTTCATGCTTCCATGAGCTCAAATGGATGCAATCCATATTGTCACACCTCCTAGCTAGCATACCTACTCCCAATGAGCAACTGTAATCATGGAGAATCTTTTGTACCTACATTTTTCCCATTTTTGTGAGTGCTAAAACACCCTCAATTCATTCTAGACAACATTTCAACATGATTCCCAAGAAACCAAGAATCTCATACTGTCAAACTATACCTTCTAGGTACATGTATATGCTTTTTAGCACAAGCATACCTCATGAATCTCCTTGTAACAGTTGTTAGACATTTGAACCAATATGTTATCACCTCATACAACATCATATCATCATCATACGACATCCACTTTTTCATTAATTTGGTTTTGCATCAATGAAAACACTTATTAGGCCTACATGCTAAAAATCTCCCCCTTTGTCATTAATGGAAAACACTCCTGAACTTCTCCCCCTTTTTACATTAATTAAAACGGTTAACATGTTACTCACCTCATTCACCTTTATTCATCCTCATACCTTCATGTATTGGTTAGAAACATCAACCAAATGTCTTAAACAAGCCTCTTCTTCTTGATTTTCTCCAAAAATTGATATTAGGCCTCATTGGAAGCATGTAAATACTAAGCTCCCACTTGGAAAAGCATCTAAAACATATAAAAAGAATCAGTACACCATGAAAGAAAAAATTCAAACCGTGCAATGGGATAAAACACCATTAACCATCTCCTAGGCATGTAAGAGCACCATTTTTCACTATACCCTTATTTTATTCTTGTTGCAAACACATCACCTACTGCAATCTGAGCCATACAACTTCTCACATGCTAACAATGTTAGTTCATGAGCTCATCAAATCATCACTCACCTTCCTTGACCAAAATTCATCATCTCTAGGCATATATTTGACATTTTCAATGCATTTCTTTTTTCTTCATACCATACAAGGACTAATGTCTCTAAACAGACTTTTTAGAGCATTGTTAACCAATTTTGATCCTTTCTAACATCTCATACAAAATATGACAAAGTGGATTCTAGCTCCCCTTGGGCTAAGGACACTAACATGTAGCTCTTAGGCATAAATTAGAGCTATTAACCTTGTTACCATGTCTTAGAAACACATTAAAAAAAATTAGTTGTCCCTAATGCACCATTTTAGTCTTCTACAGTTAAATTTGACTGAGATAAGAAAATTTTTCATAGGGTGCTATAGTAGTGTATCTATCATCATTTAAAGTGCAAGATTCCACACTCAGTCCTAAACTTGATCATTTTACTCATGAACACACTTCCCCATGCATACACACACATTTGATTTTGAGAAGCAGTGAAAAAAACATTGTACTTCTTTCATATACTCTCAACACAACATTTAGACCGCCTACAGGCTTGTAGGTTGTGGTTAGGGAGAAAGAACAAGCCTTTATCCCTTTACAAGCATTTTTAGACTCCCAACTACTACCATTACTTGTAAACAATTAATAGATAAACGAACTTACTTTTTCATGATGTTCTCTTTCTGATAAGAAACTTACAGGCTCACAGTAGCCTCTTGATCTCATATTCTCTTTCTTGAAGCACTGTAGAACACAAAGTTTTCATTCAACAAAGACTTTCTAACTCATAAACTTGTATAAGTAGCAATTTCAGGTCTTGACAGCTTGAAACACACACTTCTCCTAAGGATTGGTATCCCTTTGGAGCAAGTTACATACAGTCACAGTCCTAATCTCCATACTCCATTATTGAAAATACATATAACAGTCCCAAGGATCTGTAGATGAGCCTCATCTTCTCTAATTTTGACATAACACAGTACCATGTCCTACACTTTCACTTCAATACTTATACTTCAAAATAGGTCATTGCACTCTTCATTAGGTCTCTAGATGTTATGATGTAGACTGTAGATCTCATAGACAAGTTCAAGTCTTGAACATTCATGAAATATTGAATGCCAGATGATTTTAGTAATTCCACAAGCTCATTCCATCTCTAAGGAATTCAAGTGATATCTTGAGTCTAGACCCTAGATAGGGTTTCACACGGAACAATTTTAAACCTTGACGGACTTCAACCATTTAGAAACACTTTGATGGACATGCAAAGAAAAATTTGATTATGCACTTGATCTATTTCGTGGGGATACTTAGAATTCTAACATGTTGAGTTCACATCCTCAAATACAAAAAATTCATCTCAGTACTTCATACTTTGACATACATCGTTCCTGACTTCAAGAACTATTTCAAGATTTTAATGACACATTCAACACCATTGAGAATTTTTCTAGTTTCCTCATATTATTTTACAATGGAGACCTCTTTTACAAACTTCAAATACATTTTGCAACCTTTATAGACCTCTTGAAGCATGAGAAAAAAAAATTAACGATATGTAGAGCATCATTTGGTCTCGACATCTTCATTTTTCAAGATTATTCAAATCATCTTGATTAACTTGGAGACCATATTCACAAGCCTTCAACATTTCGTTGCCAAAAACTAATCATACCACTTTACTCTTCAATTCCACTGTTACCAGTAGGTGAAAAATCTTCTTTTTGTTGATCATGTCTTCATACTTTTTTTTAATGCAATATTACTGTTCATTGTTATGATTCACTTCACATCACCTTCGATTACCTAATTTATGTTCTAGTTCACAACACACGCATGAAGAATTTAATCTCGTGACCCAAAGATGGAGCATTTATTTTAATTTGTACATCTTATTTATACTTGTCTGAGGCCTCACCATTCTCTGTAGCTTGTCCCAATTTTCTTTGTGACATTTTGAACCTTGACTCAAACCCTTAAGTCATTCTTGTAGAATCTTTAACCTTTCATCAACTTTGATGAGCCTTCAGATACTAGTCACTCATAATACCAGTTGGTCATGTCTTCTTGCAATATGAATCCACAACTGAGGTCAATAACACTTCACATTGGTCCTTATAATAGTGAGGATACAATTTCATGGTTTCAAAACTAAAAACCCCATATGATGAAACAAAGTATACCACCTAGAATATATTTTTTTCATTACAAATATTAGTAATCTTCTCATACTTTGAAACACTTCAACATACTTCACTAAGTTCTTACACAGACATACTTGAAAGCACACTATTGTATACTAGGTTTTGAATCAACAAACTCTCTTTTTTGATGTATTTGATCATACATAGACATACTTCAACAATATTTTCTCATACATATACATGTATCTTTGAAGTAACCTTCATGAATAACTCTTTTATATTCTAGGAGATGTTAAAAATATATTAGACCTGTAGATGTATTCTTTGCATTATAAAAAAAATGACACTGTAGACTACAGTACCCTTCATATCTCTGACTTCCACATTTGAAACTTATCATATAGATACTTTTGCAAAACTTTATACCTTTCTCAGAGCCTTGTTACCTCATATGGTTACCTGTACACATACTTTTTGATGTTGCATGAAATCATCATGACTGAGAAACAAGATGAAATGAGATAGACCCTTTAAAATATTAACAAGACCTCAGACTTCAAATTGAACCAAGTCAAGCTCTCTTAATATACTAACAGAGAAGAAATATTTTTACATGTTACAACTTGACTCCACAACATAAGCTCAAGACATATCCATGTAAACTATCCTTTTGAATAATATTATAGCTTGATAGACCTTCTCATGTACTCAACATACATGATATAAATAGGAATTTATGAGACCATGAAAGATCAGAGAATGACATTATAGGCCTTAAAAGACCTCACATACTATGAATTTTCTCTTTTAGGACCATTTCAAACTTGGAAATTTATGAACCTCACTCTTGCAGCTTGTGATAGACACAACAAACACTTTTGGATCAGAATTGAATCATGGGACACCACAGACCATATCCACTATAAAACTATGCAATACACTCACTCACGCTACTTGAAGACTCTTTTCATGAGTTTTATAACACCACATAGCTCAATTAAGACATCACTTTGACTCTTGAACACATTGAATCATCTTAGACTGATGAGACACCATAATAATGCAAATATTATCTTGCAAACACACTCATGCTCTATTTTATACAGAAGGATAGAGACCAATCAGTAAAACATGCTATATGAATTGAAGAGACATACCTCAACATGATGGAGAAGATACAAACTTAACTAAGACAACTCCCCCTCACTTCAAAGCTTCATTTGCACCTATACATCTCTATGAAGCCTAATAGGGGCATATAACATCATGGAGGTTCTTGATGAAGGACCTAATTAGGTATCAATCCATCTTATTTATCCTTGAATGTCTCTCCTTTAATTGATTTCACATTTTTTATAGCTGGATTCTCCTTTTGATCAGCCATACTCTTAGAATTCTCTTGAATTCTTTGACTAGCCTCATCCTTCCTTTTGTATACCTAAGTTTGTGGCTTAGGTATTTGAGTTTCCTTCCTCAACTGACGTGCATTATAAAACATTGCAATGTGCCCTATATTGTGGCACCTAAAACATTCCACTTTCCTTCCTTTGCATTCATAAGCACTATGTCTATATCCATTACAAGCATAACAATACCCATTAAATTTGCTTACATACCTCTTACTGTTTGATGCCTCACTTTTTCAATATTTTTCAAGATTTCCTCTCTTATGACAATGATAACATTCAGCTCCATATATTTTACCTAACTTTTCCTTCTTCTTGTATTTAGATCCCTCTTATTTATTTTCTTTTCCATCATCCTTCTTTCCAACCTTAGGACTACAAAAAATAGCCATATGTCAATAAGCGCCACATTTTTAACAATTACCATGAAAAACATCATACCTATATGCATTTGACTTCCTGATAGGTGGTCTTCTAGGTGGTGGAAGCCTTTAAATATCTCCCCTTCTTGGATGCATGCTTTCATTTGATACTTGACTTGACTCTTCTTCACTCCTCTTAGATGAGTTCTCATTGAATCCTAGGCCTGTCCTATCACTATAGATATTTTTCTTTCCTAGAATCTTACTCATATTTTCTGAGCTCTCTTGGAAGGATGAAATCTTCCTTGTCATGGTAGATATCTCCTTTTCTAGTTCTTCTTTTTTAGTCTCATGTTTGAGGAACTCTTCTCTCTTGATCTTCAACTCATCTTGGGCCTCCTCAAGTTGAGTTGTTAGGACACTGACTATTTCATCATGATCTTTGGAAATCTTGTAAATATGATCACCATGTCATCCTACCCAATCCATTATAGTGTGAATATTTTATTGGATTGTTTCCAAATCTGTCAATGTCATCTTATCACCAAATATCTCCCTCTAACTTGTTAGGCTACTTCTAAGGGCCTGCTATGATACTAATTTTTGGAGGTGACAAATATTAAGAGATTTGGGTGAATTACCCCCCAATAAAATATTTTCACTTGTGCTTCAAACCCTAACCACACAAAATCATGTATAACACATCAAAGCATATATCCTTTTCAATGAAGTGAACTCAATGCAATGAACATAATAAGATCTCAATTGCACATATATTTATTAATCAAATCAGATTCACAAAATTCTATTGATGCTCAAATCATATCACAATAGTAGTATCTTTAACAATGAATTACAAGATGCAACAATGTGCTCTCAATACAGTCCACAATATCTCAAGACCACATATGAAGAAGTAAAACTATAATAAGGTCTTAAAATTAAATATCAGATATGAAAATACATCAGACACCTAAAAATAACATCAACATATTATTAACAAATTATCCAAACTCAAGTACCAAATTCTGCCCTCCTTCTCCAACTCACTCTTACAGAAACAACACCAACTTTTCCTTTGTTCCAAATCTCCTCATGAAAACATAACCAATAGCTGACTTAGAGTTATATTCCATGTTTCTTAGTATAGGAACAAATTTGTTTTCTTTTTAAGAAAAATTCTTCTTCAAAAGAATATAAAAGGTTTTTTCAAAAGGTAGAACTATTATGCCCAGAAACACTATTTTATACCCTTTTCTTCATTAGAAATCAAAGAAGGTTGGTACCTCATGAAATATTATACCCATGCATCATTAAAAACATCCCATATATTTTTCATAATATACACAAGTGACCCATATGGGTAAGCCTATCAAAAACATACTTTCCATGCACCAAAAATTACGAAAACACATGCATTGGGATGCTAAAATTCTCCTCATTCCAAAACCATGCTTATTAAAAATATCATATTCATAAAACATGATAAATACATCATTTAAACATCAACCATGGTCACACTTTTTGTGAACTAATCAGATTATTTCAATTAATGGGCCAAGTTTTCTTTGCAATTCTCAAAACAGATGTTTCATGCACCCTTGAACACCCTAGAAACTTCATACTACCACCAAATCCCTCACACTGAATGAAAACATGTCATGTAACTAAGAAAAAGAAATTTAATAATATGTAGAAAACTTATAAGCATGTTATAAGTCATGAAACAACCTCTACTTCAAACCACAAGAATATTTTCCTTCACCCAATCAACCTACCAAAAACGTTGTCTTCAAAGTTTAGCTCATAAAACCTTTAATGCATATATTAAATCCTTAAAAATGGATTCATTTGATGAAAAATTCATCCCTCCTCACATTCCAGGTGATATGAAGCATCACCCAATCCAGCTCATGCTTCAATAAGTGTCAAACTTTCACCTAAACAGATATTTTCTTGACTGAAAAAAATCTTCCTTCTTAAATAATGCCCTGGAAACCCTACGATATGAACTCATCATTAGTAAATACATATACCAATAGAAATAAATCTGAAATATCTTTCCAAAACAACTTTAATCATTAAAGAAATCATCTTAAAACTCAATGGCCAAAACACTACATACTACTTTTTGAGATCCCAAAACTGCCCTTTGACCAATCAACTTGTTTGGTCCTCAAAACCTCATGAAACTACATAAACCTGATCTAAAACCTCCATGTAAATCAATAAAAACTCCCATGGATTCCACATATCAATTTATTCCATACTTCATTTGTAAACTTTCTCCTCAAACAAGAACTCTTCAAAAACTAATGTTTTCAGGTGAGGCCCACATATCACCATGAGCTCAAAATTTCATTTCTAGAAATATATCAGAATCTTATACAACATCCAATCATCACATTTGAGCTTCAAATCAAACCTGGGTCAATATACTTCATCTTTTGCAAACTACTCCTAACTAGGGTTTAACTAGGGTTTTTGACCTTCTTACCTTCTTAACGTTCATTCATAAAAATGTGATGATAAAATGACAACTTTATATTTATTAAATATTCTTAAATAAATTTATAAATATCCTTGAAATCCACAAGGTCCCATTCAAATCATAGTTTCCACAATGAGCATCATAAAATTAAACTCGGGATGGATTTTGTACTCTTCTTGACCATGTTTCACCAAAACTTGCATATCCTAAATAATACTCATCATGACACCCTAAATTTCTTATGAGAGAATTATTAATCATCCCTATAAGATATCCAATCATCATAATGTCAATTAAATTTCCCAATATTTCCAGTCATTAAGACTTACTTAAGTATGCATGTTAGATCCTCACTATAGAAACTAGGGCCAACTTAAATAACGCAAGAACTGAACATGAAACCTATGTAGATGACAAAAAAATACCCCATATTCCATGAAAAAAACATTTTCATGCTTCCATGAGCGTAAACGGCTCCAATCCATATTGGCACACCTCCTAGCTGGCATACCTACTCCCAATGAGCACTTGTAATCATGGATAATCACCTGTACCTACACCTTTCCACTACTACAAGTTCTAAAGCACCCTAAAATCATGCTATAGAACATGTCAACATGATTCCCAGGCAACCAATAATCTCATATTGTCAAACAATACCTTCTAGGCACTTGTATAGGCTTGCTAGAGTAAGCATACCTCACCAAATCTCCTTGTAATAGATGCTAGACATCTGAAAAAGTATAATAGAACCTCATACAAGATCATACCATCATCAAACAACATCATTTTTCATTAATGTGTTTTTTCATCAATGACAACACCTATTAGGCATACATGCCAACAATCTCCACCTTTGTCATTAATGGAAAACAATCCTGAACTTCTCCACCTTTTTACATTAATGAAAAATGCTAACATGTTACTCATCTCATTCACCTTTTTCATCATCATACCTCCATGATTTGTTTAGAAACATAATCCAAAGGTCTTAAAAAAGCTTCTTCTTCCTGGTTTTCTCCAAAATTTGATACTAGGCCTCATTACAAGCATGCAAATGCAAGCCCCCCCCCTCATGAAAAGAATCTAAAACATCTAAAAAGCATCAGTACACCATGAAAGAAACAAATTATCACATTGAAATAGGATAAACCATCATTAACCATCTCCTAGGCATGTAAGAGCACCATTTTTCATGATACCCCTGTTTTATTATTCTTACAAACATAGCACCTACTGCAATCTGAGTCATACATATTCTCACATGCAAACAATTTTAGTTCATGAGTTCATAAAATCATCACTCACCTTCCTTGAAAATAATTCATCATATCTAGGCATATAATTTACATTTCCAATGCATTTCCTTTTTCTTCATACCATACAAGGACTAATGTCCCTAAACAGACCTTTTAGAGCATTGTTAACCAATTTTTATCCTTTCTAACATCTCATACAAGACCAGAAAAAGTGGATTCTAGCTCCCTCTGGGCTAAGGACACTAAATTTCAGCTCCTAGAAACAAATTAGAGCTATTAACCTTGTTACCTTGTCTTAGAAACACATTCACCACTTTTAGTTGTCCCTAATGCACCATTTCAGTCTTCTATAGTTAAATTTGACTGAGATAAGAGAATTTTGCATCACCACAAGTTGGAAAAAGAAGAAATAATTACTTTCATACCTTGAATTTTCTTGGGATCATCAATTCAACTCTTTGAAGGGATAATCAAGAACTTCTCTTGTGACAAATATCAAAACTACAACCTTTTTCCAATCACCCCTCTGTCATAGGGTATTGTAGTGGTGTATCATTCATCATTTAAAGTGTAAGATTCAACACACAGTCCTAAACTTGATCATTTTACTCATGAACACACTCCCCCATACCTTCTCACACCTATTTGATTTTGAGAAGCAGTGAAAAACCCATTGTACTTTTTTCATAGATTGTCAACACAACATTTATACCACCTGCAGACTTGTACGTTGTGGTTATGGAGAAAGAACACACCTTTATCCCTTTGTAAGCATTTTTGGACTTCCAACTAATACCATTATTTGCAAATAATGAATAGATAAATGAACTTAATTTTTCATGTTGTTCTCTTACTGATAAGACACTTACAGACTCGCAGTAGCATCTTGATCTCAGTTTCTCTGTCTTGAAGCACTTTAGAACATCAAGTTTGCATTCAACAAATACTTTCTACCTCGTGAACTTGTATAAGTAGCACTTTTAGGTCTTGATACCTTGAAACACACACTTCTCCTAATGATTAACATCCATTTGGAGCAAGTTTCATACAGTCATAGTCCAAATCTCCATACTCTATTATTGGAAAGACATGTTACAATCCCAAGCACCTGTAGATGAGACTCATCTTCTAGAATTTTGACATAACACAGTACCATGTCCTACATTTTCACTTCAATACTTATACTTCAAAATAGGTCATTGCACTCTTTAGTAGGTCTCGATAATTTCTAATGTAGACTGTATATGTCCTAGAAAATTTCATGTCTTGAATCTTAATGGAATACTAAACACCGAGTGATTTTAGAAATTTCACAATCTCATTTTGTCTCTAAGGCATTCAAGTGATATCTCAAGTCTAGACCCTAGATAGGATTTCACATGGTATAGTTTCAAACCTTGAAGGAATTCAACCATTTAGAAACACTTTTATGGACACACTAAGAATAATTTGAATATGCATTTGAGCTATTTCATGGGCATACTTAGAATTTTGACATGCTGAGTTCACATCCTTAAGTATAAAAACTTCATCTTAGTACTCCATACCCTGCAATAAAATTTTCCTTACTTGAAGACCAATTTCAATACTTTTTGGATACATTTAACACCATTGAGGCTTCTTTAAGTTTCCTCAAATTCTTGTACAATGGAAACCTCTTTCATAGACTTCATATACATTTTCCAACCTCTACACACCTCTTGAAGCATGAGCACATATTTTAAGGATTTGTAGACCATCATTTGGTCTTAACATCTTCATTTTTCAATATTCTTAAAAGCATCATGACTAACTTGGAGACCATTTTCACAAGCCTTCAACCTTACCTTTCCAAAAAACTAATCATACCACTTTACTCTTCAATACCACTATTACTAGTAGGTGAACGATCTTCTTGTTATTGATCATGCCTTCATTCTCTGTTTTGAATGTAAGATTAGTCTTCATTGTTATGATTCACTTCACCTCACCTTGGATTACCTGATTTCAACCTTACTATAAATTCATGTTCTAGTTCACAATACACACATGAAGAATTTTATCTTATGACCCAGAGATGGAGAATTCAGTTTCATTTGTACATCTTATTTATACTTGACTAATTCCTTACCATTCTTTGTATCTTGTCCTAGTTTTATTTTTCATATTTTTAACCTTGACTCAAACCATTAAGTTATTCTTCTAGCATCTATAACCCTTCGTAAACTTTCATGAGACTTCACAAACTAAACACTCTTACCCAGTTGGTCATGTCTTCTTGCAATATGAATCCACAACTGAGGTCAATAACACTTCACAATGGCCATTACGATAGTGAGGATACAATTTTAGGGTTTTAAAACTAAAAACCCCATGTGATGAAAGAGATTATACCACCTATCATATAATTTTGTCATTGTAACTATTAGAAATATTCTCATATTTTGAAACACTTCGAGATACCTCACTGAGTTCTTACATAGACATACTTGAAAGCACACTATTATAGACTAGGTTTTGAATCAACAAACTCTCCTTTTTTATGTAGATGATCATACACAAACATCCTTCAATAAAATTTCCTCATACACAAACATGTATATCTAAAGTAAACCTTCATGAATAACTCTTTTATCTTCTAGTAGATGTAAAGAATCTATTGGACCTATAGTTGTATTCTTTGCATTATCACATAAAATGACACTGTAGAAAATAGTACCCTTCATATCTCTGACTTTTACATGGGAAAATTATCATCTAGATACTTTTAGAAACCTTCATACCTTTCTCAGAAGCCTTGCTACCTCATATGGTTTCCTGTAGACATACTTTCTGATGTTGCATGGACTCATCATCACTAAGAAATGAGATAGACCCTTTGAAATATTAACAAGAGCTCAGACTTTGAACTAAACCAAGTCAACTCTCTTAATATACTAACGGGGAACAAAGATTTTTACATGTTACAACTTGACTCCATAACATAATCTTAAGACATATCCATGTAAACTATCCTTTTGAGTAAGATTATATCTTGACAGACCTTCTCAGGTACTCATCATACATGGAGTATTAGGACTTTTTGAGACCATGACAGATTAGAGAATGACATTACAGGCCTTAAAAGATCTCACATACCATGAAATTTATTTTTTATGACCATTTCAAGCTTGGAAATTTATGAACCTTGATCTTGTAGCTTGTGAAAGACACAACATTCACTTTTAGCTGAGAATTGAATCATGGGACACCACAAATTATATCCACTAGAAAATTTTGCAACTACACTCACTTACCCTACTTAAAGTCTCTTTTCATTATTTTTATAACACCACATACCTCAATTAATACATCACTATGACTCTTGAACACACTGAATAATCTTAGACTGATGAGAGACCATAGTAATGTAAATATTATCTTGCAAACACAATCATATCTATTTGATACACAAGGACAAAGAAATATTAGTAAAACATGTTATATGACTTGAAGAGACATACCTTAACACCATGGAGAAGACAAACACTTAACTAATACAGCTCCCCCTCACTTCAAATATTCATTTGCAGCTAGACACCTATATGAATACTAATAGAGGACTATAACATCATGGAGTAGCTTGATGAGAGACCTAATTAGGTCTCAAGCCCTATTATTTCTCCTTGATTATCTCTTATTTAACCGAATCCACATTTGTTTGAGTAGAATTCTCCTTTTGATAAGTCATACTCTTAGAATCCTCTCGAATGCTTTGACTAGCCTCGTCCTTCATTTTGTATACCTAAGATTGTGACTTAGATCTTTGAGTTTCCTTCCTCAACTAACCTGAATTACAAAACATTGTAATTTTACCTATCTTGTGGAACCTAAAACATTCCAATTTCCTTCCTTTGCATTCATAATCCCTGTTGGTATCCATTACAAGCATAGCAATGCTCGTTAAATTTTCTTACATACCTATTAGTGTTTAATGCCTCATTTTTGCAATATTTTGCAAGATGTCATCTTTCATGACAATGATAACATTCATATCCATATATTTGACCTACCTTTTTATCCTTCTTGTCTTGACATTCCTCTTCTATCTTTTCTTTTCCATCATCCTTCTTTCTAACCTTAGGACTTCAAAAATATCCCTATTTTCATAAACACCACATTTGTAACAATTACCATGAAAAACATCATACCTATATGCATTTGGTTGCCTGATAGGTGGTTTTATAGGTGGTGAAAGCCTTGAAATCTCTCCATTTCTTGTTTGATTTCCTTCATTTGATCCTTGACTTGATTGTTCTTCAATCTTCTTAGATGAGTCCTCATTGTATCCTAGGCCTATTCTATCACCATATATCTTTTTCTTTCCTAGCATCTTACTCAGATTTTATAAGCTATCTTGGAAGGATGAAATCTTTCTTGTCATGTTAGATAGATCCTTTTTCAATCTCATGTTTGAAGCACTCTTCTCTATTGATATTAAACTCATCTTTGGCCTCCTTAAGTTGAGCTTTTAGGAAATTGACTATTTCATCATGAGATTTCGACATCTTGTAAACATGATCACCACGTCATCCTACCTAATCTATTATAGTGTGAGTATTGTACTGTATTTTTTCCAAATCTATCGGTGTCATTTTTTCAGCAAAGATATACCTCTAGCTTGATAGGCTACTTCTAAGGGTCTACTCTAATACCAATTGTTGAAGGTGACAAGGAATGAGAGGGGGGTGAATCATTCCCCAATAAAATATTTACACTTTTGATTCAAACCCTAACCACAAAAAATCATGTAGAACACATCAAATCATAAATCCTCATGAAACATTCAACCCATGCCTAGCAAAAACACACTTTCCATGTACCAAAAATCACCAAGACACATGCATTGGGATGCCAAAATTCTCCTCATTCCAAAATGATGCTTTATAAAACATCCATATTATTAAAACATCATAAATAAATCATTTAAACATAAAACATGGTCTCAATGTTTGTGAACTAATCATATTATTTCATTTAATGGGATCAATTCCCTTTGCAGTTCTCAAAATAGTTATTTTTTGCACCCTTGAACACCTTGGAAACTTTATACTACCACCAAATCACTCATACAAAATGAAAAAATTACATGTATCCACTCAAAATAAATGGTATAACCTGTATAACAATTCTAAGAAAGTTATAATTCATGCAGAAACCTCTTATTCAAACCATAGCAATATTTTCCATCACCAAATCAACCTTCCAATATATTTGTCTTCAAAGGTTAGCTCATAAAACCATTAATACATATATTAAAATCCTTATAAATGGATTAATTTGATGCAAATTGCATCCCTCTTAACATGGAAGGTGATAGGATGCATAACCCAATCCATCTCATGCTTCAACAAGTGTCAAACTTGTACCCAAACCGATGTTGTCTTGAACTGCCAAAAATATTCCTTCTCAAAGAATTCCCTAGAAACTCTATGATATTACCTCATCACGAGTTAATAAATATACCACTGGATCTCCCTCTGAGTTATATTTCCAACACAACTTGAATCATTAAAGGAATCATCTTGAAACTTAAGATATGGCCAAAACACTACAGACTACAATTTGAGATCCCAAAATTTCCCTTTGACCAGTCAACTTGTTTGGTCCTTTAAACCTCATGAGCCTACATAAATTTGATTTGAAACCTACATGGAAATCAAGGAAAACTCCCATGGATTTTTCAATAGCAATTTATTCCATACTTCATTTGCCAACGTTTTCTTCAAACTGGAACTCTTCATAAACTGTTGTTTTCAGGTGAGACCCACATATCACCATGACCTCAAAATTAAATTTATAGAAATAGAGCATAGTCCTCTATGAAATCAAATCATCACATTTTCTCTTGAAATCAAACCTAGGTCAGTATAGGGTAAGTGCACCAAGTTGGGGGACCAAAAAGGGGTCTTAAGTGGATGCATTTTTGTGAAAAATAAAAAACTTCAACTTGTACGAGTTTTTCAAAATAGTTACACTCAAAATCGGAAGATGTTGTAGAAATATGAATTAACATTCCCATTTAAGACTTTAGAAACAAGGGAAAAAATTTTATTTTTTTGAATAATGTTCTCTGCTCTAAATAATTATTATTTAGAACACACATTCCATTTAGATTAATGTTCTCTGTTCTCATATTCATAATATGGAACACACATTCCATGCCATTCGATCTCATAACAGATAACCATATGCAGCTGTAATGACTCGATGAACTGCCGATCTCTCATTTCATGACTCGGAGTTTCATCGATCTCTCATTTCATGACTCAGTTTCTTACCGATCCTTCATGTTAATTCAATGTATTGTATACTAAGTATACTTGGTTCTTTTACCCTTTTTGGGGTATTGAAGTGTTCTGTTTAAGAGGCCTATCTGAATATTTGTTACCAATATTCATTTGATATCCTGCATCTTAAACTAGGTGACATAGGACAACACAACCAACAGCTTGCGATACTTTGGCCAAATATTTTCACATGCTTTGCATGATCATATTCCTAGATGACATACTCATCAACGGAATACGTCCTTCACCCCCACTTCATCTGTTATCTAGAATGGTCTTCACTGACTCCTGTCAGTCCTCTTGTCCAAGGTTTAACCATAACCCAGGTTAGCAACATAGATTGGTATAGAGGACCACTCGTGGTGACTAAGGGTACATAGACATACTCAATCGACCTAGGTCGATTGCATGTGTCTAGTTACCTTCAGTCATCGGGAGTCCTTCCCTATACCAAATCATGTCCCTAAACTGACCTAGAGTGTAACCAAGTCAAGTCTGAGTTTATGTAAACCTAGATGATCCGATTCGGAAGGGTGTTGCGACATGTCAACTACAACATTGTGTCCTCATGAAGACCCGGTCTTCATGATGACACATTATTGTAGTTGGCATGTACCAACATCCCATGGAATCCCCTTGTCTAGAGGTACATATCTAGATAAGAGGTTAAATACTTTCTTATCTTCTTAATTTAAGATTCAGTTTCAGTAACCCTGTTGATTTTCTAATCTCTTCGATCATTATGGTTGCTAGTCATAAATGACTTATGATTGTTATGTAGATTAATCTGCAACCAATCCTTCTTCTTGAAGGTTTGTATGTCGTTCTTTAGTTTCTTAACTTTAAGTTTCAAACTAACATTCCAAACCAAGCTTAACATCAGTAAGACTAACTTACTTAACTTGACCAAATTTATCCATGGCTGAATTTAGATTCTGATTTCTTTATAATAGACTTCATTAAGATGAAGTCTATTTCATGTATATATATTTTCCATTTTCAGTTACCTTATTTTAGGATTAAGGTTTACTAAGAAGAGGTATAGATTCCCTCTTTCTGAATATCCCTTGAGTATGATACCCAACAAGATCATAATGAAATATTTATTCTGAAGACTAATTGTCTTTCCTTTAGCATATGTTAGTTAGGGTCCATTGCAACAATTCACTTATACATAAACCATATGTAACTTTACTCTTCTATTAGTGTCAATTATTAATCCATATTGACCTAGTTGAATATTCATCTATACATGCCAACTTAGAAGTTGCATTTAAGAGAAGAATAGAGTATCAACTCCCTCTCTCTCTATTTCATTTGAGTACAACTGAAATGATTCAAAACAGATAGGTTTACGAGAGAATAAGAATAAGTTTACGATCCCCTTTTACAGTATGCCCAAAAGATAATGACACATCAAATATCAATAACACTCAATCCTTTTTCATTGATCAAACAAAATACATATTTTACAGGTCTAAACATTTCAGACATCTTTCATGTCATTCTACATTGATAAATTCAAGTATAATTTACAACTTTTCCCTTTTTCAATTACATCTCAAAAAGAATAATAATTCCTCATTAAAAATGCAGCCTTTAAGTAAACACAAGAAGCATCATAAAATAACTTGTCTTCTTTTATCACTTACGAATCCATCTGCAAAAATTGCTAGCACGGGTCAGTTCATCGAACTGAGCATGATAAGCACTAAACATTAAAATGATGTGCTTTTGACTAACTGTCTCATAAAAAGAACTCTACTTTTATGAAACATTTAAGCACTTTAGATAGATATCTCATAGAGGAATCATAAATTTGAAGGGGTAGCCACATACATCAAGTAAGATCAAGATCAAATCAGCACTCTTCAATCAGTAATTTCATAAGAAAAATTACAACAGATAAGTAATAGTACATTTCAATTACTTATCTGTTTCATACTATAGATACCTATAGTTCATTCTTGATTTAACAAATGTTCAAGAAGATTATTAACTCAAACAGTTCTTAAAATAGAATTATCTAAAGAAGTAATGAATTACAATTCGCAGCACAAACATACTCTTCATACCATACCAAAAACCAATTTCATTCCATCTTTAAGAAAGGGATTTATGATGGATCAACTACATTCCTAAACAAGAATTCCTTTCCTTCTATTACTCACTTGGCTTCAACCAGGTTTAATGCAGAAGAGGGAAAGTGAACAGATGCAATTGAAACAACCTTTGTCATCCTTCAGAATTCAATGAAAACAACATTGTATTCAACAACTCAGAGAGAGAAAACAGAATGTAAAATTTCTTTAGATTTCGAAGAAAGAACAACAATGAATACCCTACTCAGAAAGAGAGGGGATTGAAATATTCCTTTCCAAGAATAAAAGTGCATATCAGCATAAAAGAACCAATACAGACTTCACCAAACAATCCTTTAACTTCTGACCAAACACTGAAGTCAGAGAACTATTTGGATTGACATAGACTAAGCAACATGTAAGTTGAATACCCAAGAAGAATAAGGTCCATTCAACATATGAAGGAACAGATACAGCTGTGTATTAGCTACACTAAGAGAGGGAGGAATTTTGGGTAAATAGATTCAACATTATTACCAAAAAGCACAACAACAACTGAACAATAAAATTCCTCTCACGTTGATAGCTTCCACACTACAAGTAAAGCTTAGTCCTCCTATGCATGATACAAAAACAAGATTACCATCAAGTCGACATGGATCTCCCAACTGATGAAAATAACCATTTGGTAAGAAGGGATAGAACCTAACCCGGTTCGAACACAATGAGGGACAACAAGGAGGTTTAACCTCTGAATTTAGAAACTCGAAATCAACTCAATGAAAAGGAGCAAACCAAAAACAACATCAACTCATTTCCTTAAATAATCAAAACTGAACTTTTATCTAGTTCATTTAAGGTAAGTTATTCCTTCAGTAACCAACTGTATTATAATGCACAAGTGAGTAAACCCCAAAATGCCTTCAAACAGTTCCAGAAGAAACTTAAATTGAAATTTATCTAATTCGAGCAAGGGAGAACAATTTCGTAACAACATTCTTCCACAGCAGGAACTTCTACCAAATGTTTCAACAGGTACACAATAATTCACAGATGTTACCCATACCAAGCACAACGCAAGGTAAGACTCCTTTATTGTTATTTTCAACAAGTTTGATTCCATAAGACAGAGGCTCCCAACTACCATGACAGTGAAGGATCAAACTGAAGTGACATAACCCATGAAGCAACTTCAAGAATGCAAAGGTTATCTTCTTTCAAGGCAGTCTAACAGAGATTCACCACGCAAACGAGCAAGGCTCAGAAGTAATAAAATCATTTCTATTACATTCAACAAATGTAAATCCACAAAACATAGAATCCAAATAGTCATTCCAGCTTAGCTTAACAGAAATAACAAGTTTCAGCAAAGGACAAAACATTTTATACTTTCCTTTTCAGAAGAAAACAAACCCATTTCAATTCTTTATCAAACGATTTTTCCCTAATCCATTTTGCACAGAAAATCAGAAGTCCAGATGACTTAAGCAACATTCCAGTTTCAATAAGATAAACATGATTTACTCAAATATGCATCAAGAAAATACCCATTTTGCATCTTTTCCAAACAACAAACTCAAGTAGAAGATCACAGCCAAAAATACACCAAGGCATTTCCACAAAATCATTTGTTTCAAAGAGCAGAGTTCTTTTAATGAAGACGTTTAATAAAAAGTAGAACTATTTAATAAGAAGAGCCTATCATGCCTGATAGTGTTCTCTTTTGATTTGCAGAAGATCTTTAGCCGAGCCTCCCAAAAATCTCTTCTTTCCAAAACAATGTCAACAACCAACTCTCCCAACTACCTCCATGTTTCCATAGGTTCAGAAATAGTTCGAGGATGCTCAAGATTCACTATGGATCAAAAAAAATAGACTTGCTGGTTTGAAGAACCAAAACCACATGCAAAAAAAACCAGAAAGACCAGAATGACCAACAACTTCCACAAAACCCCCTTCTCCTCTTTCCTAGGTGGTTTCTTCACTAAAATCAATGCCATTGAATGCATTGAATGTTAATTCCCTCTCTTTTCTTACGCCACTGCCACTTCAAATTTGGTGAAGTTGATTTCAAAATTTAACATGCATTTTAAATTTAGCAATGATGCCAGCTAGGCATCCTACCTACCTTCCTTGCCTCCGCCAAACTTGGTGCAAATTAAGATGTAAGGACTGAGATTTAATTCTCATTAATACCTTAGAAACCACCACCACCAACCTTCCATTTTCCATGTAACCCATAGGTCCCCTTTAGGCTTAGTAATAGTTTAGGTCACCTTAGCATTGGTTAGGTTTCCATCTTAGTTCTTAGGTTAGTTCAAAACTCACAACCAAATAACATACCATCTTAGGTTAGGTCATAACCCCCCCTTAGGTTAGAATCCATATAGGGTAGGGAACTGCAACATAGTTTTAGGCGTCAACCATAATAGTTTAGTAATAGGTCCTAGGTAAGTATTATTACCTTAGGTCAAAAATCCAATAGGGAAAACATTACAGTTTGGGTCAGATCTGAATAACAACAAGCATTCTGACCAAGGTTAAGGCATTTTCCTTATTAGCCCATAACAGATCCTTAATCTCCTCATGTTGATCAGCATTACAAAACATTAATAAAGGAGGTCCAAACTTACAGTTTGTAGCATGATGCCGAGTAAGGACACCTGAAGCCAGGTTCTTCACAATTTACAACAAAACATAGCTCGGTTCCATAATATGTTTCATTCAGCATGTCAATTAACAAGATGACAATAAAGAAGAACCAAAGCATACCTTGGATCAATGGAATTGATTCAAGGTGTGTTGTTAACATATGGAAGATGTGAAAACAACGGTACAAATTTACAACTTATAATTCACAAAGCAGAATGGCTTCACTTCCAAGTAACAGAATTACAACAAGCATGAATTCTGAATAGTAATAACTTATCCATTACAAACATGATTTTCAACATCAAAATAATACACCTTCCTAAGACAAATCACATGTCGACGTTTGCAATGTCAAAGGTGGAAGTCATCATAGTAACAATCATGACCAAGACGTTACATACCTTCCTCCTTAAAAGAATCATCGTCCCGATGATTAACTTAATTAAACCATTAAAGTTTTAGGAAAAAACTTAATTATTGTCCTTCCATTCATATGTTCATAACAAAACTAAATTTGAAAAATTCAAGTTTTCAAAACAGTATTTAAAATTGTTGTCAAATAGTTCAGTAACTGCTCAAGTTTGGTAGATTTAACATCAAAATATGAATAAAATTTTCAGATTTTATCAATTTTTTAGAATCAATTCTGATCAAACAAGTATGGAAAAGTAGATCTCATATCTTTGAGATTTTCCCAGGTTGCACTTTCTTTGTTAAACTGGTCCCACTGGACCTTACATTGACTTATTTCATGATTTCTTAAGTGCAACTGGTGAGTTTCCAGCACTTGAATAGGCTTAACCATGATTATTCCTAGGTCTTGGACCTGCAAGGAATTCCAATTCAACACATGTGATAAATCTGAAATGTATTTCTTAAGCAAAGAAATATGGAAAACATCATGCATTCATGATAAAGTAGGAGGTAGAGCTAAATGATAAGCTACAGGGTTGATTACTTCAACAATTTCAAAGGGTCCCACATAACGAGGTGATAACTTGGCAGCCTTGCCAAAATTTATAGAACTCTTTTTCGGCTTAACCCGAAGAAAGACCTTCTCACCAAGTTCAAATTTCCTATCCACCCACTTTAAGTCTGCATAACTCTTTTTCCTATCGGTAGCTTCCTTCAAGCATTCACGAATCATTTTAACTTGTTGTTCCATTTCTGTAAGGATTTCTGGCCCAATTACCTCTCTATCCTCAATGTTGTCCCAGCTAACAGGGGTTCTGCATTTCCTTCCATATAATGCTTCGAAAGGTGCCATTTTTAGAGAGGTGTGATACATGTTATTATAAGCAAACTCTACTAATGGAAGGTACTCCTCCCATTTATACTGCTGATCCATGTAATACATTCGTAACATATCCTCTAAAACTTGATTAACTCTTTCAGTCTGTCCATCTGTTTCTGGATGATACGCAAGAACTGAAATTCAACTTAGTTCCCAGAGCTACATTAAGTGTTTTCCAAAATCTTGATGTCATTCTCGGATCTCTATCTGATATGATCAATTCAGGTACTCCATGTAACCTAAAAATATCATGCACAAATCTTCTTGCTAACACAGGTGAATCATCCTTTAGATTACCAACAATGAAGTGTGCTACTTTTGTTAGTTTATCAACAACAACCAGAATAACATCATGTTTATTCTTTGACATAGGAAATCCCTAAACAAAATCCATAGTTATCACTTTCCATTTGTACTGCAGAATGTTGTGAGGGTACAGTAAACTGGTTGGATGCATATGTTCCGCTTTAACACGTTGACATTCTAAACAGTGTGTCACAATTTCCATCACATATTTTTTCATCCCTTTCCAGAAATATTGTTGTTTTATATCAGACAAGCATCTTTGTAATGCCAGGGTGTCCAGAAAAAGGTGAGTTGTGAAATTCAACTAATAATTTCTTTCTTAACTCATTTGCCAAAGGTATGTATACCCTGTTTTCAAACCACAAAATTCCTTCATTGTCAAAATGAAAACCTTTATATCTCACATCATTTGGATTTGCAGCAAGTGTTGTCTTTACTTGCTGAAAATAAGAATCAGATTCCATGACACTTTTCACCTCATCCTTAAACTGAGTTCTCAATGTTATAAGAGCATAAATGTGCTTCCTATGACTTAGAGCATCTGCTACTCTATTTTCCTTGCCTTTAATATATTTATATCAAAATCATTATATAGAAATTCTAACCAATTCATACATTGTTTGGATAGTAAAAATTATCTTCAACCCAGAGTAAAAATATACTTATGATCAATTTTTAGTTCAAAAGGCTTACCGAGAAGGTAATGCCTCCATATTTGAAGTGCATGAACAATGGCAGCAAGCTCTAGGTCATGTGGAGCATAATTCCATTCATGTAACTTGATTTTTCTACTTTCATAAGCTATGACATGATCATCCTGCAACAGAATACCTCCGAGACCCTCCCCAGATGCATCTGTTACAACATTAAAGTCCCCATTTGGATCAGGTACAGTCAAAATAGGTGTTGTAGTTAACTGATCCTTTAGAATCTTAAAATCAGATTCACATTTGTCATTCCAAACAAATTTCTTGTCTTTCTTCTGTAATGAAGTTATTGGTGCAGTAATCTTAGAAAAGTCTTTAACAAACTTTCTGTAGTAACCAGCAAGACCCATGAAGCTTCTAACTTCATGCACGTTCTTGGGTGTGGGCCACTCAGTTATAGCTACGATCTTTGAAGGATCAACAGCTATTCCATTCTTGCTTATAACATGCCCCAAATAGTGCACTTCCATGTCATAGAAAGAACATTTAGACAACTTACCATACAACTTTCTCTTTCTCAAGATCTCTAAGACTATCTTCAAATGCTCATGATGTTCTTCAATGCTCTTAGAGTATATGAGAATATCATCCAAGAATACAAGCACAAACTTGTCCAAGTATTCTTGAAAAATATTATTCATCAAATTCATAAAAGCGGCAGGTGCATTTGTCAACCCAAAAGGTAAAACTGTGAATTCATAATGCCCATACCTTGTTCTAAAAGTTGTTTTATGTATGTCTTCATCCTTTATTCTCAACTGATGATATCCGATTGAAGATCTATTTTAGAATACACCTGATGCTCCATGCATCTGATCAAACAAGATCATCAATTCTAGGAAGTGGATATCGATTCTTAATAGTTTCCTTGTTCAACATTTTGTAATCAATGCACAATCTAAGTGTGCCATCCTTCTTTTTCAAAAAATTACCGGTGCTCCCCAAGGTGAGACACTTGGTCTTATCAAACCTTTTGACAAAATTTCCTGCAACTGAGCCTTAAGCTCTACCAATTCAATGGTAGTCATTCTATAAGGTGCCTTAGATATAGGCTTGGTTCCTAGTTTGATCTCGATCGTGAAGTCAAACTCCCATTTGGGTGGAAGACCCGGTAACTCTTCCAGAAATACATCCCTGAAATTTCGTAACAAAGGATATATTTCCATAAAATCATTACCTTCTTCTGTAGTTTCAGAAATCTTTACTACATACAAGGTGCAGCCTTTGTTTTTGGCCTTTTTGAGTTGCATTGCTGACAACTTCCTAACTGAAATCTCATGTTTTACACCTTGAATGATTGTTGTTTTCTACAGATCATCTAAACAGCTAATCTATTTTTCAAAACAATCAACCTTTGCTTTATGCTTAGCTAGCCAATTAACACCTATGATTACGTCATAAGACCCCAAAGGAGCAACATAAAGGTCAACTTCTATGGAAAAACTAGGCAAGTCAAGGACTGCTCCAAAAAGACACATACTAACCATATGAACAACATTATTTCCATAATGCACAGTCCACAATTTATCCATTTTCTCATCTTTTATTTTTAATTTTGAAGCTAACTTAGTAGAAATAAAACATTCAGTAGCTCCAGTATCAAAAATTATAGTCACAGGTATACCAAATAACTTACCTGGAACTTCTATGGGTGTGACTTGTTTTTCAGCTTGTTTGTCAGCTACCGCAGCGTGTATCCTATGTTGATTAATTGTGGTCATCCTTCTTCAAAGGACAGTGACTCGCGTAATGGTCCTTTCCACAATTAAAACAACCTCAATAGGCCCCTTCCTAGGCTCAAATTTATTTCCATCCTTGAAGTTATCATTCTGGCTTCGTAGGACTTCTGCCCATTATTATTATTCTTGACAAAGTTGTTCCGCATACTAGCAACAGGTTTGGTTGTCATTGTTTTCTTATTGTTATCAGTGGAAAATTTACTTTTCATGCCAAACCTCTTCCAGGGTCCCTTTTTAGGTGCAAGAGATGAAGAAGAGTTTGGAACCTTCCTTCTAATTTCCTCCCTATGAGCAGAGATTTCTCTTAATTTTTGTTCTTGCCTTACGGATTTTTCAACAACCCCTTCCATAGTGGTTGGACTGTGAACATCCACCTTGCCTCCTATAATGGGATTTAATCCCATAATAAATTTTTGTATCCTGAACTTCTCTGTCAGTTTGATACTGAGGCACGTACTTAAGGAGCTTAGTAAACCTTTCCCAGTACTCTGTTACAGTTAACTTTCCCTGGGATAAGTTCTGAAATTCAGTCATTTTCTAATCATAAAAAATTGAGGCAGCCACCATTGCCTAAAGTAACTTTTAAATTGATCCCAAGCTTATGTCTTCTTCGACAATATTCAACTCAGCCTTACGGTTGTCCCACCATGAAGATGCCTCATGGGAAAGCCGATACGCTCCCCATATTGATTTTTTTTTCCTCAGAGAAGTTTCTTATTGCAAATTAATTCTCCATTTCACTGAGTCAGTTCTCAGCCCCATCCCCAAGTGTAGTTCCATCAAACTTAGGAGGACTTATTCTTTTTATATCATTAGTGAGTTCAGCTGCTAATCTTGCCTTTTTATTTTCAAGCTGATTAGGTATGTTTACATTACTATTATCAACACCCAGATTCCCTCCATTGGTGTTGTCCACAGGAGGTGGTTGATCATCATTATCAGCATCTTCTTCCTCCTCCTCATTTCCCATTACTTGTTGTTCCAGTACAGCTAGGAGATCTCTCATCTCCAACAGGGCAGCGAGGATCTCATCAAGTTTTTGGGCAGTAGCTGCTTCTCCACCCGGTGGTGGGTTGTTTGCAGCATTTCCTCTTATTCTAACCATTTTTGTTTAACAAGAAAATGTAAGTTTTATCAGATTATGGACACAATAGGTCCAAGAGATGCAACCTTCAGCTCTGATACCAAGATGTAACATTCCCTTTTAATACTTTAGAAACAAGGGAATTTTTTTTTTGAATAATGTTCTTTGCTCTAAATAATTATTATTTAGAACACACATTCCATTTAGATTAATGTTCTTTGTTATCATATTCATAATATGGAACACACATTCCATGCCATTCGATCTCATAACAGATAACCATATGTAGCTGTAATGACTCGATGAACTACCGATCTCTCATTTCATGACTTGGAGTTTCATCGATCTCTCATTTCATGACTCGGTTTCTTACCGATCCTTCATGTTAATTCAATGTATTGTATACTAAGTATACTTGGTTCTTTTACCCTTTTCGGGGTATTGAAGTGTTCTGTTTAAGAGGCCTATCTGAATATTTGTTACCAATATTCATCTGATATCCTGCATCTTAAACTAGGTGACGTAGGACAATGCAACCAGTAGCTTGCAATACTTTGGCCAAATATTTTCACATGCTTTGCATGATCATATTCCTAGATGGCATACTCATCAATGGAATATGTCCTTCACCCCCACTTCATCTGTTATCTAGAATGGTCTTCACTGACTCCTGTCAGTCCTCTTGTCCAAGGTTTAACCATAACTCATATTAGCAACATAGATTGGTATAGAGGACCACTCGCAGTGACTAAGGGTACATAGACATACTCAATTTGAATTACTCAAAAAATAACTACCTAAAAAAATATCATTTTTTTTTTTAATATGTATAGAATTACTCGTAGTTAATGCCTAAGAACATTTTATTCAATTTCAATGAGTCAAAAAAAAAGATACATGACAAAATATAGACATGTTTAAACTTTAAAAAATAGCTATAAAAAGGCATACTTAGAAAATAAATAATATGGAAACATTATATTTGTTAGAAAAATAGGAAAATAATATTTACACAAAGAATAAACTCTACTTTATGTCATGGTATAAATTTTTTTTAAAATGAATCAATCATTTGATGTTGATTTATCATGGCGGAAGTTGGATTTTTACATTTTTCTGTAAAAACACAGTTTGTTGTGTTTGTGCAGGTCCATGCCTCAGGCTTGGGGATCCAAACTAGATCCCAAGCCTTGAGGCATGGGTTGGAAAAGGGAAAAATCATAACACATACGTGTTATTCTTTGTTTATATATTGTGGTCCCCCAATGTCCCTTTCATCTCTTTCATAGGATTTCTGCATACATTTTGTTTGGTCTGCAATTTTCTGTACATTCTTACATGATTTTTTAGTAGTTTATTTTGTCCCCTACCCCACTAGTTGATTTTTTCTAATCATGGGTGATAAAATTCGAGATAAGGACAAAAGGAAAGTCAAAAACAAGACACCAAAGCAATTGGAAGAGATGAGGATAAAGAAATATAAGAGAATGCAAAAACTTCGTGCAGGGCAAGGTACATCTGCTATATCAAATGTAGCTAATATATTAGAAAATGGGGATGACATACATAATGAAAATGTAGAGAATAATGATTTTGTAATGAATAATGAATAATAATTTTGCAATTAATAATGATATGGAATTGAATGATAATGTTTGTATGGATGAAGAAATTGATATGAATCCAATTGTTGAATCTTTACCTAAGAATCCAAATGTTAACCCCGAAATTTGTATGAAAACACTGAATGAAGAAATTAACCTTGTAAATAAATATTCACCTCTAAGAACACCTCCTTCCATTTTGCATAGAAACCCAATTCACTTAATTGAAATTGATGAAAACATTATAAAACCAATGCCTAACAAAATGTCTGAAAGAAATGAGAGAAGAAGAGCTAGTGGAATTTGGGATAATTACTTTGAGAATTTAAATGACACACAAAGATGTCAATTATTTGTTACATTTATGAAATTAATTAAGATGAAACCTATAATGAAGACCCTGGGGTTAAGAACATCTAATGTTTCTGATAAAAAACGTCAATTGTTGAAAACATACATAAAGCATACCAAATTGTAGGTGGTAAAAGACGCACCAAAGATAGTAATGTTACATGGCGTGCACTTACTAAATGTATCATAAGTGATAAAATAGTACTTAATAAACACTTGATTAGAAAAACAAACAGTGCTTTGAAGCTAAACAGAAAAATACTAATGAAAGCAATAGAGAGACGTAAACGTCTTGAGTCAGTCAATAACACTGGCTATTGGGTTTTTTTCTATAAGACTTCCATGGAAAGACAAGAATACATCTAATATTTTAAAATAATTAATTATAAAATTTTGGAAAGAGAACACAAGGGTGTCACCAAATAGAAGAGATACAGTAAAAAGAAGAATAGGTTCTTGTAATCGTGAATCGTGTGTAAAAACATTCTTAGATATGACTCAAACACAATTGTTCTCTAAGTTTAAGAATGAAAATCTAAAAATTAACATTAGCCAAAGATTATTTGAAATGAGGTAAACCCTTTTATGTAAAAATCAATCACTCACGTACCACTTGTTGTTGCAGGTATCATGTTGAATTTTCAATGCATTATGATGTTTTTTTATCAAATATGTTGAGTTTCGCATACTGAACTTCATGTTGCATGAGTGTGGATTAAATGTCCCACCAAAATATTCAAAGGAATTTATTCTGACAATATTTTGTGAAAAATCAACTAGACAATATTTTTTTTTACAAAGCATGTTTGGATGGAACGTGTAATGTATGTGGTGTCTTGCCAAATCTTAAAAGTTGTATCCATGACGAGAGTACATATTCAATAGGAAAAGAATTGGTTGGTTTCAGTAAATAAAAATCAGTGGCATATCAATTAAAATATGGAAAATAATTTAAGATGTGTGAGCTTGTTACAAAACAATTACCTCTATCAGAATATATGGTCAAATTCAGAGAGGAAATTGTTTATGAGTATGCAAGGCACACACATAGAGTTAGATGGTTGGATGAACAATTCAAGTTAAGAAAGGACACATTCCCACTTGGTACTATTGTTTCACTAGTTTACTTCGCATAGAGAATTACACATTGCAGCCACAAATGGAGGTTCATTCTCAATATTATAACTCAGTGCAAGTTGCTATATTCGTGCATATAACATTCATGCACTCTCCATAAAGCACTGAGTAAGATCAAAAAATATTAAGAGAGTATCATTTCTACATCAGTGATGATCAAACGCATTCTACAGAATATGTACAAGGGTGTTTCTAGGTGTTTTATGTGAACTTGAATGAGAGGAACATTAGTTTCAATCAACATTACATTTGATCGGACAATTGCACATCACAATTCAAGAATGCGGTGGATGTTTTATTGGCTAAGCAAGATGCACAAAGGAACAAATGTAAAACATATCTAGAGTTTTACTAAGGAAGGGCATGGAAAAGGAGAGCATGATGGTGCAGGAGCATGTGAGAAAAGAGCACTTGCAAGAGAAGAGTTAAAGCTCATGGATGGTGCTAAATTTACAAATGCAAAAAACATTGTTGATTGGCATGTCAAGAATATGGGCCATGAATCTCAAGAGAGATCAATAGTTCATAGATATTTTTGGTTGATAGAGGAACAACATCTGGAAAACTTTGAATATTGTATGACAGTTCCAGGATCAGGTGATATGCACTCATCCCGTAGTTTAGATGTAAATTCTTGGACTATTTATACTAGGTGCATGGCATATTTTTTTATATCATGCATTGATTTTACGTGGAATGAATGTGAGTCACAACAGTGGGTTGATGAATGGACTTGTAGACATCTAATTCCACTCAACACACATCAAGTTCCATGAGCATTACAATTTGTAGGGTCTTTAGATCAAATGACAACATCACCTGACTTTGACCAAGTCTCTGATTTAGTGCAACAACGTACATACATATATGTACATGCCATGTTTTAGATTTATAAATTATTAAATGGTCAACTCTTAATGTATTTTAAATTTGACTTCAGTTTTACTTTGTGATGTAGGGCACGTTTTTGTAGTTATTGCAACATAATTTAACAAAGAGGGAACAGACTACTTCTTTTCTTGTTGTGTAGAGGGGAAAAAATTAACTTCCACAGTCATTGATGGTAAAAGACCTTGAGTATCCCACTGGATCAATGGTAGTCACTGGAACTTGGATTCGATGATATCCTATCAAAAAATCATACACTTGGTTGTTTGAAGACTATGAAGTACATCAAAAGATACTTCACTATTCACATTTGGTTCTTGCAAAAAATATTAAATTAATCAAATATCGAGGTCGGCCATTAAACAAGAATATGTGGAAGGTTTGTGAATCAGATCATGAAGCAATTCTTGCTACTGTCAAGAGTAGAGTTGATCCTTTCGGTCCAAAGGTATGTTCTTCATGAATTTAATTTGAATATTTACTTTAATGATTTTGTTTAAATTATGTATGATTTAAAATTCTATTTAATTGTTTACTAACATGTTTATGTGGGTTAGTGGTGCCAAAAAAGCTTCAACCTTCACATGGTTGGCATTGTTAGTAGAGAATTTAATATTCTCGAAGCCAAGGGAAGTTAAGAGAAATTAAATATTAGAAAGGAACAACAAACAAAAACTCTCATTCTCACAACCTATATTGTAAAAATATCTTATTAAAATTCTCATTTCACCACCTATATTATTCAGGTGATCGGTAATGGACAACCTTACACTAACTCAAACTACACTATTTCATGCATTTGTAAACAATAGGACAGTAAGAACACCGAAATGAGATAGAAAAAAAATGGCATAGGCTTTCGTAGAGGTTCCCTGGGTGGAGGTGTTGGATTTGACCGGACATCTCTAGGTGCCACGGAGTCCGAGAAATCACCTATCGAAGATTATAGCGGGTTTTGGTCTCAGGGATCTTAAGGGAATACACCCGAACGAGGTATGCTGAAAGCACGGGGAGTGTAGGGACCAAAAACTTGGCCTATAATAGTGTTCACCAGGCCAATCCAAACATGTTAGCACAGACGGTTAGGTCCCACGAGCTACTGTTTGCAAAATATATAGCGTATAGTAGCCTTACACTAACTCAGACTACACTATATTGCACATTTGTAAACAATAGGAAAATGAGAGCACTGAAAGGAGATGGAAAAAATAGGAATAAATTTTTTTATAGAGCCCTGACATGGAGAGTTTTGGATCTAACGAGCCATCTCTAGGTGACATGGAGTCCAAGAAATCACCCGTCGAAGATATAGTGTTTTTTGATCTCAGGGCTCTTAAGGGACTACGCCCAGATGAGATAGCCTAGAATCATCTAGAGATTTGGCCTTCAAAATAACACCTCCCCTAGAATGTACCTTGCCACCCTAATGTGTTGGCGTATTCGGTTCAGTGCCAAGAGCTTCCGTTTGTAAAATATTGCATCGGACAAGCCTTACACTATTCCAACATGCACTATTGTAGCATGCAAATGAGATGGGATAGAATAATTTAGAACTATAATTTTCTATAAATTATGGGAGATGATAGAAAAAAGTTTCATGATGCTTCCTGTAAATTTTTATATCAAATTTAAGTCATTTGTTCAAGTTATATGTGTTTTTGTAAAACAGACTTCTGTTCAAGGTTGTCCGACCAAAAAATGTTATATCTTCGACAGGTGATTTCTCAGACTCTGTGGCACCTAGAGACATCTCATAAGATCCAAAACCTCCATGTTATGTCCCTCTACAAAATTCTATTCTGGTTTTTCCCATCTCCTTTGGGTGTTCTCATTGTCCTATTGTTTACAAACGTGTGAAATAGTGTAGTCTAAGTCAGTGTAAGGCTGGTCAGACGCTATATTTTGCAAACGGGTAGCTTGTGGGACCAAACCATTTGCACCAACCACAATCTATATGGCCTGGTGAATGCTATTGGAGTCCTATTTTTGGTTCCCTATGCTAACCTGTGCTTCTGGGCTGTCTATGTCTGGGCGTAGTCTCTTAAGAGCCCCGAGACCAAAACATGCAATATCTTCGACAGGTGATTTCTTAGACTCCGTGGCACCTAGAGACGTATTTTTAGATCCAAAAAATCCAGGTTTGGAACCCTATATGAAATTATCTCATTGTTTTATCCATCTCCATTCAGTTCTCTCATTGTCCTATTATTTGTAAACGCACCAAATACTATAGTTTAAGTCAGTGTAAGGTTGTCAGACGCAATACTCTGCAAACCGGAAGTTCTTAGTGCCAAAATAGACTACGCCAACACATCCAGATGGCCTAGTGAAAGTCTATTAGAGGCCTTGTTTCAGAGGCCAAAGCTCCAAGTGCTTCCAGGCTACCTCGTCAAGGCGTAGTCCCTTAAGAGCCTTGAGACTAAAAAACTCTATATCTTTGATGAGTGATTTCTTAGACTCCGTAGGCACCTAGAGACGTCTCGTCATATCCAAAACCTCCATATTGGGGGCCCTTTATGAAATCTTATGCCGGTTTTTTCCAATATTCTTTCAGTTCTCTTGATATCCTATTGTTTGCAAATGCATAAAAATACTACAGTTTGAGTCGATGTAAGGCTGTCAGACGCAATACTTTGCAAACGGAAGCTCTTGGCACAAAAATGACTACACCAACACATCCGAAGGGCCTGGGTGAACACTATTAGAGGCCTCATTTTAGAGGCCAAAGCTTCAGGAGCTTCTGGGCTACCTCATCTGAGCGTAGTCCCTTAAGATCCCTGAGACCAAAAAATGCTATATCTTCGACGGGTGATTTCTCGGACTCCATGGCACCTAGATATTTATCGTCATATTCGACACCTCAACATTGGGACCCTCTACGAAATCCTCTTGTATTTTTATCCACCTCCATTCGGTTATCTCAATGTCCTATTGTTTCCAAACAGGTGAAATACTGTAATTTGAGTCAGTCTAAGGTTGTTAAACGCAATACTTTGCAAACGGAAGCTCTTGGCACTGAACGGACTACGCCAACATATCCAGATGGCCTAGTGAATGCTAGTAGAGGCCTATTTTTTTAGGCCAAAGCTCTAGGTGCTTCCAAGCTACCTCATCCAGGTGTAGTCCCTAAAGAGCCCTAAGACCAAAAAATGCTATATCTTCGACGGGTGAGTTCGCGGACTCTATGGCACCTAGATATTTCTCATTAGATTCGACACCTCCATGTTGATACCCTCTATTAAATACTCTCATGGTTTTATCCACCTCCATTCAGTTATCTCGTTGTCCTAGTGTTTGCAAACGAGTGAAATAATTTTGTTTGAGTCAGTGTAAGGCTGTCAGACGCAATACTTTGGAAAAAGAAGCTATTCACACCGAAATGACTACGCCAACAGGTTTGGATGTCCTAGTGAATGTTATTGGAGGAATCCTTTTGGATTGAAAAGCTCCAGGTGCTTCCGGGCTACCTCATCTGGGCGTAGTCCCTTAAGAGCCTTGAGACCAAAAAATGTTATATCTTCGACGGGTGATTTCTTAAACTTCGTTGCACCTAGATATGTCTCGTTAGATCCAACGCCTCCATATCAGGACTCTCTAAAAAATAATCTTGTGGTTTTTTCCATCTCCATTTGGTTCTCTCGTTATCCTATTATTTACAAATGTATGAAATACTGTGTTTTGAGTCAGTGTAAGGTTGTCAGACGCAATACTTTGCAAACGGAAGCTCTTGGTGCCAATTCGACTACGTAAAAACATCCACATGGCCTGGTGAATTCTATTGTAGGCCTATTTTTAGATGCCAAATCTCCAAGTTCTTTCAGGCTACCTCGTCCGGGCATAGTCCCTTAAGAGCCCTGAGACCAAAAAATGCCACATCTTCGATGGTGATTTCTCAGACTCCGTGGCATCTAGAGGCATCTTGTCATATCCAAAACCTCCATGTCAGGGCCCTATATGAAATACTATGCCATTTTTTTCCATCTCCTTTTGTGTTCTCTCGTTGTCCTATTGTTTGCAAATGCGTAAAATACTGCAGTTTGAGTCAGTGTAATGTTGTCCGATGCAATATAGTGCAAATGTAAGCTCTTGGCACTAAACCAGCTACGTGAAAACATCTAGATGGCCTAGTGAATGCCATTACAGGCCTTATTTTGGAGGCCAAAGCTCTAGGTGCTTCTGAGCTACCTCATCTGGGCGTAGTCCCTTAAGAGCCCTAAGACCAAAAAGTGTTATATCTTCAATGGGTGATTTTTCAGACTCTATAGCACCTAGAGACGTATCATTAATCTAAAACATCCATGTCAAGACCCTCTACAAAATTATCTTATGGTTTTATCCATCTCCATTCGGTTCTCTCCTTGTCCTATTGTTTATAAATGCATGAAATATTGCAGTTTGAGTCAGTGTAAGGCTGCCAAACACAATAGTTTGTAAACGGAAGCTCTTGATGCCAAACCTACTATAATAACATGTTGAGGTGGCCATGTAAATACTAGGGGAGGTGTCATTTTGGTTTCCTACGCTCCCCGTGCTTCCGGGATACCTCGTCTAGGCGTAGTCTCTTAAGAGCCATAAGACCAAAACACATTATATCTTCGACAGGTGATTTCTTGGACTCCATGGCACCTAGAGATGTCTCGTCAGATCCAAAACCTCTATATCAAGGCCCTCTACAAAATCCTCTCTCAATTTTATTCATCTTCATGTGGTTCTCTCGCTGTCCTATTTTTTATAAATGCGCGAAATACTGCAGTTTAAGTCAGTGTAAAGCTATCAGAGGCAATACTTTTCAAACAGAATCTCTTGGCACCAAACCGACTACGCCAACATGTCAAGGTGGCCAGGTAAACACTAGGGTAGGTTTCATTTAGGTTACCTATGCTCCCTGTGCTTCCGGGATACCTCGTATGGGCATAGTCCCTTAAGATCCCTAAGACCAAAAAACATTATATCTTTGAGAAGTGATTTCTCATAATCCATGGCACCTAGAGATGTCTCATCAGATTTGACACCTCATCTGGGAGTTCTTGTTCAATGAATAGATTGGATTAAGAATGAATTTGATAGGGGAATGTCTAAGAACACACGGGAGTTATCAATCACCTAGTAAATCTTTCTTGTTTAGTTTTGAATGGGATTCAGTTGGCCTACGACTTAGTGACCTTCCATTCATTGATAATTTATGCTATGATAAACCCATGGATGCTTTTAAAAGTGCCTTCAAAAATTTATGGGTAGTCATCAAGCCTAGTGAAGGGTGTGATGTGATTTCCAAATAACTTGAAATGCCTACAGATTTAAAGGTAATAACATGAATTGGATAGGATTAGAAAATCAAGAATCATTGAGTGTCTGGATCAGAATATCATTACATCTGGACATATTCTTGAGCATTGGAGTAATGCATTTGGAGATACATTCTCAAAACATCAACAGATGAAAGGCATCAAATTGTGACGACTCTCAGGTGTTTTAACAAGGGAGAAGACTATAAAACATTGAAGAATGTAGTAGGTGCATGATAAGATAGGAACCAATACAAAGATACCATGAGCAAGAAGAAGTGCAAGTAAGGTAAATACACATTTACACATTGATAAATTGAATGAATAATTAATCATATTAGGTAAATATTTATATACATATATTATATAAATATTGATTTCCAAAGTTTGATGCATATTATACATTGAAAACACTAGTACATGTACATCACCAATAAATGAAAAAATAATCCATAATGTTTTAAATATTGTCAAGTGCACATCATATTAGTTTCATGCAAAACAATTCTCAGAAATGTAAGGTCTCATACAAAAATATCAAGTTCCAAATAGTATTTTAATGTGCATAATAAATATAAAAAAGCCCAAATAGATCGTATACCATCAATTTCAAATGCCATATAGGCGTACATACAATGCCATGCACATAGGCATACAAAAAAATGTCATGTAATACATATATATATCCTAATCACAAAAAACTATCCCTCTCTTGGCCTTGCTCAAAGAATGCCCTCCCTTAGACGAAGATGGAGATCTATGAGATGAATTTGGATCGTCCGAGCCCTTGCTACGAGTCCTATTCCACTGAATACTCACTTGTAGATGAACCTGTAAATGAAAACAATATTTATTTGTCAAAACCTAATTTATATATGTTTTCATCACATATTTAAGACCATGCTAGAATTAAATTATTTACATAAATACACAAACTTACCACAATCTTTCGATCACACCGAATCTACATCTCATGCTCAAATGAGTCATTGGGAGCTCCTGGAGTACAAATGGGGGTACGAAGACAATGAGATGGAGGAGTTTGTGCCCTCGAAGTCAAAATGGAGGGGGTTGAAGTTCCCTACATACACATAAGATCAAAAAATCTAACATCAGAATTAGTGAAAATAGAACTAAGTACATGTATGTGTAATGACAATATTTTAAGTAATTTTATCAATATAGAACTATTTTTTTAACCCCACCACACCTATGAATCAAATGAACAGGGCTGCTACCTGTCGCAGGTAACTCCTACATATACACAATGAAGGACATTATTAACATAATTTAATAATTCTACAATGAAAGACATTACTAACATGTAATTTAGAATTACACGAGCAATTTAATGAAATTTACATGTTGTTTGAATACATCAATGAGTTGTTGCGCAGATGAAATCATGGCGGCAACACCTTTCTCTACTTGTCATAGAGCTGGTGGGGTGTCTAGTGAAGTCACCATCTTTATCAAAAATTTATCACGTGAATGAAATGAACATATAAGAACATACATATATTTGACTTCAAAAGTAATATATATTTGCATGTATGTGAAAGTTTTACATAATTAACGTTCTAAATTACCTCTGGGAATGTATGTGTACGCATGGTGCTCACCGCCTGTGGTCGGGATGAAGATGTGCCTCCTGTGCGTTGTAATATCAATGCATGTACATGTACGAATACAATTATTTTTCAAAAATAACATATATAAGTAAATCAAGTACTCTAAACTTTTTGTAACACACATAATAAAACATAACAAATATCTGCGAAGGTGACGTTGATGACTATAATCCAAATGTCCGACTTAAAAAGGCATTTGACATAGTAACATTATCATGTGCACCCCTAGCACCAACACCACCAAAATCAGTACGCATGAAAGTATCGTCCTCCTCGAGCCCCAAATATATGCTACCACATGATGAGCCATAATGTGGCCTCATGTCAGTACTCCCTGAGGGAATACTCTATGTACCTCCACAAGCATTTGGCTCATAAATCTCCCTCGTATGTCGAACAAGGGTTGTAGATAGCCCCTGAAGAGTGTGGAGTGTATCAATCTCTACTGTCTCCTTCACTAGTGGAGGGATAGTCTCAAGGTGAGGGAGCTTCTGTGCGGGGACTCTACTTTGTTGAATAGGTGCACGTTGTGCACATGGTCGATCCTATGCAGATCCTTTTCCTCGGCCCTTGAAATCTTAGAAATCAAAATAATTTGGGATCTCGTTGAGGATAAAATCACATAGAGTTTCCTCAAAAAGTATAGTGGCACCTCGTTGTTATTGCAAGGTGGAAAATCAAACACCATCCACCATCGGTCCCAATAATTATGTTTAATCAAATTATTATTGCACCAATGGATGGGAAACATTTTGCATGACAACTAAACAGGAAAATTAGTGTGGGGGTCTATGAATAAGGTGCATATGAGGTATTTTGTAATTTATTTTTTCTTTACATCCACATATGACAATTTATTGGAATAATAAACCCAACAACCCTCTCTGTAAGATGTCCAATGATCAATTTTCCTCATTTCCACGTCAACTTGAGCAAGTAATTCCTCCAATGTGTTTGTAAGAGAGGCGCGGTGGGGGTTTGTAGATTTTGAATCCCTCATTCTTTTGATTAAATCCTGTTGGTTTGAAAATCTGTCTCTTGGGCAGATCTACGGATAAACGAGCCAACAGTGTGCAGGGCATAGCCCCTCTTTGAGTCAGCAAAGCGAAACTGGTTTATTGCTATTCTACTAGCAGGAATCTGTGCAAGTCTCACAATATTCTGCCTTCGGGGGTTTGGGATCTCATCCCAGTATGGGTGTTTCCAACTGCGAAAAGAAAGGAATGAAAGAGAGGATGAAGAAAGATCAGGTTTGAAGGGAGAAAAGAAATGAATTCCAAAGTAGAAAGGTCAGAAGGTTTATGTTTTGGGATTGGTAGTAAACAGAGCCAAACCTACTTGCATAAACAAATAAAGAAATACTGATGAATAAATGAGAAAAAAGTAGAGATAGATCCAACAGAATAAACGCATAGATCTGACATAAGAAAGATCAGATGCCCATAACACACATATTCAGCACAAAGTCTTAATATTTGTATTAATATTTACTTCTGTTACAAAAAGTACAAAGCCTTTTCTTCTCACTTCTATTTTTCATCTAAAAGATATCCACCCCTGAATACAAAAAGTATTCAAGTATTTATAGAAGAAGAGAAGAAAAGAAGGCAAAAACAAACCAACCACTTACAAAATATCTAGAAAATATCTAAAAAGTCAACAGTTGACTTGGGCAAGTTTTTGGATGGCAACATCCCATGGTGCAACATGGATGAAGTCATCGTGTATGCCAACATGCTTTTTAAATATTTTACAAAAACGATCAATGGATCCCAAGAAGAAACTACTCTTTAGTGTAAAAGGGCGCACCTTTCAGCATGTCAACATGAACTTACTTGCGCCTTGGCGCACCTTTCGACATGTCGACAGGAACTTATCAGCACCCTTTGGCGCACCTTTCAGCATGTCGACAGGAACTTATCAGCGCCCTTTGGCACACTTTTCAGCATGTCGACAGGAACTTATCAACGCCCTTTGGCGCACTTTTCAGCATGTTGACAAGAACTTATCAGTGCCCTTTGGCACACCTTTCAGCATGTCAACATGAACTTCCTTGCGCCTTGGGCACACTTTTCAGCATGTCGACAGGAACTTATCAGCGCCCTTTGGCGCACCTTTCAGCATGTTGACAGGAACTTATCAGCACCCTTTGGCGCACTTTTCAGCATGTCGACAGGAACTTATTAGCACCCTTAGTGCACTTTTCATCGTGTCAACATGAACTTCCTTGCGCCCTGCTTGAAAAGACTGAAAAATGGCTAAGTCCTTAAAACTTGATTTTCAGAAGAGAATTTCGGGCTTCTTTCGAACGTTGTCAAACTTCCTTGGGGCCAAAACAAATTTTTTGGGTATGGTTACTTGCAAATTTCCCTTGACAATTTTGCAGGATAACAAATCCTCAATTTAAATTTATTTTCAACTATGTGAGCTGCTAAATATTCTTGACTACCCAGGGGATGTTGAGCAACCGTGGGAGGGTTGGGAGGGATGACAGGAATATAAGGGCTTGGTTGTGGTTGATTCCCTTGACCTCAAACTGTAGCAATAAAACAAATGTATTTAATTCAAATTCTACTCTATAATTATCAAATTTTAATGCAATTTTGAGAAAAGAATTGTGCCTACCTCTTCTCTGTGGTGCCATCGTCGATTCAGATCTTCCAAGCGATCTAGAGACGATCATTTAAGCTTGAGATCCAACTAAATGAAAAAATTTAAGGGCACAGTTAAGCTCTGAAACTCTCATTTTAGGGAGATAAAATGATAGAGGCCTGGGCTTCATTTTTTATTCATAGAAGACATAACACATACGCGTTATGGTTTGGTAAATTCCAAACCTAGGAAATTAAAAAGTGATCGCGTTATAATACAACGCGTACACATTTTCTTTTCTTTGGGTTTTTTTCACTTTTTGGCCCCCCAACTTCATGCACTTACCCTATACTTCATCTTTTGCAAATTGCTCCTAGCTAGGGTTTAACTAGGGATTTTGACCTTCTTACCTTCTTAACATTCGTTCATAAAAATGTGATAATAAAATGACCTCACTATTATTTTGAAACATTCTTAACTCACATTATAAATTTCCTTGAAATCCACAAGGTCCCATTCAAATCATATTGTCCATAACGAGCATCAAAAGTTCAAACTTGAGCTGGTTTTTACACTATTCTTGACCTTGTTTCACCAAAACTTACATATCTTGTAAAATAATCATTATATTAACCCAAAAGGTTTATGAGATCACTATGACTCATCCTTATAACATCTCTAATCATCATAATGTCAATTCTATTTCCCAATCTTTCGATTCATTAAGACTTACCTAACCATTCATGTTAGATCCTCACTGTAGCAACTAAGGCCAACTAAAATAATGCAAACATGAAACATCTACAAATGACCCAAACATACCTCATATTCCATGGAAAACCATTTTTCATGATTCCATGAGCTCACATGGCTCCAATCCATACTGACACACCTCCTAGGTAACATAGATGTTCCCAATGAGCAGCTATAATCATGGAGAATCACCTGTACCTACACTTTTCCACTGATGTGAGTGATCAAGCACCCTCAAATCATGCTAGAAAACATCTCAACATGATTATGAAGTAACCAAGAATCTGATATTGTTAAACTATACCTTCTAGACACTTGTATAGGCTTGCTAGAGAAAGCATACCTCACTGAATCTCCCTATAAACAGGTGTTAAACATCTGAAACAATATGTTGTCACCTCATACAACATCATACCATCATCCTAGAACATCCACTTTGTCATTAATATGGTTTTGCATTAATGACAACACCTATTAGGCCTACATGCGACACACCCCGGGCCTAGTTCAAAATCTCATGCAACCATTATATCTTCTATGGTCCTCACACATGACACATAGACATTGGATCTCATGGTGAATACAATAATCACACTTGAGAAAGAAATGACCAGTATGCAATAGTACAGGGCATAGTAAATTTCATGATTTTTCTCATCAAGGATGAAAAACGTTTGTGTGAAGGTTTGTTAGAAGAGAAGTTCCTCATTTTACATGGTAGAACATCGATTTTATGGAAAAGATATCTCCTATTTGGACAAAATATATACTCATTTATTTATGAGACAATACCTCATCTTGATGAAAGATACCCAATGAATAAACATATACCCCTTATTTTACATAGTAATATCTCAATTTGACATAAGAGGTGATCCTCAATTTACAAGCCATTATCTCATTTTGATGGAAAAGATACACCTCAATTTGACAAAGGAGATACCCATTAATTTACTAGAAAAAATTCAATTTTGACAGAAGATATACTTATTTGTTTATGTGGTGGTGTTGTAGTGAAAATAGGGTTGAGATATTATTCGTATTTTCTATAATCTTATCTATAAGTTATTCCAAACAATTAACTTGTATACCAATTTGTATCAGCTACAACATACTTTAGAAAGTAACAAGGGATATACCAATTTTTAAAGCTCCTATGAAGTCTGTGGAAACACACAAGACATGCATGTATTTAATTTCATGTGTTGTATCTCATCCCAAATATTTTGGAATGAATGGAGCCACAATTGGAAACAATGGCACATGATTCATTTTTTGCATTTTCGTACAAAATATAAGTTTCTCTTTAGTTCCCTTGACATTTTCCTCACCCCTAGACTTCTCTTCCCTCCAACCCATTTTGCATTAACCCTCCTCCCACCATGTTTCGATCCCTCCAATTTAAATTCTTAAATATATCCCCTTTGGCATTTCCATTTCACATTTCGCGTGAGATTTCTAGCTTTATTAAGAAAGAGAAAAGTTCTTGTCTAATGGAGCAAGTGAAAATTAGTTCTTCAATAGGGAATTCAGTAAGAATTAGGGTGAATTCTCCTCTATATAGGATTTATGTTGTTGCATGCTTTAGAGGAAATATAGGGGTCATAGGGATTAGCTTCTTTGTTTATGATTAAAATTGAGATTTTATTAAGAAATTCAGTAACCATCTATATGACTTAACAAACAATGTGGAAAAATTAAAAGCTCTAATTGTAGGCATCTACCATGCTCTCAACCTCAGTATCACCTCCATCATTTCTTGTAGAGACAACGAACTTCTTTGCGAATAGGTATCAAAATATTTTGTACTTTTATATTTGGGAAAAACTATCTGAAACTAGGTAAGGGTTTTTTTTTCTATTTCAATTCAAATTGTATTGATTATAAGATATTTATTTCCATTTGGTTCTTGTTTAGATTTTCTATCCCTAGTTTTCCACCTTGTGGCCTTCGTAGTGTAGACATAGGTCAACTGATCAAGTTTCATACTCAACAACTACATTTGGAGAAACAGTTTCATGGATCCCTTTCCAAGGTTATGTGAATGCACCCCTTGATCATAGTACTGCATGACACAATGTTTCTTTAAAACATTTTGTCAAAAATTTTCCCTGAATTAACCACACTTCTTCTCTACAAAATCATCTATGAATAATTTCATCACCATTAATTGTATCAAACTGATTTGGAATACTAAATTATTTTCCCTTTTCCAATTGAATTGAATAACAAGAACTTATCATGCTAAAATTTCTATTTATAATAATATAACAAGGTTTATAAACTCTACATTATTTTTGTGGCAAAAGTGAGTAAAAGGATTTGGATTTTCTTAAGGACTCAACAAGCTCCCTTGTTTACATATTCATGTTTTTAGCCAACTTGATGCAAAATTATGTGATTAAATGGGCATGATTTTTTAGTGATAAATATACACAATGTTTAGTAATTACTTCTTACATGTTTTTGAATTGGTTATTGGATAAATTATTTACGGTTTGGATAAATGGAAACTTACCTATAGAAAATTTCCTAGCAAATAAGCCCCTAATAGCAATCAAGTTTATCTCGTGGTTATGAGTAGTCTAACACCCTTTGTAGGGTCATCTTAAGTGTTTTGAGCGCCCTAATACTTAAAGTTAAATTAACCCCATCTACTTTGAAACAAATTATATGTTGGATTTTTTAACAACACATAATTAAGGTTAAGAATGCTTTTGATCAAAACATTTGCATTGAACATCAAAAATAGACCATTGGTATTTTGGAAAAACATCAACTTAAATATTAGTTGGGCTGAAAAGAGTTGTTTCTCAAATCTTTAGGGTTTGAATTGTTTTGGTTTTTTATAATTTTGTACCGGCATTTTATAAAAATATTCACTGAAAGAAAATTTTTGCATCCTATAAATCATACCTAAAGCAAAGAATCTAAAATTGACCCATAATGATTGATATTTACAAAAGAATGTAGGCACTTTAAATAATCATATCAAATGGATAGGTTCTTTAATTAGTTTAATAAAAAAACTTACCAAGAACAACCAATGTATTATTTGTTTCATCTAAGGCATCTATATAAAACCAAAGACTACAATATTGCTAATCTTACACACAAGAAAAAATTTAAATTTAAATTATCATTAATAGGTAGTGTTAACCATTAATATATTGCACCCATAATATTACAAGTTTGTAATAATCTATCAATTTAGTAATATTCCTATTAATTTGACACTACCTAACTATTTCCATGTTGCACAATTAATTTCCTATGGATTAATTCAACCTTTTTAAAGACATTATCATATTGTTGATCTTATATGGAATAAGTTTTAATATTATATTATCCATAACAAATATTGTGTCCAACATTAATATATTACAACCATAATAATAATTGACAAGAACTAAGTGGATGTCCTAATCAAAATCCTATAAATTTAGTGCCCCCTAATTGTTAGCACTCTTGATGGTTACCTATTTGTCATATGGCTTAACATCCCCTTGATCCTTTGCTAGACTTACCTCTTTGCTTCAATGTGATACTAACGATTCAAATGCTTAAAGAGCTGCAACATTAAGAACGGAGAATTGTATCTTTTTTATGATTCTCTATTCTTAATGTTTTGAGGGAAATGTATCTTTTTATGGAAGAATTTGTAGGCTTGGTCCAAATACCACTCTTCACAAAACCATGGGAGCATCTTAAGAAGTATTACTGATTTGCAAATAAATGGTGTTTTGTAAAGTTTTGAGTCTCATCACCTACTTGACATTAGTAAATAAGATCAGTAATAACTCTGGGCATGAACACATTGTAATATTTCTTGGCCTATTATTTGTATAAACAAATGTTATAATCTGTCTATTAAAAACTCAAGAGTAGTAGGTGAATCAACTTTGGAATTTCAATTGTTTTATTCAAAAGTGATCAGCCATAAGTAGTTAAAAATTTATATGATTTTATTTTGTATATGCGGAAACATACAAATTATTTAATATAAAACTTCAATCTAACCAATTAGAAATACATTTTCATCGTATATAAGCTACAATAATGATCTAAAAGATCCATCACCCAATTCAGACTTTTCCGCTGGAAGCTTTAACAAGTTGGTATCATTATCTGCGCCAAACCACATATTCTCCACCAATTCAATCTCACCTGCCAATAAAAGTCTTCTTGCTTTCCATCTCTGTATCTTCCCTGAGGTTGTTTTTGGAACACATCTAGCCTTAACCAACCCCACAAATCCTACAAACACTCTATGCTCCTCACCAATACACAAATAAATATTTTTACAGATCTCCTTCAGGTTATAATTCTTATATCCGTGCTCTAAATTTTGCAATTCAGCAAGCACTGCAATCATCTTTCTGTTATTTCTAGCTATGTCTGCTTCAAAAGCAACAATACAACCTGCTCTCAAACTTTGAGTGCAGCTCATGAAAGTGGTTTTTTCAAGGTAATGGGGATGCACCATGCGATCACTCACTCTAATAATGTCCTTCAAACGACCTGTGATATACAAGTACTGGTCATGGCCTTCTGCAATCACTCCCATATCTCCTGTTCTTATGTAAAAGTTTCCTTGGAGAGTCCAATCCCCCCTCCTTTCGGGCCTAGCAAGGAAAACCTGCCCAAAAATATGATACAAAGAAGAGTGATGAATATCTAATTCAAAGATGGTACTTCTTTACTATATCTTATTGTTAATGCAGCTTAGTCCAATATTTGCATAAATATGTCCAACAATACCTCTTTTGTGAGCCAAGGATCGCCCAGGTAGCCTTCTCCATTGCTTGGAGAAGAGATCCAAATCTCACCTTCTTCTCCAGCTTCTACTTCTTCAAAAGTCTCGGGATTAACAATTATCATTTCAATACCCAGTTCTGATTGTGAGCAAATTCTTGCAGAAGGCAAAAGGCTTCTGTAAGTAGGAGGAACTTTGCTTTTATCATGACTCCATGCAGTGGAAACAAAGGTACAGTTCTCTGCAAGTCCATAGGATGGAGCCATGGCAGAAGCACTCAAACCAAATTCTGAAAATTTCTCCACAAAGCTCTTCAAAACAGCACTATAGATAGGTTCATTAATCACTATCAAGTTCCTCAGGCTCTCTAGTTTCAGGTTGATCATAGGCTCTGCTTTTGATATTCTGCTCATGTAGTTTTGTACAAGAGGAAGGGAAAAAGATGGGACCGGTGTGCAGGTGGCCTTGTATTTGGTCACCATTTCGAGCCACAAGACTGGTCTCTTGATGAACATGAATGGAGAAGTTAAAATACAGGTTGCAGCACTAACAACGGTGAGGAGAAGGAACATGAGACCACAGTCATGGTACTGAGGCAACCATGACACTATTACACTCAAAGGTTGAAGATCATACGCTTTTCTTGCAGCTCTTACATTGTGTGCTGCAGATCCTGCTGTTATCATGACTGGCTTCGGCCTGCCTGTTGCACCTGAGGTATATTGTATTAAAAATAGGTCTCCTGCTCCACAACCCATGTATTTATTGTTACCTCCTCCATTGAATAAGGTTGTCTCTCCTTCATTGGAATTGAATAAGGAAGCAACTGATATCCACTGTATTTTCTTCAACAGGATACCCATTTCATTAGCATCAGTATGCTTCATGACACTTGAAATATATGCAGGATGAGCTATGGCAGCCTTGGGCTGAGTCTGTCGTACTGTCCTGATAACCTTATGGCGATCTTCCTGGAAGAAACAAGAAAGTTATATTAGAATATAACAAATAGATTTTTCCTTAAATTACATGTAGCTGTGCTTGGCATTTATCTCAATAGTACTCTAACATTTTTCTTCTTTGAGCTGTCATTAATCTCAAGACTCTCGCTACTATCTAACACTAATTCATTTTAACAGTAATGGCAATTGAAATTTCACATATATCACCTCAATAGATAGTCCATGTAAACATTTTCTAGTTTATGTACTTTAAAATATCAGTCTTCAAGAACCCTGAAATAAATAAATGTTGACCTGAGAAGTGAAGGATGGATGAGGAGGAAGCATGGGAATGCTCACAAGCCCTGATCTCTGGCATCCAAATATGATCTTCACAAATTCAATCCCAGGGGGGCAGAGAATTAAAACTGTATCACCTCTTTGCAATGGAGACAACAGATTTAAAGCTATGGTAGATGCAGAAGTATGGAGCTCCGAGTATGTCAAGATGCATTTCTCATTGCCTGCTTCATCAACCCACTTGAAAGCAGGTTTGTTAGCCATATGCTGATGTTTAGCCCACATGGGAAGATAGAGGTCTACCACAGGCTGATCAGGAAACAGAATATCATAATTCTCATACATCCTGAAAATGTTATAGAGTTATTGTTGCTTCAGATTGGGTAGGGAAAACTCTCTTGCGAGGTATACAGAAGTGAGATTATTAAACTTCTGGGTTGAACTCAAGATGAAAGGAATTTCGCTAGAAGTTCAAAGGAGAAGGAGCTCAACAAAATATAAAAAATTTTTAAGGAGAGAACTCTTATTAAAAACCTTGAGAAGGAGCTCAACAAACTATAAAAAAATTTAAGGAGAGAACTCTTATTAAAAACCTTTAAAACACTCATGTAAGATCATTCAAACATTAGTTTTGAGAATTCAATCAAACAAAAAAATATATCAGAAGAATTCGATCAACTGTAAGACTATTCTAAAGAGAGATGAACCTTTAAACATTCCACCAATGACAATAAATAATTCATATACAAACTTTTGGAATGGTTGAGCCTTTTAACAAAGGAACCCTTAATCATATCTATAAGATCAAACACCATTTATATCTATAGTTTCAGTGAATAAAGACAAACCACAGCTGAGGTTCCAATGAGTAATAGTGCAGTTGGTGAAAGAGGACAATCTATGGAGAGATCTATGTTTATGAGGTGACCTCAATTTTTTCCAAAAGCATATCCATTCGATCAAGTAGAGAACAAAATCCAATTTCACCATTATTGGTAGGAAAATGATACTGTTTCTAATATATATATAGAGGGAGGGGCAGAGGCGGATCTAACACAACCAATGGAAGGTATAATTCTTAGAGCATAGAATATACTGGGCAGTCTTGTGCATGAAACCTCTATCGGTGGTGTCAAAATCGATAGCTTTTTAGTGTCTTTATTGACAAGTTTATATCGCTTTTCGTGCCCTTATCATGCCCCTAAAAATGTTATAAAACATATAATCTGACCCAAAATGGGCTTGTTAGTTTGTGTAAAAAAAAGTGTGTTCAAAGTATAATTAGTAGTATATTTATGTAAGATGAATTTATGTAAAAGTTGTTAAAAGATTTTTTTTAAAAAGGTACTTATATTAGATTTGAGGAATAAGAAGAGTATGTGGGTGGTCTTCAAGAATGATACCTTTCAAAAATTTTAAAATAAATTTATCTACGATAGGTATATTATTATCATTCATGGGTATTTTGTTTTACTTCAACATATAATATGAAATGTTTCATTAAAATTTAATTGTGTAATATATGTGATATTAAATGATAGTATAAGACAAGAAAGTCGTCCCAACATACAATATATATAAGATAACATGGAAAATAATTTTCTTGTTAATTACGTTGTAGGCATTGTTAATTTGGATCAAACCCCTCGTGTCTTACACACGACGGTCCAATGGCTGGTTTAGATGCGCTTGATCATCGATTCATCAACAATATGCAGCCCTCCATGTGGAAACCTCATAGAGCATTAATGTTGTTTAACCAAACACCAACCGTTAAACTTAGCAGTAGGTAGAGACTAGGTTTAAGCAGAGATAAAGCGATTGCCTCTGCTTTCTACTATCACCTATGTCATCTTTTTATTTTTCTCGACATCCATTTTTCTTTCTGTTGGCTCTTTCTGCAATTGCATGTATATCTAACTTGCTTAAAGTGCAAAACTTTACAATTTATATATGGCTACTGATTCTTTCCTTCATGAATTCCATGACTAGAATTGGCAAGAAATCAACTACTTCAACCTAGAGTAAGTACAATAGATGTTAAATTAAGAAAACTAAGGAATCACTTTCACACATGGACATTACATGATAGAGATTGATGGCCTTATTAGTAAATATGCTTCCTTGTAAATTAGGGTGAATTTTTCACTAAACAATGTAAGAAATAGTATCAATTCTCAGTCTAAAACTTTCAATCAGAAGATAAAATCTACCAAGCACTCATATAACCAACTACTAGAGGTTCTCAATCATCATTGATTCTTTGTATAATGTATATCGTTCGTTTTCTTGAAACTAGATGTTCTTAAAACTAAAGGGGGGAAACATAGAGTGCTGAAGAAGCCAACATTGTGGTTGGGTTTCAAACATAGAACGTGTTTTATTTTCCCTTCTTATTTTGGTCTCATTAAGTGCAAATTGCAATCACGTAAATAATTTGAGCAAGATCAAGACAATTTGGTTAGGAAAATTTTGAGTCATAGAATAGGTGTAGGATATGCAGGTCTCTAATCCTCACATTTAAGTCCCACATTTTTCACTCAAACATTCCATACATGTCTTTGTCTTATCTAACAACTCAAACCTTATTGAGTCAAAAATGTTGACACTAGAGTAAATTTTAGTGGTGAATCTTCATTAATTCACAAATATTTTGATTTTAAAATTTTGCATTTGGCAAAATTTTAGGTGTAGGGATATGACTTTGTCGCTTGAATTTTTTGGGTTCAAGTTACTTTTATGGGTTGGTTTGCCTAGTGTTTACACCAATAGATGACTTTATTAAGTCAAATTGCCACTAATGCAAAATTAAAATTTACAACATTCACCTTCATATATATAACGATTATACATTTACAATTACGCAAGTACACATATAATTTTCTTCCCAATTCCTTTACTTGTTCTCATGGTCCTATGGGAATTGACAACCGAGATCGACTACATATCGCAACCCTCTAATAATAAAGGTATTTTAATAATTAATATGTTATTATGTTGAAGTTGTATATAATGTAAAATGTTAGAAATGGCTAGTAGCATACATCTATGCCATAGACCGGTAGCATACATCTATGCCACAAGCCGGTAGCATACATCTATGCTATCGGCTGGCAACATAGATATATGCTACCAAATGGTAGCATAAATGTATGTTATCGGTCAGTAGAATAAATAGACACCATAATTAGGTTAGCCTAATTCCTGGGTGTATGTACTCACCTTAGAACATCCCTTTGTAATCCCACACAATCACTTTACCCACTTACCGACCTATATTCACCATTCTACCACCCATAACCACAAAATAAATAAAAACAAAACCATCCTAAACAACCCTAACAAACTCCCCACGAGCCTAAACAAATTCAAAACCATTATAAACCCTGTAAATATGGAAGAGGGATGGAAGCCTCGTAAATATTATTGATGTTCAATAAAATCTAATTACAATAGCATGGTTGCAATACTTATAGATATTGTATAACCAGATACAAACAAACAAAATGTTGCATAGGAGCAACAAAATATACATCTATGTACACAAAATTACAGATATATGGTTTTAACCATATAACAATAAAACAACCCAAATAATGACAAAAATATGATACGGGAATACTATTCCCAATTACAAACAAAATAATGTTTACACCCACACCAGAACAACTTACAACAATAATAATATAATTACCTATGCAAAATTAACCTAGGTAAACTATGTTTTACCTAACATTCCCCCCTTAAGTTTGCAATACCTCAAGGGATGAGAAGAGAAAATCTCTGAACAACTCAAACTTGTCATGTGCAAGTGACTTTGTGAAGATACCAACTTGTTGTTTAGTTTTTGGGAAAAACTCAATCTCTATTTTGTGTTTCAATACATCCTCATGTATGAAATGAACGTGTAACTCAATGTGCTTTGTTCTCTCATGAAAAACTAGATTGGTAACAAGTTTGAGTATACCTTCATTGTTAACATACAAGGTGGTAGGTTTTTCTTGTGGTATTTCAATTCCTTCTAGTATGTGATGTAGCCATATCACTTGGCAAACAACTTCACCTATAGCATGGTATTTGGCCTCTGTAGAAGAGCGAGAAATAAAGTGTTATTTCTTTCTTCCCTGTGATATCAGTCTAGATCCCAAAAAGAATAAAAATCCTGAAGTGCATTTCTTGTTATCAATGTTACCTGCATGATCTAAATCTGAATATCTAATCAAGAAGAAGTTATCGTTCTTCTTGTAGTCTAGACCAAGATCTATTATACCCTTGAGATATCTCAATATTCACCTTGTTACTTTCCAATGAAAAACATTGGGTTCCTACATAAACCTGGAAAGATAGCTCACTGCAAATTTGATATCTAGTCTAGTGTATATTGGGTAAATGAGACTCCCAATCAATTGTTGATAGAGAGTTGCATCTACCACAGGAGATGGATCTGAACAAGATAATTGTAGTCTCATCTCTATAGGTGTAAAAATTGGCGTGTAATCCATCATCCTAAATTTCTCGAGCATTTTCTTGGTATAATTCAACTAAGAAACAAATATGCGATTCTCTTTTTTTCATACTTCTAATCCAAGACAATATTGCATGAGACTGAGATCTGTTATGTCGAATGATTGATTAAGATATTTCTATGTTACATCAATCATCTTCATTGAACTGCCAGTGATGTTTAGATCATCGACATAGAAAACAACAATCACAATCTCCCCTCTTTCTTTTTGAGGTAGAGATTGGGATCATATGGATTTATGACGAATCCATGCTAAACAAGATGCTCATCAATTTTGATGTACCAAGCTCGTGGTGCTTGTTTAAGGCCATACAAAAAATTTCTTGAGTCTGCATACCTTTATTTCTTCATTGGGTTTGACATAACCCTCAGGTTGAGTCATGTAGACTTCTTTTCATGGATCTTCGTTTAGAAATGCACTTTTCACATCCATCTGGTGAAATTTCCAACCAAACTATGTAGCTAGAGAAAAGATCATCCTGATCATTTTGATCTTAGCTGTGGGAGAAAATGTCTCCTCATAGTCTCTGCCTTCCTTCTGTGTGTACCCCTTTGCTACCAATCTTGATTTCTACTTGTCTATAGTCCCATTTGGTTTGTACTTTGTTTTTAATATCTATCTAAAACTAATGGGTTTCTTCCCTAGTGGAAGATCATCAAGCTGCCAAGTGTTGTTTTTCATTACTGACTAATACTCAGCATACATGGCATCTTTCCAAGCTTTTGATTGTCAGGATTCTTGGATAGTAGATGGATCAATAGATTTAACAACTCTACTCATAAAATCAAATTTTACTTCTTCTCATTCTGTACTGCGATTCTGTCATCCAAAGGTGGATGTATCCGGTGGAGCATCCAAGTTTGCATCTCGTATCATGTTAGTATATCACTTGGGCATACGATGTACTTCTCCCATGGGTTGTGGTCTTATCTAATCATCACCATCATCCCCATAATTGTTTTCATCATCAACAGGAACATTAGCTTCTATTTTCACAATAGGTGAAATATCTAGACACGAGGAGAGTCCGAAGGAGGAGTCTCAGCTTCCTTCTTCTCAAAGAACTCAACATCTCTGTCGGTGTAGAATTTCCTAGTCTTTAGATCCATCAATTTGGACCCAATATTCTCTTCACTGTAGCTAATGAAGTTGAGTTTTTTTGATTCCATATCCAAATTCTTTCTGTTCTTCTTGGGTATGTGCATGTTAGATTTGCACCTAAATACTCTGAGGTGTGCATCACATGGCTTCCACTTCAACCATGCTTCATGTGGCATTACTTCATTAAGAGCAATTGTGGGCACTCTGTTCAACAATTAATCTGTTGTCTTTGTCGCTTCTTCCTAGAATGTCATCACTAGTCCAAAATCATCAATCATGCAATGCACCATCTCCACGATAGTATGGTTTCTTCTCTCAACAACACCATTCTGCATCGGTGTGTGTGGAGGAGGCATTATCTAAGTGGAGAGATATGATTTGATGACCAATCTCATTCTTTGCAACCACTTTAAAAATTTTGAAGTTCTCAAAATCTTCACTTTTCTTACAAAGACAAACTATCCACATTTTTATTGAATAGTCATCAACACATAGCAGGAAATACTGAAATTCAAAATGACTAGGTTGCATCAGACCATAAAGATCGATATGAACCAAATCAAGCTTACCATGAGCTCGATAATTACTCTTCTTGAATGAAGCTCTGTGTTGTTTTCCTACTAGGTAGTGAGGACACTTATCTATATCCTTCTTGAGAGATGGAAAGCCTCTCACCATGTTGTACCAGTGAATTGTTTCGAGATACTTGAAACTAATGTGGCTAAGTCTCTGATGCCATAATAGTGTTGATGAAGAATTCTTAGCCACAAGTTTCTGATCATCTTTTTGGACAGATTCAAAATGGAACATACATCCCACATTGGATGCTTTTGCAACAATTTTCAAGCTTCATGATTTGTCTCAAATTAAACACACCTTTCTTACTAGAATGACTATCAAAGTCAATCTTCATATTGTAATCTACAAGATAACTAACTGATAGTAAATTCTTTGTTAACCCAGGGACACAGTACATCTGATAGTCTACAATTTCATGAACCAAGAGGTAGAGAAATGTTCCCAATCACCTATACTGTATACAAAGAATCATCACCTAACGAAACATGGATTTTCGAAGGCGTGTCCCTCATGGTGATAAACCAGTCTTGATGCCTAGTCATATGTCGAGTGGCTCTTGAATCAACATACCAAACAATACTAGATGACATGGATGGTTCACTGGAACAAGAAGTGTACAAGAAGTCCTCATTGTTTGAATTATTTTATTGCTCAGCTATATTACCTTGCTGATGCAAGGGTTTTATTTTCTAGTTCCCCTTCTTTTGCCCTTAATTGTAGTGTGAATGTCCCTTATGAGATTGTTTATTTTGAGGTCCAGAATGACTTGACGAACCTTTCATATATGTATTGTACCAACAATCTTTTACATCATGTCCTCTGTTGCAGATAGGACACTTCTTCTTGTTCTTATCCCCATGTTGATGTTGATGTTATTTTTGGGACTTTTGAGAAGATTTTGATTTTCCTTTTCCTTTTCCTTTCTGATGAGAAGATAGTGCCTACTCCTTTTCATCATCTTTGTTGTAAAATGCTTATTCTTGTTGCATTAGATTAATTAATATTTTTTTACACTTGAGAACCTTCTAAATAGTAGTATAAGACCAGGCTAAATATTGTCTAAAGTGCATAATTTTGGGTCTACACGCACAACTAGGACAGCTAAATTTGACAACATCAATGTTTTGTGATGGTTTATGAGGTCATTAATGGTGAACAATTGGGGTGTTGTTTGGAGCTATTTATTTTCCTCAATTGGCACAAACTTATTTCTTTGATATATTAGCCTTTTCAAAACATTGAAATTAAGGTCACCATTCCCAATGTTAAGAAGAAGGCAGCAAGAAGAAACTAGAAAAGGGTTTTTAATCTTATTTATGGAAGATAGTGTGAAGGGTGAATTTTTTATGAATCCTTTCCACAGTGTCTTGTGTTGTATGATTGCGCAACATACATCGGAACATCCTTCACAAGTGGAAATTGTCCAAGGTCCCCAACAAGGATGATTTACCTCATCTGAAAGGGTATATTTATGTCATGGGAGAAAGTCTCATGAACTCTGTGGTCAATATGGGAAAGAAATTTAGACCCTACAAAACTCATCTCATCGGTAATAACGTAATGGAGTACATGTCTCAATGATTCCTACAAAGCTGCTAGTGGTTGTCACTGTAATGGCTACATTTTTTACTGCTATTTAGAGACATGCATGTTCTATTATAACGGAAATGCTAAAGTTAAAACACCTATGGGAGCCAAGGGCTATTTGTACTGGGTAGGGGAGGAAGTGTTACTTTCAGTGCGTTAATGAGGATAGATTTTCATGTCCCTGTTGTGCCCTAACTAATAATCTTTAAATGTGGGAGAGATGACTGATGCAATATGATCAAGAACACAATGAAATGCATGTTGTTCAAGCGATAGAAAACTATCAATTATAAAGGAACATTGCATAAAGTTGAGGATGGTTGTCCTCTTATAAATTAATGAATATAGTTATAATTTCTTGTAGGGATACCAAACTGTTGTATGCATTTTAATTGAAGAGGATGTCAAAGTCACAATCCCCAAATATATCTAGCTCATTAAGTTCCATAATGGTGACTGGGTGGAATTGAGAAAAGAAGTTGTCAGTCATCCAATAGGAGGTACCCATGTGCAGGAGATGCATATCTAAAGGAATCATTGTCGTAAGACACTTCTTCAATAGGGAGGCACGAACAAAATGCCATGGAATGGAGGGAGATTTTTTCTACTGTAGAGGGGCAGTTCCTGTATGCATAAAATAAGGACAGTGATTCAAGAAGAACATTAGAATCCACCATCAGAAGGTGAAAATTTATCTTCACAAAATTCAGGGACATGAATAGACGACTGTAAAGGACAATGGTTAATTTTTTTTAATGTATGCAAGTTCATTGTGCACTAACACCGCGGCCAATGAAAATACTCTATTAACTTTTGAAAGGTAATGGAGGAGGGGAGATGAGAGTATAGATTGTTTTCAGATCGTGTTAATATTTGGCGATAGATTTATGAACGTTTTATGCCTACGAAGAATATTTAGTAATATATTTTAGCTTTGTGTGAGAGAATTAAATGGCAATCAAATTTTAAATGCAACATCGAAATCATGGCTTGGTTGTGTATGTTTTTCCTTTCATCATTGCATATGCATATGGGGATGTATTTATCTTCCTGTCTTCTTTCTCGTAAAGAAAGAATATTTGTTGCATGTCTTAAGGGGAATTGTACCAGCCAAAAACAACCGAGCCGTTATTTTGTAAAGCTTGTTCTGAGCATTTAGTGAGGCATTGACCACAAATTTTTGAGTTGAAGATTGAGTGTATAGGCTCATTATTTTTAGTTATACAAAAGGATACCCATAGGAAATCCCATAGGAAATATCAAACTATCAACACTTGTAAGAACTAAAATAATTAGACGATGTGGAAATTGTTGTTTTAGTTGAAAATGTAAAGGTAACTTTAAAAAAAAATGTTCCCCCCAGCCCTATATAGATTGGATTCTATATCCTATCTATATAGAGTTGCGGTCAGGTGGGATCAGTAGTGGGACGTTCTATGAATTGAAGAAGAGACAACAACGTAGTTCGTTGGCACTCTTTATCCAAAGGGGGGCGGCTAGAGGAAAGAGCCCCTAAAAGCTCTCCCCTCTAGCCGTGGGTCCCTTGTACGCTCCCTCCTTTTAGGGGTGTCATATACCTGATATTTGTTATCCTTATTGTTTTGTCTTAAGTAAGTTTGCTCAAATTTATTAAGTCTTAATTACCCACCAACACATTTTATCTAGAAGCACACTTAAAATTTTAATATTAATTAAATTCATGGTATTTAATTGAAAAAATGAGTGAAAATCAAAATTTTTTGGAACTATAATGTACATTTATCCCTTCGTATTTGGTAGCCAACCATATAATAAGAGTGAACAACATTAAAGAAACACATGACCACACATCTGAATTTCCGAGGAACAAGAAAGTATTTATGCAATGATAAGATTAATTAATTCCTTTTTATTGCAAGTTTCGAGATTAGTAAAGGAAAAAATCATTGTGTTGTAGTGAATATGTTAAATTACATAGAAAGTAATATTACAAACAAGGAAACTCACAAGTAAGGAAAATGCAATATCCATCGATGAAAATTATTTCTTCATACAAAAAATATATATTTTTCCTTTTTATTTTCCGGTTTTATATTAACATAGCAAAATACATTAAATCTAACAAAAGAGTCTAAATTGTATGTCATGCTAACATAAACAAATGAGGGACATATATGAAAAACTTACATGAAATTTGCACTAATCTTGGATTTGAAATTTCAGTTCTCATGTTTTTTAAAAATAGCTAAGAGCATGATTTGTGGCGGTCTCAACTATATCATAGGCAACGCTAAAGACTCTATGTGAGCCAACTCTACAAAGTTTTGAAAAGTTAAATAGCAAGATTTTCTAGAAAATGCAATATTTATTCTAAATTTCTTGCAATGAAAAACATCCATAATATATACAGTTGTAAGAAAAAAATCCTCTCTTATTATATGTGGATTTGACATTTCCATGCCAATAGATGGCACACCAACATTTCTACATGTTTTCATATCCACTCAAAAATTGAACCACATGGAAAAAGTTCTAACACAAACAAAGAAGCTTTGACATATGAAATCACAAGCACTTAAAAAATAATATTATTTTGTGTTTACGAACAAGAAAAAACATACGAAAAGGAGAGACATTCCAAATCATTTTAGTCAATTCAAAAGCATTATACAAAGCATGAACATATAACAGAACAAGATTTGATATTTATAAATTTGTCGCATAATAGCATTATGAAAAGAAGTCGATGAAAAGGATTGGAGCATTAAAATCATGCAAACATTACAACTGGGCATAGGTTTTGTTGTTGGTATTCCATCATAGCTTTGCCAATGTGATATAGATGTCGAAGGAGCACTCCAAATCTTCACCTGCTGGTATACAATGGAGAATGGTAGAATCTTCTATGAGACAGAAGGCAAATGAAAGGGTAAAGCTTTCAGAGTGGAAAATAATTTACCATATTTTGAAAGATAAACATTTACATCAATATTCATGATGCCGAAAGCCATCCTTCCACTCAACCGAGACAGAACCAGGATAATAAGTTGGCGTGAATGAAATGACCATTTTTTTGCAACGCATTAATTGACCAAAGGGGCAACAGCAAATACAGATCAGCAGAGAAATGAAGATAAACAAGAATCACACGTTAAACAACTAAAAAAGGATGCTAACATCTGAAATGTCTAAAACATAACTCACATGTACAACAATGCACCACCACAAGTCATGTCTATGTGGCCAACCGTCATTAGTGACTACATGACAACACGTGGATTTTGCACCAATGTCCGTCATTGTGCCTTCTGTCCTCTAGTGAATGATGCTACTATACTTAGATTGATTTGATCAGCGCGAGGGATTGTACAATTTATCTCCACCGATAGAGCATTGCGTATCAAGTGAAAATGTGTCACTAAATTTAGTGGAGAAACCCCTAATGGGGTAATGAAATTTTATTTTAGTTTTCTTTACTTTTCTATTCTGACACAAAATGCTTGATAACCAGAATGGCACGACTAGAAGCAAAATTTCCTTGGCATTATGGCTTGCACTTACTGACACAATGACAATGACATGACAATTTTATGACTCTTGGTACTATGAATGTTGAGGTTGTGATAATGTAAAAATGACTCGGGGAAGTATAGACAAGATGATAAAGCACAATGACACAACCTATTAGTTAAACAAAGGCTAATTTGATAACTTTTTTTATGACTCTTCTAAAAATTAATATTTAATTCTTTCACATACTACAGACTATGCTTCACATGAAGCTTATCCTGCTCTGATACCAAGATATGGACTATATTAACATGAAGCACTGAGTGTAATTGACTATTTGACCATAAAACAAAAAATGACTCAAAGACTTAACATCTAAAATATCTACCAGATACTTATAGAGATTGTAAAACACAAGACTATAGATATAAGTAACATAGATATGACAGGTGCAACAATGAATGGCACTACATTTGTGTACACAAAACCTACAGTTACTACTTCTTTGTGCATACCTAACCATAAAACAACTCCTTACACAGGTGGCTGTGATATGATCATAGCAATGAGCTCTTCCCAATTGTAAACAAAATAATGTCTTTCCTATGTTTTATCTAATGCATATGTAGTCAGGTGCCCAAACAGTAGATTTTCTCCAATATAAATGTCAACCATTGATACTCAGTAGAAAAAGTGTGGATACTTCATTTGTAGATTGACCCTGAATTAACTTCTCATCAGAGTGTGAACAATTCGTTGTAAGATAGTACCTAGCAGGTAGATTGATCCTAGAAAATGTTGAATAAGCCACTGCCCAAGAGATGCTGACAAAAATGATCCAACTGAGTAGAACATGAGTTAATGAGTGTCGCCGAGACAATGTTAAGATCAAAATGAGCTTGTTGAGTTTAAACAAACTCATATGCATCTAGAGGACAGATTCTCCCATGGAGAAGATATTCAACCCAATAATGGTGAGAGCTATCATCGTTGTTGCTGAAAGGATGATCTCATCCTCTGGACTGGTGAGAACATCTTGACTGATGTAAAGCTTTCAACAAGCAATGCATCAAACGCCCAGAATAGTGTACATATCAAAACTCTTTGAGAATTGGTATCAAATACGTTTTGAAGCCATTTGTAGGGACCATCATCGATTGCATAGATCAAAATCGTACAGATTGACATTATCTGGAGAATCGATATTCACTTCATGTCAAAATCACTCTACAAAGCTTTACATTTTAACATATTTTTATATTTATAGAAGAAATTTCACAGTCAAATGGAGTGAACATTCCAATAGGACTTTGACAAATCTTTTTCAAAATGTTAACGTTGACCACTAAGTCTAGCCAGATGAAGAGAAGATTCCCAAATTTTGACCTATTTCATAATCATTAACCCTTTCATTGGGAATGAATCCAAATCAATCATTTGTTTTCCCAATATGTGACATCGTTTACACCTAAAATCTAGACTGACATTCCTCGAACAATATTGTAATAGTTTCTATAATTGTGAGTGATTAGAACTCAAACTCTATTTAAAATTGATACCCATTTTCAATTGTAAATCTACTTACAAACTTAATTGAATCTTTTCATAAATGAGCACTATATTTAGTTATTTTCTTTCTATATTGCTGCCACCTATTTCAATACTTCCAATAGTACCACCGATGATTCCATAACCATTGTCAGATTTTCACGGAAATTAAGTTGACCGTAAAAAGAAGCCCTTTGGTTCTTGGATTTGGCCCTTTCCAAGAAACTTTCCTCGTAATCATCAAATCTATCTCTTGTCAAGTTGTTTACATGTCTTGAAGGTTTCCATTTCATCGAGAGAGGATTTTTGGGAACCGGTTTGGAAGCATGTCGTTTGTCATTGAGATCATCCACATAGGTTTCGTAAAACACTTCATTTCAAATTTTTAGCACGATTTATTTCATAATGTAAAATTGAATCCTAAAATCTACTAAAACATATCAGAATGTTACCCATTTGGAAAGTAGTCCTTTTTTATTAAATTCTACATTTCCATGGTAGAATCCATTTCTTGTTTACTTCTAGCACAAAATGACTAAATTTTACATCTTGAGTTCTTTAGTAACTTCCTAGAAAGTGGATTAAAAAAGGAGTATTTGGAATATAGAGGTACTTACTTTTCTCTTGTTTCCATTCTCCTTTGATTCTCTTTTTATAAATGTATTTTGTGTGTTGTCCTCAACGAAAATAAATTTTTCTTTTGGAATAGGGAACCAAAATGAACTCACATTTTGATTTGTGCTTGATCACCTATTTTAAGTAGGGGTTAAAATCTGCATTCACCCAATTCCCTCACACAATACTAAACCGACTTATAATCAAAATTGCATTCTCAAACACTCCTTCCAAGGTCTAGGAAATTTGATTTCATCAGCAGAAGGAGAATTCGAAAATCAGTTTTCTAAGCCAAGTATAAATAATTATTGGGTGGTATATTGGTTAAACACCTAACACCCTTATCATTGTGGAATCGTGAAGTGAGGGGAAAGGCCCTAATATCATGCCTTGTACTGAAACCAACATAGATATGATCCCTTTTGTACCTCACGGGCACAAAATATCTTAATGAATCCAACCTAAACGTTCCATAAAATAGCCTTAGTAGGCCCAATTATTAGTATAGGTCCTATAAGCCAATTTCTCTGATTCACGTGCTATTAAAATTTTTCAAGATAATTAAAAAATTTCTCATTAATTGTGTAATTTACATTAAACAACTATTTTTCATTTATTGCTTTCATTGTTGTGTCATAGTTCCAATTGACTCAACAATAGTCCACTAAATCTAGAACAATACATATATTTCAAACCCACTACAACAATTTATAGATACAACTCAATAACCATCAAAATGCTCTCCCACCGTTAGATCACACGCATCAGAAACTCAAAAAATACCCCTCCCACAGTAATCTTTGCTAGTAGAGATCCTACCTTCAAAGAACTTATTATGACACCAACCATGTAGTCTCCCAAAGTAGTCCCTTGCTTCATGGGCTATTCTTATCCCCCATCAAAATCTAGAATTTCCCACAAGAAATCATTTTTTTTACTTATAACCCGTTATGGCACATTGCACGTTGACCCCACCTATCATCCAGTCATCGAACAAGTTGCAACTTATCCTTTTCTTGGTCGTATAGAAACATCTAAAATCCACATCAATTACAACATTGTAATCAATTTATTCAATTAAACTGTAACGACCCAAAGATTCTCACACACGAACAACACAGTGAAATATAGGATAATTTTTTTTTGACTTGCTTGACACATAACATGACGCAACATGTCGTCACCAAGGATACAACTAACACTGTGAACAACTTGATACAAGGATGGCCATAAAGGCAGCACGGAAACGTTCACACCTATCAAGGACAATTTACTTTTCTTTTTGACAAGACAACATAGAAGTCCAATCACAGAACACACTTACAGTTAGGGCCAACCACAATGAGATATTCTTGAGGGTTATTTATTTTAAAAGACATCTTGCAATTCTTAGCTTACGTTTTCAAGGAGGCTCAAGATATGATTCAACAATTCAACTTACCAAGCTAAGTTTATTCCTTTGACACTGAGTAATTATCTTTAAATCTTCTCTATTATGACATTTATTTGCTTAATTCGTTTATCAAGAAAAAGGAGTATTTAAATTCCACAAGGCCATCTGCTCACCACTAACGCTACTAAGATTCGTTCTTGCCCACAAGACAACATGGTTTTAAGTTCAACACACTTAAGAGAAGAGATACAAGGTGCCTTGAAAAAGGGTTAGAGGGAGAAGGTCGAGATGAAACATCTTTAGGACCTCATTAGTTATTGCCAGTATTTAATTGAAGCTAGGGCTCTTAACCAGAATTATCAACAACTTTACTTAGGCTTCGCTAAAAGTATTAACAAGGAGTAAAAATTTACTTTCCAAATGGCGGTGAGAAAGATGGTGAGGTCTCCAATTTGTTTTCTCTGGCTTATTAAATCTTATCATCTTCAAACAATTAACAGTTCATTTCACCTTAGGGTCATTTTACAAATTTCACCATAAAAGGAATAATGTTCACTAGAGGAGCTAGGGTTATCATGTTATAAAGTTTACTTACAATGATAGTCTTGCCCTTGTTTACTTAAAGAATTTCTTGCTCTCAAGTTGGTGACCCCTACGTTACTTTATTTGAATGCAACTTTTAATTTAACTTCCAGAAGTATTAAACAATCCCATGTTAGTTTACTTATGACACTTTATTACTAAGTCATATCAAGGTTTAACTCAAAATTTATTCTCAAGGCAAGGTTGTAGCAACACTCATTTACAAGAACCAAAACAAGATTACATCAATTCTTAAAATACTGATACTCCAACAAAGTCACTCAACAACAATAACCAAATTTTCTTATAATTTCAATGATGGTCAAACAATACAAGGTTTCCAAAGTTCAGATGACAAAGTCCACAATACTTTATACTAAGACATTAATCCTCTTTTAAACTTTCCACTGGACGTTAACAATAGTTGAACAACATAAAAAGGTTTCGAGCAAAGGAACTTCTCAACTGAGGTTGATGACAAAAGTCTACAAATCTATCCCTCATCTACACGCAAAATCCATCTGCAGCAAATTTTCTACAAGAGTCAGTTCACGAGAACTGAGCAAGATAAGGCTACACAAAACCACCATAACTATTATCTAACAATACCACGAAAAGGAAGCACTTTATTACAAGAATTGGTTCAAACCTCTAAACACTATCAACACATCAAGTTATAATAAAGTCTTCATCATGCCAATCAAAGAAGGAGAAGACCTTGTACTTCAGTTAGGAGTAAAAGCAACGAAAGTATAGCAATCGTATGAGAATGGCCCTTGGCCCTATAAGGAGAAAACAAACAATCTAGCAAAAAACAGAATTCCCATCAAGTAAGTAATTAAACAATAATTACAAGATTGAGATTTGATATAAATAGACCAACCATCTAGAAATTTATCAAAGGTACCAAACGCATAGGCTAAAATAATATATTTCTAAAAGAACAAGAGTTGATCGGCCCAAGAAAGGGGAACCACGGGTTTCAAAAATTAACACAAAAAGCCATGTATAATGAGTTTCAAACCGGAAATCAAATAGAGTATACACACAACATAAGTTTCGAAGTGAAGGCAAAGTATACTAGTTTTGACCATTAACTACAAGAGATTTTCCAATCATCCAAGAAGGGTCAAAGTCTTACAGGCTAGTAGCAAACACGCGAGAGAAGAAGGGGGTTCCGTCCAACAAGAGTATACAATAATGTCATCAACAAATTTTTATAACACTAAAGATTTGCAAACCTCCACAACAATTCTAATGTTTGGTTAATTTAAAATAAATTACCCATTTCCCAAAACAACCATATTTTAAGGCAACCCTTGGTAACACAGTCAACCGTCGCACAAATAGATACAAACATAATTTCTAAGTGACATTATCAAAACAAAACCTTCCGCTATGAATCCATAAGATTATCAAATGAAAGCTGAGTTTTTCCCGAAGATTAATCACATTTAAGGAAATTTCCATCACAAACTATTACGGTAATTACGTGCATAAAAACCGACCAATATTAATTAATAGCGTTAACATTACAAGGGAGAAAATAATGCAAGTTAGGAAAAATAGAAGAGCGCCATCAGCAATAATTCTGAGAGGGGGAATTAGACCAAACTATTCTAGTGTCAACGAGGTACTGGATTCGCACAATGAAACCTCCAGCTTAGTTGATCCGAAAAGCTAGTTATGGTTCAAGTTGATAGGGATGGTCAAGGTACTTCTTGAGGATGGCCTTAAAAGCCTAGAAACAAGATGAAAGATAGTATAAGAGTCTAAACACGTGAGATGGAAAAACACATTGCACAACAAACCTTTTCATTCTACCAGTTTTAATACCAAAACTCTAAGCTGGCTAGCCCACGCATTGCTCACACAATCCTACAACCTTTCTTTCTCGATGCCAAAAGGTTATCAAAGGGACTTGCGAAGGAGCTAACAAAAAAACGTCAAAAGACAACTTGGGTGCTAGGGAGGGGCTTCATAGTTATCGTAACTTACTTCCATAATATCGAAAATACTAGTTGATCAACATAATAACTTGCAACTCAATCGCAGAGAAGAATTAATACATAAACAAACAGACGAAGGTCTATCATTTGAGTAAGAGAAACATAACATTCAGAGGAGAGGGCACACGCATCCTTTCGACCAACATACTGATCAACGATAAAAGCTAAAACAAGAAGAAACAAGCAGAAAGGGGAAATCTCCCATCATGACATCCAACTGACAAATCAATGCAAGGAAAAAGTGGTTCGATTTCACAATAATTGTAAATATAATAGCAGTAGAAAGGTGTAGAAATATCTTGCCTGTTTCTCCAGCTTCAACAGGTCGTACAGACTCCACACGGGCCAGCATAAAAACAATAGCATGAGACAAGGATGTGAGTACTCAAGCTGCTGGCAATGTCAATGGGCCAAATGTGATAACTGGATAGACAGATGGGGCAGAAAATTTAACAATTGAGTCCTTTGTGCAAATCCACCTCACACTGCCTCGTAGTGTCAGCTAGAATCCCATAAGCTTCCCCATTTGGAAAAACAGCCAACACCCATGGGTGGGACTGATATTTTCAGAGATGTCGTACTATCTCCATAACCCCAAGCATAGTCTGAGATGTTCCACGTAAAGACACGCTTGCCTGTTCGCTCGAGGGAACCACTACCTTCTCCAGTGCCATATAAAGAAGAGTCCATGAGGGAGCTCAATGGTGACAACTTGTTGGCCATGCACGCACTCACAAGATGGAATATAATCTGGCAGCCCTGACATCCAATCTTAGGTTGGTAGAATAGATGAACATACTTCAGCTTGTAATAGAGGAGATATGTTGTACATAATGTCACTTGGGCTGCATATATGTCTCAAAATATTTTGCTATTGACTTTACTAATAATTATTTTCATATTATTGTCAACCGCAAATGAAAGACAACTGAATCACCAAACAATTGCATTGATGCTGCTGGTAAACATACTTCAACGATCTACCATTACTTTTGAGGACTAACGGTTCAGCCAAAGCTTTACTATGCCCATAGGGGTCAACATGATCCTCCAGAGAAAATATCGCAATGCTTCATTGCCATTAACAATCTCCTTTCCCAAATACACAACATTATATGTGCTTGTATATATAAGTCTCCTCACACCATACTTAACGCAGGCATCCAATACAAGGCAAGTCCCATGATTTGAAGCTCATACACAAGACATAATGATTACATCATGCTCTCTGGCTCTGAGAAGGCAAATGCAAGCCTCAGCCGTAGTGATGTGATAATTCCAACATTTGAGGACAACATCAAAACATACAGCTTAGCTTGTAAGGTGTGATAATGCCTGCCAACTTGGTGACTCGTTGAAGAAGCTCATATAATAGGAAAGCAAATTGTGTTTCATGAATATTCTGATATGAAACAGATCGGCCTCTATGAGGTTCTCTTCCATGAGTTACATCGTACAACAAGTAAGATCTCAATAGAGAATCTTTGTAAATAAATTTCATCAGGTCTGGCTGGTAACACCCTCACTGTCACATAATCGATTTTGAAGATACAAACTCAGTACATGTTCTGGATCTGAAAAATATCCTGCTACCTTCATCTCCCAAGACATTTTCTCCAACATTGCATAGATCTCCTGTGCCATCCTTACCAAAGCATTGTAGAACCGCAGTGTCTCCATGGCTATCTGGGACTTACCTAATCAAGTCATTCGACAGATGAAAAGGCTTCAATCCATCCCACAACAAAGTTCGGGAAATTTCAGACAGCACGGTCCAAGAAAAATAGACATAGCATATGCCAAATAAGAGTCCGTCTGCCTCATTTGTGAAGCATCAACTAGAACCACGATTCTCTCGTCAGGAGGCCGTTCAAACAAAGTTCCATTTTGCACTGCGACTCTCCACCTTTTCAAAACAAGAGACACCATGAAAAAAAAATCATCTATTTGCTCCCTGTGATTACAATCCTACTGTGTACAGACTGGTAAAAGACTAGCTGATCAAGGTTGAGGAGGTATTTGAGACTTTAGTTTTTCACCTTTCGAAGCTTCGATTTTGAGGAAGATGCTCACTAAGGCTTCTACTTACATTGTAACCTGTCGATGCCTGGGCTACCAACTGAAGTTGCTTTTCTTTGAGAACCCGCTTTGCTAAAAACAACGCTCCACGTCCCAAAAACACCCCTGATCTCTCACAGAAAGAACACACCTCACAGCACCCATGGGAAGAGCTCGAGGAATGCACACCTCTGACTCGCTGGTAGCTGTGCGCGGCCAAGGAAAAAAACAGCGCTCCATTCTTCCTCCCGAAACACTTAGGAAACAACAAGGAAACTTCCATAGGACCTCAGCCAGGGCAGGAAGAAGGAGGCCCAAAAAAAACTAGAGATGCACCCTGATGACATAAACAACGAAGGGATGGCTTCTCAACCACTCCACACGACAACAACAAAGTTGGACAATCTTGCTGGACGCGCAGTTCAGAGAAGCTCATGGATAACAACATGTCAACCAGAACAAGGAAGATTTGAGCAAATCTAAGTTAATCAAATGAGGTGCATCCATTCACAGCCAGAAGACTCCAACACGCCAAGATTTAATAACTCCACCCTTCCACTCAGTCAGTCAATGTAAAAATGAGGCCCCTAACAGTCATAATAGTTGGCAGGTTTCCCTCAATCGCAGCCCATGACAAAGCAGGAGATAAAGCTGACCGAGACAAGGAATAGGTTGGGGGCATTACATTCTCCTCCCCTTAAGAAAGCATCGTCCTCGATGCGACATTACACAGAGGAAAAGAAATGGTACGCAACCAAGGAACAGGTAAAGGAGAAATTACACCCTATGGTTTAAAATTTTAGTTGATTAAAGCACGGTCACAAGGTAGCCTTAGGAACATTTGGTAGAAATTTTAACTTTCAATGTTCTGTGAAGATTGGCAGTTCTTTCTTGTTCATCATTTCATTAGTCTCTTTCCATTATCATTATTTCTAGTTTTAGTTTCTTTTAAAAATATCATCATTGAAGGGTTTTGATTTATTCCTTATTGTGGGTGCCCAACATGAACTGCTAACACAACACCCTATCAGGTTCACAAGACCCTACAGATTCACAAGCACACAAGTATATACTTCAAGACTGTATTACACCACAAAAGGTTACTCAAATACGGAATGGAATAGGCACAGTCCACATAACATAGTACTCGTCACACATCAATGACTGACATACAAAATACTTAACCAAAAGAGTACTACAATCCACCAGACATTTCCTCAATTGCTATCGATGAAAAATTTCACATAACACCAACAAATGCTACAGGTACATAGTGTCCACAAGGGAATCAATGACATAACCACAACATCACAACACATATCCATCTGACATGAGTAACACATACATCAAAAGACCACTACCAAAACATCACAATAACTCAACATATATCCCGAAACATCAACCATACACACAAATATCATAAGCCTCCCTCAAACTCTTATGCCTCCCTCAAACTCTTATGCCTCCCTCAAGTCTCTTATGCCTCCCTCAAGTCTCTTATGCCTCCCTCAAGTCTCTTATGCCTCCCTCAAACTCTTATGCCTCCCTCAAGGAGGCTGGTTGACCCTATGGTCCAAGACACATAGAGTTCGAACACTCCTAACCCAAGTGACATAATAACGCGTGGTTCAACAACCCGCTAGTTATATGTAACTCCTTGGGGCGTACCCCCATACAACGAAGCGGGTCCATAGGTCCAACCAATCCATGGTGCATCCTATGACCCTATTCCACACATCACGACAATAGAACCAGCACAACAATCCAATCAAAGTGCCAAGTGGCAAAGTACAAGCCTTGGGCAAGGCAGTAAAAATTCCAAATTTAAAAGAAGACCCAAAATCAAGCAAAATAAATGGCCAAATAGCCATAGTTAGTATCAAAATCCCCATGTTAGTGCCACAAACCAAGGAAATGCCCAAAATTGTAAAGCATGGCAATCAAGAAAAGCTGCTGGTCCTTACAAAATAAAGTAAAAAACTCAATTTACGAATAAAATCAACTTATAATAATGTCACATTACGATAACTGTGTGGCCTTATCTAGCCACCAAAGGGGTACTCAACGAGTTGCTAGCACTCGGAACATCGAGCCTCAGCTCGTAAAATACATATCAATAATACAACTGTCATCACCTCCATCTGAATCATCCCGCCACCACTTCGACAAGGCTAAACATAGTCATAGTTGCACTTAGGTTGCATACATACAACCACATAGGGAGAGAGGAAAGATTCACATGTTATCTACTAAACCGAGTTTCGGCTCGAGTTATTGACCCATGGTACACCATTCCTCACTCTCAACATACACTTCTACCAATTACCCTCAGGGTCGGTTAGCGTAAGGTTCACAACATAACATACAACAACATCACTAACATAATGGTGGCACACACATAACTACCATAACGTCTTACATATGGTACATATACAGGGTAGATCACAATCATACATTCACTGAGTGTAACACATCACTTTACCACATTCTGCACCCAAAGTGCAATCACCATACAATAGGGTTCATACACTCACCGTATGACCCAAAATCACAACATGAAGCATTACATATTTGCACAAATCATACATACGATGAACATAGTACATCACAACATAACATCCATTGCTACATAACAAGGTGGTACACACATTTCTTCAAAACATGGTAAAAACATCATGATACAACTCATTTCTTTTAACATCAATCTAGTCATACAACACATTGATACACCTACATATCACAATATGTCACAATGCTCCAACACTACGTCATCCACATTATAATTCTTTTCACACATCACAAATAAGTAATTCACACGTGAAATCTTCATAGAATCCACAAGAAGGAGAGAGAATACTCCCATCCCCAACATATCAACATGATGACAAACACGCACTAAGTGACATACACATCATGTGCGTTCACAATATCACAATTACGACAATAATCACATCACACTTAAAGCACATTACTCTTCCAATATCTACCATCATCATGCAATACCATCATCATCATCATGTAGCAACATCATGTAACACACCACCATCATGTAACATCACCATACAACACCAATCCGGCCCATAGGTTCGAGAGCATGAACCTATGCTCTGATACCAAGTGTAACGACCCAAAAAATCCACACACGAACAACACAGTGAAATACAGGATAACTTCTTTTTTTTTTGACTTGCTTGACACATAACATGACGCAACATGTCGTCACCAAGGATACAACTAACACTGTGAACAACTTGATACAAGGATGGCCATAAAGGCAGCATGGAAACGTTCACACCTATCAAGGACAATTTACTTTTCTTTTTGACAAGACAACATAGAAGTCCAATCACAGAACACACTTACAGTTAGGGCCAACCACAATGAGATATTCTTGAGGGTTATTTATTTTAAAAGGACATCTTGCAATTCTTAGCTTACGTTTTCAAGGAGGCTCAAGATATGATTCGTATAATTCATCTTACCAAGCTAAGTTTATTCCTTTGACACTGAGTAATTATCCTTAAATCTTCTCTATTATGACATTTATTTGCTTAATTCGTTTATTTAGAGAAAGGGGGTATTTAAATTCCACAAGGCCATCTGCTCACCACTAACGCTACTAAGATTCGTTCTTGCCCACAAGACAACATGGTTTTAAGTTCAACACACTTAAGAGAAGAGATACAAGGTGCCTTGAAAAAGGGTTAGAGGGAGAAGGTCGAGATGAAACATCTTTAGGACCTCATTAGTTATTGCCAGTATTTAATTGAAGCTAGGGATCTTAACCAGAATTATCAACAACTTTACTTAGGCTTCGCTAAAAGTATTAACAAGGAGTAAAAATTTACTTTCCAAATGGCGGTGAGAAAGATGGTGAGGTCTCCAATTTGTTTTCTCTGGCTTATTAAATCTTATCATCTTCAAACAACTAACAGTTCATTTCACCTTAGGGTCATTTTACAAATTTCACCATAAAAGGAATAATGTTCACTAGAGGAGCTAGGGTTATCATGTTATAAAGTTTACCTGCAATGATAGTCTTGCCCTTGATTACTTAAAGAATTTCTTGCTCTCAAGTTGGTGACCCCTACGTTACTTTATTTGAATACAACTTTTAATTTAACTTCCAGAAGTATTAAACAATCCCATGTTAGTTTACTTATGACACTTTATTACTAAGTCATATCAAGGTTTAACTCAAAATTTATTCTCAAGGCAAGGTTGTAGCAACACTCATTTACAAGAACCAAAACAAGATTACATCAATTCTTAAAATACTGATACTCCAACAAAGTCACTCAACAACAATAACCAAATTTTCTTATAATTTCAATGATGGTCAAACAATACAAGGTTTCCAAAGTTCAGAAGACAAAGTCCACAATACTTTATACTAAGACATTAATCCTCTTTTAAACTTTCCACTGGACGTTAACAATAGTTGAACAACATAAAAAAAGGTTTCGAGCAAAGGATCTTCTCAACTGAGGTTGATGACAAAAGTCTACAAATCTATCCCTCATCTACACGCAAAATCCATCTGCAGCAAATTTTCTACAAGAGTCAGTTCACGAGAACTGAGCAAGATAAGGCTACACAAAACCACCATAACTATTATCTAACAATACCACGAAAAGGAAGCACTTTATTACAAGAATTGGTTCAAACCTCTAAACACTATCAACACATCAAGTTATAATAAAGTCTTCATCATGCCAATCAAAGAAGGAGAAGACCTTGTACTTCAGTTAGGAGTAAAAGCAACGAAAGTATAGCAATCGTAAGAGAATGGCCCTTGGCCCTATAAGGAGAAAACAAATAATCTAGAAAAAAACAGAATTCCCATCAAGTAAGTAATTAAACCATAATTACAAGATTAAGATTTGATATATACACCAACCATCTAGAAATTTATCAAAGGTACCAAATGCATAGACTAAATAATATATTTCTAAAAGAACAAGAGTTGATCGGCCCAAGAAAGGGGAACCACGGGTTTCAAAAATTAACACAAAAAGCCATGTATAATCGAGTTTCAAACCGGAAAATCAAATAAAGTATACACACAACATAAGTTTCGAGGCGAAAGCAAAGTATACTAGTTTTGACCATTAACTACAAAGATTTTCCAATCATCCAAGAAGGGTCAAAGTCTTACAGGCTAGTAGCAAACACGCGAGAGAAGAAGGGGGTTCCATCCAACAAGAGTATACAATAATGTCATCAACAAATTTTTATAACACTAAAGATTTGCAAACCTCCACTACAATACTAATGTTTGGTTAATTTAAAATAAATTACCCATATCCCAAAACAACCATATTTTATGGCAACCCTTGGTAACACAGTCAACCGTCGCACAAATAGATACAAACATAATTTCTAAGTGACATTATCAAAACAAAACCTTCCGCTATGAATCCATAAGATTATCAAATGAGAGCTGAGTTTTTCCCGAAGATTAATCACATTTAAGGAAATTTCCATCACAAACTATTACGGTAATTACGTGCATAAAAACCGACCAATATTAATTAATAGCGTTAACATTACAAGGGAGAAAATAATGCAAGTTAGGAATAATAGAAGAGCGCCATCAGCAATAATTCTGAGAGGGGGATTAGACCAAACTATTCTAGTGTCAACGAGGTACTGGATTCGCACAATGAAACCTCCAGCTTAGTTGATCCGAAAAGCTAGTTATGGTTCAAGTTGATAGGGATGGTCAAGGTACTTCTTGAGGATGGCCTTAAAAGCCTAGAAACAAGATGAAGGATAGCATAAGAGTCTAAACACGCGAGACGGCAAAAAAAAAACATTGCACAAAAACCTTTTCATTCTACCAGTTTTAATACCAAAACTCTAAGCTGGCTAGCCCACGCATTGCTCACACAATCCTACAACTTTTCTTTCTCGATTCCAAAAGGTTATCAAAGGGACTTGCGAAGGGGCTAACAAAAAATTTCAAAAGACAACTTGGGTGCTAGGGAGGAGCTTCATAGTTATCGTAACTTACTTCCATAATATCGAAAATACTAGTTGATCAACATAATAACTTGCAACTCAATCGCAGAGAAGAATTAATACATAAACAAACAGACGAAGGTCTATCATTCGAGCAAGAGAAACATAACATTCAGAGGAGAAAGCACACACATCCTTTCGACCAACATACTGTCAATGATAAAAGCTAAAACAAGAAGAAACAAGCAAAAGGGGAAATCTCCCATCATGACATCCAACTGACATATCAATGCAAGGAAAAAGCGGTTCGATTTCACAATAATTGTAAATATAATAGTAGTAGAAAGGTGTAGAAATATCTTGCCTGTTTCTCCAGCTTCAACAGGTTGTACAGACTCCACACGGGCCAGCATAAAAACAATAGCATGAGACAAGGATGTGAGTACTGCTGCTGGCGATGTCAATGGGCCAAATGTGATAACTGGATAGACTGATGGGGCAGAAAATTTAACAGTTGAGTCCTTTTACAAATCCACCTCACACCGCCTCGTAGTGTCAGCTAGAATCCCATAAGCTTCCCCATTTGGAAAAACAACCAACACCCATGGGTGGGACTGATATAGAGATGTCGTACTATCACCATAACCCCAAGCATCAGTGTTCCACGTAAAGACACGCTTGCCTGTTCGCTCGAGGGAACCACTACCTTCTCCAGTGCCATATAAAGAAGAGCCATGAGGGAGCTGAATGGTGACAACTTGTTGGCCATGCACGCACTCACAAGATGGAATATAATCTGGCACCCCCGACATCCAATCTTAGGTTGGTAGAATAGATGAACATACTTCAGCTTGTAATAGAGGAGATATGTTGTACATAATGTCACTTGGGCTGCATATATGTCTCAAAATATTTCGCTATTGACTTTACTAATAATTATTTTCATATTATTGTCAACCGCAAAGAAAGACAACTGAACCACCAAACAATTGCATTGATGCTGCTGGTAAACATACTTCAATGATCTACCATTACTTTTGAGGACTAACTGTTCAGCCAAAGCTTTACTATGCCCATAGGGGTCAACATGATCCTCCAGAGAAAATATCACAATGCTTCATTGCCATTAACAATCTCCTTTCCCGCATACACAACATTATATGTGCTTGAATATAAAAGTCTCCTCACACCATACTTAACGCAGGCATCCAATACAAGGCAAGTCCCATGATTTGAAGCTCGAACACAAGACATAATGATTACATCACGCTCCTGGCTCTGAAAGGAATCTACTGTAATAATAAAAAAACCTTTTCCTTCATCATATTTGAGGACATCATCAATTTCTCGGTGCAACCATTTTAGCTGTAGCTTGTAAGGTGTGATAATTCCAACAGAAAACTTTATGCCTGCCAACTTGGTGACTCGTTGAAGAAGCTCATATAATAGCGAAGCAAATTGTGTTTCATGAATATTACTGATATGAAACAGATCGGCCTCTATGAGGTTCTCTTCCATGAGTTACATCGTACAAACAAGTAAGATCTCAATAGAGAATCTTTGTAAATAAATTTCATCAGGTCTGCTGGTAACACCCTCACTGTCACATAATCAATTTTGAAGATACAGACTCAGTACATGTTCTGGATCTGAAAAATATCCTGCTACCTTCATCTCCCAAGACATTTTCTCCAACATTGCATAGATCTCATGTGCCATCCGTACCAAAGCATTGTAAACCGCAGTGTGATCCATGGGGATGGAACTTACCTACACAGAATTCGGCGATGCACCAGGCTTTTATCCATGGCTTACGCCGAGTTGAGCACATCTAAGCCAAAACAAACATAGCATACGCCAAAAAAGAGTCCGTTGCCTCCTTGTGAAGCTCAACTGCCACGATTCTCTCGTCAGGAGGCCATTCAAACAAAGCTCCATTTTGCTACGACTCTCCACCTTTTCAAAACAAGAGATACCATGAAAAAAAAATCATCTATTTGCTCCCTATGATTACAAACTACAACATACAGACTGGCAAAAGACTGCTGATCAAGGTTGAGGAGGTATTTGAGACTTGTTTTTCACCTTTTGAAGCTTGTTAGAAGCGCTCACTAAGGCTTCTACTATACTGCAACACACCTGCCGCCTAGCTAGTTACTGTCGCAGGCTGTTGCTGTGGATCTCCAGCAAGAACACACCTCGCAGCATCCAAGAAAGTGGAGGTAACATGCCTGCTTCACTAGCTTGAAGCTTCATCTAAAACTGCCATATCAAACCCATACTGTGCCCAAGGAGGAACCAGGGAGAAAAAAAAAGAAACGCCTGGACAGAACAGGTTTCAATGGCCTCTCAACCACTCCACACGCAGTCCAACAAAAAGAAATCCCACACGATCAGAGAAGGGATATGCAGGCAGTCAACCAGAACAAGGAAGATTTGTAAATCAGGGTAATAAATGAAGTGCATCCACCAGCCAGAAGACTCCAACACGCCAAGATTTAATAACTCCACCCTCCACGCAGTCAGTCAGCACAAATGAGGCCCCTAACAACCATAAAAAAAGGTTTCCCTCCAGCCCACGCCAAGTAGGAGATAAAGCCGACTGAGACAAGGTAGGTTGGGGGCATTACAAATACCATCTCATCACAAAAAATGGTTAGTCAACAAGGACCCCTATAATCTACCTCTTCATCCAGCTCTCATAGTGTGCTGTCACACACGACTAACCCACTACATGTGGTTATCCACCCAGAATCCACTTCTCCTCCTCTCTTGATAGGATCCTTCTATATTACTCATTCTATAAGCTCTTTGGTCACATCTCAACCCATGAGATCCCAGTAGCCCTCATCTGCAATCCAAAACATAGTTGTATAAATCCCTACATCCTTACCCCATATCAATACGAGTATCATCACTAGCATTCATCCCCTCTCTCATCCAACATCTTCAATTTGTGTTCCACTATATTATTACATTCCCCCTCAACATAATACACATCCCTCATAATCTCTCCTTAACATTTCCATCCCCCAATCTTACCAATATATCTACTCTTCATCATAGCCATTAGGTTCCCACGCAACTTATTGTGGCTAAGAAACCTTCCCCTTTTAAAAATCTCCATTTAATCATATCAATAGTACCAATCTAGTCCTTTTATCTATGGTAAGACTAATCCTTCTACATCAATTATCAAACGCCTCATAATGATCCCATGTAATCCTTGATAAGCAGAATCATAATCCTAGAAGTTGCCACCATGGGACCCAAAAATGTATTCTCATGTGAATAAATTTTTAATGAACCCATCAATCCAGCAGTTCCCTTCAAAGCATACCCTCCACATTTTGAACTTCTAAAATTTACCAAATTTTAGAGTAAGAAATATCTGCAACAGAATCTCAAGGCCTTTAAAAACTCAAATCCCATGATCAAGACCTTATTCTAAGGACATTCCTGATGTCATTTCTTGGGGTAGTTATGTAGTACATGTTTTATTTTTTGGAACTTCTATGTCCTCCATCCAATGTATCCTCACTTGGATAACCGTATTAACCCTTGTCATATAACTCAAACATTTGGATATTAAAGATGATAACAAAAACATTGATAAAATTGACTTTAAAATTGTTTGTTTGAGTGTGTTTGATTATTCTTATTTTTTTGCTTTCTTGTATCTAAGGTTTAGTTCCTTAGCATTTCACAATAATTGGTATTATGTATTTTCATGTCATTTTATCTTTTTTTATATACCTATATCAAATAAAAGATACTTATGACTCATGACATTATGCAAGTAACGTTATGATCTTTCCATACCTCATCATATCCAATCCATGTCTCACTAATTCCCCATTCTAACTAACAATTCCTCTAATTAACCATTCCTTTCCTGTACTCTACCACAGAATGATAGGTAGGTGACATAATCATAATGAAATGGATAATCCATGCATCTGAAGCAAAAAAAATCAATTAGAGAATATCTAGGAAGTAACCAAAAATAAAATATAGCATCATCATGTATTCATCACATCTAATCTAACATCCATCTATCATCATCTATCTAAAGCATTACAATAATCAATGTTATACATCGATCATGAGCTAAAATTAAAACATCATCATATAACTCGAAGCATACGCATAGATCAAATCCAAAAGCTCATATGTGTGTGTGTGTGTGTGTGTATACATGTACATATGGCAATGCCAAATGACACTCAAGTTTACAAAAAAAAGGTCTCAAAATTGTATGATACATCTTATGTCAAAAACTATCCTAGATATAAAAAATGAGTCAGCTCTCAGCATGACTCTCTTCAAGTTCGTGACTCCCTAATGACCCTAGAGATCCTAGTGACCCTCTATGGGTTTGTGCTACTAATGAGCCTGGTGGGCCCATAACTAATGGGGTGCCCACATATGTTCATGATGTTATTGGTCATTGTAAGCACCTGATTTTACAAGGTGCAACATTGTCAAAAAAGTTAAATTCCCAATGATGAAAAACTAACTTTCCAATGATGTTCAAATCCAAATTATCTCTTACAGCATGTTATCTTACCTTGATTTTCCTTTTCTATATTTTTCCTGCTTTCCTTTATCATTTCGCAAGCTTTTCCTTAGCTTTCTAGCTTTAAGTTATGGAACTACACCGGCGGTTACAAAAGAGCCAAACTAGCATCGGTTATCAGAACTAATGTTGGTTACAAGTGATCAATGTTTTTCACTAAAATATTTGGATACAAATCTCTGAGAGGTCCAGAATGAGCCTTCGGTACCCCAAACTCCTGTTAGAAGGTCACAAAGGGTAAGTAAACCTCCAGAAAGATTTACATCTTCTCTATTTTATTTATTGTTAACTGATAATGATGAACCAAAGAGTTTTGAAGCAAATAATGCAGGAGGAGACCCACATGCAGTGGGAACATGGCATGGATGAGGAGATGGACTCCTTGGAATAGAACAAGTGAGTTTACAGGATCAAGGAAGAAGAGGGTGGATAGAAAAGGTACAAGGCAAGGCTTGTAGTAAAGGGATTTACACAGAAAGTAGGTATTGATTTTGGTGAAATATTTTCTCCTGTTATTGAGATGACTTATATTCATACTATATTGAGTTAGTTGCAGTAGAGTATTTGCATTTAGAGAAACTAGATGTGAAGATGGATTTCCTTCATGGTGATTTAGATGAAGAGATTTATATGCAGCAGTCGTTTCGGTATGAAGTCAAGGGTAAGGAGAAATTAGTGTGCATGTTGAAAAGGAGTCCTATATGGGCTCATGTAAGCTCTAAGGCAATGATACATGAGGTTTGATAGTTTTATGCATGAGCATGGTTACTTAAGATGTGAATTTGACCATTGTGTTTATTTCAATAAGCATGGAAATGGGAGCTATATTATTTTGTTACTGTATGTGGATGACATGCTTATTGCAAGATCTAATATGCAAGACATTGATGAGCTTAAGAGAAAGCTAGCTCACACATTTTCTAATGATAGGATTTAAGAGATGAAAAAATAATCCTTGGCATGCAAATACACAAAGATAGGAAGAATAATAAATTTTTATTTATCTCAAGAGGATTATAGTCTAAAGGGTGTTAGAAAGATTCAAGACACATAATGCAAAATCTATTAGCATGCCTATGGCTGGACACTTCAAATTGAGCAAAGATCAATTTCCTTCATCACATGAGGAGATCAAATACATGACATGAGTACTATATGCACTTCAATAGTTGGGAGTCTCATGTATGCTATGGTTTGTACTAGACCAGACATTGCACAGGCAATGGGAGTTATGAGTAGATATATGGCCAATTCAGGTAAAGATAAATGGAAAGCAGTCCAATGGATACTCAGGTATTTGAGAGGGACATCTACTATGCATTTATGCTATGGAGATTCAGATATTTTATTATGTGGCTATATTGATTTGGATATGGCTAGAGATCTGGATGGTAGGAGGAGTACTACTAGATATATTTTTCATAGTAGGTAGGAATGGCAGTTACCTAGATTTCAAGATTACAGAAGGTTGTGGCTTTGTCTACTACAGAGGTAGAGTATGTTGTAACTACAAAGGCTGGCAAGGAGATGATATGGATGAGTAGGTTCATGAAAGAGTTGGGAAAGGAGCAAAATGATTGCAAATTGTTCAGTGACAGTTAGAGTGCAATCCATTTGTCAAAGAACTCAACATTTCATTTAAGAAAGAAACACATTTAGTTAAGGTATCACTTCATATGGTAGGTATTGGAGGATGGGTAATTAAATCTGGAAAAGATTCATATGAGTAAAAACCCTGCGGATATACTAACAAAGCCATTAGAAAATGATAAGTTGGAGCTACACTCCACTTCTATTGATCTTCGAGTTTGAGACTTGAAGAGGAAAAAAAAAAGCTAAGAAAGGATCCAAGAATGACGTTGTACAGGTATGGTGCAGTAATTAATCTCCAAGTCGGAGATTGTTGAGTTGTGGAGCTCAATTACTCCGGATTAGCATGCAATATGAAACTTGCTGGAAAACACAGTAACCGTCATCAGTTATGGAGGGACCAACATCGGTCACCTATGATTGACATCGGTCAGGCAAGAAGGAACTGACATCACTTAGGGCTAAGTGGCATCGGTTACCTGTGTGTGGATGTTTTAATTAGCTCATGGAGAACTATATCTATTTTTAGTATTAAAGCATATCTATTGATTGTAATTGCATGGTTAAGTGCCCTAAGTTTTTATACACCTATATAAGCATGAAAGCTAGGGTTTAGAAAGTAAGAATTAAAAATAACTTGCAAAAGTTGATGATTATTGTGAGAATAATTGTGAGAGAGAGAATTTTTGGAGAAGAAGCAAAAGCTTGAGAGAAAGAAAGTATTGTACATCTGAGAGGTGTGGAAGATTGCAAATCTTCATTGTATATCTTGTGAAATATTTGGATAATAGATTGGCTTGTTTCTTGGTGGACATAGCCCACACTGGGTGAACCACATTAAATCTGGTGTTGGTTTATATCTCTTGTTTTGTGTATTTCTTCTAGTAGAATATCTGATTTTATTTGCATGTATGCTTAGATCTGATATATTATCTATACAACTTGTGTGCTAACCCCAACAATGGATTATGAATTGAAAACCTTAATTAATTCACCTCATACAACCACACACACTACCAAACCATATAGGAGGGAAAAATAGACCAAATATAGGGCAACCATTCCAATGGTCAAAATTGAACCTACCAAAGATGGAAATATGTAAATTTGATGGTACATATGTAACCTCGTGGATAAGTCTCATGGAATAGTACTTTAAGTTGCATGATATACCCGATGATATAATGGTTGACATAGCTTCATTACATTTAGAATATGAACCATATCAGGTGTACCAATGGATGATGAGTGAAAAAAAAGGGAAGACTATTAGTTGAGATGAATTTATTAATGACTTAGCATCCCACTATGAGCAGCCATGAAAGGGAAGTTACTTCACCCAATTAATGAATCTCAAACAAATAGGATCTATAGCCAAATATAATGTTGAGCATATGAGATTGGTGATCCAGACTATAGAAGTAAGACCTTACCAAAGACTAGAATTTCACATCAATGGAATAAATGATCGAGTTAAGCATGAAATTAGTTTTTTGGAACCATGTACAATTAGGAAATTTATGCAAAAAATCACTATACATTGAGAAACGAAACTCAACTACTAAGAGATTCACACAAGGTCAAACTATGGGATGGAGAGATAAAAACATGATTAATAATACTAAAATAAATGTGGTTAAATATTTTAACCTCGAAAGTCAAATTATCAAGCTCTCTCCTCAATATGAGGCAAAAAAAAATAGAAAAATGCCAATGTTGGTAGTGTGATAGTAAAATAGTCTAAAAGTCATAAGTGTGTTATGGGAGAGAAAAGACAAATGGTTATTGAAAATGAGGCGTTGGATGAGGAAGAAAATGATAATGCATAACCATCCATAGAACATGAACATGTTAACTTGAAGGTGTAAGAAAACCCTACTATCTCACTATATGCATTAAATGGGATAAGCACACCACAAACACTCAAAGTCGTTGGCTATATTAAAAATAAAAGAGTTGACAATTTTGATAGATATAGGGAGTACCCATAACTTCATTGATAGAAAATTAGAAAATGCACTAAACTACTTTGTGCTTCTTGTCTCCAATTTTCAAGTCATGATTGCTAATGGGAAACAATTCTCTTGTGGTGGTAAATGTCATCATATTAAACTATCAATGGGGGACAATCCTTATCAATTATGAAGTGTTTTTCATCCCAATAAGGGGAGTCGATGTAGTTCTGGGAGTGCAAATGACTTAAACAGTTGGGAACAATGTCTTTGAATTTTCAAGACTTATTCATGACTTTCAACATGAATGGAAAAATTTACAAAACTTCACGGGATGGTAGTTACCATCAAGCCAAATTATTAGATCTCATAGGATAGATAAACTACTTAATAAGAGAGCTTATAGTGTGGTGACACAACTGCATTTCATAGAATCATGTGATGTAGAAAACCAGGCTCCATGAAATCTTCAAAGAGATTATCCAAAAACATCAACAAGTATTTCAAGAACCAAATATCTTACCTCTAATATGAGATCATGATCACATAATTGATTGGATTCCAGGAATTATCCCTCCTAATATTAGACCTTACTGCTATCCATATAAACAAAAGTTGGAAATTGAAAAGTTAGTCAAAGGAAATGTTAGATTCATACATTGTTCGTTCCTAGTAAAAGTGCATATTCATATCTAGTGATTATGTTTTAAAAAGGAAAAAGTCATAGAGAATGTTCCCAAGACTAAAGGGAACTCAATAAGATCAATCTTAAAGATAAGTTTCCCATCCATGTCCTTGATTAATTATTAGATGAATTGAATAGTTCTGTTTTATTTACTAGGTTAGATTTGCATTCAGGGTACCATTAAATTCGAGTAAAAGAGGATGATGTACATAAAACAACATTTCAAACAAATGATGGTCACTATGAGTTCTTAGTGACACCATTTGGTAGATCACTAATTCTTCTTTCTAATTTTTAGAGCGTCATGAATTCAATTTTCCTCCCATTTCTTCAAAAAATTATGTTGGTATTCTTTGATGACAAATTAATTTACATTAAAATATGGGAAGAACATTTATAACATGTAGATAACATATTACATGTTCTAGAAGATAGCCAACTTTTTGCAAAAGAATCCAAATATAGTTTTGGGATGAAGGAAGTAAAATACTTAGGAAATGTGGTGTCACATGAAGGTGTTAAAGTAGACCCTAAAAATATTGTACTTGTCAAAGAATGGAAAATACCTAAAACTATTAACAATTCAAGAGGATTCTTGGGTCTAACATGATAGTATAGAATATTTGTTCAAAAATGTGCTCGCATAGCAACAACCTTAGAAAAATTATTAAATAAGGATTCATTTTCATGGTCAGATTTAGCCACTCAAGCATTTCAACAACTAAAAGACCTCTAACTTCCACCCCTGTGCTAGCTACCCTTGACTTCTTTAAGACATTTATGGTAGAATTTGTATGCTTTTGGATAGGGAATTGGGGCAGTATTAATGCAATAAGGGCATCCATTAGAATTTGAGAGTAGACAAATGAAAGTAAAGAACTTATTTATGCCCACATATGAGAAAGAAATGTTAGCAATCATTCATGTAATCAAACAATGACACCAATATCTCATGGGAAAGACATTTCAAAGTAAAGACAAAACATGAGAGTCAAAATTATTTTTTAGAGAAATGATTATCTTTAAAGGAGAAACAAAAAATGGGTCACAAATTATTCTAGGGTGTGACTTTGTAGTTATTTACCAAAAAGGAAAGGAGAATATTATAGTTGATGCCCTCTCTTAACATGAAATAAAGGAAGCAAAAATTCATGTTATATCTTTATTGCAACCAAAATGGATAGTAGAAAAAAAGATAGAGTGGAATAATGATGTTCCAACAAGGAAATCATAAAAAACGTCAAGAGAACCCATCATCTTCTAATATGTATGTGTGTAAAGGGGACTCCTTATGGTATACAAAGAGGCTCTTTTGTGTAATAGTTCAAAATTGAAAGTTAGTGTCTTGTCTCAAATGCATGATTCACCCATAAGAGGCCATTCATGGTTTTTAAAAACCTATAATTGTATAAAGAAGTATTTTTCAGGGAAGGTCTTAATGGGGAAGTACAAACATTTGTCGCAGAATGTTTAATATGTGAACAACATAAAGGAGAAACAATTAAGACTATAAGGCTCTTACAACCTATTAAACATTCTAGCACCAACGTTGGGACGGAAATATCAATGGAATTCATTATAGGCCTTCCTAAGTCAAATAACTTGGATGTGATATTGATGTCATGGATAAACTCGCTAAGTATGCACATTTTTTTGGACTTTCTTATTCATTTCAAGTTAATACAGTTGTATAATTCTTCATGGAAAAGGTATAGAAACTCCAAGGTATTTCAAAAATAATTTTGATTAATCAAGATCCTATCTTCAAAAGCATATTTTGGGCTGTAGATTTACAAAATGGGTCACAAAACTAGTCCATAGTTCATCTTATCATCCACAATCAGATGGCCAAATAGAAACGTGATTAAATGTTTGGAAGGATATCTACATTATTTTGCATAAAAAACAGCAAGGACAATGGCATAAATGTATTTCATAGTAAGAGTGGTTAGTATAACTCATCATCTCACGCATCAAAAAAGATGACACCATTTTAGGCTCTTTATGGTTAACTCCCACCTTCTATAACGTCTTATTTGCAAGGTCCACCTAAAGCCTCTGCAAGCGAGGATCATTTTCAACACCAACAAGAAATACTTCAAGTCCTTAAGGAGAATTTGGTTATGGCTCAAAATAGGATGAAACAACAAGCTGGCCAACATTGAAGTGAGAGGAAATTTGAGGAAGGAGAATGGGTATTACTTTGATTGCAACCTTATAAACAAATGTCACTTCAACAACAGAAGAACATCAAACTAGCACCAAAATTTTACAAAACCATATAAGACTCTCAATTAGATAATAAGTGTAGCATATAAGTTAGAACTTGCATCCTCTTCAAAAATTCATCCCATATGTGATGTCTCCTACTTAAAGAAATTAACTTGTACCAAAGCTTCTAATCCAGTTTGAATTACCAAAGTTATATGAAGACGTTAAGTTCATTATGGAAATTGAGGGAGTCCTCGAGAAAAGAGTGAAATAACTAAGAAATCGAGAAATTACAAAATTTCTCATCAAATGGAAGAATCTACCAGTTGAATACGTGACATGGGAAGATGAACAATTCATGTTATAACAGCCCGAGTTGCTAAGCATTGAGGGAAACACTTATCTCGAAGGGAAGGACATGTTATGTCCTTAACATTATATATGCATATGACTAGTAACGCTATCTAGTGGAGTGAATAACCTTAACCTTTTATTCACAATTCTTAATAAATAAGTTAGGTTGGCCTAATTAGGATGAAAGGGTGTAACCTAATTGGAATGAATGTGTGTGACCCTTCATATTTATGTATATAAATATGGGTGGGTGTGATTCGTACAAAGGCATCACATATCATATCATTCAAGACCTATTTAATCATTTATTTTGATTTTTGGAGGTATTCCCCTTAAGAGGACTATATTCAAGTAATATGATAAAGAAATATCTTAACAATAAGCCTACAAACATTGTGTTTTTTTGTAATAAGCCACCAGGTTAACAAAGTGTGTGTAAGACTTAATTTTGACAATCAGTAAAAAGTTTGTATAATTACTTGTTTGATAAATACAAACTATTATTATAACTAAAAATATTATTGTTGAGTATTCCAATATGTGATTTTGAATGGAACATGTCTAAGGGCATCCTTTCATTAGGACCCTTAACTGTAGTTACATCAAATGCAATTATAATCTAACATCTAACCAAACATTTTATTTATGCGTAGTATGCGTGTGCCCTTAGTCCATAAATTATAACCATTGTGTCTTTATATGGTGTCTAATTAGGCTTCCTCATAGCATGTTTGTAATCTTTGTGGCTTCGTGGTGATGAATAAGTCCACATAGTTTGCAGGTGCATTACGATTGTAAAGGTACAAGTCAATAATATCCACTCTTCTATTGGTATGAAAGGTAATACTAAACAACTTATATGTTTGAAGGCTTCTATCTATATTCACTCTACCATCCTCCTACATTGCATTATCACTCCACATGCTTGTCATGGAAAATCCTTCTTTGAATGTTATTTATGTGTGTGACGTAATTATAAACCATTTTGGAATGGATGTGAACTTGAAGGAAATAATAACATCCTTATTCGCCTTAGTCTCCACAAAAGGTAATATAAGATCTTTTTGATAAAATTTCTATTCAAGTTGGGAAGAGAATATATGAAAAAGATAGAAATGAAGTGTATGTGCAAACTTTTAAAATGCATACATATGATAGAAAAATAAAGATTTACATTTTAAAGAAATAGAAGAAGACACTTCTTATCTATCATAGCAAAAATAACTTAAATATTTCTAACTCACTAACCCAAACTCCATAAAGCAAGGACTTATAGCACATTTTTAACTTTACATTTTAAAACACATAAAATTACTAACACTAACATTTTATAAATACACTATCTATGATTTATCTACACAATTCCAACACAATGAATAAATCCTAAATACAATCACAAATAACATCTTACAAAAGTTAGATATTTTGATAGAGACTCACACTGATAGGGTTTTAACAATAAAAGTGTCTTGGAGTCGTCTTATAAGGTTCTAGACATGGAAAATGATGATTCTTCCTCAACTTTTACTTAAGAAAAGTGCAAATTAAATGGTGAAAATTTCTTATGCCGTGACCAACTTATTAAGAGAGCCATCACAAGATTAACACTCCTATTTGTAGGTGTTAAACACCCATTGATTAGTTGAATTTAATGAAACGACTACCAATTGACCCCAAACATATCATACATATATTGAGATGTTTATACATATTGCAAAGTGATATAGTTAGTATAGTGCATTATTAAGGTAATACGAATTTCCACATCTACACTTTGATCTTCCCACCCATCAACAAATATATTAGATGAGGTTGTTTTTTTACATTTTTTATTTCAAAATAATAAATGTTTACACCATTTACTATCAATTATGTAATTATGTTTGATTTATTCTTTATATCTAGTTATGTCAGTGGTTAATATAAGACATATTTTATTCCAAACTAATTTCTACATCTATAAAAAATAATTGAAAAAATGGATACTCGATTTGAAGTAATCATAAAACTTAAAAAAATGATGCTATATTTTCTTTTGGTATTACAATGAAAGTCTTTACTAACATAATAGTTCATTCGTTCGTTGTGGGATGAGTATGTTTACTTGTTCAACATTCCCTTTTAATTGGGCTGAGTATGCTTAATTTTTTTGATTTAGCACCTCTAAGGGTGTTACAATTGGGGGCACTGGGTTACATAGTTTAATCAATGGATCCATTACATAGTTTAATGGATTACAAAGTAAACGAAGAAACTAAACCAGTGATCACTGGATTACATAGTTTAATCAATGGATCCATTACATAGTTTAATGGATTACAAAGTAAGCGAATAAACTAAACCAGTGATCACTGGATTATATAGTTTAATCAATGGATCCATTACATAGTTTAATGGATTACAAAGTAAGCAAAGAAACTAAACCAGTGATCACCTTTAGCTAAGCAGCTATGAGTAAGGGGCTGAGCAACTACAAGTAAGGGGCATCCACGCCATCAAAATCACCTAGAAGCAGCGACAAGTAAGGGGCATCCACGTCGTCAAAATCAGCCAGAAGCAGCTACGAGTAATGGGCATCCACGCCATCAAAATCACCCAAGGTACGATCCTAGCCTCAACCGTTTGACTCTCCGTGTCAAGTGTCTCTAGGCCTTGCACTCAGCAAAACTTGTTCTGTGGTGGGCTCATTGAAAACCATACATCACACCAGTAGACCATTCCATAAATATGTTTAATTTCATAATCCAAAACCAAAAACCCCCCAAAATAAATAAATAAATAAATAAATAAATTCCCCTTGAATGACCTAAAAACACACACCTTACCAGCCTAACTCCGAGATGCCTCCTAAATACCTACATCTTGCAATTGCTTCTTGTAAAAATGCTACGCTGGAACCCCACATTTTTTTCAAAATTTAAATTTCGTGTATATTCCCTATATGCTTCCACAAATTTAACACGTAGTTTTTTTGTGGGTTATAATTTTGTGGAGAAGAGCGTGTTTTCGCGAAGGGGTTTTCGTGAAGAGATTTAATAGCAGAGGTGCGTGCAAACGAACCCTAGCATTCTACACTTAAAATTTGAAGTTTAACATTTAATGTTTTTATCATTTGGATTTACAAAGCCTGCAAACAAATAGATCTAAAAATAAATCCTAATCTCACTCATCTTAGCTCGAAATCATTTAAGCAAACGTGAAAAAAATCCCTGCAAATCGAAAAAGTAAAAAATTATCACTTGCAAACCTACGCCATAACATAAAATAAACCTGCAAGCGAAAATACCTAAGTCATAGCTTAAATTGGAAATATATATTTTTTCTCCTTAACATGCCCAATTTCTGCACATCCAACAATCGTTGTAGTTCATGAAACCGAAATTTATAGAGGCATTTCCAGGACGCGCATTTTGTGCACATCTAGATATCATTGTGATCTATGAAACCATTTCGTTAAGGTGTTTTCAGCAAGCCCATGTTGTGTACATCCAGCAATCATTGCAGTTCATGAAATCACATTTGGTTTTTACTAGGTCCTAATCCACTAGAGCTGAAACGTAGAATTGTTTATGATTGCAAAAAGAAATTCACAATCACATTTTGTTTAGACAGTTCTTCGAACAGTTCTGATGCCTACTACACGCTTCAAACAATTTTTGTTGTAAAACATATGAAAATCTGCATTTTTGAATTGTTATATGGTTTGATCATTGATTTTATGTTTAGATTTTCTTGTGGGTCAAATTCTAACTATAAATGCATTTTTCCATGGTTACTTATGTACAGCTGTTGAATTTCAATAATGAACTATTTTTTTCCCAGAAAATGCATGCAAAAACTAGAAGATTTGGTTCTAGATACAAACATGATTGATCGATTTTTTTCACAGAAGATGCATGCAAAAACTAGAGGATTTGATTCTAGATACAAACACGATTGATCCCCTCACAGAGGAGCTGAAACCCGTCTTTACATACCCCTTCTCCCTTGCAAAGGAGCACACCTTCTTACACACCTGGGAGGGGTAGTTATTCCGAATTTGGAAGAGGGGATTTTGAGAGTGACCTCGTCTGGAGAAGAATGAAGACAGAGAAGCAGGGCAGATCACAAGGACGTTCTTGCTATTAGACATGGAGGTTGGAGGCTCGATAATATGGATCATGTTCTCAATCCCACTTGTCCCACACGTTCACCAACTAGACAATCACAATATTATTTTATTTGTGATGCTTTACTAGGATGAGTGTATAGGTACCTCGAGTCTGAAAATGGGTATATTTATTTTTAAATTTTAATTCACATTTTATAAATTTAAATTAATATTTTAGATTGGAAATTGATCAAATTTGTAAACTACTATTTTGAAACTTTAATTTAAAATCTGTATTAGAAATTGCAGGACCAATTCAAAGGGCCAAATTATGCTCAATGCCAATGACAAAATTTTGAAGGAGGAGGCTGTTGCCTTGTGGAAAAGAGATGAAAAAGAAATTTTCAATGTGGAACACGTAAGATAGCCTCCAAGAGATGGGTACACAAAGGAGCATTACAAAAGTCGGGGATGCATGTGGAACGCTTAATTTGTAGAAAAATGGTGTTTATAGTTCAAATTTTTTACAGATACTGTGCTATCTGCTATAAGCAGGGATCATCCTATTAAAAGTGAGCCTCACCAAGTAAAGCAGTTCTCTCAGATGTTTTCCAGGTCTAATATTACTCCTCATCTTCAAAGGCTAAATTTTCATTGTAATCTTCCATTAACATTGTCAAACCCTTTCCCAAGCTCTCCAGTATTAGATCTTCTCTTTTCCCATCTTCTCCTTCAAACAAGAACTGCATTCCACCACTTCTTATTAACATTCTTTCTTCATCTCTTTCTGCCTTGGCCTCGACCACATCTCCACTCTGCACCATCATAACCATGTGATGATTTTTTCGCAAAATGTGCACAAAAATCTGATCACCATCTACATTTTTTGAGTGGTTGACAAGCCTGGTATTGAAAATCTCAATGCTGTCTCTTAAAAGGCTTAATTCGATACTCACTGCATTGATCCCAGTCATAAACCTCGCCATAAAGCATAATATAACCCCCGAACATTTCTCATTACTGTCCAATGTAACATTCAGCAAATTGCCACCATTGGTTTCTATCTGGTTTTCTAAGCACTCTGGAACCCCATTTGCAGAAAAGCTGAATAACTCTAGACAACATGTTTCCTGTAATTCCAAAAGCAGATTATGGTAATTAGTATGCAAGGTATTCTAAAATTTTGAAAGATAAACTTTTTTAGTCTCAACTCTCAAGTCAATCAGAATGTAACTCATAACTTCGTTCTTGTGGATATGGGTTCTTAACCAAAAAACCAAACCAGGATCTTCAGCAAGGCACACACTTTCCATGTTGGATATTCAAGTTGGATTTTTGGATATCCCATGTTGGATACCAGAGATGCCCCACTCTTGGATTTCCCACATTGTATTCCCAGTACTTGCCCCATGTCATTCGGGGTCACTAGCTCAAACCAAGGAAGCTATATTCATAACCAAGTGTCCTGGATCCTTTTTACCCCATATTTCTTGGGGGTTATTGTTGACTAGTAATACATGTTTGCTAGGCCTGCTACAATTAGGATCCATAGTCTTTGAACTTTATTTTTATATAAATTTCTGAAACTAGTAGCCAAGTTATGTAACTACACTATAAGTCGTGCTAGTATTTGATAAATGTTAGAAATCCAGAGGAAAATGAGAGATACCTTGATTAATTGGAGGGGTTTCAATCTGCAATCTGTAACATGCAACCTTCTTAAGGATTTCATCCCTTCCACTCCTTGAATACGCTTAACTTTCCTACATTCCAAAATTGAGAGCTCTTGCAATGACTGTAAGGACCCAAAGTCAGGCAATTCGACAAGTTCACAGCAGTTGTGTATACTCAGCAGCTTTAGCCTCCTCATATGTGACATGTTAGAGATTTTCATCAGTCCCAAACAGTCTTGGATGTGCACTTCAATGAGTTCCTTTGGAAGATGTGGAAGTTCCATAAACTCTGTGCAGTTATGCAGGTAGAGTTTGCTTAGTTGCAGATGTGTGCTAAAAGTTGGTGGTAAAGAGGAAATTTTGTATGATTTAAGATACAAAATTTCTAATGATGAAAAATCCCCAATATGTTGTGGTAGAGGACAACCACCTGCTTTGAAACACTTTAAGGAAGTAAGTCCTGAAACAGTGGCTGGAAGAACAGATAGGCTGTAGTTTTCCTCCATTTCTAGAGTCCTTAGGCATGAAAGTTTCCCAATGCTCTGTGGAAGTTCACATAAATTGTAGCATTCATTGATCAGCAACTCTTCTAAATTGATCAGATTTCCCATCTCCTCTGGTAGTCGAAACAAAGAAGTGCAATGGTTCAGGTTCAGATGTCGCAAACAAGTAAGTCGACCTATTGATATTGGCAAGCTCTTTATTGCTGCACAATTACTTAGAACCAGCCTTTCCATAAAAACAAGGTTCCCTAGCTTTGATCCTAGGCTGATTCTTTTGGAACCAGTCATATCTAACCGGCATAAGCTTTTGAGTTCATAAATTGAATCAGGTAGAGTCTGTAAACTAGAACAACCATGTATATCAAGATACCGCAAGCAATTCAATTCGCCTATTTGTTGAGGAAGGCTTCTTAATTCATGGCAACAATGAAGAGATAACTTCTCCAAGAAGGACAACCATCGAAAGGACTTAGGCAAATTCTTTAAGGGCATTCCATCCATTTTGATTTTCTTTAGAGCTCTCAGATCTTCAAACGAGTCAGGTAACTTCCTGATGCTGTAACAATTGGATAGAAAAAGCACCTCCATGGAGCTTAGGTTAGCTATGGTGTCCGGAAGTTGGGTTAAGTTGCAGCAGTTTGACAGATCGTGGTACTTAAGCTCTGTTAGAAGTCCAATGGACTCTGGTAATTCCATTAACTCTTTACAACTGCAGAGCTCTAGTTGTATGAGAGATGTATGGTTGGTTAAATTTGGAAGTACTCGAAGATTTGTGCACTCATTCAGCTTAAGTACTTTGAGATTTTTTGGCCCCTGCAAACAAAGGAAACATATCATTTAGGAACTCATGAAGCAGGTATTCCTATATATTTCTTGTTTGGTATAATGAAAATCTTTATACATTTGTTAATCACTGGAAAAACATGCGTGAATTAATAAAAGGATCACTTTGTATCTTGATTCTTATTTTTCTTGCAAAAAAGGAAATTACCTCCTTATTATATAGTTCTAGCCACACTGCCTCAATGTCTTTACTGAAGCTTAAATCTAGTACAACTAGATGCTTCATATTCCATTCACATGGCATGTATTTTAGAGGACAGTTTTCCCATCTCAGCCATTTCAAATCTGGAGGCATTTGTGCAAAGTTTCCCTCAATAAGAGATCCATCCAGCCAAAGTAATTGCAAATTAGACATTTTTTGAAAATTCTGAGTTTGCAGTTTAACATCTTGCTGAAGGTAGGTAAGACATCGCACATTTTCTGTCCCCTGATAAGATTCAAATTAATGAAATTTTATTAGCATCAATATTGACCTTGAATTATGCTATAGCAAATAACATAGAACTACATTCCTAGATGACATGCTAATAAAACACACTAGAAAGACCTAATACAAATATAAACAAGAGACACAACTCAAATACCATGTCTACAAGATAACAACAACATTTGGTCTACAAATAAGGAAATTGACAACCTTTCTCACCCCAAAGTAATTTCAAGGACTATTAAAAGATTGGGAGGAAGAGTAATAAAGTAAATGGAATTCAAAACCTCACCTTTCCTTCCATTATAACCAGTTCAGCCTCTTCTGGCTTCCACAATCTGCTACGCTTCCCTGGTTCTGCTGATTCCTCTGCTACAATAGCTCTCCCCATATCCCTCAGCTCACTATGCATTACAAATCTATCGTCTTCGTCTAATCTAACAAGTGATTTGAGCTTCATTTTTGTTAGGCCTACATTGGGACGCAAACGACAAGCTTCCCAAAAGCTAATGACACTTTCCCTCTTTCTTCCTATGAATAAACAAGCCATGTCTAAAAACATCTCCTGCTGCTCACACTTGAGGCCATCACAACATCGTCTAAGGATGGCATATTTGTCATGATAACTTGAAGTTTCTAGTATTTCAATGGCTTGATTCCAATGACTTAAATTTCTATTATACAAATGAGCACCCAGAACTTCCAGCGAAAATGGCAGCCTATTGCAAATATCCACAGCTTTGTGTGACAAGTCTTTGTAACCTTCTTTGGGTTTATCTCTCATGAAAGCATGCCAGCTAAAAAACTGAAGAGAATGCTCCTTATCCAGTCCCTGCATTTCATAAACAAAATCAATATGTTCATTCTTTAGTATGCTGGGGTCGAGCGTTGTTACAAGCACTCTGCTACCTGGCCCAAACCAATCCCCTCGCAGAGCCTTCAGCTGCTTCCAATCACTAACATATTCAAGAATTACAAGGGCCTTGATGGACCTCAAGCAACCCTTCATCAAAGCCTTTCCATGAGCCTGGTCAATAACTCTATCCTTGAACTTGACAAGGTCTTTCAATATCTGGCGCTGCATCTTAGCTACACCATTAGTGTGTTGGGCTTTATGACGGACATCATATACAAAGCAGGTAGCATCAAATTTGAGATAAACATGATTGTGGATGGCCTTTGCTAAGGAGGTTTTTCCCACACCTCCCTTTCCATAAATGGCAACAGTGATGACATTATCATCAGAATCTGTATTGAGCATCTTTATAACTTTTTTCATGTGCTCTTCCATACTGATGAACACAGACTTTGAAATTATAAGAGGTTCATTTCTGATCTCTTGGGGTATTGCTTCGGAGGGCTCTTCTTCTAAGGGCTTGAGTGAAAATTCCTTTACTTGACTCACCTTTTGTTCTAAGGTACGGAAAACATCCTGGACTACAATCTTGATGAGTCCTGCTTCAAATCTGTTAACACAGACGAGGTTGTAAAATAAGAGGTTGACTTCTTTGACAGAAAATAGCTCTCTTAGACTTGTACTGATTAGTAAAACACTGTCTCAACTTGAGGATTTGCAGAATATGTGGTCTTTAACAATATATAAAGGACAACTTTCTTCTACTATGAACTCACGAGAAACTGAACAAATTTGCTTAATTCTGACTGTGATTGGTGTTAGATCCAATGCTACAATACTAAACAACAATAAAGATAAAAGATTTAGCTAAAGAACAATGAAGGATTCGGGTCAGAGCAAAAGGAAGAATACTCTGTAATAGTAATGGTCCAAATTTTGGAGTGCTTTTTTCTTTTGATAGATTAAATGAGGGAAATAGGTGTTTTCACCCCACAGAACATACTTGTCTACATATCACACCAATGGATGAGTAAAGTAGTTAAAAAGCAACTACAGTACTGCCGCCAATAAACTAAAAACAATCAGCTCGATACCACCATTTCCCAAATAAACCTACGGAGTTGGGTATGCTGCTACAGGGGGACCACTCATGATATGGTACGTTTTAAGTACCGGTATGGGTACGGTTTGCCTGTGGGTACACACAGGGTAGGGCAGGACAGACCCAGGTATGATACTGCTGATAAATTACAATGATCGGCTCAGTACCAGTATTTGCAAAAAAAACCTATGAAGCTGGGTTCACCACAGAAGCTAGACAAGGTTGTTTAGTTTGGCAGCAAGAACACAGGATTATAGAACAAGGACTACAGAGCTACAGAAGGAGAAAGATGAAGTTTATGATGATAAAGTAAGTATTTCTAGAAATATCAACGGACAAATCTATTCCTGTCAAGATTGCAACTAATATGTCATTAACCATGAGAACGAATTGTCTCCTTCAGATTGTAGGCCTTATTCTACAGTCCTAGTTTTAAGATACCATGGTGGAATATTTTTATTCTTTTTTTCCTAATTGGAAAATGCAAAAGAAATACATCAGATGTCACTGTCTAAGAGATACATAAACAAGGCCAGCAGCGAATAAAGGCATGCTGATCCCACCAAATGCAACAAGTAGAAAAGTTACAACACTGAATAAACGCATGCTTGACAAAGAGGACTTGGACCAGTGGAACATTTGAAAAATACAACAGTACCAATGAAGAAAAAATCCCTTGACAAATGAATTTAGTTCCTCTTTGTTTTCGCGCCAATATATAAGTGTCATAAGTTATCTAATAAAAGAAATAGGGACCATCTATTGATATAATTCTTAGCTCAAATAAATAGCATTCATATTATTAAACTGTCCTAGGATTCTTCCTGTAATATCAATAACTTGCAGAGTAGCATGATTAAAGATCTTGATTCATGATGCATTTGTTTCTAATTTTTCGAATAACAATTAAAACAAAACACAATCTGCTTAAAAATAACATTCATACTACTGAGTTGGGAATATAAGAGCAAAAGTTCGATAGGATAGGGCAGACACTCTTTTAAAATTCAGGGTATCCATAAGTGAGAATTTTGGGCTCTCACTGTTCACAAAGTGGAATGATTCCACCCGCAGTTGGAAGTGTAATTTCCCGTCACTGCTATTGCTATCTCAGACAAATGGCAAGTATCCTCTGCAGAATAATTTATCTGCAGTTGAGGTCAAGCAAAGGCAAATCTCTTGACAGGAGAGCTCAAAATCAGACGTTTTAATAGTTGTGGCTTAGCATTTGAGTCTTGAACCTCACTAGTGCAACATCAACATTACTGAACTATCCTAAAATTCTTCAGAGCAGTATCATAATTCCTTAAGGCATTTCTTTTCAAAATTAATTTTACCAACAATTTTACAATAAAAAAGCGCAGCTAGCTACATACCCCGACGTGTCATCTGTACACCAGCCAGAGAAGGAGGAAACTTTAAACAGAGCACTTTTCCACTTGCTAATCCTTTCCTGTGTGTATCTTCGTTTCTTCTGCTCAAAATCCTTGGCGAAGACACCTGTCTCTGGATTCCTTACGTCTGTTGGCTTGACATAATAGAATAAGGGTATAATGATACCATTTGATTTGCACATGTGTGTTACCTCATCCAGGCACCAGTGGGACTCTGCAAACTTCTTGGAGAAAATAGGAATGAGGATGGTACTGTTCTTGATTGCTTCTTGAATAGTCGAACTGATGTCGTCCCCCCTTTTCAGCTTTTGGCTATCCAGGAATGCATTAACCCCTGCATTTTCCAAGGAAGCATAGAGGTGATCTACAAATGTTCTTCTTATGTCCTCCCCTCTGAAACTTAAGAAAACGTCGTATGTCTTGGATGTAGAGGATGGTGTCCTGTGTGAGGGATTGTATGTAGTCAGCGACACAATCTATCTGCTAAATTACATACAGATTACAGTTTCCTCCAATGTTCTCTTTTTCTTTTGCCAAAAGAAAACACAAATCCTCTTTGCATTGTATATAGAGGTGAGACTATTGGGCTTTTACTCTTTGCAAGACTGGGCGATTCTAATCTCTGAGTTAACTCCTGGAGTTTTACTTTTTCAAAGACTAGGGTGATTCTTCCATCTATTAGGTGCAATCTTGAGTTGCTTGTTTTAGTACAGGTACGGGATGGTGGGTCTCCAATGTTTTTTATTTTGGCCCAGGATTCTGTATGCTTGGGTACAACCATACAAACAGTATATAAAATCTATCCAAATAAACAAAATTAAGATAGTGCATTAGTATCTGTTCAATATAGACTAATTGAGCCAAATAAACTACCAACAGACGGCTGATTATCACTCTATTTTGAACACACGGTGCATTAATATGTATTCCAAATACACTAATTAAGCTTATTTAACTAGAATGTCTTCAAAATATCCAAGTTCTAAACAAATCATCATATTGCTCTTCATTGAGAGCATCAGCATCTTTTGGTTCATTATTCTATATAAGATTTAGTGAATAAGTGTTTTAGAAAATACAAGAAAAGGAAGTATGAGAGTCTATATAAGAAAAAAATGATGGCAGATACTGATTCTGTAAAAAAGACGAAAATTATTGGATTTTAAATTTTTAATCCATGATGTATAATTTTTGGTAGAAGAATCCTGTTGGATAGTCCAAAGTGAAGATAGAAATACCTTGGTCATTTGATCAGTGTATGTTGTGCATAGCTGCAACTGGTAAATCAACAGCTGCAAAATAGATAGCTGCGTGAAAGATATGTGAAGAAGTAAGATGCTTTTTTCCTTGAGAAAAGATTGTGGCTAACTGTGTTGAAGAATGTCTAAAAAAGATGAAAATTATCAGCCAATGGTCAATGTTCAAATGTTTTTGTTTTTTTTTTCATTTTGTATCAGACAAGTCATTATTTTGAAAACTGTGCTATTCCTGTGGATTTGTTTTAACTACACCCTGGGTTAATCGGTCAACAAAGACTGATTTCTTTGTTTGTTACAACCATGAAATACCTGTGGGTTCACTCAGGTACACCTGGGTTTATCATCAGAACAAACCCAGGGCGTACCGGGAAGGGAGGGGCAAACCCCGATCGTGGGGTCCTAGGTAAAACCCGGAACTTAGGTGAGGTCTTTGAGCCTTACTCTTGCAAGAGGGGAGTGATTCCTCCTATTATTTGTAAGCTCTACTTCAGAAAAGATTACACATTTACTCTTCTAAGAGGTGTGAGGGACTCCTACCATTGAGTCTGATACCTGAGTTAGAAACTTAAGCTTTTTGTCTTGATAAGGCTGGAGTGATTTCTCCAGCTATTCTATAATTTGAGTTATGGACTTTTGGGCTTCTATTATTAGCAAAAGGCTAGATTGATTCCTCGTGCTATTAGATGTAATATGAATTTGATTATTGGGCTTCTGCTCTTTACTAATGTTTTATTATGTCTGGTCTTTGAGTTGCAGACTATCGGATTTTTTCTCTTTTTAAGGATGAGGTGATTTTTCCATTCAATGTAATTCCCGAGTTTGGGACTATTGGGCTTTTACTCTTCACGAAGGTTATGGAGTGTCAGATTTCTCCTGCTTTTAAATGTAATCTCTGAGGGTGAGACCATTGGGATTAACTCTTCTCAACTCTAGGGTGAATCCTCCTGCTATTAGCTATTAGGCATAGGTTAGAAACTTAGAACTATTGGGCTTGTACTCTTTGCAAGGCTGGGCTCATTCCTCTTCCTATTAGGTATATTATCTGAGATAGAGACAATTGGGCTTTTACTCTTCCCAAGGCTAGGGTGATTCTTCCTATATCTTAAAAGTGAGTTAAGATACTATTAGGCTTTTACTCTGGGAAAGTTATGGCAATTCCTTTCGCAATCTCTGAGTTAGAGACTACTGTGCTTCTACTCCTCACAAGTCTGGATGATTACTTGTATTACTCTTTGCATGGCTGGGTGTGATTCCTCATGCAATTAAACATAATTTTTGAGTTAAGAGATTACTGTGCTTCTAAGCTTCATGAGCCCAGATGATTACTTGTATTACCCTTTGCAAGGCTGGGGTGATTCCTCCTGATTAGGCATAATTTCTGATTTACCAAAATCGCCTTTACCCAACCGCTTTTAGATAACAAAGAATTTCACCACACCCAAGCTCAGACAAAAGTGTCTTGCAGCGACTAAAAATCTAAATTTTAAACAAAGGAAAACAAAGATTGAAAACACACCAAAAAGTTATAAAATGGATCATACTAATCCCAATTGACCGGATTATTGTAGAAGATATGGAAGATTAATGATACTAACAAATTCTGCAGGCTTGAATCAAAGCAAATCCACCATATAAAACATACCCACGTAGAATATTCTACCAAAAAATGCCATATCCACTATTTAAAAGGTTATTCGTGAAATTCACATCTGGTTGGAAAAACATGGAATATAAAAACCTTAGGAATATACTGACATCTTTAAAGTCCGAATCATTTTGGGCTGTGAAAGGTCCATATCGTTGCCTCCTATCTGCAACGAATTTGACTGAAGAAATTTTTTGTGGCCGTATAGCTGTAATCTATTACCTTTGTAAACAGCTCAATGTATATATAACTAGCACAGAAACCGGCCAACTTGAAATTTATTTTGTGAATTTCATTTTGTTTGTTTCAGGAAGTATCATGCTGTGTTTCTTGGGTTTTGCATTTTTTTTGTTATGCTATTTAAATCTTCCCGGAAATGCCATGCGAGCAATTCTTGTTTTTCAAACGTTAATTTCTTATGTTTTCAAATCAAAATCTTGGTAAACACCAAGGAAGTAATGATCAGTTTCTTCCCAAAAACCGAGAAAGTAAGAATCAAAGACCAAAATCTTCCTACAAACCAAGAAAATAAAGACGAAAATCCTTGTAAATGTCAACATATAGGAAAAATTAAACGGTTATGCATTGGCGGATATAGGCATCACGCTGACTGGTGTCGTACAATGGAAGCAGGTGGGGGGATGCTGGGCAGTGGGGAGTGGTGTAGGGTTGTAATGTTTGTGGGTAAATAATTAATGATGACTTTAAATTTGACATCTGTTAGATTTTTTTTTTGAGAAATCAATCTAAAAATCATAATATCTTAGTCATATGGAGTTTTGAGGTCAAGTTTTTAGGAAATATTTTTTTGATCTTTACGCATCGAGACAATTAGAGTGATGTCATTAGTCAGTAGTTAGAAATAATTTTTTGGAGAAGGTAATCAAGTTAATCAATATGAAATACGTAAAATCTAAGATAAGAGCCTTGAGATTGATACATATCGGTGTTTTTTAGATAATTATATTTAAGATATTTTCCCTTGAATTTCTAACATTTAAACAAAAATATTAAACGATCTTGCACTTGTGGAAAAAGTTATATTTCTCCAAGGTATGTATTATTAGTAACAACCCATGGACTCTAAAAAAATGTTATTTTTTATGCCATGGATGTCAAATATTTAAATGTTAACCCTATAAAAGGTCAACAATTGATTTCCAAAAAACCCTCAAGATGATGGAGGGTGCATGAACAATCACAACTTCCTACCACTCAACTTGGACTTGTCTATAGATTGGCAAATAACGAGGTTCCAAACCATACTAATATTGAACAAGGTTCCAAACCACACTTATATTCACGGGGTGTGGTCATATTGAAAGTCTGTAATATTCGTACAAAATTTATCCCTAAAAACCCTAGTTGAAGGCATTGACCACTCAATACAAACATTAATGCAAATATTGTCTAAGAGGACAACATCAAATATCACACTAGTTGGCCTATCAAAGCAATGAGTAAAATAAAAAAGCCTTGTGCTCTACCACCATGGGGTGGGTTACAAAGCTTGTTGGTGATGATTATGATCAAATAATACTAATTTGTTTTACATGTACAATTAGGCTTCCCTTTTGTTGATGCATTAATGCATGAGGAGGTCATTTTTATCTTTCATCAACTAGGCCATGTCAAAAATTGTCGCAAAAACTTAGTGGGAAATGTGAAACTCCTCCACTAGCCATCATGAAAGCGATGTGCGCTTTACGCGTGTGCACACGCACACGCACACGCACACACTACAAAAGGAACCTGATGTTGCGTTCACATGTAAAAGTTGTGGCCTCTAAAAGGTAGAGGACTTTTTAGGGTTGCAAAATCACTAGTTCACCAAAGTAGCGGTTACATAATCTCCCTAGCATTTTCCTAATCACCAAACGATGTTAACTGGTGGTTTTGTCTTAAGACAATGTACTAGTTGAGTATCGACTATAGACATTGTCTCTTCTTTTTCTTCTTGGTCTTTGTAGTTTCCTATTAGAGCTTCTTATGATGTAAATTTGTATTTATACATCTCTAGAAGATCATCGAAGGAATGTAAGTGGCATGTAAGATGATTCATAACAATTATTGTTGTGTCTATGATTGACATTGTTGAAGTTTGTTAAGGAGTGTGAGTTGTAACAAGGTGCAAAGCATGTATGGGTATTTGGACATGTAATTGTAAATAATGTCCATGAAGGCCTTGATAAGGCAATATGGTAATATTCTGTAATTGCATATCAATGTAGTCAAAGAGGAGTAAGTCTCTCCTCTTTTGGTGTTTTTCCCACATTCGGTTTCTCCAGGGTAATATTGTCTCTTATCTCTCTGTCCTTTTATTTATTGTTTTGGAGTGCACTTGCTTCCATATTGGCCCTAATTTCCTTTATAATATAATCACTTACAAATAAAATATTACGCACAATTAATGATTGTTTTTAGCGAATACATAATTAGAACAACAAGATACAATCAAGTATTGTTAAGAAATGCATATAAGATTCATGTCAAGAAATGCATAACAAATATAACAAACTAATATATCTTTATGTATCCATGTGACTATGCAAGAAAGATATAGGTTAGAGAAAAATATGTATGTAAGCGATTGTAATGGTTCTATGTCCATAGAATCATATATAAAGATAAATAGTTAAGATCAAAGAAGTGTCCCCATTGTAGGTAGTGGGAAGGTTTCCCACAAGTTTAAGCATAATCTAAGCTCCTGATAAAATGTTACGTGTATATCTTGTGTCTAACTGAATAGCGTATGTGTATGTCAAATTTATATATGAACCTCTCGTTATATGTGTATAAGCATGTTATGATATTATGTGTGATCTGACAAATATCTCAATATGTAAATATAAACTTAATTGAGAAAGATGTAATTGATGTCACTCGGTATGTAAATTACCCCGAAGTCGACAAGATGTAAACAATGAAGTGCTTGATAAATATAACACCCATATAGTATATGGTGTGCCACTTAATGGGAAGATATATGAACAAGTTAAGAATAGGAAAATTTGAGTATATATATGGTGGCCAAATCAAACAAATTCAAAAAGCAAAAAGATATGTGTGTTTGCAAGTCAAGGTAGATAACCAAAGTGTCCGAACGTGGCAAAATTTAGGGAGGAACAATCACAAAATTTGCAATAAAAGGCAAGTGGTAAAATGCAATGTATTACATATAAGAAATAAAAAATAGTGTTTGATCAAGGAAAATAACATTGATACCAAAGCTAAACGTGAATCCTTGATTATATGTATATATGTGTCTACTTATAGGTGCTCATCCTACCCAATAATATGAGTACATGTGGACATATTCAATTTAATAATGCATGAAATTAACTGTCCCATCTATTTCATTGGTGATAAGCACATTAAATGCATAATTGTATTCTTCATTACAATTCTTTGTATTGATTTAATTCATTGACATTTGATTCCATTGGACACATACTCGGAGTCGAAATCGTTGAAGTAGTTATATGCATTAATTGTGTTGAATCTCTTCTTAATGGAAAATGTAATCCACAATTGAATTTTGTTTTAGTAGAATCTTTATTATATATGTATTAGTTGAATTTTGTTTAGGTTCCACATGCTCAACATTTGCTTCTTGTTTTTTTGTATGTGATCAAAATTTGAGTTTTGTTGTGGAATTTATTTTAATTCATTTCAACACACAATGATATCCACTTTTGTGTCTTTTGTTTAATATTACATAATTTTTCATTTGCACTTACAATTGGGTCATTTTTGAGTCATAAATCAATAGTTTTGAGTGTTTTACCTGAAACTTTGAGGAATTTGCATCACTTTCGGTGGTGCAAAGGCGACACAAAAATAATGCAGGTAGCTTTGTTTATTGCTTGATTTTTGTGCCACCTTTGCACCATGTGTGTGTATTCAAAAAAATTGTGTCACCTGTGTGTCACTTAGTAAATAAAAAAAACATACAATAAATGATCCTAAGTATCAATGATTGTTGCATGGAGAGAATAAAGAAGGATACATATATAGGAATTGCTCCACATCAGTAGCCAATCTTAAATTTTCATAATAAACTATAACTACAATGTAACCATTAGGAAGATGATCATTCCAACAATCACACCTGAAGTGGAAGACACAACATATGTGAGATAAGCAATTTGAAAAAATCACAAGAGAGAATATAAAAAAGGTGAGATAAGTGGCTTACCTATTACAATTCTTTTTTTCTAGCTTTACCTATCATGGAAAAAATTCAAACATGATCATCATTATAGATATAGACTATAAACTTCAAGAAATAAAAAATGTCACTGAATTTTAAAATTTGGAAGCTATTGAGTAGAAATTTGATTAAATAATAATATCATGGGGGTATTGCTTTGAATAAGGTCCATCTTGGCATTAGTAAAAAGAATTCCCTTCATTGGGAACATTCTACCCACATAACCCAACATTTAGGAAAGCGAACCTTAATGTTGTGGCTACCCAAATCAATATTCTAAAAATCTGTGCAAGCTTAACATTTCAAAGGGCAATGTGGCACAATGTGGCAATACATTCGCATCATTATATCACATTTACACCACTAATTTTGATCAAGAAAAATAAAATCATATAACAACAAAAAAATGACCCAATTAGTGGTACTAATTGCACTTTGTGTATCAGTGGTTTCTGATGTGCCCAATCTCAATAAACAGTAACTTTCCCCCTTGATTCAAATTTAATGCTCTCATTAATTATATCAAGTGTTTCTTTCATTTGTTGTTAAAATAGTTGTCCCAGTATAACATTGTATTGCATTATTATAGGGATACCAAAGAATAATGTATCAAACACATGGACCAAGTGAAACCAAAAATAGATTATGAACAATGGTTTGTGGACATGCTCATGAATAGATGTTTTGATTTCAATTAGATCATTTGAATCATGTCCTAATTCTTTAAGAAAATAAAAAGTACACATGTTAAATTCACCTTTGTTCATCATCAATCATGATTCCTTTCCTATAGTCCTCTTGAACAAAATCTCAAATGATGATTAAGTTTGTATGATATTTATTTAGTAGTGCAGTATCCTTAGGAGTCACAAGTGAATAATTTTCTCATTTAGGTTGATCAATAATTGGAAGTGGGTTTACAGCTTGTGGTTTCATAATATATTTGTCATATGTAGTATCATCATTATTGATAAGATCTTGGATCTTATGTTGCAAAGCATATCATTTATCCATTGTATGACAATTTATTCAATACTAATCGCATAATGATTTGACCCCTCTTCGTGATAAAGGATTAATAGGCCATTGTATAATGGAAGAAAAGTAACCATGTTATTATCAAGTAACATCTTTGACATAACACTTGATATATCCTTGAGTATATATACTCTTTCAGACCCATGAATAGAAGGGATAGGGCATATTGTAGGTTTAACTCTATCAACATACTTTGATGCATGTTGAATCTTGGTTGAAATAGTGATATTTAAGATGTAAAGTCGAATACTCATGTAAAACACTAGTTTCATATGTAAGCGTATGTGAATGCAAGAGTTGATCCCTATACTCAATGACCTTCTAATAACGTTGATCAAAATATTTGTAAGCATAATAAAGAACTCAAACTCTATAGAGAAGGTACAACAATATTGATAAAAATGAATTATTTCTCTAGATATGTTGGTAGATATATCAATCTATGCATAATATCCTTAAATCTAAGTATTGAATCAAAATTAGGCTCATCTACACCTTGTAGAATGGTTGAGAGATGCTCAAATGTGACTTTTGGTCCCTCAATAGTGTTAAAGTGAGATAAGAATACCTTTTCTAGTTCTAGAGAATATATGGACCCACTAAAAAGGAATAAAACTGTCAGCCCCAATTTGATGCCTAAAGAATCTTCCAACGATAATTCCTCATGTTATGATTGTATTAACAATGTAAAACTTTAATTGCAACGCTATTAACCTGGAAACACATCAACACATATAATATACAAGTAATTCAAAAGATTAAATAGGGGCTCGGTAACAGAAATGGATTATAACCAATAAGTAGATTAAATATCAAGGAAATGTTACAATCTCACCCAAAAAGTACATCAAGTGTTAACAACTCCAAATGAACTCTACTCACTTTCCTTTTCAATAGTCTCTTCCGGGAAAATTTTTCCAAACAAATTACTTGATAGATTATATGACACTCTTAAACAATGGTACGATCTCTCACTAATTGCATATCATAAGCCTTGCCACCTTATTATGTCCAAATGTGGGTGTGATGTCTCTATTTATAAGCCTTTAAGGTTTATCCACTATATCTCTAAGATAGGATAAGAAATCCCTTCCAACCATTCAAAATTCATATCACCACTCTCATCTTTACATATAACTCATCCCTTACGATATGATAGACATCCACCTTATCACTTTGGATAGGATAAAATTTCTAGAATTTATCCTAGTGAAATATTATAAAAGATATATGACATTATTATTTTGTCATTATCACAAATATAATAATTCCCATTGGACCCTACTTACATACTTACCATGACTTCAACATTTTGACATTACCATGAACACTTATGACAACTATTTACTTTGTACTATAGATCACCACTTTCACAACATTTTCCTAATGTACTTTAGCAGTAACCATATAATGTTTACTATGTAATTTATTAAACTTTATCATACGCACTATAACTTATCGACAAACACCGTTAACTTGTAGTGGACACTACTACTAACTATACATTACAAGAGACTATTAACAACATGTACACTATTGAAGTAGCAATTTTAGAGGAAAATTGTCGTTTCAACATCTCCCCCCTCCTTAGCTTCTACTTTTTCCTCAGAGTACACTATCACAAAAGCTATTGTTGGAGTCTAGTTGCCAACACTTCACAAGGTCAGGCACGCTGGCACTCCACTTAGACAAATGTCTAAGTGCTCACCCAATGCACACAACTTTTTGAGTTCCTTCTTTGTTCACTTGTCAAGATGCGATGTGTATACTTAGCCATTATGACATGAATGAAATAACAACAAAATATAAAAGAGACAACACATATAATAAGGAATTGAATCAACATAAATAGTTAGCAATAATATCTATATCTCCATTACATCATGCACACCCATACACAATTGTTCATCACAAGGATAACTCATTTCATTATATAAACTCACTAATTAAATGCATAAGTTGATTACATTCATGTGCACATACATTGTTCATCTCCAACACTATGCACCTCTCTCACACATCTTGCACTCCTCTTATAATGCTTACACATTCACGCCTCACTTTATAACATGAAGTGTGACATCTATTTATATACGGTAGGGACTTGCCCTTCACCACTTACAAGCTTTATTCCTAGGAATAGATATCCTAAATATAGGTTGCATGCCTTTTTACAACTTTTCTTTATCTCTAGATTGTGTTATAAATAGTCCATGCTTTAATCCTATAAATAGCTCTGTCCATCCATGTGTTTTACATGTCTCACATGTGTTTTATCTTTTGTCGGTGCTTTATCTATTTCTGGACGTTCCTTGTATACTACGTCATCTTCTATTTTTTCCTATCTTTAGCCTCAACTTGGAAATCAACTAAGTCCTAAACCTATGTGTATATGTGTTGACCTTTGTGGACTGATCTCCTTCTATTTTGTGCGAACCTTTGTGCGCCGACCTGTACCTGTTCCCTGCTTGCGCGCATGCTTCTACATGTTCCTTTTGGTCATTAGCTATTTCATTTCAGTTTATGCACGCCCTCCTGCACATGGTAATTTTATCAGTTCAACATTTACCCCACACTAGGAGTATTGTCCGTCCTTGACAATATCATGAACTAAAGAATAGCTAAAAGAATGGAAGAATATCTGAAGAATAAATAATATGGGCAATTACCCATCTGAAACTAGAATAAAGAATGTGCATGCATGCCTAAAATTCAGGCCTTAGGTGGTGGGAGAAGTTCTAGAAACTCTTTGTTTATTACAACTTCTAGCTACTTCCATTTTTCAAGCTCTTTTGTGGCTTCATCAGGAAGTCTCCACAATATCAGGAACTTCCTCAGAAATCAGCTTGTTTACCTTCTCCTTCAACTTCTTAACCACCACATCTAAATCTGAGCTAAAGCAAGGACTGCATTTCCAATTTCTTCCTTTCTATGCCAGGGTTAGTTCACTACTCAGTTCTTATTACACAGGGGAGCGAACATTTCAATCGATTTTTCAAGCAAAGAGACCAACCACTCAGTATCCAATGAAACAACAAGTCAACATAAATAATAATATTTTAATTTATGCAAGATCACAAGATTGAACACCTAGATAATAGAGTCCATTCCTAATTTTAGCTTCAGCAACCCAAAAATCATAAATAATCAAAGCTATAAGACACAAGTATTAATCTTTCCATTTAAAACAAGTTGTTAGGGCAAGAAGAAAAGACCATGTTAGTTATGAACCCACATCACAGACATGATTCCTAATCACTATGAAAATAGGTACATCCATATATTTTTAAGATATGCACTTAAATAAGAAAACCCCTAAAAATTTTCCAGGTTGCATTCCAACCCAACAACCATACCACCTGCAAGTATGTATACAAATTTGTATAAACTAAAAAAATCATCAAATGAATTCCTCAAACCCTATGTCATATGTTTTTACAAATTTACTTAAAAATCAAGGAGAAAAATCAATTTATTGCAAGGGAGAAGCAAGGTAATAAGGAAGAACCAAATATTCCATTTATTCCTTTCAACACAAAACATCACAAATGCAAAAGAGGAATGAAATAGCCCAACAATTTCATAGTAAGCTTGTAGGTTTGAAACTCTTAAGGATCAAGAGATAACTTCAACATTATCAATTTATTCCACATATTATTAAAACCAAAATTTCAACAAGCAGCCACAACAATGATACCCAAGAAAAATAAAACAACCATATGTTTTTTTTTTGAAGAGCCCATATTCAAAACCCACCTAATTCACCCTTGATTCCATAAATATTTACCAAACACCATTCACAAGAAAAACCAAAACAAGAGATAACAATCTATTCATCTATCATAAACCAGAGGAGCATAAGATAAACCCTTGCCTGAAGAAAACATTTTTTCTTCTAGTTGAGTTCAAACCCTAGCTTGAATCGATTTTCCTGAGTGATTAAAATTCCAGCTTAACCCACACAAAAATCCCTCATTTTGCATTCCCTAGAATAAATAGAAAGTTCTCCATAGAAAATCGATTTCCCCTTCGTGTAGAAAAATTCACCAGAGTTCCTCCATGAGTGGAGCTAACTGAAGTCAAAAATCCATCCAAACAAACCTACTCCATTTCCTTTCCTTCTTCCTCTCCACACATCCCAACAAACCCTAGCTCATTATCTCCTTCCTTTATCAAGTGGACGGCTTGGAGAAGCCTTAAGAAACCGTCAGAGGGGGATCTTCCAAGTAAAAAAAAAAAGAATAAACTACCAAATAATTACCTTTTCCCCATTTATGTGAAGGTCCACTTTTGTGGATTTAAAAACCATTAAACTTCATCATTGCCATATTATGGCATTTTTTACCTTTTCAAATTGACTTAAAAACAAATAATACCCTTGAATAAACATGACATCATGGTGTTCCATCACCACATTATTTTTTTTAAGCCAATATTATTCAATTCAAAGCTTGCTTATAAACTCAATGGGCGTGGCATTATGCCCCCAATATTTTAATAACAACAATATTAAAATAGAGCCACATATTAATGTTACAAAGCCATTCAACCAGGCTTATAAGCATTAGAGTTTTTTTGTCATAATATGACATCTCAAAAATGTTTTCCATAGTCATAATATAATTATAATAATGACACAATCAAAACCAGACAAACAAAGTTCCGCAGTTAAATAAAACTACATTTAATAATACCAATATGTGGTATTTAATTATTCGAAAGAACATACATTTCCCCATTATTCGTATTTATTTGAATAATTAAAAGTCAAATAAAAAGGGTTAATTAGCGAGATGTTACATTCATTGTATATTAAGTAATTTCTGTGCACAATAATTCGAATGTGTAGTAGAAAATGACAAAGTTACAATTGTATATTAAATGTATGTTCAGTAATTTCCAGTATATATTCAACCAATCAATATAAAGTTAACAATAGATATTCAAATATTAACTGTATAAACAAATACAACACTTATTTATATTCAACTATTCCTTAGATGTTAAGATAAGTGATTCAAATATCTATTGCATTTGCATACATTCTTCACGTATTCAACATTCTTTCTATTTTCTGACATTCTTCACATATTCAAACATTCCTTTAATACATTGAATATTTAAAAGGTAGTAGTCATGTATCTCTTGTATATGTGGCCTCCCCGCAAATATGAATATGGTATACAACTCTACCAGTTATGTGCTCTGTCAACTGTTTCCACAAAAGAATTCTTAGCCATATTCATCCAATACATAATACTACACCCCATTTGAATTCAAATTCTTAGCTTTTGGAGGGATTATTCAATTTTTTGAGGGATATTTACTACTTGGCATTAATTCTTATTTTGGTGGGAAAAATGGCTAGTCTAACACAAATTTGTTTGCAGGTGCAACAATTAATGAGGTGAAGGTGACAAAAGGAAGGACAATTATGATTAAAAAATCTAGAGAAATTTGTTTGTTTTAAAATTAAAATGTGTTTTAATTTAATCTTGGAGACTTGAAAGGTTGTGCAGTTAAGTACTTGAATATATCTGAAATGAGGTAAATGTGAGCAAGTTTGTTCATATGCAAACTAGTGAACTTTTGATCATGTACACATATGTACTTATTTTATTTATGTTGACATTATAATGATGCAAGTTGGATTTTGTAAGGAAGTCTTAAACATGGGAGTCTAAATGTTAATGTTCCCAATGTGTCACTTCATACAAGTTTTGTATTAAAGAGTGTACTAGTTGTTCAAGTTTTATAAAGATTTTGTAAAATATAAATTTGTACAAACATGCACATTTATTGGGTCCTTTCATATATATTAATTTGAAATTATTAGTCCACTTAGTGGACCTCGCCCTCACAAAAAGGTGCATGCTTATTTGTGCATGTTCACCAATGGGTGCCTTTCCCCTATTCAAAGTGGATGTCTCGAAATTATTATTGTATTTTTCTGCACGAATAAAGTATTTTGTAATTTAATCCTAATTTCATAATATACCAAATCAATATTCTTATAATATATCAAATGGGTTGTGGTCCAACAATATGTATGATGATGTAAAAGGTGTTGCCTAACCATCCACCAGGGATCCATTCCCAGGAGATACCAAGTAATAAGGGATGAGGCTGGGATCATGCCTCGGGCAACTTTGGCGGAATGGAAACCCCTCAATCCTCGAAAACTAAGCCTAAGAATTATGTGTAGCTAATCCTTGCAATTTCAAATTCAAACAAAAAAAATTCTTATAGTAATTTATAAAATTCACCACGCCATTATGCCTAAAGTCGTAAGCAAATCCCTAAATATCTGTGATAGTATCAAGAGTAACCTAGCATTTCTCTAAACCAATAACTTGTTTTGTAAAAATACGACCTTGTTTGATAGCAAATACCTTCACAATATTGTTAGTGTGGGTTCCAATAGATTGCTTATAAAACTTAATTAAATTTCTCACAACTATAACCCTTAAAAAAAAGGTAAAATAGTTCTTAAAATCATGCAAGAGTTATCATACTATTGCTAATTGTTAATGATGTTGAGTTTTAGTCCAAAATAATTTGGATCGTTTCTTAAGAGTTTGTTTCTTGTGGTGAAAAAAAGTTTGCAATTGAAGGCGTTTTGGTATGGTTTTTTTAATGAAAGTGTGATGGAAGAATATGATGTTGAAAAGTGTTTTTCCATTTATACCATATGTATAGGCATAAAAAACACCCTTGGCTATAATAAATGCCCTAGGTTTTCCTACACATTCTTGGTGCTCAAGGCCAAAGGTAGATCCTTCGAAGAGATGCCTAGTGAAAAGGAAGGAGAACAAAAATTCAATGCAATTTTTTACAATATGGCGATGTCGCAGGCCTTTCCGTTTGTAAACCACTTGTAGTGTATAAAAAGTTAAAGAAAAATCCCCTGCTTCTGATATCCACTTAAAACATGTCATAGAAAACATCTCTACTTGATTCACATATAAACATATCACATCACAATTTACAAAACTTCAAAATCTCATAATAATACCATATTAGATTCACATAATACTTGACCCCTCTCTTTCCCTTTTCCTTCGCATCCACTTAAAACATGTCATAGAAAACATCTCTACTTGATTCACATATAAACATATCACATCACAATTTACAAAACTTCAAAATCTCATAATAATACCATATTAGATTCACATAATACTAGGAGTAATGAAACTCACTACAATAGGGTGTGGTGGTGAAATTTCAATCCGTCAAAAGCACAAAGAACATCGTTAGTAGACAAATATGATTCCCAAGAACAAAATTCCATTATAAATATCGTACATTACCTGACACTTAAATAATGTCTGGTTTTCAATTGATTTTTGATGTCTGTAGATTTTAAATTCCTGAATTCTTCTTTAAACCACGTGATTTAAGAATTCTTTATTTGGGTCTCTAATAGTGGATTAAGGGAGAGGTCAAGGATAGATTCTCTTCCATGTAATTTCTATGACGATGTAGGCATGCCAGAGAACTATACACAGTTATATTGTGTTTTGGCCTGTGTTTTATCATTTCCACACGTCTTGTGTTTTGAGGACATTATTTGTATGGGAAGTAATTTGAACTCTTGCATTTTCAGAAACTTTTTTTTTTAATAAAATATTGATGATGGTATAATTTTTCTATTCTAAAATTCAGAATTTGGTGACATCATCATTGGAATTTTTGATTTGTCATAAGTGAATATTGTTAAATGCTATGGGTGAAATTTTAGGGCGAAGGCTATTCTCTCGATAAAATGCACCTATGGACATAGATGCCCCCATCCTTCTACGCCATGCATACATGACAAACACTTCAACATTTATTTATTTTTAAAAAAAAATTGGTTGAAAAACATAATGTGTTTTTCAACATTCTTGTAAAAATTCGCACAGTTGCTTGCATGATTCAAATTTAAGACCTGTCCATTAATAGCACACGCGCCCATATTTCTGCTATTGCTTGCCACATACCATTACGAAATTCAAAACTATTCATTCCCGCTCATGATTTTACATGCGATATTGGGTTCCACGTATGCATGTGCATGCATTAGTTTATGGTGCATTTGTACTTTTTTAATGGACATCCATCTTAAGCGGTGCATTTTATCAAGCGAATAGCTTCCGCCAAATTTTAGAGCTCCTTTCAAAGTACACTGCTTCTAAGTTCTATATTTCACCCCCTTTCTCCTTCAACCAGTTCAAAAAATAGATATGCAATCCATTTATGACTTGTCAGAAGAAAAAATGTTCCCTTACATTCCATCCAATACTTTCCTCGCACCTCCATTGCTTCTCTCCCTTCGGTAACGTATTGCTTTCACCGCCTCCCATTAGCATCTCAGAAGGTGTGCTTTACAATCAATTGTGTAGCGGATGCGGCCCAACTAAAACTGTATTTTTTTTGTCAACCATCTGATGGCCTTAGAATTGCATGTTCACATTTGTGTACCGATCTTGGTTGGGAACACATGGCGAGATACTGAGTGATGACACAACAATGATTCGGGCCTATTTTTTCTCATAGAAATCAACAAAGCCAAATTTCGTGTTGTAAAACCTTCAAAAATACAAAAATGTTTCATCCGCATTCGGTTGAGAACTGACTTTTGAGTAATATACATATTCATTGTAACTAATTTTCATCATTCTATTCAAATGAATGTCAAGAAGAAGGTTCCAAGAATTGAAGAAGCTTATTCTTGCTTAAGAATAATGAAACTTGCATTAAAAATTATGTGTTGTGAAGCTTATTTACTTATTTTATATTGACATAGGGTATACTCTTGGGTAAAGTAGTTGTTCTTGCTGGAAAAGATAGTTTTTGAAGGCTAATTTTGTGTGCATGACTGTAAAAGGCTAAAAATTCATTGTAGTCCCTCTAAGAGTGGTTCTTCCCATTGGTAAGAGTTTAAGTTTTCTATTTTCATCGATTACTATTGAAGGTTCCATGTTTTCTTTGTTAGTCTAGTCTGTACTCATGTAGCAGGGCATTTATCATCACAATTTCTGAGAAAACACGTTAGGATGCATGAAGTGGTTCAAAATTGGGATAGATGGAATGCAGTGGTATAGACTTGGTAAAGCTTACAACATTCAATAAGACTTGAAGTTAGACCTTAAATCGAACAATTCTCCTTCTCAGGGATAATAAAGCAGTTGAAACCCTCCAACTAGGATTTTATTGACAATTTTTGCACTCGTGCTAAAATGGGCAACTCAAAACTTCGTTACGATGGGTGACATTGGTGAAGTGAACCTAAGCTAGGGGAGATTCTTTCAGTTTAATATTGGTTTCGTTGGATTAATTAATGACTACATGTAATTTACAGCTATGTGTGCTGTTACAAAACATAACAAATCACATAGTTTGCAATTTCATGTTTGTCTTCAGCAAAAAAAACAAAGGCCCCGAAGGACAGATGTGTTATCTTGATGAAGACAGAAAATACATAATAGATGAAATGTTAAGTTTTGGAACAACAACCAAGGTTGCAGATTGCAACAATCAAAGTTCATTACTAAGGTTATAGGTATTTAAAGTTATTTGTTTCATGATTAAATACATTCAATTATGTTATTGAGTTGTTTAATTCATTATACAATCCATATACAAAGCTGAAAAGCAGAAGGAAGTACACAAACCAGTTTCAGAATTCAATGTTTTATTCATAAGGAATTTCAAATGTTTCCCACACAAGATGTGGGATGTGACTCAAGTAAACATCATAGCTACTGAAAATAAAAGTAATAGAATATGAAGGAACCCATCATTGCCTTGTTTTTTTTGTCCTGCTACTCCATCTTCGCTCCAGCTTTTGCTCCATCTTCATCCTTGCTATTCAGCACTGCACTGTACCTGAAAAACAAACAGAGAAGAGACTGTCAGTCACGAGCTCAAGATCAAATCATGTTCTTGTACTGTGTATTTTCGTGTAAATGAATCTCCTAATATCAGGAGGTATGATTACAAAAAAGATAAATGCATAGCAGATAAAGAATACTATTCCGTAAACAACACATGTGATTCTCACAATCATTTCAGAGAAGAAAGATGAAAGAAGAAAAACTATGGAATACAAGAGAGGCCAAATAGCCTAAATATTTTCTAACTATTTTCTAAGATGTGCAGGTACATGTTGCAACAAAGGAAGAAATTAATCATGTCAAGCAAGGACAGAAAAGAAACTTCAGTACATAAAAGAAGCGAACAAGAGATATGAAAGGTTTTTAGATACTAATGCATCATGAAAGGGAACATATTTACAGGACAACAAACTTATACAATCAAATTCTAGTTTGAGAAAAAGTATATGGCTTCAGCATTGGTTTGGAATACAAGTTTTCATGCTCACATTAAAAGGATTAACCCAAAAATTGAGATGAAATTACAGCTGAAACAGAATGGAAAAGCAAATCTGAGAAAATTTTGATAGGGCTTCGCCATGTAAAATGGACATTTTACATCTTTCCATCGTGTTATTTCACAACTAATACATGCTTGAAATCTATGACAAAAGATAAAGTACGGTACTGATCAAATAGTAATATGAATAAAGAGAAGTATTGCAAAAATTCAACTCAGATTGAACAAAGAATAATATAGCATGTTCATATTTATAAGAGCAAAAAGGAGAGTTGCAATAATTTTTTATTTGCAGAACTTATTAAGTAATGCTACATAAGAGTTACATAATATTCATATTTCACTATTCATTACAGGAACTCACTGTTCATTTCAGTCCAAATTAAGGAAATATGCCACATATTACAGGAAGTACAAATTTTCCAATTAATAATGGTGGTAGTGTCTTCTTCATGTAAAGTTGATCAAGTACAAAAGAAAATTCATAAGCAGTAGAAATTTTAGTTTCAAGTGATCTCAAACTATAAGAAGATCAAATAATAGTCATCCAGTTGTGAGATAGCTAAAGAAAAGAAGATTCTTTCAGTTACAGATTTTTAGAATGCCCTCAAGCTCTCATATCACTTATTGTAGATGAATCTCTTAAACTAAGCAAAGATAAGGTACATCAAAAGGATGAAATAGAATAAGAAAGAACATCTCATAATGTTATTTTCAGAATTAAGTACATGAAATGATGTTATTATCTTCAGATTGAAAAAGTAAAGCAATTATTCTCACAACAGTACTGTTGTATAAATAGATACAAATTTCTAGCTTAAGGAATGCATTAATTCACAAAGCATCAAAGTAATGTAAGCATGAGTCATCAATAATGAAGGAAAATTTCTTCAATTTTGAGAGCAAATCTATAGATAAGGAACATTATAGGTAAGATAACAGAAGCTTAATACTTGGAAAAAACCATCAAACATCAATGACTCAGACAGTCATGAAAGGGAGTACAAATTCAGAGTTGCAAATCAAGATGGCTACTGCCAGTAGTTGATTCAGGAATAGGAGGTATAACTTTGTAATACATAAATAAAGTATATATAATGATATCAACTATCCAGTTTCAGAGCTTCAAGAGTACCAGACTGAATCATATATTGGAATACTTAGACAAATAGAAAGAGATTACATTACAATAGTATCAAACCTTAATGAGAAAGTTGAATGTTTGCAGTTGCAAAATAAAAAAAACAATAAAGCCTTCATTTCAATATGACAACACTAAACCAATTTACAGAGTAACGTTTTCAAAGGTACATTTTTCAAGCTTTCTGAAGTACAGATTTACAGATACATCTTGCATAAAGGAAACAAACTACAACATTTAAAGAACCAATCATTCAGGTAATATGTTCCTGTTCATAAAGAAATTTTTTAGAGCTGCTATAAGATGTATGAGGAATAATGAAACAAATCAAGATGCTACAATCAAAGCACCATGTCATTAAAAGAATACCGTCATGAAATATAAATTTATAGGAGGAACAATTTCAAATACCCATGATTGCATTCGACAGAATGGAGCTCGAACCATACAAATACAAACCGTTCAAAAAAAACACATGATACAGAGTCCCAAAAATTTTCAAACAACCAAGCAAAGATCCATCACATATTTTGAAAACCCTCAAGAAGCTATAAATGCAATGACCAAGTCACAGTTTTCCTAAATATCCAAAGCTCAAAATATGCAGAGAATACAAACCCTCGATTAGAAGGTACAACAAAGGAAAATAAATTACTTCAATTAAGTAAGTAATAAGCCCAATTTCAGTTTAAAATCCCTCAATACATCAAAAAATACATAGAATGCAACTGATAATGAAGGAACCAAGATATCAAGGTTTCAGAAACGTAAGGATGAACTCAAAGCTCGAAAATGCTCAAACGTTGTAGACCTATATTTGGGTAAAGTTCAAGAAGATGCAAGCACTTACGTAATTTCAAAACTCGAGGATTTCAAAGTTGTGACGTAATCTCAATACAAACAACAAGATATAGTTCATATACAGAAATCCAAGTATTCAAAAGGAAAAGAATAACTAGAGTAGAGCCCATGCCAACCCAATAAATCATCAAAATGTAAAGTAGAAACAACAAAAATAAGCCGATACAGTATATATTTTCATCAAAATGCCTTGTGATAATGTCAGCTATTTTGGTTTCTATCAAATTTCACTAGGGTTTGAAGAAAAGATGAAGAAATCACCGTTATTAATCAAGCTTTCAAAACCACAAATAATCTTTAGTGGCGGAGAAATGATAAGAGCCTAGAACGAGTTTCAAACTCGGGTTGAAATGTAAAAAGAGACAAGTATCAGTGCATGAGAAGTCAAACCCAACAAAGTTTGATCATTAATAATCCATTATGATAGAACTTGAAGGGAAAAAGAGAAATCATTAAGTTACAGTTTCAAAACAAATGAGCTCACCTTCAAAAATGGAAACCACAACCACAAACTCTTGCATAGAACCCAAAAAGTTCAAATTTTTTTAGGGTGACAAGTGTTTGAAGCCACAATGCCTAGTCACAGAGTCAAAAATGGCACAAAATCGAGCTCATGAAGCTAGAAGATGCAACGTTTCAAGCTTGAAATATCAAAAATGGTGGTTTGAAAATTTTGGCATGGCTTCTCCGCTTGGAACGAGAAAGAGAAATGGAAAATGATGAGATCGTCGAGCCTTTTACCAATCTAACTCACCAGAGTTATTGCTTAATGGTCAGGATCGAATCGGGTGAAATTGAATGATCAATATTGCTAACTTCACAGTTAAAACATCGATGATCAGAGATCTAAAAGTACAAAGATCAACGGCCACCATTCAATCACAAATATCTATACAAAATTCAATCCTGAACCATAGGAAAACCACAACTCCACAAAGGATTCAAATATCAATGGTGTGAGATAAACAAGTACATGATATCAATGGCCATAAACCGTTCACTAATTTTGAAGAAAATGCAAACCATAACCACAGTCATTGACCATATTAATTGCAAGGTTGAAACCCTAATCGAGGGTATAGAAGGATCGATGGTTGAAGATCAAACAGGAAAAAGATCAAGGATCTCAATCGAAAGCAAACAACTCGACCATGGTTTATTATAACCCAACTACAGTTACCAAATTAAACATCACCATTGAAAAACATTCCAAGGGGTGAGTCATTGTCACAAGGGGGTTGGCCGGGCCATGTTTTTTAAATTATTCGCATTGGCTTATAAAAAAGGACCCCAAACTATAGTCCAACATCATGATGGATTGCCGAAAACAATGATCACCCAAAAGGTAAGGTTTACCCTATAATCATCAAGTATTATTCAAAAGGTGAAAGACACAAGTATATGCTTTTTAACATTATTTCCATGTGGAGGAGTGAATTTTATTCTAAAATCATTATTTGACCTTAGCTAAAGGCCTTATCCAAAGTATGCTATGAGGATCAAATGGGGAACCAATAATTTCGAATGAAACAAATATATGCCAAGTTCAATGGATACCCCCAATGAATTTAAGGTGTGCACACATCATAGGTGGTCCCCACAGTGGGAGGTGTTTCACACAGAATTTAGTTCCAGAATAGAGTTACTTCTATCCTTTCATTCTCTTGAGAAACAGATAGGGGTTAGGGTTAGGAGGAATACCTGTTGAGTGTTGGGAAGGTGTACGCGTACCGTTGAGAGATCAGACCGATTGTGAAGAGCTCCTTTTTGTCTAGGAAGGACTACCTGTAAATAAGAATGCAAGACCACCAGATTTTAGTTAGACAATAAGTGAGGGAACTGCCTTGGGCCCAGGAAATATTAGACTTCCTTTCGAAGGTGGTCAGTTCCCTCTTTAATACAAATTGATGCAAATGATAACAAAGAAGCTATTGCGAACTCACGATTTAGGTATCTCGTTACTAAAAGCAATAGAGACTAAAATACCAACAATAGAATGTCATGCTGTTTGTTTGGTCATTGGTTATTGATATCTTCAGATCAAATTACAGGGATAGACCAGGCTGGACACGAGATTGTTTTGAGGTGAATAGGTGAAAGGTTGGTTTTGGTATAAGTCACAGTGACCGATGCCGGTCACTGGATAACTGATCGTGGTTACAAAACCGGTACCGGTAGGGAATAACCGATATCGGTAGGGGCAGTGATTTAGGGATTTTTAAATGGAGGTTGGTGTAAGGTGGTTATGAGGTTTGGAAGGTTGGTAGATGGTTGAGGGGAGTAGTAGGGTGATAGAGACGACTCAAAGAGTGAGAGAGCTGTCTTTGGGGTAATATAGAGATGGATGACCGAAGGTTAGGTGCAGGTTGTTGCCGGGTAGTAGATCTAGGAGTGAGATTATAATCCCTATGAATTAAAAGTTCATAAAGTAGTGTCTAGAAGCATACCAGGTGATAAAAGAGACTACTTACTAGTTTCTGATGGGGATACAGGTCCAAAGAATGCAGTGGCGAAGGCAAGGCTCAGTTGGGATGATCCAACAATCGAAAGTGATCTGATGAAGCTATCCTCCGACTCTCCCAAGGTTCGGATGAGTGTGACAATGCTCTAGTTGCTCAGTTCTAGTTTTTGGGCTCGATGCTCCTCTTTGCAAACTCTTCTCCCCTTCTCACTTGTCTCTCTCTTGCAAATGAATCCGGATCCTTTGGTTTTGGTTGGGGAAGGTAATTTACAGGGAACTGATGGCGGTTACGTAATCGACGCCGGTTGAGTAGGGACCAATGTCGGTTAGGTCAAAGTTGGCTATTTGTAGTAAAATAGCCAACTTTCCCTCCTTTTCTCCTGAGGGGTCAGTTGTGGGCTTGGTCAAGTCATTATTAGGCTCGTTTTGATGCGGGTGATGGGTGATGAGTCATGGGTGTGGGTCTGGACCAAGTCATAGGTCTTAATTAGGTTAGTTTAGGGTTAGGGCTAGGTCATAGTGAGGTGGCGAGGTGAGGTGGTAGGGTTAGAGATGTGGATTTATTAATTATAAGGTAATTAATAAATAATTCAGTGTGTAAGGTTTAGGTGGTGAGGTAGGGTTAGGTTGCGGGATGAGATACGGGGTACAGGGTGTCGTAAGACCCAAATTTGGTGTCTACATTTGCCCCTTGTTGTCGTGTAGCTTGTCTTGTAAAGCTGCACTGACAATAATAAAAAGTGGTTGCCCCAGTTAAGGGTATAGGTAATCCCCCTCAAATCTATCACAGATTGAGGCGACATGAAATCAGGGATAGGGTTGATAAAGGGTGAATGATGATGAGATGCTGGTAAGATGGTGGGGTAAGTTCAAGGAAGCCGACGCATGTTGAAATGCAGTAGTGTGACCAGGGTACAGGTTTTGAAGAGCAAACAAGCAATTCATAGGCAAAGGTCGATAGTTTATCCAAACAAGGTTGATATAATCCTGGTATCCAAGGCATAGGAAGTATCTCCAGGGGATATAACGGGTAAGGTACCAGAACGTTTAGGCATGTTCGGCAGTACCAAATGGTTGGTTTGGTTGAGATAAACGTCACGGTCTTGGTCTAGGCAAAGCTGGTCGGCTGATCAATTCAAGTATCCTAGTCGTGCTAAAACACGAACAGGTGAGCTCGATTGAACAAACATGTACATGATGGGTGGAGAGAATTTTTAATGTGTGGGCCTCGGTCGAGGTACTTAATTGGTGCGGCCTTGGGTCAGGCTGATTGGTTGGTTGCGGCCTTGGGTCAGCCTGATTGATTGATTGATTATGGCCTTGGGTCAGGCCGATTGGTAAGTTGCGGCCTTGGGTCAGGCTGATTGGTTTGTTGCGGTCATGTGTCGGCCGCTTATTGATTAGCCTTGGGAATTTTTAATTTGCGGGCCGCGGTCGAGCCGATTAATTGGTTACGGCCTTGGGTCGGGCTGATTGGTTGGGTGCAGCCGTGGGTCGGGCCGTTTGGTTATGGCCTTGGGTCGGGCCGAGTGATTGGTTGTGGCCTTGGGTCGGGCTGATTGGTTTGTTGCGGCCTTGGGTCAGGCCGATTGGTTTGTTGCGGCCTTGGGTCGGGCCGATTGATTGGTTACGGCCTTGGGTCGGGGCCGATTGGTTTGTTGCAGCCTTGGGTTTGGCCGATTGGTTGGTTGCGGCTGTGGGTCGGGCCGGTTGGTTGGTTGCGGCCTTGGGTCGGGCCGATTGATTGGTTACGGCCTTGGGTCGGGCCGATGAATTCAAAATAAGGCTATTTAGCAAAGCCAGGGGTAGGCGATGTGGTGAAAAATGGAGATTGGTGGATAAGGGCAGGAGTTAGGTTAAACTAAGCCGGTAACCGATATCGGTTATGGGTGACCGATATCGGTCAGATCGGTCTCCTAGGGCACGCTCTAACCGATATCGGTTAGAGGGTGAAAACCTATAAAAAGAAAAAATATGGCATGTCATTTTCACTTTGTGAAATTGAGTGCCAACTTTTTCTTGTTTGAGTTTTTGAAGTGATTGGGTTGTGTGTTTGGGCTGAGTTGGCACTAGTTGAGTGGGGGAGTGAGTTATTGGTAGGCCCCAGAGATCGGGAGGCAGAGTTTGATTGGTTGAGGACCTTGCTGAGGAGATTTGGAGCTATGGCACAGCCTAGAGGAGGAGTGTTGGAGGTGCTGGAGGAGCTGGACCACCACCACCTATCCCACCACGATGATGTGTAGTCGTACCGGTAGGCTCTGAACCCCTATTTTTGTGAAGTTGATGAATTTAGCTAGGATGTGGGTTTTGGGGTAGGAATCCAAAATTTGAGAAAATAATGAATAAATGAAGGTAAATCGTAAAATGGATTGGGTAGATATGTTAGGTAGGCCAAAACGTCAGGGTGGGTAAGTTTTTAGGCAATTGTGCTGGGTAGATGGGTAGAAATAGGAAAAAAAGGGGATTTGGGGGCCATTTTTGGTCCTGGCCCCGAAATCCCACAGTGACCGATGTCGGTCACTAGGTGACCGACATCGGTCACAGTGTAAGTTGTGTAGATTACGGGTATAGAGACCGGCATCGGTCATGTGTCGACCGACGTCGGTGCATAAAAGTCAGACATAGACTGTTGGTGGGGGACCGATGGCGGTCGAGGGTGACCGGTACCGGTCACCATGGGTAGGAGGTAAGGTTTTGAAATTTGTTGTGTTGGGTGTTGTTGTAGGTGGGTAGGATAGATTTTTGGGGTGAAGGGGGAGAAGGTAGAGTTGCTAGGAAAGGTTATTGGGGTGGGGGGTAATCGGGTGGTTGGGGCCGGTTCGGGTAGGATAGGTTATGGGTTGTGTATGAATTAGGAGGGGTTAAATTGGTTGAGGTATGGTTAGAGGGTGAGAGTAGAGCAGGTGGAGTATGAGTGGGGTGGTTGGTAGGGTGTGGGATAGGTAAAGGGGATATTTTAGATTTTTGTTGGGTGGGGTTATTGATGTTGAGGGAGATGAGGTGTTTTAGGTTTGATTGGAGTGGGTAGGATATTTAAAGAAGGACCATAAGAGTGAGAGGAATTTATAGATGTATAGGGTAAGATAGGTGGGTGTAGATGTGCTTATAGAGTCGGGTTGTGATTGGGTGGGTGAGTGAGTATAGAGGGTTAAGGTAGTTGTTTTGTGAAGGGTAGGCCTGATGGAGTGGGTTGTTTTTGTAGGCACGCCAGCAGCTGATGATGTGAGATCGGATGCCGCCTCTACTGGGGTGGATGTGGCCACATGTGACCACAGCGCAGTGGGTAGTTATGCGGGAGGTTGGACTCGGTGGAGTCCAGAGGTATAGGGCTGTGGATAGGGACCACAGCCTGATGGTTTCCCTCATCGAGAGATGGGATCTGACAACCAATGCCTTTCATCTCCCTACTGGAGAGATGACAGTCACCTTAGAGGATGTGTATCGCATCCTGAGACTGCCGATCATCGGTGAGGAGGTGTTCCAGGTGGATGCTGAGACAACGATGGATAGCATCCTGTACAGGTATTCAGGGATGCAGCCCCATTGATTACGTATCATAGTGTGAGCATCTGCTATGGTGATATGTATCGCGCGCATCAACAGGAGACACGGCTTGTCGTGCTGATGATGATCGGTATCACCTGCTTCGCCCTCCCTGACTCAGAGGGAGGCAGCTTCCCACGGGCTCTGATGGGAGTGTTACATGAGATGGTGGAGGAGCACACCTGCTACACATGGGCACCAGTGTATCTGGTGCAGCTATACAGAGACCTCTGGGGCTATCGCCGTATGAGGTGATTCGGTATATGTTCGACATTCTTGTTACACTGCTGGGCCTATGAGCATATCGTGTGTTTACGACTAGTAGGGTTTCCCCAGTAGCCAGGGCCACAGGCAGTTTATAGATATGGGTTTCAGAGGTGGTTGGGGGTCGTGGGTCAGCCACGAGCAGTTATCGCAAGGCGGGATGTCACTTATTACAGACATATGCTAGAGGGCCTGACTACCTTAGATATTATATAGAGGCCATACAGAGGCCATTAGCCCCATGGAGGAGCCCGAGCATAGCTACGTTGGATCCAGTATATCTTCTGGATATCTGGATGGAGATCCGGGGAGTACGAGAGGATCCCTCTAGAGAGGGTATGACGACAGCTGGGATTACAGCAAGATGAGCCACCTCCCTTCCCACAGTATCGGAGGGAGGATGTAGAGGCACCACTGCCTGTACCACAGCCATTTGACCCAGTTTGGGTAGCAGAGAGACCGGCAGATGACACAGTGGATGACGTCGGGGTTACAGGTTCATTTTTGGTTTGGTGGGCAGGGCAGAGGGCAGCCATGAGAGCACACAACCAGATTTGGCGGCTGTTACAGCGGAGAGGGATTGTCTCTTGGGTCAGGTACAGTTATTACAGGGGCAGCTTGCTACTGCACAGGCACAGATTGGAGTGTTACAGGGGTAGTTGGCTCAGGCATAGGTATAGGCACAGGCACAGGCCCAGGCACAGATCCCTGTTCAGGCACAGGCACAGGTCCCTGTTCAGGCTCCGATGGCAGCTCCACCACCACCACAGGTACAGGCTCAGGGTCAGGGTGTACAGGCAGGATAGGGCCCACTTCTATTAGGAGCCGGGGGACCAGCCCCACCAGCCATGGTGGCACGGGCCCGGTACATGGAGGTGAGAGCGGAGGCCCGTTATTATCAGGATGTACTAGATGGTACCGGTGTCGATTATCAGCCATATGTAGCTCACAGAGCCGAGACTTCCCGGAGTCACAGGTCACAGGGGGCTGCAGCCAAAGCTGGTGGGTCAGTGATAGGTAGGAGGTGAGATTCGAGACTGGGGCTAGCTGAGGGATGAGCCAAGGGAGGGGGAGAGAGCTGAGTCATCCCAGGAGCGGAGATGTTTTTGGATAGTTGATTTTTTGATAGAGACACTGGTCTATGAACCGAGTGTGCATATAGAGGCCTGCATGCCCACATAGGATTTATGTATTCATTTTTGTTGTATATACCGGCCTGCGAGCCAAGTACATTTTGTATAGTTTATACCGGCCTGCGAGCCGAGTATATTTTTGACATGAGAGACCGGCCTGCGAGCCGAGTCGAGATTTTGACAGAGACAGCGGCCTGCATTCCGAATTTGTATTTTTTGGATTATAGAGGCCCCATGCAGGGCAATTTGTATATTTTGACATTGATTTGAGGATATATATAGATGATGAGTTTGATCCACATGGTGTGTATAATGTTTGATTTGATACATATATTATAATGTTTCATTTGTTTTGTTGATGATTTTGGAAGTTGAGGTATATAGATGACGTTGATGATGTTTGGATTATATGCATATGTGTTGAAATGTTGATGGTATTATGATGATGGATATTGATAATGATGTCGTTATGCAGGGAAAAGAGGTGGGCGCCGCCAAAATTTTGCAAAAAACAAAGAAAAGGCCTAGGTATAAGCAAAAGGAGACAGTTTGACCGATATCGGTTAGATAACCGATGTCGGTCACTATGTGACCAATACCAGTTAGGTAACCAACATCGGTTATGTTAAAACGAGATTTTCTAAAAATAGAAAAGCTTGGGAGGCAGTTTTAGATTCTTATTTTTAGAGTCATGCAACATGTTAAATACGAGGATGTGAGGCTGTTGTCATCCATACAGGGTAGTTGCATGGGAGAATTGAGTGATAAGGAGGAAAGAGACAGGTAAAGTGATCATGGGCTTGGATTAAGAAGGTGTAAAGGCAAGTTATAGTGAAGAGTCTGGTGAACATGGCTGAACAAGGAGAAGCGTCCAGTGGGCAGAGAGGAGAGAGAAGATAGGTTCCACCTCAAGCTGCTACATCCCAAGAGGTATAAGTGTTGGTTGGAATGAGATTTTGCATGCTTATAAATAGGATGTGGTAAGATAAGTGGGTAAAAAGGTGATAGGAAAGGGTTTGGGATGGGATGAGTGTTATAGGGTAGGAGATTAGGTGTTTTAGATATGTTTGTAGGTACAGAGAGGGGTAAACCAACGAATAAGGTATCATAGGTGGTGTTTTTTAGCAGGATGGGTATTATGAACAGTGACCGATATTGGTTTAGGCCTAACCGGTATCGGTTAGGTAACCGATATCAGTTACTGTGTAAAGTTGTAGCTTCTGATAAAAAACACTTGGGGATTCATTTGCTACTTGTTGTTCGTTGGTTTGATGTGTGCAGGCAGAGGCAAGGTTGATGATGAATGATAGGGTACCAGTGCTGTTGTCATGGGTCTGAGCGGATGTAACACCAGTGGAGTGGGCATTAATAAACCGTGTGGGGTTAAGCGGAATCTGCTATTATTCACGAATCACACGCAATCATGCTATGTTGCAGGCGCTGATTGAGAGATGGAATCCAGAAAAGAATACCTTCCATCTGCCAACAGGGGAAATGACAGTGACGTTAGAAGATGTGTTTCAAATTTTGAGACTTCCAATTACAGGAAGACCAGTGTATCAGGCAGGGCCCAACGCGGCGCGGGCAGTGATAACGGCAGTATTTGGTCCAGCTGTATGAGATTTGACATAGCGAGGTGTGACATTTACTTATGGTATAATGTTTGCGGCACACCTGAGGCAACAAGGTTGGCCATGGTATTAATGATAGCGGTGGGGTATTATGCATTACCTAGAGTGGATGGGGGAAGATTTCCAAAATCATTGATGTGTATTATTCATGAGATGATAGAAGGTAGCGTTACTTTCGCGTGGGCACCCGCATATCTGGTGGAGCTATACAGGGGTTTATGGGCATGCAGGTGAAATCACAGGACTACACTAGATTGTGCATACTTATTACATTGTTGGGCCTATGAGCACATTGTGTGTGTGCGACCAATAGGCTGACCAATCCAGGCAGGAGAGACAGGAGTGTAGAGGTTGGGATTCAGGCGATGGGTCCAGACAGAGCAAGAGGCAAGAGCTGAGATTGTGACAGATAATGTCGAGTATTATAGGTAGAAATTGGAGACGATGACGATTGCGGATATCCGTTGGAGACCTTACGGGAACTACATGGTGATGGCGAACATAGCCAAGGATTTGAGGGGTGTAGAGCGAGTGAGGTGGATCGCAGGACACAGGCCAGGAGAGTACGAGAGGATTCCTCTAGATCGCGTGCGATGACAATTTGGATTTGTTCAGGATATACCCATGGATCATAGACCATACAGAAGGATCGACGCCGAGGCACCATTCTCACCTCCACGGCCAACTCTTCCAGAAGGACCAGAAGAGATAGTAGCCGATCGCAGGGTAATGGATGCAGGAGTGACAGAGTCTTATAGATTATGGTGGGCAGCAGAGCTGTGAAGTACACACGAGAGGGCCGATCATCCCGACATAGCTGTGATTACCACGGAGAGAGACCGCCTGCAGGGTTTAGTTCACCAACTTCAACACACAGGTGAACGAGACCACGGGATTGTTAGAGGCTTCGCAGTCTCGAGTGGAGAGACTAGAGGCAAGAGTCCTCCACGTGAGAGGGTAGATTCGTATGTTACAGGAGAGATTGGTGGATCAGTGGGAGGAACCAATAGCAGTGGTACCTTTGAGTATGGAGAGGCCAGGTGAGCGGCGTCGACGATCACCATCACTACCTGGTTCGGGACGAGGCACAGGGGTCTAAGTGAGTTTCATACATAGGGGTAGAAGAATAAATAAGGATTTCGTCGATGATAGAGAAGATGTATTTGTTTAACATCTAAATAAAATGGAATATGTATGTTGATTTGAGTTTGTGATAATTATAAGAATATTTGTGTTTTGAATGTTTGGATTGATAAAGGATCAAGGTGAGTGTTATCAATAAAAATACGTGAAAATATTTATATTTTTAAAGAAAACACAACACATGATAGGTTATGGGAGGGGATGGTCGAGCTAACCTTGGGAGACCCCATGTCTCCTAAGTGCTGCCTACATAGCCCATTGCACAAAGCAAGGAGGGGCCTCAGACCGATGTAGTTCTCCCTTAGGACCAGGGAAAGGTGAATTCAGGCAATTTGGTTGTGGTTAGGCAATTTGTTGGTTGGTAAAAGTTTGATGTTGGTAGAGTAATGTTGTTGGTGTTGGTGTGGGTATAGGTGAAGTGAGGGTTAACTTACCCAAGCATAGGAAACCATGTCCTAATTAAGGTCAACACACAATCCTAGATTCGGGTAAAAGAGGCAAAAGTGTCCCATAGTTGGAAAGAGCTAAACGAACCACGTATCATCGTAGGATGAGCTTGAATCCCTAGGTACCTTGCATAGGCGAGAAGTCGATAGGTGAAAAGAGTTGTATAATCACAATATATCGGATATACGCATGTCCCTTGAGTTTTGTTATTGTGAAGAATGGTGAGGAGAGGTGGATGGTATAGTGGGGCACAGAGAACTTGTTATAAGGTGATTATTCTGACGGAAGAGAACCAAACCAAAATAGACAAGTCCATGACTCAAAAGTACTTTTGAATACTACTTTGATTTTTCTGGATATAGACTGATCGATGTGGGAAGTCTATATGGGATATGAATTTTGTTGTTCTTGAGGTATTCACGAAGCTGATCAATGTGAGAAGCTTCTGATAGAGGCTGACTTTGTATAGCTGTCCTTCGAGGGAGCAGTCTACTTATAGTAGCAGATGTGGTGTTGCACATAGCTATCCTTCGAGGGAGCAGTCTAGTTATAGTAGCAGATGCGACTTTGCACATTGCTGTCCTTCGAGGGAGCAGTCTAGTTTATAGCTTGGAGGTCTAGATGTTTGTTTGGCATGAAGCATCTAATTTGTAGGAAGTTTGCCTCAAGAATATCCCAGAATTGTATAATTGAGAACTTGTTATTTTGATACTTTTAAGTCATGGACCAGACTAAAAAGGAGAAGGCCTCTTTAAGAGGAGGTGATGATCAAACCATGTGGGTTTGATTTTACTTTGAGATGCATGAAAAAAAGGTGTATGAGGTGGTAAAAGAGCTCAAGGGACGAGCGCAAGGTGGATAAGGAGTGATGTAACACTAAATTCAATAGTAGAATGGTCGGAGATGCAAGGCAATAATGGATTCAGGCTCAGGTTTACCATTAAGCGAAGCTAAACAATAAGTACCTGATTCGTAGGTGTGAGTGATAATGTAAGGCCCAATCCAATTAGGAGAAAATTTTCCACGTTTGCTCTTTTCTAGTTTGGTTACATGTTGATTCTCTTTGAGGACAAGGTCACCAATTTTAAAGGTACGCTCATGAATTCACTTATCATAAGCACGCTTGATGCACTTTTGATAAATTTGAAGGTGGTCAAGAGCGGTAAGATGAAGCTCGTCAAGAAGCTCCAATTGGGTTAAACTGCTCTTGGCAGAAGTCATCATTGGTGAGGAATATCCTAGAGAAACCATCCATGAGAGAAAGCATCTCATGGCCCACAGTGAGATCGAAAAGTTGATCAATACTAGGTAGGTTGAAGTCGTCCTTTGGGAAAGGAAGGTTAAGATCCTGGAAATCCATACATATCCGAAGTCCCCCTGTCGCTTTAGTGACAAGTACAACATTAGAAATCCATTGTGGATAGTCAATAGGTAAGATGAAAGAAACAAAAAGGAGTCGTTGAAGCTCTTCTTTAACCAAGAGGGCAATGTGTGGATGCATTTTTCTCAGCTTCTGTTTAAATGGTTTGGAGTTTGGTTTCAGAGTGATTTTATGGACAACAATGTTAGGATCGATTCCTGGCATGTCAGCGTTAGGACCAAGCGAAAGCTTGATTGCGAGGCATGGAGAAAGGTAGTGAAGGTGGCTTGTTCTGATGCATCGAGAGATTGTCTGATCTTTACAATGTGAGGATCGTCTTCTGTGTGGATGTTGATTTCTATAGTCAACTCATTCAACATGGTTTGGGGTTTCAGATGGTAAGGTGCGTTGAATATAAGATTCGTCCGCACCAAGGTAGGTGAAGATGGAGTCATCATCCTGGCACTCCACAACATTAATTGAAGGCGAGTCTTCTTTGATCATGTCTAGATACCAAAATGGGAAGAGAAGATGGGTCTTCACCATCGCGTTGATAAGTGAGAGGACCTAGGAAGATAAAATTCATGAAAAAAAAAAGTTAGGAGGGATAGATTCCGGGGTCTATCGACTTCGTGGGTGAAGGTGGTAAAATGGGTGATGATTGTTCGGAATGGGTGACTTCGTCGTCTTCCAGGATACAATTGACACGAGGTTTCTTCAGTGTAGGTGGTTTAGAAAACCCAAGACCACTACGATCTTTGTGTTTGCGTGTAGTCATGGGAATAACTGTATGTCGTCCTTGCTCATAAAGACCGAAACCAAAACCCTTCCAAGCACAGCTTGTCAAGAAGGTGAGGGCGAAATGACGGTTGGTTAGATATTGAAAATCTGATTGGAAGGGAATCACACCAAGGGGAGGTTTTAGGGGTGACAGTGGAATGCGTCGACACCCCCATATGTTAGGTTGGTGCAACAATTAGGTGGTCCGTAGGAGATCACCTCCCCCACACGACGGTCATAGGTAGGATGCGCCTGTAACTGTCCATACTCTTGTGGGGTATGGAAGGTGCTAACGTTGTATAGGCGGTACTCCCCCAGCGTAAGGCATTGAAAAACACCTACCAAGGGATCCGAGGTTGGGATGTTGTCTGTAGGAAAGGAAGAAGTATTTGCGTTAGTGGTTTCATTGGTCGAAGGTGTGGGTGCGGCTAAGGTGGATGGTTGAGGCGTGGTTGAAGTAGATGGTTGGGTTGGATCAATGGGTGTCTTGACAGGTACAAGCACATCATTAGGGTGGTTATAACATATTACAGATTTTGAAGGGGGAAGCGTCAACTATGACGGTGTATGACTTCCCTTCATACTCGAATTTGATTTATCTATGTAAGGTGGAGGGAACGCATCCCATAGCCCGGATCCAAGGGCGGCCTAACAACATGTTGTATTGGAATTCTTCCTCAAGGACATAGAAGAGTTCAGGTAAGGTACGTGGCCCTACATGAATGTTAAGGATCACGATGCCTAGGGTAGAAGTAATAGCATCGTTGAATGAACGCAACATGGTGGGGTTGGCACACATGCAGCTAGGAGGGATATTCATCTGGTTGGAAGGCTTTGGAAGAGACGATGTTTAGGCTAGTGCCCCCATCAATCATAACTATGACATACCCGGATGTCCCGGACATAAGCCGAGATGAAAAGAGCAGGATCAGGATCTTCTGCACTAAAGACGACAATTTCTTCTTCGGAAAAACTGACAGCAGCGACTTGCCTTAAAGGGACAAAAGTGGTTGTGGAGGTAGGTTGTTTGGTGAGAGAAGCGACGTGGTTAGGTGTTAAGATGGAGGCGACAGACAAGGTTTCGTTAGGTAGGACCTCTATCCCTTGAAGGATCTCAATTAGAGCTTGTCGATGTGATTCAGATGTTTGAATGAGATCATAGAGTGTCATTTTTACAGGATATTGGTGAAGTTGTTTGATCATAGTGCGATGGGAAACTCCATCAGAGACTGGATAGGCAGGTCCATGAATAATCACTTTAGGTGGTGGTGAAATCGGGATAGCGGAAGGAGAAAGAGAGGCCGCAGGTGTGCTCTCTTTAGCTTTTCCATTATTTTTCTGACCTCGAGTAGCAATGATAATCATGTTGATCTCATGAATGCGAGACGAGGAAGATGACAGGGATAAGTCATTGTTCTCGAGAGGTGGGGTTACAATGATGATAGATTTTGGCAAGGCGGGGGGACATGTGGTATAGGAGATTTTGGTAAGTTGTCCTTCTGAGATTTTCTATCTGAGATAGGAAACTAGCGAAGGATGGCTTTCAAAACTTTGCATCCTTCTACATTGTGTCCTGGTGTGCAGTGGTAGGCACAGATTTTAGATTCATCATAACCTATAGGTCGAGGTTTAGATGGATCATAGGGTCTGAGTGGGGGTAGGGAAATGGTCGCATCCCCTACCAGCATATCAAGGATCTTGGCGTAAGATCCTTTGAGCGGGTCAAATACAGATGAGGCTATTGATTGAGTGGGTGAGATCATTGATTGTTTTGGTAATGGTTGGGTACGAGTGGTTCGTACGGGTGGTGGTTTAGGTAAGGGATTTTGATGATTGGGTTTAACTAGGCGTGGCTTCTTCTGCACAGAAGTTATGTTTAGCTGGTTAGATGATGAGGCCACAGATGATGTGGTGGCAGGAAACAACCACGGGGAAAGAGGAGAAACGGCGGGAAAACAATTCCTTCGATGATCGAGTTTGCTTAGGGTTGGTAGGTAGGAAAGATACTTGGGGCGATGGTGTTGAGATGCCTGTGGATTTCTATATGGGTGCAGAAGGTGCTGGTCGTGTTAAAGAAGACGTGGGAGGCATGGTGTATTGAGGCAAGGTGGAGGGGTGAGGCCCCAATATAGAAGGTAGGTGTGACGGCGAGGGTTGAAGTCGTGCCTGTTGTAGTGGTGTGATCGGGGCTGAGGGTTTTAGTTGTGGCGGAGGCATAGATTGGACTCGAGGAGATTGGGTCTGTCTCCTAGGTGGATTAATGGCTTTATTTTCAGATAAGTCTAACCATTTAGGTGGGTGCGTCAAGCTGGGTATTGGTGAAGTCCCAAGCGTAGGGGAAGGTTTGGCTAGGTTGATAGAGGTGGATGAGGTATTTGGCAGAGTTGAGGGGGGTGGAGGTGAGGACATAGGCATTTTGAGCTTTTGTAAAAACTTTAGGTATATAGTAGAGGTGTCTGGATTAGTCATGTGTCATTTGAGTAGAGCATGGTGTATTCAAACATTCCCATAAGAGTCATCTATCTTCTGGGGGGTGACAATATTCACGTATGGATGGGAATTTTGGTATGGAAGAGAAGTGGGCTGTGATTCCGGTCCACTGGGGGTGTGATACAGGGGGCGAATGAGGCGCTTTATCAATGGGTGTTAAGAGGTCAACCGGTTGCTAGAAAGATTTAGGCGATGAAGAACTGATAGGGAGGAGGGCATGTTCTAGAGGATTCATCATGGTTAAGGAATTTGGTGATGTAGGCTCAAGGGGTTTCTCTTCTAAGGATAACAGAAAAAGTGATGATCCTTCTTCTTTTGCAGCAAGAGTGGTAGAAGGAGATGTTTGGGAAATAGATAAGTTGGATAACAGCCACTCACAGTCTTGCAGGGATGTGGTGTAAGAAGGCTCTTCTGTGAGAAGAGAACTCTGGGTGGTTGATTCCTTTATGGGTAAAGGAATAGCAGGGCTGTCCTCTTTTCCTGATGAAGGAGAAGGGGGCAAGGACTCCTGCGTCGGTGAAGAGGCTCGATTCAGAATTTCCTCGATGGAAGCCCTTGGTTGGGAGTTGAAAACCACATGGATCTCATGCACACTCTTCTCCTCGGCTAAGGTTTCTTGGTTTGTGTTACTGTTAGAGGAATGGTTTGGAAATGGTTTGTTGAATATTTTTAAATTTTGATTAGCAGGGGCATTAGGATTATTGAGGGTTATATCCCCTACATCAACCATTTCCTGCACTATGTTTTTCAACATCTTGTAGTTTTCGTGGTTGTGTCCCTTCACGTGATGGAAAGTTACAGAAGTCATTTTCTTTATACCAAGAAGGTATAGCACGGGCGGAATCAAACCCAGAATGAGGTTTAATAGGAGGCAAGGTGATAGCTCCTGCTTTAAGCAATTTTTCCAAGATCACATCATAAGTTTCTCCCAAGGGAGTGTACTTGATGGGCTCGGATTTATACTTATAGGTGGATTTTGGCTGGGTATAAGACGGTGCTTGAGATTTGACCGTTACTGCATGTGTACAACTCCTTTTGATTTCGAAGCAGCTGATGCGTGAGATTTGGTGGTGTTGGGTTTGTTAGTGGAGTCCTGGGTTCGAAAATTTGAGTTTTTGTTGCGCAACTTCAATTTCTCCTCCTCTAAGGCCCGAATCTCTAGTTTCCGAGCCATAGTAAAGGCCTCATCAAAGGTGTGGAAAGTTTGAATTTGGAGGGTGGGAGAAATGTGTTTAGCGCAGGCCCGCGTAAAGAGTTCAATGAGCTCGGCCTGAGGTAAGGCATAAGTAAGTTGGTTGATGAGGCCCCGCCATCATCCAATGAAATCTGTGATAGATTCGTCTTCAAATTGTCAGATGGCATAGAGATCGGTAATGGATACTTTCTTGGCAATATTGATGGAGAAATGATCCAAGAAAGATTGGGCTAACTAGTTAAAGGAGAAGATTGAGTGCTGGGCTAAAGCACTGTACCACTCCAAGGCAAGGTCCTGATAAGGACATGGGGAAGGTACGGAGTAGTAAGGCATCGTCATGAGCAATCAGATAGCAAGCATGTCTAAACGATCGCAAGTGTTGTTGAGGGTCCTCCTTACTATTAAAGCGAGTAAATTTTGGTAATTCCCATTGAGGAGGATATGTATGAAGGGGGACAGAAGAATGAATAGGCTCCTGAAAAACTTGCTCATATGTCAGGGTGTTACGGCTTCCTGAAACAGAAGCCTCAAGATTTTGCATCTTGTCCATCATTTGTTTGATTAAATCATTGGTTGGGTTAGATGATGGTGTTATCGTCGTAAACGGAGGAGGATTAGGCCAAGAGCCACTACTAGACAATGGTGGGGATAAATGTTGATAAGGTATCGATGATGAATGTGTTGGGGTGGCCGAATAAGGGTGTCCTATATAAGATGTTGAGGCCACCGGATGTGTTTGTGGAAATGAAAAGGTGGGCGGAGCCTGAGAGGGAAAGCTCGTGTGGATAGGTGGTAGAGAACAAGTTATGAAAGAGGTAATTTGCGAGAGGGATGAGGTAGGGGCAGTGGACGGTAGTGATATGTGGGGCCCCAGATTAACCAAAGGAAAGCCAATTGGTGCAGTATGGACCATCGAATCCACTGAGCTAGGAGACGGGGCTAAGGATGAAGACAAGTGAGGCAGAGTTATTAGGTGGGGAAGGAGCTAAGTGAGCGGCTATACTGATAGGCATACCCAAGAGGAGCTGACCGTTGGGTGTACGGTCAGGGGTATGAGACAAATAATACTGTACGGTGCCAAGATTAGCATCCAAAAATTTAGCAAAATCTGGATCTCTGATAGAGATCTTGGGAAAAGCATTGGTGTCCATAGGATTCCCCATAGGATGCGAAGGGGGTGACTCAGGAAAAGACATGGAACAAGCATGTGAAACCATGGCTGTGGCTTGTTTTCAGGTGATAACAACCATGGACAAGAGGATACAACAGGGAATTAGTCAATTAGGAACAAAAACAACAACAAAACGTTGGAATTGGTAGGTTGCTGGTTTGTCAGGAACTGTGAAACACAGTAACCGATATCAGTCTGGTAACCGATGTCAGTCAGACGGTAGCCGGGCGTCGGTTGGGTAACCGATGTCGGTAGAAGAGGACCAATGCCGGTCACTGTGAAGGCAAAGAGAGAATGTAAGAGGCTGTTGGTTTGGGGATAACAAGGCTTAGCATACCCATAAAATTGTCTGAAGTGATCACTGAGACAGGGTATAACAGAGAAACAGAACTGAAAGAAAGAACAGAAAACAGGCAAGATGCACAAGAAAATCAAGAGACTAACCCTAGGATTAGTTTTAATCACTTTGGGCTTATGCCTTAGACATAAGATGATGTCAATCCTAAACAAAAGACCTAAGGGAGATGTCAAGTTTGTTTTGGCTTATAAGGCTACCTCAATCGGGCGGAGGAATACCGCGGAAAGGGGGGATGTTTGAGATGTTGTGTAGATTATGATGTGATTTGGTATGTGTTGTGTAGTGAGAGTAAGATTAATTTCTCGTCAATACCATGGATATTACCCCCACGTGTATGACCTGTTACTTAATCTACGTTCACTAGAATTTAAAAACAACAGGAAAGAATGTGATGCACGTGTTTTAAACCCAAATCGAAAATGATATTCGATGAAGCAAAGAAAGAGAAGAGGTCAAGAAGATGACTTTCACTAATGCAAAGATGCGAAAGTAAGACAAGTTCTTTTACCAAAATGACAAAATATTTTGTGAATATTTAGAAGAGAGAAACAACAAGTGTGCTCCCTACATGAAAACAAGCAAGAAAGAAAGAAACCCGAGAAGGGTCCCACCGGGCGTGCCAAAATGTTTCGCACAGAATTTAGTTCCAGAATAGAGTTACTTCTATCCTTTCATTCTCTTGAGAAACAAATAGGGGTTAGGGTTAGGAGGAATACCTGTTGAGTGTTGGGAAGGTGTGCGCATACCATAGAGAGATCAGACCGATTGTGAAGAGCTCCTTTTTGTCTGGGAAGGACTACCTGTAAATAAGAATGCAAGACCACCAGATTTTAGTTAGACAATAAGTGAGGGAACTGCCTTGGGCCCAGGAAATATTAGACTTCCTTTCGAAGGTGGTCAGTTCCCTTTTTAATACAAATTGATGCAAATGATAATAAAGAAGCTATTGCAAACTCACGATTTAGGTATCTCGTTACTAAAAGCAATAGAGACTAAACTACCAACAATAGAATGTCATGCTATTTGTTTGGTCACTGGTTATTGATATGTTCCGATCAAGTTACAGGGATAGACCAGGCTAGACACGAGATTGTTTTGAGGTGAATAGGTGAAAGGTTGGTTTTGGTATAAGTCACAGTGACCGATGCCGGTCACTGGATAACCGATCGTGGTTACGAAACGCGGTACCGATAGGGAATAACCGATATCGGTAGGGGCAGTGATTTAGGGATTTTTAAATGGAGGTTGGTGTAAGGTGGTTATGAGGTTTGGAAGGTTGGTAGATGGTTGAGGGGAGTAGTAGGGTGATAGAGAAGACTCAGAGAGTGAGAGAGTTGTCTTTGGGGTAATATAGAGATGGATGACCGAAGGTTAGGTGCAGGTTGTTGCCGGGTAGTAGATCCAGGAGTGAGCTTATAATCCCTATGAATTAAAAGTTCACAAAGTAGTGTCTAGAAGCATACAAGGTGATAAAAGAGACTACTTACTAGTTTTTGATGTGGATGCAGGTCCAAAGAATGTAATGGTGAAGGCAAGGCCCAGTTGGGATGATCCAACAATGAGGAAGTGATCTGATGAAGCTATCCTCTGACTCTCCCAAGGTTTGGATGAGTGTGACAATGCTCTAGTTGCTCAGTTCCAGTTTTGGGATCGATGCTCCTCTTTGCAAACTCCTCTCTCTCCTTCTCACTTGTCTCTCTCTTGCAAATGAATCAGGATCCTTTGGTTTTGGTTGGGGAAGGTCATTTACAGGGAACTGATGGGTGGTTACGTAACTGACACCGGTCGAGTAGGGACCGATGTCGGTCAGGTCAAAGTTGGCTATTTGTAGTAAAATAGCCAACTTTCCCTCCTTTTCTCCGAGGGGTCAGTTGTGGGCTTGGTCAAGTCATTATTAGGCTCGTTTTGATGCGGGTGAGGGGTGATGAGTCATGGGTGTGGGTCTAGACCAAGTCATAGGTCTTAATTAGGTTAGTTTAGGGTTAGGGCTAGGTCATAGTGAGGTGGCGAGGTGAGGTGGCAGGGTTGGAGATGTGGATTTATTAATTATAAGGTAATTAATAAATAATTCAGTGTGTAAGGTTTAGGTGGTGAGGTAGGGTTAGGTTGCTGGATGAGATACGGGGTACAGGGTGTTGTAAGACCCAAATTTGGTGTCTACAGGAGGTTTTTTGAAAATGATCAAATTATATTGTTTAGGACTGCAATTCTTCATGTGACCACAAGGAGACAAACATATGTCAACATCAGAACAAGTGGTCCATATCAGGATGAATGCATGGGTGAATTATTTTTTCCAAAGTATTACAAATAAAGAAATTTTTTTACTCACACACAAAGATATTATTTTTCATGTACATCCAAGGGGGCAAAACTAAAGAATGTCAAAATTATCATTGCAAGTGGGTCAAGTTGTAGATGTCACATCATCAGCTAGAAGAAAAAGATTATATCTATTGGAGAATATTTGCTCATGAATAAAAGCTTATTGTTAGCCAAATTATTCATCCAAATTTATTAAAAATAGAACAGTCAACTGCAGTTTGACTGAGTTGTATTTTTGTAACCAAGGCTATTAATGCCTCGTGGTATTAGCATGTTTATTTTTATTCCTTTATTTATTCTTGATAAAGGATAAAAATAGGATTCATGGGCGAGTACAATTTTTAGTATATTTTTAGGAAGGGTGGGATGAATAAACTTGCTATATATTGTGTGCAATGGAAAAGCACAGAGGAGGACTTTTGGACACATGAGTGCTGAAGCAGATTTTGCTAGTTTTTCCCTTTGAATGAGAATTGATTTTTGCCTTTCCAATTATTTGCAGTGTTGTATATACCTTATTATTTCTTGTGAATTTCAAATTCCCTGATTAATCATCTCACCTCGCTACAAATTTAGTTATTTCTACATAATATTAGTGTGCATGTCTTATCTTAATAGTATTGTTGTGAATCATTCCCTCAATACATCAAATGTTTTTCCTTAATATTCTGTTGAAAACTATTGGTTTGTGCATCCAGAATCCATTCTCAAATATTTGTGCATGTACTCAGTCAAATCCCTCAACAAGTTTGGTGTATCACCCCAGTTTTCAATTCATTTACAATCATCTTTTTACCCTCAAAACCCCAAAAAATTAGTTTAGGATACATCAATAAGGAACCGACCTTGATACCAAAGAATCACCTCAACAATAGGTATACCCACATACCCGAGGTGTTTCCATTGTATCTACGAAAGAGAGAGATCCAAAGCAAGCTTAGAACCCCTGCAATTATCTCTCTACAGGGTGTAATTTTGAGAGATAACAATTTTGAAAGCTAAAACTTGATTTCTGGGAGTTTCCACCAGCCAAAGGTGATGAAATTTAATAGAAAAATCTACCCTAAGATCCTCTAATAAATTTATGAGGTTTGAGAAAAAAATAATTCCTCCATTTTACGGAAATCCTAATAGTAAAGATAAAAGGTGTTTGGTAGGCCTAATTTGACAGGGTAGAGTTAGAGAAAGTGGTTTTTCACTTGGAACCTGAGTGAATTTTTTTGGAGAGTTAGTAAAAGATAAAGGGTGTCTTAAAAAACCCTAGTTTTGCTTTGAAACTACTTATAATTGTTACTATGACTGTAAAAAAAACTTTGGGAGGGATAGTAGCCTAAGAAGACTAAAGAGGACACCAGAGCTAAAAATAGTGATTTTATTTCTTTTAATCACCTTCTTTGCATCACGATCCAAATAAGGTAGTCCATCCCAGTCTCGTCTATGATGTGAGCACCAAAAACTACGTGAACTTCTTGTATACCCTTCAATTTTTATGATTTTTCGTAGTTCTCTTTTGAATGGGGTTTATATAAGTGGAAGATTTGAAAAAGATGTGTTTGTTAGCAATGACCACATTTGCAAGAAGCTTGAAAGCGAAACATGTATTCTATATTTTCCTCTTTTACTTAGGATTTTTAAATGGTTGTTAAAACTTGATGCCCTTGGCTGCCACATATGGATGTCCTACTATAGTTGGTGGTCTGTCACGTGTTTCTCCCATATATTATTAAATATTTATCAACTAATTACACTAATAGGCATTTCACAACAAGATGCATTCATCTGTGAAACAACATGGATGCTCAGGATTTCTCCTACGCAGAGGATGACCATTCGACTTGTTCCAGCCATTCGATGGAGACATAATATGGCTATTATCTCCTTAACTAATTGTTGTGTTGGTGTATTTAACGAGGGATGATTTTAGGTGGACATTTTACATTGGGGAGAAAACTTAAATGTGTGTTCATTGTACAATGCACTTGAAGTCTACTCATGGTTTTGTCATGTTACAATGATTATGTCTTTTTGTTTTGCAGTGGATACAAACTTAAGCTCGTTTATTAGCAGTTATGGCGTCCAGGGGTTAAATTTGAAGGCCGTTTAGATGTTTTTTGTGACTTTGGACGTAAAATACTTATAAATATATGATCTAACCGTCACACACAACTTGCATATTAAAAAGGTGACCATCATTTTTATATAGATTTGTATAAATATTATTAAAAAATGTAAATTTACATTATAAAAGATATAATAAATATAGAATAATTAGTAAAATAACAATTTTTTTTTTTTTGAAGGTCGGTATTGAAAAATTATTGTCCCCTGAATTTTTTTTGATAGGCATAGGTGGGCATCAAATTTAACCCTTGATGGCGTCCCTCAATCTTTATTGTGATAGGAGGACAAAAAACTTTAAGCCTTCAAGCTTTCTCCTTCAAATGGACGAGGTATAGGTTTTATGGGCATGGCAAAACATTCCATCCCTTAATGCTCTGTTTACTATTTGTATGTGGGTAAAGGAAATGGTGGGTTTGGTGAGTAGAATAATGGTTTTGTACATATCTTCAGAGATATTTTTCTTATTTTTTATATTTTATAACTTATTTTTGGTTTGTCACTTGTATTGCACTCAATTTTTATGCTCTGTCATTTTCCCGTGCTAATATGTGGGTTCCTTCCCATGAAAATATGTGATTCTTCATCTGTTGTATTTGTTACGGTATCCCAGCTATTATCTTCATCCACACGAGGTGAAACAATAAGGAAGATGACATTAAAGGGTCTTTATGTCCATTTTTTTCTGAGGCTATATTGTGCATTTTCTTGAGTTTATGCGGCATCGATGTCATGTTAAGAGACGTGTGTACACAATCTTGTATCATCAATTTGATGAATAGATTGCAAAATCAACCTTGGATCTTAAACGCCATCAAGGTATGTAAAATATTATTTCCCCTGTATTTACTTGTGCTTGTCAGGGATTGAAGATACGTGTTTGATTTTTTGTTGATGAATATGTCTCTTAAAGGGGTGGACTATTTTTGAAATTTATATAGCGTATTGAAATTGTGAGGGTAAATGCTAGATTGAAAACAAGTGTTATGTTCAGGGATATGTGGGCAAGAAATAACTATCTTTCATGTGTATTGTACAAGTAATGTACAATATCATTTTCCCCCCAATTTATGTTTTGTTCAAATAGTTGAATGATTACTATTGATATTGATGTGTCTTTATCCTCTTGAATTTTTACTGCAACCCATTTCATGTTTGTGGTGTGTTAATGATTAGAAAAGGCTAGATGAAACTTCAAAATTTTAAGAGTGAAAAATAGAAAAATGAAGAGTGGAGTTGTTAAAAAAATTGAATTGTACATGCATGCAAGTCTTTGAAATGTGTTCATGTGGCCTGACAATGGAATTAATCATGAGATTTGACGCGTCCTGGGTGTATTTCATGCTTGGTAATGTATTTTACAACTTTATTAAATTACAATCCATCTACAAACTTCCAGTTTTTATTCTCACCTGTAAAAAATAGTTAATCATGTCATTTTGGCATATAGTATATTTTACAGTTAATTTCATATTCCCAAACATACACATCAATATTTGATTGGTGAAAATTACTTTTGTTATCTAAAAGGATTGCAGGGTTTTAATAAATCTTTCAAACATGTTATGGAATGAGTAGTGGCATCTACGAGTAACTAATTAAATTCTTAAACAATCGTTTACTATATAATTTTAGTATGTACATATATTTTGCAGTTTTTCCTGGGAATTGCTACATATTTGTTAGGTAAATAAATTATTTATCATTAATTCACATCAGGGCATATTAATGTGCCCTTTTGACATGAGATTTTAGAAACCAAAAAATTATGTAAGTATTATTTATAGCTCCCTATGAATCCTGAAATGATCTGAGAGGTTTTAAGTAAACACTTATGAAAGATTTGTTGAAAATGAATAAATCTGGTCTTTCATATGATTACAAGGCTTTAAATATAACAAATGAATATACCAAACAATTTTTCAGTGACTATAAGTTTTTAATATTGCATTGAAACTGAGCACAACACTGTATTATTAAAATAGTGATAAAAAATAAAAAAGTGCCCTTCGTTTATTTTAAATCTTTCATATACATTACATTTTTACACATATACTATTAACTTGTATATAAATCTATATACATAATGAAGGTCATATACATTGATATTTTATTCAATTCTAGCGAGCCCATCGTTGAACATTTGGGGTCATTTTCATATTTTACATATTTTTAGGTATAAAAATAATGTCTATTGCATTCAGTGATTAAATTTGAAGGGCTCCCCATATTTTAATTTGACGGGCTAGGTTAAGCTTTAACCTTCATAAATGACATATTAAACAACACATTACCCTTTAATAGGAAAAATGAAAATGTTAATTTTGTTTCCACATTAACCTCACCAACTTAGGTAATCGTAGTGTCACATCTTTCAAATCCTTTTATTCCCAGTAAAGTTTTCTTAACCGATAGAAAAGATGAGTATGGAGGAGACACTGAGGAATATCAAATTTAAAGATTATTGTCCACAAACTAGATTGTACCTTCCTAAGGCAACAAATAGAACGCTTGTGTAGAATTCAGGGCACGCCTCTCATATATTTGTTAAAACTTATAATTCAATAAGTACATTAAGGTTATTGAATTTTTTTAAACAAATATAATGGAATGTTATACATTCAATATTATCACCTTATTAATAAACATATAGAGTAATATATTATCACATCTAAAATATTATAGAGATAAGAAGCAATAACAATTTACTATATTGAGAAATAAAAAATGGCATAATTGTGGTTCTAATGTGTAAAATCGACATGTATTTAAACAAATCATAAATTACGTAGCAAGTTGGTCCAAAATTCAAAAATACATTTGGTATTTTAATCAAACAATGTCTTGGCCAACACATTTACATTGATAATAATTTGAGCAACAAAACTCACTAGGACTTGACATTACTTGTTATTTGCACAAATTTTCACTCATGCATAAGGTTGTGGATTTAGTGATATTTAAATGACCAGTTTATAAAATAAACATAAGAATTGAGAACGTATCACCAAATTGTAAACATGGTTTACAAGATAGAAAAAAATTAAAAGAGAATATCACTATTTTGAAAATAGGAGTAAGGTAATTGCTTATTTTATAGAGATTTATCCTTTTTTTATATATGAGGAATCATTACATTTTACATTTTAAAGCACAACCTCCAAACCTTAGTAATTGTTAGCTTGAAGTGAGGAAGGGAGCCCTGGGTGCACAAGTTTCATACTACCTTCATACAATTGGAGCCTAGGTTTCATACTACCTTCGTACAATTGGCACATTCAGGGATGTTGGTCGAACTACTTTGACAACTTATAGGGACTCTGGTTAGATTACTCCTCATGCTCGGATATGCCAATGGGGTTTGAACTTTGGAACTCCTCTTAGTAAATGCCTGGTCTTTACCTCTTAGAGATTTATCCTTTTACCTAGTGATATTGTCCATGATTAGTGGGTCGAAGTGAATGAAGATTTTTTTAACATAGAAAATAGAAAGCTAACAAAGATGATTTTTTTCTCTAATAATTATTTAATATTTTATTTATTAAAATAAATTAAACAAATTATAAAAAAATAACTTAGCATACAATATACATGACAAGTGATTTTTTAGCTAGTCCTTCTAATGAAAATTTATAATATTTTAATGTCTTTTAGTATTGAAGTGTAATTTTAAAATTCACTTTTTTTTAAGTGCAAATTTTTAATCACCCTTCTATGATAAGCTAGAAGATGTTTGAAGGGCATTGACGACTTCAAATTTGATCCCCGCTTGCATTACTAACCCTTAGTTTTGAAAATAAACTTTTAAAATTGTCCTCCTTTTTTTAAGACATTGTGAAAATATTTTTGGCCTAAGCCTAGCAAAATTGACTACTCTTTTTCTATTGAAGGGATAATATTAACTTGCAAATATTAAAAGATAATTATTTCTCGCCATATTTTTTTCCCACCTATTGATGTTCCATTGCACACTTTAGGTGGAATTGTTAGTTTGTACTCTACGAGACTAAAGATTCTAATGCAAACAATGATATCGATCGAGGAAAAGGTTGGGATAAGGAAAATGAAAGGATTTGGATATTATAAATACACACACACACACACACACACACACACTATTCAGTAGTATTATAAGAAAATCCCACGATACTTGTGTTTATATAAATAAGTTCGGTATTTATAAATATTTAGATAGGCACACATAATTTTAATTTTATGTAGCAATTGCCTTTTTTGTTGACTATATGATAACAAGAAATTCATGTAACATGTATAAAGTAGTTTGTATTTTACTATGCATAAACTGGTTTGTTACCTGTTATCATTTCCCTTTTCGAATGCATAATATACATGCTAAAATAGTTCGTATGCCCTTGATGGTTTTTGGTTATCAAATTCAAAAATTACATCAGTCTTAATGGGATGATGAGTCCCTCGACATGTGCCTATCTTTATTTTTTTTGCAGGAAGCACAAGAGGTCTCCTTTCTAAATGGATATTATTTGGATTAGAACAATATGAGTTATGGTATAGGTATGGGACATGAAAATATCTTTGCATATACTCAATGAACAAGCTAAATAATATGTTAAAGATAACACAACACGAGATATTGCTGGGCCAAAATGTCCAATATATTCAATATATGTAGAATAATAGCCTTAAAGTAGGGAAACATCATATAATGCTCCTTAAGGAAGGAGTAACTCCACAATATTATGAGATGGGAATCCACTTTGAGGGAGACATTGTATGATGTGCAAAAATGTGTCTAAACATGTGCACTCTTATCATCCATTTAACTAGGGTATCGAGGAAATGAGTAAAGGACACACCCAAGACATGCACACAATGGATAGAATTAAAGGTGGTACAAGGACAATTGATATCACATATCTAAAGGGAAGTAACCATTACACTAGGAAAACCTAAGGTTTCCAAGGCCCTAGGTAAAGAAAGAAGAAGGAACCCTATTGGGATATCGACACTTTGGGGATAATGAGAGACAAGATAAACATTCAAAGACTATGCTAACCAAAGTAAAGCATGTAACATAAAATACTAAGATAAACATACAATAACTAACAAATATGTAGGAGAATACTCTATACAAAATGAAAATTCAAGTTAGAGAACTTACCTATTTGGGGGCAGTCATTGATGCATCTATTTGCCAAACGACCATACACTAAGAGAGAATAAATTTATCGTGGCGAAGGGTAAACAATCCAGTCCTAGATCACTATAGGTGACCCAAAATTGCAAACAAACCAATCTAATCAAGAAGACTCTTCAAGCTAAGAGTCAAGATGCAAGAAATCCAAGATATTAGTGAGCATATACGAGTTGGTGCAAACGAGGAGAGCTAATGGTGAGTTCCAGTGTGAATTTGTGATGTTTTTTCTACGGTAAAGATATATTTTAGGTATTTATATTGATTCCATCTCCTGTGGGTGAAGGCATCAGCTCTAAGGCATTTTGAAATAGTGCCAATGCAATTGCTCACAGGAGATGACATCAAAAATGGAGGGAAATCTAAAGAGGTGTGTGCAACATGTCATGAGAAAAAAAGGAAATACAAGAAAAAAAATAATGTGGTCATGAGCAAGTAAGGTGTCAGAAGAATGTGGAAGAAATTAAGAAGATAAGAGAAAAAGAAGAATATGAATATAACCAAAAGTTATCTCCTCTCTCTCTCTGCACGTATCATCCCTAACCCAATAGTTGCATAAATAACCATACCCCTATTCCAAAACGATCCCCTTAAGGCACTCGTTCCCAGAAATAGATGCATTAACGACCTCTAACCCGAAAAGAGGAAATTGTTATTAACATGTTTGAAAATAGAAAGAATACAAGATTAAGTGTATACATATGCCCCAACTATTGATTACTGCATGTCACAATAGTGAAACATGGAGGAGTCAATGGAAAGAATGATACATAACACCGACATTAAAAGTAAATGTTGAAAATAAAGAAAGGACTAGCTGAAATGAAATATACCCACCAATGCATACTTGATAGTGTTATTCATCCTGCCATGTATGGGTACAATTGCATACTGCTAAAACTCTAGAGAAGAAAATCTTAAAGAAATAATACAGGATAATTAGTAAAATAAAACATAAATCACCTAGTTAGGGGCCCATGGGAAGGATGTTGTAGATTTAGAAATTAGAGATATAGGGTCGAAAAACATTATTTTTTGCCAAAGATCAGAATAAGGCATATAATATGGCAAAAATAACGAGAGAAGATCACAATCCCAACACAATTGACAACAAATTTTTAGGAGACTGAGAACTAAAATAACGGGTATTTGAATATTGGGGACCATCACAATGAAATTGATTAGAAAGATTAGGTTGAGATAATATTTTTAAGGGCAGGATTATGCCTGTAGTTAGTCTTGGTGACATTGAAATATTAGGAATCTAAGAATTTTTAATCACATGAGTGTTTCTATGGTACCCACACATTCTTAACGGGGTTTTTTATGGTGCTGATTTTGACAATTGGAGTGAGATTTCTCTAAATATTGATATTTTTCATAACCAATCTTGTATGATGGCAGAGTGATCAAAAGAAGAACCAAGGAAGAATTCTAGGGCTGATTTCCTAAGGTCCTTATAATCACTATGTGAGTGTCCTATGGTTTTATGCCACTAATAAAATAAATCACCCCTAAAGTTAGGAAAGACATGCTTGGAAGGGGGACTATTTGTGGAGTGGGGAAGCATTTGAAGAAGTTCGACATGAGATAAAGGAGTATGAAGGGAGGGGCAAGGAGAATCTTGATGTGCTCCCACTCCTTTATCTCTAGAATAATTAATTACATGTGTTATACCTTTAAGTGTGGGTGATGGGTTGGAATTGGATCCAAAGTCACACATTCGGTGATCTTGTCTTTAGCTTGTTTGAGGGATTCCTCTATCGTGCTAGGAGAGAAATACCTAACCTTACATTGAAGGGTTAGCATGAGGGGATTAAGAAATATTTGAGATAAAATTTTACCATATGGTTAGATGTATAGACAAAGCTTTCCATTTTTAATGAAGTTGTGAGATGATTCGTTCATTCCTTGTTTAAGATTTATGAATCTCTGGAAGGTATTTTTAGGTATATCTTGTTATTGGAATTCAAAAATCAAGGCCTTGACTAAGCCTTATAGGTCAACTAAGGAATTGGAAGGAATTTGATTATACCATTATAGGGCCTCACCCACTAAGGTTTTTTGTAGATGCTTAGTTTTTTTGCATAGGTATTTGTTTGAACCCATTTTTGTAAAGATTGCCAAAAGTTTTGAGGAAGAGAGTTGGATCCTTAGAACCATCATAAGAGATGGTAGCGATAGTCTCTCCTAAATTGATGACTACACTATATGGAGATAAAGGTTCATTTTATATAGTTTGCAACATCTTGAGATGTTATTTTATTGGTGGAGGAGGAATATGATTTCCATGTGCATCCACTAATGAGGGTGGTGTGAAGGAAGGTACATTAGGTACCACATTTTGAGATGTTATTTGTAACATCTGATTTTTAATTTGGATGATTGGATCATACTAGCTATGGAATCATCTTGGGATAAGGCCATCTGATCTAAGAGATTAACTATCAATAAATTAGAATCCACAGAAGAAAATTGGCCTTTGTCTATAGGTACTATCTTGGTGCTCATCATGTTCACTGGTAGGGGTTTTATGGGAGCCATTTTGATTAGTTCTGCAAACAAGAGTTTGACTATGATGAATCCATTTGTAATTGAGACGAGGCATGATTATCTCCATAGATATATTTAAGAGACTTCCATCCCAATCAGGTGTAGTATATTAATTGTCGTTGAGATTTTTGATGATATATCTAGGATCTATATGTTCACTCTTAACTACATTACACTCAACTGAGTGACCTTGTTTTGAGTGATTAGAAAGACAAGGTGAGGGTAGTGGAGATTCATGGGTAAGATTAAGATAACTACATATATTATCACTTATGAGAAGAGGAACTATAACACTTTGGAGGATGAAAAGGGAATGTATACATAAATGAATATTCCATGGAGAGATTCAGGGGATTCAACTGAGCCAAATGATCCTGAGAGGAGACATTGGTATAGTCTAAAATTTGAAAACAAAGCTCTAGAAAAATGTAATTTAGATGTAATGAGACATGCATAGAATTGACACAGGGGACTATGATGTATGAGAATTTTTTTGGACAAGACAAACAAGATTGGCCCTGTATAGAATTGACATAGGAGCCAATAGAGTTTGAGAGAGAGTTTGGACAGGATAGATAGGATCGGCCCTATAAAATATTAACATAGGGGTCGACGATGTCTGTGAAGTTTGATTTTTAGGGTTTTTTTCTGAATTTTAAGTGCTGAAACAAGAAAAAAAATCAAAATGGGTGTTTCTAACGAGATGTTCTCGATTAAAAAGTACAAAATAAGATTCACGTCAGGTTCACTAGGCATGTACGGTGGTCAAAAATGTGTTTAGACACTGTGTAATGTTATCATCTGTTCAACTAGGGTATCGAGGCAACAAGTAAGGGAATCGCCAAGACCGGAACACAACAAATAGAATTAAAGGGGGTACATAAACCCTTACATTAGGAAAACATAAGGTTTCCAATGCCCTAGGTTGAGAGAGAGGAAAAAACCCTATCGGGATATTGACACTATGTGGGTAATGAAATACAAGATAAACATGCAAATCCTATGCTAACTAATGTAAAACCTGTAACATAAAGTAAAGAACTAAAATACAATATGCTAACATAGAATGTGCATAAAATACTAAGCTAACTGTAGACACAAAATTATGCACTTTAGGCATTATTTATCCCAGTCTTATATTACTAATTAGAAGGTTATCAAGTGATTAAAGTACTAATTAATCCCTCCTTTTGGTCATCTTTATGTTATATTTTATTTCTTCATTCCTACATATTTCCTCATACATATCCAACTATTTTGTAACTATCCTAACATTTTAGCCTAAACCTACTGTAGACACCAAATTTGGGTCATACTACCCTTGGTCCCATTCAAGCAATTAACGTAATATATTTAATTAATCATAACCCCTTCATCCTATACTAATATTCATCCTCACATTATTAATTAATTTAATTAAGTTAATTTCACCCTAACAACTCCACCTCATCGTTACACCTCACCCTAGACTCATTCCATGGGCATTTAACTCACAATGACTGAGTCATCACTCTCATCACTAAGTCATCATTCTTTAGTTCTAAGTCACCACTTAACCTAACTAACTAAGACTTCTTCCTAAAACCTAAGTAGACTTCTTCTATGAATTTATTTCCTTCTCTCATGTGAAGTCTACTTCCATAAGCAAACTCAATCAAAATCATGCCAAAAATAGTAAATATCTACTTATTTTTGGCAAACCTAGGTTTTCCCGCCTTAACTGGAGCCGGTTATTCCTCAACCTACGCTGGTCACCTAACCGTCATCGGTTACCTTATATACATTTTCACAAATCTTTACCCGGGTTGGTAATTCAGTGATTGGAGTTGATTGCATTCAAGCACAAATCCTCAAGTACTCCTACATCCAGATGACAAACACACATAACCACAGTACAAGACAAGCATCTGATTCATCTTTCTAGAGCATTGGAAAACTCACGAAAGTACAGAGGTTGTATTGCTATAGCAATGGACTCAAGCACTTCTCTGATCAACCATCAACCACCCCAACTCCCAAGATATGCAAAATATTAATTACATAATTGTGATCCTAATCATTCTGCTTTCCTTTTGTAAGATCTCTGGTTTCTTTCAGTAGTTCATTTCCACTATTTCCTGTACACCACCTTCCTCCCACTCATCCACTATCCCACCATCCCAAGAATTTGCCAAACCCCCTTCTTAATATCCCTGAGTCTTATCAGCCATATTATGACCCAAACCATACTGCCCTCACTCTATGTGCAATTACAGAGAGCCTAAAAATATCCTTTTAATAATTTATTACCCATTTCCTTGAGCAATGTCAGTTTAGCCCCCCTTTCTGGCATCGGTCACCAGACCGACATCAGTCTTTGTGTCACTTCACAATCTCAGACCAACAAGCTTCCCACCCACTCAAAATCAATCCAGACCTCAACCAATCAACTCCAGACCATTACTAGACCTTTGAAAAACCTATTTAACCATAACAAACCTGGTTCCAACTAGATTTAGTGTTATTTTAATATTTAATATGAAATCTAGTGTAGTGTGTGTATGAGAAACCTAAATCATTACATTGCAAGAAGACTTATTTATTTCAATTTATTATTCACATTGAATTGTATAAAATATAGAATTGACATCCATTCAAGGAAGCATCACACTTCATGGATCTAGCCTTGCTAGGCAGTCCTATGACTCTTGTTATTTAATAATATTTTGCTAGTCTTGCTTTGTATCTACAATTAGTCCTTCCCCCGACAAAAATGAGTTCTCTAAAATTAGTTTGGATAAAGTTTGTAATGTTGTAGTGCCCACATTTTTATGGCTCCAGTTATCTATTGGTTCCTTTATGGATAGACATGTTTTGACTGAGACTTTGATAGATTTTGGACATTTTGCTATGTTATTTATCCTCATGGACATTATGGTATTTTGGGCGCGTAGCGCCAATTGGACTAGATTTCGTATATTGATATATTTCTTATGATGTTGATGACACTAACAGGGTTACATGATAGTGAGATTTATTGGTTAGATGTTGATTTCTTGTGGTCGATTTGATCAATGATATAGTTTTCTGGATTTAATAATGGTAATCTCATGCTAGCCTAAGTGTATGTCGTTGTAATTTTATCTTGTGGATGATTCGTGGTGAACTATGTGTATAATTGTATGCATTGCACTATCAATTGTATAATGATGTTAGGACATTATAAGTTTGATTAATTTTGTGATGAGTAGATGATGTTTATTGTATTGGACAGATGCGGTTAATGTGTGCAATGAGTGTGCAGGTGACAGGTATAGGAGAGCATGGGTTTCAGGGTGGCTACGCAATTGTGCACAAGTGGCCCACGGGCTGAGTCCTAACCATGCTAAATGTTTGAGGCCTTAGAATAGGTGTATTAATTGGGCACCATGGGTGAACCCTCAATTGTAATGTATTTATGTCTTGTAAAATTAATTATGTTTAGGGTGTGTTTTATTAAGTAAACTAGTTTAGGGGTTTAATGATCTCATCTTAATTTAAGTGATGGTTTTGGGTAAGTGTGTGTGTGTTGGTAGAAGGGATTGGGGACACATGTGAACCTTGGGTGGACCCCACACCCTCTACCCTTGTGCCCAAGTATGCCAAACCCGAAATTGGGTTATTTTGGGCATTTTTAGTGACCCCTTTTTAGTTTGGGGGTTCACTTAGCATGAAAATGGGCCCTTGGACCCTACCTAATAGGTAGGGGGGCTTATTTCCAAGGTTTGGAGGGAGTTTCCCTCCCATTTTTCCCTCCTTAGTCACCATCCATGTAAGATGGTTGGTTTGTGTGTATTTGTTAAAAGTTGCTCCACTTTGTTTTATTTTGTTTTTAGTATTTTGGGTGATAAGGGCTAAAAGGTGAGTTTACTTTTACTTATTTGGTTTTTGGAATCTTTGACTCATGGGAGGAGAGGGGGTGACACTTGTCACCTTCCCATTGGTGAGGAAACTTTTGGGTTCCTCTTCTTATTCTTCCTCATGTGGAAGGAAGGGGTCTTCTTTCCTCATTTTTTTTTTTGGAGAACTTGGAGAATTTTGGGAGCTTGGAAGTTTGCTTGGACAAAGGGGAAAAGCTTAGAGTCTTGGAAAGCATTGTAGAGGTAGGATTCTTAATCCTTTTCTTTCCTTGTTGTTGCTTATCTTGTTAACTATGCAATGGTCAATAAAATAATGTGTGTGAAATGATGTGTTGTAAAGTTGTATGGAGAATGTAGTTTGTTTGTTTTGTTGCTTTGTTGTTTTCTTTTGTTTTCTCTCCACCATCATTTGGATTGATGGTTTTTGGAGAATGTAGGGGAAGAGAGAGGGATTTCCCTCTCAAACCTCATGGTTGTTGGTCAAGCCATGAAGGTCCCTTCTCATCCCCTCATATGGTTTGAGGTGGGAGAAAGGTTCATATGGCTTGAACCTTTCCCCATTCTTGGTGAGGAAACCCTTTTGGGTTTGAAAATCCTCCCAAGAAGGATTTCTTTGACATAAAGGAGGAATAAGGAGGATGAATGATTAGGAGGAATAAGGAGGTTTGTAAACATGTTTTTGTTGGTGTATCCTATGGGTTGGACACCTTTGTTTTGGGCATCCTATTTCTTCTCTTCCCCCTTTGTGAGGTTGACCTTGTTCTCCTCATGTTGTTGTTTTACCATGTGTAGTTATGTCTAAGTGTTTAAATGGTGCTATGTATTTTTGTTGTGTTTTATCCCCATTATACTTGTGCACATTGTGGAAGTTAGTTCCTCTCTCCCATGGGCTTGGGGGAGGCTAGCATGACTTCCAACCATGGAAAGGCATGTGATGATGCCTATTGGTTGGGTGGTAAACAAGCCTTGTCTCTTATTTCAGCATCCTTGGAAGAACATTCAAGTTTGGAGATAGTTGGAGCCTCCTTGTCATCTTGGTCCTCTTGGTCATCTTCATGTTTTTGAGGACATTACTTTCATTTTATCTCTACAAATGTGGCTTTGTGAAGCTTTATCTTCTTGTAAAACACCTATTTTGTACTTGATGCTACTTGTAAACTTTAGTCATTGCTAAGGAAGTTTTCCCTTCATTATTGCAAGAATCTTGTAAACAAAAAAAAAGAAAGGAAGGATTACCATATTGAAAACATGAACTCTTTTATTTTAATGTCTTCATTTGGAGGTCTTGGTTGTTTAGAAATCTGCAATAATATAGTTATGCATCATACATTAAATCTGAAGTATTTAGTTGTGTTTACCTTTAAAAAGTTTTATAAAAAAAAAATCTATGAAATGGCATATGTATACTTTTTTTTGAAAATAAATATGAAATTTATAAGCTAAGCATTCTTTTAAATCTGTAAATTTTTATGGCATTACATTTTGGTATCAGAGCCGTGGTTCAAACACACGGACTCTTTGGGTAATTTCTATTTTATTTATCTTATTGCTTTGTTAAAAAAAATAAAAAATTGTAAACTTCTTTGATAAGGAAAGTTTGGTTATTGGAAGGATTCCTTAGTACTATAAGAAAATCTTTAATTTTTCTTTTGTTGGATCTCCCTCTTGTAGAAAAATGCATTAATTATTTAGCTATTACATTGAAGGAAAGTTAGTGTTCATGGAGTTGTAGGATTTATTGAAATGATTATATTTGTTTTATAATAGTTTGTCTTGCAAGTTTGGTAGTATTATCCAATGAAATGAAATCAATTTATATTACCTTAAACCTTATTTTCTTTCCCATAAGAAAACTAGATAAATGGACTTGTTATAGTTAGAAAATAAAATAAAATAAAATCTATTAATTACAGTTTGACATTTCTTTGGAATATAGAGTATGTTGTGAACATGTTAAAATATATTGTTTAAAATGTATATGGTTTAGTTTGATAATGCAAATACCTCTTTGCAATAAGAGTTTTTTTTTTTGGGTAAATACGTTGTACTCAACAAATAAAATTTTTAATTATAAAATGTAATATATATATATATATATATATAACACCAACACAATATATATATATATATATAACTATATTATTACAAATTTAATAAATAAAAATATATAATAATAAAATATATATATATATATATAAATATATAAATATAATATATATATAAAATTTTGTAAAAAAAATATACATATATATACATAATAATGTGTATATAAATATATATAAAAATTTTTAAAAAAAAGGTAAAAGAGAAGGTTTGGGGAGGGCCGAACCCCCTCCCCACCCCTGCAATTTTTCTACCCCTGGTCCCCTGTTCCCCCTGCCCACCCTGTCACCCTACTCCTACATGTTGTCCCCCTGTCTGCCCCTCCACGTGCCCCACGGCCACCCCCTCCCACACCCCTTTGTTCCCTCTCCCCTGTCCACCTCTACAGACCCCTCCCCACAGCACCGTCCCCACCCACGTTATCCCCCCTGCCACCTCCCTCCACGCTGTCCCTCCACCCTGCACACTCCACCGCTTCCCGTCCCTCCAACGGCATAAAAAATAAAACCACTCACTATTGCCTTCCACATACAGTCCACCACCCTGCCTATTCCCAACACCCCCTCCCGCGGCTATTTTTTTATATCTTCTCCCTTTCCCATAGAAAAAGGGGCCAAAAATATATATATATATAAATATATATGTGTGTAATATATAATCAAACCCTCAGACAGTTTCTCTTCAATCAAGTTACACACTCAACCAGAAAGATCCCAGTCAATGAAATTTTACCAAAAAAAAATATATGTAACATAAAATGAAGACTCTTCATCAAAAAAAAATCCATGAAGCCAAGATTTCCATAGCTCCTCCACCTGCACAAGATGAGACAAAGAAAACAAAATAAGAGAAATAGAAAGGAAGAAGAAACAAAATGAATGAGAAAAGGAATGGAAAAGAAAAGAAAACATAGAGAGATTTAGGGCAACTTTAGGGTGGATTTGAAATCAAGGGCCAAGATTGGATTTGATCCTAGGGCTCTCCTTCAACCCTACTTTTCTTTAAAACATGACATGTTAATGGGTTTGGAAAATAAATTAAGAGGGGTGTGTGGGTAGACTAAATTAAAAGGGGGAAAACAAATTAAATTTAAAGGGTGTGTAGGGAAAATTAATTAAAAGGGGGAAGACTAATTATTTACTAAGGGGGGGTGTAGATTATTTACAAGGGGTGTAAACTTTTACTTATGACCCTAGGGAGCTTAATAGAGTAAAATAATTAAATTATTGTTAGGATAGTGTTAATTTATTTTGGGAAAATTAATAATTAATATAAATTAATTATTAACGGGAAGGGGCATTACATCTGGTGTTACATTATATAATAACAATAATAATAATAATTAAAAACGCTTTCCAACAACTCTTAAAAAAGTTTATAAACCATTTTTTTTTATTTATGTTATTTTTTTTACCTCAGGTTCAGGATGGCACCCAAGAGGGGACGATCAGCTAGAGGCTTGGGACGTAGTGCACCTACGTGGGAGCCGCCGACACTGATTTTGGGCCTCAGATATTAGAGACCCTGCAGCAGCTAATAGGCATCGTGCAGGAGCACCTTCCACCACCGCAGGAGCCGAGAGAGGAGGACATTCAGTTGGGAGATGAGGAGTTGATTGGCGAGGATGCACATTCAAAGCCACCTGAGCACGATACCCCGAGATGAGAGAGGTCACACAACCCTTCCATCCTTGGTGAGAGGATGGCCTCATTTCGTCGCAGCCGATCACACAGCTTCGAGGGACCATTTGGAGATAGGTGACCCCTTTCACCTGTTAGACCACATCACCAGGATCGAGACACAGGCAGTGTGATTCGAGACCTTCTTCACCTTCAGCCACCTACTTTTACTGGTTTGACAGATGGCTTTGGGGCAGAGTCCTGGCTCCTTAGCCTGGATAGCTTGCTTTGGCTTGCACTCTCATGAGAGCAATGTCAAAGCCAGGTTCACCATACACCTCCTCCGAGACAAGCAGGTGTTTGGTGGAGGAATGAGGAGCAGAAGCTCCATTTGACTCGAGATACAGTGACCTGGGAGTTGTTCGAGGAGCGGTTCAGGGCCCGGTATATGTCAGAGCATTTTGTGTAAGAAGAGGATCGATGAGTTTCACGACTTACGACAGGGCTCTGGCATAGTGGCACAGTATGAGAGCAGGTTCTTGGATCTCTTGCAGTATGTAGACTACCTGTAAGATGAGAAATTGTAGGTAAACAGGTTCATTCGGGGCCTGAATGCAGATATAGCAGGAGCTGTTAGGATGTTATCTCCTCCCATGCTTGAGAAGGCCATTGAGAAGGCCTACTTAGCTGAGGAGAATAGGACCAAGGCACAGGAACACCGAGATAGAAACAAGAGCAAGTTCTAGGATAGGATATAGGCCTTTCAGAGTCAGAGGACATGGGGTGCAGTACCACCCCCTAGAGGAGGATTCTAGTCTTCTCCAGTAGCATCGAGAGCTCCACCGCACCCACCACAACAGACACAACATCAGGGACACCAACATCAGAGGGGTAGACAGACTCAGATTTTTCAGCGAGGTGGATCTAGAGGTGGTTTTGGTGGATCTAGGGATAGGAGGTCGGGTACTCATCACTCACAGCCAGCCCGCTCGCAGCAGTCTGCTAGGGTTGGACCGGCAGGTTCAGTTCACCAGAGTACAGGAGGGACCCCATCTCAGAGGGGTACAGGAGGATGTTTTATTTGTGGGGCTCTAGACCATTATGTGTGTATGTGTCCACACAAGCCCACTACTACAGATATGCAGAGAGCTCCTAGATCTGAGTAGATGGTGGGTGACATGGGATGCGCCCATCGTGTATATGCAGCGGTTGACAACCGCCAGGCTGAGCATCAGGCCACAGTCATTGAGACGACAGGTACTATCAGGGGTATTTCTGTCTCAGTACTTTTTGATTCAGGTGCTTCAGATTCTTTTGTATCTCCTTCTGTAGTAGACCAGTGTGGGCTAGTGGTGGCTAGGCAACCAGATAGTTGGCAGGTTGAGTTGGCCTCTGGGGCTAAACTTGTCGTGGACTCGTATGTGGAGAGTTGTGTACTTGATTTGGGAGTCTTCTCCACTACACTTGACCTCTGAGTTATTCCTTTAGGATCCTATCAGGTAGTGTTGGGTATGGATTGGCTCGAGGCTCATCAAGCCAAGGTGGATTGCAGAAAGAAGGTCATTGAGTGTCAGGATGATCTTGGTAGTGCAGTTGTGATTTCAGGGATGCAGAGACCTATTTCCTTGTGTATGATCTCAGCTAAGCAACTCAAGCGGAGCATGCGTAAGGGTTTCCAGTTGTTTGCTATCACCATCAGTGATCATTCAGACAGTACTCTAGAGCATTCACCCCTTGATGATCACGTAGTTTTGAGGGAGTATGCAGATGTGTTTCCAGGAGAGCTTCCAGGTTTACCACCTAGTAGGGAGGTGGATTTCACCATTGACTTAGTGCCTGGCTCCACACCAATTTCTAGGGCACCCTATCAGATGATGACTTCAGAGCTTCATGAGCTCAAGATTTAGTTAGAGGAGTTGTTAGAGAAGGGTCTCATTTGACCTAGTGTATCTCCTTGGGGAGCGCCAGTCATATTTGTGAAGAAGAAGGATGGTTCTCTCAGGCTTTGTGTAGACTTCAGACAGCTCAACAAAGTCACAATAAAGAACCGTTACCCACTCCCTAGGATTGATGACTTGTTTGATCAGATGCGGGGAGCTAGAGTGTTCTCCAAAATCGATCTCAAGTCAGGGTATCATCAGTTGTGCATATCAGATGCAGATATTCATAAGACAACTTTTCACACACGTTATGGGCATTATGAGTTCACTGTTGTCCCCTTTGGTTTGACCAATGCCCCAGCTATCTTCATGAGCCTCATGAATGGAGTGTTCAGGACCTTCCTAGATCACTTTGTCATAGTGTTCCTTGATGATATTTTGATATATTCTCGTTCTGAGGAGGAACACGAGGAGCATTTGAGACAGGTGCTTCAGATTTTGAGAGAGCAGAAGTTGTTTGGGAACTTGGAAAAATGTAGCTTCTTTCAGACAGAGATTCAGTACTTGGGGCACATTATTTCAGGAAAGGGTATCTCTATAGATCCCTCTAAGATTCAAGGCTATCATGGATTGGCCAGCCCACATCAGTGACTGAGGTGAGAAGCTTCATGGGTTTAGCAGGGTATTACCGCAGGTTTGTGCAGGAATTTTCTAGGATTTCTCACCCTATTACTTCCCTTCAGAGGAAAGGGAAGAAGTTTGATTGGTCAGAAAAGTGTGAGCAGGCCTTCCAATTGCTTAAGGAAAGGTTAACCACAACACCTATCTTAGCAGTTCCAGACCTGACGGAGGATTTTGTTGTTTGCACTAATGCATCACTAGAGGGTTTGGGAGTAGTTCTTATGCAGGAGCGTCGGGTGATTGCCTTTGAGTCACGTAAGCTCAAAGACTACGAGCTTAATTATCCTACTCATGACTTGGAGCTTGCAGCAGTTGTTCATGCACTTGTGCGTTGGTGACATTTCCTTTTGGGTAGACCTTTCATCTTGAGGACAGATCATTGTAGCTTACAACATATCTTCTCTCAGCCGAACCTCAATGCTCGTCAATGGCGTTGGATGGAGTTCCTATGTGAGTATGACATGGAGGTACAGTATATCAAAGGAAAGGAAAATGTTGTTGCAGATGCACTTAGTAGACGATGACATGTGCTTGCTTCATTGACACTGCAGTCAGATTTGAGAGGCAGGATTCTTGAGCATCTTCCAGAGGACAGGTTTTATGAGGGTGCTAGGCAGATGTTGGATTCTCAGGGTTCTTTTGAGGGCAGATATTTAGGATGCATGTTAGAGTCTGATGGTTTGCTTCGGTTCCATAGGCACATTTATGTGCCTAAGGTAGGCGATCTGCGTAGTTTCATCCTTACTGAGGCTCATCGAGCCCCATATGCAGCACATCCAGGAGTGAAGAAGATGCATGCTGATTTGAGAGAGTTATATTATTGGCCGGGTCTTTGTCGGGACATAGCAGATTTTGTTAGCACGTTGTCTTGAGTGTCAGAGAGTCAAGGTAGAGCATTCTCATCCCGCAGGACTCTTATACCCTCATGACATTCCCGAGTGGAAATGGGATGTGATCTCCATGGATTTCATAGTAGGACTTCCTATGTCCTCTTATCGTCATGATGCCATTATGGTCACTGTGGATAAGTTGACCAAGGTTGCGCATTTCTCACCAACCAAGGTCACCTATAATGCACAGGCCATCGCCAAAGTGTTTATGGAGGACATTGTTAGATTGCATGGGATCCCGAAGATGATCATCAATGACAAAGAGACACCATCTACACATCAGTTTTCTGGACTTCTTTTCAGGATGCTTTGGGTACACAGATTAATTTCAGTTCGGCATATCATCCAGAGATAGATGGGAGAGATAGAGAGAGTTAATCAGGTTCTTGAGGACATGTTGAGGATGTATGTGATGGACTAGCAAAAGAAGTGGGAAGATTATTTGCATTTAGTTGAGTTTGCCTACAACAACAGTTATCATAGCTCCATTGGCATGGCTCCCTATCAGGCTTTGTATGGTCGACCTTGCAGGACACCCTTGAGTTGGGACAGACTTGATGACAGGATTATTCTGGGACCAGCTTATCTTCAGGATTTAGAGCAGCAGGTTGTTCTGATTAGACAACATCTTGAGCAGGCTAGAGCATGCCAGAAGGTGTATGCAGACACCAAGAGGATTGATCGTCACTTCTCAGTGGGTGACAAAGTCTTCTTGAGAGTTCATCCTCATAAGAGTCCAATCTGTTATGGAAAGGGTTCTAAGCTATCACCTCATTTTGTGGGGCCTTTTGATATTCTTGAGGTCATCAGTCCAGTTGCCTATCATCTAGCTTTGCCACCATGCCTTGCACGGGCCCACGATGTTTTTCATGTTTCTGTACTTCATAGATATGTACCAGATGTTTCTCATGTTTTGGATTGGTCAGCATTACAGGTAGAGGATGGAGGGTAGTGGAGACTAGAGCCCGTACGCATACTGGAGCACTGGAGGTTGGCCCTTCGGGGTCGAGATTTGGACCAGGTTAGAGTGCAGTGGGACTAATATGACGAGACATCAGCTACCTGGGAGGATGCTACACCACTGAGGGCTAGATATCCCTATCTCTTCCAATGACTTCCAGGAGGAAGTCTAATTCTAGGAGAGGGGGATGTAGTGCCCACATTTTTATGGCTCCAGTTATCTGTTGGTTCCTTTATGCATAGACATGTTTTGACTGAGACTCTGATAGATTTTGGACATTTTGCTATGTTATTTATCCTCATGGACATTATGGTATTTTGGGCGCGTAGCGCCAATTGGACTAGATTCATATATTGATATATTTCTTATGATGTTGATGACACTAACAAGGTTACATGATAGTGAGATTTATTGGTTAGATGTTGATTTCTTGTGGTCGATTTGATCAATGATATAGTTTTTTGGATTTAATAATGGTAATCTCATGCTAGCCTAAGTGTATGTCGTTGTAATTTTATCTGTGGATGATTCGTGGTGAACTATGTGTATAATTGTATGCATTGCACTATCAATTGTATAATGATGTTAGGACATTATAAGTTTGATTAATTTTGTGATGAGTAGATGATGTTTATTGTATTGGACAGATGCGGTTAATGTGTGCAATGAGTGTGTAGGTGATAGGTATAGGAGAGCATGGGTTTCAGGGTGGCTACGCAATTGTGCACAAGTGGCCCACGGGCTAAGTCCTAACCATGCTAAATGTTTGAGGCCTTAGAATAGGTGTATTAATTGGGCACCATGGGTGAACCCTCAATTGTAATGTATTTATGTCTTGTAAAATTAATTATGTTTAGGGTGTGTTTTATTAAGTAAACTAGTTTAGGGGTTTAATGATCTCATCTTAATTTTAGTGATGGTTTTGGGTAAGTGTGTGTGTGTTGTGTGTAGAAGGGATTGGGGACACATGTGAACCTTGGGTGGACCCCACACCCTCTACCCTTGTGCCCAAGTGTGCCAAACCTGAAATTGGGTTATTTTGGGCATTTTTAGTGACCCCTTTTTAGTTTGGGAGTTCACTTAGCATGAAAATGGGCCCTTGGACCCTACCTAATAGGTAGGGGGGCTTATTTCCAAGGTTTGGAGGGAGTTTCCCTCCCATTTTTCCCTCCTTAGTCACCATCCATGTAAGATGGTTGGTTTGTGTGTATTTGTTAAAAGTTGCTCCACTTTGTTTTATTTTCGTTTTTAGTATTTTGGGTGATAAGGGCTAAAAGGTGAGTTTACTTTTACTTATTTGGTTTTTGGAATCTTTGACTCATGGGAGGAGAGGGGGTGACACTTGTCACCTTCCCATTGGTGAGGAAACTTTTGGGTTCCTCTTCTTATTCTTCCTCATGTGGAAGGAAGGGGTCTTCTTTGCTCATTTTTTTTTGGAGAACTTGGAGAATTTTGGGAGCTTGGAAGTTTTCTTGGACAAAGGGGAAAAGCTTAGAGTCTTGGAAAGCATTGTAGAGGTAGGATTATTAATCCTTTTCTTTCCTTGTTGTGCTTATCTTGTTAACTATGCAATGGTCAATAAAATAATGTGTGTGAAATGATGTGTTGTAAAGTTGTATGGAGAATGTAGTTTGTTTGTTTTGTTTCTTTGTTGTTTTCTTTTGTTTTCTCTCCACCATCATATGGCTTGATGGTTTTTGGAGAATGTAGGGGAAGAGAGAGGGATTTCCCTCTCAAACCTCATGGTTGTTGGTCAAGCCATGAAGGTTCCTTCTCATCCCCTCATATGGTTTGAGGTGGGAGAAAGGTTCATATGGCTTGAACCTTCCCCATTCTTGGTGAGGAAACCCTTTTGGGTTTGAAAATCCTCCCAAGAAGGATTTCTTTGACATAAAGGAGGAATAAGGAGGATGAATGATTAGGAGGAATAAGGAGGTTTGTAAACATGCTTTTGTTGGTGTATCCTTAGGTTGAACACCTTTGTTTTGGGCATCCTATTTCTTCTCTTCCCCCTTTTTGTGAGGGTGACCTTGTTTCTCCTCATGTTGTTGTCTTACCATGTAGTATTATGTCTAAGTGTTTTAATGTTGCTATGTATTTTTGTTGTATTTATTCCCTTTATACTTGTGCACATTGTGGAAGTTAGTTCCTCTCTCCCATGGGCTTGGGGGAGGCTAGCATGACTTCCAACCATGGAAAGGCATGTGATGATGCCTATTGGTTGGGTGGTAAACAAGCCTTGTCTCTTATTTCAGCATCCTTGGAAGAACACTCAAGTTTGGAGATAGTTGGAGCCTCCTTGTCCATCTTGGTCCTCTTGGTCATCTTCATTTGCTTTTGAAGACATTACTTTCATTTTATCTCTTCAAATGTGGCTTTGTGAAGCTTTTATCTTCTTGTAAATACACCTATTTTGTACTTGATGCTACTTGTAAACTTAAGTCATTTGCTAAAGAAGTTTTCCCTTCATTATTGCAAGAATCTTGTAAACAAAAAAAAGAAAGGAAGGATTACCATATTGAAATCATGAACTCTTTTATTTTAATGTCTTCATTTGGAGGTCTTGGTTGTTTAGAAATATGCAATAATATAGTTATGCATCATACATTAAATATGAAGTATTTAGTTGTTTTTACCTTTAAAAAGTTAAAAATAAAAATCTATGAAATGGCATATGTATATTTTTTTGAAAATAAATCTGAAATTTATAAGCTAAGCATTCTTTTAAATCTGCATTTTTTTGTGGCATTAGAAATGCACACACTTAACCTACCATCTACATAATGACAAGTATTCCTCCTTGACATTTTACCCTATTTGTTTTATCGCACAACAATTCGGTGAAACATTTTTTCATGCCCAGTGCTACCCATTTTTGGGTTTCCTTTTCATTTTTCATTTTATAGGGTGTATTTTGAGTTTTTATTTATTTGCGGAAAAAATCACATTAAAATTTTCTCCCTTAAAATATTATCCTTCTTTCTATTGTCTAAAAGAAATTGTGCTTTTGGTGCTCTAAAAAGAACATGTCTTCATTTCTAATGTATTGCATTTAGGGAAAGAGCATTCCTATCCCTGTTCTCTATTTACTACATCGAACTTAACTATGGATTATGGCTTAAAATATTTGCATTTCATCTTGGTATGTCAAATTTTAGATCACATTAAATTGAGGGAAACCTATACGTTGGAATCAATCGTAGTTCACTTTGCACATTCTCTATACAAAACCACTTAAACAATTTACACATTTCTTAAACATTGTCCTTCATAGAAGAAGATGTCAACAATCACATGATCAGAGGATTAACAGTGGGCTCCTGTCTGGTTTCTTTGTCTAGTTATTATCTTATAGAAAGGATCCCCCTTTGCCAAAACATACTTGAAACTATCCTTAGTTCTTGGCTTTTCGTAGGGCACCTTTTTTAAAATAAAAAATCTATTCTATTCACAAGTCAGTCCCAAATGGCATAAGCCGGAATATAAAATCTACCACATAGGATTTCGTGTTTTGAGATGTGAGTTCATTTTCTTCTTTTTTCTCTCCCTTCACACTCCACAATTTTATTTTGTGTGTTTAGGCTCTTTCTAAGTGTGTTAGGGGAAACCATTACCATACTTAGGTTTCTAGGTTGGTCTTTCATTTTATCTAAATAAAAAAAATTGTTCTCTTTTGTCTTTTCAAAATTTCAGAGTGAGCGGCATCGGTCTGATGACTGTCATCGGTTAACCATATCACCATCATCGGTTTACTAACCATTGTCATCTCCCTGTTGTTGGTAATTTTAACTAAATTATCATTCATCACACTTCTAGTCTTTTTGGGATTTCCCCAGTTGCCTCATCATAGCTCCGTGACCTTGAAATCCCTGTTAAAGTTTAGATATTTTCCATTTTTTCAATCTATTAACAAGTTTACAAATCCTTTTATATTTGCAGAGTGATCGGTAATGGTTAGCTAACCGTCATCGGTTACCCCCTGGTACTGACATTGGTTACCCAATTGGCTTCGGTCTTTATGTTTTAATTCTTTAATTAAAACAACGACCAATTTTCACCTTCTGAAACCATTTTTATCTATCCGTTATGTGTTCCTCTGACATTTACAGAGCTCAGACTACCAAGCCTACCACTAGTCACATGGATTTGAATCATAGCCAAGCTAACACTCTCATATTCTATGCTAGACTTCAACTGCTCCCACCTATCCTGTCTCCGCCTTCTCTTCTATCACCGATGGATCCTAATCATCCTATTACCATTAGCACCGGTGATGAGGAGTTCACAAGAATCCTTGACCAAAACCCTGCTACTTTACAGTATTATTTAGCTCATTCATCCACTCGGGATTCATCAGGACAACTTGTGTACGACATGCTTGTGTCCATTTCTCCTACCCTTGTACCAACTTCTGCATTAACTAATACTAGCTCGACCTTACCCTCTTCCACCTTCCCACTTGTGGTGTACCAACTTGACCCTACCATTTTGATATCTACTGCACCTATGACATTTATCGCACCCACGACATTCGTTGCCCTACAGAATCCACCATACCTACATCAACCACCCTCAGTACTGAATTTCCCATGTCTTCCACTGCCCATATACCTATTGCATCCCAACCACATTTGGTGTCAGAAACCCACACTCTCTTGCAAAACCTCATTATCTCTATTCTCCAGTCACTTCCTCTAATCAATACTAGGGTCTTTACATCCACCCCACCTATATATACTTATCACCAACAACTACCTATTTCCTCTACTTCTTACTCAGGGTACTTCCTCTCTACCTCAATTCCCTCTCATATCCCTTTATCACAACCCACCAATGATCTAATCAAAATGATGATAGACAATATGTAGACATTGGAAACATCGGTCTTTGGCTCTCGTAAATCTATGACATATGACGAGATTTTCAATGAGCCCATTCACATGTCCATTCCCATTCATCCATACCCTATGCATAGGGAAATTCCTAAATTCAACCAGTTTAACAAAAAAGAAGACCCAAAATAATACTTGTAGTCTTTTAAACATGGGTGTTATTTGATTGCTCCTGATGACACTTTGCTCATATGAACATTCTCAATGTCCTTGATAGGACCTGCCTTGGATTGGTATAGTGCTCTACCTTGGAACTCCATTTTCTCATTCAACCAAGTAGCTCAAGCTTTCATCGACCCCTTTTCTATCAATATTGTCAAAAACGTCACCATGACGGGCTTGTACTCAACATGACAATACAAAGACGAATCTATCACATATTTTGTTTCTCATTGGCAAAGCCTAATAAACCAGCTCACATTCCAACTTCCTCAAACCAAGTTAATAGAGTTGTTCACAGGGCTTCTGCTAGGCACTTCTTGCCAAATATTCAAGTTCAAACCTTTTGCACGTTCGATGAGGCATTCACCATGGCTCGAAAACTTGAAATTTGTGTCATTGAAGAGAAGAAGATACAATTGTGCAACAAGAATGCTACGTTTTAAAAATGATACCTCTTATTCTTCGTAACCATAAAATAATTACTCCAAAGCAAAAGGATCTTCCCACACGGTAGTTTTGAAAGCTGGCCCATCTCACCCATCTAACCAATCAAAGCCTTCTTCCAAACTTTCTCTTGTTCAGGATTTCCGCTTCAAGTAGGAGAAATGAAAATACACTCCCATAGGAGAACCCTATTCTTCGGTTTTATAAAAACTTATAAAAGGTGGAGCAATCACTCTTCCACCCGTCATACCATCGCATTTAAGGTCGCATTGACGGTAACTGTATCACCTTCAAAAATATTGTCCAAGAAATGTTAGATAATGGAGATCTCATCTTAGATAACCCTAATGCCCCGACTAATCAGAACCTTCACATTTTCAAGAAATTGTTCCCAAATCACACCCCGTCATCTAACCAAACTAGCGAACCTTCTACCAATGACAGTAATGTTCATGAGGTTCATGTTGTTTTCGACATCATGTTTGATCTCTCTCACTTTCCTCCTACTCCATCTATCGAGGAGATTATTGTATAAGCCAATTTTTCCATGGAGGGACATGTTTCATCTTCTCCTTTTCCCATAAAGGAGTGTCCCTTATCGCCCCCTTCACCCACAGAGGAGTTTGCCATACCTGCCAATGTATTTTCCCCACGCAACTCTCAAAATGATGAACAACCCACAATATTAACTCTCCTACCCACATGAGAGTCATGCTCACCTTCCTCTTCACCGAAAGATGAACCTACCTCATCCTACTTGTCATCTCACCTACCCATAGGGGATCCAGAAGTAGCACCCCTTCCTATTGGTGACAATTCTCCATTGGATTTCAAGGATCCTATTGATTTTCTCTTAGCTCTTTTACCCACAAATTCTGAACCCAACCATTTCCTCGTCTCACAGACATTATTTATAGGAATTACTACCAAATCAACATCATCCCCCCTAAAACTGCGTCCTTTTCATGTTTGGCTGACCGCTTGTATTATGTTGAGAATTTCATGCTTTGGGGATGCCTTCGAATATCTTTTTAAACTCAGATGCAAATGTTGTCTGATGATACTTCCACAATTTATCCAAAGGTGTTTAAAAAAACCAAACCAATCATGCCCATGTCAGTTGTAGCAACCCCTTCTTCATCACCCTCATCCACACCTAAAACATTAGCATCTAATCAACCTTTTCCAATTCCTAAAGCCTTACCATATCTATATCTTACTACCCGTTTAAACCCATTGTCACATTGGGAATCATGTCGACATCAAGCGTAGTCCATCCCCATGGAAAACTTGATTTAGTCATGTCCTTGCTAGCGTGAAGACTATTCCCCCACCTAAGAGGAAGACCCAACCTCTTAGACCACATACACTAGTTTTTCCCACTACCCCTCTATCACCTTCACCCCTTCCATCTATCCTAGGACCTCACACATCAAACTTGGCCAAAAAACCTCCTATCCAAGGTAAACTAAAAGCAAAACAATCCATCTCCTCATCATGATCCTTAGTTACACTCAAATTACCTGCATAGCTTACGCCTTCTCTGTTACGTGCACCCTTTCCACCACCTATACCTACACCAATTTCTGTGTCCTCATCATTACCTATGATGTTTCCTTCTCTTTAACCAATACCTTCCACCTTACATCTTCATACAACCTTCACCGCACCTCCATTATCACCTTGGCTAACTCATCCCCTTCCGCCATTTTCCTTCCCTTCTACATCGCACCATCCTTTTAGACCTTTACCCAGGAAGGTGCAACCAAAGTCCAAAAACCCACTACCCTCCCAAGAGGTAGTTAAACCTACACCACCTTCAACCGCTAGATCATTTGCTACATATTTACCCAAGAAGATGCAATCCAAACCTAAAACCATACTATCTACCAAATAGGTGGTCAAACTGACTCATCCTCCGATTCCACCTTTTGTGGTGCATCTCCCACCAAAATAACCCTCATTTCCATCTAGTCCCATACTTATTTCGCATTGTGATCCATTAGCAGGGTCTTACACCAACATCTTACCTAATCTTTTGGAAACCTATGTCATCACATTGTAACCACTTAAACCTTACAACCCACTCAAACCTAAACTATAAGGGTTTGACAATGTAAAAATTTGTGCTTACCATCGTGTGCCAGGGTATGATGTGGGAAAATATAATGCTCTTAAGACTATTCTTCTCTAACTATGTCCTCTTAAAGAAAATTTTGACGATGACGATCTTTTAGATGAGGACCCTATTCCATCTCCACATATCACCACACATCCTCATCCTTTACCTATTCAATGACCTTCCTCTCCACCTCTGCAGCCCTTTTACCCTCCTCTAACATTTGAGATCAATATGGTCCGTATTCATGAACTAGCCAAAACCCCACTAAAATGTCAGTGCACCCAAATTATTTCACAAGAACATTTTCCTTCATTATTTTTCCCCTCATACTGTTACACCTTTCATGACACATCTTCTCCATCTCCCTCTCTTCCTCATATTAACATGATCCAGGAGGCCACATGTGCACATAAGGACAAAGTAAAGGAGAAAACAACCAACCCATCCACCACTCTTTTACCCAATATCCCTTCAGCACTTGTACAAACAATCACCATCTGTGGACCCACCTACCTTATTTTTGATGGGGTTGCCCATCATACAATTCTCAAACAATTACACAAGTCTCCTCTCAAAATATCTTTGTACGACATGGTCCAAACCTCTAAGTCTCATCGATAGGCCCTCGTGGAGGTTTTGTAATCTATTGAGGTTTTACCTAATGACCCTACTCATGTGTCATCCATTATCACTCCTCACCATGTGGCTTATCTTACCACTTCATCCCTTTCCTATGCACTTGCTACCACTCCTCAAGTAACCAATCTTACTTTCTCTGATGAAGAGATTGCACCTCTCCAATAAGATGATCATGATCCCACCCTATACATTTCCCTCTACATTTATAATATACATGTTTGAATTGTTATGATCGATGGTGGTGCCAGTATTAACATAATTTCCTCCCATGCATACAAAAAAATGCGTATCCCTGCCAATTACATGCATAATAACCCAGTTATGTTGTGTTCATTCAACGATTCCATGACTTCCACCCTTGACTCCATCATTCTCCACATTTGTGTGGGCCCCAATACCATTCCAATACAACCTGCTGCTTGGCTGACCTTGGATCCGTGTCATGGGTTATGTTCCTTCAACCTTACACCACTGTTTAAAATTTAAACATGAAGGACATAAATATACCATTCCAGCCGACACTTCACCATTCAAGACCTGTAACATGTTGTATCAACCCAATTATGTCCTTATACCAGTTAAGGCATCTACCAGTGCTACCACTTCTCCTTCACCTACGGCCCCATCCACCAATATTGTTGTAAAATTGTATACACCTAACTCTTCTATTCTCATTTCTGCCACAACTTCTACAGCCGACCCATTAGCCAACCCATCTACTTCTCAACCAACCAAAGCTTCTTCTTCCCAACTTTCCAATAATTCATCCATTCTCACTACCCATATCTCAACTATTGATCCCTTAGAAGACATTTTTCAATGCCTCACTTTGGGGGAGTACCTCCTTTATAATATTGACACATTCCTTACTCCTAAAAATTATGGTAAACTTCATCAACACTCCCGCTATGACCACCGCATAGATGAGATTTTACCTTACAGTCCTCCTCACCTTTGCACTAACTTAATGTATGGGGGAGTTGATGCTTCTACCTACTCATTTGAGCCACCTTCCCAAACTCAACCATTTTCCTCCAACATTGAATCTCTCACCAACCACTGCTTCACCCACACCTTCCTCCATTGTTGTGTTTGGAAGGGCTTTGGATTTGGTTTCTATGAACAAGGCTGCCATACTGTCATCCCATGCACCACTCATAAGCATGAAGGTTGTAGTTGTATTGGCTTTCCTGAACCATATCCCAAGTAGGCCCGAGTCGAACTCATTGAGAATGATAAACCTTCCGCACCATGTTCACCAACTTCACCACCTTCACCACCTTCACCAACATAGTCTATGGATCCAAAATCCATTCCTCCTAAATTTTTTTTCATGAACACCATTTCTACGGGACCTCTAACTTATCAACGAGATAATGAGGCTACCTCTTCTCTTCCCTTCATGTATCCTGACATGATCGATGAAGAAACACCTTCCATTAACGTCGTTCAATGTCAGGATGAAATGTCTATTCTCACCTACCTTAGTGTAGAAGATTATTATATTCATTAATCATTACCTTCTAAGACAAATGAATTGACCATTGAAATCAATATTCACACTTAGGAGGACCCGCACATTCTAAAAATAGGCCAATCTTTATATGCTACTAAACATGAAGCTTTTACTTCTTTCCTCTGGGATCATAACAACAATTTTGCTTGGTCCTATGTTGATATTCCTGGTATTGACCCAAACATTGTGGTCCACAATATCGTAACTATTCTTGAGGCAAAACCCATGAAACAGAAGCTACGGAAAATGAATCCTCACATTAACTTTCTTATCAAAGAAGAACTCCAGTGCCTTCTTTTAGTTTCCTTCATCCTACCCATTGATTATCCCCAATGTATAACTAACATCGTTCCTATCAAAAAAGTGATAGAGGACTCTACATTTTCATGGATTTCTGTTACCTTAAGTTAGATTTCCCCAAAGATCACTTTCCTTTACTGAGTATTGACCAACTAGTTGATCTCACTGCCAGCCATTAGATCTTATCTTTCATGGACAGTCTCTCGGGTTATAACAAAATATTACTTTCCCTGAAAGATCAACACAAAATCACCTTCATCAATCCTTGGGGGACCTTCTGCTATCATGTCATGTCCTTCGACCTTAAAAATGTTGGTGATACGTATCAGCGGAATATGACTTATATCTTTCATGACATTATGCATCACTTATTGGAAGATTACGTAGACAATCTTATTACTAAATCCAAACATCGGGCCGAACACTTTACAGTCCTTAAGGTCATATTCAATTTTCTCATCAAGTACTGTGTTTTTCTTCAACCTAAGAAGTGTGTCTTCATTATTCTCTCTGGAAAGCTCCTTATTTTTATCATTTCTTTGTGTGGCATTACATTTGATCCCACTAAAATCAAGACAATTGTCGAGTTGCCTCCACCTACTAATCTTCTTCAACTTCGTAGTTTGCGTGGACTATTGATTTAGGTATGCTCAATGATGATTATTTTCTCTAGAACCATTTGACACAACTCAAGTTATTAGACGAACATCATCTTAATGCTCTCGATCACCTCCAAATCTACCAAAAATATATCAAACGTGCCTACGATAAACGTGTCCAGGAATGAACCTTTTAGGTTGTCAACCTCATCCTAAAGGAAAATAAACATGTAACAAAAGTGGAGAAAAGTAAACAGGGAAAATTTTCTCCTAATTGGCTTGGACCCTCCATAGTCACACATGCATATGGATGAGGTGCTTATCATTGTCTTCCCTCGAAGGTCAACCCAAACCTAAGCCACTCAATGCTTTGTATCTTCAACCATTTTATTGTTGAATCGAGTTTTGTATCACCTTTTTTCTATTACAAACTCGTCCCTTGAGTAACCATTCCTTTCATCTCACCCATTTAAGGACCAATGACTAAATAAGAATTGTGTCATTACCCATCACCTTTCAGCCTTATCTTCAATATGAGTATCATGACTTTACTCATAGCATGATTCTCATGGATATTTTTTGTTCTTTTTAAGGATGGAATCCCATGGTCATTCATCACTTAAAACCTTTCTTTCATAGCTAACCCATGTGTGCTATGGTTTTGTCTTCATCAAAGAAGCATATCCTTCTCTAAAGGTCTTGTCCATGACTTAAAAGTCCAAAGAAAAATTCAAAATTAATATACATGATTTTTCAAAATTCAAACTCTTTGAGTCAAAATTCTAACAAAAAGATGAATCCCTAAAAAATGACATCTACTCTTTCTATCTTGCTGTTATAAATAGACTGCTCCCTCAAAGGATAGCTATACAAACCTAGCCACACCGTACCTATTCTATCAAAAAAGAAGATTGTTCCTTAAAAAATAAAAGAAAAATATTCTGAAGCTTCCCGCATCAATAAAATTCATGAAGACCTCAAGGAGATAATCTACTCATCCCGCATAGACTTCCCGCAATCGGTCAGTCTATAAAAAAAATCCAAAAGAAAAAGATGAATTTTTCATCATGGACTTGCCTATTTTGATCTTGGGTCTCTTTCCAAAGAGGCATGTTGTCTCACCCCAGGTTATCCTAAAACCAACTTCTTTCACCTCATTGTTTTTCCTTTCTACTCTTCTGCCTACTTAAGGAACTGGCTGCAAATACAATGTTTTGTGATCTTGTAACTTCTTTCATCCTTTTAAAGTTTAAGCATGCAACACCTTTAGGGCCTCATGTTAATAAGCTGATCTTTTGGTGTAATCAACTCGTAATGGTCCTTACCAATTTGGTGGTATTACACTTCTTTTACGGTTCACCTCTTTTCTTACCTATTGACTCTGTTACACAAGATAAGACATTTTTCACCTCCATCATACCTATTTCATCCAAACTCCATCATACCTATTTCACCTAGACTTAACCATGCCTAAATGACCTAGACTCAAACATGCCTAAATGACCTAGACTCAACCATGCCTAAATGAACTAGACTCAATCATACCTAAAGACCTAGACTCAATCATGCCTAAAAACCTATCAACATATTCCTCCACCTCATCATATTATTCCCTAGCTTATGGGAGAACTACATTGGTCTGAGGCCATTTTTCACTGGGCTTGTAGGTAGCACTCTAAGGGCATGGAGCCCCTTAGAGGTTAGATCAACCATCTTTCATTTTTTGTCTTTTTCATCTTTTCCCCTTATATTCCTTTTACCCCTAATCATTTTTTCTCCCTTTTAAATTAACACTCTACCCAAGTTAGTTTCCATTTACACCTGAAACTTGGAAATTAACATACCAAAACAAACATTCATTGTTTCAACACATTTACCATTTCACTACCATATCCATATTCTACCTTAATTATTTTAACATTTTCCATGATATAAAAACATTTGGAAGAATAAACCACAACATACATATCCATCATCATTTATTTTCCATAATACCAATAACTTGGAAATTAAATCAAACACACAAACCATGCTCAACCATGCCTAGACTTGACTCAACCATGCCTACATGATCTCGACTCAACCATGCCTAGACCTGACTCAACCATTCCTACATGACCTCGACTCAACCATGTGTAGATCTAAATCCACCATGCCTAGACCCAACTCTTCCATGCCTAGACTTGACTCCACCATGCCTAGACACGACTCAAGCATACCTCGACCTAATTTAACCCCACCTACATGACCTCAACTCAACCGTGCTTAGACCTGACTCCAACCTGCATAGACCTAACTCCACCATGCCTACACCTGACACCACCATGCCCAGATTTGACTCCACCATGCCTAGACCTAACTTCACCATGCCTACAACCTAACTCTACCATGCCTATCATGGACCTTCTTAAAATTTCCATGACAATAACAAAGGAAAAAAAAACCAATATCATCATCAACATCATATCATATGAGCAATAAACATCACCATCAACATAAATACACCACAAATTGAAATGTCTATACCTCAATACAGTGAATAGGTAGATATATAAACATCAAGTATCTCAAATCACTTAGATAAAACCTCAATATCTTCGGTATGCAGGCCGGAATAAACATCACAATCTTAAAACACTCATGTATAGTCTCGTCAAAATATTCGGCACCTAGGATGGTATATATATCAAATATCATATAGTGTCACATATAGTGACTTATCACCCCCACCTGATACCCTCCTCCTCCGTCTCATCTATCTCATGTTCTCACTCTCTACATATCAGGCACTGTACTAGCATCTCTTTGCCCACCATGGGTCTCATCCTGGCCCTCACCTAGGACTTGTCTCCATGAGATTGTCACCTCTCTCTGGTCATGTCCATGGGCTCGATAGACCCCTTTTCTCCCTGAACTGTGAGTCCGGGTTTTAGTCCACTCACTCACTGCCTGCTAGGCTTGGTGCTCGGCATATGAAGGTAAATAAAAGTCGACAGTCGTCAGATGATACTAGTAATAGAGAGATTCATTCAAAGCATCCCTAAACCTCACCATCGACACTATCTATGGGGGTGCCATGGGCCTCAATTCAACCTGTGAGCTCTGTCTTCCTACCTGTCTAGATACAAAACCATGTATGATAGGAACATGTCCCACTGCTTGTCCCTACACTTGTGGGGGTACCTACGATCTACATATGTAGGGTGACCACCTGCCCATGCAATGCATCTCTTTGAATAGTGAACATCACTAGATCTGACTGTCCTGGCCTCGGTGGTGCTGCCTAGATCTGTACCACCCACCACTACCTATATGCATCTGTAACACCTACATCATCAATACGTCATTCCTTCACCTGCTCCTCTACCCCTGTAGGATCAGTCAGACATTGTGGAAACATAGGCCTCTCCACATTATCTCTGCGGTAATTTGGGAAGGGTTGAGGCATGTCCTATGGAAGCCCAAACTACCGTCTAACCCTATCAACATGTATCATCTTGTGCTCACCGAAACGCCACCCCTTTATTCACCTCAACAGCTATGGTCCCTCTAGCTCCTCTATTGTTCCGTTGTATGATGGATAGCCAATATATGGCCTCCACACAATACCAACTTCAGAAAGACCCTCCAAAAACTACCTATAATATAACACATCATATATGGTCCTCGCCACCCTAGGCTATCCCCAAGCTGGTACCCAAAATATTTAGAAAAATATGAACAAGACACCCTCGAGCCAATCCTGTTATGAAAAACCAATCGGGTGCACCCACACAATGTTCTTGTATCCCAGTAGTGTAATAAATAAGTACAACACATCCTAAATCTTCTCAATCTCCCATAGGCCCATAGCTCCCTATACAGTTGTAATAGGAATATCAGTGCCCAAGAGAAGCATATTTTATCCTCTATCATATCCTGGAGCACCCCCATCAGTGCTCATGGGAATCTCCCACCCTCAGAATCTAGAAGAGAAAAACATCCCACCACCTCCATCATCAATACCGATAGCATCGTCTCCTATGGGTAGGCTGCATACATGTATCCATACGTGAGACTCACACTGTGATAGGTTAATAGGCCCATCACCTCACCAAATATTTCCACTATTGGCTCCACTGATGCCTCAGATGAGATGGAATATACGGGCTCTCCAATAATGGGTAGCCATAATATCTTGTACACGTTCTCTAGGGTGACGGTCATCTCGCCAGTCGGAAGGTGAAATGTGTTGGTTGTTTGAATCCCATCTATCAATGAGAGTGACCATCAAGTGATGATCTCGAGCTATATGCCTATTACGTTGTATCCCGATAAGTTCAACCTCGGTCATATGATCCCACTCCTCCGCAGTCATGATGGATCACATCTGCACTAGTAGGGGTGGTACTCTATCCCGCATCCTCAGCTGATCTCTCACCTACATCATCCAACATGACATTGTATAGACTTGACCATCTCAATACATTTATTACCCAACATACCTATAACCCAGCACAATTATTACCCAACACACCTATTACCTAATACACCATACCCAAAACACAACCTTCCCACCTAACTTTTACCTACTTCACCTATACACCTATTGTCCCTTATCATCCTTACCTATCCTAGTTCAGTTCACCGACTTACCTACCCCACATCACCAAAATACCATTTTACCATCTTTCCTCTACATACACCTTCACTTACCCCTTCCTCACCTATTTTACCCTCCCTACCTAGTCCTTCTCTCACCTCCTTTCTTCTAATCGTGACCGATACCGGTCTTCTTGACTGTCATCGGTCCTTATTGACTGGTGTCAGTCACCTAAGACGTGACCGATGCTAGCCTAAGCTGACCACTATCAGCCAAACCTTGACCGACATCGGTCTCTGTTGTGGCACCCAAAATTAAAAACACGTCCCCCATTTCTTAAAAATTCACAAAACATTCTATATACCTACTCCCCCCACCTAAACCTATCCTAGCTTCATTCCCCATCCTATTTCACCTATGTATGATGTTCCCACCCCCTCATTTCCTTTAGTTTTACCCATAAATTCAAAATTAAACATTCCACCCAAATTTTCAATAAAACCAATTTCCACACATTATTTTCAACCAAATGAGGGATTCATATTGTCACCTACCTCTACTTGACATCATCTTCATGGTGGCACATCTGGCCATTATGTTGGTGGTCCACCCGCTCCCTCTCTTGCCTCTACCATGACCAAATCAAGTCCTTCCCTCAAAACCAATCAAATCGATTGAATAAATCTTTTGGCCCCACATATCAAATTCCAATCACCAACCACACATCTTGCCTACTCAGCTTTACACACCTTACTATTGTTTTCCACCTTTCCCCTTGTACTCTGTCATTTTCCATAAAAGGAAAATGAAAAACTAATCCTTCAAAAGTGGATTTTTCATTTTTGATCCCCAAAGCGACATGACCGACATCGGTCATGTCATGCCTTAGCGAACCAACATCGGTCACCCACCATAGCTATTTGACCCATACTAGGCTAATTTTTCCTCAAAAAATTCTTGATCAAATACATTTTTTCCTTACCAACCCCTATTACACCTTACCCACAAGCCTACACTATCTGTTCATTTTCTTAACTACATTTAAGGACGTGTTATTTACCTATACCCCAGCCTTAGCCATGACTTGACCTACATACCTTGATCTGAATTACCTTGGTGAAAATTTGAATTTGTGTATTCGCTATAACTTGTGATGTTGTTACCCATATTGTTTAGCCTAATGACCTTACCTTGTCTAATTTCTTGATGTTTATCCTGACCATACCTTTAGTGTATTGGATTATACCTAAATGTTCCTACACCTAGCCTGTGTTGTGTTTCTGGACTCTATCCTATACCTTGGATAACTAAATCATGTTAACCTTGTTTGGATAAACCTATCGACCTTGGACGATGTAGAGTTTGCAAGCTCTTCCACCTGGTACCATATCACAATCTATATGTGTGCATGCATTTGATTGCCATTACCCAGTACCCATTTCCCATTACCCATTACCCATTACCCAACTTGGTCATACCCTTACCTACTACCCTCACTTTCATCAATCTCTTATTCATCAAACAACTCACCGAATATGTTTCCTACATCATCAATTTGTGGTTTGAGGGGGATCACCTTCATCCCTACTTAGGGCAACCTAACCTTCGCTCACACGTGGAACACCGAATTCCTATTTTTGTCTGTGTTGCTTACCAATACAAGCTACACAACAAACAGGCAAAAAATGTAGACACCAAATTTGGGTCATACTCCCCTTGGTCCCATTCATTCAACTAACGTAATATATTTAATTAATCATAACCCCTTCATCCTATACTAATACTAATCCTCACATTATTAAATAATTTAATTATCTTAATTAAGTTAATTTCACCCTCACACCTCCACCTCATTGTTGCACCTCACCCTGAACTCATTCCAAGGGCATTTAACTCACAATGAATGAGTCATCACTCTCAGCACTAAGTCATCACTCCCAGTACTGAGTCACCACTTAACCTAACTAACTAAGAATTCTTCCTAAAACCTAATTAGACTTCTTCTATGAACTTCTTGCCTTCTCTCACGTGAATTCTACTTCCCTAAGCAGACTCAATCACTATCACACTAAAAATAGTAAAGATCTACCTATTTTTGGCAAACCTAGGTTTTATCACCTTAATCGGCACTGGTTATTCCTCAACAGACGCTAGTAACCTAACCATCATCGGTTACCTTATATACATTTTCACAACTCTTTACTTGGGTTGGTAATTCAGTGATTGGAGCTTATTACATTCAATTGTGAATCCTCAAGGACTCCTGCATCTAGAAGACAAACACACCTAACCATAGTGCAAGAATGTTGGGGATGGGGTCTATGTGGAAACATTTGCAACTATAGAATATCAAATCCAAAACATGCAAATACAAATCTAACAATCCCCACAAAATATAAAATAGTGGAAGTATAAAAAAGAATAATCCAAATCACACAAGAGTACACACACACGCACATAATACAACATCTATCGTGGTTCACCCAATATGGGCTACGTCCACCAAAGATAGAGATCTCATATATATAATATAACAAGAGATTAAAAACCAAATATTTTGCACAAGAGTACATGTATCTCTATAAGAGTATCTCCTCCTCTAGATTTATAACCATATTTACTTTAGGATATTGAACTGTGCCTCCGTACTACCACCCGTGTCTCCTCCAGATCTCTAACCGAATCTACCTGAGTGCACAACAGCTGTTCCTCTGAAACACCATCAGATTTCACATACCTAAAGCTACCCTGCATCTGCCACTGTGCAACCAATCTCTCACTATACTATGAATCTATAAAAAAGACCTCTAGAAGGGTATACCAATGTGCAAGCGTAATCATGCACCAAGAAGTAAGTCTCTCCTCCATCAATGCATCAACCTGCAAACTTGAAGAAAACTTCCTCTACCATGCTAGATTCCTATGGATCAACAATACAACATGATCTCATGGATCTACAATACAAGATCTCACAACAACATGTGGATCTACAAGAATGAGTAATAACAAGATCTCACAACAACCTGTGGATCTAACAAGAAGGAACCCTAAGTGCTTTGCATACTATGCAAGCCATTACATGAGACTAAACAATACAAAGGAAATACAATAAAAGATAATACCATCTTCTCACCAATAATGTACCTGCACTTTCCTTTTATTTAGCTTCTCTCCATGAAAGCTCTTGTCCTCATGCAATCTAGTTTTTCTTCTTCTTCTTCATCCTTTTAACCAAGGATTATGCTCTTCTTCTCTAACCTTAGTTTTCTAGCTTATATAAGCCTAGAAAAACTTAGGGAATAATAGCCATGCTATTACATCCAATATATTTTCTTTAAAAAAAAAGCAATATTAAATTCCGTGACTTATAAATAAAACACTCCCACATAGGTATTAAATGTCGGCTACTACCTGACCAATTCCGGTCACTACCTGACCAATGTCAGTCATTGTTTGACTGATGGAGGTCACTTCCTGACCAATGTCGGTCATTATGTAACCCAGTCACTTTGTAATGCATTCTCTAGTGAAGCTATTTAGCTCCACAACCTAACAATATACCACTTGGAGATAAATTGTTGAACCTCTGTACCTGTACCTATAAATCACCATCCTCTACACACCAGGAAGACCATCTATTCTTTCCTTCAAAAATTCTCTCAAAAAATAAAACTAGGAAGATCAAACCATCTTCTAAAACCAATAAGATAAAACCATGACTTATAAAACCTGCATGAAGCTACAACTGATCTGTGACACCAAGCCTCAAGACCCCACTAAATCATAATACTATACCAATTTTTGGTATTAGGCAAACAAGCCAACCTAGCTCCTCATGTAGTAATCCATCATGACTAACACACCTACAAGAGATCCCACTCAAACTGAAGTAATGAGCCTCTACTGCAAGCATAGCCATACCTATAAAACCAACCATGTTCTCCATCCATCTATCCATGTCTCCATGTAAATCACCAATGCAACTGACCAAGAGAAGTCAAACTGGAATACACAAAATCAAAACAATATCCTGGGTAAAGATAACCCAAATGAGTTCTACATACAACAGTGGGTGATCAATCCAAAAACCTACATAATTAAAAGAATCTAAACACTGTAATATACAAATCCAACCCAATGTAAACAACTAGCATGTCCAAGATATTCATCTATAGATAACATCTCCCATGGAGTAATATAGTAATCAAGAGGTAATAAAAGCATCCCCTACTCATGCTCAAGGAATCCATGTGTAAATCAAACATCTGCATCATCATAGACTCACAAAATTGAATCTATCCACATGTACAAACTCACCATGTACATCCATCCATATCAATAGGCTCTCGAGAGACTCCAAGTCTGCCATCAAATAACTCCAAAGCCAGATAAGAATCATGTTCTCATCAATGTCAATAACAAACATTGATGCAACCTAGAATTCATTAATACAAGTCTAATAAGATCCTATACGCACTGACACATCACTCAGCCTAGACTGAGAGCTCACTCGAAGCGTGCAAAGGTATCAGGTCCCTCTTTAGGGTTGTTGTTGCAGGATGTTAGCATGATGAAGACTTAACACATATAATTCCATTACTAACACATCATTCTACAAAGCATACCATATTTATATCTAAGGGAGAAAAAAATTAAGTATTAACCATGATGAAATAAAGAACATACTGGATTCAAGTACACACAGAAATAACACTTAGATTCATCTAATATCCTCCATTATATTAAATGAAATAAGTATACAAAAGCTTCATTACAATAACAGTAATATGCGTGTAACAGATTTAGCAACATAATCTCACTATGTATGCACACCTGTCTCTTTCCCTCTACTACACAGTTTACTACATACTTATAAGGGTGGGGAATTTCCCTTCACTGCTTATCTAATCCCAAGATAGGTCGCATGTTATTACTAGCCGTGCGCCATTACAAAAATAGCCACACATGCAAGTGCACTAACAATAGACTACTGGTGGTTAACTGATAGTAGTAGATCTATTTCCAACTTGTATCCATGAAAACCACTTCATAGCTAATCCTCTGAAAATAGCCAATGTGTGACGCGCAAGTCTCCAATCAGTTTGAGTGCTCCACACACTATCTCTAAAAATAGATCATTGTCATGAAAACGGCTAAGTCCCGAACCTGTTTCTATTCTTCACACACGAGCCTTTTTGATAATTCTGCACCTTTGAATGCACTCTTCTCTCCCGCATGAACCTTCTGTATTTTCTTTACTAAGTGCTAGGGTGTGACTAATCAACATTACCCCACACTAGTTGTATTTCCACCCAGAAATGGTTGTCTGCAAAACCAATCAAAGAATAGAAGAATAGAAAGAATTTAGATGAATGAAAGAATTTTTTTAACCTGTAGTTTCTTCATCTACAACCTAACAAATTAATTCATGATATTCCTCCTTTATCTCGGCCTCCAAGGTCTACGACTCAACGAGTGTTTTCTCTACTTTTTCTGGAATGTCCACAACAATGGACTCCATTTTATCCTGCAAAATCTATCATTTCTCATTATGCAAGACCAACATAATGTTGGACATTGCAGTCATGCTTCCCTTTATCAAATCCATCTTCTATGCAATGAGTTTCCCAAACTCCTTTAGATAATTTTTGTGTGGTTCTTGGGCTGCTTCCAGAGCCCTGCACTTCTATTTAACCATTGATAATATTTTTGCGCTACCCAATGTGTCATCCTTCATCACTTTCTGGACCTCATTGTTCTCCTCAAGGGTTTTTATGTTGATGAGCTCCTCTGGAGATGTACAGATGTTCAAGGCTTGGTCTTCCTTCGTTAGTTCTTCCCACAGTGCTTGCAGTATTCCTTCATATGATACAATATTCCAAATCATTGAAGCCTTTTCTCACTCTGCATCTTGTGTTGAATTCTTTTGCATTGGCATGCACAGAGGTTCATCTTCAAGCACTAATTCCACTAATGTACTTAAATAGTGTATTTCCCAAGGGAATGTATTTAGTACCTTTGGCTCTAAGTGTGGCCTAGCCTTCATGAAATTATTTCCAATTTCCTCTGCAATGCTGATAAATACAATGTTCTTCTTCTGCGCTAAGTCTCTTTCCTGTGTTAGGAACGCTATCTCCTCATCCTTAGTTTTGACCTCTTTTGTTAATGCCATAATTGTGGCAACTTTATCCATATTCCTCTATGCCAATTCTGTCGAGACTTTTACCAATGCATTTCTCACCTGTTCATCTAACATAACAACAGGATTGACTGTTATGTGTCTAGCCTGAGGTGTATTCTTCAACCTCCTCGACACGCATGACTCCTCACACACATCAAAATCTGGTTCAGCCATGTGTGTGTACATCAACCATGATAATTTCTTCCTTGTGCGCACTATTGCCATATCTTCATCCATTAATTCCTAGCCATATAACTCCTTTTGTGTTACTATGCTATGGAAACAGGTGCGAACAATTTTACTTGTGTCCTTAGTGTAACCCATGGCTGGTGGAATGTGCTCCCCAATTTTTCTTCTTGACCTAGGATGCTTATGAAACTTGAGCTTCTAGATTTGGGACTTATGTTTCTATGTCCTGAGTAGTCTAGGTTGTTGTCTCATCTATTCCTTTTTCTTCCTCTTCTCCATCCTTTATTTATTCATCTTTTTGTTCTTCTACATTCTCTGGAGGTATAGGAGAATTAGGCGTGCTTTCCTCTGAATCTTTTGCTTCCTCATTCAACTTTAATTTCCTTATCATTTTATCGGTTGTCTCCTTTTATGGAGAGAGTTAGGGTGACCTACACACCATTTGTAGAGTATCACCTTGGGTCCTTGTTCTCCTGAACACTCTCTTGAATTGGTGCTCTCCTTGGACTACATCTAAGTCCTCATCATCCACCTCTTGTGGCTGCGGTAGTGTAGTTTCACGCTTAGCTTCATCCTTACTTGTAGGATGTCTTCTACCTCTATGTTCCAAACCACCACTATTCTCACGCTCATCCTCCTCATCCTTTACTTCAATTGTCTCTGTGGGCTTAGGCACTAGAATGTTCTCCATGGTATGCTTACCCTTCGGCAGCCCTGGGAGTGCGAACTCATCGTCCACATACTTGTTGTTCTCCAGTTTTGGCTTTAGTTAGAGGTACACCAGCGATGTTTCAATGTCTCCAATAGCCAAACTTACTGGCTTTATGCTTAACAAATATGAGATGAGTATTATAATACATGCATTACATCCTTGATATACATACTTCTTCCTTAGTGTGTGATAGTCGTAGTCTACCTTGTCTGCATTGAATGTTAGTCGGTGTTTATCTAAGACCTTGTGAACCAATGCCTAAAAATACCTCACTATGAAGGCATACAATAGTTTGCACCATGGGCTCTAAGCCCCATTCTTCATCACAAATCGCGTGATGCAAAAATTTTGGTATACGGAAAACTGGACTGCCTTACCCACCACTGATGGTAAATCCTTTGGTATGTGCCACTCTTCTTCGAACACCGCATGGAGCCTATCGTACCACTTTTTATCCCTCTTATTGACTTTTTTGGTCATCGATCCTTCACACAAGTACTTGTTGAATCATTCTAATGGTGGGTTTTTCTCCATAGGTTACCCACAGACCTTCTCCTTGGGTCCATCTGAAATCCCTATCTCCATGAATATCAGAGACAACAGAATAGCCCCAAAACTGATCTTTCCTCCTGAGTGCACTTCTTCGATGATAGTTTCTGCAATCTAACTTAAAATTTTATAGATCAATCCTTCTGAAATCCTTTTAGCAACGTGTAGCCACATCGTGTTCACTTGTGACCACCTCTCTTGGTCATTTAATTTTGTCACAAGGTGTGCGGATGCATACACAACTGGGTACTTTTTCATCTTGTCTATGTCCATGCCACATGGACCCTGGTGTACCCCAACTCCTTCCTAGTCTCTAAACTTACAACCTTATCTGTTAAGTCCTCCTTGAGGTCTTCACCTGTAGCCTTCAACCTTGTCACTGTGGAGATCAATGCGGCTGAAATCCTTACTCTACGTATTGCAAAGTAGAAGAAGTCTTCGTGTACTCTACTCATGAGCCATTGGTACAAGGGCTCATACTTTCCAAAGTAGGGGATCTTGTATAACTAATATACTCCAAGCTTATTGAATAACTTCTCCCCAGCATCTTCATAGTCTGACATGTCCTCCGTCATGTACTTATTTGTCTTTGTGTTCAATAGTGCATCCAGCTCCTTGTTTTTATGTGGTATGATGGTTTTACTCACTTATCTTGCTTCTCTCGAATGTGGGAATCCAATTCTTGGCCTACTAGAACCCTCTCTGGATATTTCATCTCTTAAAAATTCCTCTCAGGGGTCATTTCTTCTTCCTTCATGACCACCTTCTTCTTTCCCTTAACTCTTGCTACAACGTCCTTCTATGGTGCCATCTCTACCCTACTATCCTCTGAAAATAATCGTCTTTTGACTTCTGCAATGTGTAACTCAAACCATAGCTCAAATCACCATGCCCTAGTGGAAATCATGTTCCCTAGCTTGGTTGTAACGTGCCTGCTTCGATCAAACCCTCCTCCTATAGGAAATTAAGATTATCCTTCTCACAAACCTCCTTTCCACATCTGGTTTCACACTCTTCACACCTCAACATGATTTCTCAAATCTTCGCACTTGGCTCTTGTCAAATTCTCTTAATTTCAACGGTAAGAATCAACTCGCATCCCATCCTTATATAGATTTAAAAATATTTGATGCATTTATTAATCCTTCACCTACCCAATGTCCTCTCATTTATTGACCAACTTTATTCTTACCACGCGGTACATCTTCACGCCCAGTTATAACCTTCTAGTGTGCCTTTCTGGTCACATACTTCTCTTCAATGTGCTTCCTTACGTCTGAGTAGCTCATCACTACACCTTCCACTGGTAGTTTTTATGGCCTCTGCTTAACTCGTGTTATACTTTCCTTTCCTCCATCACCCTCTTTGGTCACTTTTAGAGGAAATGCTTTGACTTGAATAAAACCCATAGCAGCTTATTCCTTTCATCATTTAATTCCAATAGTTTTATACATGGATACCAACAATCTACCCCACACTAAAAGTATGTGCAGTCCTCTACACATAAAAAATATTCAAATAGTAATTAGCTTCTAGTGCGTAAATGTGCTTATTCCACAACACACCAACTAAATTGACAAAGCAATAGAAAAAAAGAAGGAACACAGAAAGGGAATATAGAATTGAAAACCTAATCTAAATGCCAATACTACCTTATTACAAACACCAAAAAACTTATTTATAGTAGGGATTCATCCTACTCCCGTTGAAGTAATCGGGTAGCCATGTTCCATCAAGTGATTCTAACAGGAAATTTCATGTTTCAACGATTTAAGTGATAACATACAGCCCCAACCAATGTACCTTAAGTTTTCCTGGATGGCACAAGAACTTAGAGTCATAGAGAAGTACCATTTGTCCAATCTCAAACATCTTGTCCCTTATATTTTTGTCATGCCAAGCTTTCTGCCAGGCCTTTTATTGCTTTTGACTCCAACGTGTTATGGCTTATCACTCATCCAACTTAATTATATTTTCAATCCATTCTTCTAAATATTTCTCATCAAATAGACCTCTAGTGTGCACAATACGCAAAGAGGGTAACATAAATTCCATAGGAAGAACTGCTTCTATGCCAAACACTAACTGAAATGGTGTCGCTTTATTCAACCTTTTATATGTTGTTCTATATGCCCAAATTATCGCATATACTTTATCATCCCAATCCTTTCTTCCAACATCACATATTTTTATCAATGTCTCGCTCAAATTTTTGTTGAAAGCCTCAACCGTTCCATTTTCCTAAGGATGATAGGGTGTAGTCTTATGGTGTGAAATCATGAACTCATCTAATAAAATTTGGATTGTCTCATTAAGAAAATGTGTGCCCCTATCATTGGTCAAACTTAAAGGACATCCATACCTTGTAATAATATTTCCCATATAAATCAGGCTGATGTAGTTGTTGTACAATCCTTTATGGGTGCTGCTTCTACCCACCTTGTCAGATAGTCTATGTAATTTATGATGTAGTGTGATCCAATTCTGCACGCAGCTGGTGAAATACAACCCACAAAATGTATAGCCCATTTCTCAAATGGCTCTGTGCTAGTAATAGGTTTCAGAGGCATTTCATCTCATTGACCTGGTTTTCCAAGACATTGACAATGATCACATGCCTTACAAAATTCCTTACAATCTTTATATAGGGTATCCCACCATAATCTAGAGAGTAGAATCTTATGTGCAGTGGTATCACCGACATAGTGGCCACTTGAAATACCACCATGAGCTTCTTCCATAATATCCGTGTGCTCATAGTCCAATAAACAATGGTGTAATACCTCATCTTGGCCCAATTTGTACAAGTCACCACTGATTAACATATAAGGTGTGGCACGTATAGAAAGCTATTTCTTCTCCAAGGATTTCATTCCTTCTGGTGCCATCCCTGTTCGTAGAAAGACAACAATGACTTATAGTTCTGATGATGTGCATTGTAACTTGTATAACTATGCATCTGGCATGGTATCCTCAATTTCCTGGGCTTCTTTTCCTAATTGTATTCTTGATAGATGGTCTAGTCCAGAATTAATTTTTCCCAGTTTTACCACAACTGTGAAATCAAATTCTTGAAATAAGAGCACCCATTGACATATGCACCCTTGTAAAACATGTTTATTTATCAAATAATTCAATGACATGTGATATGTATATAAGATGAATGGTGTAGCCAGTAGGTACTAGCGGAATTTATGTAGCACATATATCATTGAAAAAGCTTCACGCTTTGTAGTTGTGTAATTATGTTCTATAGGAGTCAGCTTTCTACTAGCAAAATAGATAGGATGATCTACAATACCTTCTCTAGGTTGAGCCAGCACCACACTAATGGCCATGTTAGAGGCGTCAACATGTACATGAAATGGTTAGTCCCACGAAGGAAAACGTAGAATAGGCCCATTAGTAAGTTTCTCCTTCAATGTCTCAGATGCACGTTGCTGTTGTTCTCCCCAGTAGAACATACCTTTCCCTTTCAGTAACTCTTCAAATGTTGCAGAAAATTTCGCATATCCTTTGATAAACTTTCTGTAATATCCTGTATGACCCAAAAATCCATACACCTCACTTTGACTGGTAGGATCCCTTAGGCCTATAATGACCACAACCTTTGCTGGATCAACCAACAAACCCTCCTTACAGATTATGTGTCCTAAAAGTATCCCAAATGGTGTAGAAAATATGCACTTCTTAATGTTCAAAGAGATACTCAACTATTTATACCGTTCAAACATTAAGTACAGATTGTCATAGTGATCCTTAACTAATTCATACACCATCCAATCGTCTAAATAGACTTGTAAGAAGTTGTGAATAAATTCCTTAAATGTTTGAACAACTATGTGTGAAAATACAGCATAGGCACATTTTTCAGGCCAAAAGGCATTACAGTATTGGTTGAAGCTACCCCATTCAGTAGTAAATGTAGGCTTTTCCTAATCCTCTTGGGGAATCCTGAACCTAATGATACCCAAAGAACCCATCTGTAAACAAATATATTTCACACCATGTAACTGCCTTCTAGTATTTCCTTAGTGAATGGCATAGGAAATGGATTAGTTACACATGCAACATTCAGCTCCCTGTAGTCCATCATGTATCCTAATCCGTCCATCCTTCTTGATAATGATCACCATTGGACTAAAAAATTATGACGCATTAAGGGGCTTGATAATTCGCAGACTTTAACATTTTATCAATCTCTTCTTTGAACTTTTCACACAAGTTGGGGTTCATCCTATGTAAGGTGCTCTTTCTAACTGGGCACGCACCTTCTTTAAGATTTATCTTCATCTCCCCTAACAATTCATGCATGCCTTTAAGTTCACAGTACCCCCTAGGAAATAATTCCTAGTAATCCTTTAGTAACTCTATGATTTTTTCCACTTCAGAGTCTAACCAATAGTCTCCAATTATGGATTCCTTAGGCTCAATATTTATTCCAATATTCACCTAATTTGTCTTCATAGGTTCATGATAGGCATGGGTGGTCTTATCCGCACTATCTAATACCTCATGCCTCCCATTTTGAATGGTTTAGAATTGAGATTATCTACTTCTTCGTCATCTACTAAGTATACCATTTTTCCTTTCTCTTTCTCAAGGAAAGCATGGTGAAGTAATGTTGACATCGGCCTCTGGTTCTTCATCAATACGTGCTCCTAAGTCTTTTTTATCCTAATAACTCTTGAATGAGTTCTTTAACCTTGGCACTATCCCCCATAGTTAAGCACTTGATAACTTTCAATGCTTCTTCCACTGGAGGATTTGTAGAGAAGAAGTCAAATTTTTGGGCCATTCCTGCAATTAAATTATTCCAATTTCTAGTTTCTCTATGGAGTTCTGCATATACATACCAAGCACGTGCATGTAGCCTTGTAAAGTGGAATAAAACTTGTGCACCCATTAGCGAAGGTGGTAAAGCTTCCTGCCCTTCTATCCAAAGTCTCTGAAACTTCTGAATGTGGTGCTGAACAAGTTAATTACCGTGATAAGTACATATTTGAGTAGGTGCATTGCTCCTGAGGAATCTAGTAGCAAGAGAAATCCTAATTTCATTCCACCAGACAATATTATCCCTGTGGGACACCCACTAGCGTGTTGTTGTCCCACGTAGCTGTATATGCTATCATATTTCCTTCTTTTTAGTGGGTCTATCCACTTTTCTTCCATGGCATGTGCAAGAATACCATGTTATCTCCTTCTCTTATGTAACAAGGTACTGACTTATTACCTATCCTCCTGATATAACGTGGTTTCATGCTTCGAGGAAATATGATCTTTACTTCACACCCTACTAACTCATAATTGTTGTGAGCCTAATTATCATAAGAAACACTTGTAGTATCGCTAATAGACTGTGCATCCTCCCACTGAATTAGTCCCTTCTTTGGTCAAGTTCAATTATCTCTAGATCTCAGATGGTGCATATATAAATCCTATTTAGATCTTCTTCACTTAAGGGCTCAACATAGGGCAAAATATTTTCCATTTCTTAAAGGGATAATAACTCTTTTCTCTTTTTTTTCAAAACTAATATAGCCCTTATTGAACTGAAGATCAACATTATTTGTATCAACACAAAGGACACCCCAATAGAGCTGGGAAGCTATCTGACTCTGTCAGTACTAAAACTTCAAAGTATCCAGTGAATTTGGCTCCTTGTATGGTAATGGATGCATCTTTCAAAACTCCAACGGGAGTGGCCTTAGTCCAATTAGCCATGAATAATACATTAGAGGATGGGCTGCAATGGGGATCTTCCCATTTATACCCATGCATCCAAGGTAAGAACATTGACTTCCGTGCACCTGTATCAATCAATATATTACTCAATAGTCACCCATCCATAATAGACATTCAAATTGATTTCCTTGTCATAATATAGAATATGAGGGGGAAGATTCACATGCAAGGATCTACCATCCAATCTCAGTACTTATCGCATAAAGTGTTTCCTTTTAACCAACTCCCTAACAGTGGAATAATATTTTCTTGGCACAACATTTTACACACTTCCCTCAAGTTATCTATATCAGTTTGGACCATCTTCTTATGCATTCTTTTGCTCCATCTTCAGCGATTGCTCTTTTAAGTAATGTTGCATCTCACCCCAAATATTCCTTAGAACTTCCATGGTTTGCTGAGTAAACCTCCTTCTGATAGGTAGGTTTTTGGGTACCATGCATGAAGAACTTCATATCTAGTGATGGTAGGTTTCTGCTACAATGCTTCCCTGGTGACACGTACCACCTCAGCGCGGGTCGTGATATTCACTTGTAGTGCCTCAGATTCTACCTCTAAATCGTATGCATCCATTGATTTTAAATAGCACGATGTATCCTAACCATCCCTGTGCCTTTGTTTTATTGTTTATTTTGCTTACTCAGATGCTCATACAAGTCTAGAGCACTCCTCATAGCTATGGTTCTTTCCACAAAAATAACATGTAATATTCTGGGGACATTCATGCCTATAGTGGTTAGGATATCCACATGTATAACGTGTTCCACAAGGGAACTCACTTCTTCCACCACCATAGCCTCTTCCTCCGAATCCACCATGGTATCACAACCTCTGCCACGACCACCTTCAAAAAGGCTCTTCATTCCTATTCATAGCGCATGCCTGATTGTTATCCCAATCCTGATGCTCATTCTTTCCCTAGATTTATCTTAAAACTCTTGTCTTGTCGTACACCAATATCTATAACATCGTGTATCTGTTCCAATCAGTTGGTAGTATTCCGTGTCATGAGTCATTGGACCTACAGATTTTATAGTAGCTAGAAACATTCTTCCTTATCATGTGCATTGTAATAATGGGAAATGGCTTGCATCATGGTTTAAATGGCATATTTCACAATCCATTAGCAATAAGCATATTATTCAGTGCAAGGACAAATATCCTTTGTGTGACCTTCTACTTCACAATCTATGCACCAAATCCCTATGCACATCTCATGTGTTGAATTTGTCTGATAGTTTCTCCAAATGTTTTCCCATAGCTGTTATTTGTGCTTCTAAAAATGGGCTCACCCCAGTATCTATGCTCCCAACTGCCTTAGCACATGCAAGGATGCTTCAATTTCTTCACAAGGATCAATGTATGTCTTCTGTGATAATGCCCTCCTAAAAGGGTTAATAAATCCCCCAACGAACCATTGTACATGTTGTCTTACATGTATGTCATAAGAAAGCTTTGATAACAATGTTTTAAGACCATGCATCATACTCTCTAACACTTTCATTAGTGCCTTACTTAATATCCTTGAGCACACTTATACTCTTTTTCTCAAACTCAGGAATATGGAATTTTCTATAAGGAATGCATCCTTTAAATTTGTATAATCTACACAAGTCTGATCAAGGTCAAACATTTCAGTAACAGTTGTGTGTGTGCCCTTGTAATGTAGTATCAAATTGGCTTTACCCTACACTCAGAAGCCATGATTCCTTTTGCGTGCCATAATATTTCACACATGTGCACATGTTCAACAAAATCTTCTATGCCCCTATACTATGGAAGATGAAGAGACGTTTCCATGTAAATATTCTGGGGTTGGTGTGGTCCTTGCCCACCTGATCCAGAACCTCCTATGTTTCCCCTACCTCCAGAACCTCCAGATATGCCTAAACCAGAGCCACCTATGCCTCATAATCCCAAACCTGTAGCTGGGGTCAGACTAGAAGATGTAATTCCCTGTGCCCCAATAATAGAACTGAACTATACCCTGATAGTCTATGAAGTGTTACTACTCCCAGAATTTAATCCAAAAATCATCACGTTTGTATTCTATGCTGATGATACACTCGAAAAGGCACTCCCATATAACAACAAAGTCATTTGTGCTACTATCGCTATGCCTCTTATAAGACTCGCTCCTACTCTCCCACTGCTTGAACTAGCTTGTTGATTGGTTGTTGTACTAGATGCTGGAAAACCAAATGCAAGGGTAAGGTTGCAAGGTAGATTCAGATGCTAGCAAACCTGGTCATCACGAACCATCCTCAAAAAAACTGAAAAAATATGTCCTGGAAATGGAACCAATAATGCAGCCTATAATTTAGTAATACAAGTCCAATAATACCCAAGACGTGTTGACACATCACTCTACCTAGACTGAGAGCTCACCCAAAGCGTGCAAAGGTACCATGTCCCTCTTTAGGGTTGTTGTTGCAAGATGTTAGCATGATGAAGACTTAACACATGCAATTCCATTACTAACATATCATTCTACAAAGCATATCAGATATATATCTAAGGGAGAACATAATTAAGTATTAACCATGATGAAATCAAGAACATAATAGATTCAAAAACACATAGAACTAACACTTAGATTCATCCAATATCCTCCATTATATTAAATGTAATAAGTATACAAAAGCTTCATTACAATAACAATAGTATGATTGTAACATATTTAGCAGCATAATCTCACTATGTATGCACACCTATCTCTCTCCCTCTACGAAAAAGTTTACTACATACTTATAAGCGTGGGGACTTGACCTTCATTGCTTATATAATGCCAAAATAGGTCACATTCTATTACTAGCCACACGTCGTTACAAAAATATCCACACATACATGTGCGCTAACAATAGACTACTGGTAGTTAACTGATAGTAGTAAATCTATTTCTAGCTCTGTGTCTATGCAAAGTGCTTCATAGCTAATCCTCCAAAAATAGCCAATGTGTGACACAAAAGTCTCCAATCAGTTTGAGTGCTCCGCACACTATCTCCAAAAATAGATCCTTGTCGTGAAAACGGCTAAGTCCTGAACCTTTTTCTATTCTTCACACTTGAGCCTTTCTGATAATTTCACACCTTTGAATGTGATCTTCTCTCCCACGTGAACCTTTTGTATTTTATTTACTAAGTGCTAGGTTCTGACTGATAAAAAACATCCATGCTCAACCATGCCACTAATACCAAGTGAAAATACCAGCAAACATGTCATCAACATACTATGTATAATCAACCAAGATGAATGAAAAAAAGGGCACCATCTAAAAATGGTAAATAAACACTTCTGTTAAACTAGTGACCAAACCGACCACAGTTTCCTAATCAACCCCAGTCACTACTTGATCAACCATGGTTACCAAATGACTGACCATGGTCAACACTAACTAACACTGGTCTCTATAACTAACATATTTTCTCCTTTTTCACCCTTCAAACTTTGAAAATTTCTCTATCATTTAAAACATGTTGAATCAACCATCAACTTCCTTCTCTCCAAGAGCCACAAAATAAACAAGAAGTGACATCACAAAGCAATAAACTTAAAATACTTGTAAATCCATGATTGCCCTCCAAAACCAACTTGTGCCTCTTTCCAATCTAAATAGTAGCAATATCCTCTCACTCTGCATGTATATCATGCATCCAATCCTGCAATGCCAATATGAATGGATTACTCCCGCTAAACATAAAATACCATGCACTACCTCTAACACCAAGATCAAAAGCTAATATGTCAGTGAGAAATAAAAATAGATGAAAGAACTAAAAAATTGATTACCTTTCTTCTCTGAGAATAATTATACACCACATAAGTTTGGACTTCTTTTGAAGTAGGTGAATTACCTTCTTTCCATCCATGTGTACTCAACATCTCTTGTTACCTGCAACTGTGTCTAATCATGAATTTTCATTGAGGATCTCATCCTTAGACTAGAAACCCTTGTCCTCAAGATTCCACACAACTGGGAAATAAAAGTCAAATAACACCAAAAACCATGGTGTGAATATATGCACACTATCCAAACATAATATTAGTTACTCCAAACAAAAGAAATAAAATATGAATCATATAGAGATACTTAACTCAAAGTCTCAATGGAATAACTGAGCCAAATCTTTCCTCTTTTTGATCTAAACCAGGAAGTGATCTACACTGTTTCTGCCATGTACACTCTGTGTAAGAAACTCAATCCTCCAAACTAGGACAAAAAACCATCTTCCCTCACCTACTGCAAAAAAACTTGTACAGATAAGTTGTCACAAAAACCGACCATGGTCATTTCCTAACCGATCATGGTGAGCTGACTTATATCAGTTCCTCTGTGACCGACCTTAGTTCTCAGATCAATGTTGATACTGCTGGAACAAACCCAATGCCATATAATTTGGCATAGAACACCACACCGTGTGCCTACTTAGACTGAATCTGATAATTGATCTGAGCCAGTCATTTCAAGAATCATCCAAATTATGTTAAAACAAAATACAACAAATTCATGCAATAAATTGCATCAAGATGAAATACATCACCTTACCCACACCAAGATGCTCAACTGCATCTTCAATTGAACTAAAGTACATGATTCTCTAATGGAATCCCCCTCTTCATTATGTGCTACAACCTCTCTACCAAAGCCAATGCATCTAACTGCACCAAGGATGTATACCTTCTCCTTTTCTCTATCTAGATCTGTAATCCAAAACCATGCATGTGCAACCAAAACATACAATAACTACAATACTAAGATAAAACCATACCTCAATAACCCAAATCTGCAATCTGACCACCATGCTTGTGCATGCAAGAACTAGGTACACCTCAACAAATAAGACAAATTCCATGCATCTCTCCATTTCTTTAGATGTGGGATTTTCTATTTAAAACAAAGCTACCCAATAACCGACCATGGTCACCATGTAACCAACCATGGTCACCCTATAACCGACCACGTTCACCTTTCCGACATCGGTTTCCACCTAACCAATGTCGGTCACTGTATTCTCTAGCAACCTTAGTTTTCCAGATCCCACTTGAGATTAAATCTCGTCCTAGTATCTTCTCATCAGGAAAAAAAAACCTTGCTTTCATAGACCTGTCAGTAAACCACTAACAAAACCACGAAGCAAACCCTTGCTCTAAAATATAAATCCACCACTCTATTAAACAATGCTCTGATACTAGTTTTTGGGGATGGAGTCTATGTGGAAACATTTGTAACTATAGAATATCAAATTCAAAACATGTAAATACATATCTAACAATCCCCACAAAATATACAATAGTGGAAGTATAAAAAAGAATAATCCAAATCACACAAAATTACACACACATAACTTAACATGTATTGTGGTTCACGCAATGTGGGCTACATCCGCCAAAGATAGAGATATCATATATATAATATAACAAGAGATTACAAACTAAATCTTCTGCACAAGAGTACATGTATCTCTACAAGAGTATCTCCTCCTCTAGATCTACAACCAGATATTCTTGAGTACACTGAACCATGCCTCCATACTACCACCCGTGTCTCCTCCAGATATATAACTAGATCTACGTGAGTACATACTACAACCATGCCTCTGAAATACCACCAAATTTCATATACTTGAAGCTACCCTACATCTGCCACTATGTAACCAAGCTCTCATTGTACTGTGAATATGAAAACAAGACCTCTAAAAGGGTCTACCAATATGCAACCATAACCATACACCAAGAAGTAAGTCTATCCTCCATCAATGCATCAACCTGTAAACATGAAGACAACTTCCTCTACCATGCTAGATTCCTATGGATCAAAAATACAAAATGATCTCATGGATCTGCAATACAAGATCTCACAACAACCTATGGATCTAACAAGAAGGAACCCTAAGTGCTTTGTATACTATGCAAGCCATTACATGAGACTAAACAATACAAAGGAAATATAGTAGAAGATAATACCATCTTCTCACCAATAGTGTACCTACACTTTCCTTCTGTCCAACTTCTCTCCATGAAATCTTTTTTCTTCATGGAATGTAATTTTTATTCTTCTTCTTCTTCATCATCCTTTCAACCAAGGATTATGCTCTTCTTCTCATCTCTTCTTCTCTAACCCTAGTTTTCTAGCTTATATAAGCCTAGACAAACTTAGGGCATAATAGCCGTGTAATTACATCCAATATATTTTCTTTAAAACAAAAGCTATATTAAATTCCATGACTTATAAATAAAGACAATCCCACACAGGTAATTGATGTCAGTTACTACCTGGCCAATGCCTATCACTGTTTGAACGATGTTGGTCACTTACTTACTATTGTTGGTCATTGTGCAACCTAGTCAGTTTGTAATGCATGCTCCAGTGAAGCTATTTATCTCCAAAACCTAACAAAGATAAGCATTTGGTTCATATTTCCAGAGCATTGGAAAAATAACGGAAGCACAGAGGCCGTGTTTCCACGGCACTAGATTCAAGAACTTCTTCTCTGATCAACCATCAACCAACCCAACTCCAAATATTTGTAGGATATCAAGTAAGTAATTATGATCCTGATCATTCTACTTATTCCTTTTGTAAGATCTCTGGTTTCTTTCAATAGTTTATTTCCACTATTTCATGTACACCACCTTCCTCCCACTAACCCACTATCCCACCATCCCAAGCCATTTTACCATTCCAAACCCCATTATTAATATCCTTAAGTCTTCTCATCCATATTGCGACCCAAACCATACTACCCTCACTCTCTATGAAATTACAAAGAGCCTAAAAATCTCCTTTTAATAATTTATTACATATTGCCCCTACTGATGTTAGTTCCCTTACCAACGTTGGTTTAGCCCCCCTTATCAGCATCAATCACTAGACCGACATCATTCTATGTGTCACTTCACATTCTTAGACCAAAAAGCTTCCCACTCACTCAAAATCAACCTTGACCTCAACCAATTAACCCTCGACCCTTACCAGACCTTTGACAAACTTGTTTGACCTGAACGAACCTGGCTTTAACTAGATTTAATGTTATTTTAATATTTAGCATGAAATCTAGTGTATTGTGTGTATGAGAAACCTAAATCATTACATTGCAATATGACTTATTTATTTCATTTTCTTATTCACATTGAATTGTATCAAACAAAGGATTGACAACAATTTGAGAAAGTATCATGCTTCCCAAATCTAGCCTTGCTAGGTAGTTCTCCGACTCTTGCTATTTAATACTCTTTTGGTGGTCTTGCTTTGTATCTATAGGTAGTCCTTCCCAGAAAAAAAAGGATTTCTCTATAATAAGTATGGATAAAGTCTGTAACGCACACACTCAACCTACCATCTACATAATGACAAGTATTCCTCCTTGACCTTTTACCCTATCTATTTTAGTGCACAACAATTCAGTTGACACTCAGATGTCTAGGCTTGTATTGGGGTGCCCTGGGGAACCCTAGTCCCATCTGGGGGTGCCCCGATCGCATGGGCCATTTTATCTCTTATTTTTGGGTTCTTTCTAGCCTTTTTTATCCTTATATTTTTCCTAGTCAGCCATGTCGGGGTGAATTATGAAATTAAAGCTTGATAACCCTATAAATATAAAGTTATAAGACCATAATGAGGGTCCTAACGTCACATACTACTATCACTCCATCTAGAGTTGCATCCATTGCATCACTTGCATCCACATAGTGACAAGCATCAAAACACACAACATAGGGGAGAGATTCTATTCCATTCCATGAACACATGCTATTATATTTTGTATAGTTATTATTGCTCACTACTTCACCAAGTGTGACTGGCACAAGAGAACCTATGACACGATATGCACACACTCACCAAAAATACATCTGGGTCTGAAATGTAGTGCAATGATAAGTTATAAGACCACTAGTTTGGTGGCTAAGGTCACTCCGATCCATTCATTTTACATATTTTATTTTTCTTAGGTTTGATACTTACTTTCTTCTTTCAGGTCATCATATCATTATTCAACACATCTAAAAAAACTCTGTGAATCTAGTGTGACAGACAGAAAAATACTTTGGATCACCTTGCGACCATACATAATTCAAATTTTGAGAATTTACAGAGACCAGGGTGCCCTGGGGTTCCCTAGTACCTTCCCAGGTGCCCTAGTCAGTTCAAATCCTCTAGATCTAACCTTCGCAGGACTTCTAAGTGGTCGTCTGCACTTCCAAATTTTATTATCAAACATGCAACAACCTGCGATAATATCTTCTAATCATCTAAGCCATTTCTCTTCCTTTACTTGCATATTTAGGGTTTCATTTAACTTAATATAATTATTTACAATTATTCCATATTGTCTTAATTTCATTTATACAACATTTTAGTCCTCTTATTTAGATTAACTAGTGGCTATAATTTCATTAGTTTAGTTCCATTTTTAGTTAATCATTTTGGTGAACCCCATGTTTCTTCATAGCACCTTCTAGGGTTTTTCATTTGCATTTATCCATCATTAATATCTTCGTAAATGAATATATGCTTACCCATCCTGATTTACTTCATCGTGTTCAAACCCTCTTTGGTACTACCCATGTTTCTGTTTACATACATCCAAATTCCACGTATGACACATTTTTTGATGCCTTTTCCCAACAAATAGCATTCCAGGCCAATCATCATGCTAAAATTCACCCCTTTGACAATGGCCCATGACTTTACATCATGTCTCACATCTACAATGTTGTTTTTCAAGCACACTCTTATTGATAAAGACTCTAAGCTTAATTTGTGCCCTATGTCCTTTTTCCAAGCCTTATATTTGTATTCTCATGACATTATCCATTCTTCTATATCACTCCATGCTTATGATGGTACTATTCATCCATGTCTAAGCCACGTTACCTTTCCTTTCACTATATGTCCTAAGACTCTTCCTATCGTCTTGTTTGCCATTGATTTTACAGTCTCCTATAATTGATCCCTAGGAATGCCATGGATTCATGCCATGCAAACTATTTCTTCTATGGTATACCATTGCATCAAGTTCTTACATGAGCATGTTGACTATACTATCTTCCATGATCATGATACATTCCAATATTGCATTCATGACTCTCACACAAGTATTCCTATCCCTTGCATTAATACTACAAATGAAACTAAGCCTATGGATGATCCACCTCATTTACCACCTTTTGAGGGTGTTATTTGTTTACTAGATGTTATCCCTTCTACACTCCCTCCTACTACCATTATTATTCCACATCAGCCACCTTCTCCATCCATACACAATAACATCCCATATTCATCTTCACCATTAGCTCATAGCCCCTTTACATGCACACTCTTCATACATGTCTCATATTAGAAACATATCCCATTAGATCCTACCCACGATGAAACTGTATGTTCCTATGTCGACCTCACTCATCTTGGTTTCACTTTGGAGGACCTTCATCCTTCTACTCACGCTCATCATCTATATTATGGATTTGTCACTAGAACCACTACTTATTTTTTGTATTTTTTTCATCTTCTAGCCTAGTTACCATGTACCCCTTGTTCCCCTCCCCTCACATTAGGATATTCTTAGCTTACTTATATTGGTGGCACATTAGACCCTCGTCACACAAAAATTTCATTCTCTATGTCGCTCGGTCGTGTTTTCATCTGCAATAGTTCCTTTCTTAGATACACACATAAATACACTTGATGGTATACCCACAGTTACGCACATCCACCATTCACTAATGAATAAAATGATATGGGTATGTATTGCTTACATATCACCAGCTTCTTACGTGATCAACCTCAAACTATCGCTTATCAAGTTGTTAATCCATATCCATTTGACCTTGATCTAGAGGATGGCAATCTCCTTGATGATTTTACATAGTATCTTCCCACACTATCGTGCAGGGGGGGAGGAACGTCATATAACATAACCCCCATATTCTTTAGAACAATCACATCATCTTACATCATACATGTTGTATCAATAATTTACTATCATCTCCTCTGAGAATATCATCTCACACATCATAACATTGTCGTTACCTAATGATGCACTCTTGTGCTTCGGTTCACACTAGACTATTGAGGGATTACCATTACATTGAACCCCAGACATTGCACTATAAGTTCTAAACATTCATACTCTATTACATACAACATGCATCCTACATCATCCTTTCTACACTTATTCTACATCCTACATTATCCTATACACCCCCCATTTATTAGTCATTTATACATCATATATATCATACACGCTACACTAGTCATCATAGCATCTGCATCTAGTTTTGCATCTCTTTCATACATTTTGGCATTTACGCTAGGTTAAATTATATATGGGTCTAGCTCTCCATGTCATCACTACCTATTGTATTTACACCTATCACTGCATCTTGTATAATCTATACACCCTGCATTTCCTACATTGCATGAGTCACATAGTGCATTTATCCACCATATAAATTCTACATACTACACTAGATTCCATTACATATGGGTCTATTTTTACTTATCATCTTTTACATAGTCCATTTCTATATACACCTATTATTGCATTACACACTTTACATATTATATACATGATACCTATCCCCTATTCCATGACCCACTCCACGTATTTACATCCTCATCACTTGGTCGTTTATACTACATTATATTCTATGTATTGCACTCACCACCCTATGATGCACTTTAGTTCCTCAGTCCATACTCATCTAATGAGGGTTTACTAATCAAATGGACCTTACATTCACCATCTGACATTTCTAGCTTTTGTGACCTACACTTTAGGTTACATTTTCACCCATTTATCATATTGTAGTGGTATACGCTTTAGGATAAATCACCACCCCCATTATCATCTTGTAGTGGTATGCTCTCTAGGCTAAATCACCACCCCATTTATCATCTTGTAGTGGTATACACTTTAGGATAAATCACCACCCCCATTCCCATCTCATGGTGGGTATATGTTGCAGGCTAAATGACCACCCCTATTCTATCATTTTGTAGTGGTATACTCCTTAAGTTACATCATCACTCCCTTCTTTCATCTTGTATTGACATACGCTTTAGGCTTGATCATCACCATATCTATCTTTTCATCATATAGTGATATATGGTTAGGGTTAAATCATCACTCCTCCATTCAACAAGTCGTGATATACACTTTGGCTATAGGGTTCACACACAACTCTTCACATGTCGTATTTCATCACCATTACATATATACACACTCATCGCAACATGTTAGAAATACCCAACACTAATCGACCATTTCCCAATGATGCACTCTCGTTTACGGTTCATTCTTAACTGATGATGGGAAACACAAAATGAACCTCATTACATACACTTACATCCACTCAGGGGGCATGTTTCTCCTATAATTCCATATTGCATTCCATTCCATCCATAAAAAACATATTTCATGGTCTTGGGGGCATTTACTCTTTCTTACTAGTGTTTTCCATGCTCAATTTACTACACATGTTAAATTGCTTTCTTATATGTCATTATCGTACACACATGCACATTCATGCCGTTTGTTTAGTGTGATCACAGATACATGAATCTACATGTGGCATGGATGTTCACCTTCTACCCTTTCTATGCCTATCATTGGGGCACATCCACATTCATCTTAGTGAGGTGTTATTGTTTCACTTTGTACTTAACATCTTATGTTACTTGTTCATACACATTTTGACATATTGGTTATCACTCTAATATGCTAATGGGTGCTCCATGTGTAACACTTATTTTGTAGGATTACATGTTTCTATGACTACTTGTTTGTTTCTACTTGTCTGCTTTATTTTCCCTTGTATGTGGGCTTTGCCCTTTGCTTGTGTGAACACTTGTCTATTATCTGTAGTCATGACGGCCTTACGTGTCTTACGACATCATAAGTGATGTCCCATGTTTACAACTCGCTTTATGCAGTCTACTTGTTTTCTTGTGTGTTTAAACTAATTTTTTTGGCAGCTACTACATTGTCTGCATATTTTACACTTGTCTTCTTGCATGCATTTGTTTTCACACTAACATTTTTTTTTTCCAACCATCCCCTTTTGTGTGCACTTTGGTATCTACCAAGTGCTTTCCCTTTCCCCCTGCAGGAAAAATTTCTATAGGTGAGAGTTTCGTTGATCCTCTTTTAGGGTAGCATTCTCCTTTTAGAGACGTCACATGCACCCCCAAAGAGGGGGGCCATTATTGAGGGTTTCTACTAGCACAACGTATTTACATCAGTTCACATACAATGAGTGAGTTCAAACATGTCTACAAACTCTATACACAATGATCTTTACATGATATGGTGTTCTTTGGCAATTCTGTGGATCAGTTACAGTCTTGGGGGTTACAGTGGGTGTCCCTCTCTACACTACTCCGTCTAGTGGTGTCAGATCACCCAAAAAAACAAGATAGTAAAAAGATATCTTTACACATTTAAGTAGAAGTGGTTAAATGCTGGAGGATATAGAGCATTTCATTCTTCAGCTAGGGTGGTGTGAGATCACGCAAAAAACTCACAACAGTACATGATATCCTTCTACACCCTTTCTATCGACATGGATCAGGTGTACATGTTCCATTTATAATTTTTTATGTATTTTATATTTACGTACTTTACACATTTCTATACACATGCATATTTTACACATTGTTTTTACATACATACATACTTGACTCCTTGATCGTTTTCTCCTTGCAGGTCCAACCATATGAGAAACAAGAAGTCAAATTGGGAGAAATAACAACAACAGAGACAATGATAACACGCTACTATAATCAGTTGCCTTTACTAACCATGCAGGTACACCAAACACAATAGCAGTCACACACACGTTTTTCCCTATGTTCACTCTCATCACTTTTTATGTGCATTTTTAATCTTTAGAATCCACGCTCCTCCATATTTTATTTTTGTCATTCCATGCTTGATTCTAGTCCATCGACACATATTCTTATACACTCTACATGGATATCAGGTATGCATCTCTATCTACTTTATGTTACCGAGTGTTCTGCTCACCAACATAAAGTGGGGGAAAACTGTAGACACAAAATCATGCACTTTAAGCATTACTTAGCCTAGTCTTATACTATTATTTAGAAGGTTCTCAAGTGAATAAATTACTAATTAATCCCACCTTTTCGCCATCTTTATTTTATATTTTATTTCGTCATTTCCACATATTTCCTCATACATATCCACCTATATCGCAATTGTCCCAATATTTTAGCCTATACTTGGGCACCCAGGTCCCACCAAGGGTTCCCCGATCCATGTACCACTTTCCCATTTATTTTTGGGGTCTTTCTAGTTGTTTTTTAACCTTATATTTTTCCAAGTCAGCCATGTTAGGGTTGATTATGAAATTAGAGCTTAAGAACCCTATAGATATAAAGTTATAAGACCATATTGAGAGTCCTAGCATCACATACTACTATCACTCCATATAGAGTTGTATCAATTGTATCCACATAGTGCCATGCATCAAGGCTAGAGGATATGCATCAACACACACAATATAGGGGGAGAGATTTTATTTCATTCCATGCACAAATGCTATTACATTTTCTATAGTTATTATTGCTCGCTACTTCAGAAAGTATGATTGACACAAGAGTACCTAGGGTAAGACATGCACACACTCACCAAAACTAAAGGGATAATGTGCAAATAAGATCCTCTTGGTTTGTACAAGAACTGAAACTCAACAACCTATGGAAAGGAATAAATCAAAATAGCACACTCCAAAGTGTAAATATGTAAAACACCACTCCACCAATGATCTACATCGTGTATCCAAGTCAAATATGCATCATGTAGAGTTTGGTAATCTTCCTGTGTCCACACAATTGTTATATACCTCCAATTTCTCTTCGATGTATATACTACCAACCACTCATATAAATATATATGAAAATAACAAAATAACATCTCATAGAGTTCATGATACAGATGTTCTTCGACCCATACATGCGCATTAAAATCAGGTCCAATATTATATCTGTGAGCAAAATATTCCTCTAATTTTTCTACCCATCTCTCAATACTGGAAAAAGTCAACCGATATGTTTTCCTCATGCAACATCCTTACAACAACTTGAAAATAGGTCCTCGAAATGGAACCAAAATTTAGTCTTTTATTTTTCCAATAACAACCCAAGGCACACTGGCACATCACTCAAACAGATCTAAGCATTCACCTGAAGTACAAGGTCCCTATTTTATGAAAGCTTTGTGAAGGAGTTAGCATGAAAGAACATACATTACATACCCATAATAACCATTCAAAGGTAAAGCATAAATAGTTCTACTAGACCACAACCATAGTGCATAAAGAATCAAATAAGAACTAGTAACAAATTTACCATGCAAGATCCATCAACAACAACATCGATAATAAGAATCCATCCACAAACATCTATTATATTAATCCATAGAAAAACCAATAGCTGAATGCATCATAATAGTCCTCATTAAGTCAAGCGCACAAGTACACCAACAACATAGCATTACCACAATCTCTCTCTCTCACACACACACATAAAATACTAAGCCGTGCAAATCAATACACATATATATAGGTAGTGGGGACTTTCCCTTCACTACTCGTGCACTCTCAAAAATAGGATACATGCTAGCAATATCCATGTGCCACTACAAAATACCTACAAAATCATGTAAACTTGCTAATAATACATTATTTATACACAAATCTAGTTATAATACTATTATTAGATCCTTAGGCCTGTTCAAAATGTAAGTTCCAAAATATCTTGGCGTGTCTTATAAGTATTCTTAACAAAACATGCTCAACACTTAATCCCATCTTAGGTTGTGTATTCAAGATGGCTTAGTATTAATCTCTAACTTCCCTAGGCATGAAACTACAGGTCACAATTTTTTCCATCTTTCATGCCCACTACTTTTATGCCTTCAATACTTAGGCAATATCTTACAAACCCAACAAACTCAACTAGTTTTCACCCTTTCTACCACTTTTCATACCTCAAAAGGCATTCAAAATCCATCCCTCTTCATTCTCAAACTTATATAAAGCATCAACTAATCCATCGTATGCCTCTTCTATCTCCATCTTCTAGCCAGAGAAATTCTATCCTGAGAAACAAGCATTCTTCTTCTCCACAAATTGAGCTAGTTGACATACCAAATTTCATCATAAATACACAAATATTATACCATTGTAAAAAAATCTGAATACAATTTCCATAACATCTTACATTTCTTTCCAACTCCAAGTTGAAGGTCTTTAACCAAGGGTATCTCTGAAAAATGCTCAAAACTGTCCCAAAATTGCCTTAAGACTAGTATTCATAAATAAGGTACACTTTTCCATTTAAAATAACCATGATATTAAACCATCATGTACATAAATTATAACTTCCATTCTAAAAATAATGTCAATTTATTTTGCAACTCCTTTGGACAACCTTGTCTCAAACTGAACTTCTTCAAAACAATCCTATTTGAGTGGGGTCCACGCATCACTACATGCTCTATAATTCCTTTCTGGAAAAATGGATGAGTATTACATAACATAAAATCATCATAAAATCACAAGAAATCAATTATGGGAACTTATCATCAATATCTCTCCTACCGCTTTTGAGCTAGAGTTTTAAGCTTATAAAATGTTGTTTACTTTCTTAACATTCGTTAATAAAAATGTAATGATTAAATGACCTCATTATTTTTTTAAATATTATTAAAAAAATGTAAAATTATCCTTGAAATCCAAAATTTTCCATTAAAAGTTTACAATTCATGGTGAGCATCAGAAGGTGCAATTCAAGTTGGAAATCACCCTTTCTTGGACCTTATTTCACCTAACACACCATAACTTGAAAAATATTATTCATTATGACTCAAAATGTTTCTCACACCACTAGTACACACCTATGAACCATATCCAAGCATAATAATTTCTCAAATAGATCTCCATATTCTCAACCCACCTCATTTACATCTAGCCCTTGGGGTTTTGCATGGTTTAGGCTAGGGTGAAAAAACACTATAGCTCATCAAGAAACCTATGAAAAATTCCTTTATATGATTTAAACAACATAAAACACCTCAAAGAGTGATATAAAGGGCTCACAAATACCTACAAGAAACTCTCATTCCTAATCAGACCTCAAAACAATAGGATTAGGCCTAGTGTGCACCATGACTAAGTAGTCTAGCACTATAGCACCTGAAACTGGGTCTTTAACATGTACATGCCCTTTAAAACTCATGTGAGTTACTAAAAAATATTCAAATATTCTCTCCATTATGTTACCATTATCCTAAATCCACCATGTATCTCTAACCAAAATGATCCATCACCTAGGATAGCTAGGTCACCTGACTAGGCTTGATAGACCAAGCTAATATAACTGAATCACGTCATGCCATCGTTAAACAAAAAAATACCATATATCATCAACATACCTAGCATGCTTTGATACATCTACATTATCCTCTTTTTCATTTATGATATTTTACATCAATGAAAACACCTAGAACTCAACATGCCAACAATCTCCCCAATTGTCATTGATGGAAAACCACCTAATATTCTCCCCCTTTTTGAATTAATGAAAAATTTAATACTTAAAGTAACTGATCTCCATATTTCTCAGCCTATTAGGATAACCATTTGGTTAGAAACATCAACAAAAGTATCAAATTAATCACAAAAACCTAATTTTATTCATCTTGACCTGAATTGAACACCTTTCATATCTTGAAACAAATGAGCTCCCCCATAGGAAAGACAATACACAACACCCATTCATACTAATAACCATGAAATGTAGGTTTATAACATCCTTTTTATTCCTTCTTTAGTGAAAACATCATCAAGCCTTCATATAAACATGTACAGATTGACAATTTCCACTAAAGACACTATTTTTGACCTCTTTTTGCAGCTTGAGGTTATTGTAGCAAACTCTAATCAGAGGTAAAACACTCAAGTACGTGAAAAAAATCCTAAATAAGGGTTTATAGCATCATGTTACATTTTTCTTGACCCATATCAAATTTATAAGCCTTAAATTTTTCTTAACACGTCCATTTTTTTGGCTTTACTCAACACATATGACTGAAATTCCTAATCAACTTCTTTAGTTTTCTTTAGACCAATTTTGACAAGCCCTAGGATCTCAATCATAACATGAATCCATTATTTATGACTCCCCCTAGACCTAAACCATACTTCTTTAGTATAAACAAAGAAAATTGGCTTCTTACCTGGATTTCTTGTCATGAGGATGACTCCATCACCTTGTCTCTGCCTTACATATATGTTTTAGTCATTTACAGTATTCTTTTCAACCTTTTGAGTCAAACACTAACTTACCTATGAATTTAACTCTCAAGCATCCTTCATGTTTCCATTTAGACTACTTGTACACTTTTACCCTGATTTGAGAGTTATACTCAACTCACCTTGCTCCAAGAGACTCCTACAAACTTGCATCATAATTTCGATACACAATAGCCACCTACAGATACTCCTTGACCACTTTCATTTACCCTTCGTTCTGAAACAAAACTAATTTTCCTTATTTTCACTTCTAGGAACTTATGCATACTTGTCTTAAGTTCAAAACGTGATCCCCTTCCTTTAAAGGAATTAAAAACATGTGATTCCTCATTTTGGTGTAAAAGAAACACACTAACATTCCATACATACCTTCTACAGACATAACTAAAACCTTGGAAACTTAGAACATACCTATTTCATTTTACAGGTCTTAATCTTCCTTCATGTAATATTTATATTATTATATCATTTATAGCATGGAGTCAATGACTCAAAACCATTTGAAACAATATCAACTTGATTTTCATACATGTAACATCCTATTTCTTTCTTTCATAGACCTTAGTTCCTTGTCATCATGTAAACTACATTCATAGTATGTACAAACCCTGAAATATCTCAATATCCCTACCAAAAATGTCTTCCAAACACCTCATTCACCTATATGGATGATAAATGAATCTCTTCCTGCCTTGATGAATCTTTACATGCCTATACAATGCTATAATAGGGATTCACCATGTCAAGTTCCCTGAATGATATTGTGATACATCTTATGAGTCATACACCAACTAAACTGGCCAACTAGACCTTATTTACCTTATTTACTTTGTTTTGATGATCCTTACACACACACACACACACACACACACACACACACACACACACACACACACACACACACACACACACACACACACACACACACACACACACACACACACACACTCACACACACACACACACACACACAAACGCATGCACACACACACACACACACACACACACTCACTCACTCACACACACACACAAATGCGCGTGCACGCACACACAAACACACACACGCATGCACCCACATGAACATGCACATGCACACACACATGCACATGCACATGCACACGCAAATGCACATGCACACGCACATGCACGCACACATGCACATGCACACACACACGCACAGGCACACACACATGCACATGCACATGCACACGCACAAGAAAACACACATGCACATGCACACACATGCACACACACACACACACACATGCACACGCACATGCACACGCACACGTACATGCACACGCACATGCACACGCACACAATCACACATGCACACACATGCAGACACCCACGCGCACACGTACACACACCCATGCGTACACGCATGCACACCCACACGCACACACACCCACACCCTTTGTGTTTGAAATTCTATATGTAAAGACCCATAGGTCACGTTTCTACTTATTTTCAATCATACAATACTTTTTCGCAATCATCTTTATGACTCTTCAATTCTTCTACAGACTTAGTTGACTATCACATGGCTCTTCTTGGTACACCCATGTTTACAAAATCCTTTGAAACTTAGTTTTATGGCTTAGTAGACTTATAAACACCTATTTGAGGTCTAGAACATACTCTATCAACATTATCTTAGACCTTTTGACTAACCACCATGTCTTAAACCAAACATAATTATACTTGACACACCTTCATACTTATTTGAAAAATCATGACCAAAACCTGTTGAGGGACTAACAAGACCTCAAAATTAGACAAGATATGACAAAATATTCTTTATGCATACTAACTGAAAGACAATATTTTACACATTACTCCATCCTCTCGACATGACAGAAAAACTTGAACCCATGACAAACTTTCCTTACACTTTTGAGGCACAATTTTGTCAATTTCAAAATATGGGTAAAACTATACTTCTTTGATGGAATTACAACTCTTCATACTCAAATTATGACATTACAGACTTCCATTGATACCTTTAGGAATAAAAAATCCAGTGAGATACAATGGATACTTTTGATTTTCTAACATGACTATATACTCAACTAAGACACTTAAAATACATGGACTACATAGATTTAGAACAAAACCATACCTCAACACCATGAAGACACATCCCAAAATAGCATATCTTAGATTAATTAGCTCCCCCTCTTCTTAATGCTTGATATGAATGAATACACCTCTAAAAATCCTAGTAGAGGTAGATAACATCATGATGGATCTAGAAGAGATATTTGAAGGTATCCCAAGCCTTCTTAGACACCTTAAAATCAATTCCATCCACTTTTTTTTTTATCATATTACTGAGACACATCTTGATCAACATTGACACTAGCCATTGGTAGTACATTATTGTTAACTCTTGGCTCCCAAGACATGATTTGTCTTCTATCATGCATGTTAGAAATTTGAATGATCCTTTCTTTCCTTTTAGGGCCACAATAGTTTGTAGAAACATGGCCAACTTCATTGCAACTGAAGCACACACAATAAATCTTGCCTTTGTAGCCTTTAACTTGATTAGGTGGGCCATACAAATAATATATAGAAACATGACCTCTCTCATGGAAATTGAAGCACACTACATTCTTAGCTTGCTCACTTTTACCATCTCTCTATGGATGATCATATCTAGCAAACCTCTTACACTCCTTTTCCCTATGATAAAATCCATTAAGAGTAAAACAATAACCATTAAATGACCTTTCATACGTTGAAGCATTAGGTTGCCTAATGGAATTTGTATTCATATTTTATTTGATGAAGTTTTATTTATTTCCTTATTTGGTTCTTGGTTCTTCATCATCCTTGATTGGAATAATATATTATTTATTCATCTCTTTACCTTTAAAGTCCTCTTTGAAACCTAAACCAGATCTATCACCTCCTAATTTCTAACTACTAAGAAGATCATCAAGATCCTTGGTACTCTTATCAAATATATGAAATGATATTTCTTCCTAACTACATCAGAAAACTCTCTCTTAAGAAGAGTCACTTCTTCTTCCTTAGATTACATATTTAGATTCATGGAACTCATATGTATTTCTAGATTTCTCATTGTCTCATCAAAATTCTCTATAACAGCCCAATGTTTCTCCTCTAGGTCCCAAATATTTTCCTCATATTCTTTAACTTGAGATCTCAATTTATTATTGTTTTTATGATCATGTTTCAATTCAAATTTGGAACATACCAATTAAATCTCAACATATTATTCTTCTTCCTCAAAGTATATACAAGAATATTATTGAAATCACCTAATAGTGTAGAACCACCACTAGTAGATCTCATGGCATATTTAGTCATGAAACACACCTAATATCCAACATCTCCATGCTCTAATTCAGATTCAGAATCTGAAACATCACTGTCATTACTTTATCGAGAATAATAAGCCTCTTCCTTTGTGTAAAAACTCTTCTTTCCCTTCTTCTTATGGTCAAACTTCTTAAAATCCTTCTTATCTTTACTATACTTTTGATTCATCTTATCATGAATACCTTCATGATCATTATCACCTTCCTTTTCATGCCTATGAGGACACTTAACATAAAAGTGACATACTTTACAAAAATTAAAACATTTAAAAGGAAGTTTATCTTTGTACTTACCAGATCCAACATTCAGTATTTTAGAAAACATGGAAAATAAATCATCATCATCCAACTCATGAGCAACATCATCAACCTTACTCTTATTATCCTTTCTCTTCTTCTCATCCTTGAAAGCTACCTCCTTATTGACAGGTTTTTCATTCTTAAATCTCATCACATATGTAGTTAGGGTTTGATACAAATCATCCATATTTAAGAGAGACAAATCCTTGGATTATTCTATGACAGACACTTTAGAATCAAACTCAAGAGTTAGAGATCTCAAAACCTTTTGAACTATATATTTTCCTTCACATATTCACCTAACACTTTCATGGTGTTGAAAACCTTATCAAACTTATGAAAATATTCAGCAATATACTCATCATCAATTAACTTAAGACCTTAAAACTATTTTTTTAAATTTTGGAGATTAAAAATTCTCACCTTCAAGTCTCCTTCATAAAGGAAAATAAGTTTTTCCCACATACCGGTAGCTAATTTACAATGCATCACCTTCACAAGCTCAGGTTCAGCCAATCCACATGATGGCATTCATAGCCTTATAATTTTCACTACACAACATCTTGTCAACATTACTCATTGGAGGAATAACATGAATAATATAACCATCTTCCACAAATTTCCAAATATCAAACCCTAAAGACATGACGTGAGTCCTTATCCTCAGACTCCAAAAATCATATTTCACTCCATCAAATAATGGTTCTTTTCTAGAAGAAGAGCCACTCTGCAGACTTTCCATTTTGTGCTTCAAGGATCTCCTTTCAAGTGATCAAACTTCTCCAAAAGGACATGTTTTGATACCAATTGTTAGAATCATAATGGAATGAGAGGGGGGTGAATTAGTCCTTAAATTTTTTTAACCAAATTTGATTTTCTTAATTAAATCATAAATTATCCAAACATTAATGTGTGCATAACAACACATACTATTTATTTAAATAACCATAATCAAGAGAGAACACACCATAACACAAGATATAATTGGGAAACCCTCAAGGGGAAGAAAACCCACTGAAACAAAAAATTCATTATAGTTATGTTTAAAATTTAGTTGATAAAGAACTCAAAAAAGAGAACCAACCCCTAATTTAGTGAGGCACCAACCCCACAAGGAACACCAACCCCTAGTTTATTGAAGAACCAAATCCACAAGGAGGCTATAACCCCCTAAGATGATTAAGAACCCAATCAACCACCTTTTTTGTGAATAAGATCTTATATAATATAAACAAGTAAAATTATACAAGATAATTCAACAAAAAATTAGGCGGCATGAGAGCATGCCTGAAAGCCATTAGAAAAATAGGAAAATCCTAGGAAAAGTTAACTATAACAAAGAAACAATGAGAATGAGATTAAGTTGTTACTGCAAAAAGTTGGCTAACAAAGGGTAGATCATCATCATCATGCTAGCTAGATCCAAGAATGTCCTTTCCACTATTTGACACCTCCCATCTAAAGCAAGTGTGGTCATCTTCTTCATTTTTTTCCACAATGTTTCCAGTGGGTGAGATGGATAAAGACATTCAGGGAAACTTATCCAGAATAGGCGGGAGGATCCACCCATCATGTGTGTGCATCTTAGGGGCATCCAGTGAGCCCTAAACAAGATGTTGAGAAGGTAGAAGAGATCCCTAATCCTGCTGGTGAGCTGGGGTGGAGGAGATAAGCTCCTTCAAGGTGGCTGACTATGTGGGGACTGAAGAGCACGATTGAATGAGCAACACTGGGATCGGCTCCAACGACCACCTCAGGGATGAATTTTTTGGGGGTGGGGAGTGCTAAGAGAGAGGGTGGATCCCAAGAAACATTACAGGGGGTGTCACCCCAGCGATGAAGGAGGGTCTAGAGGTGCTCCATCTCAAGGGCCATCTTATTCACTTGCACTTATATCTACAACACATTGGAGATAACCATCGACTTATTATAGATAGAAAAATGTTGATAAAATTTGAAATGAGAAAATAAATAAGAGTTCCTTTCTTTCCAAAGAAAAATAATAATTTCCCATTTGAAAGCATGCCAAATTTGGCCAAACATGTGAGCCTTTCTTGGATTATAACCTAAGAGAATATGTTTTCAGGTGAAACATTTTGGTTTAAAAGGGAGAAATAATGAGTGAATCTAATTCCAAGAATTTTTGTCTTTACTAAAATACCATAAAATGTGGGATAGGGTTTCCAAGATCCCACATAAGGGATATTTTGGATCCAATACAATTATCTGAACCAGATGCACACCAATTAGTAGGACTTGGTGGAGAACACACCATAAAAAAATGAGTAATTTTAGGTTTCACAAAAGTAGACTAAATAGTGGCAAATATCCTTCTCCAATGAGAAGGATAAGAATGAATTCCCCCACCAATTATTGATTTTTTCAACCATGGGTAGGTGGGGAGACAACTAATAATAACATTTACTAGTAGATTAATTCTAGAAAGAGGTTATCCACGAACAATTTCTAGTTTTTCTACCAAGGACGGAAGGAGAGAACAACAATTATGTGGCTCATATGATCCATAAAAATGAGGTAATGCCAGTAATACTGACCTAATCCTGTGAGGAAATTTTGAAATTATCTTTGAGCTCAATCCAAGGACACCAAGATTTGATACACTTGCAAAAGAGGTTCTGGATGGAAAAAATTCCTCACTTGAAAAGCTTAAGTGCAAGGATCCCAGTGTCCTCTGTAAGACAACGATCCTATAATTGGATGACAGGCGACCACCAAAAGGAGTGATGGTTAATAGAGAGGCCATTACAAAATTCACCACCCTTCCATCAAATCCATGGTTTGATTTTATCCCATGTTTTCCATATAGTTTGGAGAACAAAAGTTCTAACCACTTTGATTAGAACAAGAGAACTGAGAATATTGATAAAACATAAACCCTTCCAAGTGATTTAACAAAAATAGAATTTATGCTAAATTCTATATGTAATGTAGCATATGATAAATAAATAAATGAAGTACATATATTACCTAGGAAATAAGAAAGATAGAAATAAAACCCTAAGTGCAAGAGAGAGGAAATGAGACTTCGATGATACATAATAATATCGAAAGTATACTAAAATGGAAAAATGATAAAAGAGTATTGCAGACTACCACAACCAAGCTTAGAAAAATGTATAAGCATTAGCATAAGATGGACTAGGGTTCCTGGAACAGGTCAGGGGTGCCTGGATGCTATAGACCCTTGCTGGGCACCCATGACTATAAAGAAGGTTAGAAAGTTATTTATTCTGTGTCACTTATGTGTCGCTTCACTTTGTTGTTGATCACTTGTATGTCATACTAAGTCTATAAGATTCACCTGTTATGTGTAAATATGAAGAAATGTTGTAAAAGACCAAAACACGTCAAATCATACAAATAAAAAAGATGCAAATGGGGAGTTGTACTAACCCTGGTGGTCACCTGACTAAGTGAACTTATGATCTAGTTGTTGCACTACATTTCATATTCCATGTAGTTTTGCGTGCATGTGTGTAGAATTGTTCCCTAGGTGGCTCTTTTGCTAGATGAACTTGAATAGTGAGCAATAGTTTGATGTATAAGATGTAAATAAATGTGTGCATGGAAAAATGAACTTCCCCTCTAAAGAAGTGTATGAAAAAATAATAGTTCTTTGTCCCTTATGTGAATCTATATGGATGATTTTATGCTCTTAGAATGCTCTTAGATGCAACCTTAGGTGATGGTAGTATATTCCTAGTGCTTAGTTCTTTATTATGGTCACATATATTTGTATTTATATTATTCCCTTGTTTGAATTTCGTAATTAACCACTATATGGATAGAATAGGGATAAAAGAGGTGAGTAAGATATAAAAAGGTTAGGTGCACCTAGGAGGATGGGGGCTACTGGATGCTAGTGTCTAGACTCAGAAAAGATGAAGAATCAAAAGTTATACTAGGCAATAGGGTATGTAAGGCTAAGAAGGAAACAAGAAAGAAAGTAAAGAGGCCATAAATAGTGGTCAATTAGTACTTTTCTCACTTTGGAATCATATGAATAGTGGTATGTGATCAGGACCTAGAAATGTACCCAAAATGCATGATTTGGTGTATACACCAAGCTGGCCAGCCATAAGGGGAACCCTCCTCAATGCCATGACACAGAAGCAATTTCTAAGATTCTTGTCCTTCTATGTTGCAAATTATCCAATTTTCAAAAAGTGCTTTCCCTTGATGCAAAATGTCAATAAGGCCCACTCCTCCTGATTTTCTAGGAAGAAAACAAGTCTCCCATGTAACTTTTTAAAACCCTTTTCTAGAAGAGGAAATGGACCAGAGAAAATATTTGAGAATATTTTCCAACTTGTGGATAGATTTTTTTGATGGGACCTAGCAGGAGGAATAATAAACATGTGTATCTTCAAGTATTGTGGAGAAAATATAGAACTTACCCATTAAATGAAGTGGATTGGTTATAAAATACTCAATATTTTTAACAACCCGTTGACCAAAATATTGCCAAAGATCTACAAGTGACACTTGAAAGGAAAAAGAGATGCCAAAAAATTTGAACATATCACCATGGTCAATCATATTCCAATCATATGAGGCCGTCTAAGTGACATGGGGAGGAAATATTACCTATAACACTGTGTTTTCCGCCAGTGAATGGATGAACTAGAGGCTAAACAAAAAATATCAAGGAACTACATGGCATTGTAAATGTTACTTTCATCCTTAATTAGTGTAAGAAAGGATTCATCAACAAAGTGTCCATTGAGAAGTTGGGAATTAATAGAGGAAAGCCATACAACCACTTTTGAATGAATATCCCTGATATTTTTTTGTTATGACAACTGATGGATATCACAACTTTAGCTCACACACCATCAAACCCTCACTTCTTCAACTCATTATTTCTTCTTCTTTTATGTACAAACCTAGACTAAAACCCTTTCACATAATATATCTAACATTACTCAATTTGTAAAAAACTCTCTCAGCACAAAATATATTCCTTCATACATATTTCAATCACACATATGGTTCACAATTTTTCCTCTCTCACAACTAGTGCAAATTTGAATTCAAACATGCACTTTATACACTTATCAACTCACAAAAATGAAACCATTAAGTATACCTTATTTATTTATACCAATATATCTTAAAAAAATCCTAATAAAATCATAATGGATCCATGTAGGGCGTTCATGCCGAAATACACCAAACTAGCTCAAAAAAAACTCAAAATCCCATCACTTAGATGAGTAAAAACCAAAAAACACCATCACTATGATTATTAAAGATCCTATATTTATCACACATGTAAAATATGACATATAAAAATCATTCATGTTTGTTAATTATTTTTCACCAATCAAATTCCTCATAACTCTATCAAGAAGGCTCATATCCTTCCCACAATAGTTGTTTCCAAGACCTTGTCTTCACTTTTGGGCTTCAAGGTCACCAAGAAAACCTAAAATATGTAATGTAAACACTAATTATAATCCCCTTGACCTTTATATTATATATATACTTAATAGAGATCATTAAACATCCATATGTGCAAACCAAACTCACTTTCCTCTTCACCAAATTAAGCTACCCATAAAGTAATTTTAGAAATTCAGTTGGTTTGCACCATTTTTTCCACATTTAAGACCTAAAAATTCCTTAAATATGAAAAAAATCATCCCTCTTCACTCTCCAACTGATATAAAATGTGAAATATTACATACCATTCCTCTTCTACCTCCATCTTCTAGTAACAACAATTCTGTCATGAGAAAAAAAAAATCATCTTCTCCACAAATTGAGATGGTTTAACCGTCAAACATCATCATATAGAAACCAATATTATACCATTTTAAATCCATCTTAATCTAATTTACATAACATCTTACATTTATTTGCAAATCTAACTGGAAGGCATTCAACTAGGTCCATCTCTTAAAAATGCTCAAAACTGCACCAAAACTGCCTTAAGACCAATCTTCATAAATAGGGAAAACTTTTCCATTTATAATAAAAAATGATCTAAAACCATCATGTAAATCAATTACAACTCCCATGCTAAAAAGTATCAATTTATTTTTCAACTCCTTTGGATAACCTTGTCCCAAATTAACTTCTTCAGAAACAAACCTGTTTGAGTGGCGTCCACTCATCACCACATGCTCTATCATACCTTTCTATAAATATGGATGAGTATTATAAAAATTAAATCATCATACTATAACAAGAAATCAATTCTAGGCACATATCATCAATATATCTCCTACCACTTTTGAAATAGGGATTCAAGCTTATAAAATGTTGTTTACCTTCTTAAGATTCATTCATAAAAAACATGATGATGAAATGACCTCATTCCTCTTTTGTGAAATATTATTAACTCAATAAAAAAATCATACCTAAAATACAAAATTTCCTGTGAAAATCACATAATTCATGGTGAGCATCAAAAGGTGCAATTGGAGTTGGAAATCACCCTTTCTTGGACATTGTTTTACCTAAAACATCATAACTTAAAAACTATTCTTCAGAATGACTCCAAATTTTTTTCACACCACTTGGAAACCCATGTGCACCATCCCCAATCATCATCATTTCTCAAATAGGTCATCATATTCTCATCCCATCTCATTTGCATGACTATCCCTTGGGGTTTTTCATGGTTTAGGCTAGGGTCAACTGAACCAACACTATAAATCATTAATAAACCTCTTAAAAATGCCTCTATATGATTAAAAAAACATAACTCACCTCCATGAGTGATCTTAAGGGCTCACACATACTTGAAAGAGACTCTCGTTCCTAATTAGGCCTCTAAACACTAAGATTAGGCCTAGTGTGCACCATTACTAAGTAGTCTAGCACCATATATTTACTTCCCAGCACTCCAAAAGGACCTAGGAGTTTTAATACATCATTTCTCACTCACCTACATGCCTCCATGGGCTCACATGGCTTTGAAATTCATTCTAATGCCTCCAAGTACCTAGACTAGGTCTAGATGAGCACTTAAAACTGGTTCTTCAACATGTACCTGCACTTTGAAACTCATGTGAGTACCTATAAAAATATTCAAGCATGATATCCATGCTGATACCATGCTCCTTAAGTCACCATGTAGCTCTGACCAATACACTACATCACCTAGAATAGCTAGGTCACCTGACTAGGCTTGTTAGACCAAATCAATCTAACTGAATCTCCTCATGCCATCATTAAACCACTTGATACTCTATTCCATTAACCTACCTAGCATGCTCTAACACATCTCTATCAAAATATTTTTCATTAATGATATTTTACATCAATGAAAACACCTATAACTCACCATGCCAACAACATTTTTAAAGATATAAATTAGAATGACCTCTCCATTCCAAAGGGTTAGCATGTGTTGGTTGTTACTAGTTGGAGGCCTTTGTATCACTACTACTACAAGAAATAAGATACATTATTCTATTTCCTTTCTTATGTTCTTACATACTCTCTACTTTACAACTTTTCAAGCATTGTAATCTTGTACAACCAAGAAGAAACTTATGTATTTGATGAATGAATCCATAGAATTGTGTCTCTAAGTTATTAGTCTTGTTATTGCTTGCATGGTTGATTTACTCATATTGAATGTGGACCTACTATGGATAATGTGTGTGAAATTTGTAAGTATACTCACAACATTAACCTCCACTCTCTATTTCCCCATCTCCTCTTTACCTCTCTTCAAAGAAAATTCCTCCACTATACATTGTACAAGCATTTTGCCACAATTTTAGCGAATTATTCCTATGTGATCCCCATCCTAATGACTACATAAAAATTTATTGAGTCCTGCATTCAATAAGTAAGACCCTCCCCACAACTAACAAGGAGGGGCATAGCCTTGTGACCATTAGTGGAAACCAATAATTTTCCCTGTAACAAATTATTTCACCAACAAGGAGTCATGATGTAAAATATATTCATTTATTATAACACCTAATGAAAAATAAAGTATCAACCTATTGTATAATTTTTATGTGGATATACATAAAACATCTCACTTCCACAAAATTGATCAAATTCATGAAGCAAGGTCATTAGGAGTAAGATGAGAGATAGTAGATAACACTTAATAAGGACATGGAGGATACATGAGAAGAAGAGGTGGTAAAGTATGAGGTAGAAATGATGGTGAAAATCTAGACACAAAATCACGCACTTGGGTATGTTTCTAGGTCCAAAATAATACTAATGTATGTATATATGATTCCTAAGCAAGAAAACTAGTGGTTGAAAAATATCTTTAGCCTCTTTTCTTGGTTTCATATTTTGTCTTTGGTCTTACACACTCTACAACCATGACTAAACTTGAATGATTTATCCTTTATGGCCTCTGAAACTGGTGCTTAATTGGGACACCAATGCCTAGGTGTTTTTGTACATACTGAGAGCTCTTGACCCTTTCTTACCTTTACTCACTCTTTTTGGGTCTCTTTTATATTTTGGTAATATTTTTCATTGATGGGTAAACCTTCTAGTTCTCTGTTATCCAAACAAATATCCTATTTATTTGGGTAACTTACATACATATTCTAGATATGAGATCTTCTTTGCAGGTTGCACACACTCTGAGCATCTACTTAGCACATCTCCTTGGCTGCATTTCCTCGCACGACTTACACACTTTTCTCCCGTGATTCTCCCATTTCCATTAACCTTTCCTCTTTGTTACATATTCCCCTTGTGCACACTCTTTGTGCTTCGACCTCCACATTACATTCACCCTTCATGCACACTTTGGCCTTGCTTCCCAAAATTGGCTAAATCTTGAGCCCTCTTGCATGCCATCTTCCTCACACCATCACACATAATTCTGTAATGATTGCACCCTTGACATATGTCTCTTTCTCACCCATTCATCCCTTTCTTCTTGCGCACGTTACTTTAGCATTTTCCTCCCTCTATTTTCCCTTTCGTGCCTCATTCCTCCACACACATACCTCTGTACCTTCCTCTGCATCATTTTGTGCCATATCATTCTTTGACATGCTTGAGTGTGCCACATGAAACCATTTGAAAGCACACCAACTGGGTGCCGAATCCTTGCAGAAAATCAGTGTGTGACATGTGGCAGAAATGAAAAAAACATTTTCACAGAAGGCCATCCTTTTAACTAATCCATGCATGCCACGTGTCTTACATGTGCCAAAAACTCTGACAATCATATCTTCTACTACAAAAATTTGATTTGTGTGTGCCTAGTCTCAATCAATAGCTACTAAAGTGGGCTACAGTGCTAGACATTGAAATTCAAATTCTTGGTGAATTTGGAAGGTTAGAAATGGGAAAATGCCTTTCTGGGCATTGATGAGTAGATATGATTGCTCCAACCACCTAGATTTGATCCAATCTTCCTTACTTCCTTCTCCAAAACGTTGAAATTAGACTTGAGGAAACACATTTGACATATTTATAGGTGGATTTGCAAGCATTGAATTCTTATTTTTGGTGGTTGTATTTCAAATTCAAGTTTTCCCTCCTTCCTCTCTTCTTCTTCCATCGATTCATCTATAAATGTAAGAGCTGAGCTCATTGTTAATATTGGAAATTATGAATCCTTAAGCATTTGCTAAGGACTTCATATCTTTATATTTTGAGTTACAAACCTCTAGATATGACTCATACATGTGAATATTGACCTTAATTCTCCATTGTAATAGTTTGTGCATTTCTGAAAGTAATGGTAGCATAATTTTCTGGCTATTATCTATCCTAACATGTCTACATTCCTTATTTTTCCTTTATTTTACTCTGTTTTCTTGTTGTGTTACTTTAAGTTCCTTAAATCACCATTTTGTAGTTGTGTTTCATGAAAAATGATCGTGTAAATACGTGTTAGTCTGTGCTACACATGCCTAGCCTACCTTGATGTTTTTCCATTCATTTTTCACTCAGACCAGATAATGTTCATCCCTATTTTTATGATTTTATCGCCTCCCTTTTTAGTTTAGTTTTCATTTTTGTCATCCTTCTATCCCTAGTACCTTGGCATTGTTAGCTTTGTTTTCCCTTCTAACATTAGGATTAAGAGTAGAAGTAGAAATAAACAGAGGAACTAGCCTTCTCTGAAGATCTGTCTCAAGCTTGTAAGGTTCCACAACTTGGAGACGATTCCATTGTTGTCTCAAACAACTCAGTTTTTTGGATTTGAGATGCGGGTGCATATTTGAACCACCAACAATTTCTGGCATGCCTAGTGGGACTAGTATTGGAAGCTTAAATTTCATTTTTTCTAAGTTATAGTGTGTGGAATTAGTATTCCAACCTTTGGAGGCTCATTTCAACACATCTTGCGACTCCCAACATTTCTAGACCTCATGTTTTGTAGTCCTGAGTGAATTTCATGAGAAGAGTTCATACAAGGCAAAATGGAGCAGCTAAAGATTATTTCAAGTACCTCTAGATATCTCTGAGAATAATTTTTTTTAGAATACCCACACATGCATCTCCATCCATAGTGCGCCATGCCGATTCAAATCCTCCTCACAACAGACAACTTGTGTTACCTACAATGGCATACAAGCCACCTCCTCAACTAAGGAACTTCACCAAATTCACTGGTGGAAGTCCTCTGGTTCTATCCATGTAACATGTTATGGAAAATAACACGCTCAAACGTATTCCATACTTTACTGGAAAGAATCAAGTCACCCCTCAAGAGCATATCCAAGATATAGCAAACGTGTGTTCACTCTACCTGATCAAATGTGATGATGTAGAAATTAGGAAGATTAAAACCTCTTTTAAAGGGAAGGCAATCCAATGGTACTGAGGCTTAAGACTTGGATCTATTACCACCTAGGATGAGCTAGGAACAACTCTTTGAAATTATTTTGAAGACAAGTCAGATCACTTATCTTTGGTACAGAAACTGATAACAAGGAGAGCACCCAATGAGTAGATGATTGATTTAGATATTAGATTCTAGAAGACTTGGGATGGAATCCCTCTTGTGGTAAGGCCTACAGCTCAACATGCTTTCCTATATTATCTAAAGGCATTGAATAATGACATCTCAGTCATGATTTAATCCGTGGGAGGTAGGACTTTACCAGCTGTTTATAATAGTGTAGTAAGGGCATAAAATAGTTTTATTCAGCTGGGAAAGGTATCTCCTAGGCCACCTATACCCTTATTCCTAGATATGTCACAAGCACCCCAACCTTATGTTGCTCATGTTCCTGGTCTTGAGAAAAGTGTGCAACCTGCTCCATCCACTTGCTACTCTCTAGCGCACTAAAAGGAAGATGAAGAAGTAAAGACCCTTATTAGAAACTTGTCCAAAACGGTCATATCATTAGAAAAGCAAATAGCGCAAGCCTATAGAAGTAATTCTAATCAGGCTCATAGCCAAAGTAATCAACCTTCGCAAAATTAGTATATAAACCAAAGATACGTGCAAAACCAAGAGAATGATAGATGACATGCTAATGCACATCTCAAGTTGTTCCTCACATGCCTTCTCTTCTTTGCCTAGTACAAGTAAAGAACTTGTTCTAGTTCATAATAATTTGGCGCAGGAGTCAGAATGGTGCTTCCCTTACAACACGCATCATAGTCAATATCATTACGCTAATGGTGTGTGCGCACAAGCCTATATGATTTAGAATGATTCCAACTATGAGCCTTCAACAAAAGAACCTAAAGCAGATAACCAAGAAAGGACAGAAGCTCCTCCAGAGGAAAATATAATGTTCTTTGGCACTAAGGAATTCTGTGTAATCAACCAAGCTGAAGATGTTAAAAACATGCCATGCACTATAAAAAGGCCATGTGCCTAGGTTGCAGACAACACAAGATACAAAAGGAGAATGCTAGAGTTTGGCATGCAAGTCACAATCCCAACAACAAAGGCCGACCGTCAGAAGTAGAAAGATGCAGCTAAGGCATCCAGCAGTAAAAATTATCCAGTTCTAGCATGTGAGGTTCTATGCAAAACCCCTCTAGAAGTAATGTGTGCCCTTCCTTTGGTAGGTCAAGCCCCTGCGCCAGCTAAGGCCGCTAGCTCCACACTTGAACAATCAAGAAAGGATGTTGCTATTCCTCAAATACACAAGTCACTAGGTCTTCCATTCAACATTTTGGATTAGATGAAAAGGACAAACATAAATGTCATAATGTGGGATGCACTAACTATTCCATCTCAATGTGATATGTTGCACAAGGATTTGGACCAACTCCCCTGCGTTGATCTAGTTACTCACAAACCATGCACTTCTATCAATATCTATCAAAAAGAGGAGAAGCAGGTAAGTAATGTTTCTAAGACCCCACCCTTTTGTATGTCCTTGATCATAGGTAAACATCTAGTGCATAATTACATGATAGACTCGGGCGTTAGTACCTCTATTAGGCCCAAGAATATTGTTGATGTCCTAGGTCTTAAGTACATCCCCTTATCCAAAATATTCCTACAAATTGATAGCTCAACTATCAATACCTTAGGATTCATTAAGGATCTTGAGTTAACCCTCCATGCATGTCCAAGCCCTACCATATCTCAAGACATGTCTATCATTGAACTACCTCATTTTTTTTCCCTATGTATATCAAGAGAGTTTTATGCAAAAGTGGGTGTTTATTTGTCCTCTGATTGGTCTCATATGTTACTTAAGATAAGGTATGGTACCTGATTTACCATACAACCTAAGCCTATATTTTCCTATCATGTAGAGTCATATGACCTATCCCCTCTCCAAGCCAACTACCAAATCCAAGAAATTCAAGATCAAATTTCTAAAGAGTAACATGTTCCTCCTCCTCTATCTGACCTTGTGTTAGATGAGTGGGTAGAAAGGCACCACAAATTCGATCCATATGCTGAAGAACTTGAAGCCTTTGAAACTAGGATCGGTACTTATTGCATCCTTGAAGAAGAAGATGTGCTGTTGTGCATGCTGAAGAAAGACCAAGCTAAACCTGGTCTACGGAAGTTATATTTTGATGGTTCTAGAAGCAAAAATGGTGCAAGCATAAGAGTTGTCCTCATTTCTCCTAAGGATAAGAGGTTATTTTTCACACACATGTTACAGTTCACATGCTCCAACAATATAGCAGAATACGAAGCATTGGTGCATGACCTTATCATTGCTGAGAAGAAAGGGATTAAGGCATTGTAGATATTTGGGGATACAAAATTGGTTATCCATCAGGTCACCAAAAAGTGCATGAAAAATAATGAGCTTGTCAAATCTTATAAACATAGAGTTTGGGACCTCCTTGAAAGATTTGATGCTCTAAATCTGCAAGTCGTGCCCTATAAGATGAATAAAGAAGTTGACCAGATGGCTACGCTTGGTTCACAATTCTCTCCTGCTAAGGACTTTTTCAAAGGAAACACTCATCACATCAAGATGGTGATTAGACCATCCATTCTAGATAACAATATCTACTGGAAAGTGTTTAAAAATGATGTGTAAATCATCCAACTCATATAAAATGAAGATGAGTTCTTATCAAGCATGTAAGCTGACTTGCATGACAGCTATGGTGACTTAGTAATTTAGCTAAAGACCAACAAGTTTCCTAAAGGGATGGCCACCTTATAAAAAAAATTAGCCCTGATGATGAGTTCAAGGTTGAAGAAAATTATATGTGCGCCACACAAGAAGATTGTTCCCTAGTCACTATTGTGCGTGAGAAAGAGTTACTACTTAGTAAAGCTTGTGTGCATGATGAAAAATAGGCTTTCATATCTCTCTGCTAAAAAACAATGAAATATTTTCATAAGAGTATGAATATGTCAAAGTTTTCGATCCAAGTGTTTTTGAACAATCCATTGACCTTGATCCTAGTATCAATCCCATCAGAAAAAAGCAGAGACTAGTCAATCCAAAGATAGAGCCCCTCATGAGGAAGGAATTTTCCAAACTCATTAAGGTGAAGATTATTTTTCCCATCAAATACTCTAGTTGGGTCACGAATCTAGTTCCGATGCAAAAAAAATAATGGTGAAATTAGACTTTGTGTTGATTTAAAATATTTGAACAAGGCATCTCTAGAGGATCATTATCCTTTTCCTTCTATGGAGCATATTCTACAGATGGTCCAAAGTGCAAAGATTCTCAATGTTGGACGGATACTTAGGCTTCAATCAGATCCTAGTCAAGGAACATGATCAATTCAACACAATGTTTACAACCAAGTGGGGGACATATACATATCAAAAGATACCCTTTGGTCTATCAAATGCAGGTGTAACATTTCAGTGTGTCATGGGCATTTCCTTCAAAGATTACATCAATGATTTCATCTTGGTTTACCTTGATGATATTACAGTCTTCTCAAAATAGAGTACATATCATATAATGCATTCAGAAAAAGTATTTGAGAGATTCAAAATGTATGGGATATCTCTTAACCTTAAGAAATGTAATTTTGTAGTGGTGTAGGGTAATCTTTTGGGCCATCTAGTTTCTAAGGATGGCATCACAATTAATCCTGAACGCATCTCAACCATCATAGCTCTTTACATGTTAGTGCATAACAAAGCCTTGCAATCCTTCCTTGGTAAGATCAATTTTGTTAGGCATTTCATTCCTAAATTCATAGGGCTAGTTCAACCAATCACCATGATGCTCAAAAATGACATGGCCTTCAAATATAAAATAGAAGGAAGAGATATTTTCAACAAGATTAAGTAAGAGATAACTTGCATTCCAACACTAATCAACCCAAATTATTCAAAGGATTTTATCCTTTATGCTTATGGTGCTCATGCAAGTGTTGCTACTATCCTGGCCCATAAAAATGAACAAGGACTAGAGTAATGATTGGCTTTCTTCAGTTAAACACTGAATGATTATGATTTGAAAGACAATCACATAGAGAGGTAGGTCTTCACCATCATGTGTGCACTCAAGAAATTAAATATCATGCTTGTTACAAACCACATTAAGGTGTTAGTCTCCCACTCATCTATTAGAGACTTCATCATGAGAGCAGAGATCAACGAAAAGATAGCACAATCAGTGGCCAAAATCATGGAGTATGATGTGAATATCAAAGCCACAAAACTAGTGAGAGGTAGTGCACTTTGTAAGAATATTACTGAGGATGAGCAGAATGAACTTGAGATTTCATTATTTATGGATGAGGATCTCCTGTGCACATAACTCAAATAAAGGGTTAAGGCTAGCCCGCACGATTAGATGAAGGGAATGAGCACATTCCTTTCTAAGGGTGCATACCCTTCTGGTTTAAACAAATAAAAGATAAGACATATGAGGTTACAATCTATTCCTTATGTCTTGATTGATGGCCTTCTCTTCAAAAATAATCTTGATGGTGTGTTGTTAAGGTGTATCGACAACTCAAAAACTAAAAAAGTGTTAGCAGAATTTCATGATGGATTCTCTGGTGGACACTTTTCTACCAAGACTATAACAATGAAGATCATAATTATAGGTATCTTTTGGTCCCCCAACTTGGTGCACTTACCCACAAGTGGGTCATAAAGTTCAAAGAATGTGCTTTTTTTACAGGAAATAAGAAATTCACAGCGCTTCCGCTCCGACCAATCTAAGTGGATTAGCTTTTTGCACAATGGGGTCTTGACTACACAGGAATGATCAATCCACCTTTAAGTGCTAGACACAAATGGGTGTTGAAAACTATAGATTAATTCACAAGATGGATGTAAGATTTCATGCTCAAGGAATCAACTGAGTCAGTCATCCTTGACTTTCTTGAAGGTATAGTAAATTTTTTTGGCATTCCTCAAACCATTATCTCTGATAATGCAAAAGATTTCCTCAGTACCAAAATCATTAATTGGGATCTTAGCCTTGGTATATATTTAAAGACGTATTCAAACGATTATCCTCAAGGCAATGGTCTAGTAGAATCAAAAAATAAGAACCTAATTAGGATCATGAAGTACATAATGAAAATTAGCCAAAGAAAATGGCATACAAGGGTAAAGTGTGCGCTATGGGCACACATAATTAAAATGAAAAAAAAAATATGAAATTATCCTTACAATATTGTCTATGGAAAGGAGGCTACACTTCTTTCAACACTAGAGTTGAACTCTTTGGAGCTTTCCCAACAACAAGAATTTGAAGGCACAGACCAAAGAGAAGTCAGAATGGTAGAGTTGGTTAGTCTTGAAGAATCAAATAGCTCTGCCATGATCAAGCTAGAACAACATCAACAAGCAAGAAAGAAGTGGTTTGATAGAAAGGCTAGGCCTAAAGCTTTTAAAATTGGGGACTTCGTCTTAAAATGGGATGCTGACAGAGCTAAACCAGGGCACCATACAAAGTTTGATGCACTTAGGAGTGGCCCATACATCATCAGTTCATGCAAGGAGGCTAACTCTTTCAAATTAACTCATCTTTATTGAGGCGCGCTACAAATACTTGTAAATGGGATTTATCTCAAACCCTTACATTAATTTTGTTACATCATTTTGTATATATTAGAGTACATTTAATTCCTCTAAGTGCATTGTGTGCACAATGTTTTGTTTGTATATAGTTTCTTTCTTCTCATATTCTTTCACATGTGCTCTTCTATTGCTTCCATAATTCCAGTTATCTTCTAAGTAGTCTCATCAGTTTCACAGGATTCATAACAGAGTTTAGAAAGGTTTATAAATGGCTAAAAATAATGATAACCAGATCGTACCAAGCCAAGAACTCATATGCTAATAAAACATCATAATCAATAAGATGAAAGTAATTCACCAGAATAACATTACATAAAACCTTTGCAAAAAAATGAGCAACAATATCATATATTAGTATGGAACTCAATGAAATACAATGAGAATTGGCCTTTCTTATATAGACAAGGAATAAAAATCTAAGAACCATTCAAGGTCATAGATCAAATCATAAATCAAGGAAATAACTAGTCAATTCTATTGATTTAGGAAAGAAATAGTCATCAAAGATCTAGTCAATATCATAGATCAAGGAAAGAACTATACCTAACAACTAGATAATATCTCTTAATATCTAAATAAGATAAAAGAAATATCCACACACATAAGTGGGTGAGGATAAATACAATAAAGGTAAATAAAGTACCTAGGTGAACATGAGCTAAGGTAAATACCTACTCTAACACCCCCCCTCAAGTGAAGCTAGGGACCTAAAATAAAAGTGTCATGTCCACAATATGAGTCTCGGTGACTAGGTCTGATGATGTACTCATGTATAATATATCCATGAAGAAATATTGAATCTTGATAAAAGGAAAGAGAAAGAAGAAGAAGAAGGAATATGTTTTCAGGAAAAATCCCCAAGAACAACTTCTGAAACCCCAAGCATGCCACGTAACTCAAGGTAGTGAGATAATGCAAAAGGATTTGAAAATATGTCCGCAACCTACTGCTAAGTTAGAATGTACTCCAAGAAAAAAAATCCATCTTGAATGTGCTTACCAATGAAGTGCATGTGTATCTAATATTCTTGGTCCACTGGTACTCAACTGGGTTACGAGAAATGTGAATTACACTTTGGTTTTCACACCAAAGTACAGTTGGTGATTCCTATGGGAATCCAAACTATATCAATAACTGTCAAAGCCAAAGAATCTACTGACTCGTTGTAACTGCTACCCTATACTCTACCTCTAAAGATGAAAGTGCAATACCTTGTTACTTTTTACACACCCAAGCAACTGGAGAAGAACCAACACAAAAAAGATAGCCAGAAGTGGAATGCATGTCATCAATAGAACCTTCCCAATCTAAATTTGTATATCCAACAAAATGAGTAGAACCCAGGTAGTGTAGTGTAGGCTAAAGTGGGAAGTGCCATGCAAATATCGCAATATCCTTTTAGCATCCTGCCAGTGACTATTATGAGGAGAATGTGCAAACCGAGATACAAGCCCTACTATAAATGAAATATCAAGATGAGTATGGGTCAAGTACATGATACTTCCAACCAACTGCCTATACAAAGTAGGATAAAAAAGTGGAGTGGTACATGTGGAAGTAAGAATAACCCCACACTAAAAAGGATATGGACTTGGCTTGTAATCAGCCATATCAAAGTGTCAAACAAGATCATGGGTGTAATTTTGTTGACTCAAATGAATCCATGAATATGTCTGAGAAATCTGTAAACTAAGGAAATAATGAAATAACCCAATATCTATCATGTCAAACTGTGTAGAAGGATCCCTCTGAATACTCTGAATGTGGGAAGAAGAGTTGTTAGTAATTAATAGATCATCAACATACAAGATAAATATCACAATATCCTCATCGCCATGTTGGAGATACATTGTATGATCAGAGTGGAAATGAAAAAAACCAGTAAATAGAAAAAATAATCCATCTTCTCATACCAATCCCGAGGGGCTTGTTTGAGATCATAGAGAGACCTTCAAAGTCTACAAACAAGAGAAGAATCTTGAAAAAATCCATTCAGTTACTCCATGTATATTTCCTCTTGTAAATATCCATGTAAAAATTCACTCTTTATGTCCATCCAGTATATGGGCCACCCCTGTGATGTAGAAATAACAAGTACAATGCATACAGAATCCATCTTGGCAACGAGTGAAAAAGTCTTAGAGTAATCAATACCTTCAACTTGTGAAAAACCCTTTGCAACAATAAAATCCTTATACTTGTCAATGGACCCATCAGCTACGTATTTGGTTTGGCATACCCACTTACACCTAACCATATTTCTTCCTTTAGGAAGATATACCAAATACTAAGTATGATTTTTTATCAAAGAAGAATACTTGGCTGTCATCGCATCATCCCACTCATGTATATCATGAACCTTTGAAAAATAATGTGGATCCTCATAAATTACTTGACACACAAGTCTAGAACCTATAGAATATGTTTGATGATGCCTAGTGTTTTGAAGATCCTGTATGAAAGGTTTTTCCTTAGAAACTATAGTACGAGCCCACTTAGGCATATTAACAACATCAGTGGTAATAGTATCATCAACGACATCTATAATCTCCTCATCAACCTTCTCAAATAAATGATTCTCAAGATGAGATGAAGACGGAGGAATGGAAGAAGATGAAGAATCATGGGGAGTGAAGTGCTCATCAAACTAAACATGTTTTTGAAAAAGAACGTCATTAGTATCAAGATCTAGAAGTCGATAAGCTCTCATGTCCTCACAATACCCTACAAAGATCAAGGGTTTTCTCTTCTTATCCAAATCTTTCCTTTTCTTCTTTGGCAAAAATTCCCAAGCATGGCTCCCAAAGACTTAAAAAAATGAGACATTTGGCTTAGTGTTGGACTAAGATTTCTCTGGAGTCAAATTCTCAAGTGCTCTGTGTGGTGTTGATTCTGAATGTAGTTAGCACAATTAACTGCTTCTTCCCAGTATATAGGAGTTAAATCTCTAGAATTCATCATACAGTTAGCCATTTCTTTTTCAAAGTTCTATTCGTATGTTCTGCTAAGCCATTTTGCTGTGGATTATGAGGAACAAAATACTGGTGAATAATGCCTTGAGTTTCCAAAAATTTAGAAATCTCATTGCTGAAGTACTCCCCCCATTATCAGTGCAAAGGTTCTTTATGCAACTAGAAGATTGTTTCTCAACCAAAGCCTTGAATACTTTGAAGTGTGAAAAAACATCACTTTTTGTACTTGAGAAAATAAACCCAAGTAAGCCTTGAGAAATTATCAATAAAGGTAAGTGCATACTTAGCTCCATTGAAAGAGGGGTAGGAAAAACCATCAAGTCACTATGCACAAGCTCAAGTGGTGAAGAAGCTCTCTTAGAGAAATTTTTAGGAAATGATCTTGGTGTTGTTTCCCTAATGCACAAGCCATGAGAAAACTCCCTCAAGACAAGAAACTCTAGGAAGACCATCTACCATACCATTAGTGCTCAACTCCTTCAAATATTTGTAATTGAGATGTCCAAATCTTTCATGTCAAAGCTTACTCTCTGAATCTGCATGAGAAACCAATCTTGTCCCTATAGAGGAAGTGTCATCAAAACCCTCAAAGTGATATAGTCTAGATTTATGATCAACAATACCCTGAGCAACAATTAAAAAAAGGCTCAAACAAAGTTCTGTACTTCTAACCCCATGTGGTGTAAAAGTCACTATTTTTCCTTGACCAAAACTGACAATTTTTTTATACATAAAGAAAATTTGTAAGTGATGTTAGGAACATACAGTGCATCTTGGATATTGCCACCATCAAGTTGTATATCACCTTTTCCCCTCAACAGAAAGAAATGAAGAATCTCCAACCTCAATTTTATAATTATAACTCAAACCTAGAAGAAACAAAATACTCTTTGGAAGAAGTCATGTGATGAGAAACACCAAAATCTATAACCCAACTTGTCTACAAGTGGTGACTAAGATCTGTCCAATAACATTAGAGTTCTTTTCCATGCCGATTAGAAGGATGTGGAGTTAGAGATATAAATTTTGTGTTTCTTGACTGCATCCTTCTAAGGCTTTCATTCACTTATAACACATATTTTTCTTCATGATTACTACCCCACACAAAAATAGCATGAACAGGCTAGACTTATTCTTGGAATTCAGAAGACTCCTTGGGTTTTGAGTTGTTTTCTTTGGGTTTAGGAGCACTTTGAGATGGAGAAGGTGTGGATTTGGTTTTTACTGTTTAGTTTTCCCCTTGACCTTAGGATTAGATGCAACTAATTCCTTTTTGAGAGGTGGAAGACTCAAGGTGAGATAATTTGGATTATTCTCTAGTAAGTCCTTTCACAAAATATTTCTAAGTCAGGCATTTTGAAGGTGTCACCTAAGACGTCCATACTATAGAAAAAGGTAGAAGCAAATATTTGGAATGTTCCTATTAACTTTGATAGAATCAAGTAGACACACTCTTCATCTTTCTTATCGCTTCTACTCCCCTTCAACTGTGTCAACAAATGATTGGACTTCATAAGATAGTCTAGAATTATTAGAAAATCTTCAGGATTAAGAGAGGTGATCTCAATTTTAAGTTGCATAGCTCTTATATGATCCACCTTACCGAATAAAATCATCTAATTTCTCCCATATTTTGAAACGAGAGTCACACTTTTCCAAATGAAATAAAAAACTGTCACTTACATAAGTTCTTATCAAACCCATACACTCATCAAATTTTCACACTGGTACTGAAATTTCTCATATTCTCTAGTGAACAGTGGTTGTTCTTTAGAAGTAAAATATCATAATCCTTTCTGCTTAATTATTGTTTCCATTTTTGGTTTCCATGTGTGGTAATTATGTGTTTTTAATGGCTCAACACGAGTATAATGTAGAAGTATATAAATATGGCATCTTAAAAAAAAAATCACCAAAATAAATGGAAGAATCAAGTAATGTAACAAAACCCCCAAGCAAGTGTAACAAGATCCCACCCAGATTTTAGTGCACTTTATAATGAGTATCATGTTACAATATGGACACTCAATAATTATAGTTTCAATTCTCAAAAATAAATATTTCCAATGGAAAGAGTATAAAAAACTAAGCGCACTTTTACAAAAAAACAACACTCAAAACCGAGTTACCGATCAAAAGATACAAGGTTTTCAATATTAGGCTCTACTATTTATTTTAGTTTCCACTTAAATAGAATTAAAATGCTCCTTACCTTCACCACAAAAATAAAATGAAAGGGTGGCTGGAGTTAAACAGTCTACTAGTACTAGAAGGAATCATAAACTTTAAATCCTTCATATGACCATACCATATGACCAGAGGCTAAGGATTTCAATGGGTTTTATGCAACTTACTATTTTGGGCCGGTGTCGCTGGTTTTCGAGAAAGTCACATCCAACTGCATCTTCTAGTAAAAACTGCTATTTCTGGTCTGTGTTCAAAAAGACCTTTCGAATACAAAATGCTTTAGTCTGCTGGATTCCCAAAATAGAAAAAATAGTGCAAATCTCGTCTGGATATGCCAAAATACGAAAGAAACAAAATCTTTTCAAAAGATGACCTCCTACGCGCAAACAAAAAACTCTATGTACAAAAAAAACCTCAGATCGGATCTGATACATAACCAAGGAATGAAACCCAAATAACGTACCAGGCCAAGAACTTAGATCCTTTTAGATAACCACGATGAATAAGAGGCAAATCAATTCGCTAGAATAAATTTACAAAAAAACCTTTTCAAACAAATGAGTACCAATATCATATATTATTATGTAACTCAATTAAATACAATGAGAATGGACCTTATCTTATATAGGAAAGGAATACAATCTAAGAACCAGTCAAGTTCATAGATCAATCCTGTAAATAAATGAACTAGTCATCAAAGAACTAGTGCAAGTCCATAAATTTATGAAAGAACAAGTCATCAAGGATCTCCTGCTCAATACCATAGATCAAGGAAATAACTATACCTAAAAGCTAGATAATATCCGCCCTAATATCTAAATACCGTGATAAAAATAAATATCCACACACATAATTGGGTGAGGATAAATATAATACAATAAAGTATCTAGGTGAACATGAGATAAGGTAAATACCTACTATAACAATTCCCCCCTTTCAAGAACAGTATCTTGAAGGTTACAGATCAAAATGGGCCTTGATTATATAGGCAAGGAATAACATGCCTAATCTCAATTGGTCGTAGATTTTGGTATCCTTCAAATAGCATGGAAGATCACTCCCAAAATTCACCAAGAACTAGTTATCCATAATATCTCTTCTTTATGAGAGTAACTAGACATCAAGGATCTAGCACTAATATACCATTACAGGTTCTAGCACTCTAAGAAGCTACTTGGCAATCTCATAGATCAAGGTTGCAAATCCTGGTACACTATACCTATCAACAAGATTATCTTTCCATTTTAATTTCTAATTGTTCCATAATCCCCTTGGATGTTAATATCTACACTTCCACATAAGTTGAGTATTCATACACTTAAAGGTAAATAATTGGCCTAGGTGAACCCAAATAAGGCTAAATCCTAAACCACTCTTAAATGCCATTTCTCAACATTGAAATAAACTCTGGTATTAATACTCTGACATCCTTGATTAATTACATAGATGCAAAGGCTTTCAATCCTTTCATCCTTTAACATCCCATAAATGATTAATGCTACTTGATGGGAAACATGTTCTCCTAAGATCTGTTTGGTGGGTCTATTACATGCTCTCATTCCTCACAATCACACATTAACTAACATCTGCAACCTAAATCTATCTATCTAATAAATTTTCCATTACTGTACCACGTCATTCCTAATGATCATGCTTGACATATGCCACATATTTTTAGCTCAAAAGTGTGCCAAGCTAAATTTTGAATCCTTGCAATAAATTGTCATGTCCGAATCACGTGATACTAATGAAAAAGAAACATTTTTAATATGTGACAGACTCCATACCTTTCAACTAATATGCACTTTCAAAATCAATTACTTGCATGCACACATCAAAATAAAGTCTAAAAATGTTGAAATGATAGCCATATAATTTGCTACATGTAAACTCTTATTGGCATTTGTAATTATCTCATATTATATAGCACCCACACTTAGGATATAGTGATAAGATTTTTATTCATGTTTTTCTTGTGTAGATTTGTTTATTTTTAATTTCATAACTAAGACATGCATATACAATTGTATCATTGAGTAGAGGAGATTTGATTGCTCGATGACCATGCAATTATACAATTGCTTTAATTATCTTCCATTTGAAACTTTATAAAATGGGGAAAAATGTAGGATCACGCCTTGGTAAAGATTGGAATTTGAAATAACTTTACAGGCATTCCATATGAGTTTCATAAGTTGGTGAGCTTAAATTGAAATTAAGGTTTACCATCTAGTATCCTCTAGTTCTATCATATCCATCGAAGGATTAAAATGGGTAAATATGACATCATTGTTAATGTTGGACATTAACTTATAGAATCACTATGTATGTTTACTAAGGTAAATAAATTTTTACTTTTGAGTTACAAACCTTAGATATGACTCATATCATGAATGAATATCGACCTTCAATCTTAATTGTAACAATGGGTCCACTAGGGAAGTAAATGAAACCATTAATTGTGTTATTCCCTATCCTAGCATGGGTGCATTCACTTTCTTTAGCCTTTAAAAATGGTAAAAATAGTTTGTAAATGCATATTTGTTTATAGTAAATAAGTTCCCCTTGCAGGTCAAATTCTAGTTGTGTTTCATAAGGACCCAATTGAGTAATACAAATAAAAATAAATGTGTGTTACTCTTAGTACTATGAGTTCTAGCTACTTGGCCTTCACCATTAAAACTCCAAGCTGACTATTTTTCTTAATGAGAATATTATAATAGGAGCTTCATCCATGTTTTTCTGAGAACTTTCCTCCACTAGTTTAAAAAATTCTTATCATTCTGATGTAACAATTCTATATCTGGTCCAATAGGAATTATCAAGTTTCAAAGATCCAAATTATAGTTTATCCATATAAGATGCAAAAGATAGCAATTACACTACCAATAGACATTGTATTAAAATATAAATAGTTACCGGCCTTTTGAGAATGCTACAAAATGTCCCAATCAAGTTTAAGATGGTAACATATTTTCAAATAAGGCAATTAATTAAATAATAGACGTATTACATTTTGAACACTTGAACGTTATTTCATATTACAAAATTGCATGATCTATAAATTATTATTATAATTATTTCTACATCTTATTTGATTAGTATTTTAAATTAGTAGTCATTAATCTTTGAAACTGTAAAAGTATAATATCATTAAGATTTTTCCAATTGCATCCATATTCGCTATTAGGGAATAAATGTGTTATAGTTTTTTAAAAATTAATATCATGCTAATCAGTTATTGGTGATTATTGTTTCTATCAATATTCCATTGTTAGAGTAGCCATACTATTAGCATTGGTGACATCATGATTGTCTCAACGGGACGCTCATTTCATGCATACTTAGTAGGTTATTGGGATTCATCTTGAGCCTGTTTCTCATTTATTCATTTTACACACATCAGCCATGAAATACATTGTAATTATCATGATAGTGCATCACTTGTCATGCCATTTACCATCCTAATCATTGTTATATGTTGGGGTCATCACCTACTGCAATGTGTGTAACATCCCTTTTTATTACTATTACAAGTAATTTGGATATGTTCAATTATTAAATTATCGATTGTTCATTTAGTTACATGTGTGATAATTATGATAGTTGACATTGGATGCGATCAACATACCTTTCAAATCATTGGATTGTGGTGACTCTTCTACATTGAGTGCATTACCATGAATACAATGGTTACCAACCTTAGTCATAAGGATCATCACATGTTGCACCATCATGTATCCAACACTAGTTCACTAATCGTCAGGCGCATCATCCACGCATGGGTGGTCATAATATCCTAGAATACTTACAATAGGATACTTCATATCTTTAGATTTTCATCACATCACTGGTTATATAACGGTTTTCACCAATACGATGGCCATTGTCTTATCAAGATCACTGATTGAGACTTAAAAAAGGTAATTATATATCAATCCATGACATCATTAGTGTCACATATTCATTATTCCTTGTATTTCTTTATGAGTTTCATTGTATATTAGGAGCATTTTCTACATCACTTTAGGATGTCAATCTGCTTAGGGATGTACCAATGATATTAGAATTTTAAATTATTGTTTAGTTAGCATTTGATCAAATTCATTGGGGGTCTGACTCATACTCTTATCAACTAAAGAGATTTCTTCTTTCATGAAATCCTTAATCTTCATTCCTCATGAATTTGGCCTTTCCTATATGTACTTGTTTCATTAGTCTGTCCTTTGCCTTGACCAATGATTCTATTGGTGTTGAAACATTCCTTGCACTAGTGATATTTCCAACAATACATCAATTACTACAAGTTAGTGCCAAGTTTTCTTCTCTCCATTTGACCATTTCATCCTTGATTTCCACCTTTTCAAAAAATCATTTACTGGTCATCAAGGTATTACATGGTGATACGTTTTCAATTATGAAATTTTCAGTTGTCGAATTACTTCTTTTGAAACAAATTCATTTACATCTGAATGAATGATTTGAAGGCCACATTCCTTAGATCATATTCATATGATAATATGTTAATCATATGTTCTATACATGTGCTCATGATATTGGACACTTGAACCCAAAGTCTTACAACTACCCACACCTCTCAATTTTGAGGGTCTCAATGATAGACATATTGCAAGATAGTTATTCATCGGCTCCTCACTCACTAGTTGATCAATTTACCAAATACTGATTATTACCCTCCTTATCACTTATCAAATACCAAGGTCTTGTTTTTCGTAATTATCATATAACTAATAGACATAATGAAAATGATTGTTATACTTTAAAATGTAAGAATTAAGCACATTGATCATCATGGTTTTATATCATTTGTTTCACAACATTATGCTTCATTGTCATCTTAATTTTATAAATCCTAATGGGATCCTAAATTTTATCCTTTTATGTCTCATGAGCATCAATCCCTAATCACTAACATTCCTTCCCTGGCCAGTCAAGAGAATTCTATCCAGCCTATTCAAAATAAGAAACCTTATTTCAAGGTCTATCCTCCATATCCTCTTCCTATCAAGTAACCACCACTCAAAACACATCCTCTATCCTCTCCTCCTATCAATCCCTCTCTGACATTACCAATTCCAAATCAGAAACCCCCAACCAAGTAGGACCAACAAACTCTAAATGACCTCTTTATACTTCCTCCTTTCAACCCAAAATCCGACCCTGGTTCTACTCTTACTCTTACCTACCAATATCATGACTCTCTTTATTCCCATGGCATAACTCACACTATCCCACACTATCATGGTATCTCTTGTGTTATCACATAAATCTCCATCAGTGGCATAATTGGCTGGCATTGCACTTCTCCCCCCTTCTGGCACTATAGATTGTCTCTAGAATATACTACCACACTTTGCACTTCGTGCTTCATAACTTTTACACACTCATATAACCTTTGATACACACATTGTATCATCATTACCTTATGACACACTCTAGTTCCACTGTTCATACTCGACTGTTGAGTGTATAATTATGAAATGAACCTCACATCAACTACACATCTCACACTCTATGCTTCATGACACATCTTTATAACATATAATATTGCACCACACATTACCTTGTGACACACTCTAGTCCCATGGTTCATACTCGACTACTGAGGGTCTAATTCTGAAATGAACCTCACATCTACTACACATCTCACGCTCTATACTTCATGATACATTTTATAACATATACTATTACACCACACATTTCTCATTGACACACTCTAGAGATATGATTCACAATTGACTATTGAGGGCACACTTCATATATGAACCTCTCATCATATACACATTTCCTACGTTTTTCTTCATGGTACATATTTCTTGCATCTATTCACACAACACGACATTACCCGATGACACACTCTTTTTCTATGGTTCATTCTTTATTATTAAGGATCCATATAAATGAACCTCATCTCATAAAAATTCACTGGGGGCACACTACTCCTACCATCACAACATTTTACATACCATATCATCACACTCATACACAACAGTTTCATATCTTGGTTGCCTTTACTTATTCTAGCTTATTCTACTACATGTTAAACTTTTTATTTTATTCCAAGTTAGGCATATTCTTAGTTCGTCATCATCTTTTATATATATATATATATATATATATATATGTATGTATGTATGTATGTATGTATGTATGTATGTATGTATGTATGTATGTATGTATGTATGTATGTATGTATGTATGTATGTATATGTATATGTATATGTATATGTATATATATATATATATATATATATATATATATACACACACATACATACATACATATATGTGTGTGTGTGTGTGTGTGTGTGTGTGTGTGTGTGTGTGTGTGTGTGTGTGTGTGTGTGTGTGTGTGTGTGTGTGTGTGTGTGTGTGTGTGTGTGTCTATATATATATATATATATATTCACGTTCACTTTTTGTTTTGAGTTGAATGTAGATAGCTTAAAGGTATTTAAAAGCTATAATGATGTTTGGAAATATGCCTTTTACTAGTCCCACTGAGGCTCTTGGGGGAATCTACTTTCAAGTTACTACCACATTTTACACACTTTAGGTTCTATTGAGACGTTAATCACTATTTCTAATTACAAATTACTCTACTTTTTGGCTGATTTATACATGCCTTGACATACTATTTATCTTTCTAACATGCTAATTGATTCTTCATATGCACCATTTACTTTGCAAGACTATATGCCACCATACCTATCTGTCACATTTTTCTTGGTATTGTTTGTTATTGTATTCTATTGTTTACAGGCTATGACATATGTCTTGTGTGATGATTTTATTCTTTTGGCTGCTTCAGCCTTAATTGTCTCGTGACATTGTGAGCAATGTCTTATGTTTGAAACCCACTTCTCGTGGTCTACCATGTCTACACATTTGTTTGCCACATTGTTTTCTTTTTCATGCTACTAGCCCTCTTTTTTTCATGTACCTTGGTTTTTACCATGCACATTCTCTACCCCCTGTAGGTGCCCACTTTAGATCAACATCATGTCCTCTCCTTTGGGCCACATTCTTCTACTATTTTTGCATACACCCCAAATGAGGGGGGGGCATACATTGGGTGAACAAATCACCCCTAAAACAGCTCAGAGATACATTTCACATAAACACAATACATAAAAAAACATAGGCACATAGTCAAAATATGGCTCAGAATTTGAATTGGGTCCAAAACATAGAGTAGACACCAGCACCCAAAATCAGACATTGGCACTTGGGTGCCCCTTCCCTCCTCTATGTACTAATGTCCTTGGGGAAGACACAATCATTTTATCATTACATCATAGTCTAAAATGGTATACATAGTAGTTCTACAGTAACATGCATTGGCCTTCAGTCACAGAATGCATTCTATACGTATAATAAAAGATATTCAGAACAAATCAGGAGAAATAGAACAAATCAGGATGTACCATCTGTAGTGGTGATTATTGGGTAGAGTTATGGAAGGAGAGTAAAACTAAACCTCTCTCCCCAACACCTGCTCTTTGGCATTAGATCACCCAAAAAACTCACACATGGCGTGAGATTGCTGAAAAAAATCACACTTGGCGTGAGATTGTTACGTCCTTAATTATATATCTTACATGGGATGGATATAGCTGACTTGTTGCTATCATAACTTAATATCATGATGTATCTCTTTTATATATGATCTGTTATCATTGGTTGGTCAGCTTTCCTGATGGCCACAACATAGGAATAGTATAAATAGGGATTATAGGTAGTGGATGATCATTATGCTGAGTATTTGAGTCTTATTATATGTTCTGGAGGTTGCCCCCTCGAAGTGGCCAAGCTATTATACTTTCATATTGAGAGAATTTATCTGCAATATTGTGTTATTTGGTGTTCTATTGCTGGTAATAATCATAACTAATCAAATAATTTCATTATAAGTGGTATCAAAGCTTGATCTCGGCCAGGATGGAGTCAAACCCTAATTTTGAAGGTTTGGCTATATCTCAATATTGGTATCGAATTTCTCTATAATTTGTTTTATGGTGAGGAAAAATAAATCAAGGAAGCTTCTCTCCAAATTTCAATAAGTTTTGACTTGTTTTACAAAAGTTATTACGGTTCTATATTTATTCATAATTTGGCTCCTTAGGGCGTAATTTTTGGAAATTTTTCAAATTTATTATATTTTCGGAAACATCTCTAAAAAATAGCTAGGGTTTATGTTTTATAAATTCCTATATTCAGCCAAAAAAATTACAAAAACCCTAAACCCTAAAATTATGCCCTATTAAGTCTACCCCTAGGCCCACATCTTTCATCATGGCTGGTAGATCTACCTGAGGCCAAGGAAAAGGACAAGAAACTCTAGGAATGACCCCAAATAAGGAAGATATTGCTTCAAATTCTACTGGTTTGGGAGTATCTGAGGTGATCATCCAACTTCAGGAAAGGGTAAACAATATGGTGAGTAAGGATGACCTTAATGTTGAGCTTCATCAACTGAAAGGTAGCCTTAGGAGTGAGATTCAGAAGTATTTTCATGCAATGCAGCAGGAGTTGTTGAATGATATTTCTAATACAACTTATAATGCTAGTCATATGGGTTCTACTAGAAATGGTCACACAGATCCAAATCACTCAAATCAGGGAGGATCCTTTAATCATTCAAGTGGATCTTCTCACCAATGGAGGGGCATGATTCCAAGAGTTGAAATGCGTAAATTTGATGGAAAGGATCCACTCAATTGGATTACCCAAATGGAAAATTTATTTTATCTCCATCTAATCCCAGGAGGAAAAAAGGTAAATGTGGCATCCTTATACCTAGATCCTAATCAATTTGTTTGGTATCGTTGGTTATGTTCTCAAAGGCAGAACAATGGCCTAAATGTCACCTGGATAGTGTTCATTGAAGAGCTTCAATTACACTATAGTTCTAGTGTTTCTAAGAATTACTTTAGCTAATTAGCAAAGTTACGCCAAACTGGTTCAGTTACGGAGTATGTCCATCAATTCCAAACTTTTTCCTTGCGTGTGGAGGATGTTACAAAAGAGTATTTGAATGACCTATTTCTTGGGGGTCTTAAGGACCACATTGAGCATGAGGTATGCATGTTTAACCCACTCAAAGTTGCTGATTCTATTATCATGGCATGTCGAGTAGAGGAAAAATTTCTTTCCAGTAGAAGGAAGACCTTTTCTAGCATAAAAGATCGTAACACCTTATCGCCTTCTTAGCCTCAGCCAATTTGGTTGACACCTCAACAAATTGAAGAAAAAAGAGCCAAAAGGTTATGCTTTAACTGTGATAGCAAATATGGACCAAATCATAAATGTTCTGAGAAAAAATTGTTCTGCACTGAAGGATCTAGTGATGAGGAAGAATATGAGGCAACATCAATAGAGGAAGTGGAAAAATTAGAGGAAGAATCTGGAGATCCTCAGCCCACTATTTCATGCCATGCTCTATCATGTATTAGTACTCCACAAACCCTTCAAGTTGTGGGTTATCTTAAGAAGTAGAAGGTAACAATATTGATTGATTCAGAGAGCACACATAATTTCATCAATCATAAGTTGGTAACAAGACTAAATTGTTTCATCTACCTAGCACCTAAATTTCAAATAATGATTGCAGATGGTGGCACAATCCAATGTTTAGGTAAATGCCATAAATTCAAAATCATGATGGGTGATTACACATTGGAATCTACGATGTTTTCTATTCCCATGGGTGGAGCTGATATTGTCTTAGGTGTTCAGTGGCTCACTACCTTGGGCACCATAGAGATAAATTTCTAGGAATTGTTCATGCGCTTTCATTCTGAGGGTAAAAATTTTTAACTTAGAGGTCCACAAGATAAAGATCCTCTAGTGGTGAGTTCTCACCAAATGCAAAAGATTCTTAAAAAGGGGTCTGAAGGTTTTGTAGCACGATTATTCTCTATAGAATTCCAACCGCAAATGAAGGTATTGCATCTTGATCTTTAAAAGGTTATTAATCAACATGTAGTTGTCTTCAAGGAACCAAGAGGATTGCCACCTGAAAGAGAGCATGATATTGATTCTAGGAAGCCACCCCCCCAACATTAGGCCTTATAGATATCCATGTGTGCAAAAGAGTGAGATAGAGAAGATAGTGGAGGAAATGTTGGAAATGGGTATTATTCGTCACAGTCAAAGTGCCTATTCTACTCTCGTGGTGATGGTGCATCACAAGGATGGAAGATGGCACATGTGTCCAAATTATAGAGAGCTTAACAAGTTCACTATCAAAGATAAGTTTCCTATTCCCATCATTGATGATTTATTAGATGAGTTACATGGTGCCATTTATTTTACAAAACTAGATCTGTGTTCTGGGTATCACCAAACTAGATTCAAGTAAGAAGATATTCATAAGACAACTTTCAGAACTCATCAAGGCCATTATGAATTCCTAGTGATGCCATTTGGCCTTACCAATGCTCCCTCCACATTGCAAAGCTTGATAAATTCAGTATTTAGGCCATTCCTAAGAAATTTTTCGTAGTATTTTTCGATGATATACTCATCTACACAAAATTGTGGGAGAAACACTTACATCACGTCAATACTGTCTTAAAAGTCTTAGAGAAACATCAACTTTATGCCAAGCCTTCAAAGTGTTCTTTTGGGGTAAAGGAAGTGGAATACTTGGGCCATATTGTCTCTCATGAAGGTGTTAAGGTGGACCCTCATAAGATCTAGGCCATGGTGGAATGGGAAACCCCAAGAACCCTCAAACAATTACAAGGTTTCTTATGTCTCATAGGGTATTATCGTAGATTTTTCAAAAACTATGGCAGTATAGCAACACCACTCACAAAATTATTGAAGGACTCCTTTCAGTGGAATGAGGAAGCATCTAGGGCATTTGAAAAATTAAAGGTAGCTATGTGCACCACTCCAGTATTGGAAACCCTAGATTTCTCCAAAACTTTCATAGTTGAGTGCGATGCTTCAGCAAATGGAATCAGAGTAGTACTAATGCAAGAAGGACACCCCATTTCTTTTGAGAGATGACAACTAAAAGGAAAGAATTTTTTAAAACCCACATATGAAAAGGAAATGATGGCAATACTACATGCAGTCAAACAATGGAGACCATACTTGATGGGTAGACATTTTAAGGTAAAAATTGATCATGATAGTTTGAAATATTTCTTAGAACAACATCTATCTTCAGAAGAACAACAAAAATGGGTCACTAAGATGTGGGGATATGACTTTGAGATTGTTTATAAGAAAGGAAAGTAAAATTTGGTTGTTGATGCTCTGTCTAGGAGGGATGAGTCCGTCGAAGCATTGTTATGTGTCATCTCTATACTACATACAGATTGGGTAGATCAAGCATGAGAAGAATGGAAGAAAGATGCAACCACACATACTCTCACTAAAAATCTCCAAGAATATTCATCCATATTAGATCAATTTATATGCAAGGGGGATACATTGTGGTACAAAGATCGGTTATATCTATGTAAGAACTCTACACTTAAACACCATGTTCTTTCAGAGCTACATTCTTCTCCAATAGGTGGCCATGCTAGGGTCCTGAAAACATATCATAGAGTTAAGAAGGATTTCTTTTGGGAGGGGTTGAAAGGAGATGTTCAAATTTTTTTGGTAGAATGTTTGGTTTGCCAAAAAAATAAGGGCAAGACCATTAAGACACCTGGTCTTCTCCAACCTCTGTCTATTCCTAGTGAGAGATGGGAAGAGGTGTTAATGGATTTCATCACAGGATTACCTAAATCAGAAGGGGAAAGTGTCATCATGGTTTTGGTAGACAGACTTACCAAATATGCTCATTTTTGTGCCATGGCTCATCCTTTCACAGCTAGTACCATTGCCATCTCTTTTATGGATACAGTTCAAAACCTCCATGGCACGCCAAAAATTATAATAAGTGATCGTGATCCAATATTTACAAGTAACTTTTGGACTGATCTATTCTCTTGTCTAGGTACCCAACTCGCCCAGATTTCCTCTTATCATCCCCAATCAGATGGGAAAACTGAGGTGGTAAATAAATTTTTAGAGGGATATCTTCGATGTTTTACTTCAGATAAACAAGAACATTGGGTGCAATGGCTGCCACTGGCAGAATGGTGGTATAATACTTCATTTCATACCTCCTCTAAAATGTCTCCATTTCTGGCACTTTATGGGTACCATCCTCCATCACTCACATCTAGCTTGAAGGTCAAACCAAAGGTGAGAGCAGTCGAAGATCACATTCAATATCAACATGAGGTACTCTCTAGTCTTAGAGAAAATTTGGCACGGGCACAAAACCATATGAAACAACAAGCTGATCAACATAGGAGTGAGTGACACTTTGAAGAGGGAGACTTTGTTTTTGCAAGGTTACAACCATATAAGCAATTATCCTTGAAACAACAGCAAAAGGATAATAAGCTTGCTCCTAAATACTATGGTCCTTACTGAGTTTTGCAGAAAATTGATAGTGTGGCATATAAGCTAGAGCTCCCTCCAGGAAGTAGAATACATCCAGTATTCCATGTTTCTTGCTTAAAGAAAGTTATTGAGCAACACATTTCCAACCAATCAATGCTTCTAGAACTATATGAGGAAGGAAGGATCATATTGGAACCTGAAGGCATTCTTTAGACATGCACCAAAAGACTGAGGACCAAAGTCAGTACTGAGTACCTGATCAAGTGGAATAATATGAATATTGAGGATGCATCATGGGAAGATGAAGCATTCATGCAGTAGCATCTAGGGCTTCCCAACAATGGGGACAATGTTGCTTTGAAGGGGAGGGGCATGTTACACCCTTAATTATATATCTTACATGGGATGGACATAGCTGACTTGTTGTTATCATAACCTAATATCATGATGTATCTCTTTATATATGATCTATTATCATTGGTTGGTTAGCCTTTCTGATGGCCATAGCATAGGAATAGTATAAATAGGGGTTATAGGTAGTGGATGATCATTATGTTGAGTATTTGAGTCTTATTATATGTTCTGGAGGTTTCCCCCTCGAAGTGTCCAAGCTATTATACTTTCATATTTAGAGAATTTATCTACAATATTGTGTTATTTGGTGTTCTATTTCTGGTGATAATCATAATTAATCAAGTAATTTCATTACAGAGATTGCCTTAAAAAAATTCTTTTGGCACAATATCACCCAAAAACCTCACCTTCAGAATCCAAATTAGTAACGTCAAGCAGCAGGACACTTTTCTATCTTTTACTCTCTTACATATCAGGTGCACACTTTCCTTTTTACACACTCTTATAGTCTTTACATACTTATACACATGTTTCTCTGATCTATAATATACAAAAATTTGACTACTTTCTTTCTCTTCTTTTTGTAGGTTTGTCCTTACAAGAAGAAACTCACATAAACATCACAACTACAACACATACCTTTCACCCCTAGGGTCCACTTCCCTTTTCTAGACTCCATGTTTTGTTTTTTAATCACTCCATGCTTCACTTGTCTACGAGGCATGTTATTCACAACATTATATAAGATCATAATGTATGCATCTTATATATACTTTATGTTATTGAGTATTCACTCAACAAGATAAAGTGAGGGAAAATTCAGACATAAAATCACACACTTGGGTACATTTCTAGGTCCAAAAGCATACTAATGTGTATATGATTCCTAAGAAAAAAAACTAGTGGTTGAAAACTATCTTTGGCCTCTTTTCTTGGTTTCTTTTTTTCTCTTTGGTCTTACACACCCTACATACCTGACGGAACTTGACTAATTTATCCTTCATGGCCTCAGACACTAGGTCCTAGTTAAAACACTAGCGCCTAGGTAATCTTGTCCATACTAGGCACTTTTGACCCTTTCTTACCTTTAATCGCTTGTTTTAGGTCTCTTTTATCTTTTGGGCATCTTTTTTACTTATAGGTCGGCCTTCCGGTTATCAATTATGAAATTCAAATAAGGGAATCACACACACACAAACACACACACACACACACATAGTTAATTCTCAAAAATAAGGGCCAAGAACTAAGAATTAATATCATCACCTAAGCATGCATTCAAAAGGAACTAAAGAACTCCAAAGGCATCCATCTAGAAATCATTCAAGGGACAAGGGCTACAAAATTTTTCATACATTGCATATGAGGGGGAAGTCTATTCTATTCCATCCACACATACAATTATATTTATACACTCTAACTATAACTTGTTATCATTTGTGTAACTTGCACAAGGGCATCATTTGTACACACACCAGAATTACATAGATTATGAGATGTAGTGCACCACTCGATCATAAGTTCACTCTTTGGGAAACCACCGGGGTTAGTATGACTCCATATATCGTATATTTTTTATGAAATTTAATTTGGTTTGTGGACATGTGTAGGTATATAATTATTTTCGAGGTACATGTTCGATCAGAACCCTAATAGTGAGGTCAAAGAGACAAAATGAATATTGGAGTGAAGACCTTTTAACCTAGAAAAATTCAGAACCTGAGCACCTGTCTGGACACTAGAACCTAGATCTGGTCACTGGTGCTTAGGCACTCCTATCCTTCCGTGGGTGCTCCTATCTTGCCTCGTTTCTGAGTTCCATAATTTATAATGAGTATTGATACCTTATTTATAGCCTTTTCAAAACTTTTACCTGCGCATATCACTTCATGTGCACTCAAAAATTAAGTCTTCTTATCTCTCTTTCTTGCTTAGGGTTTTACATTATTAATTTTTTATTTCTTGGATCTCATTGTATATTCTCATTTCGTACATCATTAGGAACAATAGTTACTATGCAATATTAGAATTAATAAAAATTAAATTAAATGAAAAAGGTTGTCACCAAGGATTTTCTTCAAGTTTACATCACTAGACCATTATCAATGTGACTTCCCAACATTACTAGTATGTGTGCATTTCCAAAAAGAAAATAATGTCGAATACTTCCTAGATATTTATGTGCTCATGAAAGGAAAAAGTGAAAATGGCACAAGAATGATTAGGATTGCATATCACTTGGTTTAAGAGTGTTAGCATAAAATAATCACATCAAAAGAAAAACCATCACCAAAGATACAAATAACAACACGAGGGGTTGTTTCCATTGCAAAGACATCCATTTCTGTGAGTGTTATAATACCAATATAACCAAATACAAGAAAATTGTATCCTAATGATAGGAAACATAAAGAGATACTTCAGGAAGTAAAGACTTGATTCGTGAGCTCTAGGGAGATATTGAATTCCTTAGATAAAAAACATGAATGCCATTAAAACACTTGGAGATAATGAGATAGATAAAAATAATAAAAATGATTTTTAAGAGGTTTGTAGGCTTCTATCCAATAAGTTAATATTATCATGTAACTAAGTCAATGGTTAGCACATAAAATTAGAAAGATGGTGCTTGGAAAGAAATTAGGGAAGACACAATAGAAAAATTTCCACTCAGCGAAAATGGAATAGTTTGATCATGAGATATTGTTAGATGTTTGTATAAATATGTGGAATCAAAAAAAAAATATTGGTAGAACCAGGTGCGGAAGTGAATATCTTCACAATGGATGCTTGGAAAAAAATGGGGTGACCTACTCTACACCCATCTCATTATGTTTTGTTTATAAAAAAAGACACAAGTCACACCTATTAGAGTATAAAAGAATTTTATTATTAGCATAATGGGGGTCAAATTCCATAAAGATTTTAAATTTATACATATGGTCTTGGCAGCTAATATTTTAGTGTTACTTGGAAGACTGTGGTGCTATAAAAATAATGTAGAATTGTGTTTCAAAAAGTAGTATGTAAGATCTAAAAGTGGATCCCAATGAGTCATAATTCCTATGGACCCAAAATAGAGTGCACCATACATTAAAAATGTAGAGGAGTATGAATAACTAGAACACCACTATAAAATAAAGGCTACATGACTAGAGAATTGTAAACCACCACCAAAAGGAGAGTAAAAATGGTATGAAACTCAATCAGTATCAAAAATTACAAGTGTGGCTTGTTACAACCGAGTGCATGGTTTGTATGAATTGATTGAAAGAGATTGTAATGTAATTCAAAAGACTCCCAAGTTAAAAATTTCTCAAGCACCAAAATATGTAGGAAGGAATATCAAAAAGTTTGAGAAAGGAAAACAATCGACCTACGCCAACATTCAATGGGAGTGAGGATGCATAGTATTTCCTACACTAAATGAAAATTTACATGTAACCAGAAAAAATTCATTTCAATTTTCTAATATATGTGTTAAAAGGAACCATGAAAAATGTTGTGGGTTACTCATGGCTCACTATTAAAAATGTGGGACAAATTGAAAGAAGATATGTGCACCAGATTCGAATATAGTAATGTTATATGAAAATTTTCAAGTTATAGTGGTGTCACCAAGCTTGAGGAACTTATTCAAAATTGTGAAGAGTTATGGAATACTGAGTAGCAAGGAATCAAAAAACAATTATGGATGTATGTGTTCTATCACACCTTACACATATGGGCATGTGCATGGTACATTGGTTATGAGATGCACAAAGAAAAAATCAGTGGGTGACACTTAAGAATGGGTTCATACAAACCTTATCTTTTACTTCCTCAATACTAGTTTGAATTAACCTCTTCAATATATCAAGACATATTTTTAGGGATAATGCACTCATGAAGGAAAGAGTCCTGACACTACACAAATGAAAGGACTCACACTCCCCAAATTTTTAGAGATAATTTCTAACAGTGATTCAAGTGAAGTTCAGATAATGAAATTTAGCTAGAAAAAAAATTGGATGCACAATGTAAAGAGAAGGTTATGTGGAAAATATAAGAAGAAGTGATCAACACTCCATTAGGTTGAGAATTTTCTAAGTTCAAGCCACGTGCAAAGTTTGAAGACCGCACATAGAAAGAATGTGTGAATCATAAGGAAGTATCAAAATTCACAAAGAGAACGCATATGAGTATGTTCAAGGATAGGGAAAAGTTTCATGGAATGGTGTGCAAAGGTACAAAGGTACATGAACAAGGGTAAAAGAGGAGGAAAACTAAAGGTCTACACACATACACAAACTTTAGGAGTTATCTAGATTTTATAATGGGATGAAACTAGGAAAAGAAGAGATGGTGTGATGATCAAGGAAAATATTATTTTGGAAAAAATAAATGTTAAAGCACATGCAGGATGTACAAAGACTATGCATGGACAAATATAATTATAGGATACATGCATGGATAAGACCAAGATATTATAGGCATACAATCTAAATTAGGGAGTCCAATGTTAGAACTAAAGCATGTAATAGGTGAAGGAAAATTTCTCACCTTGTGTGTGTGTGTGTGTGTGTGTGTGTGTGGTGTGTGTGTGTGTGTGTGTGTGTGTTGGATTCCCTTATATATGACTTATGATGAGAGGATGAGTAGGGTTATGGTTATTATGTTTATTTTACCTAGATATTTGAGTGATTAGAGGTTTGTGTATATATGATGGCATAATGTGCATAGTGTGTGAATACTTGTGTGTTTGTAATGGATAACCATGTATGGGTTTCCAAGGTTAGAAGTGGTGTTCGTGGTGTAATTGGATTCCATAACATGGTGTTTTTTATTTATGTTAATGAATGAATGATCAAAACTCTTAATTTTGGAATCTACCTATTTTTATCTTCTATCTTATGTTGCACAATGGTTTATACTAACTACACATCTTGCATGATCTAACAAAGAGGGAACTGGTAGGTTCTATGCCCTTTGGGTGAGCTCTTGGACATGATTCTAAGTGATGTGCTAGTGCTCCCGACTAAGAGGTGTTAGTAATAAAGACTACATTTTGGTTCTATTGCTGAGACCTCCTTTGAATTTATTCATCAAGATTTGTACACAGGTGCTTCAATTATCCCTGGATAATATTGAGTTTTGGGTACATGATGGTCAGGACAAGTTTTCTCAGAGGTATAACACTAGAAAATAGTTTTAATCTGTGCAAATAGGTAGAAGAAAATTAACATGGTTCATTATATGTTATGTTCTTTATTTTCTTCTGGTAGATTTATATGAGTGGTTAGCAGCTTATGCACAGAATAGAGGAAGTTCGCCAGGAAAGAAGCAAGTGTGGTGATGGATAAGTACCAAGAACTCTCTTATTTAGATGAGTCGTGGACTCGAGTTGTAGATCATTAATGGGAAGGAGTGTTGTGTAATTTTACTTTAGAGTACATAATTCTAATGAAATTGTGTCCAGAGGAAGCATAGCTCCAATATTATGCGATCCAAGAGGATTATATCTACATGTGTTACCTGTAGCCACAAAGATCTTGATGATTGAGCTGGGAAATGGAAAATCTAACTATGGCTAGATAAAATATTACTATGAGCAGGGGTAAGCAACGGGTTTGGAAAGGATTGTAGTAGTACAAGAAGAAGAGAGAGTGAGAAGAGAGGCTTCGTAAGTATAATCATGTGCGAGAGAAGGTAGTGTAGGAGGTGCTAAGAATGAGTGGAACGGGGCTAGGGGAAGTGATGAGAACCCTATAAAAGTTGAGGGACCACATGATCATGTCCTCCGGGTATTGGGGAAGCACAGAAAAAGAACCCACTTGACATCAGATCAGAGTGAGTATGATGAAATATTAAGAAAAATTGGTTCGCATCTTACTTTCCCTAAATCCCTAGCACTTGCACATGATGTTATGCTTGTAATAAGGCTTTTTTTTATAATTAGATTAGGTTTCCCTTTGTATTTTATTTTTGTTTATTGTAATAAGTGCACTTATGTACATAAGATGATCATTTTGTTTTAGATTGATGCATAGATAACCAAGCATAATTTTATGTAGATCAAGGTGCGTGATGGAAAAAACTTGACGCATGTGAGGAAAGTGCTCTTGTGGTTGTCTTGGTAAGGCAAGAGTGTGCTTGGATTGATGGAATTTCTCGTAAAGGCAGATGAATGGAGTAGAGTAGCGCACAACGTAGCGTAGTGGATGCAAAATAGATGAAAACTACTTCGTAAGTGGCATAGAGGAAGAATATGTGTGGCGCAGGAAGGTGTGAAAAAAAAGGGGTTGTATCCTAAGAAGTAATTACACACCAAAAGGTTATGACTACAGTTTTTGAAAGAAGATTGTGGAATGCAAAAAAAGTGTGAAAACACAAAAATTGATTTAAAGATTAAAAGTGGTGGTAGGTGAGGGCATTTCATATATTATAAAATTGGAAGTCTATAAAAGTGAGATAAAGTGTGGTCATTATTACCTTGTTATTGAGAATTTGTGCTTAAAAGAATCTTGTGAACTAGAGAACATGTGCAAATAAGGTGTGAACCAAAGAAAAATAGAGACGTAATGAATAAACTGAGTATAAAATGTTTAATATAAGATTTCCTTGTGAGAATTCGTAGTTGTGAAGTGGAAGGTTTTGAAGAAGAGTTACAGGGACAAGATTATAGAGCTAGGGATATGAAGAAAATTTGTAGGGTTGAGGGATTTGCAGGTTGAGCTAGGGAACAATATTGAAGTATCAAAGGAAATAACATGGGTTGTGCAAGTAAAATAGAGGTTTTTCAGCACCTAGGACACACAATTCACAAGTTTGTGGGTTAGAATAGCTACATAAGGATAAAGTAAACTATGGCACCAGTAAAGAAAGTAACAATGACCAAGAATCCCAGAGAATAATCTCCTGGTGAAGGGTTTTACAAAATGAAATATACACAAGAAGTGATTGTGAGAATACCATGGGTTTCACAACTATGGAAATTCAAGATTATTGAATACAACCACTGTGCACAAGGATGTGAGACAAACATTGGGAATGTTTTCATAAAGGAAATGAGCTAAAGGATGGAAGAAGGGAAAATAATTTTTTATGACAAGTTGTGCAAGACCTTGGAATGGGTTTGGAGTACTACAAATGTATGAATTACCCTCATTTGGTAAGCCTATACATTTGTACTAGTGGATCATGTCACACGTTGATGAATATTATTTATAATTTACATGTAGGAGGATGCACTTAACTACAAAATTCATCAACAGAGTAACTGGGTTGCACAATACTAGAGAAAAATAGAACTTAACATGTGTAGCAAGGCATCGATAGAGGTAATAACCAAAAAGTTACATTATCAAATGGGAAGTTGTACCTTCAACATTGAGAAGATTACTGACCCAGGGACTAGAGTGGTTATGCATCTAAAAGATTACAAGTTGGGTGCCTCTTAGATATAAACAGAGGTGAATAAATTTTTTTTTACATATCACACACAAAATGGTACACAAGACCCTGTATAATATTGTGTTGGTTATATATGACAGAATTATAAATGAAAAAAAGGACCCAAACAAAGAGACGAGACAAAATCACTTTAGGGTCTATCCTTTTATTAATAATGTTGTGGGAGATAGGAGTGTTGGATGGTCCAAAGGAAAACATTTGGGATAACCTTGTCGAGAAGAAGTCCATGGTGAAGTGGTTCGTCAAGTATACCTTTGGGCCATTTCGAATCCATATAAGACGCGCCCTGAAAAATGGTACAAAATAATGTGTGATTCCTTTGAAAATGAGTGGTACGTGCTTAGGGAGTTTCCAATTGTATTGACTGGGTAGGAAAAGTTTAAAGTAATGCAACATTTCAACCTTGGTAGATTTTTTAATAAATAATGGGGAGATGGGACCATGGTAAAAATTATCATTTGCATTCACCACAAAGTATTTCAAAAGAGCTATGAACAACACAAAAAGACACACAACAATTGAATTTAAATGTAGAAAGGGTAGATTCAGACTACCATACCTTGCACAAAATATATGGGTATGATTCAAAGGCACCATATGTTGAGAGCATGGAGATATATATCATGGACCTGAACCCAATTGTGACCTTGGAAGTTGGAGTGGAGGCTTGCAGGGTCTACATCTATCTATGGTTGAAAATCAAGGATGGAAAATTAATCGATGTGCATGACCTTGTGCTTCCGCATCCGCCCAGGAAGACAACTATGAATATTCCTAAGCGTACATGTGAGAAAATCCTCTAGAGGAGAAGAAGAAGGAGAGACAGATTTTGCACTCAATTAGAGAAAAATGAAGAAAATGTAGAGAAGGTTCCAAGAAGCAAGGACCTCATGCACTCTTTAGTTATCTCCACATGAACATCTGTGTATATCCATTCCAAAAGAGGAGTATCAACCACATGTAATCCGTAATTGATGAGGAGGAAGACTTGGAACATCCCATGCATGAAGAGAAAAATCAAGAGGAGATAGAGAAAGAACATGAAGAAGGCTAGGATGAAGAGCATGAGCAAAAAGAAGAACATGAATATGTGTACAATGAGGAATAATCTAAGGAGAAAGGAAGTGGATAAGGGATACACACTGATGATTAAATAGGTCATGCATAGTATAATACTATGCAAGAGACACCACCTAGGTAACACGTATAAGGAAGGAGTTTGAGGCACTCACGGGGAAGGTTTTAGAGTTTGGAACATGTGTCTCTCACCTTATCCCTTTATTCCCTCACACCTAGAATCTCTCTAAGGGATATCTAAATGAGTTGTAAATACAACTCATAATATTTTTTTAATGTTCACAATAACTAATATTAATCCCTAACATTCACCCCCTTAGTGTGAACATGGGGAAGGCATCATCCTATATTGCATCTAATAATGACTGTGTGATTTTCCAAGGACTCGCAAACCTAATAAATGGTTTTTCCATGGTTACCATAAAACCAATGAAGGTTTGTCCATGGTTTACCTACAAACCAATTGGTTTTTCTGGTTTACCAAAAACCATGTCATTATATGTCAGTATCTCTTTAACCCCCATCACATCCTAACTAATGCAGGTGATACAATCATGTACTTGTTTTTAACAAGTTTTATTTGCAGAATGAACACACACAATTGAAAAAACTTGGCCACCAAATCATTACTACGGCCTCATCGATGGTTCCTGACGAGAGGTCACTGGTCAACCTCCTTCCTCCATTTCCTCTAGCCTCCATCAATGTCCCTGCTAAATCAACATAAAGTATAGTTGAGGATGATATGTGCTCCCTATCACGATACAGGGCGGGGTCAAGGGGTAGAGCCCCCGAAGCCAGGAACAGTTTTCATTTGCATTTTCCCTTAAAAATTGAGTGTCGAATTACACCGAAATGCACTCATTTGTCCTCTTTTTTTTATTTTTCTTTTTTTTAGCAAATTTTCAATTTTCAACTCAATTTTGATGACGACTCTTTATAAAATAGACATGACACTTTGAATACACTATTTGGTCCAGCAAGATGACTTTTACAAACAAATAACAATCACTATACACATTGACTATATTAACAAAAAAAAATGTCTAAAATGACAAACCGTCTAACTTAACTCTAGAGCTAAACATAAAAAACAAACACTAGACTTATACAAAATTACAACAAACTAAACTACATTGACACTATATATTAAATTCAACATACATAGGGCAAAACAAACACAACTCAAAACTCAAAAAAAATTAGTCAAACTGCTAATACCCGTTTTTTTTATGGAGAAAGCCGCCAACTCACTACTATTGTTTCACTATGACAGAGGAGAATTTTGCAGAGATATATTACACATGTCACAGCATTCCATGTCACTTAGCTGAGCATGCTTAGGAAATCGAATAGGTATAGAATGTAGAAATACATTTGACATGTATATGGAGGGTCTGTCATAGATAACCAATCACATTGACACGTTGATGTCTTTATTTCGATGAAAGGAAACTCGCCACGAGTTAAGTGATTGAAAAATTGGAGGATCAGTGTTTCTCAACAACCGATGTCATGGAGCTGCAAATGCCGAGAAGCTCCTGCAACGATGGATTTGCAACTGTGTGATTTGAAGAGATTTTAAATGATGAGCTATGCCATAATGTCAAAATTCTAATCTTGTGCAATGATATGATCTCTTAAATCAGTCTGATTCATGTATCAATTTAACTGTATACTTGGCTCTACAGATCCGAATGGTGAAAAACTTGTTGCGAAGAGAATTAATGAGATTTGAGTGGACTCGTTGAGAAGTATCAAATATCCAAAACATGCATGGACAACTTTACAATGCAATTTCTTCTATGCTACTTGCATTCAATGCTAGAGGAGCTATTCACCGATGTAGGAATAATCCAATTCATTTTCACCATTGAAGAACTAACACATGACTCACATGGCTAATGCTTGACCTGCTCCGATACCACTGATAGAATTTGATTCAGATTATCAAAGCTAAACACAAATATAATTCATACGGGACATGTATTCAATAGAGAGGTTACAATAAATAATACTTTGATCTCCTATAATGATGGAGTCAACGTATATCAAATAGATCTCCCCACAATCTCTCACCTTATCCCTTTATTCCCTCACACCTAGAATATCTCTAAGGGATATCTAAATGAGTTGTAAATACAACTCATAATATTTTTTAATGTTCACAATAACTAATATTAATTCCTAACAGCCATGAAGGTCAAAAGCCACACAAAACGGAATCCAACAAAGCCATGTATCGAGGGAAAGCAGTAGTTTTCCGTGGATTACTGAAATGAACATGAATTTCAAATATGATTTTATTTTTGCAAATATGATATTATTTGAAGGAATATTAGCCTTCTATATGTAAAGGAAATCCGATTTCATGATTTAAATGTTGGTAGGTGGGTGAAGTGAAGAAATATGTCTCGAACATGCAAAGGGACTGTTCCAAACGGCTCAACCACCAAAATTAAATGTAGTATGGGTGTCGTTCCTTCTTCAACAAGGAAATGGTATGGGTATGCAAAAATTATAGAAGAATCAGATCCTCTGTGGAAATTAATGAAGGTGTTTGTGGGTGAAAAAGAGGAATTCAAATTTCCCTCTCTTTCCTTGTTCTGTCTCTTCTATATATTGTAAATTGATGCCTTTTTTTAATGTTGAATACTTTAGGAATATAAGCGCATCATTTTTATGTTGCGCAAGTGTTCTAAGGGTCGCATGCCTTGGGATAGAGTTCTGTAAATGTTTTACATATTCCTCTTGTATCGTGATGATTTTTGCATGATCTTTAAGAAATAAAATGTCTAGTTTTATGGCTCATTTCAAACTTAGCTGTTGTTTTATTACGCTCTCTTACCTCTTATTTATTTACAAGTTTATTACATGCATTTTTTCAGAGTTTTTGTTCATTATGCATCATGGAACTAGAATCTTCGAGATGGTTTTGATCTATGCCTTTCGTTTTGGCCCTCTTCATCATCTTTTTCTTCCATTTTCTCTCTTGCTGAAGTATTCATCCCATTATTTTTGGTGTTATCACCTTATCTAGTTTAGGTTTATGTTTTATGCATCTTCTTCTCACCCTAGTCCCTTAGAAAGTTAGAGTAGAGCTAGATAGTTGCATTTCAATTCCTAGGAGTATTTTAGCATTAGGAGTAAGCAGAAAAAGTCGACCTTCTCCAGAGGTCTGTCTTAGTTCAAGTCCCACAACTTAAAGACGACCCCATGTTGTCTCATATCTCAAATTGTCTATGATTCGGGTAGGGGTGCACATTTGAGTTCCAATAGTTTTGGCATGCCCGATGGGAATCCTAAAATTAATATTTCTAATTTTATAAAGTTTTGATGTGTATCTTGGTGAAGCCCTAGCCTTTGGAGGCTCTACAATAACACATCTGACAACTCCTTTCAAAAATATCAACCAGTTTCAATAGTATTGGTAATTTAAGCATCCCTGATTCATGAGAAGTATCCAATCATGGTCGAGAACAAGATAAGAAGGTGTATTTTAGTATTTGTAGTTATCCCTAGGTAGAGGAAGAAGAGGAAGACATATTTAAATATCTCAATCTCCTCCAAACTGAACTCTTTCAACACCTCCACTTGACATGCCCTTCTTACAATCGATAAGAGTTCTCAGACCTATCAGAATGACTCATCAACAAAAATAGCCACGAATAAAATCCATTTGTGAGCTTCATGGGCATCATTCTACTTGCCTTGAATTCTTCAAAATTCTATTCCAGTAACATCCTTGAAGAATATCCCAAACTTTACTGGAGAAAATCATACAACTGCGATTGATCATATTCAAGACATTGCAAACTTTTGTGCTATAGATGAAGTTGTTGAAATGGATGTGGTAGTGAAATTTTTGGCTTCATCACTTAAAGGAAAAGCTCTACAATGGTTTAGAATCCTAGCGGTAGGAACTGTTATCCCAAATTCGCTCCCCCAGAAAATTTGGTCAAGACAAGGAAATTATGAAGGAAACGACTCAAAACCATGAGCTCACATTCCAAGACGAGAAACAAGGTTACAGAGGAACTCTACAATGGAGTGGCGAGGTCTGTAAAACATCAAACGACCCCGTGTAAGAATAAATTCAAGAAATGAATCTGTCGAGCTAATCCATGCCTCAAATACAACAAACAATTATAGGAAGGCTCAGAAATGGAATAGCAGGGTCGGAGAAGGAGGCCGAGTGGTGTCAAAGGAACAAGAGACTCAAATAATTTAGGATGGACCCCAAAATTGACTAAGTATGGAGGAGACATCGGAAGCTGCCAAGTGTCCAAACGGTGAGCCTCCAAAAGTTAAAACCAAAGGGGCAGGATCAAACAAGCGCCAAGCCTACATGCGTCTAGAGCTCCAAAACTTGCACCGGTCATTGAAAAGTCTTCAACTCAGAGGAAGGGACCAAGTGTTAGCTCAGGCGCAATTCCAAAATGGGAGCCCAAGGAAGAGACTCAAACTTGCATCAGCCCTCCACGTATCCAATGGTCAACAGAGGTCAAAAGGAGAATGGTTCCAAAACGGATAAGTAATGAATGCAGGTGGAAGGCGTCAGGTGTCCAAACAACGTACATTCAAAAGCAGGACCCTAAGTAGGTTGTCAAATGTGCTCGGGCCTTCCATCTGTCCCAGAACCCGAAAAGGTGAGGGTGACTGTTGAAAATTCCAAAGGCCCGTGGAGATCTCCACGTATCGTATCCATGCTACTCCAAAGGTAAAGTCTGGAGGAAGTTTCTAAACATGTACAAAGCCTCCATGTGTTTGGGGCAGATACAGTGCCTCCACCTACGGAAAAGACTCAGGAAGAAAAAAAAAGGAAATAGGGAAACCTATGGATGCCACCACATGTCGTATGGGCACTATTCCAAGAGTGAAGGAGTCAAATATCAAATGAGCACAGAGCTACCACGTTGACCCAGTATAGACAGACTCATTTAAATATTATGCACCCATGACCCAAAAATTCAAATGGCCATATCTTTTGACTAAGAACTCAAATTTTGGTGGGAGAAGATTTTTTGGAAACGTCTCGATGCCCTCTATGCCTTGGGAACTGTTGTCGCCAAATCACTGCACCCCCCGAATGGCCAGGATGTGAATAGGACGTTCGGTGTGATTGGGACACATGGGATCACCTCTCAAGCTGTGGGACTTGGGCTCGAGGTGAACCTCCGGAGAAGGCCGGCTTCCTCTTCCTAAACTAAGTGCTGTACTACTCCTAGTGTAACAAAAACGATTATCTAGTCCTATGCTAACATTTTCATGGGGTTTTAGGGAAAGAGTTTTAACAGAAATGAAACTATACTAGGGATGGTGATGCACCGAATAAAGGGTGTCTTCAGATTCAGGAAGGGTTAATTTGAAGAGGGTGTGTGCACCACAGGTCAACTTCACCTACTGCAACTTAGAGAGGGTACAGGATACCACAGACTAAGAGACACGCGTTCCCTTTGTTAAACTTTATCAGACCGAGAAATATACCAGTTTCCCAGTGAAGAAGGATGAACTCAAGAAGGGTGAACAGACAACCACAACTCAACTGCATGCAATACTCCACCACTCGATAAGCACAGAACTCCAAGAACCTGCAATAGAAACTTAAACTTGCACAGTGTACCTGCAAGTACGAGAAAGGCACAAAGAAGCATAAAAGGATGAAAGGACCGAGATTAGTCACAAAACACACACTTTTATTGCTTCAATAACATGCACAATGCATCATACATTCAGAAGAGGCAATAGTTGCCATTACAGTCTTGAAGAGGAGGCTTGAAAGTTCTCTCAACACACAAGAACAACTTGCAGAAGAGAGAGGATTCTTGAAAAGTATACACTCTTGCCTGAGATATCTAACTGTCCAACTTGTCTGAACTGTTGGAACCCTTTGAAATGAGCTTCCAACTTACATTTATAGAAGAATATGTGAGAAAGAAGAGGAAATGGTCATAATTACATTCCTAAAATGAAGGCCCATGATGTATTTATTACAGTTAGTTGAACTACCTGAGAAGGTTCCATCATGGGTCATTAATTGCCTGATGACCAAGTCTTCTCAATTAATTAAAAGAATATTTAAATAAAATATTTAAATAATAATAATAAATATTATTATTAAAATATTTAAATAAAAATATTAATTTAATTAACATAATGTTGGGAACCCCCCGTTGACCCGTTTGACTTGAAGAGGAGGGGGGTCCATGTGAATAGAGTCTGGACATATCCCAACTTGACGAGCTTCGAGCAACATACCGAACTCACCGAGCTCTCAATCTGCATCGAGCTCTTCTCACCTCTTCTAATGCTCATCATCGGGTCACTCAGACTGCAACTCGGCTCATCCTAAGTCACTTATTTCGCTGACAACCGAGCTTGCATCTCTATTGACCAGTGACTCGGCACGAGTTTAGCTTGTCGAGCTCTCTTTGAATTTTCAGTTTGGCATTAATGCTTGATGAAATAAACAAAGTTAATTAGAATGAATTACTGAGCAGTTGTATGCTCGAGCTATTCACTCGACTTGGTTCCCATCCAAGCGTTCCCCGACTGACTCACTCGGTGAATGATGAATGGCTCAACTCGGTTATCTGAATCTTTCATGCGAGCTTTCTCCCGAACTTATTTTTGACGTGAACCGTGTCTTAGTCTTATGCAGATGGCTTATGCGGCGAATTCTTTCCTCCGAGGCACTTGACACCTAGATCGGTTCCTCGAGCCATTCCAATTTGAACCTCTTGCTTGCAATGGATACCTCACCGTGTGTAAAAGTACCGAGCTCCACTGCCTTCATTCTTAGAGTCGTCCTTACACGTTTGTGTGCTCAACTAGCATTTTTATTCTCGAACCTTTACCGTTTTCTGTGATGTATTCATGCAAAACCATTTTCTATAAATTCTTCGACCTCACTTGCACACTTTATTTTTCAATTGGCTCTGCAATGACTATTCTTGATTCAGACTTGGCATTTAATCCGTGAATACTTCACCACAAGATTAGTTTTCTTGTCAATTCCTGAATGAGATCTTCATTCAGCGTGGCTTGATCACGATTCTTCTTGATTCAGGACTAGGCTATCCGCCTACTACACTCTTAGAGCAAGCTAAGCCTGACTCCATTCGACTTGCTATGACTGCCAACTTCTCCTAAGCCTCATCGTTTTGGTGCTACTGCAGAACATCTCGTCTGTTCCTCTTCACTCCATGTGAGGTGAACTAAAACAAACATGTTCTGATGAGCCCTCAAGTTCTTTTACCGATGAGCTCCTTATTGTCACAGGATTTTTTGACTCAGTGAATTCCATTTGAAACTCTTTCAGTGCCGAGTTATTTCCATCGTAGCCCGGCCGACTCGTACTTATCACCTAATTGACCGAATCGCTCCATGTGATTTGGTTCGCCTTCGCTCGTGTCTTACTGATCGAACATGAACTCAAATGTATTGAATTCCACATTGAAACTCCGGAATCGTCTTTATTAATAGACCGGGATACTCGTTTTGAACACCGCTTTTCATTCTATCGACGTCTGAGTTCATTTTCTCTCTGCACTACGCTTGTCGTCATGTCCCTCCCCTCACATGAAGCTTGCGACTCGAATCCAAGATTATATGGCATAGGTAGCTGTGAGCTACACCATATACTCATTTTTCCAGAAACTAAAAGATCCTTTATGTTATAATTTGCAACACATAAAAGAAGCCCTTCAAAAAAAAATACGTTGAACAACTGGGACAACCAAAAGGACCTTGGAAAAATGTACAGGTAAGGACCATATGAATTCTCCCTTAGTCGTGGATCAAAGCTAATAGAAATAGAGCTCGATAAGATTAGCTTGAAACTGCAGTATAATCGTCCATTGTTTAAAAACAAGCTTCTCTGAACCTGGTAAAAGAATACTTTTATTGTCTGATTGGACGTATATAATGGAAGAGTATAAATATTGCCTACTGCCCACAGAGTTTCTCAAAGAGACCATTTACGAGTGACAGAGATGTGGCATACAAAACGGCCGACCAGGTATTTTCAGAGTTGACCTTCACATTCAATTCGCTTCTAGGAGAAGAAGTGCTGAGCAATATGAATCGTTTCACTCTGTACCATAATAAACCAACATCTCCAGATTCAAGGAAATTTTATGAAGCCTTGAACAGCGTGACTCCAATCCATCGTACACGGCAGTGAATATGCGTTTCCTGCAACTGCTTGCTACCTGTGCGTGGGAGTTTCTCACGACCACCGAATTGGATGAGTTTTGAGCACTGCTTTCCTGTTACTCGATATCATTTGACAAATATCTGCATAATAGACGAGCGGCCTGTAGCCTCCGCTGAAATCGGTATCACGTCGCGTTGTTTTCTCCATGACCCATTCCAATTCACAACTGTCTTATTAACCTCCTGGCGACCCGCACAAAGACTCGGATCCCGTTTAAATGGCTCGTGCGGAATTTTTGATCACGGTTTGCCATCGTCAAATCTCCACTTGGCAGTGCTGCTCCAAATCTCCCCCGCGCGGAGTGAAACAGCTTGGAAATGCCATCTTAATATTTCCCATTTGGCATACCAGCTCCGAATTCCCCGCATAACGGCTTGGCCACACCAATCCACGGGCCCCGGCCTCAGCTTTGCCGCGCAAACTCGGCAATTTGACCCGATTTCTCCACTCCACGGAAGTCTGACCATGGCTTTCCATCCCAAATTTTCCCATTGGCATTGCTTGCATTATTTCCCACGTCCTTGGCAAGATGAAACTCGGGACCCCCTTTACGTGAAAACCTGGTGTTGGCTTTCCGCTGCAAATTTTCCACCATGGAAATCGGGATGAAGATATCCTATGTGGGGAAATACTGATTTGGCCTGCCATCATCAAATTTATGACCTTGGCAATATACTGAAATATTTCCCATGTGGGAATCTTACAATGGCTTGCCATCATCAAAGTCCAACCCGACAAAAGGGATGAAATTCTCCCAAGCCAATGCCTTAGCACGGATTCGAACCCCAACTTTTCCTTCTCGACTTATAATCGAACCAAACAAAACTCTGGATGCTCACGACCTTGTCAGGCTCGACTGAGTGAGCCAATGCTAACCACGTCTGAGCTCCATCCTCAACTGATCGATTCTTTTCCATTGGCCAGGCTATACACGAATGTTCAGGTGATCGGGGTGGTCAGGTGTTCGTTACATTTCATGAAATAGTTTGAATGCATGTATAGGATGTCCATGCCTTCTGTAAGCTACAATTACCATATTCCATGAGAAGAGATCTGGATCAGTCATGCAGTTGAAGACTTTACGAGCATCCATCAAACTTTCACACTTGTCATACATGTAGATAAGTTTATTTGGTAATAGCGTGAGTCTTCCAAATGTGTGTCCCCTATTATTGATGTGAGAGTGGATTTGCTTGGCCTCCGCAAGGGCTTTCTTAGTAATGCAAGCCTGTAGTAGATGAAGATATGTTAAAGAATTTACAGATGGATTATGTGTTGTAAGAAGAATGTGTACTGCCTCCTTCAAGCGACCCTCTCCATAGAGTGCTACGAGATTTTAATTGAGATGTATATGGTTGCTTGGTTGCAAGCATTTTTTTTTTTTTTTTTTTGTTCAAACACTACCAGATGACCTCATCGTCATATCTGCATAATCTCATATCATCTTGGTCAAACAAGATAATTTTCCCCAAGTGATTGGTCGAGCACTGTCTTAGTGGATTAAACCTGGCCTCATGTTAACTTAGCTTTCCTTGACTCGGCCTTCAGATATTTTTGCATCGATCTCCACCGGGATCCTTGTACAGTTCCTTTCATTCGTCAATTTTCAACGAGCTATATTTTGCATTAACAAGACCATCGTCGAGCTCTTACAACTGAGAGTCTCTACTGAGATGATTTCCGAGATGACTATCAATTTGACACCGGATTCTCTATCAACTCGACCCCGAACTCTTCACTGAGTTGAGATCAACTGGGTGCCTTTCGATGCTAGGTGATCTCTTCATATACAATTTAGGAATTATTTTTAATTATTGCATTTCGATAATAACCGAAGGTGGGTTCCTGGGACTATTATTTTATTTTGAACGTGATAGGACCCCGTTGTCCAATCTTGCCAGGTGTGCAAAATTGGATAACAGGAACATAAAATATAATTTTTTTGTAGGTGTTGGTGGGTGAAATATGGGAAAATGTCTATCAGGACATTAAAGAAAATCCCAATTTCTCCAGCTACCAGATCGGATTCAATTTGATCCCTTGTTCTTCTTAAATATGGTGAACAAATAGAGGGATCAAGAATCGACAGATTTGGGGCAGATTTGAAAGGGGAATTGATTGATAGTAGTTGAGTCTTCAAGGCAGGACTCAATGCATATCCCATGGTAGTTGAAACATGATTCAACTTTTCCCTCCTCTCTCATTTTCTTTCTATATATTGTAACACTTCTCATTTGAGAAAAGGATATTATTCTAGGCGTAGGGAAACTCTGTCAAATTTATTTCCCGACTCCATTTTGAGTGGAAAACCTTCTCCTATGCCTGGAAAACATTTTTTTTCCTCTAAGAAAAAATGCAATGGTTCATGCACCCATATAGAGCAATAAAATGTGTTTTTGTGGTGTTTCTTCTACCCTTTGCATTGTTTTGTTGTCTCTCCATGCCTTTCCCTTTCAAATTTGTTTTTTGTGCATGTATTTAACATTTTGTAGGTGAAGGGCATTATGTTTCATGAAGTTTTGATCATGGATTAGGATCTGGGTTTGTGTCACTTTTGTCTAACCTTTCCGTCTTCCTTTCTCCCCTATTTTATCCTCCCTTAAGAGAGCATCTCACCCCTTTCCTTCTCTTGTGTATCACCGCTTTAGTATAGGTTTTTATTTCACCCTCTCTTTCTCTCTGGTTCCTTGAAATGGTTAGATTAGGATAGTTTAGCTTTTGCCTACATTAGAGTAGCTAGTGGCAGGTAATTTAGGAATAAGAACCATCTTTCTCTGAAGGATCATCTCAGGTTTGTAAGTCCCACAGCTTGAGAGATGATCCAATGTTATGTAATCACACCGGATGCCCCATTTTAACCACTTCGCATCTTTGGTCATTCAAGGGTGCTTTGATTTTTCACTAACAGTTTTGGCATGCCTAGTGGGACAAGATGTCTTCACATTATTCCATCAAAATGATGTGTTCTTGGTGGTATTCATTTGTTTGAGGCACATGCAAGAAAATCTGGTGACTCCATCTACTCAAAAACCCATTCTCTAAGTTGCAAACCTTTTCCATCCATTTCCACTCATTTTCATCCATTTTATTCTTCTGTCTCTTTCATTTTCTTCTATTCCATGAGGTTGTGTAATCACGACTTCATTCCCTTCATGGAACTCACACTTACATCAGCAATGCAATCCACCTCTAATGCCATGGACAAGGGAACACATAAAACGGTGACAAATATGTGGAGAATGCTGGTTTATTGAGGAAAATTCAAAAAATGGAGGCCGACATGGTTCAGTCAAGTGGGATAGCAAAAATGAAGGCATTCAAGATTGGTTGTATGGAACCTTGTCCATGGGAAGGCCCTTTTCCAAGATATTATAGCCCTCAGGAGAATCTTGAATTCATTTTTGAAATGTTGCCCCCAACTTGCACAATGGACTGAGGAGATCGAGACTTATGAGTTGGAGTCAAGACAACCTTTTCAATGGGTAATTCCACCATCTCATAGATTTTATTTTTCTCTTTCTCAAGCCACACCATCTCAACCCAATATCTAATTACCAAGCATCCCAGTTGCTGCCCCAAGTGTTAGTTTCTCTTCTCCATCCCCTAATCTTCCTCCTCATCTCAGTTATTCTACCCTTTTCCCTTCCAAATAGTCATTCCCTCCAAACAAATGAGAAGTTCCACCTCCCTCCCCACCACAAACAATTGCAAAAGCTAGTTGAACCCCAACCTATCACTCCTCTTGCTTTCCCAAGTTCATGTTGGGAAGATACTCAAGAATCTAGTCAAGGAAAAAAATAAGAAGGGGAGCCCAAAAGAGAAGAAATGATAGACAATATGAAGAGTTGGGCTACCAAATTTCAATTTATAAAGATCCCCTTGATGGTCAAGCCAATAGAGGAGGTCAAAGTTGAAGATCCAGTGATGGCTGAGACTGATTTTGTAGCAGAGTAGGAAAAAGAAGAAGAAGAAGAATATTAGTATTTTGACTGCTCTGGATGCAGTGTACATGATGGCACTTTGTCTGAAGAGGATGCTAAGAAAATCCAAGCTGCATAACCAGTTGAAGAGGAAGAACAACCAGCTCCAAGTCCCATTGAAGAGGAGTAGTTGGGAGAGATTGAATCAGAATTGAGGTCACTCAATAAAGAAGGCATCATTGAAGATTTTTTTCTTTCATTTCAAGGGCCTGATTTGATTGATGAACCCATGATGGAGGAGGACCATACATTTTCAGAGGTTCCAAGTGTGGAGCAGGCTACAGAAGAACCTTCGGTTCTTCCTCCCACTTCATCCCCTTTAAGCTCTGATGTTGAAGAAGAGTTTTATCTTTCAAACTTCATGTTTGAGGATAAAGGGAACCATGGTGAGCTATTTGCAAATCAGGATGACACAATGGAGGAGGAGACCACATGCAACAGGGCAACAAGGAGACAGATTATCTATCTGACTTGGAGGATTGCTTTGATTGAGAGGAGCCCATGGAGATTACATCATTTACTCCTCCTCCATCCTTCTTCCAAGAACATGAGCCTATTTCCATAAAGGAGGGCACTCAAAGATAGCAACCTATGTCTCGTAACATCCCTCTGGAACCAAGGATGGAAGATCATGGTATTTCATGTTCTTCACAAGAGAAGGAAGAGAAAAGGTAAGAAGATGTCATCATCCCTCTCACACCATCCATCCAAGAAGGTCCACAAGAAGAATCCATTTTTGGATTTGAAATTTATTGCAAGAGGCATATTCAAAGGATAAGACCATGCCCAATCAGGTACTTCGCTTTATTGGAGCTAAGAGAGAAGCCAAAAATATTCATGCCTACTTCAGGGCATGAGGATGAGTAGAAAAGTGCCAAGGGTCACCATTAACACCTCTAGGAGTCTAATACCAATCAACTTGAGGAGGTATTTTTGGTTGATGTAGATACCTTGATGATTTGGGTGAAGGACCGGCTTATAGTCTGTTTTTCACTCATATAGGCAGCCATATTCAGTGTGAAATTTTTTGCATGGCTGCCCCTTTTGAGAAAGGGAAGATACTTCTCCTTGCCTATTGCAAGATTTTTTTGAGTCCCTCTTCTCTCTAGTTAGTGTAGGAGTAGGTTTAGGTTTGCTTTCAGTAGAATAAGTGCTTGTGCACACTCTGCATGTCTCATTTGAGGCATGTATGATTTTATCTTTATACATAAGTTTTGTTCGCATTGCTCCAAAGCTACCAAGGTCAGGCCCTTCATTATTCATGGTAGAATACCCATAGTTTTCTGTAAAATTTGTTAATTTTATAATAAAACAAACGCAGAGAAACTAAAAAACGTTTTTGAGACAGTCCATTTTTAAGACAGGCTCAAGGTCAGCAAGTGCAAGTAGTTAGGCTCGTAGCGAGCTTGGGGAGCCCATTTTGTAGGAAGGTTCAGTACCAAGCCATTAATTGTCACTCCATGCACAATAGACACTTCAAAGCTACTGGTATCCTCATCCAGCAGGAAGATGTCCCCGTGAGTTGCCAAATTTTTATCCCAAATTCACTCCCCCAGTAAATTTGGTCAAGAAAAGTCTTGCACATATGGAAATTATTAAGGAAATGACTTAGAACCGTGAGCTCACGTTCCAAGATGAAAAACAAGGTTGTAGAGGGACTCTACAATGGAGTGGCAGGGCCTGCGAAAGATTAAATGACCCTGTGTAAGAAGAAATTCAAGAAACGACTCTGTTGAGTGAATCTATGCCTCAAATCCAACAAAAAAATTATAGGTGGGCTCAGAAATGGAATAGTAGGGTAGGAAAAGGAGTTCTAGTGATGTCAAAGGAACAAGAGAATCAAAGAAATAAAGGTGAAGATTGAAAGTCTTCGGGATCTGAAATAGTTCAGGATGGATCTGAAAATTGACTAAGTATGAAGGAGACAGCAGAAAATGTTAAGTGTCCAAACAGTGCACCTCCAAAATTTAAAACCAAAGGGGTAGGATCAAACAAGTGCCAAGCCTACACATGTCCAGAGCTCCAAAAGTTGCACCAGCCATTGAAAATTCTTTGACTCAGTGGAAGGGGCCAAGAGTCGGCTCAACGCAATTCCAAAATGGGAGCCCAAGGCAGAGACTCAAACTTGCGCCAAGCCTCCACATAGCCAATGGTCAATAGAGGTCAAAAGGAGAATGGACCAAAAATAGCTAAGTAATGAATGCAGGTGGAATGTGCCAGGTGTCCAAATAGCGCACATTCAAAAGCGGGACCCTGAGTAGCTTGTCAAATGTGCGTAGGCCTTCCACGTGTCCCAAAGCCTGAAAAGGTGAGGGTGACCGTTGAAAAGTCCAAAGGCCCAGCGGAGATCTACATGTTTCATATCCTTACTACTCCAAAGGTAAATTTTGGGGTCAGTTTATAAACATGTGTAAAGCCTCCACGTGTTTGGAGCGGATATAGTGCCTCCACCCATGGAAAAGACTCAGGAAGAATACAAAGAAAATAGGGAAACCTGCAGATGCCGCCATGTGTCGCATGGGCATTATTCCAAGAGTGAAGGAAGGAGTCAAATCTAAAACGAGCATAGAGCTGCCATGTGAACCCAGTATAGATAGACTCATTTAAATATTATGCGCTGACGAACCAAAATATTCAAATGGCCATATCTTTTGACTGAGAACTCAGATTTGGGCGGGAGAAGATTATTTGGAAACGTCTCGATGCCCTCTATGCCTTAGGAACATAAAATATCATTTTTCTATGCATTGGTGGATGAACATGGGAAAAATTCTATCAGGCCATTAAAGTAGAGCCTGATTTCTCGAAATACCAGATCTAATTCAATTCGATCCGCCACTCTTCTTCAATACGCCAGACAAACAGAGGAATCCAGAATCGATAGATTTGGGGTGGATTTGAAAGGGGAATTGATTGATATCAGTTGAGTCCTCAAGGAAGGACTCAATGCATATCCCGTGGTAGTTGAAACAGGATTCAAATTTTCCCTCTTCTCTCTCCTTTTTCTGTCTATATATTGTAACACTTCTCATTTGAGAAAAGGATATAATTCTGGGCATAGGAAAACTCTGTCAAATTTGTTTCCCAACTCCATTTTGAGTGGAAAACCTTCTCCTATGCCTGACAAGAATTTTTTTACCTCTAAGAAGAAACGTAATAGTCTTTGCACCCATATAGAGCAATAAAATGTGTTTTTGTGGTGTTTCTTCTACCCTTTGCATTGTTTTGTTCTCTCTCCATGCCTTTCCCTTTCAAATTTGTTTTTTGTGCATGTATTTCACATTTTATAGGTGAAGGACATTATGTTTCAAGAATTTTTGATAATGGATTATGATATGGGTTTATGTCACTTCTGTCTGACTTTCCCATCTTCCTTTTTCCCCTATTTTATCCTCCCTCAACAGATCATCTCGCCCCTTTCCTTCTCTGGTGTATCACCGCTTTAGTGTAGGTTTCTCTTTCACCCTCTCTTTCTCTCTAGTTCCTTGGAATGGATAGATTAGGATAGTTTATTTTTTTCCTACATTAGAGTAGGTCATTGCAGGTAGTTTAGGAACAAGAACCATCATTCTCTAGAGGATCATCTTAGGTTTGCAAGTCCCACAGCTTGAGAGATGATCTAATGTTATGTAATCACACCAAATGCCCCATTTTAACCACTTCACATCTTTGACCATTCGAGGGTGTTGTGATTTTGCACTAACAGTTTTGGCACACCTGGTGGGATAAGAGGTCTTCACTTTATTCCATCAAATTGATGTGTTATTGGTGGGATTCAGCCATTTGAAACACATGCAAGAACATCTGGTCAAAAACCCATTCTCTGAGTTGCAGACCTTTTCCATCTATTTCCACTCATTTTCATCCATTTTATTCTTCCATCTCTTTCATTTTCTCCTATTCCATGAGGTTGTGTAATCGTGACTTCATTCCCTTCATGGAACTCACACTTACAGCAGCAATGCAATCCACCTCCAATGCATTTCCCAACACCTCTAAATCAGCATTATAATCAAATCCATGTCCATTATGCTTATCCATATGAGCAAGGTCAAAATCAGTTTGGCCATGGACAAGGGAACACATACAATGGTGACAAATATGTGGTGAATGTTGGTTTATTAGGGAAAATTCAAAAAATGGAGGCCGAAATTGTTCAGTCAAGTGGCATAGCAAAAATGAATGCATTCAAGATTGGTTGCAGGGAACCTTGTCCATGGGAAAGCAATTTTCCAAGACATTACAACCCTTAGGAGAATATTGACTTCATGGTTGAAATGTTGCCCCAACTTACACAATGGATTGAGGAGATCGAGGCTTATGAGTTGGAGTCAAGACAACCTTGTTATTTGGTAAGTCCACCATCTCATAGCTTTTCTTTTTCTCTTTCTCAAGCCACACCATCTCAACCCAAGCTCCAATTACCAAGCATCCCAGTTTCTGCCCCAAGTGTTAGTTTCTCTTCTCCATCCCTTGATCTTCCACCTCATCTCAATTCTTTTTCCCTTTCCCTTCCAAATAGTCATCCCCTCCAAAAAAATGAGAAGTTCCACCTCCCTCCCCACCACAAACAATTACAAAGCTAGTTGAACCCCAACCTATCACTCCTCTTGCTTTCCCAAGTCCATGTTGGGAAGATACTCAAGAATCTAGTCAAGGAAAACAACAAGAAGGGGAGCCCAAAAGAGAAGAAATGATAGACAATCTGAAGAGTTGGGCTGCCAAATTTTGGTTTATAAAGATCCCATGGATGGTCAAGCCAATAGAGGAGGTCAAATTTGAAGATCTAGTGGTGGCTGAGACTGAGTTTTTCAGCAAAGAAGGAATAAAAACAAGAAGAAGAATATCAATAGTTTGACTACTATGGATGCAGTGTCCATGATGGCACTTTGTCTGAAGAGGATGTTAAGCTAATCCAAGCTGCAAAAATAGTTGAAGAGGAAGAACAACCAGATCAAAGTCCCATTGAAGAGGAGTAGCTGGGAGAGATTGAATCAAAATTGAGGCCACTCAATGAAGAAGGCAACATTGAAGATTTTTTTCTTTCATTTCAAGGGCTTCATTTGATTGATGAACCCATGATGGAGGAGGACCATACATTTTCAGAGGTTCCAAGTGTGGAGTAGGCTACAAAAGAACCTTCAGTTATTCCTCCCACTTCATCCCCTTTAAGCTTTGATGTTGAAGAAGAGTTTGATATCTAAAACTTCATGTTTGAGGATAAAGGGAACCATGGTGAGCTATTTACAAATCAGGATGACGTAATGGAGAAGGTAGACCACATGCAACAAGACAATAAGGAGATAGATTATCTTTCTGACTTGGAGGATTGTTTTGATGGAGAGGATCCCATGGAGATTACATCATTTACTCCTCCTCCATCCTTCTTCCAAGCACATGAGCCTATTTCCATAAAGGAGGGCACTCAAAGATAGCAGCCTATGTCTCGCAACATCCCTCTGGAACCAGGGAGGGAAGATCATGGTTTTCCATGTTCTTCACAAGAGAAGGAAGAGAAAAGGTAAGAAGAAGTCATGATCCCTCTCACACCATCCATACAATAAGGTCCTCAAGAAGACTTCATTTTTGGATTTGAAATTCATTGCAAGAGACATATTCAAAGGATTAGACCATGCCCAATCAGGTACTTGGCTTCATTGGAGCCAAGAGAGAATCCAAGAATAGTCATTCCTACTTCAGGGCATGATGATGAGTATTAAATTTACAAGGGTCACCATCAACACCTCTAGGAGTCCAATACCAATCAACTTGAGGAGGTATTTATGGTTGATGTAGATACCTTGATGATTTGGGTGGAGGACCGGCTTATAGTCTATTTTTCACTCATATAGGAAGCCATATTTAGTGTCAAATCATTTACATGGCTTCCCCTTTTGAGAAAGGGAAGCTACTTCTCCCTTCCTATTACAAGATTTGTTTGAGTCCCTCTTCTCTCTAGTTAGTGTAGGAGTAGGTTTATGTTTTCTTTCAGTAGAATAAGTGCTTGTGCACACTCTGCATGTCTCATTTGAGGCATGTATGATTTTATCTTTTTACATAAGTTTTGTTCACATTGCTCCAGAGCTACCAAGGCCAAGCCCTTCAATATTCATGGCGGAAGACCCATAGCTGTGTGTAATAGTTGCTAATTTCAAAATAAAACAAACACAGAGCAACTGAAAAATGTTTTCGAGACAGTCCATTTTTGGGACAGGCTCAAGGTCAGCAAGTGCAAGCAGTCGGGCTCGCAGTGGCTTGGGGATTCCATTTTGTAGGAAGGTTTAGTACCAAGCCATTAATTATGACTCCATGCCCAATGGATGCTTCAAAACTACTGGTATCTTCATCTAGTAGGCAGATGTTCCTCGTGAGTCGCCCAATTGTTATCCCAAATTCGCTCCCCCCCAAAAAATTTGGTCAAGAAAAGTCATGCAAATAAGGAAATTTTTAAGGAAATGACTCAGAACCATGAGCTCACATTCCAGGATGACAAATAAGGTTACAAAGGGACTCTATAATGGAGTGGCAGGGCCTGCAAAAGATCAAATGACCCAGTGTAAGAAGAAATTCAAGAAACGACTCTATTGAGTGAATCCATGCCTCAAATCCAATAAAAAAATTATAGGTGGGGTCAAAAAATGGAATAGCAGGGTTGGTTAAGGAGGTCGAGTGGTTTCAAAGGAACAATAGAAATTAAAGAAAAAAATAGTGAAGATTCAAAGTCTTACGGGCTTTAAAATAGTTCAGGACGGACCCTAAAATTGACTAAGTATCGAGGAGACAGCGGAAGATGCCAAGTGTCCAAATGGCGCACCTCCAAAATTTAAAACCAAAGGGTGGGATCAAACAAGTGCCAAGCCTACATGTGTCCAAAGCTCCAAAATTTGCATCAGCCATTGAAAATTCTTTGACTCAGTGGAAGGGGCCAAGTTTTGGTTCAGCGCAATTCCAAAATGGGAGCCCAAGGTGGAGACTCAAACTTGAGCTAGGCCTCCACGTAGCCAATTGTCAACAGAGGTAAAAAGGAGAACGGGCCCAAAATGGCTAAGTAATGAATGCATGTGGAAGGTGCCAAGTGTCCAAATAGCACACCATTTAAAAGCGGGACCCTAAGCAGGTTGTCAAATGCGTTCAGGCTTTCCACGTGTCCCAAATCCCAAAAAGGTGAGGCTGATCATTGAAAATTCCATAAGGCCCACGAAGATCTCCACATTTTCATATCCACACTAATCCAAAGGTAAATTTTTGGGTTAGTTTCTAAACATGCACAAAGCCTCCATGTGTTTGGGGTGGATACAGTGCCTCCGCCCACAGAAAAGACTCAGCAAGAATACAAAGGAAATAGGGAAAACCTGCGAACACCACCATGTGTCACATGGGTGCTATTCCAAGAGTGAAGGAAGGATTCAAATCTCAAATGAGCACAGAGCTGCCACGTGGACCTGGTACAGACAGACTCATTTAAATATTACGTGCCCACGAACCCAAAAATTTCAAATGGCCATATCTTTTGACTGAGAACTCAGATTTGGGTGGGAGAAGATTTTTTGGAAATGTCTCAATGCTCTCTATGCATTGGGAACATAAAATATCATTTTTATATGTGTTGTTGGATGAAAAATGGAAATAATCTATCAGGCCATTAAAGCAGAAGCCTGATTTCTCTCCAACTACCATATCTGATTCGATTTGATCCGCCGCTCTTCTTCAATACGCCAGACAAACAGAGCGATCTAGAATCAATATATTTGGGGTGGATTTGAAAGGGGCATTGATTGATATCAGTTGAGTCTTCAAGGAAGGACTCAATTCATATCGCGTGGTAGTTGAAATAGGATTCAACGTTTCCCTCTTCTCTCTCTTTTTCTGTCTATATATTGTAACACTTCTCATTTGAGAAAAGGATATTATTCTGGGCATAGGAAAACTCTGTCAAATTTTTTTCTCGACTCCGTTTTGAGTGGAAAACCTTCTCCTATGCCTAACAAGAATTTGTGTGCCTCTAAGTAGAAATGTAATGGTCTGTGCACCCATATAGAGCAATTAAAATGTGTTTTGGTGGTGTTTCTTCAACCCTTTGTATTGTTTTGTTGTTTCTCCATGCCTCTCCCTTCCAAATCTATTTTATGTGCATGTATTTCACATTTTACAGGTGCAAAGGCATTGTGTTTCATGGAGTTTTGATCATGGATTATGATCTAGGTTTGTGTCACTTTTTTCTGACCTTCCCATCTTCATTTCTCCCCTGTTTTATCCTCCCTCAATAGAGCATCTCACACCTTTCCTTCTCTGGTGTATCACCGCTTTAGTGTAGGTTTTTCTTTCACCCTCTCTTTCTCTCTGGTTCCTTGGAATAGTTAGATTAGGATAGTTTAGTTTTTGCCTACATTAGAGTAGCTCGTGGCAAGTAGTTTAGGAACAAGAACCAACTTTCTCTAAAGGGTCAGGTTCTCAGGTTTGCAAGTCCCATAGCTTGAGAGATGATCCAATGTTATGCAATCACACTGAATGCCCCATTTTAAACCACTTCACATCTTTTTTCCATTTAGGGGTGCTGTGATTTTACACTAACATGAATAATTAAAAATTGGGATCAATTGTGCAAAACCTTTTGTGATTAGTTTGGAGAAAGAGCAGATAACCATTCTCTTTTGGAGCAGTTTAACTACAATCAAGAGAGCACCTAATGAGAAAATGGTGGATTTTAACATTATATTTTAGAGAACTTAAGATAGAATTCTAGTTCTTGTGAGACCTATAGCAGAAGGTTGCCTTTCTTTAATTTTTAAAAGCTCTTAACTCTGATATACCTGTTATGATACAATCTATGGGAGGAACAACTCTACCAGCTAGTTATGCAATTGCAATCAAAAACTAAAAATAGTTTAATATAAGCTGGGAAATTAGCTCTTATACCACCCATGCCATTGTATCCAAAACTACCCAAAGCTTCGTAGCCCTCTATTGCTCATATCCCCGAGACAAATCCACAACTTGTTGTTTCCACATCAAAAACTCTTTCCCAACAAAAGGAGGATCAAGAAATGAAGGCTTTGATTAGAAACTTGACAAACAAAATTATATCCCTAGAAAAAAGTCAAGCCCAATCTAACAAGAATTATCAAAATAAATGGAAACTATACGCACCCAATATTTCATGTGCTACATTGTCATAAATGGTTACAAAATTCCCCAATGATGAATCAGGTCATTTCAAGAAGGTGTCCGAGCTCTAAAACCCATTCGCAATGTATATTTGTTGCCTAGACATCCTTACTTAGCCTTCCCACACTTTTTTCTAGTTCCCTGCTTCTTTCTATACATGTTTTAGCCTTTAGTGCCAAGACCACCGCCCTGTTTGGGTGGCGGTTCTGAAACCACCACCCAGAAAGGGCGGGCAGTCTTGAAACCACCGCCATGTATAGGGCAGAAGTTCTGACTGATTTTTCCAGATTTCATCATGTATGTTTCTAACATGCAACGCTTCACTTAATTTCACTTTTAGCATGCATCCGTGAGCTAGATTGTCTAAAAATAGCTTTGATTGCTTGGTTCTCCTTCCTCCTATTTTTAAATAGATTTAATTAGTTAGAACTAATTCTTCTTGCCTTGTGCATGAAGGAACATTGCAGCACCAATTCTTATATATTCCATGCTTGTATTCAAGAAAAAGGATTGAGAATTTTTGTGTATCTTGCATTTTACTGTTGCCTACAATCTTGATAGTAATTACATAGCCAAGCTCAGATCTCTTGTATTATTGCTCTTCTAGTTGCATTGCATCCACACTGCCTTCAAGATCCCATTTCTCAAGTGCCATCCTCATGTTGTTGTTCTTACATTCCCAATCCCTTGGACTCATATGAACACTAGGAGAAATAAAGGAACAACCTGAGGGGACAAATACAGATGCAACCATATTTTCCAAAGCTCTTGCTCATCCAGGTTGGAGTTGTGTTTTGTTTGTTAAATTGTCAATTTCAAATCACTAGTTTTAATTGCATATCAAATAGAGTAGTAAAATTGTTTATTTTAATAGGTTAGGCAATTACAAGTAAATCAAATCATTAGAAATTTTGTTCTTTAACATTACCAAGGAAGTTGTGTGGAACAATAGCTCTTTTAGGGTCATGATTTTTTCTTTACCTCTAAGGTAGGGTTTGAAGGATTTTGATTGGATTAAGTTAATTGTTTTAGATTAGATTCATATATTCACACAAGTAACAAGATACATCCAAATAATTACTTGTCTTTAGTTTATTTATGAGATTAAAATGCATTTCTTAAAAACTAGAAAAGACAAAAAAAATCCTTTGATAGATTAGTTTACTTTAATTGCATTATTATAATATATTGTGAAAACTCCAAAAACATAGGTTAGATTTATTTCAGTAATTATTTTACTTATCAAAATCAATTTATTCCATTTTTTATGACCATCAACAGTCCACAACAAGAAAAGATGTATAGTTTTGATCCATTGGTCCCACAACCCAATGGGCCAGAGTTGAATGCTGACATTGATACAAGTTTATGCTTGACAGTCTTACACACACCTATAACTTATGCTGAGAAAATAGAACAACTAAATATGCTAAGCATTGCTGCTAATCAAGCCTGTGATTATTGGACTACTCCTTGAAATAGGGTTTGATTACACGCATGACCATACAAGGGCCAAAAACTCCACGAGTCTTTGGTTGTGATCCTCAGGTCCCACAATCCAATGGGCCTAATAACCAGTTAGATATTGACACTAGTCTGCGTACATTAGTATTCATATTTTCACCACTACCATCCGACATCATTACACAACTTTCATTACTAAACATAGCACCCGATCTGGCTAAAAATTTCTGGACTAGACCAGAAAATCACCCATAAATCCCTGGGGCTCCACCACGTCTCTCATTCTTACTTCCATGACCTTGTCTAGAAATCTATATGAGGCACCTGCAAGTCATTTTCCATGTGTTCAACAACCAACAAACAGAATCTCAGTAGAGCTTGATATTTATTAGAGTCTTCGAGCAGCTATTATATCAGACTGAGCCATTACACCACTTCAAGTTAGGAGAGCATTATTTGCCTTAGACACAAATATCTTGATATTGTATGTTGAAGATATAATATTTCCCAATTATCTTGATCCTTGTCACTACACTCACATTCACATTCATTCTACACTGGTTTTGTCTTGGCACGACCTCAAGAGGTCAGGTGCGAAGAAGGTCACATGATGATTTTCTATCATACAAATTGGTGAACCTGACGTGAAGATCTAGTCTCTAAATTTTTCCTCTTTCTTCATCCATTCTTCATTCTACGGGTATTCTTATACCCCCCTAATATGTTGGAATACGATGAGTATGGTTGACCCATCATAGGTTTTGACATGTACAACTACCAAGCAAGTATACCACAATAATCACCTTCACTGTCAACATGGGTGGAAAAACGCTCATAAACAATCAAGTTCAAACAACATGAATTTCACTGGGGAAGCAAGTTCATCTCCTCGAGTATTGTTTCGATAGCCCATTAGCATGTAATCAGACCGACTCTCACATCTAGTTAAGGAATATTTAGCATGATATGCTAGGATTAAATAACACTTCTAGAACATAAACCAAGATTTTTCTAGGTTACAAGGACAAGGTGATGTTCTTCTACAAAATAATAATGTTACCCCTTCACCACCTGAAAATACTACTAATGAGGGGTGACAGCATAGTGAACAATTCATAGCAAGATACCATACTCCGCAACAACCTCTAAGGTTTCAACAAAAAACACCTAAGAAGAGCACCACCCCATCAATGGGCGATGTCATTTTGGCATTGGTAGAAAAACTCAAGGAGCTAGAGCTTTCTCAAAATTCTCAAAATGATCAAAATTCATACGCAGGGCAAGCACGAACTTCTCCCTATCCATATAATTACAAACAAGTACCTACTGCACAGAATCCTCCAATCTATATGGGTACTCAAAACCCTGGAGATCTGCTTACAGGGACGGGAACCTTAGGTATTCCCCCTAAAGCCATGTATGGATATCTGTAATAAGCATCGGCCAGAAGTGCATTCTCAAATGCAATACCCACCGAAAATGTATTGGTTTGTGCCTTCAACTCCATACCAGGGTAATCAACCCCCTTACGTAAACATGTATTCTAAATCTCTGCAAGGTGATATATACACCTACCCATGTCCATATGGACAACCACAAGGGATTCCATACACCCCAAAAAATGTTTATTTTGTCCCATTTCTGAAACTGATGCAACCTCCACCTCCCCAACAAGGATCTTCAATGGTCGAAACGTAGGCAATGGGGACCTATTCTTAATATCTTAAGGATCCTCTAGAATTTTCCATTCATACATTCATGCTCCCGAGACCCTTGCCCAATATTTTGAAATTTAAAGGGGAGGGTGATCCTAACGCCCACATTAAAGCTTATGCAACAACCATTCGAGAGATGCTCCCATGGGACGCAGTTGTTGTGAATATTTTCCCTAAGATGCTAGAAGGTATTGCTCTCAATTGGTGTTATAGGATACTAAAGGCTTCAATACACTCATTCAAGCAACTCGTATCAAAATTTATTAAATATTTTGATATGAACAAACTTTTGAGAATAGGAATAAGGGAATTCCTTCATATCAAGCAAGAGCACAATGAGTTTGTATCCCACTTCATTTCAAGGTGGCGAAAAGTTCTCTACTCCTCTACAAGTGCTCCAAATATGGATGAGACAGAGCTTTGTGATTTTTTCCTCCACTCTCTCAATAGGGAGACAAAGGAAGAGGTTCAAAATTTCTCGCTAAGGAGCTATGAAGAGGTGCTAGAGTGTGCTCTTTGAATTGACCAAGCAGCCATTGAAAGTGGTCATAAGACTTATGGAGCTAATGGAAGGTTAGTCACCCCTAATTAGAATAACCCCAGTTACTCCAAAAACATGAGTAGTAAACAAAGACAAAAAATCCTCAATAATAATCATGGAGTCATGATGGATGGGGTGACATAACAACCTAATAAACCTAATATTGTTAATGCTCCCAATACAAGCACTTCAAACAACAACAATAACAATGACAATAATCAAAGAAACAATAAATTCTCACCCTCAGTCAATGTTTTATATTTTAACCATTAACAACAACAACAACAACAAAAAACTCAGAAATCAAGACAAACACAGACCCAAGGCCCTAACCAATACCCAAGCAGGTATCTAAACCAATTTCAAAACTAGGGGTAAGGATTCCCAAATTTTAACCATAACAATCAACAACTGAACAATAACCGTAATTTCAGACCACAACAAGGTGTAAACCAAAGACCTCGAGATTATGATCCTGATTTATATTGTGGTTTCCATGTGGTTCAAGGGCATGATGTAAGAACATGTCACGATTGTAACAAGTTTTTATAGTGTTTGCTAGAGGATCAAAGACAGTTATTTTTTGACATGTTTTTGGCAAACCTTATAGTGCCCACTCAGAGCACCTACATGTGGCTAGTATCTCCATAGAACATGCCACTTGGAATATTTATATATCCTCTCCCCGTGCATCCAAAGGATGGTAGAATAGATCCTAGCAATTCAAACAAGGGTATTGTAATAGGGACCTATGATCGAGAAGCCTCAACTTCATCAAACCCACAAGTGACACCTCCTCTAGATGGTCGCCAAAAAATAGAAATTGTGGGGTTGGTCGAGTCGGACACTGAACCTCAAATTAATGTTGCCACTAGAACCAAGGATTATTCTTTACAGCCCATCCCGATCTACCCCAACACATCATATGACATTCACGATACGATAAGAAATCCGGTAGGAGATTACAATTTGATTAGTGACTTAACTAAGACCTTCTCTCACATTTACTTCTTGGATATGGTAAAGAATTCTCTTGCTCATAGAGCCGCTCTACTAGAAGCACTAGGTCTTGGTCAGTTGACTAGTGTCACCCCTCCTCTACAAGCAAAAATAAGCCACGTGAAATTTGAATTCTATCCTTCAACACATCCTGAAAGGGATGTTGGATTTCTATTCGACATCAGCAAGATACCCATGGACGCTGAAATAACTCGTAGAGGTGATCTGGTATTATTTTTACAAGTCTGGATTTACAACAACTATGTACACCGTGTGATGATTAACGACGGGGTAGTGGTCAAAATAGTCCCCTTCTCTTTCCTTCAAAAGATAGGGTACGGAGAGACCAATTTCTCTTCGACACAAAATATGCTAAGAGGTTACAACAAGCTCAAAGAAACATTAATCGAAACTATAGTGTTGTTGGTCACCCTTGGACCTAAGACATTGCTAACCGATATTTATATTATAGATCAAGAAACTGACTATAATATGATCCTTAGTCATCCTTGGATTCATCGCATGAAGGTGATTCCCTCCGCTTTATTTTTGGAAGTTAGGTTCTTGCATTTAGGTAAGGTATTTATGGCGCAGGGTGATCCAAAACCCTTCAACATACACCTAGTTAACTTGAAAAAGAGGCTAGGGATCCACTTATAGTTTGAGATTCCTAAAAATCAATTAAATAAACTTGCAAGCTCAGTACCAGAGGAAAAGTTGGTTCCTAAAATAGAATTAGAAGTCATAGGTTTGATCAAAGGCATTCCAGAAATCAAAGATGAAACCATCATCATAGAGACAGTATCATTGGTAAATACGGAAAATATTGTTGAGCTATTAGAGAAAGATTTACCCATTCTCCTTCCTTTCGATTCTATGGGTATGGGACATACCCTGGGACTCGATTCTCTTCCATAAAATAAGGTTTTTATGGTTGAGGTAGCTGAAGTAAAGGAGAAAGATTCAAAATACGATCCAACATCCATTTTTCCCAGTAACTGTTAGACCCTCCATTTTGATGGAGCCAAATTCCATTTTGGCATTGGGGCAGGTGTGATTCTTACCTTTCCTGAGGGAAGGATTCTACCTTTTTCCTTCAAATTAAACTTCGAGTGCATAAATAATGGGTCTAAATACGAAGCCATTCTACTTGGTCTCACTATGGCCGAGATAATGGGTGCTCTTAATATTAGGGTGTTTGGTGATTCAAAACTTGTTGTGAATCAGTTATCTGAAGTATATGAGACTAGAGCTGAGCATTTACAACTCTACAAAATAGTAGTGTTGAATTTAACAAAGAGATTTGACTTCATATCAATCGAAGCAATTCTAGGAGAGAAGAATCTCCTCACAAACTCGATAGTAACTTTCGCTTCTCCCTTTACTCCAAGTAGTGAGTTGGAAGAGTCAAACTTCATAATCTCAGTTTATGCAGAACCTTTGGTTTGTAAGATACCGGTAACTCCAATGTTGACATACGTAGAGACTAAGAACAAGTTTGTCATTACAGATCACATTTAAATTGAAAACAAAAATCTAGAATATCTAAACATTCTCACATAATTACATCGTACACATCATGAGGTTAATCTTTCTCTAATTCCACACTCTTCTTCCTATTTCGGAAATTCCATGATAGAATCTTCCCCTGGGAGGGAACTCAAAATGTTTGGGGTGGGAGAAGAGGGGGATTTAGAGTTGCCTATGGCCCCACTTGAGTTTAAGGAAGGCAACACCTCCTTAATTGAAGGAACAATCGATATAAATATCTGGACTGAGGATGAACCAAATATTTTGAAGCTAGGGTCCTCTTTAAATCCTGAGGAGGTTGAAATACATACCCGCATTCTCAAGGAACATCAAAAATTATTCACGTTTAACTATACAGAAATGATGGGGATTGCATCACACATTACGGTACATAATCTTGTCACCAAACTAGATGCTAAGCCAATTAAGCAAAATTCAAGGCCTATGAAGCCAAAGGTGGCCCTCATTGTGAAGGAAGAAGTGATTAAACTCTTGTTATCTCCTAATCAAAACATCCTTTGGTTTCCACAAGTGTGTTTTCTTGAGCTCACAGTGTGATAGGATAACATGGGTACTATCTCCAAGTTGTGGGACTAGTTACTTGAGATAGACCTCTAGAGAAAGTAGGTTCTTGCTTCTAAACTACCTGGGAAAATCTACTCTAATGTAGGAAAAACTATCTAATCCTAATATAGCTTTCCAAGGGACTAGGGAGGGAGATTGCATAAAAATAAAGCCTACACTAAAACGGTGATACACCAGAAAAGAAGGGTGTGAGGATAGCTTTCCAATGTGTGAAAATAGAGGTAAAATGCATACTAGAAGGGGTGATAACAGTCCTCCACAATATGGAAAATGCATTCACAACCATAGTTCATACATGCACAAGAATAATGAATCTCTGCAATAGCATAGAATAGAAACAATATAAATGTAATGAGATTTAAGGGGCAAAGAAAATGCAAACGAACACAGCAGGGGAAGAGACATCCACAAACTTGCATCTATTGCTTCATTAAATGCACAGTTTAATCTGTTACAAAATAGGGGCTTGATCACCATGTAAGGAGTCCACTACAAGGGCCTATAGAAAATTAACATCACAAAACAAATTGTACAGAGCTTTGCTACAAAAAAAACTATCTTTTTTATAATGAGTGCAACACTCTAACTTATAGAATCTTCCCAGGAAAAAGAGGGAGAGAGAAGTGGAAATCCTAAAAATATCCATTCCTACCTCATGCAAGATGCCAAAATGGAGTAGAATGATGACATGTTACTTGAAAAAGGTCCACCATGTTGTCCCACAACTTGCAGTAGTGAGAAAAGTTTGCCCATGCTTTATTTAGTGCACCCCCACTACCAAAAACACTGTTCAGCTCCTGCTACATTTTAAGCAAAATTACTATCGATTATTCATTGAGCCCTAGATTTATTGATCTCTGTACATTGGTTTCAAAACCATGATTCCAACAGTACAAATTTTGTGATTTTTTTCTGAGAATTGCAAAAGTTATGGCCGTTTGAGTGCGGGCAGCTATTTTGGGTCTGCCAAGCATTTTTGTTATTTGAAGGGATTGAATATTTAAATTTTTGAAATGGATACATTTCCTTCCTTTTCACCCACCTACCCTCACCAAAATTAATATTTCAGGTTTCCATGGCGTAAAGGATGTTGAGAGCTTTCCAACGATATCAAATTTATTAAATTTCGAGCACCGGGGCAAAAATTATGCCCATTTGAAAATTTGCATTAATCCGCACAAGAAATGGCGAAAATGCAAATTTGCAAAAGGGACCCTAGGGCCCGAACTTCCAAATTACACCATTTGCAAAAATTGAAAAATTTCTAAAAAAAATTCACCAGGCCCGAAATCCCGAAAAAGGGAAATTTCTCAAAAAATCCCTAGGCCTGAAATCCTGAAATTGGCAAAATTCTCAATAAATTCCCCAGACCCAAAACCCCGAAATTGGCAAAATCCTCAAAAATTCCCCCAGGCCCAAAAGCCTAAAATTGCCAAAATTCTCAAAAAATCCCCCAGGCCTGAAATCCCGAAATTGCCAAAATTCTCAAAAAATCCCCCAGGCCCGAAATCCCGAAATTGGTAAATTTTGCAAAAAAATCCCCCAGGCTCGCAACTTGCAAAATATGAAGAGTTAGAAGGACTTCTTTATATTTTTGGAAAGGAGAAGAAATTTCCTATCTGATGAAGATGCTTTCAGGAATCCTTACATACTTCAAATATGTAAAAAAATCATATTGAAGCACTAAAAGGGGGGAAAATGGTGTGACCAAAATTAAGCATGAGCTTATATTGGACAACAATTTGGCGACTCAGCGGGGTCATCTACCTGTCAGATGAAACATGGCCAGCTGCTTGTAACAATCCATTGGGCATGGATTCTTCTTGGTAGTCTCATATCTGATCTGGGACTTCCTTTTGTTGCTTGCACTCTCATCCTTTGCAAGAAAACCTTGAAGTCGAGGTTTGTGAGAGTAGAAAATTTCCTGAAACTTGGAAGCTTTTCCCTCATTGATCTTCTGCAAATCTGATCTGCTTAAGCATACTGAACCTAGAACTGATTTTCTTTTGTTCAATTGACCATTCACATTATAAAAATCTTTTGAATAAAAATTTATGTGTGTGGAAAATTGTCTTGGAACTAAAATTAATCTCTTTCTCCTACAAGTGATCTGTTAGGATGAAGGATGAGCCTTTGAAACTGTCCCAAAATCTGATTTTTGCCAAGTTTTGAAGAAACCCGAATTAAATCATGGCAAAAGATGAAGTATTGTAGAAGTCTGAAACATATGCCAATTAGGAATGTTTGGAACTTCTTTTGAAACCTTATTTCCTCATGAACATGCTTTGTCTGAAATGGATTGTGCAAGAGCAACAAACATGCAAAAACTATGTATAAAAGGGAAGATCATACATACCCCAAGCGTAGCATGTAGAGTGTGCACAAGCAATTCTTCTGCTGGAAGCAAACCTACCTACTCTACACTAACTGGAAACAAAGGGAACTCAAACAAATCCTACAACTGGCAAGAAGAAGTAGCTTCTCTTTCTCAAAATAGGCAGCCATGTATATGATTTGGTGTTGAACATGGCTATTGTTATGAATAAAAAACTAACAAGAGGTATATCCTCCACCTAAATCATCAAGGTATCAACTAGAAACAAGAAAAATACCACTTTTAGTTGCTCTGCATTTGGATTGAAGAGGCGTTGCAGTTGATCCTTAGTACTTTGAAACTCATCCTCATGCTCAAAAGTAAGCATGACTAGTTTTGGCTTCTCCCTCTACTCTAATGAAGTGAAGTATCTGATTGGGTAAGGTCTAGTCCTTTGAATTTTCCCACTGCTCTGATACTTAAATCCAAAAATGGAGTTCTCTTGTAATCCTTCCTAGGTGGATGGTGTGGAAGAGATGGGATCTTCGTACTCTTTTCCTTCCTCTGTGGCAATATGGAACTCCTCTATAATATGTAGATCATTTTTATTGATTACAACATCCAATGAAGTTTCTTTTGCATCAATATAACTTGCTGCAACACATTTTTGGCTTTGGAGTTCCTCCATTGTTGCTTGAAGACTAACTTGCTTTTGGATAGCCTCTTCCTCTAGCATGAAATTTGTCAAATCAAAATCTTCATTTCACTACTCTAGAAGACTATTTAGGGCAGTAAGGTCTTCTTGATAGATTTCCTTCATCATGGATTCATCAATCAAATCAGGCCCTTCAAATGAAAGCAAAAAAATTTCAATAAAGCTTTCTTCATCAAGTGGTTTCAACTCAACTCTAATTCAATCTCTTTCAGCTACTCCTCTTCAATAGGACTTGGAGCTGAATGTTCTTCTTCCTTCTTGACTAATTGTGTAACTTGGATTACATCAGCATCCTCTTCAAAAAAAGTTCCAATATGGACACTGCATTCAGAGCAAACAGATTGCTGATTTTCTTCTTTTTGTTCTCCTTCTGCTGCAAACTCAGCTTCTACCACCTGTGGTCTGATCCTGACCTCTTCTGAAGGTTTAACCATCAAGGGGATTTTTTCTATCCCAAATCTGAGATCCAAAATTACCAAGCTTTTGATCATTTCTTCTCTATTTGTCTCTCCTCCCTACTGCTCTCCTTGACTGGTTTTCTGATTGTTTGCTCCCCAAGATGAACTTGAGACAACAATAAGAGGGATGGGTTGGGTTATAATAGATTTTACAATTGCTTGTGGTGGTGGGGATAGAACTTCTTGTTTATTTGGAGGGAATGAATTCTTGGAAGGGAAAAGGGTAGAAGAATTGAGGTGAGATGGAAGATTAAAATATGGAGAACGGAAATCAACACTTGGGGCAACATAAAATGGACTTGAATCTTGACCATGCTGAAATGATAAACTTTGGGATGGAAAAAAAGGAGCATAAGGAGATGGTGATTGAATTACCCATTGACAAGGTTGTCTTTCATTTTTCTCATATGCTTCTATCTCCTCTATCCACTGTGTATGTTGACTCAGCATTTCAACCATGAAGTAAAGCTTCTCTTGCAAGCTATAATGTCTTGGAAAAGGGCCTTCCCATGGACAAGGTGCCCTGCAACCAATTTTGAAAGCTTTCATCTATGTTGTAGCCCTTGTTTGAACCATGTTAGCCTCCATTCTTTGAATCTTCTCTAGCAGATCAACATTCTCCATATAATTTTTATCATCATATGCACACCCTTGCTCCTGATATATCTCATAGCCAAACTAGTTTTGACACTGCTCATATGGGTAAGCATTATGGTTATGAATCTGATCATAATGTTGTTCTAGAGGAGTTGTGAAATACATTGGAGATGGACTGCATTGTTGTTGATGTAAGTGTGAATTCCAAGATGGGAATGAAGTCATGATTGCATAACTTCATGGAATGGAAGAAGATGAAATATGTGGAAAGAAGAATGGGTGGAAATGGATGGAAGGAAAGTCTGTAACTCATAGAATGGGTTGTTAACCAAATGGATTCACTAGACGTGCTTTTTATGTGTCTCTAAAGGCTAAATCTCACCAAGAACACATAAACTTGATGAAATGAAGTGGTAAGGTGCTTCAAACCCTGTCTCACCGGGTGTGCTGGAATTGTTATCTTTGAATCACAACACCCTTTGGTTTGTACAAATGTGTTTGTTTGAGCTCACAATGTGATTTGATAACATGGGTACTATCTCCAAGTTGTGGGACTTGCTACTTGAGATAGACCTCTAGAGAAAGTTGGTTCTTGCTCCTAAACTACCTGCCACAATCTACTCTAATGTAGGCAAAACTATCTAATCCTAATCATAAAAATAAAGCCTACACTAAAGCAGTGATACACCAGAAAAGAAGGGTGTGAGGATAGCTTTCCAATGTGTGAAAAATAGAGGTAAAATGCATACTATAAGGGGTGATAACAGTCCTCCACAATCTAGAAAACGCATTCAAAACCATAGTTCATACATGCACAGTAATAATGAATCTCTGTAACAACATATAATAGACATAATATAAATGTAATGAGATTGAAGGGGCAAAGATAATGCAAACAAACATGGAAGGGGAAGAGACATCCACAAACTTGCATCTATTGCTTTATTGAATGCACAGTTCAATTTTTTACAAAATAAGGGCCTAGATCACCATGCAAGGAGTCCACTACAAGGGCCTGCAGCACATTAACTTCACAAAACAAATTTTACAAAGCTTTGCTACTAAAAAAATACTATCTTTTTTATAATGAGCCCAACACTCTACCTTATAGAATCTTCCCAGGAAAAAGAGGGAGAGAGAAGCGGAAATCCCAAAAATCTCCATTCCTACCACTTTCAAGATGCCAAAATGGAGTGGAATGTTGACATGCTACTTGAAAAAGGTCCACCATGCTGTCCCACAACATGCAGCAGTGAGAAAATTCTGCCCATGCTTTATTTATTGCACCCCCAGTACCAAAAACATTATTCAATTCCTATCTAGGTTTTTTAGAAAAATCACTATTGATTGTTCATTAAGCCCCAGATTTCTTAATCTATGTACATTGGGTTCAAAAACACTATTCCAATTGTACCAATTTTGTGCTTTTTTGCTGAGAATTGCAAAAGTTATGGCCATTTGAGCGCGGGTAACTATTTTGGGTCTGGCAGGTATTTCTATCATTTGACGGGACTGAATATTTAAATTTTGGAACTGGATACATTTCCTTCCTTTTCACCCACCTACCCTCACCAAAATTAATATTTCAGGTTTCCATGGCGTAGAGGATGTTGAGAGCTTTCCAACGATATAAAAATTATTAAATTTTGAGCATCGGGGAAAAAGTTATGCCCATTTGAAAGTTTGCATTAATCCGCACAAGAAATGGCGAAAATGCAAATTTACAAAACAGACCCTAGGGCCTGAAATTGCAAATTGCACCATTTGTGAAAATTGGAAAAATTCTCAAAAACTCCCCCAGGCTCGAAATCTTGAAATTGTGAAATTTCTGAAAAAATCCCCCAAGCTTGAAATCCCGAAATTGGCAAAATTCTCAAAAATTCCCCCAGGCCCGAAATCTCGAAATTAGCAAATTTTGCAAAAAAATCCCTCAGGCTCGTAACTTGCAAAATATGAAGAGTTAAAAGGATTTCTTTATATTTTTAGAAAGGGGAAGAAATTTCCTATCTGGTGAAGATGTTTTCGGGAATCCTGAAGTACTTAAAATATGTAAAAAAATCAAATTGAAGCACTAAAAGGGGGGAAAATGGTGTGAGTTGACCAAAATTAAGCATGAGCTTATTTTGGACAACTCCTTTAGGTGGGATTCATCAAACCAGTTGACTACTCACAATGGGTATCTAGCATAGTCCCTGTTCTCAAGAAAAATGGAAAGATCTACATCTGCATAGACTTTCAGGATATAAATAAGGCTTGTCCCAAAGATGATTTCCCATTACCATCCATCGATGTTATCGTTGATGCAACAGCTAGTTTTGAGTTATTGTCTCTCATGGATGGATTCTCTGGGTACAATCAGATCAAGATCTCTGAAGAAGATCAGGCCAAAACTACGTTCATAACTCCTTGGGGAACCTACTATTATGTTTTCATGTCATTCAAGCTTAAGAACGTTGGTGATATGTACCAACGAGCAATGACTTATATATTCCATGATCTTATACATAAGATTGTGGAATCCTACGTGGATGACCTGCTGGCTAAGGCTAGAAAGCACTTTGATCACCCAAAGGTGCTTTGTATCATCCTTTCTCACTTAATCGAATACGGTGTCACATTGAATCCAAAAAAATGTGTGTTCAATGTAATAGGAAGTAATATTTTTTAGTACATCATATCTTCACGAGGAATCGATGTGGACCCATCCAAAATCTGAGCTGTATTGGAAATTATTCCACTAATGGATGAGTCTGGCATTAGATCTTTTCTTGGAAAACTTAGGGAAATCTGAAGATTTATCCTTGACTTGACCTTTTTTATTCACCCAATCAACAATTTTTTGAAAAAGGATTATAGCATTGATTACACAGAAGAATGCAATGAAGGCATTTGAGTCGGTTAAACGATTCTTATTGTCCCCTCCCACGCTTATGCCACCTAGTTCAGATATCGCCTTTTGATATTGTATTCACGAGGTATAGGATGTTTCTCTAGCCTGCATGTTGGCACAAGAAGATGATGATAAACAAGAACGTGAAATATATTTTATTAGTCAAACATTACTTGATTATGAGACCCGTTACACCCAGGTAGAAAAAGAGTGCCTCTGCCATAGTCTTTGTGACAATAAATCGTTCTAAGACATTATATGCTGAATCAAGAAACAAGGGTTAGTGTTAAGATAGATCACTTGCGGAGATTCGTCACACAAGGATCCTTATCTAAGAAGGTCGAGGCACTTCATAACTTTGATGGGAGAATTTAAGCTAACATGTTCATTAATCAGAAATCCGTCAAAGGAAAAATCATTGTGGACTGGTTGGCTGATAATCCGTTATATGGAGGCGATTTGGTAGATCTATACTTCCCCATGATGAGTGTGTATACTTTGTCAAGACTAGGCCCCTCATTTGTGTGTGTCCATGGTATACTGACATCATTAATTTAATAGTGGACCATATGTATCTAGAAGGGGCAACATCAAAACAAATAAGGTGGTTACGTGTCATTGCCGCTAAGTACATTATTGTAGAGTAGCATGTGCTCTATCACAAGGCCTTTGACAGAAATGTTGTTAAGATGTGTTGACGCAAAATAATCTAAAAACATTCTTTATGAATCAAATAATGGAGTATGTGGAGGTCAATTTGGTAGCCATTCCACTTCTCAAAAGATATATTAGATGGGCTATTTCTGGCCCACTCTAGAGGATGACACAGTAGAATTTGTGTGCAGATGCCACAAATTTCAAGATTTCTCCCATGAGATCCACATACCGACACAAGCTTTTCAGCCAATTCCGACCCCATGGCCCTTCACCACATGGGACATGGATTTGATAGGTAAATTCTCTCCCTCATCAATAGATGGCCATAAATTCATAATCACGGCCACGGATAGTACTTTACTAAGTGGGTAGAAGCTATGCATCTTACCACTGTACCTAGGTCTGTGATCACTAAGTTCATCTTGAACCATATCATTTGTAGGTATAGGGTGCCACATGTCATTATCTCGGATAATGAAAAATCCTTCAAAAATGATGAAGTAAAAAGTTCAAGATAAGTCATCACATGACTTCTCTTTATTATCCATAGGCCAATGGACAGGCTGAAGCTACGAATAAGACGTTAAAGTCCATCTTCCTTAAGACCATTTAGGAGAACAAACGAGAGTGGCATTTAAAGATTTTTCCAGCCTTGTGGGCCTGTTGGACATCAGTTAGAACACCAATAGGGGAAAACCCCTTTTCTTTGGTATTTGGTGCGGAAGTAGTGTTATCACTCGAGGTCAAAATAACGAGTCTTTATATTTCAATTCAAGGAATATTGGGAGAAGAAGGCTATCAAGAAGTGCGACTCTCTTAGTTAGAAAGTATTGATGAGGTTAGACTTAATGCTGAGAAATGACACAACGTTTATTCTGACTGAATGGATCGACAATACAACAAGAAGGTTTATGAGTGTGAAATATATGAGAGAGATTTGGTCTTAAGACTTGATATCCAGATAGACAAAAATATTGGCGAGGGAAGAAAATTTAGACCCAGGTGGTTGGGTCCATATCGAGTAGTAGAAGACTACAAAATGGGGCTTTTCACCTGTTTACACTAGAGGGTGAGGAGTTTAATGAATATATGAAATCTCTTCACCTAAAGAGGTATTACACATGATCCATTAGTATTTTCATTTGTACATTACTGCATTTTCTTTGCACTTTCATTTGCCAGTTCATTATGTAAAATTTGTGATCAAGGGACTTATTCTTATAACAACTCCTAAAAACTTCTGAAAAACAATGGACAAAACATTCAAATCATATCTCTTCAAATTTTCTTGGTATCATCAATTGTTTTCGAATCATTCCATCAATTCAAGCAGGATAAGACATTTTTTTTGACCATGACCATACCAAGGCCTGCATACTTGGTTCTTGCTTATAGTCTCTTTCTAGATTAGGTGTCTTTTCCTATAGTCTGTTCTAGAAGCTTCATGGTGTCACATCTATCCCATAAATATCTCTTTGGAAATAAAAACATACTAAACATTTTTCCTAGATGAGTAAGTCAAATGTAAATCCACAGAAAATTTTTATTTTACACATTTCTTTGCCCTACCAACCTTCAATGTTGAGCTTGCATCTCTTACTGGTGATGTAGGGTTGGAAAAGAAGAGAAATTCCCTTACTCGCCTATTCCTTGTCCACAGTGATGAGCCCATTCTTCCTACTAGTAGCATGGGGCAATGTGTAGGGGGTCTCTTTGATAAACTTGAAAGCTAGAACCAATTCATTCAAATATTGTGAAATCATAAGTCAAAAACAAAGTGAGTTAGATGTCCAAAATTCCAAAAGAGTTTAAAACCTCAAAACCATATTTTGTCAACCAAGTGGCCATCTCTAGATCTAAGTCTAGATAAAATGGAAAGCACATCAAATTCTAAACTATGAAGTAGCTTGAGTAGGGCGAGGTTGTAGTGTCTCAATTTGGTCCTGTCAAACCATTGTCCTTTCCTTCATCATTACCATTCAACAAAATTTCATTACTTGTGCCCTTTCTGGCTCTTCGTGTTGAGCCCTCACATCCTACTGGTTGCGTGGGGTCAGGAGTGGGGCAAGTACATTTACTTATCATATCATTGTATCACCACGTTTTTCCAAGACAAAATGAAGTATCAAATATTGCTTGAAGAAACTAAAGTTCAAACATCACATTGTGTTGCATTATCATATATCAACATTATAAAATACAAAAAGAAATCATTTTGTTATCATTTCACATCCATTGCATGCATTCTGAAAAGCATAGAAAAATAGAAATTCTAAATGTCTAGAGTACACATGAGAAACAAACCAAAAGAGAGTCAACTCAGATACAATGGATTACGAACCAAAAATAAAAGTCTGTATATATCATGGTGAGTCAAGTTTGTATACAATGCCATCACGTGCTAAGGTGTGGTCAAAACACTCGCAATGAGCCCAAATATACAAAAAAATCATATAGTGCCCGGAAAAATGGAAACAAAGCAATAAATAGCCCAATGGCCTGTCAATCCCTGTGGGATCCCTTGAATGGTGCATGGCCATGTCCAGGGATCCTACTGTGGCTACGATGACATGGGAATGAACTGAATGGTGTGAATGCTCGTGGTGTGGCCACTTGCTGTGGTCTCACTGTGGGAATAGAATCTCCACCTCATCAGATGCTTGAAGGCCTCATATCTGGCCACCTGGGTACGAAGCAAATTCACCACCTCCGTTGTCCTCCAAATGGCAGAAAACACATCAGTGTGTCTACTGGTAGCTAGCGACTGACCTGAATCCTTGGTTAGCTCAGCTCGGGTCTTCCATGAGGGGATCAACTGGGTGTCCACACACACCCATCAGATAAGCTCTTACTACTCCTATGAAGTCACTGCAAGCAAAGAAATAATAAGAAACATATAAGTTAGAAAACCACAAGACACAAATAAAGAGAGAATTCCAAAACTAAATATTTCAAATTGACAAAGATAAGAGAAGAGTATCAAACATACTAGGATCTCCGGGCATCTAGGTAGGGTTAGTGACTACTGATGCTTATGCTACTGGTGGTTGTGGGGCCTCCCTAAAGCCAAGAGGCCAAATGATTATGATCATGGAATCATCATCCCCCTCCACATCTAGAGGAAATGGCTCCTCTGAGACCAAGGTCTCTCTCTCTACACTAGCCTCCTCGTGCACTGCTCTCAGGATATCGTGAGTGTTATACCACTCAAGATCACTCTCCTCCTCTATCATACGGGCTACCTTTCCAGTCTCTGCATTGCCCCCTCATCCTCCTCCTCAGCCTCCTCTCTGAATGACTCCTCCTCGATCTCATCTCCTGTATGCTCCTCAAAATCAGAGTCTACATCAATAAGATCATCCTCATCTCCGCTCTGAGCAGGAGTGGCTGTAATCTGGAGTAAAGGCACTCAAGGGGCACCGAACTTCCCATTGAGCACAGACCACACACCTAACCACAATAGGCACACCTAGAGTAACTACTATCCAGCCGAGATCTCCTGTAGAGCCCTTCTAGGCCTCCTGAATGGTCCTGTAGACTGGCACTATTGGAGGAAGTACGTTAGCATATGGGAGGCCGAATTGTTGAGGAACCTGATCAAATGGATGAGTCTCTACTATACCATCCATGTCAACTAACTGACTTGTGGAAGAGTAGGCTACCACCGTGGTCACCTCCTGTCCCCATAACCTGCCATGTCCTGGTAGGGAGTGGTGAGCATGTCATTCCATAGTCAGAGAACCTACTGGCTGGTGTGGTGTCCTGATAACTGACATAGCTATCCACCTCACTGCCTAGACAGACCCTAGATTCAATACCTCTACTTCCCTTCCATATGGGGTGATGTGCTCATATACCCAACTCATAACAAGAGTGGGGTGGCTCAGTGACACCCCTGCAATCGAACTACCTTGTGTAAGTCATGGTAGGTAGTCGCTAGGATGTCTGCTCCCCAGGTGTACCTATGGCCATGTCTCTCAATCTATGTTATAATAGGAGCCCAACAATAGAGAAGGGTGTCCCCCCTCTTGTCCCTGATCAATCGTGAGGATAAGATACCCATAATGGATCTTTGAATGATAGGAATAGGAGTGGTGGCAATAGACTAGAATTTCATCCCCTTCTTCAAACCAGATGAGACAATAGAGTATCCCATATACATGGCCCACTATGTCATCATAGGACCTAGATCCCATTGTCTCCAAAGTCCAGTCTCCTCCCAAGAATCGGGAGCCCAAGGATGTGATATACATCCTCCAGAAAAATGGTCCACTCACCCCTAACACCTAGAAAACTGGAAAGTGTTCCAATTTGCATCCCAGTAGGAAAACAAGTCACACAATATGTGACTAGCAGGGGCAACATGGGGAACATGTGTAATCCTCTAGATGCCTACCCTTTGGAGGGTGTCCCTCTCGGCCTGAGTCAACTGGTCCAGAATCCGAAGGATCCAATCACACTCCCTCTCTCGAATCCAGTGGATTTACCCCTCCTCCTTCTGCATCCAACAAAACATGGAAAAAAGAGAAAGTTAGTAACATATACAAGAATATAATATCACCAAAAACATGAAAAATACAAAAAAATTCAAGTTAATGTACATTTTAGTCATTCTGTTCAAAACTGCCGCCCAAGCAGGGCAGTTACAAGTCCAAGGTGACATGACGCCGCCCTTGCTTTGGGCAGCACTCCGGAGCCAATTTTCCAAACGTGCCCTTAACCCTAAAAAATGCTCAAAAATGCAAAAAGGATGACCATTTATGACAAAATAAAAGAATGCCCTATGGGAACCCCCCCTTAGAGACTCATTTAAGACAATTTCTTTGAAAATAATCTCCCCTAGATGAATTTTTCAACATTTTTACATTTTAGGTATGAAAAGACAAAAAGTGAAAATAACCAACCTTAGACCGTGTTGGTCGATCTCCCACACGTGGAGGCATGATCACTATCTCACAAAGGTCATTTCAGCTGTACTCTCATTGGAAACGATCACTGTGGATCCAGAGCTCCAAATTCACCAAATCAAGAATGCACAAATGAATTGAAAAAATGGGTTTGTTTTGATATATATATTGTTTAAATCTTGTTTTGAGTGTATGTGTTCACAGGGCTGGAACATTGGCACATGTATATCTCTATATCCCTGCACAAATGGTAAGTTCCTCTTGTTGTTTTGGTTTAGTGTTTATTTTTTAATATTTTGTCTATCTGCACTTGAGTCTTCTTTCTCTTGCAGGTAGTGGGAGTTTGGATGGTGATGTTTCAACACACGTGCATGTTAGGTATAACTTCTAACTCCCCTTTTAGGGAACGCCATACTCAGTCTCTACGTTTTATGCATTTTCATGGCTAAGACGCTTCTCTGAGGGGGTAATATGTATACACCCAAAATTGCATGTGCTACATTGTTGGAAAATGGTTAGAAAAGTCCCCAATGATGATTCAAGTGCTTTCAAGAAGGTGTTTGAGCTCCAAAACCCATTCACAGTGTATATTTGTTTCCTATACATCTTTACTTAGCCTTCCCACATTTTTTCCTAACTCCCTACTTCTTTCTGTGCACATTTTGACCTTTAGTGCTAGGACCACCACCTGCCTGGGCTGAAACTGTCACCTAGGTAGGCAGGTGGTTATGAAACTGCCACCTAGGAAGGCGGTCCTAAAACCACCACCCATATATAGGGTGGCAGTCCTACCCACTTTTTCCATATTCTATCATGTGTGTTTCTAACATGCAATGCTTCACTTAATTTGACTTTTAGCATGCATCCGTGAGCCAAATTTTCTAAAAATAGCTTTGATTTTTTGGTTCTCCTTCCTCTTCTATTTTTAAATATATTTAATTAGTTGGAACTACTTCTTCTTGCCTTATGCATGAAGGCACATCCCAGCCCCAATTCTTATATATTCCATGCTTGTATTCAAGCAAAACTACCTGAGAATTTTTGTGTATCTTGCATTGTATTGCTGACCATAATTTTGCTATGAATTACATAGCCAAGCTCAGATCTCTTTATACTATCTCTCTTCTACTTACATTGCATCCAAACTGCCTTCAAGCTACCATTGCTCAAACACCATCCTCTTACTGCTGTTCTTGCATTCCCAATCCCTTGGAATCATATGAACACTCAGAGAAAGAAAGGAACAAACTGAGGGGAAATTTATAGATACAACCAGATTTTGCAAAGCTCTTGCTTATCCAGGTTGGAATTGTGTTTTGTTTTGCTTTATTTGTTGAATTTTCAATTACGAATCACTAGTTTCAATTACATATCAAATAGAGTAGAATTTTTTTCATTTCAATAGGTTAGGAAATCACAAGTAGATCAAATCATTATAAATTTTTCCTCTTTAACATTACCAGGGAAGTTGTAGGGAACAATATCCCTTTCAAGGTCATGGTTTGTTCTTCACATCTAAGGTAGGTTTTAAAGGGTTTTTGATTGAATTAGGTTATTTGTTTTAGGTTAGATACATATCCGCACAAGCAACTAGCTACATCTAATTGATTACTTGTCTTTAGTTTATTTATTAGATTAGAATGCATTGCTTAAAAACTAGAAAAGACCAAAAAATATTTCCTTTGATAGATTAGTTTTCTTTTATTGCTTTGTTCTGATATATTGTGAAAACTCCAAAAACATAGGTTAGATTTATTTCAGTAATTAGTTTACTTATCAAAATCACTTTATTTCATTCTATATGACCATCAACGGTCCACAACAAGAAAATACCTATAACTTGTGATCCCTTGGTCCTACAACCCAATGGGCCAGAGTTGATAACTGACATTGATACAAGTTGACATTTGACAGTCTTATGCACACCTACAAATTTTGCTGAGAAAATAGAACAACTAAATACGCTAAACATCGCTACTAATCAAGCATACGATTATTGGACTGCTCCTTGAAATAGGGTTTGATTACACATGACCATACAAGGGCCACATCCTCCATGAGTCTTTAGTTGTTATCCTAAGGTCCAACAACCAAATGAGCTTGCTAACCAGTTAGAAATTGCCACTAGTTTGCATACATTTGTATTCAGATCTTCACCACTTCCACTAGACTTCATTGCACAACTTTACTTACTGAACATAACAGCCGATCAGGCTAAGAATTTTTGGACTAGACCAGAAAATCACCCATAAATCCTTGTGGCTCCACCACATCTCTTGTTCTTATTTCCATACCTTTTCTAGAAATATATATGAGCACCCTTGTAGGTCATTTTCCATGTGTTCAACAACCAACAAACAAAATCTTTGTAGAGCTTGAATATCGATTGGAGTATCTGAGAAGCTATTATCTTAGACTAAGCCATCACACCACTTCAAGTTAGGAGAGCATTCTTTTCCTTAGACTCGCAGATCCTGACATTGCATGTTGAAGAAATAAGATTTCCCAATTATCTTGATCCCCATCACTACACTCACATTCACATTTATTCTTTGCCGGCTTTCTCAAGCATGACCTCAAGAGGTCAAGTGCAAAGAAGGTCATGTGTTGATTTTCTGTCATACAAAAACCTTCCAATCAAGGGTATCAACCATGGAGAAATTAACAGCCTACTCAAAGATATGCACATAACCAGTAGAATAACAAATGGAAAAATCAAAGTTCTCCTCTTCCATTAGTAGGAATCCCTCCTTCACAAGCACTTCCTCCTACCAATTTAAGTCAGGATTTAGTTCATGTGCAAAATAATATAGTACAAGAAACATACTAGTGTTTTCCATGTAATCTGTTTCATAGCCAACTTGGTGGTGAAAGGGCAATGCATCTTCAAGAATACATGATTCAGGGCTCTTCCAACCAATAGGAACCACTATTGGAGGTACCAAATCTAATCTTGGAAGTAGGGAAAGAGACAAGTAATGATACAAACCTCATGTTCTTTGGAGTTGAAGACTTCTGCGTGGTTAACCAAGCAGTAGGAAGTTGTAGTAAATAATCAATCAATTTTTCTGATAATGCGTGACACAAGAAAAGGATGTTGGAGTCACAATCTTCACGTTTCGTAGATCATGCCAATATTACGGGAAAGGAAAAAGAATTCATAGTGAGCAGAAGCAAGCTGTATGAGCTTCCTAGAAATTTCATGGATAAAGAGGTTATTACTCAACCAAAGCCACCAAATCAAATTCCTCCACAACAAAGAAAAGAAGGAAACATACCACAAATGCAGAAGTATGCGGGTCTTCCTTTTAACATTGTTGAGAAAATGAAGAAGACCAATGTCAATGTCTTAATGTGGGAAGCCCTCAAGTAGCTACCTCCAGCGCACCCAATAATGCAAAAGGCTCATGTCGTGGACATGTCTGTCCAGAAAAGATGATCAAGTAAGGAAAACTATCAAAACCCCACCCTTTTACATGTCATTAATTGTGAGTAAACACCTAGTTCATAACTGGATGATTGATTATGGGGATATTAATTCTATAATGCCTAAGAAAATAGCATATATCTTAGGTCTCAAATGTAGTCATGTGTCTAGGGGAGTTCTACAACTCGATGGATCAACTATGAGTGTCCTTGATGTAATAAAAGACCTAGAATTATCACTTCATGCCTTCCCAAGGCTCACTATAACCCATGATATTTCATTCATTGACTTTCCTCTTATGTTTTCCATTTTCTTATCTAGAGACTTCATTGCTAAAGTAGGTGGCTATCTATCCTCATATTGGACTCACATGCTTCTGAGAACTAGATATGGTACTCGATTCACAATACAAGTTGAGCCCATATTTTCTTACCATATTGAGTCATATGACCTCACTCCCATCTAATCAATTTTCCTAATACAAGAAGAACATGAGACAAGACTCTATTTCAGATGAACTGGTCATTCCTTTTCCCATGTTTGATTTGTTGTTGGATGAATGGGCTGAGACGAGATCATAAGTTTGATCCTGTATAATGAAGAGCTTCAAGACCTTTGAGATTGGTCCGAGGAACCTACTGCATTCTCCAGGAGGAATATGTGATACCTACGACATTCAAACAAGAAGAGGGAAATATGTTTCTGGACCATGGATAGATGTTCTTTGATGGTTTTAGAAGGAGGAATGGAGTCGGGGCAGGTGTTGTGCTCATTTCCCCAGAAAGTGAAAAGTTCTTCTAATTGCTGATAGATTGAAAAGTTCTTCTTTGATCTAAATAATGTGGCAGAATATGAAGCATTAATGCATGGTTTGTTGATCACGGAAAAGAGAAAAATCAAGGAGATTGTAAAGGTCTTTTGGAGACACTGAATTAATCATTCGCCAAGTCCGTAACAAATGTGCGACAGAAAGAACAAGGTGTTGAAAAGCTTACAAACACAAGATTTTGGGATTTGCTAGAAATGCTTTGACATGTCATTAACCTATAGGTTATGTCCAGAAAGTTGAACAAAGATGCAAACCAAATGGCATACCCTTAGCTCTCAGTTCTCCCTTACTGAGAATTTTATCAAAGGGAATGCCCAATATATCAAAATGGTGGCTAGGCCATCAATTCGAGACAATCATGCATGTACTGGTAAGTATTTAGAAAGTGATGAAAAAAATGTGTAGTTCATCCAAAATGAGGTGGATTTCTTCTTGAAGATGCAAGTTAACTTGCAGGAAAGCTCTATGGGGATCATATTATTCAACTAAGAACAAACAAGTTGCCGAAGGGATTAGTCAGGTCTGGAGAATAGATCTTCGGTTCTAGATGATGAGTTCAAAGGAATGGAAAATAATATGGTGCGATAAAGCAAGAATATTGTCAGCCATTTTCAATCACTCTAGGAAAATAACTTCTACTTGGAAAGGTATGTGATGAAAGTGAAAGACAAGCTTTTGTTTCCTTGTGTCAAAAGTTCAGTGATGTGTTTTCATGGGACTATAAAGATTTAAAAGAATTCAATCCAAATATAGTCCAACATTCAATTGATCTTGATCCCAACATCAAGCTAATTAGACAGAAACAGAGGCCCAGTCAACCCCAAGATTGAACCCCTCATGAGAAAGGAGATTTCTCACAAACTCATTGAGGCCAAAATAATTTTTTCCAATCAAGTATTCTAATTGGGTGGAAAATATGGTCCCGAGCTAAGGAAGAAGAATGGTGAAATACGGCTTGTGCGTTGATTTAGGGATTTTAATTAAGGCTTCCCTACAAGGATCATTATCCTTTACCTTCCATGGAACAAATTTTACAGACAGTAGCGGGAGCAGAGAGGTTTTCCATGCTTGATGGCTATTCTGGTTTTAACCAAATCAAAGTGAAAGAAGAAGATCAATATAAGACCACATTCACCATCATAATGGGGAACATGTCCATGCTTATCAAAAGATACCTTTTGGCTTATCAAAATGTAGGTGCTACCTTCCAAAGAGAAATGTATATTACTTTCAAAGGGTATATCAATCAAGTTCATCTTGGTTTACCTAGATGACATTACTATTTTCTCCAAGAAGCAGCGCACGGATCACATGAAGCACCTAGAGAAAGTATTTTAAATATGTAGGGAATTTGGTGTATCCCTTAATCCTAAGAAGTGCAACTTTGTAGTCCCTAGAGGCAAGCTCTTGGGGCATATTGTCTCAAAAGAAGGCATTGCCATTGATCCAGAAAGAATTGCAGATTATCGCAGCTCTTTCCTTGTCAGCTTACAAGAAGGCTCTACAGTCATTCCTTGTGAAAATCAACTTTGTTAGGAACTTCATTTCTAACTTCATGGGTTTGGTAAGACCTATTACTCTCATGCTCAAAAAGGATACAACATTTAAGTGGACCACGAAAGGGAAAGCCATATATTTGAAAAGATAAAACAAGAGATTGCTCAAGCCCCAATATTGATTAATCCAGATTATACCAAGGATTTCATCCTATATGCTCATGGGGTGGAATCCAGCATAGCCACAGTTTTGACACAACTGAATGATCAAGGAATGGAGCAGCATTGTGGATGTTTTTCAGTCAAACACTGAAGAATTATGAGCTCAAGTATAATCACATTGAAAAATAGGTGTTTTCCATCATGAGAGCCTTGAAGAAATTCAAAAGTCATGATTGGGTTGCACTTATCCGCATAAAGGTTTTAGTATCACATTCCCAATGGCAGAGACTTCATTATGGGAGTAATGATCAACGAGAAGTCAAGATAGATGGGTAACTAAAATCATGGAATATGGTGTGACCATTAAGGCTAAAAAATTAGAAAGAGGAAGGGCAATTTTCGAGCAATGGGGCTCTAGATGTTGTGGATTCTCAACAGACCACCCTCATAAATGAAATTTATCCTCAAATGATGAGTTGCTTCACATGATGTTGAATGGAAATAGGATGATCGATAAATGTATTCAATGATCGCATCTGGATTGATGATATGAAAAAGTTTATTTCTCTAATGGTGCATACCCTCATGAAGGGGCTCCATTGAATAAACCAAAAAGGATTTACATCTGAGAACTGTCTATCCAATTCCTTATGCACTTAATTGTTGGCGTATTGTTCAAAAGAAATATTGATGGAGTGCTACTCAGGTACATTGAAGGTGAAGGAATGTAACAAATATGGGTTTTAACTGAGTTCCATGATGGATTCATCAAGGTGGGTCGCATTTCTCTGCTAAAGCTACAACCATGAAAATCATAAAAGTAGGATTATTTACCCTGGGCACCTTGTTCATGATGCTCACAGATGGGTTAGGAAGTGCAAAGAATGTGCATTACTCTTCACTAGAAAGAAAAGATTGACAGCCCTCCCACTGCATCCAATTCAAATAGATTAATTCTTTTATTCCACAATGAGGGTCTTACCCTTCATTGGTATGATCAACTGCCTCTGCATCTATTTTCGCATTGTCACTTAAGTGGGTCCTTACAGCAATAGACCTTGCTCACCAAGTGAATCCCAATTCACGTGCCGCACCATTGAAGGAAGCTCACTGAATCCGTCATCTTGGAATTTTTTCCAAGAAATTGTTACAAGAAGCTTTTTGGTGTCCCTCGAACTTCATCTTTTCTGATAATGCAAAGCTTTCTTAGGATTCAAATATTTCTAGGCGGGATCGTGGCACTTGGGATTTATCTGAAAACTTCCTCCAATTATTAGGCCCCGGCAAGGTAATGGATTGGCAGAATCTACTAAAAAAAATCTGATCACAAATCATGAAAAGGATAATGGACATCAATCAGAGCCTAGTGATTCACACAAAGGTGAAAAATGCTCTTTGGTATATAGGACATGATAACAATCAAGAAGGATAAATTGGCACAAATTCTCCCTACAAACGGGGTATAATGGTAAAGAAGCAAGACTTCCCTTGTCACTTGCAGTTACCTTCAGCTTGAATTAGCTCAACAATTTTGGGCAAGTTGTCAAAAATGGCTTATATGGATCAAAGAGAAATCAAAATGGAAGAATTGGTAGAACTTGGAGGAAAAAATAAGAATTTCTCCATGGTCAGGATGGAACAACATCAAGTGTATCAACCAAACAATGGTTTGACATAGAAAATATAGAGATCTGAATATTCAAGGTTGGAGATCTCAGTTTTGAAATGGGACACGTGGATCGAGACCTAAACCTGGGGAGACACTCCAAATTTGATGCTATTTTGAGATTGGACCATACATCATCACCACTTGCAAGGAGGCTAACTCATTCAAGTTGTTTGATCTTGATGGGAACGTGTTTCAAATCCCAGTCAATGAGATTCATCTCAAACCTTCTCATTAAGAGTTTTCATGCATCTTGTATATAGTATACTTAGAATTTAAATTCCTCCACGTGCTTTCATAGCACATTGCATTTGTTGGTAGTGTAGGTTTCCTTTCCCTAAGTGCACTTTACACAGTCTTGTTTCTTGGAGATGTTCTTGTGCACAACTTTCATCATGTTTTCAAGATTATTACTAGAAGGAGGGAGGTTCAAAATATCATGGATTAGTTACAGTCACCTCAGAAAATCAAATGTAGAGAAACTAAAAATCAGACTCAAGAAATTTCAAGCTGAACTCCATTCCCAATGGATGCTAAGACTACTGATCATCTCATCTAGCAGGAAGATGGCCCCTATGAGTTGCCAAAAATGTTGTCTATTTTTACACCCTTGCAAAAATAGAACAACTTGAGATGAGCTGTGGGATGAGGAATGAAGGTCACGTGGAAGAGTTTAGGCATGCCACGCCAGATTGAAGAAGAAAAAGTCACGGCTCAGGATAAAAGTGACTACCAATGATCAAACTAATCCGTGAAGGGTGAAAGAAACAAGTTGCTGCGTAGATGTTTTGAGTGCCAGACCATGAGTGAAGGCCAAAACTTTGAATATGCCACGGAACAAAGAAAAATACAAAATACCATGGGGTGAAGAATAGGTAGTCCATGGAAGTCAACATGAGGTCTTGCCATATCAGTGAAACCACAAAGTAAAGCGGAGAAGTTCAATAGAACCACAGAATGGGAGGATAAGCCATGAAGAGGTTAAAATTCACACAAAACAGAATCTAGAAAATCTGTGTATCAAAGGGAAAGCAACAGTTTTCCCTATGGATTACTAAAATGAACATGAATTTCGAATCTGATGATTTGATTTTTGTAAATCTGATATTATTTGAAGGAATCTTATACTTCTCTATGTGAAGGAAATCAGATTTCATGAATTAAATGTTGGTAGGTGGGAGAAGTGAAGGAAAGACATCCCCAACACGCAAAGGGATTACTCCAGGACCTCTCAACCACCAAAATTAAATGTAGTATGGGCATGTTATTCCTTCTTCAACAAGGCAAATGGCATGGGGATACAAAATTTTCAGAACAATCAGATCTTCGAGGAAATTAAATAAAGGTGGTTAGGGGCGAAAAAGGGGAATTTGAATTTCCCCCTCTCTTTCTTCTTTTCTCCCTCTTCTATCTTCTATATATCGTAAAGTGATGCCTTGTTTTAATGTTGGATACTTTGGGAATACGAGGGCATCATTTTTTCATGTTGAACAAGTTTTCTAAGCAGTCACATGCCTTGGGATCAATTCTATGTAAATGTTTTCCATCTTCCTCCTATATTGTGATGATATGTGCATGATATTTAAGCAATAAAATCTTTGGTTTTGTGGCTCATTCCATCCTTAGCTATTGTTTTTATTACACTCTCTTACCTCTCATTTTATTCACAGGTTCTGTTGTATGTGCATTATTTCATATTTTTTGTCTCATTGTGCATCGTGGGAATGGAACCTTGGAGGTGGTTTTGATCTGTGGATTTCGTTTTGGCCCTCTTCATCATCGTTTTCTTCCATTTTCTCTCTTGCTTAATTATTCATCCCCTTATTTTTAGTGATATCACCTTCTCTAGTTTAGGTTTATGTTTTATGCATCTCCTTCTCACCCTGGTCCCTTGGAAATTTAAAGTAGAGCTAGATAGTTGAATTTCAATTCCTAGGAGTAGTTTAGCATTAGGAGTAAGCAGAGGAAGTCAGCCTTCTCTAGAGGTTTGTCTCAGTTCGAGTCCCACAACTTGAAGACAATCCCATATTGTATCAAATCTTGAATTTTCTATGATTTGGGCATGGGTTCACATTTAAGCTCCAACAACACCCACTGAAGATATATTTTGTTGGGGGATGTTTAAAAAGGCCGCACCCATTTGTGCACAAGGAAGATGCTCTCTTGGAGTTTGCAGACTCATATAGAGGAGCCAAAGTTTGAGGTGAGAAAAGAGTCAATTCTACAGTTAACATCCAAGAAAGAACCGAGATATTTGTCGATCATTGACTCTACCTAAATCTCAGATGAACAAGTAAGCAATGCTCTAAATAATATGATCATTGAGGTTGAAAGGTGAAATGTTGATAAAAGGCTACCGAAAAAAGAATGCAAAAGGACATAGAGCGTAAGGCTAAGAAGAATCACCAGTTGGTAGAGGATCTGCATGACACAAGGAATAAGGCGGCATGTGTATATAATAATTCAACTGATATAATAAATAACATTGCCCATCCGTGCCTAAATGTTGTAACCTAGGACATACCTAAGCAAAATACAGAAATGGAATATTTGGAGGATTTGGTATAGCTACTGCTGGTTAAGGTAAATAGTGGGATAACGCCTACAACAAAAGAGATGGCCTGTATAAATAAGGCCAAGGTGAAAAAAAATATGGAAGAGTACATTACAATGGGAGAAAAATTGAAGGAAGCCATGCGTCAGGCTGAAAATATTTGTGCTAAATTCTAAGATATCTCGATGATCCTTGATGTGTAGACTACAGAGGATGAGGCAGAAGTGAATAAACTTTAAGCCTCATTCTTGAAAAACATAGCTGAACGCAAATGAATTTTACAAAAATTTAGTGAGAAAAAGGATGCAAGAAAGGCTAAGTACGACAAGATTGAGAAAAGGCTTGGAAAAATTTAGATGATGGTGATGCACAAGGTGGATTGTTTGGAGGGCGTCGTCACGGAGTGGAATGTCATATTAAAGGAGATGAAAAAGAAGGTTAATGGATTAACTTTAGAAAACGTTCTAGACATTGTTGAGGCATCCCCGATCAAAGTGTCTAGTGAGTTAGAAGAGTGGAAAAAACTGGAGAATGGGATCAGCCTAAATTTTCCTAAACTTTTGCCATCACCATAGCCAAACCTTGGATGCACACAAAAGAAAACATTGTTTATTCTTTAATTAATTATGGGTACTTCTCATATTCCTTCATTCTTTTTGATATTCTTCCAAGACTATTATTTCATTATTTATAATACTGAGGACGGACAATACTCCTAGTGTGGGGTAATGTTGGGCTGAGAAAGTGGCTAAATTCAAACCACACATGGATGTTAAAGACTGTGCACAGAAGAGCGCACATGAATCATAAGGAAGTATCAAAATGATAAGAAGGAACACACGACAGTATGTGCGAGGACAAGGAAACGATGCGTGGAAAAGTGCATGAAGGTCTGTGTGTAAGGGTAAAAGAAGAGGACAAGTTCCATGTATAGAGACAGATAAGGAGTTAGACACATTTTAGAATTGGTTAAAAATAAGAAAATCATAGATGGCGTGATGAGTAAAAGAAAGCTATATTTGGACAAAATCAATGTTAAATCACATGTAGGATGGAAAAAGACTATGGATGGATAAAGGTAATTATAGAATGTAGGCATGGATAAGCCTGAGCTATTTATAGTATGGATTAGAGGTTAAAGTAGAAGTTTAGAGGCATGCAATCTATAATTAGGGAGTCTATTGTTAGAACTAAAGCATGCAATAGGTGAATGACAAGCTCCCACCTTATATATGTGTGTCACATTCCCTTATATATGACTTAAGCTGAGAGGATGATTGGGGTTATGGTTATTATGTTGTTTGTACCTAGAGATTTGAGTGAGTAGAGGTTTGTGTACGTATGAGGGCGTAATGCACATAGTGTGTGAAGACTTGTGTTTTAGTAATGGATAAACTTGTATGGGTTACCAAGGCTATAAGGGATGCATGTGGTGTAATGGAGTCTAGATCCTGTTGTTAGTTGTTTATCTTAATGAATGAATGAGCAAAGATATTAATGTTGGCATATGTGTTGGGATCAATGTAGTTTATCTTCTATCTTATGTTGTGCAATGGTTTAAACTAACTACACATCTTGCATGATCTAAAAAAGAGGGACATGATAGATTTTGTGAGCTTTGGGTGAGCTCTTGGACATTAGTCTAAGTGATGTGTTAGAGTGCCCGACTAAGAAGTGTTGGTAAATAAATACTACACAATCACTTGAACATAGAAACAAATTATGGAACTTATGGATATCAATAAGTAATCAGAAAGAAATATTCAAGGAATCAACCACAAGACAACTCACTAAAAGCTATACATGTCAACATAGTAAGTGATGAAGCGTTAAAGCTAGTAATAATTGGTGATTAGTTGAGTGAGCAAGAGATTGCAAATTTTTTGAACTCTTGTGTGAATTTGAAGATATATTTCCAAGAGGATATCAAAAAATCAAGGGGTTACACCCATCATTGTGAAATATGAAAATTAAGGTGGTTGAAGGAGAAAATACCATAAGGAAAATACCCTACGAATTGGATCATAATCTTCGCGTAAAGGTAAAATAGGAAATTGGCAATATGTTGGTTGAGGTGTGATTATACCAATGGTGGAATTAGAATGGGTAAGCCCCATGTCTATCAACATAAATAAATATGTGCAAATAGAAATTGAGGTTCACTCATTTCTGTAACTCAAACATTTGAAAGTGGCGTGGCACTGATAAGGAGATGAAAAATGAATGCAAAGAGGAGCTTTGGCTGAAACATGTCATGAAAGAATTGATTTTTAAGTTTGAATAGGTGTATGAAAAGATAAACCAAAGAAACCATTTATAACAACACTAGGATAATGTGGAAAATGCTTTAAATTTTAATTGTGCATTATCATTGATAGGGATTCAAAGTAAATACAAGTGGAACAGGTTAATGAAGACCATAAAAAAAAGACAAACAATTGGAAAACACCAAGGTACCAACACCTTCCACATGGATTTCATATGAAGAAATGGACCATATTATATGAAAAGCACCTAAGATGATTGGTCTTATAAAAGGATACACTGGGAAATAATTAGTTATGTAAGTGTGTCTTCATCAGAAAAGGATAAAAAAGTAAAATCAAACAAAGAGAGCTCATTTTAATATTAACAATATAAAAGAAGAGGGTGCAAATGAAGAAGATTCCTTTAAATAATTTGGAGTTGAGGGAAAATGTATAAAAATAAATTAAACCATCTATTGAAAAAATGGGATACAGAATGGAAAAAACATACCATCATTTCATGCAAACAATGAAAGAAATTGAGGAAGAAATATTGCGACTTGAGCATAAAAAAACTTGGAAGAAGAGAACAAACGAAGATGATATTAGATGTGCAACTTCAAATTGCAAATTTATTTCCCTACGTAAAATAATTTGATTTATTCACACATAAAACATTGTTACACATAATATGGTCCACAACTTCGTGTGTGTGTGTGTGTGTGTCCCAATCGTAAAATATAATGATTATGCATGCCTTGTTTTAATTTCTTTCCATTTCTTGAGTCTACAACTAAGTATCATAATTAGGATAGGAATTTAGTTGGATTTCGCTCATCTGCATTGTTCATTTGTAAATAATTATGAAGCACACAACTTGCCTCTATGATTTTGGTTACTTTATCCAAATCTACACCTACATCTTGAAGAGACCTTCATCTCCCTTTTAGAATACCAAATGCATTCTCAATCTTCGCATGCCCTCTAAATGTGTGTTTTTCAAAAAGAGTATGCATTGGAGATCGTCTGTTACTATATGGCTTCAATAAGTAGGGAAAATGACTAGAAGGTGTTTCCCCTACGAATTAGGTGACACTTAATTGAGGAGAAATAAGAAGGGCATAATATCCAATTAATTTGGGAACATTTATACTTCTCCAAGTTAAATGTTAGGGATGCTAATACTTCTCTAAACTGTATTCTTGTTTTTACTATAGAACAATTATAATGATCAACATCATGAGCACCACCTTGAGAGCATCAACACATACATTCCAAAATACTTTTTGTGCATTACATATTCCTTACAAAAAAATAATGGAAATGATGTTGGTTTACATAATTCATAGGAGTATAATAGTTTTTAGGATGGTATGATAAGTTAATGTGTGTTCCATAAACTACACCACATATCATTGAGAGTAGAGTTAATGTGTGATACTCACTCAACATTTTTTGTAACCTACTTCTAGGCAGAATACTTATATACTCATTTTTTAAACTTTGGAGGATAATAATTACAATTATCATGGTGTTATTTCTTACCGTATTTTCTCATGTACAATACAATTTCTATGACTATATGTGTAGGAATTCTTTGGGAAAGGTGATGTAAAGATAGATAAACAACTTTTTTTGATTGTATTGATTCCCTAACAAAATGATTTGTGCTTGTGCTTTTGCTTGGCATATGTGGTTCCATGTTTTATCAAAACATATGGAAAAGAGGAAAATACATTTTATAATGTTGATGATATAAAATATCTTGATAATTTGGTTTTTATTCGTATACTTGTATTACATTCCAAAATGTATATTGTCTTAGAAATTTCATCCACTCTCTATCTCTTTGGATAGATAATATTGATTTACTATTTACAAAACAAAAATACCATTTGCATAAATTAGTTGAAATACACACTTGATATATTCAATAAATTTGAAAAAGAAGAGTTTATAACTTCTCTTAACATATCCATTTAAAATAAAATGAACTTTAGACCTATAACATATGAATTATGATATTTCCTGCAAAATAAATATAACTTTTAGTTGGCAACTTACATAGAGATAAAGAGCTTAGATGTGTATGTATTTTTTTATTCATGATTTTTTATCCATGTGTTCAAACTGGACAAATGTTATATGACATCAATGAAGCTTGCTATAAAAACTAGCATACACATCTATTGTTTATTGCAAATATTATCGCCTAAGAATTTTTTTAATTGAAGATAAATACTTTTGGTGGGAGGTATGAACCAAAAAATGCTTTTGGCGGGAGTTATGAACTAGGTAATGTTTTTACTCGTATTGAGGATACAAGTAACCAGTCTCCATTAGTTGCATCCCTAGAAATGAACCAATGAACCTTTTAAAAGATCAAGAGAAGCTTTAAAAACTAAAATTAAGAAGAAAATATCATAGCTTAAACAAATCAGCATACCGGTCCATCAAAAAAGAAACAATGGGAATGCACACAATCATCTAAAAATGGGGAGATCCAAACCTCCATAATGAAGAGGGACCAAAATTTATCCTTGAGCACTAACTAGCCTTCTACCTCATTCGGAGAGGATGTCCATTGCAAGCCATCTTACACCATTTCAGTTGCTTTTAAACTAAATCTTTCCACCTCTCATCTATACCCTTTCCATTTAGCCATAGAGCCTACATCAGATCACATATGTGGACTGACGGGATTAGAGATGGGAGGCTTGGTCTTTGCAACCAGATCCCTCACAGAAAGCTAGAGAATTTTTGAAGCAAGATCGAGAGCATGCTAATTCTCCTTCACAAGGGTCTCTTCCCTAGAGGTAATAAAAGGACCCAGTGATCCAGGAGAAGAAGGGGAGGGATTGATTCGATTATAAATTTGACAATGATTACGCCAAATAAAATCCTCCTCAGGGGGAACCATCCTACTTTCTCCAAACTAGCTTTGAGCCACAATAGAATTATGACTGAGTAGAACAGACATAGTTGCATGGTGTCCAAACTGATAATAACAGAAGCATCTGAAGAAAAGAGCTTTGAAATTAAGATATTGAGTCAGAGAGATTTTGAAATTTCTTTAAGAACACAAACTATCACAAATCTTCTTTTCATGTAGTGGTTAACAATTTTATTAACGGATACCACTCCATTCACGAACATCTTGATACGATCCTCTTTCCTCAATATAGGAGAAAAATTATAAAAATTATACAGTAATCCAAAGAGAAACAGTCAATTTTTTCGTTGTTATAAAAAAAAAAAGCTGACCACTGGCAGAATAAAAACCCGAGGTTGTTAAAAAAACCAGGTTCTATAAGACCAAATGAAGTCCCTATCAGCAGAGCACCTGAAGACAACCTAATAGAAGCCACCTCCAAAAAGGGGAAAATGAAGTCACTTCCATGGACTTCCATACAGACGATGCCCAGTTAGAGATTTTCCACAATACACTTTCCACACAGGAAATTGCCACTAATTTCAAGTTCCAGGTCCTTCACAGAGGAGTCAGAGAAAACCAGTTCTGAAGTATCCTTTGTATAGAGCACAGGCATATCTCTCAAATATGAAAAAAAGGGAGGACTGTGGACAAGAAATATGGGTGGGAGCGGCATCAGACACAAGATTTCCATCAATTCTAGAAGGATTGGACCCATGGCCTCCAGGAGTCTGAATCAAGGTGGGAGAAGCGTCGCTGACAGAAGAGATCATGGCCTTGCAGAATTCGCCCCCAAATACAGAAGAACCAAATAAGCTATTCGCCACCAAATACAGAAAACCCGAAGCTATATTCCTAACCAGTGGAGATAAACCATAAGGGTCCACAACTAAGTAGAGGGGTTTGATGATTGGAATAGAGATCGGGTGATGATCTTGATCAAGCTCCAACTCCCGTATTCAGACGGGGTAGCTCCATTAAAGTATCTTGACTTGAAGCGTATCAGTAAACGGCCAAGAGCATACCACCCCCATAATCACATATAATACTCCCCCAAATCCAATTGAGAATCCCAAAGCCAATGCAATCAATGAGACGTGCTCATCTACAAAACTCCAAATTGATTTCTCCATAGTTTCTGAAGGTGTAGATCGTATCGGATCTCTATTCTTTTGCTTGCAGGTTTGTAATGGCCTCCCGCATAGACACCGATTTCTCTGAAATGAAGATTGGTCGAAAGTGTCAAACTGAGTCCCCTTTGGTATTGGACCACAAAGTTCATTCCCAGAAAAATTGAGGGATGACAACTTGGACAATGCAGATAGCTCCTCTGGTATCTGTCCACTTAACTCATTTTCTGATAAATCCAACTCTTCCAATGTCAGTATTTTCCCAAGAGATGGTGGTATCTTGCCGTTTAAATGGTTTCTGGAAAGATTTAGCAGTCTGAGGCTACTCAGATTTCCCATGCTCACTGGTATTTTACCACTCAGATCATTGCTTGACAAGTCGAGTATGGTGTTTGCTTGGAGAACATACTTGATATTATGCTCTTTGCCTTTGATTGCAATAGTTATATCCTGATAGAGTGTGTTGCCTGTCAGACTAGGATCTCCAAGGATTCCAAACCCCAAGAGGCTCTCTAGATTAGATGGTATTGCTCCACTAAGTTGATTGTTGGATAAATCCAACACCTGCAACTTAGTGAGGTTTGTAATCCATGCACCAATTCTACCTTCAAGCTTATTGTAGCCGAGGATTAAAACTCTCAACTCGTGAAAATTTGCAAGATAAGACGGAAGATCACCTGTCAATCCATTGTTTCTGAGATCGAGAAGCTGAAGTTTAGTACAGTTGGCCAATGATGCAGGAAGAGACCCAGAGAGTGAATTGCTTGACAACTTCAGAATTTGAAGGTTACTCAAATTGCCTATTCCTACAGGAATGCTACCACTTAACTTATTCGAACCCAAGTTCAAATAACTCAACTCTGTTACCTTGCCAATGCTTCCTGGTATTTTCCCACTTAGATTATTGTTTGACAAGTCAACTATGGTATTTGCAGACAGAACATATTTCAAACTGTACTCATTCCTTACCGTCATAATAGTTGCATGTTCGTAGAGTGTGTCGGCAGTGAGACTAGGATCTCCATGGATTCCAAACCCAGAGAGGCTGTCAAGATTAGATGGTATTGTTCCACTAATTTGATTGTTGGATAACTCCAACACCTGCAACTTGGTGAGGTTTGTGACCCATGCACCAATTCTGCCCTCAAGCTTATTATATCCCAGGCTCAAAACTCTTAAATCATGAAAACTTGCAAGATAAGATGGAAGCTCACCTGTCAATCCATTTTTCCTGAGATCGAGAAGCTGAAGTTTAGTACAGTTGGCCAAGGATGCAGGTAGAGACCCGGAGAATGAATTGCTGGACAACATTAAAGTTTCAAGCTTTGTCAAATTGCCTATTCCTTCAGGAATGCTACCGCTTAGCTTGTTTTCATCCAAGATCAAATGGGCTAACTCTGTCAGCATGCCAAATTCAGACCGAATGTTGCCTGTCAAGCTATTATCAGAAAGTGAAATGATAAACAGCTGAGTGCAGTTGCCGAGAGAAACAGGGATATGGCCATTTAGTGAGTTCCATTCCATATAGAGATAGGCTAGATTTTTCATCAAACCAAAAGGAGGAGGAATTGAACCGGTAAGATTGTTATTGCCAATGGATATGGTGTTCAGAAATGTGCAGTTACTCAAAGAAGTTGGAATTGGCCCTGTAAAGTTGTTGCTGTGTAGAAGCAGAGATTCCAGTTGAGTAAGCCTACCCAATTCAACAGGAATGGGCCCAGTTAATTGGCTCTCAAGCAATAACAATTCTCGTAGACGAGTGCAGTTGGAAAGAGCACTGGTAATTGGTCCTTGAAAATAGTTGGGGCCAAGCCAAAGCAGTTCGATTTGAGTAAGCATACCCAATTCAATAGGAATGGCACCATGGAGTCTGTTATAGCCCAAATCCAAGGAAGTTAAAGAGGATAGATTTCCCAGCAAAGATGGTATTGGGCCTATGAGTTGGTTTACTCCCAAACCAAGGATCTCTAAATGTGAAAGAAGGCCAAACTGGGAGGGTATGGTGCCGCTCAGATTGTTGTAAGATAGAGCGAGTGTTTGCAAAGAACGGCAGTCTCCTAGAGCATACGGAATGGATCCGTCCAAATTATTTCTAGAGAGTCTTAATATTCTCAAGCGATAAAGCCTTCCCAACTGAGTTGGAATTTGGCCATGAAAACTGTTATTCTTGAGAGCAAGAACTCTAAGGAAAGAGAGATTCCCAAGGAAAGGGGAGATGGGACCGACTAAATCCATACCTGTGAGATTCAGGGAAACCACACGCTGTTTACGAGAAGAGCAGGCAACGCCTGTCCAATTGCAGGTGTCGTGATGGGGAGACCAATTGTGCAAGGAATTGAATGGGTCGAGGGATAGGGAATGCTTGAATGACAAAAGAGCATGTTGATCAGAATAATAAGAAGGAGAAGAATGGGAAATGTGGACAGCAGCTAGTGCACAGACAAACAAGGCAATGAGGGAAACCATCTTCATTTCAAAACATAAGTATTTGATTTGCCAGATCACTTTCCTTTTCTTAAATGCTAAGGTCGGTTCAGTTCCTGAAAAATCGAACAATATCCCGGCTCTATTAAATCTTGACTTGGGTTAACAAAGCGAGAAGTATGTGCCCGGTGGAAAACAGGCAGATATTCACTCCCAAAACGAACCAAAGAAGATAGCAAGAAAGAACGACATACATTGTATATATTTTTGAATTTTTTTATTTATGTTAATGTGTGAATATGATATAACAAATTTATAATTTTAAAATATTGAAATAAATTTATTTATCTCTATTTTTATTGGTGATAATGCAATGATTTCACTATTTTTAGGCTTTATTATAATATTATTGTTTTGTAATTTTCTAAACCATAATTTTTAAAAGTGATATATGTACTCTATTTAGTTGGGATGCCATAATAAAGTCAAACTTTTCTTCAATGTCAAAATCCTTGTCTGCCACTCAAATTTTAAAAGTTAATTAGAAACTATGATAAACATGACAACTTTTATAGAGGAGAATTGTTAAAAACATCTAGATGGATGTTGCTATCAAAAATACAAGCATTCATTAGTATTTCTACACAAATGTTATTTTAGTTATTGAAGTTGTGCCAATAATTTTTTTAACATTGAAATTTTTAGCTTTTAGACCAAATTTGTTGTATGTTGTAACATGTATTATTGAAATAAGTCAATCCTTACTCCACAATGTGATTCTGCAACATCTCAAAGTTTAGAGATATTAAGATATATTGTTTTTGTTTTGTTTTTGTTGCTCTAATATCTTTTGAGTTCATAGTAATGTATTGCATGTCATTGTAGGTGGAGGAGATGGACCAACTCTTAAAAATGATTTTATCTTGTAAAATTGGCAGCAGTAGCTGCTGCAGTAGATTGGAAACTAGATTGATAAATTGATTAGTTGGCGCCAAGATTGTCTTGTATTTGCCATTACGCCACCCCAAGTATGCTCTGTTTTTGTCATGTTTTAAAATTCTTGTAGTGTGGAAATTAGCAGGAAACTCACTTCATAATTTTATTTGAACTAAAATGCATGGCATTTGACATATGGTATCCTCTTATTGTCAGTCTTACCATTTTCAACTTCTAAGTATTTTTGGTTTTCAAGAATGTACACACGCATCTGACAGAAAGGGTTTATTATGCACATACTTTTCAAAACAATTATTGAAATGTCACTGATTATGAGCGGAAGCTATTCTCCCCACCAAATGCACCACTATTACACTACACATAAAAAAGATCCCTTTGTAATAATGGTACATTTTGTGGGGAGAATAGCCTCCGCCATGAGCCAATAACTAAATGAGGTTGTTTGCAAATCCAAAGTATTGTTTTAACAAAATAATATGTATCCAAACCAAAGATATGACTTACCCTAATGGTATCCTAAGCACACCCTAGCATGGGAGTGTTTACTAATTCAACAGATAGAAAAAAGAAATATATCAAACCTAGCATACTTATAAGAACGTAATTGATAATTCTCAACTTTCCCAAGAATAGAGAAATCATTGCCAAGAGACATCCAAAATACTTAATTAATATATAGCAAAAACGCATGCTATCATTCAAGTAACAACATAATTAGATGTTTTCTAAAACCATCTATATGGGTTCAATTCTGTAGAAATAAATAACTTGTGCTAACAAAAACAATACATCAATACAAAAAAGTGGCAATAAACCAGATGCCATAATTAAATAGAATGTTGCAAATACATTGATCATGTATGTGAAATAGTTTTTTTGAATCCATGCCAATGCCAACAATGAAAATGAAGATAAACATGAATCTGGTGAATGGTTTCCCAAGAAAATGCAACAAAAAATTAGGTAAAATCACCTTACGATTAGAGATTATTTGTTAGTGGCATGCAATATCTAAGCATTCTATGTGTTACTATTGGAACAAAGATCACTACTAGATGCGGCCCTAATATCTTACGAATTCCAATTGTTATAGTTAATCTTTCCAATGTAACTCAGAAAAGTAGAATACACAAAGATCCAGTGCCAGCTATCACTTTTCTAGACCTAAAGAACCTCAAATGAATCCATAAATTGTAGAAAGGGGGATAAAACAAGCAATTGATAGGCCTTGAGAACAATTCATGTTTTGCAAAACTGAGATAAATCATCTTTATCTAACCTTTACATATTTTACAGGATAAAGGTTAGGAACATGCGATTGAATGAGAACTCTAATGAGGGAATCTTTAATAGGCCAAACAAGTTACAAAAATCACAAAAAATATCTTCATTCATGTAAATCTTCGATTAGTGGATTTCTTGGCATCCAACATCACTCCACTTTAATTTAGTCCATCATCTAATAACAAAGTTAATATTGCTAATGTGTTGTTCACAAGTTCAAGGATTTTTTGATATAACAATGTAGACTTACCTGTTCTGCTATGTGACAACTCCAACTCAGTCTGTAATTTTATAAGGGTGTATCCCAATCTACATTTTCCTTTTTCTTCTTTTGAGGATTTGATTGAAGTAGATTTTCAAATGATTTAGCCTTTCTACTTCATGCCCGGCCATTCTTTCAAGAGTTCAAAACTGGCTTGAGAGGAATTCAAAACAATTGAGAAACCTTCACATAGCAAGTATGAATAGATGCAAAAAAAAAAATCATATGGCTCAATAGAAAACTCCCAAATTTGACTTATATATACAAAAGCAACTGAGAGCATTCCCAACAAGGCCATGAATGGCATAAACTGCCGAAGCAAGTGTAAACCTATTATACATAGGAATGAAAAATGTAAATGTTTACTAAATTCTTGCCAAATGTTTAACTAAATGAATGATCAATATGTCACCTCATGGAGTATCGTAATTGTAAGTTACAGAGAACATGAGCAACCTCTTAAAGCACTAATAGTGTTTTTCCAAAACAATGTGAACAATTTACCTTTGCTATCATACATTGTCATAGAGATTCAAACAAATTTGAAAAGAGTGACAATTTTCTATTGATTATTGCGAGACTGCAAAGACATAACATTGATGTTCAAAAGCACGATAAGCAAGTTTCAACAAAAATGTTATCAATATTAAATAAAGTAACAAAGGACACTTGTGAATGTCAATACACAAAAATTTAATACCAAGTTCTAATGAAAACCTCTAGCCTTCTTAGAGTTTGGTGACCCAAAATATTAATAGAAGATTTATATAACCAACATGTATTTCCATGGTTAGAAAGAATACACTCTGCTTCTTGTTTTTGTCCATAGAATTCATATGAAAGTGGTGACTGCACCTAGAAAATTTGCGACATACTAACCATAAAAACAAATAAATTTGGTGTATATGAAGAGGGAGATTATTGAACATAGTTCAAAAACAAATAAAGAAAAGAAAAGAAAATTCTAATCTATGCAATGTTTTCAGGACTTTTAATGTTAAGCCCACAATAATATGAGATATATCCTCATTTCTCTATGTTGTAATAAAGGAAACAATTACATATTGGTTAGCTTTATAGGACATTTGACATATTATTTCATGTTTGTAGTTTATCTGCACCACAAGTTTAAGAATATCCAAAGGATTCTAATGCCGTCACCATTCTGGCATTAATCCTTCAATCGTTGAAATGCAAAACTGACGATCATTACTGCGGCTGCAAGTCACTACAACAAAGTGATTTGATATCGGCATTTTTGTTGAGATTTCCATTACTATATTGTAATGAATATCCTTCCTGGCAAGGAAACCAACAGCTGCACATAAGCTATGTAGCCAAACAAAAGACACCCTAGTCAAAGATAACAACAAAATTATGTCCAACCAATTATCCAGTCTGTTTGAAATGCAGAGTGATGCAGATGACAATGACAAGGTTCGAGCCCAGCTGGACATGCTCTCGTGTTAAAAAGGGCTGAATAAAAAACATCTCATACGTGGCTTCTAAATGCAAGGTTGTTCAAGGATTTCATGAAGCATTTAAGCTTGTTTTTATATTAAACCACATAGTCAGCGTGAACTCCCAGGTTTTTTATGCTCATCCCTTGTGTTCATGAATTAAATAAGGCATTAAAAAATGCAGTAAGTAGACCCAACATTAGGTGAATGGAAAAACCATGATCATGACGAGGATTTTCCTCTTCTTAGCAGAGAACGGGTCAGCTTTCTGGTACATAATACAAGAGGGACAACAGGTAGAAATGTGACCTCTCCTTTTATGGCCACCGGATGGAACAAAAACCTCCCTCGCCCATTTCAAATCTTCAGTGAGGCTACTTTTTCTCTTTAAACAACATCATTTAATTGTTGTTTCCATCATACAAAATCCATCAGACCCCAGTTTTGATAAAACGAGCATCATACGCCTACAAAACCTTCGAAATGTGCACCTCCAAACTCTATAAGTCTATGGCCTACAATATACTTTTCTTATGAAGATTACCTGCAATATATTTACTGCAAAAATGCTAATTCCTAAGCAGTTGCTACTTTAAAGTTGAAACCTTCACAAAGATACAAGTAATTCTAGGTTCTTCAGCCTCTAATGGAAGATTTGATTCATCAAGCCACGACCTTCAAACTCAAGGCTATTCTATACAAACCCTACCCCCAAATGATTGAAATCACGAGTTATAATGGCCTGTAACCTGAAATTCAAAAAATAAAGAGAATTAGACTAACATTGTCATTACAATCGGAAAATCTGACGGATCTACCCCACAATGAGTACCCCTAAAAAAAGTGAAGTAGAATAAAATAAAAGGGTCCGAGAAAACAAAATTTTATGCTCCACATACAAATTTATAGTTTCAAAAGGAAAACATCCATAAAAACATAATACAAGCCACAAATTGACACTCGAGAACACCGATTTAATGCTTGAAACACAAAAAACAGTTTCCAATTTAAGAACATCCAATCCATCATTCACTGGTAGAAATGCGAGCTCTCCTTTAGTGGCCATGTTTGTGAAGTTTCTTGGAAACTCATGCAGTGCAAACCCATCCGTAAGACTGCAAATTAATGTCATTCCTAGATCGGAGCCACCACACTCAAACCAAGTTACCTGAAATCAAATTACACAAATCCATGTACATGTTAAGTATTATTTTTTGTGACAGACATAAGTTTGGAAAGATATGTCTACTGCATACCTTGAAATGATATAAGAGGCACACATTTTAGCATTTAGTTTGTAAAATCTGACAGCAGGCATAGTCGTGTCAAGAAAGGATTTGGATAGGTGACATCTCTCAGATCTGTCAAAGACGGTTCACTTGTAACCACAGAAAAAATGAATTCCCACAACATTACAAACGATCTCAAATCCTCTTTGCTCTAAACTAAATCTGAGTCTCCTGTTAATGAAGCTGTATGCATCCAATATTCTCTTTAGCACCTTTTATCTATAGATGAATTATCATGCTGTAATCTGAGGATAAGAGGAAAAAAAATAAACAAATCCTGGGATATAATGCAAAAAAAAAATCTATATTGCTGAGAAACAATGAACAAATTTATAAGATGTTCTTTGGAGCCTGAGGTATTATCATCTCTTTCACATTAACTCAAAGATCAAAAAATAAATAAGGAATTATGAATCCGTTGGAGCTTGTACAACATAATTACTGGAATATTGAATTCCCTCAAGTACATGCTAGCTGTATACACAAAATGTCAGAGGCTATTTATGACATCTCACATAATTTTGTTATGTTTAAACTTAAGAAAAATAAATATTTCTTAGATGTTTCTTTTTTATTGGTTGGAAAAGAAAATAATCATTTAAATTAATTGTAAAATTCAAAATACCACTAGAAAAATATTTTGTCCAATGAAACTTAAGAAATAAATTGTTTCAAAAATAATAATAAATATTTATATTTCAAAAACATTAACTTAAATATAATAAAGCATAGCTGGAGATATGTTATTAGTTGTGGGATTTAAAATATTTACTTCATTTAAAGCTATAAAACTTGCCTTGGGCACTATAATAACATCCAATTCAGAAAGACACATCGTGCATCTATTACTTGTAAAACAATATAATCTTTTTATAAAAAAAATGAAAATACTTCTATTAAATTTGTTTTAAAAATGTACACAAGTCAAAACACAAGTTGTAAAATAGGTAAAGTAGGAGGAAAGACGTTAGGTGTATTAGTAAATTGAAGTGGCTTATCTAGAAACAAAAGGATTGGCCTCTTGATGTAGACATAAAATCACACACTTACTATTACATTATTATGTCAACAAGTATGATATTATATATGTGGAATATCTTGAGCGAGAAAAGTATTCACTAGTAACACATCCCCATGTGTCGGTCATCCTTTTTTACCGGGTATTGGTGGTCATCAAATTTGAAGCCTCGTTTGCCTTCCTTCCACCTCTTTATAAACCCAATCCCCCTCTAGGAGTATGTAAATTGCAATTTCTTCGGAGGCTTAAATGGATGTCATTCTCATCAAATGAAGGTAATATAAATAGTTTTTCTCTTCTCTGAATTCAGAATTTCTCTGCACATTCCATTTCTAATGGCGAGTGATTAACAACGAGCTTATTTTGTATGGTTTGAATCTACATAAAATAGAGTCATATCCCCATTGGTATCATTTTGGATGAGTATATATTTTATCTTGTTGTAGATAATAAATATGTTTGGTTATCTTATTCTTATGTGATGCTAGGATTGTAATCACAATTACACTTTTGACATTGCAAACAAAGTTGATAATGGAAATAGGGTGATTTGAATGGCAACGAGTTTGTTATAGTTTCATTGTCGATTGTATATACCTATTGATATTTTACTACTATGTTTAAAATATTCTAGTTATGGCGGAATTATATTGCAATTTCTATAACAGCGATGATTGATCTAACTGTAATGATGGATACAACATTACCGATGTTCAGGAAAAGGATGAAGTCTTAATAATCAGTTTGGTAAGAATAAATTGCTACTTCTTCATTATAGCTTGACTGGTTGATAATAAAAGGTGATAGTATTTATGATCTAAAGATCATAATACTTGTGCAAACAAAGATGACACAGAACAGACCAGTGAATGAGATGATGATCAGGGAAGAAGGGTAGCCTTTGAGAAAAGTTGTCTACAAATGAGGTCGAGCCTCAATAACTTTGCACAGAAAAAAATAAGCCACGAAAGATTGTCAGGGCTGTCGGGTTTGAATATTTATGAAATTTTTTGTTTTTCAAAAATTCATGGGCCAAGCTTTACATACGTCGTGAGGAGGTCAGTGCCAAATCTTGCCACCAAGTTGGAGTTGCACAAGCCACACCATTCAGGCTTATTATAGAGCAAGAGAGATCTATAATAAGCCTACACAAATATGCCCAAGAAGTCTGCAACACAACGTTCGATGCAAAAACTTAGTAGTGCAAATGGAGAGGAGTCGATCTATCATTCATTATCACAACAAAAGACTCATTTTCTAGACAAAATAATGCACAACAAAGTCTACAAATTTACTCTATTTTCAAAAACAAAATAACGTAAATTACATCAATAGAACTTGATATTCACTCACTACCATAAAATTAGTTGTCAAAATATATTGACGCTAATTCACGGCAAAAAAATATCCGTAAACAAACCCAAAAAAAAATGTGATGGAAATTAGGGTGACAAAAAGTGTATTTTTCATAATTTATTTAACCACTAAAATATGTCATCTAGCATTAGAGCTTATTCATGGAAATGGTGGACAAAAAGGGGTCTAGAACAACTTTTTGCTGAAATAGAGATTTATGAACTGATGAATTATTCAAGATATCTACACTCAATTTTTTTTTTAAAGTTTGTAATATAAAACATAAATTTTTGAATGTAATTTCCGAAAATGTAATTTTAATTGCAAATAATTGTGTTATTAGGTCAAGAAGGGTTTTTCAAAGAGGTGCATAGTTTTCCATAAAACATAGTAGATAAGTGGTCGTGAATCAAGCTTTTTTAAGGGAAAATAAGAAAAATGTACACACTTCTATAAAAAGCAAACTGTGAATTGGGCATATTTTATTGAAATAATAAAGTTTTAATACAAATCAATGTGTATAGAATTATGGCTAGATTGTGACCATATAATGTTTTTTTTAATCACTTGATAGTTTGGAAGTTATTGTAAATAAGTACTAATAATATTTGGGTGTAGGAGGACATATTCATAAATAAATAATAAATACTTGATCATATTTTAGTTTTTCCTCTGGTGGCGTTGTTTATTCGGCATTCTTTGGTCTCTTCCCTTCTCTCCTGTTCTTCCCTGATGTCGGTTCTTGCCAACATTGTTTCTTCTTTCTCCTTCCTCCTCCCTTCTTCCAGTTGGCTATTTTCAACCCACCCTTCTCCCTTCTTCTTCTTCTCTTTTCTTCTCTTTGTATGGTTGGGGCCTTGCCCTCTAGTTCATAACTCTGGTCAAAAGCGTTTAATCATTAAAAAAAAAGTAGTAATTGAAATTAACATGTCTATATATTTTTTGTGCAATGATATGAAGGAATTTGTGATCAAATTCGTGATTGAAGTTGAGTTTTGTGAAAATTAGTTCTTCTCACAAATTTTGTTGTGCTTTTTGCAATTCAAAGCCTCGGGCTCGAAAATCAATTCATTTATGAGGCTAAGGATTTGAGTTTTCAAATTCAAAAAGAACTGAATGCATACGCACTATAATTTACTAATTACAATATGATGCCAACCTTCCTAGGTGATTTCTAACTTCTATATCTACTAGGTCATTCTAACTTCTAGCCTTCCTAGTTCATTTCTTGTCTTTACAATGCTTATTGGGTGGCATGATAGTATTAATCAAATTTTTAATTAATAACTCTAAAGTAGGAAGTTTATGGTTTGCCAAAGGAAGCAACCTGTAGTGACTGTGATTCCAGACAATATATCCTAATCACCTACATGTACTAATTGATCATGTCAAGGGTCCAAGATGTTGGAGTAGCTCATTACTAGTGTGGAAGTAGGAAATCACCTGCGTTCAAGAGAGTATGTGGGTTGCACAAGGTTTGGACAAAAAAAATGGCGGTGGCTAAGTGGGTGAAATATCCCTTGTGGGATACCACTTAAAAATGCACAAAATATTGAAAACTTGCAACCAAACAAAATACCGATTTTTGCAGATTTTTACAGTAGGGACAACGAACTAAAGAAAATTAATATCTCCCAAAATATCCACAAGAATTACTTGAAAATTTAAAGAGAGATTGATATTATTATAAAAGACATAATAAAACTATTTTTGGAGTTTTACAGAAATTAAAATGCCACCAGAAAAAGCACAGCGTGCCCTAGACGGTTGGAAAGCTTCAGAGGTTCATAACTCTCCAAATACAAGAGCCGAAACATTATGAGTCTTTGGAAATAACATTAACAAATATAGGAAATGACATTTCAACCTTTAAATCTAAAAGGGGCCAACTGGAAACCCTCTAAATAAAGGCTGCAAGTCACCTAGCATGGAAAAGAGTTGGATATGGTTGAAGATGCCTTCAAAGTGATGTTGTGCCCTGCTCTAAATGGCTGCTGTAAATCTGATCTGAAAGCCCTCTGTTATCCTCCCCAAATGCCCCCAAAAACCCTCAAAATCCGTCCTCTGAAACCTCTGATAATATCTCTGTAACAAAACCCTGAAAGTGGCTCAAAAATGACAAACTAGGGTAGATCTCTCACTACCTGAAGAGTTCCCTACTAGCTAGGGACGGGTCTCTCACCACAAAAGCTAGGGTCCTTGTGGGATTTCATTCCACAAGTTGTAGATGCGCAAACAATATTTGCACGTGAAGGGTCAATAAAATGTATGCCAAAAATTTTCCTCTCCTTTCTCTCCCAGCTCCTTATATACTTCCCAAGGCAAAAGAGCCCCAATAGACCCTAGACGCATTTCTTTCCATGGAAGGTCCAATAAAATAAAAGTAACTAGAGTTACTTCTTCTTGTTTAAGTCGTCATGGTCCAAAGTGACCCACAAACACAAAACTTGAATATTAGTACCATGCGGCCCCCTTCCCAATAGCTCTCAGCATCCACAACCCTTTGGGTATGACCACGGCTTGGACTCGACTTGACCCTTAGGCCTTTGGCATATGAAAGTGAGACATTAAAGACCTCCCTTCCCGAGAAATGCTTGACCCCAAGTATTATCCTGTCATGCTACAAAAGTTGAATACCACGTCATAAGTTTCTCCTCCTCACCCTACAATCAACTAATGATCAGTGTGATGCGAAGTAACCAAGACACCCCATGTAGTGATCATGCTCTCCATATCGTGTAGAGAACAATGTTGCTCCTAAAGAAGTATGATGCCCACACCGACTCTCCACCGGTACCCACACCGAAATTTCCAATTTGTCCAATCCCTGCCAATGCAAGGCTATCATCATATGATCACTCACTGCCTCTCCAATCAACTCCTAGGTATAAATGTTCACTTTGAATCCTGTAGAATCCCCTAAATCAACATGTGAAACAACATGTATATACACAAATGGTGCTAACTCTCCCACATGACATGCACTCGTGTGAGAGAAAGGCTCCTCATAATGTATCTCAATGTGTCCCGTGGAGGAAAAGTCCCAAGACTGCAGTAGATAGTCAACCAGCAATTAATCAGCTCCACATAGTCCACCTCCTGCGCTGAATGTGAACCTACTGAATAACCTTGAGTCCATTTTGTCTCTCCACTGACTAACACATGGGTGAAGTGCTCACTGGGCATAGAAGTAGTAAAATGCATAGGAGTGTTATCCCATGTCGATTCAAAAAATGATGAACCTGTAAGCTTTGACTTGTCATAGTGACCAACCGTATACGCCTGTATAAAGTTGAGGATATCCTCCCTTGAAACCTATGTAATATGAACCTCTTTGACATGAACCTGTAGGTCTCATCGAAGCTCAAGTGCCCAGTCATGGAAGAACAATGCACATGATGCAATATCTCCATCCTCAAACATGAATATGACGTAAGGCTCAATCTTCCCTGATAGAAGATCATCTCATCCTCCAATCTGTAGTTGTCATCCTGTACATGTGACCACCCAGAATCTCACCAGTGTGTCGGTTCTTGGAGTACTCAACAAGCAAATGAGATCTCCAGTCTACTCGAAACTTCAGATGACTAACATAATGATAAACTCGGAAAATCTGAACCTGTAATCCCAATCTTTGTAACTGTCTCATGTGCAACATTACTGGTCACACCCCCATCCATCATACTCCACATTGATCCGCAATAATAAAACTCCTCACCATGCCGGAACGTCCTCTCCATCCCCTCAGCTGTAACCACCTCTAGGTGCTCCTATAGACGATCCCCTCAAAATCACATTCCTGCCCTCAGACTTAAACTTCAGCTCTATCGTCTGAAAGTTAGTCTGAAACTCACCCAGAGAGTGAAGCCACTACACTCCTAGCACTATGTTGGTCACTCCTAGACCAACAATGTGGAAATCACCGGTAACTGTATAGTTACCCATCGTGATGCTCACTTGGGGAACCCGTCATGTGCACCTCATAAACTCTCCATTGGCTACAACCCCGTTGAAGCCCTCAAAATCCTCTGTCTGTAATCCTTGCCTCTCAACCAATGTGGAATCAATAAAGTTGTGGATTGCACCACTATCAATGAGTACCCCAACTCGTTCAACCTGCATAACTCCTCTAATCCTAAATTCCTTATACATCAGAGTACTAGACAATGTGGCTATAATCTCCCGAGGAAAAGTCTCCTCCTCTTGCTCTGCATCAGCACTATCCAGTGAAACCCCATATCCATCATCCATCTCATGAGTCTTTAACTCCTCACTTCTGTCACCCTCACTCTCCTTGAAGACCTCAATGAATTGGGCCTTCCCTCTACCTCTGCAATCATGTCCTGGAACCCAAGGTGTGTGGCAATCGAAACATAGTTTCTTTCACCTCAACTCATCTCTGTCATCTCGGGAAATGATTGGATTCTTAGCCACCTCCTACCTCGGTGAAGGCTCCCTCTGCTAAAGTTCCTCTGATCCAAATGGAGGTTCCCTTTGTTGAACGTGAGGTGGAGCCCTCGGCTTTGGAGTGAATAACTCCAAGTCCTGAGCTTTCTTAACAGCCTCGTGTAAAGAAGAAGATTGAAATGCCTTCACAAACCCAATGAGAGCATCTGTCAAACTTGCTATGAATATTGAAATCAACCTCATCTCGGTGACATCAGATACCATGACTGATAATTCTTAAAATCTACAATATACTGATCCAGGGGACCGGTTTGTCTCAAATGAGTCAACTCCCTGAAATACTTGTCAGGGTCCCTCCTATCAAATCTGTTCCCCAGCCTCTGTGCGAACTCTGCATAAGTAGTAATGTGTATGTGTCCCTGTGTAATCAACCCATGATGCCACCAATCATGAGCATCTCCCTCAAGATGTAGGATTGCAAACTTAATTGCATCTTCCTCACGCATATGATTCAAGTCGGAGTATGTCTTCAACTTTTGAACCCAAGACTGTGCAGTACACTTCTTAGAACCATCGAAGTGTGGAATGGAAATCTATCCCAATATCCTCTGTAACTCTGGTACCTGTACCTGATGATCTCTCTTGGGTCTACTGCCAATCTTCATTTTGCCATATTCTTGGAATGGCATGTTGTTACGAAGGGCCTCACTCAAAGTCTAGTACCTCTCCCAACAAGACTCCTCATCTAAAATATCTACTGGATGTTGTACCTGTGAAACTTCCGGATCCTTTAAGAAAGAAGGTTCATGAAGCCCCAAAGGCCTTGCAAAAAAATGGGGAGGTTGCTTACCTGAATGTCCCATATTGCTACTTTCTCCTCTCATTATGATTGATGTTATACACAGTCCAGCATGATGAAAATGATTTAAAAATATTCTCTTACCCTTTTTGGCAACCAGAAAACCAACGTTAGTACCTTGAGAGGTACTCTCCCTTCTTGCACCAGAGTCTCCAATGAAGAAATCATGCTTGCCAACACTTGTAATCCCAAAATACACATTTGAATTCCTTCTTTTGCTTATAAAATCAGTCACAAAGTTTTCAAAATCAGAATTGATAGTTTTGGATAATTGTCACATATTACCAGGATCACATACCTTATAATGCCCATGAACCCTTGTATCATGTAAGGTCTTCCATCTTTGCTTCTCTTTTATCTCCCCATAAATAAGATCATCCCTATTGTGATTCATGATTTTAGATGGAGAATAAGTGGAACAAGAATCAACACCTTTCACAAATTTATGCTCATTACTGCTTGGTAAATCCATGCCCATATGATAATGACTTATTCTTTCGAGGATTGATAGGTACCTTTTGGATTGAAATATCTTTTTCAATTTTTCCACCAACCATCCATGTTTGTTCATACCTTTCAATGCCATCAATGTCCTCTGTGTGTTCAAGATATGACATATGTTGAGCTCCCCCCAACATTGTTGCATTGATAGTGCCCATTGAAAGTATCTGAAAGCTGATCAAAAGTTGTTGGTTTGGAAATTACAGCAGGCTACAATTTTACACAAGTGTCCATGTGAGGCTCCTCCTCATGTGCAAGTTGCTCTATAAAAACATTTTTCACAAGTGTAGACTTCCTTACATCATTTGCCCACATCTTTTCCTTGAACTCTTGTAGGTGTTGTCTTGCTTGGGTGGCTATCAATCTAGCAGCTCTAGCTCTACTATTCTATTCCTCACACCATTTTAGAGTTTCCATTACATCCTCTTTGCTTGCATATACAAATTTCTTCTCCTGAGCTGGAATAATTTCTCTAACAAGAAAAGTTTCACTAATGCAATTATTTTTCTCAATGGAAATCATACCTTTTTCTCTAGAAATTTCTTCTTCTTCAAATGAGTTCTTTTGTAATTCAGGTATTGACATATGATGACCTCGCTTGGGCTTGCTACCAATCTTCATCATGCAATAATCTGGAAAGGACATATTATCTCTAAAAACCTTACTCAAAGATTGGTATTTCCTCCAACAAGAATCCTCATCAATCATTTCTATTGGGTGCCCTTTATTATTGTTCTCACCTTTTTCCTTATAAATTGTCCCAAGATTTGCTTTGACTGCGGAATTCGGTGTAGTGAGATGACTCAAATAAAGGTTAGTGGGTTCATGTCTGTTTCACCAGGTGTTCGGTGAACATTTCATCATAAAACCCATATGGAGATGCGTTGAAGAATCACAACATGCCCTGGATGTAGATCAGGCGTTCTAGGTTGATCACTTCAGGCATCCAGTGTGATTGCACAACATTGAATCTTTCTCAGGTGACGGAACCGCTGCCCTGAAGGGCGAGAAAGGAATCTCCATAGAAGGCTAGTTTCCTGCTCCTGAACAGGGCGGTGGTCCTGCCACAAGCTATTCCATGTGCAGGGCAAGCGGTGCTTAACGCGTTTTCTAGATCCATTCAAGGAGACAAAGAGAGACGCACGCAGAAGGGAAAAAACAGCAAAAACCTACACTAAAACGGTGATACACCAGAGCAAGGATTTATGTTTTTGGACATCTGGAATCAGTTTTTTACCATGGGACAAAGTTTAGGAGGTGAGCAATGGTTTTGATCTTTGGATGGACAGAAGCATCACTAAACCCAATGGATAGATTGTGCACATGCAGAATGGCCCCTCATTCTTGTTCCAAAACTCACCATGAACAGTAGCTCCGTCTTGCTAGTTTGAACATTCAAGTTTGATAGCCACAAATACCTGCACATGCTTGAGAGGCAAGAAGAAAACAAGTTGAAAACGAGCACAGGATGGACAGACTTGCATCACAAAACACGTATTATTGTTTTTGGAGTCCAGAATAGTTTAGCACAGAACATCATTTCAATAGTAAAAGGCAAAAACGCTTCATTACAGACTAGGGAGGAGGTTCTGAACTGCCATTGTTGCATGACCTCTAGCAGAAGACCCCGCTAGGGAGGGCAGAGTAGAAAAGCTCTGAACTTTTTTAAAATCCCTCTCAAATCTGGCATTCTATTACTGTCTGCATGGGTCTGAGCCCAGGGGACAAAAACATGGGGAAAACGTGCAAGTATCCATTCCTGCATTGACTGCAGATGCATTACACACTTTTCATGGGATTCACCTTAGCACAACCCATACCCTGCCATCTTTGACCGATTTGGAGGAGAATGAACGACACACATTTGTATTAATTTGGCCACTGAAATGTCGAACTTCTGGTTCCGTGCTGAAAAAGTTTTAGTTAGACCCATTAGCATTAATAACAGGTTGTTGATAACTTTATTTCAGCTTCTGGCCATTACTACGATATTGCCAGAGACGTTGTGGGGATTGATACTTTCTAAGAAACTCCATGACTTCATTCCAAAACTTCGAGAGGTAGGCCCCAGAATCATGCAAATAGATTAGTTATTTCACTAGCTTTAGAATTGATGTACAAAATTGAACAGTACAAATCCGAGCTACTGGGTCAAAAGCTATTATGTTTGATTTGAAGATATTAGGGCACGTTGAACAGATTCAAAACAGATTTTGAAATAGTTGCTTTCTTATAAATTCGCCAGAACCTGGACGACACGAAATTATATAGGCTCTGATTGGTGTGCGTAGATTCTACTCTCCTCTAGCTTGTTTCATTACGGGCTTTCTGCATGACAATTTCCTTGTGGGCCCTAGCTGGGAGCACAGGGCACAATCTCATTGGTTCGGAGCCAAGTGCTCGAAACCTCAGCCCTTTGATCGTTTTGGCACTGCCTCCCTTGTGACCAAAACGTGTCGTGATACTAGTCTGGTTCAAATAACGGCAGACTTCCAACAGGCTCAGGTCACAGCCCTTGAGCTTCTTAAACGTCCCGAAGATGTCCAAGCAAACACGTTTGGGACATAAACCTCCGATCCGCCCGAAACTACAGGCTTATCCTAGTCCCTCATTTAGCCGCATGACACGTGGAATGCATTTGATTGAGAACAAATATTCGGCTGCGATCCTAGATCCGCAGTCCAGACGCTAGAGTCACCGTTGTCCCATATTGGCACCAGTGCTGAAGATTTCCCATTTCGGCCAGATCCAACCGGTTTGAGGTCTTCTTTGAAAATCCCACAATGTCCCCACATTGATTCTAAACGTAGAGGCTGAGAAAGCTGACGACTTTTCGATACTAGGGATTCGAACTTGGTCTCGCGTATGACCATAACAGGACCGCAACAACCAAGATGTCTACCATTGTGATCCGGACTGAATCCGACAGCTTTTCGAATCCACAAGTCAGTTCGTGTACTAGACGCTGGCCTACGCACAATAGTCCCATTTCAGTCTACTCCGATTCCACCTATCATCATTCAACAGTTGTCGGCTACTAGACACAACGGCTAACGAAGTTTGAGAATCCTTCACGTACTCTTGTCCCGAGACTCGTCCCGCTCAGCAGTTAGTCATATTTTCTTCCTTTTTCGGCCGGATCAGGAGAAATTCTCGCGCCCGTCCCGCGTCATTTTCCACGCATCCCACTTGTCCCATAGATCGAATTACGCCAGGGCTCGACCTGGATTGGAGCTTTTCGAGCCAGTCATCCTCGTCTTTTTGATCTATCACACCAGTTCCAAACAGTTTGAAGGCCGCCTGGAGGCTTTTCAGCTTAGATCCGCGCCTTTCGCGTACTAGTGCGTGTCGAAGACATTAGACTCCCAAAGGCTACCTTGTCTGCAGGACTCTAGCCAATTTTTCACCGATTTTTCCTCGGCATCAACCTACTTGCCTTCGGGTACGCGGAATTTTTCGCATGTAGATTCTCAGAGCTTGCTCCTGTCACTTTTTCGGCGTACAGAGCCCTTTAGAAAAATATCTGACCATGAACCTTACTAAACATGATGATTTGCTCTGAATCAATCAATTCTGCCTGAGCTGACTTGAATAAAGGTTAGTGGATGCATGTTATCAAAATTCACCCTGGGGGGGTGAACATTTCCTGGATAAAACCCACATTGAGATCTTTGCAAACTACCATATTTAACCCACACAGGCTGCAGGAAAAACAAATCTGATACCACTAAAATATCCCATAGTGGGATACCACTTAAAAATGCACAAAATATTGAAAATTTATAGCCAAATAAAATACTAATTTTTGCATATTTTTACAATAAGTACAGCGTACTAAATAAAATTAAAATCTCCCAAAATATCCACTCGAATTACTTTAAAATTTAAAGAGGGATTGCTAATATTATGAAGGACATAATTATTATTATTTTTGGAATTTTACACAAATTAAAATGCTGCCAAAAAAAGCACAGCGTGCCCTAGATAGACTGGAAAACTTCAGAGGTTCATAACTCTCCAAATACAAGAGCCAAAAATTAAGGGTCTTTGGAAATAACATTAACAAGTATAGGAAATGACATTTCAACCTTCAGATCTAAAAGGGGACCAACTGGAAAACCCTCCAAATAAAGGTTGCAAGTCACCTAGCATGCAAAAGGGTTGGAAATGGCTGAAGATGCCTTCAAAGTGATGTTGCACCCTGCCCAAATGGTTGTCGTAAGTCTGATCTGGAAATCCCTTTTATTATCCTCCCCAAATGCCCCCAAAAATCCTCAAAACCCTTCCTCTGAACCCTCTGATAATATCTCGGTAACACAGCCCTGAAAGCGGCTCCAAAATGACAAACTAAGGTAGATCTCTCATTACCGAAGAGTGCCCTATTAACTAGGGATTGGTCAGCAACTTGCAACAGACATGGAATCAAAAAGCAATGAGGACGTGACACTCCTAAATACTGATGAGGATGTTGATCAAGCTGATTAGTTATCCAAAATGAAGAATTCATAAAATCGGGAGCATACCCGGCAAACATGGATAAAACCAAAGACGAACTTTCCGTCTTCAATCTATCCCATATGTTTTGGTAGATAGCATTCTCTTTCGAAAAGATTTGAACAGCGTTCTCCTTCGGTGCGTAAGACCAGAATAGGTAAGTAAGATACTAGAGAATTTCATAATGGCCTATCTGGAGGACATTATTCTGCACGAGCACAGAACTACCAAGATCATGCGAGCCAGCTACTATTGGCCGGATTTATTCAAGGATGCCCATCTTGGGCAGGGAAAGTAAGGAATGTGCCTTTTTCACAGGTACGACGAACGCTGGCAAGCTTTCCGCTGCTGCATCCAATCAAGTGGCTCAACCTTTTGTTCAAGGGGGTTGGAACTTCATCGAATGATTAATCCTCCCATCTAGTGACGGACATAAGTGGGTCCTTACTTGCAACAGACTATTTTTTACCGATGGACAGAGGCGGTAGCATTAAAAGAGAGCAATGAAAAGGCCGTTCTAGATTTTTTGGAGGGTATAATGACGAGGTTTGGTGTTCCGTTTACAATCATTCAGACAATGCGCTGGCTTTTCTTGGTATGAAACTGAGTGGAATGGGCTGTTAAAAATGGGGTATACCTCAAAAACTTCATCCAATTACTATCCGCAGGAAACGGATGGCTGAGGTCTAGCACAAAACCTCATAAGGATATTTAAGCGCACAATGGAGACTAACAAGGAAGGACTTGGCATACACAGCTTAAGACAGCCTTATGGGCAGATCGAATCACACCTAAAAGGGCCATCGGAATTCTCCTTTCGTTCTTGTATACTGGAAGAGAGGCAAAACTCCCGCTCTCATTGGAGTTACCTTCTTTGGAGTTAGCTCATCAACTTGAAGTTATAGAGAGTGATCCTCTGACAGTAAGGTTTGCTGAACTCATGGAGTTAGAGGAAGTACGAGATAAGGCTATGAAAACTTTTGGAGCAGCATCAGGCTCAAGTTAAGAAATCTTTTGAAAAGAGGCGTCCGACAGACATTTTCAAGATGGAGATTTAGTTCTCAGAATGGGGATGAAGACAGGGCCAAACCAGGCAAGCATGCCAAGTTTGACGTCTCGCCTGGAGTGGACCATACATCATCACAAGTTGCAAAGAGGCAAATTCATTTCGTCTATCTAGGGCTCAATGGAGAAGAACTGCCCATTTCATTGTGAATGGGATACATCTCAAAAGCTTGTGTTTTGAGAAGCGTTCCACCCCCTGTACAGTTAAATTAGGTGTTTTCCTCCAAGTGCTTATGCACATTGTTGCGTGTTGTTATTTTTCTTTCCTTGTTGTTGTGTTTTGTGTTGTTCTGCACATTGTTTCATCATTGGAAGGTGTCAAGGAGAAGAAAGGTTCACAGGATTTCCATAATAGTTCAAAATCGTGCTTCATTCAAAAATTTTGCAGTGTTCCATGGATGTCAAGCATTCAACAGATTCAGTATACTTCATGCTTGGCATGTCCAGGGAGGTCCAGGATATCAACAATACTCAAGGGGGATTTCGGGATGTGTCAAAGAAAATCATACTACTTTCAGGATTCCAACATAGACTCCATGCCCAATGGATGACTTAAGCTACTGGAATCATGCTTAGCAGGCAATCATCCCCGAGAGGTCGCCAAAAATTTATCGCCAATTTTGCACACCTTGCAAGATTGGACAACGGGGATCCTATACACGTCAAAATAAAATATAGTCCCAGGAACCCACCTTCGGTTATTATCGAAATGCAATAATTAAAAATAATTCCTAAAATTGTATATGAAGAGATCACCTAAGCATCGAAAGGCACCCAGTTGATCTCAACTCAGTGAAGAGTTCGGGGTCGAGTTGATAGAGAATCCGGTGTCAAATTGATAGTCATCTCGGAAATCATCTCAGTAGAGACTCTCAGTTGTAAGAGCTCGACGATGGTCTTGTTAATGCAAAATATAGCTCGTTGAAAATTGACGAATGAAAGGAACTGTACAAGGATCCCGGTGGAGATCGATGCAAAAAATATCTGAAGGCCGAGTCAAGGAAAGCTAAGTAACATGAGGCCAGGTTTAAATCCACTAAGACAGTGCTCGACCAATCACTTGGGAAAATTATCTTGTTTGACCAAGATGATATGAGATTATGCAGATATGACGATGAGGTCATCTGGTAGTGTTTGAACAAAAAAAAAAAAAAAAAATGCTTGCAACCAAGCAACCATATACATCTCAATTAAAATCTCGTAGCACTCTATGGAGAGGGTCGCTTGAAGGAGGCAGTACACATTCTTCTTACAACACATAATCCATCTGTAAATTCTTTAACATATCTTCATCTACTACAGGCTTGCATTACTAAGAAAGCCCTTGCGGAGGCCAAGCAAATCCACTCTCACATCAATAATAGGGGACACACATTTGGAAGACTCACGCTATTACCAAATAAACTTATCTACATGTATGACAAGGTGTGAAGTTTGATGGATGCTCGTAAAGTCTTCAACTGCATGACTGATCCAGATCTCTTCTCATGGAATATGGTAATTGTAGCTTACAGAAGGCATGGACATCCTATACATGCATTCAAACTATTTCATGAAATGTAACGAAACACCTGACCACCCCGATCACCTGAACATTCGTGTATAGGCCTGGCCAATGGAAAAGAATCGATCAGTTGAGGATGGAGCTCAGACGTGGTAGCATTGGCTCACTCAGTCGAGCCTGACAAGGTCGTGAGCATCCAGAGTTTTGTTTGGTTCGATTATAAGTCGAGAAGGAAAAGTTGGGGTTCGAATCCGTGCTAAGGCATTGGCTTGGGAGAATTTCATCCCTTTTGTCGGGTTGGACTTTGATGATGGCAAGCCATTGTAAGATTCCCACATGGGAATATTTCAGTATATTGCCAAGGTCATAAATTTGATGATGGCAGGCCAAATCAGTATTTCCCCACATAGGATATCTTCATCCCGATTTCCATGGTGGAAAATTTGCAGCGGAAAGCCAACACCAGGTTTTCACGTAAAGGGGGTCCCGAGTTTCATCTTGCCAAGGACGTGGGAAATAATGCAAGCAATGCCAATGGGAAAATTTGGGATGGAAAGCCATGGTCAGACTTCCGTGGAGTGGAGAAATCGGGTCAAATTGCCGAGTTTGCGCGGCAAAGCTGAGGCCGGGGCCCGTGGATTGGTGTGTGGCCAAGCCGTTATGCGGGAATTCGGAGCTGGTATGCCAAATGGGAAATATTAAGATGGCATTCCAAGCTGTTCACTCCGCGCGGGGGAGATTTGGAGCAGCACTGCCAAGTGGAGATTTGACGATGGCAAACCGTGATCAAAATTCCGCACGAGCCATTTAAACGGGATCCGAGTCTTTGTGCGGGTCGCCAGGAGGTTAATAAGACAGTTGTGAATTGGAATGGGTCATGGAGAAGAAACAACGCGACGTGATACCGATTTCAGCGGAGGCTACAGGCCGCTCGTCTATTATGCAGATATTTGTCAAATGATATCGAGTAACAGGAAAGCAGTGCTCAAAACTCGTCCAATTCGGTGGTCGTGAGGAAACTCCCCACGCACAGGCAGCAAGCAGTTGCAGGAAACGCATATTCACTGCCGTGTACGATGGATTGGAGTCACGCTGTTCAAGGCTTCATAAAATTTCCTGAATCTGGAGATGTTGGTTTATTATGGTACAGAGTGAAACGATTCATATTGCTCAGCACTTCTTCTCCTAGAAGCGAATTGAATGTGAAGGTCAACTCTGAAAATACCTGGTCGGCCGTTTTGTATGCCACATCTCTGTCACTCGTAAATGGTCTCTTTGAGAAACTCTGTGGGCAGTAGGCAATATTTATACTCTTCCATTATATACGTCCAATCAGACAATAAAAGTATTCTTTTACCAGGTTCAGAGAAGCTTGTTTTTAAACAATGGACGATTATACTGCAGTTTCAAGCTAATCTTATCGAGCTCTATTTCTATTAGCTTTGATCCACGACTAAGGGAGAATTCATATGGTCCTTACCTGTACATTTTCCAAGGTCCTTTTGGTTGTCCCAGTTGTTCAACGTATTTTTTTTGAAGGGCTTCTTTTATGTGTTGTAAATTATAACATAAAGGATCTTTTAGTTTCTGGAAAAATGAGTATATGGTGTAGCTCACAGCTACCTATGCCATATAATCTTGGATTCGAGTCGCAAGCTTCATGTGAGGGGAGGGGACATGACGACAAGCGTAGTGCAGAGAGAAAATGAACTCAGACGTCGATAGAATGAAAAGCGGTGTTCAAAACGAGTATCCCGGTCTATTAATAAAGACGATTCCGGAGTTTCAATGTGGAATTCAATACATTTGAGTTCATGTTCGATCAGTAAGACACGAGCGAAGGCGAACCAAATCACATGGAGCGATTCGGTCAATTAGGTGATAAGTACGAGTCGGCCGGGCTACGATGGAAATAACTCGGCACTGAAAGAGTTTCAAATGGAATTCACTGAGTCAAAAATCCTGTGACAATAAGGAGCTCATCGGTAAAAGAACTTGAGGGCTCATCAGAACATGTTTGTTTTAGTTCACCTCACATGGAGTGAAGAGGAACAGACGAGATGTTCTGTAGTAGCACCAAAACGATGAGGCTTAGGAGAAGTTGGCAGTCATAGCAAGTCGAATGGAGTCAGGCTTAGCTTGCTCTAAGAGTGTAGTAGGCAGATAGCCTAGTCTGAATCAAGAAGAATCGTGATCAAGCCACGCTGAATGAAGATCTCATTCAGGAATTGACAAGAAAACTAATCTTGTGGTGAAGTATTCACGGATTAAATGCCAAGTCTGAATCAAGAATAGTCATTGCAGAGCCAATTGAAAAATAAAGTGTGCAAGTGAGGTCGAAGAATTTATAGAAAATGGTTTTGCATGAATACATCACAGAAAACGGTAAAGGTTCGAGAATAAAAATGCTAGTTGAGCACACAAACGTGTAAGGACGACTCTAAGAATGAAGGCAGTGGAGCTCGGTACTTTACACACGGTGAGGTATCCATTGCAAGCAAGAGGTTCAAATTGGAATGGCTCGAGGAACCGATCTAGGTGTCAAGTGCCTCGGAGGAAAGAATTCGCCACATAAGCCATCTGCATAAGACTAAGACACGGTTCACGTCAAAAATAAGTTCGGGAGAAAGCTCGCATGAAAGATTCAGATAACCGAGTTGAGCCATTCATCATTCACCGAGTGAGTCAGTCGGGGAACGCTTGGATGGGAACCAAGTCGAGTGAATAGCTCGAGCATACAACTGCTCAGTAATTCATTCTAATTAACTTTGTTTATTTCATCAAGCATTAATGCCAAACTGAAAATTCAAAGAGAGCTCGACAAGCTAAACTCGTGCCGAGTCACTGGTCAATAGAGATGCAAGCTCGGTTGTCAGCGAAATAAGTGACTTAGGATGAGCCGAGTTGCAGTCTGAGTGACCCGATGATGAGCATTAGAAGAGGTGAGAAGATCTCGATGCAGATTGAGAGCTCGGTGAGTTCGGTATGTTGCTCGAAGCTCGTCAAGTTGGGATATGTCCAGACTCTATTCACATGGACCCCCCTCCTCTTCAAGTCAAACGGGTCAACGGGGGGTCCCAACATTATGTTAATTAAATTAATATTTTTATTTAAATATTTTAATAATAATATTTATTATTATTATTTAAATATTTTATTTAAATATTCTTTTAATTAATTGAGAAGACTTGGTCATCAGGCAATTAATGACCCATGATGGAACCTTCTCAGGTAGTTCAACTAACTGTAATAAATACATCATGGGCCTTCATTTTAGGAATGTAATTATGACCATTTCCTCTTCTTTCTCACATATTCTTCTATAAATGTAAGTTGGAAGCTCATTTCAAAGGGTTCCAATAGTTCAGACAAGTTGGACAGTTAGATATCTCAGGCAAGAGTGTATACTTTTCAAGAATCCTCTCTCTTCTGCAAGTTGTTCTTGTGTGTTGAGAGAACTTTCAAGCCTCCTCTTCAAGACTGTAATGGCAACTATTGCCTCTTCTGAATGTATGATGCATTGTGCATGTTATTGAAGCAATAAAAGTGTGTGTTTTGTGACTAATCTCGGTCCTTTCATCCTTTTATGCTTCTTTGTGCCTTTCTCGTACTTGCAGGTACACTGTGCAAGTTTAAGTTTCTATTGCAGGTTCTTGGAGTTCTGTGCTTATCGAGTGGTGGAGTATTGCATGCAGTTGAGTTGTGGTGTCTGTTCACCCTTCTTGAGTTCATCCTTCTTCACTGGGAAACTGGTATATTTCTCGGTCTGATAAAGTTTAACAAAGGGAACGCGTGTCTCTTAGTCTGTGGTATCCTGTACCCTCTCTAAGTTGCAGTAGGTGAAGTTGACCTGTGGTGCACACACCCTCTTCAAATTAACCCTTCCTGAATCTGAAGACACCCTTTATTCGGATGCATCACCATCCCTAGTATAGTTTCATTTCTGTAAAACTCTTTCCCTAAAACCCCATGAAAATGTTAGCATAGGACTAGATAATCGTTTTTGTTACACTAGGAGTAGTACAGCACTTAGTTTAGGAAGAGGAAGCCGGCCTTCTCCGGAGGTTCACCTCGAGCCCAAGTCCCACAGCTTGAGAGGTGATCCCATGTGTCCCAATCACACCGAACGTCCTATTCACATCCTGGCCATTCGGGGGGTGCAGTGATTTGGCGACAACAGTTTTTGGCACGCCCGGTGGGACACTAAGGTTAGATCTTCCACCTTTTCAAGGTGTCTCATTATCAAACAGTAAATCTTAAGCCACCGTGCGACCTACACCAACAGTTTTTGGCAAGCCCGGTGGGACATCACAGAAGTTAGAGTTCCATCTTTCAGAGGTGTCTCATTATCAAACAGGAAATCTTAAGCCACCGTGCCACCACACACAACAGTTTTTGGCACGCCCGGTGGGACAATCATTCAAAATCTTAAGCCACCGTGCGACCACACACAACAGTTTTTGGCACGCCCGGTGGGACAGAGTTGGTACTTCTCTTCTCACTTACACAAGTCAAAGTACCTGGCGACTCTATATCTCTGGATTCCGAATCTCAGTGCAGTAACTTATGCGAAGAATTCAGACAAGAGCTTCTTCAAAGAAAGGAAATTATCAGCATACCGAACTTTCCTTATCTCCTCCAAAGAGAAGAAGAAGAGGCATTTCCACATCCCCAGTTGCAGATTTACCTACTAGGGGTCATTCAACTCCTCCTTACGGAAGATTTCCTCCACCCAGGAACAATCAACCTTTCGTCACTATGGCGAGGAACCAAGTTTTTCCCCCTTTCAATGCAAGCAGTCCTCTTATGTTGGCTCAACGTGATCCGATACCTGTTGCGGCACTCAAAAGTTTACCCTTCTTACACGGGGGAAACTCACGTTTACTCTAGTGGAGCATATCTTTGATGTAGCCAGCACTCTGCGCAGTACATAATGTCACCGAAGACAATGTTGCAGTTAGACTTCTTGCTACCTCTTTCAAGGGAAAAGCACTTCAATGGTTTCGCGGGTTTAGGTGTTGGCACTATAACCACTTGGGACGAGTTGGGAGAAAAGCTATGTAAACAATTTGAAGACAAAAGTGATCACCTATCACTTTTGGAACAACTTACTACCATAAAGAGAGCTCCCCAAGAATACATGAGTGATTTCAACTTTCCGATTCCACAGGACTTGGAATAGGATTCCGGCGCTCATAAGCCTTCTGCACATAATGCATTCTTGTACTATTTGCGAGCCTTGAATAGTGATGTAGCAGTTTATGATCCAGTCTATGGGAGGGACTACACTTCCTGATGCTTACGAAGTTGCCATTAAGTGCAGAGAATTCTTTGATTCAGGCTGGAAAGATAGCTCCACGACCACCAATGCCCTTTTTCTCCAGATCTTACGAATCATCAGCCTATCATTGCTCCTCTTCCAGTGGACTCCAAGCAACCATCTCAATCTTCCCCTGCCTCTTCAAATGACCTATTTGAAGTCAAGTCACTACTGCAAAATTTTGGAAATGAGCTCGTTGCACTCAAAAGGCAACAATTTCAATACAATCGTTCGTATCAGCCACAAAATCAGCAGTATCAGGCTAGCCGTCCTCCCTTTCAGGAAACAATCAGCCCCAAAATCAAACTACGAGTCAAGTTGCAAATGTCAGGCCCTTGAACTTCCGGGAACCCTCTTGCAGCTAGCTCATCTAGAGCTATAGTACCTGTTCAGAATATTCTAGTTCAGACTACGAATGGTGCTATCCTTGCTCTCAACCTCACAATCAAAATCTTTGTCCCAATGGGTTCTTAGCCAGGCCCTTATGGTTCAAAGTGTATCTTGCCCCTTCAGAGTTAACAAACAATTCATCTACGCAAGAAGCAGCAGATCAACCGCAGGGCACCTGAGAATCCACGTTACTAAACTGGCAAGAAGAAGATTTTTGCGGATTGAAATATAGATTCTTCATCAGTGGCAGCAAACACTCGTTCCAAAAAGAGAGCAATGGAGCCTCAACCTCTCGAAGCTGATCTAGCATCCACTTCTCAACATGGGTTACAAATAGCGGTTGATAGAAATGCGGGAAAGAAATCACCAGAAACATCGACTAGCCACGCCGCAGGGAAAAGATGGTTCTCCAGGCATCAAGGTACCCAACAAACATTTTCCAAGGAGGACCCCAATGCCCAAAAAAGTGTCAATAAAGTTGGAGGCGATTCCTTCAGCATAGTAGAACAAATGAAAAAACCAATCTGAGCGTTACCATGTGGGATGCACTCGTCGATTCCTTCTCAAAGAAACCTGCTGCGAGAAGCTCTGAACAGTTTTAGCACAACCAGCGCATCACCAAGCCATGGAGTGACAAATGCTACAAATTTGTGTAAACCGGAAGGGAAGATCATTCCTACGGCAAACAAACCACCCTGCCATTCTACATTTCCCTGATCATTGGCGGACCACCTGGTACATAATTGCATGAATCGATTCTGGTGACCAGTAGCTCTGTCATGCCGAAACAAATTGCAGATGTACTAGGCATACAATATGCGCCAGTTTTGCAAGAGGGGTTGTTCAACTGGATGGCCACAAGCTGTTCAGACTGTTGGGGTTATCAAAGGACTTCAACTTACCATTCATGCATGCCAACAGTTTGTCATTCACCCAATACATATCATGTCATCGATCTCCCTCCCTCTTTGCCATCTGCCTATCACGGGATTTCACGCCAAGATGGGTGGTTACCTATCAGCCGATTGGTCGCATATGATTCTCAGGGACTCGATACGGAACCAAAGTAACTATAAGGGCAGAAACCAATCTGCCATAATAATGTAGAACCCTACACTTCTCAGTCCCAAAATGGAAATTACACCATTGCCGGATCCAGAAGAGGAAGGTGCCGATCATGAACCAACCACCCTGGTTGAAGAAGTCCCTGATACTTTGCTGGATGAAGTAAGTAGAGATCATCAGTAAGATCCCTACGCTGAGGTATTGGCAGAAGAAGAAGCTGGTTTGCTGGTCTTGGAAGAAACAGGATTAGGTAGCCTACTGTATCCTGAAGAAGATACAGATCATACCCACAACTTGTCAAAACACCAAGTGATTCTAAAGGATTGTGGAAAATTGTTCTCGATGGCTCAAGAAGTAAGAATGGATCCGGTGCTGGTGTTATGTTAATTTCTCCCAGAGGGAGATAAGTACTTCTCATCTTGTCCGGTTGCAGTTCAGTTGCAACTAACAATGTTGCAGAATACGAGGCTCTTGTGCAAAGGAATTCAGCTAGCCCAAAGGAAGGGAATCAAGGCCCTAACTGTTTTGGAGACAGTGAGTTAGTTGTTCATCAAGTTTCAGAACGTAGTGCATCCAAAAATGATCTTTAAGATCATACAAGAACCGAGGTCTGGGACCTAATTGAAGATTTCGAAGCTTTTGGGATCCATTGCAATTCCCTAGAGATCAAAATCAAGATGCAGATAGGCTTGCTACAATTGGTTCACAATACAAACATACCAGTTGATATCATGAAAGAAGGGCAGCAATTTGTAAAATGGTGGTTCGGACCAGCAGTCCTGATAATGTGAGTAGTGTGGCAAGTGTTCGATAGTGACAACCAAATTGGTCCTCTTCCTGCAAGAAGAGGGCGGAGTTTGCTGCAAAAAATCAGAATAAGTTTGCAAGAGTCATATGGTGACAAATTATCAATTGAAAGCAACAAGTTACCAAAAGGTTTAGTCACTTTGGAATCCTTTTCAATTCAGATGACCAAGCAAAAGACAAAGCCCCTAACATGGTGGTCAAAGAAGAATATGTTTGAGGAAGTCCCAAAGTATCAAATTGAGAAAATTCTTAAGATCCGGGGGAAAGTGTTTACTTCTTGAGGAGAAAGAAGCTTTCATCAAACTTTGTCAAGAGTATCATGGACCATTCTTTGCAGGAGCTATAAAGATCTGCGTGGTTTTGATCCAGTCTTGCGCAAACATACCCATCGAACTTGGATGCCTATGCTAAAGCCAGTTCGGTCAGAAAACAGAGGACCAATTAATCCCAAAATTGAGCCACCTAATGAGACAAGAGCTAAACCAAGCTCATCGAGGCTTGTATTAATTTTTTTCCCATCAAAGCATTCCTCATGGGTAGCCAAATTTTGTGCCCGTGAGGAAGAAGAACGGAAGAGAATCCCGGTTATGCGTAGATTGTCAGGGATTTGAATCGTGCGTCATTAAAGACCATTACTTCCTCTTCCATCGATGGAGCAGATCTTTCAAAACGGTGGCAGGAGCCTCAAATTTTCTTTGCTCGATGGATAATTCAGGTTATAAATCAGAATCTTAGTCCAAGGAATCTGGACAATTTCCAAAACGGCTTTCACTACGCAAGTGGGGCACATATGCCTACAGGTTAAGAATTTGCCATTCGGAGTTGTCCCCAATGCGGGGCTACTTTCAAAAGAGCCCATGGAATGCAATTTAAGGGATGATCAACGATTTATTTTGTTTACCTTGATTGATAACTGTATACTTCTAAGCGATGCAGAAAGGATCACATCACACATTCTTAAGGAAAGTTTTCAGAAGGTGTAGGAATTTGGGAGTTTTCACTTAACCCAAGAAATGTATTTTCGCAGGCCACGAGGGAAAAATTGTTGGGGGCATGGTTGTTTCAGCGGAAGGATTATCAATCGATCCAGCCAGGATTTCATTCAATTATGTCCTTATTCTCTCGCCGGAAGTCACAAAGAAGGGCCTCCAGAGCTTCCTGGGAAGCCATTAAATTTCGTGCGGAGATTTCATCCCCCAATTCGCGACATTGGGCTAACCACTGACAACCATGCTAAGGAAAAAACATGCCATTCTATGGATAAGAAAGGACGAGAAAAGCTTCGGAAAGCCATCAAAACAGCCATTCCCAAGCTCCCGCGCTTGTGAACACCCAGGTTTGGACAAAGATTTTATCCTTTTATGCTTTTGGCAGGTTCAAGAGAGCATTCAGGAGCCTCACCAAACCAAAACGACCAACCTGATGGAGCAACCAATCGCTTTCTTTGTCAATCCTCAAAGGGATACGAGTTCAAATAACTCATTCATTGAAAAAAAGGCAAGTTCTTTGCGGTGTTAGTTCGAGCTTTGAAGAAATTCAAGCACATGTTGTCCCCAATAAACCCAAATTTCATCTGATGGTTGTCTCCATCCAGGTGTCAGGAGTTTTTGCTGAACAAAGAAATGAACGAAAACGTGCTGGCATGGATCACGAAGGTTATATGGGTATGACGTTGCATATCAAAGTCACTAATTTCAGAAAAGGTAAGGTTTATGTGAGCACTTGCTGCAGACATGGAATCAAAAAGGTGAATGAGGGACCGTGACCACTCCTAAATACTGATGAGGATTGTGATTCAAGCTGACTGTTATCCCCAAAAATGAATGAATTTCATCTTCTCAAGCATACCCAGCAAACCATGGATTAAAAAACCAGAAGACGAACTTTCCGGTCTTCAAATCATTCCCATAATGTTTTGGTAGATAGCCATTTCTACTTTCGAAAAATCTTGAACGGCGTTCTCCTTCGGTGCATTTAGACCAAGAACAGGTAAGTAAGATTCACCTAGAAGAATTTCATAATGGCCTATCTGGAGGACATTATTTCCGCACGAACAACAGCTACCAGATCATGCGAACAGCTACTATTGCGGATTTATTCAAGGATTGCGCCATCTCTGGTTAAAGGAAATGTAAGGAATGTGCCTTTTTCACAGGTACGCAGAGAAGCTGGCAAGCTCTTCCGCGTGCATCCAATTCAAGTGGCA